>OZ020196.1:15495958-17910281 GCA_963971165.1 Philopedon plagiatum | reverse complement strand
AAAATTAATAATAATGTAGATATTGACATTTAAATGTAATTTTACATTTATTATTGCAGGCGGCAGTATACCGTAATAAACGGTCTTCCTCGACAACTTACAACAGGAGGCCATCACAAAAACAAAATTAGTACATGCAGTTGTGATTAATGATTTATAATTATGCTATTTATAATAACGAATTTTAAAAAATAATAATAAAAATGACATACATTTTCTGCTGTAATTTCCAAGACAACTAATTGGGATTTTAGTTGTCATTAATAAAAATTAAAATATTATAAACTTAAATCAAGTGTTCAAATACATCCCCTTCTACACATTTCCGAGCACATTTCAAAACTTTCCTTGTAGCCTTCAAATCGGTTCGCCCATCGATGTTATTGATAAGATTAATAGCCCTGTTCGCACAGAGTCACAAACCAGTCAGAGCCAATGAAATTACTGGAAACCAGTCGGCAAACTGTCACGTTACCAAATACCTAACATTTGATTGGCTCTGATCGGTTTGTGATTCCTCTGCGAACAGAGCTAATAATATATTTTTCGTGAATAAGTTGTCGAGAAATGCTGTTTAATACGGTAGGTACACGGCCGCCTGCGATAATAAATGGAAAGTTACATTTAAATGTAAATATCTCCATTATTAATTTTAGCGATATGTAGTAAAAGTCAACCCTTTAATCAACCCTTTATCAAAGGGTTATAGCAGATATAGGGCATTCCATTTAAAAAAAAATGCATTTTTGTTATTATCACGTGATTCCGATGTTCAATTGTTTTTTTTTGACATCAGCATAATAATCAGTGTAAAAATACTCTAGTTTGGTAATTTAGTCGAATTTGTAGCTCTCATAATAAGAAAGTTAGCAATAGTGCCGACTTCATTTTGAACACAAAAATGTTTTTGTGTTTTTGTGACGCTGAATCTAAATACGACAATAATTATTGACATTAATCTTAGATATTTTTCAAATTTGAAATTAACGATCCAAAATTAGAAAATTCCATGACTAATTCACCAACAATATCGACTACGACAGACCAGACCGAAAAATCACTTAACCACTGAATTAAACAGTAAAGTGAATACAGAAAGAACCAGAAAATGCCAAAACGCAAGAAGCAATAATGACCGGCAACAGGTCAAGCAGCGATTTTGTTTCTTAATAATCCAATAAATATTTATTTTAATGAGTGGCGATTACGTGGTTCCCGTGATCTATTTTGTTTTGGGTGATCCGTCCGTGGAGGATGCAGATGTGTTAATCACGGAATAACTGATTTGGCGAGATTTCGATCGCTGGTAGCGACAGTGATTTGTCTTTCACGGTGACTGGATCACGGTGATCGATATCTAACTACTATCCTAAACCCCGACGAACCAAAACTAGTAAATATTACGAAATTCGTTTGTGCCAGCTTGAAATCAGAGTGGATAAAGTGCTCGCGTTCGAAATCCTATTTTTTTTTTAAATGAAGCTGATTTTCTGTCCTCAAAACTTTGTGTTCCGGAAGAGTTAACGGCTTCTGCTATTACCAATTAGGGCACAATACCGATAAACCGAAACAAGGATATGGTAGTTCCAATGACGGGAATACTGCCAGAAACTTTTTCCAGTAACATGAGGTAAGTGCCAAAATTACTGGCCTTAATGAGGAACTACCTAGTAAGTTTTACACTTGTAGGACTTTTAAACGGTAAAAAATAGCTAGATGTAAATAAATTTACCGATACTGCCATAAAAACTAGCAGGGTTGGTTTGATTTAAATCAAATGATTTAAATCATGATTTAAATCATTTTTTCTTCATAATGATATTTTATTATTACATAATAATTACGAGAATGATTATTTTATTTTAACTCGACTTGCTTTTATTATCTACCATTATAATAGGTATAGGGCAGTGGTTCTCAAATGTCTCGAAATTCTGGACCCCCAAAATTAGAAATTAGTAAGTAGTAGTAGTTCAAAAATAATAAAAGAAACAACCTTTGTTAAAAAAATATTTATTTCAAAAGTGCCGATTTATTCAATGCCTTTAATATAGCTTGGCAATTTGCACCAAAAGGCATCATGCTATTTATAAGTAAAAACGGCATCCAATAAAAGTAACTGAAAAACTGAACTAAACTGAACACAATATATTCTCCTTTCTAGCAGAAAAAATATAATATATCAATCATCAGTTTTGGATTTTAATGAGAAGAATGAAATACTGTTTTTCCTGTCATAGTTCTTTCTAAATCTGGTCTAAGATTTGAACAGCCAGATTCTCCAATGTAGTGCGGTCTAATTTGACAACCAAAAGTTTTAAACTGACAAGTGTAAGAATAAGACAATTAAGTTTTATGCTATGAACTGATTTTTGAGCTTTCTCACAAATTTGTAAAGAAAAGGGCAATTTTAGTAAGTACTTTTGACAAAAATAGGACTAACTTCATTACAGCAACTCGTTCCAAGATGAAAATGATTTGGAAACCAAGCAAATCGGTGAAATATCAGAATAATTCATAAGTTTTTAAAAACGACTTATTAACAATGACAGGACAAAAACCTGTCAAAACATAACTGACCAACTAGAAGATTTCAATTTAAACCAGTACTAAACCTTAAACCTTCTTAGTAAATCTGAACGGAAATTTTTAATCTTAGATCTGAAGCAACATCCAGCCGATTTCTTTGTTTGGATTTTAGCAGAATGTATTCAGAGGAAGTTTGTGCACACATACGTCGTGCAAAAGGGCATCAAGTGTTTCAAAGCAAAGGTTGTCGGATCCCCGCAAAATAACCTGCGGACCCCTAGGGGTCCGCGGACCACCATTTGGGAACCACGTATAGGGTATAGGTAGCTATATAATATGTACCTATTCTTTTTTGTTTGTGTTTTTAAAATTACCGTTTTCTGTTTCGTTTGCTGAAGTTTGAATTAATATTAATATTATTAAATTTATATTTTCTACTCCATTATTTTAATATTTACTGCATTTTAATTATTTACTATTGTAACTGTGTTACATCTGAACAAACAATAATGAAATAATACAAACCTAAAAAAAAATCAAAAAATCTGATTTAAATCAAAAAAATCTGATTTTTTTGATTTTTTTAAAAAAATCATGATTTTTGCCAACCCTGAAAACTAGGGCCTTGCATCTCAGAGTATTGGTGGTACAATATGCTTATAAGTGTCCATAAAATATGTGTTCATGGTTACGAGGTTATCTCTCAATTTAATATACCAATTGGCGAAATGTCAAAAGAGTGTTTGGAAGCTAGGCACAAAGAAATTCGCAAAAAAAAGATTTAACACATACCAGAAAACTTTCCCGATTAAAATCAAATATTGATTTAATGAATCGCTTGATCATTACATTGGATCCCCTATTCGATTTTCATCGAAAAATATTCAATAAAAAAGAAAAACGTTTAGCTAACGATATACCATTAAATAATACATTGCGTTTACAGAATACACTGACCCTTTGTCAGTATATAATAGCACGACTTCTCTTGAAGATATCGAAGTAAGTGAAAGTGGCTTAGGGGCAGAATAAGATACATATTATAACTACATACATATATACTCGTTTTTCTTTGAATTAGGTTCCTATATATCCTTTTTATAAACTATTACAGTTGATATCATTAAAAAAATAGTATTGAATATGTAGAGACGTCAGCAGCACGAAGGCCTCGACCACACGATGAAAACCATCCCGTCCGTCCCTCAGATTCCAATATCCTCGTCTCACCAATACAGAGAAAGCGATAGTCCAGAAAGCCCTAGTGAGGCCGCTGAAGACCCTGATTTTTGCCATTCCACGGAACCCCATTTACTTAACCGAGATGAATTAAATGACTTAGTGAGGGATTTACATTTGGATCTATATTTATCAGTCTCAAGCAGAATTACTCGCATTGCGTCTACAACAGTGGAACTTTTGGAGAAGAAAACAAAAGTTGCTGTACTTCGCCGTCGTCATGACGATTTTGTGGATTTTTATAGCATGCATTCTGATTTAGTCTACTGTAATGACATTAAAGGTGTTTTTAAATCTGAGAATAAAACACAATCCACAGCAGTGGAGACTATTTATCGACGCCTCTAAATCAAGTCTTAATGCTGTGCTTCTACACAACGGTAACGCTTATCCATCTATTCCGGTGGGTCATGCGGCATTGATGAAAGAAACTTATGAAAATCTGAGGACACTGTTGCAAAAAATTAACTACAATCGATATATCTGGAGCATTTGCGCCGATTTTAAAGTAATTGAAATACTTATGGGGACGCAAAAAGGGTGTACAAAATATTGCTGCTTCCTCTGTTAATGGGATAGTCGCGATCAAGTTAATCATTAGGGTAAAAAAGACTGAATGTTAAGAACATTTTTTCAATCAGAGACTCAAAACATAGAGCGACCTCCTTTGGTGAATCAACAAAAAATTCGTATATCTCCTCTTCACATTAAGTTAGGTTTGATGAAAAACTTTGGGAATCGCGAAGAAGAAGGATTCCAATATCTCCGAGCAAAGTTTCCTAAATTGAGACTAAAATAAAAGAAGGAATATTTGTTGGTCCTCAAATCAACGAAATAATGAAGGATGTCAATTTTGAGGATAAATTAAACATGGTCGAAAAAAGGTCGTGGAGATAGTCAACGGTTGCAGTTTTTAAGAATTTCTTGGGAAACAGAAAGGTTGACAATTACAAAACATTAGTGGAAGACATGTTGCAGGCAGTGACACTAGCGGGTTGCAAAATGTCATTAGAAGTTTGAAGTGATTTGTGTGTCCTTGAACAGAGCAAGAAAAAAATAGAATATTCGATGGTCTTACTTTCTGATATTTTTGATTGGTAGTTTTTTTAAAAATAAAAAACACAAGCAGTCTCCTAATAAAAAATCGCAAAGTTCATACGTCCACACGATAACCTTAAATGGTTTAGCTTAAATAGTTCTTTACAAAACGCACGTATAAACATTAAAGCAAGCTAATCAACTAATAGACAACAATTTAATAAAATCGCTGTATTCTGTTCCTTTCTAACATACTCCGTACATTTGTAATATAATTGAACATAATGGGCCTATTGTCATCTCACCTTTTAAATAAATATGTTAATATTTTTCCCGCCTGATGTCATCCTACGAAAAACAACTGAAAGTTATGGGCAATGTGGCGAATCAAAGTAAAGGTATGGGAAGACCGCCATGCGCCCCTTCGGTCGTTTTAGTACTGACAGGGTAATAATTTGCATGACTTTGTAGTATTTTTTAATCTTCGATGTTAATTTTATTCTGAAACTTTTTTCGGAGTACTTAAGTGCATTTAAATGCAACGATGAACTGTAACAGAAATTATAGTAAAACCCAAATATCATTGGGGAATAACCTCAGTGTAGTAGTTTTTTGCCCCACGTCATTCGGTGAAATATGGTTAGTATTTCCTTGATGCTCATGCCTAGATATCTTTTTAGGTTATGAAATATTCTCTTAATATTTCTGTGTAATAGTTCACTATAAATTTCTAAATTACAACGCACAGTGCAGCGACCCGTGGACAAAAATGTAAATATTGACCCTTAATTATAGATGTAACTAGCTAACTGGATACAGTCCAGTTAAGGGTCTTCAAGGAATCCTAATTAGACTTATCAGGTATCGTCTTAGTTTCATGGCTGTGAAGTAAGGGTAATTTACAGGTAGTGCATTGCCTACTTTATCAGTTGCAATTTTGCTTGAGCTGTGGACAGTTGCATTTTGAAAGTGTTGTATTTGTGGTATTTTAGCAATAGAGAATGTTAATACAGAAACGGTAACTTTATAAAAATATTATACTTACATGATTATTTGATACCTGGCAACTTTAACCTATTATATTTTAGAAGAGTGTAAAGTTTTAGTCTATAGTGATTTTGTTTAAACTTCTGTAAGCTTTAAAAAAAAGTATATAAAAGTATATATGCATGTTTTTGCTATTTTGCGTAGATTTTGGCAAAAGCATTCACTTTTGCAAATCTGTGCAATCTTTTAAAAACAAAATTTTTTCAAGTTCAGGTCGACCTCTTACATATAGTGACTTACTTACTTACTTAAGGAGTATGACTGTTTCGAGGTCTGGGTGGCGACAACAGGTGAAGCGAAATTTAGTGTAGTAAAACAAATAATTATAAACTCGTATAGCGTCCTAAACTAGAGTTGGGTGATATAGTGATTTTTCGATAACTGTTAAAACAGCGACAGTGATTTGAGAATAGCCTTTATTTTTAACGGTGATTTTTCACTACAGCGAGCACAGAGAGCAGCATGGTTGCTTTTACGAGACTGTTATTCGGTATAAATATTGAATAATGCAGCTATAATTGGAAGTAAAAATTATTACTTGATTTGGTTAGTAACTAGTTATTAGAGTAAAAATAGTATTTTCTCGATATGGTCAGTGGCAGAGGCGTGGCGAATATTGATCGGAAATGACCTTTATTCTGGATTCTTGCGCTAGATTAAGTTAAAAATATTATATTTTGTCCGAAATTAGAATTATAGTGCTTTTTGAGTATACAGCCTGTTTAAAATGAAGTCGGCACTATTGCTACCTTTCTTATTATAAGAGCTACGAATTCGACTAAATTAGCAAAGTAGTGTATTTTTTACACTGATTATTATGCTGATGTCAGAAAAACAACTGACCATCGGAATCTCGTGATATTAACAAAAATGTATTTTTTTTAAATGACCTATATCTGCTATAACCGTTTGATAGAGAGTCAAATTCTAAACAAAATTTGTCTTTCACTACATATCGCTAAAATTAATAATAATGTAGATATTGACATTTAAATGTAATTTTACATTTATTATTGCAGGCGGCAGTATACCGTAATAAACGGTCTTCCTCGACAACTTACAACAGGAGGCCATCACAAAAACAAAATTAGTACATGCAGTTGTGATTAATGATTTATAATTATGCTATTTATAATAACGAATTTTAAAAAATAATAATAAAAATGACATACATTTTCTGCTGTAATTTCCAAGACAACTAATTGGGATTTTAGTTGTCATTAATAAAAATTAAAATATTATAAACTTAAATCAAGTGTTCAAATACATCCCCTTCTACACATTTCCGAGCACATTTCAAAACTTTCCTTGTAGCCTTCAAATCGGTTCGCCCATCGATGTTATTGATAAGATTAATAGCCCTGTTCGCACAGAGTCACAAACCAGTCAGAGCCAATGAAATTACTGGAAACCAGTCGGCAAACTGTCACGTTACCAAATACCTAACATTTGATTGGCTCTGATCGGTTTGTGATTCCTCTGCGAACAGAGCTAATAATATATTTTTCGTGAATAAGTTGTCGAGAAATGCTGTTTAATACGGTAGGTACACGGCCGCCTGCGATAATAAATGGAAAGTTACATTTAAATGTAAATATCTCCATTATTAATTTTAGCGATATGTAGTAAAAGTCAACCCTTTAATCAACCCTTTATCAAAGGGTTATAGCAGATATAGGGCATTCCATTTAAAAAAAAATGCATTTTTGTTATTATCACGTGATTCCGATGTTCAATTGTTTTTTTTTGACATCAGCATAATAATCAGTGTAAAAATACTCTAGTTTGGTAATTTAGTCGAATTTGTAGCTCTCATAATAAGAAAGTTAGCAATAGTGCCGACTTCATTTTGAACACAAAAATGTTTTTGTGTTTTTGTGACGCTGAATCTAAATACGACAATAATTATTGACATTAATCTTAGATATTTTTCAAATTTGAAATTAACGATCCAAAATTAGAAAATTCCATGACTAATTCACCAACAATATCGACTACGACAGACCAGACCGAAAAATCACTTAACCACTGAATTAAACAGTAAAGTGAATACAGAAAGAACCAGAAAATGCCAAAACGCAAGAAGCAATAATGACCGGCAACAGGTCAAGCAGCGATTTTGTTTCTTAATAATCCAATAAATATTTATTTTAATGAGTGGCGATTACGTGGTTCCCGTGATCTATTTTGTTTTGGGTGATCCGTCCGTGGAGGATGCAGATGTGTTAATCACGGAATAACTGATTTGGCGAGATTTCGATCGCTGGTAGCGACAGTGATTTGTCTTTCACGGTGACTGGATCACGGTGATCGATATCTAACTACTATCCTAAACCCCGACGAACCAAAACTAGTAAATATTACGAAATTCGTTTGTGCCAGCTTGAAATCAGAGTGGATAAAGTGCTCGCGTTCGAAATCCTATTTTTTTTTTAAATGAAGCTGATTTTCTGTCCTCAAAACTTTGTGTTCCGGAAGAGTTAACGGCTTCTGCTATTACCAATTAGGGCACAATACCGATAAACCGAAACAAGGATATGGTAGTTCCAATGACGGGAATACTGCCAGAAACTTTTTCCAGTAACATGAGGTAAGTGCCAAAATTACTGGCCTTAATGAGGAACTACCTAGTAAGTTTTACACTTGTAGGACTTTTAAACGGTAAAAAATAGCTAGATGTAAATAAATTTACCGATACTGCCATAAAAACTAGCAGGGTTGGTTTGATTTAAATCAAATGATTTAAATCATGATTTAAATCATTTTTTCTTCATAATGATATTTTATTATTACATAATAATTACGAGAATGATTATTTTATTTTAACTCGACTTGCTTTTATTATCTACCATTATAATAGGTATAGGGCAGTGGTTCTCAAATGTCTCGAAATTCTGGACCCCCAAAATTAGAAATTAGTAAGTAGTAGTAGTTCAAAAATAATAAAAGAAACAACCTTTGTTAAAAAAATATTTATTTCAAAAGTGCCGATTTATTCAATGCCTTTAATATAGCTTGGCAATTTGCACCAAAAGGCATCATGCTATTTATAAGTAAAAACGGCATCCAATAAAAGTAACTGAAAAACTGAACTAAACTGAACACAATATATTCTCCTTTCTAGCAGAAAAAATATAATATATCAATCATCAGTTTTGGATTTTAATGAGAAGAATGAAATACTGTTTTTCCTGTCATAGTTCTTTCTAAATCTGGTCTAAGATTTGAACAGCCAGATTCTCCAATGTAGTGCGGTC
Source organism: Philopedon plagiatum (assembly GCA_963971165.1). Taxonomy (NCBI): domain Eukaryota; kingdom Metazoa; phylum Arthropoda; class Insecta; order Coleoptera; family Curculionidae; genus Philopedon; species Philopedon plagiatum. The sequence continues at coordinate 17,901,171 of OZ020196.1, read as the reverse complement.
TAATTTGACAACCAAAAGTTTTAAACTGACAAGTGTAAGAATAAGACAATTAAGTTTTATGCTATGAACTGATTTTTGAGCTTTCTCACAAATTTGTAAAGAAAAGGGCAATTTTAGTAAGTACTTTTGACAAAAATAGGACTAACTTCATTACAGCAACTCGTTCCAAGATGAAAATGATTTGGAAACCAAGCAAATCGGTGAAATATCAGAATAATTCATAAGTTTTTAAAAACGACTTATTAACAATGACAGGACAAAAACCTGTCAAAACATAACTGACCAACTAGAAGATTTCAATTTAAACCAGTACTAAACCTTAAACCTTCTTAGTAAATCTGAACGGAAATTTTTAATCTTAGATCTGAAGCAACATCCAGCCGATTTCTTTGTTTGGATTTTAGCAGAATGTATTCAGAGGAAGTTTGTGCACACATACGTCGTGCAAAAGGGCATCAAGTGTTTCAAAGCAAAGGTTGTCGGATCCCCGCAAAATAACCTGCGGACCCCTAGGGGTCCGCGGACCACCATTTGGGAACCACGTATAGGGTATAGGTAGCTATATAATATGTACCTATTCTTTTTTGTTTGTGTTTTTAAAATTACCGTTTTCTGTTTCGTTTGCTGAAGTTTGAATTAATATTAATATTATTAAATTTATATTTTCTACTCCATTATTTTAATATTTACTGCATTTTAATTATTTACTATTGTAACTGTGTTACATCTGAACAAACAATAATGAAATAATACAAACCTAAAAAAAAATCAAAAAATCTGATTTAAATCAAAAAAATCTGATTTTTTTGATTTTTTTAAAAAAATCATGATTTTTGCCAACCCTGAAAACTAGGGCCTTGCATCTCAGAGTATTGGTGGTACAATATGCTTATAAGTGTCCATAAAATATGTGTTCATGGTTACGAGGTTATCTCTCAATTTAATATACCAATTGGCGAAATGTCAAAAGAGTGTTTGGAAGCTAGGCACAAAGAAATTCGCAAAAAAAAGATTTAACACATACCAGAAAACTTTCCCGATTAAAATCAAATATTGATTTAATGAATCGCTTGATCATTACATTGGATCCCCTATTCGATTTTCATCGAAAAATATTCAATAAAAAAGAAAAACGTTTAGCTAACGATATACCATTAAATAATACATTGCGTTTACAGAATACACTGACCCTTTGTCAGTATATAATAGCACGACTTCTCTTGAAGATATCGAAGTAAGTGAAAGTGGCTTAGGGGCAGAATAAGATACATATTATAACTACATACATATATACTCGTTTTTCTTTGAATTAGGTTCCTATATATCCTTTTTATAAACTATTACAGTTGATATCATTAAAAAAATAGTATTGAATATGTAGAGACGTCAGCAGCACGAAGGCCTCGACCACACGATGAAAACCATCCCGTCCGTCCCTCAGATTCCAATATCCTCGTCTCACCAATACAGAGAAAGCGATAGTCCAGAAAGCCCTAGTGAGGCCGCTGAAGACCCTGATTTTTGCCATTCCACGGAACCCCATTTACTTAACCGAGATGAATTAAATGACTTAGTGAGGGATTTACATTTGGATCTATATTTATCAGTCTCAAGCAGAATTACTCGCATTGCGTCTACAACAGTGGAACTTTTGGAGAAGAAAACAAAAGTTGCTGTACTTCGCCGTCGTCATGACGATTTTGTGGATTTTTATAGCATGCATTCTGATTTAGTCTACTGTAATGACATTAAAGGTGTTTTTAAATCTGAGAATAAAACACAATCCACAGCAGTGGAGACTATTTATCGACGCCTCTAAATCAAGTCTTAATGCTGTGCTTCTACACAACGGTAACGCTTATCCATCTATTCCGGTGGGTCATGCGGCATTGATGAAAGAAACTTATGAAAATCTGAGGACACTGTTGCAAAAAATTAACTACAATCGATATATCTGGAGCATTTGCGCCGATTTTAAAGTAATTGAAATACTTATGGGGACGCAAAAAGGGTGTACAAAATATTGCTGCTTCCTCTGTTAATGGGATAGTCGCGATCAAGTTAATCATTAGGGTAAAAAAGACTGAATGTTAAGAACATTTTTTCAATCAGAGACTCAAAACATAGAGCGACCTCCTTTGGTGAATCAACAAAAAATTCGTATATCTCCTCTTCACATTAAGTTAGGTTTGATGAAAAACTTTGGGAATCGCGAAGAAGAAGGATTCCAATATCTCCGAGCAAAGTTTCCTAAATTGAGACTAAAATAAAAGAAGGAATATTTGTTGGTCCTCAAATCAACGAAATAATGAAGGATGTCAATTTTGAGGATAAATTAAACATGGTCGAAAAAAGGTCGTGGAGATAGTCAACGGTTGCAGTTTTTAAGAATTTCTTGGGAAACAGAAAGGTTGACAATTACAAAACATTAGTGGAAGACATGTTGCAGGCAGTGACACTAGCGGGTTGCAAAATGTCATTAGAAGTTCACATGATGCACTCGAATTTAGATTTTTTCCACCAAACATGGGTGATGTCAGTGATGAACATGGAGAACGGTTCCATCAAGACATTTCAGGGATAAAACGGCGTTACCAGGGCAAGGGAAATCTTGTCATGCTAGCAGACTATTGTTGGACTTTGAGGAAAGAAACAGTAAATGATATTTATAAACGAAAATCTCAGAGTCAAAAATATTTTAGTTCATAATTATGTATACTAGCAATAAATGTATTTTTATATTGAAACATCTTGTTTTCATACATCTCATAGAAAATCGATCCACCTTCAAATAACGTTTATGATATACATACCTTCTTTTTATAAGGGTTTCATTCAAAATCAGTTAACGGGAGATATGACAAAAATTTCACTTTGTGGACCAGTGAAATTATTGAACACTGCAGGATTATTCTTATTATCATACAACACATAATATACTCTGATTTAAGATGTTAGTATTAAAATTATAAAAGTTAGGTTTAGTGACACAGCCCATTGAGAACGCTTGTATTTTTGATTATTTAAGAACATTTTAAACGTGGTAGGATATGGTTAGTCTAATACTTTGAAATTTTTGCATGTGAGAACACGTCATTCTTAATCTATTCTCAAAGCACTGACCACTGGTCAAAACGAACTCTACACATTTTGTAGATATTTATTTGTGTATTATTTATTTTTTCTGGCGCTTTTAACAACTGTGTTTATAAATAAGTATATATATCTGCAACAACATTATTCTGAATGTTGTTCCAAACAAAATACGCTAGCATTACTCTATACATTGCAAACTATTTCTAATAATAACTAAGCTTAAGTTTACCTGGTCTTTTTAACGAAAGACTTCTACTCTGTGTCCTAGAACTACTGGGGATTGTTGTGGGAGAGAATTTGGCTGCTGATGTCTTAACCTTAGGCATGCCAATATTAACCTGCGGTGGATGCTGAGGAGTGTGATGTATAAGACCTAATGACAATTCTTTGTCGTTTCGAAGTTTGTCTACGATACCATTTAGATTTTCTGTCTTCTTTAAAACATCAACGTTTGAAGAGCTCTAAATATGGATAATTTCTACATTAATTTTGATTCTTTGACATAAAAACCTCCATGTATGTAAGTAGTAGGTATGGGGGCATTTTGCGTAATGGCGGCCACTTCCGGTCTAAGCAACGACGTACGTCCTACGCCAAAATGGTGACCACGTAAGCTGTCATCTGTCAAGTGGTTCTAAACAGGCATGTTCAAAACCACCCATGTTCTAAACAACCCTGTTCAAAACCACCCCTGTACTAAACAACCCTGTTCAACTCCATCCCTGTTCTAAACATCCCTGTTTAGAACCACTTGACAGATGACAGCTGACGTGGGCATACGTCACCATTTTGTTGTAGAACGTACGTCGTTGCTTAGACCGGAAGTGGCCGCCATTACGCAATGTGCCCCCATACCTACTTATGTACTGCTTCCCAACTAACCAAAAATAAAGTTTGATATTTTCGGAAATTTCGGAAAAATTAAAAAAATATATTGTTAATTTTTTTTTAATTGTTCAAAATTTGAATATTTTCAGGAAGGTAAACTTTGAGCTCTCGCATAAAATAGAGTTTCTTATTGGGCTGGAAGCTGGGATGGGCAAATGCAGATCTGAGTGCTGCCTGGTAACATATCATGTCATGGGCAGAGAATTGATCGCTATTTAAAAAAAATCAAGCAAAACAGTCTCCAAAACGTACGATCACGGAATTATTGTAAGAATTGTTAGGTTAATAAAATGAGGCCGACACGTCCTGCTCTAATAGTCCAAGATCCCATCCGAATAATCCACCATGGAGAAGATCGGGGGGTACACTGCTCAGAAAATAGAAATTGAACGTGTGCCCTATAAGAGTTTATTTTTAATCTTGCCTATTTTCGAGAAAAACACAAAAACTAATTTGTAAAAATTCTTTTCAAAAGTAATATACATCGATGTTACCTGAACATCGATGTTTTAACAACTATGTTTTATCGACATCGATGTCTGCTTTCGATGTTAACATCTATGTATCGAACCGATGTCCCAGCACTACTTCTTGAGGACGAAATTGACAAAGATGCCAAATAATGCAATAATGAAGACAAAGACGAAACTAAAACATTCCAAGAACAGAAAAAGACGGACAAAGACAGCGAGCAAGAGCGAGATAAGAAATAAGATCTTATTTCGTAGTTGTCAAAACAAAAACATGTGTGGCGAAGAAGTTCTTTGATGATGTCGGTATTTTTTTACGTTTTAGTGTCCTATATAGTATTATGAATTGTCGAAAACCGCTTGTTGATGCGAATAATAATATCGATGGCAGAAACTTACCAAAAAATAAGTAATAAATGGGATATTTAACTCTTTTTGTGGTGCAGTCAAATTTTAAAGCGTCGCGCTGAAAGAACTTTCACGAAGTTTGTTTTAAACTCGGTTGTAGACAATTTATTGTTTGATTTTTAGGCAGAAAGTTTAAGCGCTAGTAGAAATTATGATCATCTCATTAATAAAATTAAATAACATAATAGGTAAGTGACTATTATTTGTGTTAATGGGAGGTACAACATAGCCTATTTCGTTCTGCTTACAATTTCAACCGTTTCACGAGTGGTCCATATTTTCCGATATAATAAAGAAATTTCTATTAAATTAAAATACACATTTTTGGTTAAAAATGCGACTGTGGAATTAAAAATACCTTGGTTTACACTAAAACTGATAAAAAACGAGATGTAACAATATTATTTAAGTTTGGCAATGCCCCGGCTAGATCATTTGTTTTTTCTTTATATTAGAGCATCTGACGGCAGGCTCTTTAGAGCGTCGGGTACGGGGGTGGTTTAGGGTATTTTTTAAAATAAAAAAAGTGTGCGATTTGAGGGAAAAAAAGCATTGGGTATGTCTGTAGACTACCCCAGGAATCACTCATTCAAATATATGCAGTAAATTTCATAACACCCCTGTATATATATTAAATGTAAATGCAAAGATTAACTTTTTCGCTAGTGCAGAACAAGAAGACCGTAAAATGAAAAACAAAAATAAAATAATATTTTTTGGTCAGAACAGAATCAAAAAATAGTCCTTATTTTATTTTTGTTTTTCATTTTACGGTCTTCTTGCTCTGCACTAGCGAAGAAGTTAATCTTTGCATTTACATTTAATATATTACCTATAGAACAAAGAAATTTCCCATTTTTTACTATATATCGGTGAACCTTGGTTCTCACCAATCTTTATCTGATAACTATACCTTACCTTTTTTATTGCCTCAGGAGATAATATAGGTAGAGCGGTTCTTCCTTCTTCCTGCAGTGTTGCAATATCTTTACAGGTGATTCTTTGGGTTATAGGAGATGAAACTTGTTCTATCAGGGACTGCTGTCCGATATATTCTGTCTGGTTTGTTGAGGACGTTAATGGCGGTGTTAAAGTTATCGAATTTATATTTGTGATAGCTGGTTTTTTCTTCGTACTTATCAAATTTTGATCTGGCGAGGAATTTTCTTTAGCGGTAATGGTATTTTTTTGATTGTCATTGTTTGATTCGGGACAAGTTTTCTTTTTTCTCCGTTTTTTAGGTGTTGTATCAACATTATTATTAATGTTACTTTTCTGACTGTCAATGTCTGATTCGGTCGAATCTTTCTTTTTTCTACGTTTTTTAGGTATAATATCATTATTATTGTTAGATTTCTGATCGTCATGGTTTAACTCATTAGGTACTTTCTTCTTTCTCCTTTTTTTAGGTATGGGATCGATTTTGTCTGTAGCAGCTCCATCGGTTGATTTAATTTTATCGGGTATTTTTCTCTTCTTTTCTCTTTCACTTGCATTATTTACTGTTGTACTGTCAAAATCCAAACGTTTGGCAATAGTATTCTTTTTGGTATTAGATTCAGAATTACTTGAACTAAAAATATTATAGGATGAACAGGGTGTTATATCTTCTAAACTATAATCTAGGAACAAAGAATTTTGCACCAGTTATGACCTGCGCACATGTGTACCATCGAGTGACAAAAAATGTTAGTGCAGTTAAGCATTGCTTGCTGTATTCGGGACAAAGTATGGTTCAATTCGCAGATACATATATGCTAAATTTTGAACACGCTTAAAAGTTTGTGATGAACACAAAAAGCATCTTGTAAATGGATTTCTCTTTCGGCGTCTGATATTTATTTGTCACATGGTGGTACATATCTGGCACTAAAATGGCAAAAAATTAACAGGGACAATAATGACGTGCGACTCAAGCGCAAACCGGAGTGGTTCAGGCATGAAGTGTCATTCTTAGATTTAATCAACATTAGTAACAAAAACTGATCGATTATTGCGACAGGCGATGCTGTAAGGTGCATAGTTTATTTATTACAATGACAAAACACGTAGCCCAGAATGAAAAATATAAGTTTGAAAATTAAATTGTAGCATGCCTATTGATAATATAATCAGTAGTTTTCTTTCGTAGTTTGAGGTTTCAGTTGTTTAAAAACCCTTGTGAAAGCTCTTTTCCTAATACGCTTTCGTTAAAAATCGTCGTGTAAAAATCTCATGTATTAAATAAAACACTTAATTAGTTCGTTAGGAAAGAACGCTCCATTAAAAAAAATAGTTTCGTAAACTCCGTCTAATATAACACTTTCGTGTTGGCAACGGAATTATCCGCCATCTTGAAAAAATAAAATTACCAGCATCAGTTGATTGACCTTTGTCTTTCAGGGTTGGACATTCCGAAATAAACCCTGTATTTTTCTGTGACTTATCAAATTTTTGGTATTTTTCAGTCGTTTTTCTTATTTTTAAGTGTTTTTGAGTGTTTTAATTGTTTTTTTGTATCATTAGAGATAGAGCGTGGTGGCCCAATTATAGACGTGAAGTATAAAAAGTTGGATTTTGATTCTGGGGATTTAATTTCAGGAGGTAAATTGGGAAACGGAAAAAATATTTTTTCATGGGCATCGTGTAAGGTGTCAAATGGAAGCTTATTGAAGCACGAATTCAACAATATACAGATTGTTATGAAATTCACTACATACATTGAAATCGGTAAATTCTGATATGAATTCAGATTGAATAAAATTATTCATAAATGCCGCTTCACGATAAAAAAAAAAGGTAGATATCGGCTCTCAAAAAAAAATTTTTAGTCGCTGCGCACCACTGGGAAAAACTACATGGCCATATAAAAAGCATTGAACAACGTCAGTCACAGAAAAAAAAACTTTTATTTTGACGTCAGTACTGGCTGTGGCGTTGCCAAGTCTCTCTAATCCAACAAGTTTGAAAAAATAATATTTTTGGTATCTTTAAAGAAAGAAATCCTACTAAAGGTGGATTTATGCAGACAACTTTAAACTTAATTTAACTTTCATTTTGCGTTAAGAAATTTTTAGGGCATTGAAAGTTAAAATTAAATTAAAATTGTGGATAAACGCTGTTATGCCTTCATGTGTATTTAACGCGTACTAAATTAAACATAAAATTAAATTGGGGTTGAATTAAATTTAAAATGGTGTGCATAAACCCACCTTAACTCTTTCAAAACTCTCAATTACAATAATTTAAAATACAACACAAAAAAATCCAGAGAACAGCTGTTCCAATCAAGTACAATAATAATGCCAACTAGGCCGACCAGAAATTTTTGGAGGAACAAGAGTGCCTATACAGAAATTTTAGTTCAAAATTAGCTTCAAACAAAAAAAATCCTAATACTTAAGCATGTACTTTTTTTATTAACCTATTTTTAATCATATTTAACAGAAGATTTGGCTTTTATTAACAGGTTTAGTTATATCGTCCTTAATTTTTAAGCGAAATTCCTCACAACTTAAATTAATAATAAACTACCTTCATAACCTCTTCCAGTGTTAAAAGTCATTCGACTTTCTTCACCTGTCCAATAATTTTTAATTTCGCAGTCTATGTAAGTACTACCAGGTAACCATAAAATACTCAATAAGATTTTTGGATACAAGGCAACGTTGTTTCAAATATTGTTCACTTATTTACGACAAGAAATTCAAAAACTCGACAAAATAACTATAAAAACTGGACTGGAATTAAAATCAAAAAAGAAACAATCTTTCTCTGTCGAACTCGCACGCTGTTCAAAGAATAATAAAGTTTATTACTATTACTACACAATACAACCCAGCCGTTTGGTTAAAACATGAAAGTCCAACAAACACCACGAAATGTTTTGTTTTCTTATAAATGGTTAACACTATAAACATATACTATAGCACCATTAATGAACTGAAAATTTTTTCCCACTAGGAGAATGACAGAATTTTAAAAGCCGGCCAGTCAAAGTGCGCCAGAGGAGCTAACGGACCACTGCACGAGCACATTATGACGTCGTGATGTTGCGCAGTCACTTAATGCGCCGCTTTGCCAGATATTCAACCAATCACAGCGTGAGCTTGCGTCGCTTGCGCGTCCGGCGAAAACAGAAGCGTGAAACTCGTAGCCGTCGACTCCTCTCGGCGCAAAAAATAGATGAAGAGAGAACGAGGAAAGAGAGAGCACTGGGTCCGAACATACGGTCAAAGCGTGTCGCCTTGTGAAATTTAAAAAAAATTCAATCGTCGATTATCGGAAGGAAAAATATTTATTTGTGAAAAAAGCGAGCATTAAAAAAGATATGGGGAATATCCTTCAACTGGTTCTGGACTATACGCTGCGGACGCACGCTTGTTTGGAAGCAAATAATGAAAGACATTTTCAACATACCTATTCTCCATTAGATAAGTATCATTTTTTGAAACTTATTTAAAAGTTTTACTTATTGGTATTTAAATTATGTTAGGCAAATATTGGTTAAAACTAAGGCTGCTGACAAAAAGTAGTGATTTGGCTGTGGCATTTTTAATAATTTTTTTTCTCCTAGCTTAGAAAAAGGTTAAAATTTTTTTACCTGTGTCTTAAACTACGCTTAAAACAGAAAATAAATTATCCCTAAAGATTTATATGTCTGGAAAAGTTACAACAAATTGAATTGTTTTAAGTTTTTCGCACGCAATTTTCTGTCAGGCGTTATGTCGGGCCATGTGTTCGTTTAGTCAGGTGCGTCGAATATGGACGGGATTTAGGGTATTTTTGAAAATTTTTAAAATGTTCGATTTAAGAAAAAAAAATTGGGGATGTCTGTAGACTACCCTAGGAGTCACCCATTCCAATATATGTAACCATTCCCATAATACCCTGTATATGATGTATGTTTTTATACATTTTTTAAAACATTTTTCGGGAAAAACTCTTTAAAAAATGCTGTCCCCCACCCTCATTACCAAGAGGATCGCTCAGAAAAATCTGAAAAAAAAAACCATGAACATTGAGAATTAGGTGTAGAGTGATCGAAAATTATTAGGATTGAAAAATTCTAGCGCCATCAATTGTTATAAGCAATGTAATAGTTTATTTTCTTACAATGCTTACAATGGTTTTAGAGAAAAAGGTTTTCGACAACAAATATTTCTCACGATGTAAGGAACAACTTTTGTCTTTAAAAGTTTTTCAAAATTTTTAATTTGGCTATGTCGAAACGCGAGTGCTTTACTATTATTGCTGGCCCCCACCCTGAAAAAAATTATGAATTATTGAGAATTAGGTGTAGATTGATCCAAAATTATCATAATTGAAAAATTCTAACGCGATTAATTTTTATAAACAATTTAATTGTTTATTTCCTTATAAAAACCATTGGTTTTGGAGCAACAGTTTTTCAACAAAAAATATTTCTCATGATGTAAGGAACAACTTTTGTCCTTACACGTTTTTAAACACTTTTAATTTGGCAGTCGAAACGCGAGTGCATTATACTATTATTGCTGTCCCCCACCCTTATCGCTAAAAGGACCGCTTAGGAAAATCTGAAAAACTCATGAACATTGAGAATCAGGTGTAGACTGAGCCAAAATTATCAGGATTGAAAAATTCTACCGCGATCAATTGTTATTAACAATTTGTTTACTTCCTTATAACTGCTGAACCATTGGTTTCAGAGAAAAAGTTTTTTGACAAAAAATATTTTTTACGATGTAAGGAACAACTCTTGTCCTTGTACGTTTTTCAAAATTTTTAATTTGGGTCAGTCGAAACGCGACTGCATTAGTACTATTAATAATTTAAGTGGGGAGCTGAGAGCACGGAACACTAATTGTGCAAGTATAGCTTCCACTTGACCGATTTTTTGAAGTGTGCCTTTTTGGCAATTATAAATTATTAATAGGTTAATGTTGAGCAGTTCTAGAGCAAATTAATGTATTTCTTAGTAGAACAAATTTAAAACATAATATTCCCCTCAAAAATAAAATTTTAGCAAATTTTGGCGCGCGTGGTTTTTGGGTGTTAGAGAAAATTTTAGTTGTTCGGTAAAAGCAGAAAAAAAAATCGAGTGTGTCTCTAGATTACCCCAGGAGTCACCAATTCCAATATATGCAGTGAGTTTTATAACACCCTGTATATAAATCGGGATTCATACCATTTCTATTACCATATTAGAATAATATAAAAATAAATTTAAATGAGATCTCTCCGTAACATATGACACCTTTACTATTATATGTCATTCTAGTGGGCGTTGACTGAAATGTTTACCTTTGATTAACTTAAAAATACATGTAAAATGTCAGATCATACGCCATATAAGATGCTACGGCTACTATTATCCAAGCTACTCACTCAAATATGTTTTTAAAATTATTTTTTGGGGTGGAAGTGCTGTCCAAAGCCTCTTCACTGCTTATGTTACTGGGCAATGCTGACTGATTCAGTGAAAACGGTATAGTGGCTTCATCCCAAATATTGCACGCATTCAAATCATAACTGTATCTGATAGTTTGAGTTGAAGTTGAAGTTGAAGTGCTGTTATGTGAACCTAAAAAAAGTAAATGAAGACGATACTTGAAAAAACGACGAGAATCGCTTTAAGTTTATTTTTTAGAGTACGAGTTTCAAATTTCGAAATGAAAGTATTGCTCAAGAATAGCAACCACCTAGTGTAAAGTGTTTTTAAAACCATACTACACTTCGCCGCAAAATTAACGCATTTTTTATTTTTAAAACAGAGTGTTAATACGTGATTTGAATGAGCACCTGTGGTTGATAAATAATCATTCATGTTATCCTCAAAATTTTTAAGCAACTTTTTTGTATGCCTTCCCGCAAAATCTGAAGTTGGATAAAAAGAGATTTTGATAAAATTCCTTTAACATTTTGTAGCTGTTCGTATGCTTTCACAGAGAGTTCGATAATTCTATTTAGTGAAACCAATAGAAAATAAACAAACTAGAACCTGAGGCAAGAAATCTTTCACGAAAGGAATGTGCGGCTGCTGTAATTCTTATCGAGGAAGAGTTTACCCAAGATTAAGTGGCACAGCGCTTCGGAGTAACGCAATCCACAATTTTCCGATCATTAGCAAGATTCAGGGAAACAGGCAGTCACCAAAGAAGACCTGGACAGAAATGGTCAAGTCACAAAAGAGCGCTAAGATCATTTTTTGAGTCTCCAAGCTCTAAGAATAGGGCTCGTAACAAGTACTTCTTTACAGCAGGAATTTTCCCGTCGTTACCAGGTTTTAATTACTCAGAATATGGTGCGAAGAAGATTGGTAGAACACAATGTGACGCCTCACAGACCAGTAACTGATCCACTTCCGACCGTAGATTATTATCGAAGGCGCATGCTTCAGTTCGCCCGAGAAACGCAAATTGAGAAAACCACCAGTGGACCAACGTATTGTCTACAGAGGAGTCCTGATTTTGCCTATTTAGCAACGACCGCCGTATGACAGTGCATCGACGTTCCGGAGAGCAATATGCTTAAGGAACAATTAGCTACAGCGGAGGGTCTGTTATGGCGTGGGAGGGGGCATCAACTTAAGATGCTCGTACAAGTTACTGATAGTTCATGGAGGACGCTTGAAGGCTGCTAAATATGTAACAGACATTTTAGAACCCTATGTCGGGCCGTTTGACCCATTTATAGGAGAAAACTTTTTATGACTGCGCGATAAAGCACGACAACACGTTGCTACATTAGTGCAAAATTATCTCCTGGACGTCGAGTTCAAACAATGGTTTGGCCTCCAAGAAGCCCAGACTTTAACCCGATCGAGCACTTGTGGGACGATATGGGACGACGTATTAGGGCTTTACAACTACCCTCAGAAAATGAATGAGCTGTCAGAAAGGCTTACAGAAATATGGGACTAAACTGAGCAAGACAAAATCAGAAACCTCAATTTAAGCATGGGAGGAAGATGTCGGGACGTCATTACAGCAAGAGGTGGCAATACCCGTCATTAAAGACTTTTTGCTTATTTTTGTACAATTTCAAAGTCGATAAAAAAGGAAAATTTGTTCCCGATTCTTTTCTCTTCAATGGCTGCTTGTTTTGAGAGAGGATATACAAAAATCTTACATAACTTCGAAGATAACAAGAATTTATCAACCATAGGCGCACATTTAAATTACTTGTTAAAAAAAATTAAAATAAAAGTGTATGCGTTAATTTTGCGGCGAAGTGTACAATTGACATCAACTGAGTATAGTTTGGCAAATCAGTCTGTGACAGGGACGAAAGGGGGAAATGCCGCAAAAAATAGCCAGAATATTCTAATAAATTCTCCGAAAATGGGCGTGCTTATTATTTTTTGCTAAATAAAAGGTAATAAATAAATATAACGAAAATATTCACTATAAATATTTAACAAAAAAATTTAACAATCAAAACAATGGCCTCTTCATCACAGACCCTATAAACATTGGCAATCACTTCTCGCGTTTGACTTTTTAGCGTTTTCCAAAAATAAATTGATTAATGATGAATGATTACGCCACGCTGCCAATGGAAGAATAACCAAGACGCTCGTTATCGCCACCTGCTCTCGGTACATTTCTTTTGGAATAAGTGGCTTCATTAACCAAAGATCATTTGACTGGTCTGCATTACGTTGCCAGTTATGTATATCAAAAAATAATTGTTTTAATGCATTATTTTATTTTTGTATATTGATCGTCTTAAATATACCTATTTAAATTAAATAGAATGTGCCTATAATACTAATAGTGAGTTCCCTTTAATATTATTATAATGCTATGTATTCAACTCACTAAAAAAAGTTTATTATAACAATTGCAATGTAAATGTAATGGTAATTTTAATAGATCTGACAACATAGCAGCTTGACCATAAGAGGATTTTAATTTTTTGGCTTATTTTGTAATGTTTCCAGTAATATTTTGGGTTCGATTATGGCATTTGAAATCAGTATTCGATTATTAAATGAAATATTTGTGGCTCTGAATTACCACATTTTTAATAATTTAAATGCCCTTCACTCATTGACACGACAACTGCCATAGAGTCTTTTATTTTAATGTGCACGTTTTGAATTATGTATGAGCTTAAAATTTTACTTTATACTAATTTAATCAGTTATACAAAAAGTAACACTATACAGGATGTCCCATTTAAAAATCAAAACTTGATACCAAAAACTCTGGAATTAAACGAGATTTGGCAACACTGCCCCATTTGACTAAAATTTTGATTCAATATCTAGTACAAGTCACTATTTTGTGACACCCAGTATATTATCACCTTAACAAATTTGCATCTACTCAAGCATCGCATTCATAGTGTCTGATAAGTTGTGGTCCACTATGATATGTTGCCAGTTTTAGGTTTCTATACATATTACCTCTGACTACAAAATCTTTTCCACTGGCAAGTCCTGTGTGAGAGAGTGCAACAAACATCAATATCAACACGCTTTATTACTTGTCGAGTCACGTTTTTCATCTTTGTTGCTCACTTAACCTGAGTCGTAGTTCTTTCTTTCTTGGCTCTCTGTTGTGTTCAGGACTTGCCGATGGAAAACACTTTGTATAAAAAATAGATCATTATAATTTTTGTAGTACACTCTTCATAATATGTTATTAGTTATATTGGGCACCTTACAGATTTGAAATTAATACAAAATTTACCTGATGATAAGTTTGGTGTGTGAGGTGATCTAATTACAAAACGTCCTGGTGTCCTAGGACGTACACTTTCGTTCCTTGGTGAATTCTTTGGTGTAGACGTATCTGGTTTATAAACTCCTATCAGGTGTAGCTCTTTAGGGGGAGATGGTGGGTCTAAAAACCGACATATAAGAATTTAGGCTTTATAATGAGGGATTGGCTAGCTGTGATAATTGGCATGACTCAAGACGTAAGAAATGAAGCCCCCTGGTGCATGGGACGATATTGCATGAGCAAGGAAGACGTTGAAAAAGGAAAGTGGTGAGCTGCGGGTGATCTCTACAAGATAAGAGGTCCAAAAATCCGTAAGAAAAAACTGAATAGATGGAATTCAACGAAGAACAAAGAACAGAAGTAAGGATGCAAGAACAAAAGCTAAATGAAGTAAAGAATCTTACATATTATCTAGATTCCACTGTCACGATGAAGTTGGATTTTGGAATAACAGGCAGGTCTGTAGCGTGTTGAGTGGCCATAGGACCAGCGCGAAAAATGTGTGATGTATGGAGCGGAAACACAGCCAACTAACAAAGTGCAAAGACATTAAGGTGCGAAAGAAGGTGAACAACTACTAATGGCTGATTTCGTCTGGTTAGTATATGCGCCGTAAAAAACACCTTCAAACGAACTCGCTAGAAAATTACTGACAATAATGTCTACGAAATCCTGGGATCGCTGTCATAAAGTTGTCATATTTAATTCTAATTTGATCACGGAATTCAAAAAAATTCGTACCATCTGCACTGTAATGACGGTGGGAGTGAATGAAATGAAAGTTAGAGCAGAGATATGTGGACGAAGTCAGGAATGATTAAAGGAAACAACGCTTAACTACGCTTGACTACTTCGGGTGGGATATTAGCAGTGTAGTTTAAACCCCAATCTTTGGTTTTACTATAAAACTGACTAATTAGGGGCCCGTTTTCTGTTTAAACGTAAGATTGTTGTTTACCATAACTAGCAAACAGTGGCGGTGGGTGAATTATATACCGGGGGGGGGGGGTGTTGGGGGCTGGGGGGGGGGGCAAAAAATTTGATGCAAATCATTAAAAACTTCACAAATATAAATTAAAGCAATAATTTTTTCTCGTCGTGACCGCGAAGGGCAAGATTACACGTTCTGCAAAGCTTCAATATGTCCATCATTTTTGAGAGTACGAGTCCGTTTTTTGTTACAGTTTCATTGTGCTTACGAATTTCATCCGCATAAGCTCTACTTATAAATATAGCAATATAAGTCTTTCATAAATGCTGAAAGCTGACAATATAATTTAGATGTCTGGCACTATTTTTGTGTTTGATTTTTTTAGAAATCTAATAAACAAGAAATAATTTTTTAAAGTCCGCAATAGAGTGTGTTTGGGTTTTATATATATTTTAATTCTCTATTTGGTAAAGCCCCAATTAATGTGCGTAAAGTGTTCACATGACACATTTACTGGCCATAGAGCGCGTGGACGCGAAGTGAGAACGAGTACTAACAGATAAGTTGTACTGACCGCTACTCGGCCGCATGGCCCAATTACTTTCTCGGATGTTTTCCCCATTTTTATAGATAATTTCCCTCTAAAACTACCCGCAAGCTAGTGATAGTGTTCCCGATCCATGGTTCTGGAAGAGCAGCACATGGGATCAACCAGGTGGCCACCACGAAGAAACAGTTAGTGATTTAGACGTCAAGGTAGGCCATATTAGTATTTGTGTTATGCTATCGCCGTTTGCCAAACGACTTTTAAAAACCATTCTCTTTCTCATCTCCCCAACCAAAATTATATATAGTCCACTTTTAACTCTTATTATACCAAACCCCAACCTTTTTTGGCCACTTCGACCGGATTTTCAGGTTCTTAAAAGCCGTTAATTCTTAAAATTATTCATTCTTTAAATTCACAAAAGTAATAAATATTTGAAATATTTTCAACATTTTTTGAATGAACGCAGGGAAGGCAAAAGTCTCGAACGCGCATTGTCACGCGCCGTGCCTTCGTTCCTCGCCTCATTCACTGGTTTCGTACGTCTGAAAGCTGAAATCTTCTGAAAGAGTCGTACCGGTGTTCAGCGTCGAATTTGTGACGTTGATTTGTTTACATTTTACCTCGCGAAATAAAACACAATCTTTTACCAATTTTCTTTGTGTATTTAATTTTTAATAACCAGAAAATATTTCAGAATGTCAAAAATTGATGTTTATTATGCTGGCAATTACAAACTTTGAACCCCCATTTTGTTGATTGGGTTGATTTATTATATTAAAAACTGTAAAACACGTGTTTAATTATTTATTTTTTGGAGTACTTCTATGAAGTTTATCAAGTTAATATGAACATCTAATATTTTTTCTTCATACAAACTTTCAACCCCCTTATGACCCCTTTAGGGGCTGAATTTTGAAAAGTCCCTTCTTAGTGAGTCTCTACATTATAAAATAAATCTACTGATCAAATTTCATATTTATAGCTTCAGCGGTTTCGGCTGGGCGATGATGAACCAGTCAGTCAGTCAGAGTCAGTCAGTCGGGACATGTTATTTTATATACATATATAGAATAGGAGTGACATTTTTACGTACCTTGCAAAATTTGGCTCGCTTGTCCTCTTCTAACCCCCATCCGCGGACATACTGTATAACTAATTTTTACGCAAAGGGAAAAATTTGAGAAAATAGCCAAAAACCGATTTTTGGTGCTTTCATCCCCGCGGAGGAGTCGACGCCGCGCCGGCCCCGCTTGAGGGGAGAATTTTCGGTAGTTTTTACTTGAGGTAATCGTGATAATTATATAATTAGCATTATGGCTTACCCCTTTTCCCATTGGAACTTAACGCCTCCGGTTCACATTCCACTTTGATTTTGGCGCCTAAAAAGACAAAAATTCGTTAATTAAGGCACAATCCATTAATACTTATTACCACACGCCACAAGTACGAGTACAGTTACTCTTTTTATTAATATGGGTTAAAGTATCACCCAACTACCTTATTTTGCCGATTTAATCACTTGTCATTTCCCTTTGGTAATTATAAAAGAAAACGGTATGATCGTTATTTTGCCAATGACAAATAAACTTTTACTTCTTTTTGGCCGGGACTTAAAGCTAAAGTACTAACGTACCGTGAGCGTCTGAAGAGAAGGGAAATGTAGAATATTGATACGGGATTTAAAGGATTGAAGGGTGGGAGTGGAAGGGAAGTGAAAACCTCTGCAGGCAGTGGTGGTGAGAGTTCTGTTCTGTTCGAGGATTCCCATGGCCTCTTGCCTGACCGGCATCGAGCCAACTGGTGGTGAGAGAAGTGGGATGTTCTAGGTTTTTGTAACTGGACAGTAAAGGGATGCATATGTGATAGCGGTTAGTTCTTCTGGACAAAATCCGTGGAAATGGCGGTAGAAAAGGGATAGATGGACCCCTTAAATACGCCATTGCATGCAAGTAGTCATTTATGTAGTGTTATATTTTTCTGAGGAACAAATTTTCTTTGATAGGTGATGATATTTGTGCAAAATTTTTTACATGTTTTATGAATATTTAGCTTAGTGATCAACATCGTTTTGAGTACTAAAACTTAAAGCTGAGTTTTATCAACTGTCCACAACTTGTTCATGAGAGAGCACCCGTTTTACTGGTGCATTGGTCCTAGGCAGAGATAAAATGTATTTCGCATGATTGAGTGATTGAGATTATTGTTATGGAAGTGTTTGAATAGTTCCACCCCCAACGATTTTCCGTTGGAATACTTTGAGTATTCCATTCTGTTACTTTTTGCGGTGTAATGTAGTTAGAAATCACTGAAAATTCATTAAGTACTTCAGTATCTTGGTTACTATCAATAAATCCTTTTTCAATATGGAAATCCAAAACTTTTTGTACTTCTTCCCACGCGGGTACTTTCGTCAAATTCACCCAATGAAATATTCTTAATTCTTTATTAAATTCAGTCCGAAAATATTCTCAGTTTATCACTATTTTACAAGTTTTGCTTTCAAATTGATGTCGCGTTTGAAAACATTCTGAAAACGGGACATTTCGGCGTCCCGATGCTTTCCTTGGGGACAACGGGACAGAGCGCCGAAAAACAGGACATATAGTCACATTAGGGTAGGGGGCACTCAACTTGGTTCAACCATATATGGTAATTTTCCAAGAAATAAGATTCTGACGTAAAACATCTATAAGACCTTTTTGATAAATAATATAATTATCTTTAATTCTGCATATACCTAATTTTTACACAAAGGGAAAGAAATCTGAGAAAATAGCCAAAAACTGATTTTTGGTGCCTCTATCCCCCGCGAAGACGCCGTTCGTGGGGGAAAATTAAGGAACTTCTTGGTATTATTCCAAAGAGCAATAACGTACAAATATGTTTATTTCCGGAATTTTGTCTAAAATTCTTGCCGTTAACATGGCGCCTGATGTATATCTGTCTGGAAGCCCATAGTTAGAAAAAATGTTCGGTAGTTTTAACTTAAGAAGTAATGGTGATAGTTATTTAATTAGCATTATATCTTACCAATTTTCCCATCGAAATTTAGCGCCTCCGGTTCACCTTCCACTTTGATTCTGGCGCCTAAAAAAGACATTTTACAAATTCGTAAATATAAGTATCATACTGAAAGGGATATATACTATGTTACGTGACATTCACGCCCCCAGAGGATGAGGTACTGAACGGAACAACTTGGTATGTCGGGAGCGGTGTTGAGTGGGCAACTGGTGAATGAGATTACTTTAAGGCGGCAGATTAAAGTAAAGAACAAAGTTCTAAGCATTATAATTATCGATCAGATTCTTCAACGCTAGTCCGGTCTAATTTGACAACCGAAAGTTTTAAACGGACAAGCGTAAAAAGAAGACAACTAAGTTTTATACTATGAATTTGTTTCTGACGTTTTTCACCAATTTATAAAGAAAAGGGCAATTTTAGTACGTCCTTTCGCCAATAAATAGAACTAAATTGATTACAGCCACTCGTCCCACGATGAAAATCATTTGAAAACCAAGCAAATCGCTGAAATATCAGAATAATTCATAAGTTTTTAATGACGAAATATTAACAATGACAAGACAAAAACTTGTCAAGACATATGAATGTTAACTGATCAACTAGATCTTAATTTAGACCAGTACTAAATCTTAAACCGTCTTAGTGAAT
This sequence comes from Philopedon plagiatum, assembly GCA_963971165.1. Taxonomy (NCBI): domain Eukaryota; kingdom Metazoa; phylum Arthropoda; class Insecta; order Coleoptera; family Curculionidae; genus Philopedon; species Philopedon plagiatum. The sequence continues at coordinate 17,881,464 of OZ020196.1, read as the reverse complement.
CAGAACGTATAGATCTAAATATTAGAAACCTGAGAACAAATTTTGATGTTTACTTGTATTTATAGAGCAGTATTAAGAGTTATTGAGGTCAAATGATCTAATTTTGTCTAACAGATGTTAAAAAAATTAACGGGGGAGGTTGTGATAAAAAGGAACGACTAGAGTTGTGCCTTGGTCAATTTGACCGTGGCAAAATACTTAAAATTGCCCCATATCGAAATAAAGTGCGGACATGTGGCCGACCTGTACAAAGGCATTTCGGGGAATCACCAGCACCGATCGGTGGTCTATTCAAGTTTCGGGGAAACCCCCGGTTTATTCAGTGACGTTGTGATGTTATTCGCCGTGAAAATTTGGCAAGTTCAGTTTATTTTTCACTTTCTTTCGTCGTTGACATATGCTTGAAGGATATTTTTAATACAAAATGAGTGGTGGGAAAGCTTTCCAAAACTGCCAAAAAATAGTGTTTTGCTAGTTCAGTTTCATCTTTGTACCTAAATTTACAATACACGTATACGTAACGCTGCATATATGACGTGAGTGCGTCATACGCAAAAAGGTCAGGGAGGGAATTATGGAACGCACCACGTAGATCAGAGTCCGAGGGGTCATCCATTAGTCGCATAAGCCGCATTACGGGTACAAATTGGCCCGCATTACTGTGCATTATGCCGCATTACCCTGCATTACTCTGCATTACCCTGCATTATCCTGCATTACTCTGCATTACCCTGCATTACTCCTCATTACCTCGAATTACCCTACATTACGCCCGCATTACTCTAAATATGTTATGATTATGACTGACAAAAGTAACTTTTCCAATAGTTCGTATGGTAGGGGAACAAAATAACTTTTAAATGCAACATGCTAGTAAAATTTTTAATATCTTAAAATATATTGGAATTACAAGCGGATAACAAAATTCGGTGAAAATTAATATGATGACCAATTTGCCAACGTCGCAAAATCGTTGGCTATCGCAAGTTCGCAAGTCTTTAGGCGGCTTATTATTATTAAAAAGTTATGTTTTAACTTCTTTGCAGTTTTCATAGGCTGTGATTCCCATTTGTGTGTGAATTGTGTTTATTTATGATAATTAAGGATATTTCTATTATACAAGGTAAGTTCTTATAAATATGGAGTAAATAGTATGCTAGATATAAGGAAGTATCGATTCAAGTATCTTCAAATTTAAAATAAAAGGCAAAAAGAAATCCTGGGTTATTTGGAGGGTTTATCATTATTTTGGCATTCGCCGTAAATATTTTAGTTACTATTAAGAACATAACAAGGAACATAACTTTAAAAATTTCATCAACTGTATGGTAAACTTGAAGATAAATAGCGAGAAGAGCATGTACACTGGAAAAAATATTTTACACCCCGAAAAAACTTGGAAAAAATATTCCGTAGATATAATCATAATCGGACATGCTATAATAAATTAACGCATTAAATGAATTAAAAAGGTAAATAAGGTTTACACAGATAAATAAAGAAAAAATATATTTTTGCATTTTTTCGAGCATATTTTATTTACATCAAGCTTTGACGTCGGCGCAAATAGGTATTTAAAGTAAACGTAAAAACATAATGTGGAAATATATTTAAAACTCGATTTAAAATGATTAAAATACACTAAAAATAAGAAAAATACATCAAAAATAATGAGGTATTTAGGTGCCCCAAGCGTTTAAAAAAAATATAATAAAAACACTGCATAAAAACTCTGCATTACTCCGCATTACTCTGCTTTACGCAAAATTTAGAGAAATTCTGCATTACTGGTACCCATTTTCCAATAGTGGATGGCCCCTCGTCAGAGTCATATGCCGAATTCGCCCATTAGCCGAAATAAATACCGGTTCGCGATATGAGCAAAGTCAAATAAATCAGTTGCCGAAAATATGTTCTATTTCGGCATTTGTGGGTAAATTACGCAATCTGCCAACACATCAATTCGCTTTTGCTTAAATGCCAAACCCAAAGATATTCCGGCTAATGATAATTCCGATTTAACATTTTGCCGATTGTGTATTCTAGAAATGTTCAGACCTCGAATTAAATTACAAAAATACTATTGGTCGGGAAAAAATATTTCTCTGAAACAGGTTATACCTATAACTCAAATAAGTTTTAATTAATATTATATATTTATTGTAACAGGACGAACTACCATGACATTTGCTGTTACACATTTTGACATTGCCTGAAACACATTTCCACTTTTTATTGACATTGCTTCTTGCAATCATAATATATAAACCTTGGCTTGGACCTAGTTTCCTTGGCAGCAATTTGTCTCATTAAAGATGACGTTGATGGAATATCTTTCGCAGTTAGAAATCCACTTTGGGACAACTGCAACAGAGAATTTCGCTTATACATCAGAACATTTAACAAAAACCAAACTATTGTTAACCTAAAATTCATTTTCTTCAGAAATGACAATAGCCACATTTCCAGAAGATGGCAAACATAGATGATTTAGAGATTTCTAAAATGCACAGTCGGCGAAATGTAAAACTAATAATGAATACTTATTAATATATTCATATTCATATTAAATATATTCATATTCGGCATTTGAGCAACTACAGATTGCTCAGTTTGCGAAATGTGTAAATCAGCTTAAACAGATTCCAAAATAGGACATATTTTCGGAATGTATACTGTTAGCTTGTTTTTATTGTAAAAATATAATAAATAAATGAATAACAAACTGAGCATATTTTATTTTTTTTTCTTATAGAATAAATAATCTAGGGCGTGTCTTGTATAAAAGTTTTAATCTAATATTTACCGATAAAATGCTAAAGTAAATCCAACTGAAGCAGAATAGGTGTGGGAACCACAAGGTATATACGAGTATTTTATAAATAAATATTATATGTAAGGGTAATATGCAATGATAATGTGATAACAGATAAGAGTTTTTTTTATCTTAGTAAACAACCATTGTGTAAAAATGAGTCGCGCCATAAAGGTTAAGAGTACCACTCTAAAGATGCACTTATCGATATTTTTTACTAATTTTAATCGTATCGCTTGCTAAATGCAATACTGGCATAAGTCAAACAATAGTTAAACGGAGAAATAAATGAAAAACTACGAAGCTACATGTTTCTGTTATTAGAATAAGAGAACAGTAAATTATATTAAAACTTGCTATGCGGAATTATATTATATTTTTTAGCCAAGTTGTTACTGCTGTAGATTCATATTTTATTAAAAAAATTACTTGCGACTGAAATTATTAAAAAATACCTTTATGTTGCGATACGGTTGTTTTGGTGAATAAAATCAATTTTAACATTTTGAAATTGTCATTGAAACCGCCCGTACCCGGGTCGTTATATCTGGGAAATTTTGCAAGATCTCTAAAAGAAAAATGAATAATATTCTAAACTATAAAATTCTAATAATATGCATACATAAAATCCTCTGTTTTAAGATAGTCTAAAAACGTCGAAAACGGTAAAAGTCTGCATAAAAGGCTCTGCCAGATCAAATTCTGTAGTTACTTAAAAACAGATGGCCCCAAGCCATGCTAACCCGCCCCCGCAGAGAGGCTCCCTCTACGCGCGAGTACTTAAGCGCTCGACGCGACCGCAAAAAAAAGGGATTCACATTCGATTCGCACTCAGATTCAGATATCAGATAGACATTCAAATTTTCCTCTTTTTAAAGTTAAGTCGTGACGATGCCGGTGGGTTTCTCCTGTTAGTAATTTTTCTGTGTTGAAAAACTGCCAGTCCTTTGCTCTTTGTCCAAAGTGTATTTATATCACTTTGTTTGCATTAATAATTCTATAAAGAAATTGGATTTCTTTTTACCCCAGTGGGATACCTTTGACGCCGATTTAAGCTGACGGTGCACAAACGCTGCGCCGAGGCTTATCTAACAGGTGTTGGGTATTTTGGTAACGAAATTAAATTCATGAATCTGTTTTAAACCATAGTTTCATCTCATTAATAATTCTAGAAAGAAATTGGATTTCTTTTTACTTAGTGGGATACCTTTGACGCCGATTACGGTGCACAAACGCTGCGCCGAGGCTTATCTAACAGGTGTTGGGTATTTTGGTAACGAAATGAAATCCATTACTGTAATTTAATTTACCATATCAGTTAAACCAACTACTGGCAGTCGTACATCACAGTTTAATCTTAGAAACAATATAAAGTAATCTGTTTAAAAATATTAAACTAAAATCTTAAAAAGGGTGCAACATTTGCGGGAGAACTTAAAATGTGCAGCGTTCTGGGGTTAAATTGATAAATTTAACTACCCAGAAGTGCTACAAGTGCGCGGCAGCTTTTCGCCAGGAGCATTTATGGGCCGTAGGTTTTTTAATTTTCCCTTTTCCTCTTCTTTGTTTAGGTTTTCCAAGGCACTAGGGCGCCACTGAGTTTTTGTTAAAGAAAAATACGCTTACAGCTTAATAAACTCAGAACTTAAGCTGATATTTGATTTTAAAAAAATGTTATAAAATTCTTTGCATGTGTTTTAGCAGGCAATAAAACAAACCATTCCCCAAAATAAAATATATTTATTCTTATTTTAGAAAAGCTTGTCGACAGCTAAAAGGATTTGGTCATTAATAAAATAATACCTACTTGAACATATGGGTAGTAGATACTTAAATTAAATTACAGTATGAAAGGTTATCAAATATTTTTAGTACCATTTTGGCAAGTACAGTTTAGTAAGTATAAAATATACACCCTGCTACAAACAGTCTAATAAAATAGATAAGGTAAATCATCAGGTAACGCAAGGAGGGTAGGTACCAAAAAAAACATGATTCTTTTCGCTACGCCCTAAAGAAAATGATACAAAACTTACCAAAACAGTTTTATACACTCTATTAAGTCAATATTCACTTGATAAGCCGCATGGTACCAAAAAAATATATATACAATTTTATATTCATCAGTAATCAAAAACATAATACGGCAGATTTAAAATAGGGGTAATTACGTAATAAATACTTATTTTTACAAAATTTACATTAGTCCACAGGAGACTTTATACTGCGATGCTTTAAATAAAAGGGATTATGTAATAATAAGAAATTCATAAATTAACATTTTATATATGCAGTTATAACCAAAAATCGGCGTACAGGCCTTACCCAGAGACAAAATGGAGTACAATCCACCGTAGCACGCGGAACTGAGTGCTTAGGGTGACTATCCTGACGGAGGAGGAAAGCTCTGAAGAGCTACCTTTCTAGATGTGGATCGGCATGGTACCAAAGGTTGTATCGAGGTGATGCGGCTGGACCACCTGGAGTAGGTACCCCTTCAGACTCTATGGTGTTGACGATAGAAACTCATGAGAAGCCACATACATAGGGTTGCATCCACCATGAAACATCCTTTCAATTGTCGAAAATTATTCCTTTACCCGGAAAAAACCCTGTAATACAACAGTACAAATCACTCCAAGAAATTCGGGGAGAATAAAAGCTTTGCTTACCTCATCCCCATTGGAGGGTCACCAAAACGAAAAAACCACCATCGGCCACATTGTGACTTTTGCCACAATCACAAACTAGTAGGTTCAACTTATAAAACGAGGGTTATAACTAACGGCCCTCTCTTGCCAAGACTGTTTGGCCAAGATTGTCTTTCACGACCACCTTGTCCTTCCTTAAATTCACCCCAAAAACCTCCCACGACATCAATTTCTTGCCCCTCACAATTGGAACTCCATGTGTCACATTGGACCAATCAAAGCATTCGACGTCAGCCCGAATGTGCGCCGTTCAAAACTCGGCCTCTACATAATTATATTTTGGTTGTTCCCAAAAGTAAACACGATGTTTTGAAATGGCAATCATATTAGGAAATAAGAAGAAAAGAAACGGAAGATTCTCTGGACGTGCAGACACTGTAGCCTTAGAAAAACAAAGTATTCACTTCGTTAATTAGAATTTGTAATCAATTATTAATTAGTATTTTATTTTAGTTTACAATTAATCAAAATATACTATATACAATTAAAATGGGAGAAACGTGCTACAAGAATAAGAATTTTCTTTATCAGGGCCAGTCGTTACGTAGTTCTTAAAGTACACGCAATGATATAGGTAATATTCTTAGGAAATGCTAAATTAAACAATGAATACAATACTGTAAATTGATCTTTTAGGGTGAATCAACTCAAGTGCAGAAATAAAATTAAGACATTCTGGACTCGCACAACATAGTGGGGTTGAACTATATAGAATAAAAAAAGGATGCCAAATTGCATAACCTACATCCTTGTAAAACATAAATGCTTGTTATTTGTGTAAGAAATTAATAATTTAACAAAATAAGATTTTATGAGATATTTAGTGTTTGCCTTAAAGTAATGTCAAAATTTTCTACAAAATCATCTTCACCATCTTGTCAGGAAAACCAAATGCACTAAAAAGTAATTTCAAAAACAATGTAGCATTTCAAATGCTACAAATGAAAGTATAAAATAAGATTATCAAATATTATTTTACATAAATTATGACTGGAAAAGAGGCCTAAATTCTAACGATACCCGATGATTGTGTCAATAAACTTTTGCTTTCGAAATTAGGGTCAGTATTATAGCACACGTGCAGGAGCACACTTCTTATTCAATACAGATGGTCAGTTTGTCTTCCGGGGTTTATTTGGCATTACAAAGAAAAAAAATGGGTCAGTAAACCGACAGGGTAGATAAAAAAATGGTATTTTATTAAATGAAACGTAATCTGCATTAGTATCGAGAAATCTTAAAAAGGGTTGGGTTGGAGTAAATATGAATTATCGCGTTTGACCAAAGTATGATCAAAATTGGCAATGATAAAGTAAAGTATGGGTGTAGGTATTGACATGATGCTACCTGTAGAACCCAACCTGTCGAGGTTTTCGGTGCCTAAGTAATAAGAAAACAACATCTGCTCGAGAAGAAAAGTGACACATGCGTATGGGCGGATGGACTCCTAACTTTTATTGCACCTTTATATGTTATACGTTGAGGTGTCTGATATTTTTGTTTGGGTATTGTGCTGATTGTAATCGGCTAATTACAGTAAATTAATTTAACAGTGGGGTTCCACTGTTCAGGTTTTCGGCTCCTCATGGATGGTCCGACAGTGGGGTTCCGCTGAAGGGCTTTCCACCCTACGTAGTAGCATTATGCCAAGCGTGTACGTAATTTGGGGTGATACTGAGTGTTAAAAGGTATTTAAAGAGTAAATGAAAATTATACGTACATGTCAGAAGGGGCGATATCAATAATAAAATGCAGATTATCCGGGTTCTGTAAGAAAAGGGGTTCTATATAAAAGGGGACGAAGTGATAAAGTGCATGCGGAGGTTCGCTGCAGACGCACAGTATCAGGTATAGGGGTAGTGGTAAAACAACATATATGTAAAGAAACAGTTCACGAGGATCACCATCAGTGTCGCAGACAATAGATGTGTGAGCTATGAATGGGAAAGGAGCAGCTAAGATAGGTAAAGAAATAGGTAAAGAAACAGTTCACGAGGATTACCATCAGTGTCGCGAACATTAGATGTGTGAGCCATGAATGGGAAAGGCGCAGCCAAGAAAATCACCGGTAAAGTGTCGACAATAAAATCACCTGTAGTGTCGCAGACATAAACAGGTGACAAAAAGGAAAAAGGGTACCAATTACGGAAGACAGACAAAGGCCTACGAGAATATATTGAATTGTTAGCTGTTATAAATATTTTATCGTTATGTTGAATGTGAAATTGATAAATAACTGGTGTACAAATAAATAAATGATAAAAACAGGTTGATTCTTTGATTTCTTATATCTATAATGCGGCAGACTAAAAAGGGGAAAATATAATTAAAAGCTATCAAAATCTGATATAAAATTTACTGTTGTACCAAACTTTAAAAGAACCTGAAATAAACACAACGTAGGAAAATAAGGTAATACATCCAGACGATTACAGCCAACGTGAATGACTTTGTCACGTGATTAATAGACTGGGGGTGGAATAGTTTCAGCATTTTTTGTAAAAATGACTTTGTAACTTGGATTGCATTCAGCAAGCGATATAAGATCTGTAAACATAAAACTTAAAGTTCAGATTCACTAAAAGCGTTTAAGATTTAGTACTGGTCTAACTTAGAACCTTCTAGTTGATCAGTTAGGTTCTGACAGGTTTTTGCTCCGTCATAGTTAATAAGTCGTCATTAAAAAGGTATAGGTACTTAACTTATTCTAATATTCCAGCGATTATTTGCTTGGTTTCCAAATGATTTTCACTTTGGAACGTGTTGCTGGAATGAATTTAATTCTATTATTGTAGAAAGTACGCATAAAAATTGCCATTTTCTTTTTAAATTTGCGAAAAAAACTCGGAAGCAAATTAGTATAAAACTTAGTTGTCTTATTCTTACACTTGGCAGTTTAAAACTATTAGTTGCCAAATTAGACCGGTCTTGCGTTGGAGAATCTCGCGGTAAGATTTTTCTACAACTACAGGCTAAGCGATTTTGAAATTCCCAGTCTTTTCTAGGTTTTCCATGAGTTTTTATTAATAAATTCCAGGTCTGATGTTTTTCCATAGTACCTATATTTTCCTAACACCAGAGTGGAGAAAATCAAACTTGTATCCCTAGTTTTTAAAAGTCCGTGATTTGTTTAGGTAGTAGTTTTTTTCTGAAAATATGCGGCAACTACACAGTAGCTTTCCGAAGATTGCTAACACCTTAACTTTAATAAAAAAAACTGTGTATAGTATATGTACTTTCTTAGTAAAAGTATTAAAATATTTCTTCTCGTGTGTGGTAATATAAGTGTGACTTTAAAGAAAATGAATAATAGTATATTATGCAACGATTGTGTATTAATGGCCATTACATGAGAGTTGCAAACACTATTTTTTCTACGACTATTTATCAATAAATATTAAAACAGCATTTAATTTAGCAACAAACAAATTAAATTCTTCACTATCACATAATCTTAGATAATTTCGAATTAAAATATTTTTAAAAGTTTTAATGAAAATGCAAATTTTATTAAAAGAACTGTCAAAGTCAGAATTATCTGTATTAAATAGAGGCCACTTGATCAAAAAAGTATGGGTTTTAATTTGACTAATATCACGGTTTCACAATGAAAATTTCTGTCATAATGAACATTATTATGAAACATATCGAAGACATTTAATTTGAATAGAGTACGGGAGTAGAAAAAAGCATAATCAAGCAAATGATATGTAATACTTATGTCCACTGATAGAATTGATAAGACGACAGATGGACCTAATTTTCAAAGAAACGAAAAGAAAATGATTGTTTTTAAAAGTTTTTGCTGACGCTAAAAATCTCTACTCTCTACTCTAGATACCTTCCTACATTTACTTAGTTGAAGTTTAACATTTTCTTTTATACATATACACTGTGTTCAAAAAGTCCCGGACCCCACCAATATTTCGGAAACGTCTCCTATGATCAAAAAAGTCTCAAAAAATGTATAGATCTTTTTTACTCTATATTAAAAAAAATAGTTTTAAGTATACAGGGTGCTACACATTTTTTAAATGGAATAATATTAGTTTTTGATTTGCTTTCTAATTTTACGCGAACCTTGTTACATATCTTATACCTAAATCCATCAATTTAAAAGATACAACGTCATTTTTATTAACACAACAAATACAATACAACTTGTTTAACAAAAAACTTATTTAATTAAATGTTGAAAGTAGCCTCCCTGAACAGCTTAGCAATGTGCCATTGTAATAAAATCTATTCGTACATTTTGAAGCATAATCGGAGTTATGGGCTGACGTTCTGTCCTAATTCTATATCTTAGTACTTCAATAGTTTCCGATTTTGGTATAGTAAAACTTACGTATGATCGCGCGAGACTGCTGACAAATCATATCATTAATGTCGGATCTGTCTTATTTTGGTTTGTTTCACTTTCTGACGTTACCACCGTATACAGACAAAGACAAATAGAAGCACTCGACGTCGGGCCTTTGATGATTCGAGATCTAAAGCGATTTGCCGACGCACCGGCTGATCGGGGTACTACCATCGAAATACGAGGTCTGCGCAGGCGGTAACGTTATCGTGGCAGGAAGCGCGTTAGCTACCGAGGTTATACCCAAAGTACATTCTTTCAATCGTAAAATAACAAACAAAAAAATGTGCAGCTGAATTATACTCAAAAATATAGAAAGTACAAGTGCGTTATTATTACATCGAAGCCATTTTTAGTGTTCCGTGAAACGAAATACTTATCAAATCACTTCGGTGTCCGCCCGTGTGTCTGTCACAGGCGTTCTTTTTCTGAAACTATTCGACGTAAAAATTTGAAATTTAGCACAGAGATGGTGGTGGCCCAATTATAGACGTGAAATATAAAAAGTTGAATTTTGATTCTGGGGGTTTGCTTTAGGGGGTAAACTGGGAAATGGAAAAAAAATTCAAGGGCATCGTGTACGGTGTCCAATGAAAGCTTATTGAAGCACGAATTTAACAATACATATGATGTATTTTTTATTCGTTTTTTTAAGGAAAACGCTTAAAAATGGATCTCCCCCACCCTAATCAACAAAAGGATCGCTCAAAAAAGTCTTAAAAAAATCATGAACATTGAGAATTAGGTGTAGATTGCGGGAGAATTATCAAAAAGTTAAATTTTGATTCTGGGGGTTAATTCCGAGGGATAAATTGGGCAATGGAAAAAAAATTTAAAGGACATCGTGTATGGTGTCAAATGAAAGCTTATTAAAGCACGAATTCAACGATATATATAGGTACTGTTTTTTATTGCATATTTTTAAATATTTTTCGAGAAAAACGCTTAAAAATTGCTGTCCCCCACCCTAATCAACAAAAGGATCGCTCAGAAAAATCTGAAAAAAAATCATGAACATTGAGAATTAGGTGTAGATTGCGGGAGAATTATCAGGATAGAAAAATTCTCGCGCAGTCAATTGTTATTCAATTGAATTGTTGTCCATTGTTGTTAACCCTTTCACTATCACTACCCCTTGGAGCTTTTCAAAAATTCTAATTTTTGGTATACAAAGTATAGTTGCACTATAGATCAAAAAAAATCGTATAAAAAAAAATAACTACCCCCCTCCTACCCAGTACAGGATGTCCATCACAATGGACAATTATAGTTCATGGATGTAAAAAAATCATACACCAAATTTTAAACTTTTATTAGAAACTCTTAAAAATCAGATCCATGACAAAACCAACAAAATTTTAACATCTACTTTGTATGAAATATTGAAAAACAATTCCTTCCTTTTAAAATACAAAGATGTACTTTACATTTCTCACAAAATATGTGTGTCCTATTCTTACACCCTTCATTTTTGCATCTTGAGGCTTCCTTGTTTTCATCATACATTGGAATATGTTGGTATCCATCAAATCTAAGGTCTTTTATAGGTCTTGTTTCAGTTTTTTTCTTTTTAGAGGTATGTAGATCCTGAAAGCTTTCCGAAGGTCTGCCTCTTTTAGGAGCACGTCTAGAGCATATTAGGTTTTCAGCCACTTCTTGGCGAAAAGCTAACAAATCAAGGATTTCCTTCCTTTTTACTCCCAGCAGAACAGCTTTTTGACGATATTCAAGCCAAGAATTTACCAAGGCTAAATCGATGGCATGAGTAGTCATTCTCACTGTCCATTTCTTAGATCTGACATAGGATCGGTATAGACTTAGTAAGAAATCCAACTTATCGACGCCGCCCATATTACTATTATATCGTCTTATCGCTTCCGGCCTGGGAATCTGTACATATTCCTTTCTTGTTTTATCCCATCTTTTACACACATCCGACTCTCCAACCCCAACGAAATTAGATGCTGTCAGCACTGCCTTGTTATCGTACCATTTGGTGATGACAATGCCGTCTTTGCTAACTGAGGTAGCAACAGAACCACGTCCATTCTTCTTCATTTCCTTATCGCTGGGTAACCTTGGATTGGCAAAACGATTAGCTCTTATGGTCCCTATACAGTATATAGACTTTGAGTCGAGATATTGGATCAAATTATAGGTAGTAAAGTAATTGTCGAAAAAAAGTCCGTGGTTTTTCTCAGATATCCTTTCACAAAGTTGCATAACTACAGCAGCTGCCGATCCATATTTTACGTAAATAGGATTGATGGGCGTCGTTGATCCCTGATAGATGATAAAGTCATATATCAATCCACTCTGGCCAGCCAAGACATAGATTTTGATACCCCATTTTGTGGGTTTGTTTCTCATGCACTGCTTTATATTTATTTTTCCCTTGAATGGGACTATTTGCTCGTCGATACACAAGTTCGTTTCTAGTGGTAGTTGCTGACATCTTGTTCTTACTGACTCGTACAAGCTTCGGACTTTCCACAATCTGTAACAAACCAATATACCTAAATAAAATGTAATTTACCAGGCAAATAAAACACAAAGGCAGATTTATCAAAATTTGTAACCTGAATACCTACCTATCATCGTTGTCTTCATCGCGACTCATATTATCAACCAAATGTATTGCCTGGCGCAACTTGTAGAATCTAGACAAACTTATGGAATCTTTCACTAAGGGTATTCCCATACTACGGTGCCAATACATGCAGACTCTAGGAAACTGTAAGTTACCCATAATAATATGGACAGCAATAAAAATCTTTATTTCATCTAAATTTGTTGGTGAAAACCTAGCAATATTTTTTTGTGTGCCATATAAATTTGTCATATCAGCCATTTGTTGTAGTATCTGATCAGGAATATATTTCGTGAAAAAATCAACTGGTGGAGGCAAATCTACTACGGGAGTAGTCGAAAGGTTTGAATGCCACTGAATATTTCTTGCTTCGTATTCTACATTTTCCCCCTGTATCCACTTTATTTTTGATTTATCAGTAAGACCATGGTTTTTCTCAAAATCTGTTTGATTTTTTTTCAGCTCATCTTTGTCATTTTCTCCATTGCCAATTTGCTCCAAGATTTCTTCTTCTGCCAACTCTACATCTTCAACGTCGCTTATTTCAGGCTGAACTTCATCTTCATTATTTTGATCTATAATCATATCTAGAATATCATTATTTGTTTGTTCTCTAGCTATTTCGTCTGACTGCAACTCATCATCATCATCATCTGATAGAAACTCAATATCTGAAACATCGTTGTCAAGATAATAAAGAATCTCATCTTCGGTTAGCGCTCTTTTTGGATTTTTTCTTGCGTTTGCCATTATCTACAATGCAAAACAATCTTATCAAAAACAAAATTAGTAATTCTAAACATTATCTTAGAGGGGGCGGTATATTTATATTTAGTAGACAACTGGTGAGAAATAGTACAAAAATAAACTTTCTAAGAAGGGCTCAGCATAGCCCAAGGGGGTGCTCATCCGCCCTGGCTACGGGTCTGCCATAATATCGACCCAACTAAGATCAAACAAAAATAAAATTTATCACTACTGTAAAAACATGGTATAATATATGGTCCATAAACTGCGTTTGTCCATCCTGATGTACACATAATTCAAACTACATTTCTGGACTTGCTAGTGCATAAAACTTTTCAAATTATTATGGAGCACTAAGATTGAAATATGTACTTACCATTAACAAACTCCAAAACCACTAATTCCAAAGGATTTGCAAAAAAACGTTAAATATATCACTTAACCTCAAAGCCACCTGTTCGTACAACACGCCGCTCACGTTTAAAATGTTGCCAAACTTATCTCTGGGAAATTTTAGCGCGTTTGCTACCAACCTATAATGGTCAATATACGTTGTACATGCTGATGTACATATTTAGATTAAGAGCAAAATAATTCTGAATTTTATATAACGCAATACACTTTAGTGTACATGGTGATGTACAGAAATAGTGAAAGGGTTAAATGCTGAACCATTGGTTTTAGAGAAAAAGATTTTCGATAAAAAATATTTCTCACGATGTAAGGAACAACTTTTGTCTTTACACGTTTTTCAAAATTTTTAATTTGGCCCACTCAGGTCCGCGCATACGCGATGTGATACGGCGTTAGTGGTGCCGTCGGCGGCGGGTAGCGCGGCAGATAGACGGAGATCGGGCGGCCGAGGTTTGCTCTGGTTAAGCGGTAGGTTGATGGCAGGTAACACTAATTGTGCAAGTATAGCTTGCACTTGACCGATTTTTTTAAGTAATTTCTTTTCTTTCTCTATTTCCTTATTATCTTTATTAATTTTGATCTATGAGGTTTAACATCTAATAAAATAAGGCAGATTTTTATGTTATCTGTAATAAACCTCAGACGCGTATTGAGAATACAGTTTTAATTGCAGATAAACTGATAACATAACAAAAGCGCAAATTCTAATATATACATGTAATATGATTTTAATGCAATAAAAAATCTAAATATACTACAAATACTTTTATTTAAAATCTTGAGGGTAATATTAATTGGTTTATTAGGTGAAGAGAACTATTTTGATTTTTTAATAAAATTAATTAAATAATCCTGTTCCTACTATGTACTACTAAACTTAGAAAACTACTTAGTTTCAATTAATGAGAAAAATTAAGGTGTAATACTTTAATATCGTTGTTAGATGAAGTTGTGAATAATAAAATGAAACCATTGTAGTCTTACTAACGTCTCCGTATATTCTCTATATCACTCTCATCAAAAAGTGAATGCATGTCCCAAAAAAGGTTCATGCCGAGTTACAATAATTTGTTATGCTTTGTTGTTAACCTACATAAACCCGTTGTGCTTAATTGCTATTTGATTTTCTTAACTATTACAAATGTTACCTACAGGGCGTTTCATCCTCATATACACCTCCCCGGCAATTTAAAGAATTTATATTTCCTTCAGAAATAGAAATTCCCGAAGAGTATAATATGAACGTAAATATTACCCTGAGAGATTCATAGCTATAACCCCATACTAGGTATGTGCTATAACAATCAAGAAAATTTTTATTAATAAACACAAAATAGTATTTCTATATAGCTAAACCTCCTACTTTTGTAAAAAAAGTATGTCCTTACAGTACAATAAAATAATAAATCCTTAAACTAGCATGGAAGGCATAGAGAAATAGTGAAAACAAGGAAAGGTGTATAAAAGTAGAGAATTAGAAGAATAGAGTTGTAGGGCCCTTCTATCCATAATTACTTGCTAACTTACTCGCTAACTTACTGATAAAATAACTTAGTTCTATTTTTATGGATTAATTCGTGCTTATTGTCTTTCAAAATTGTCACATTTGGTGGTACATCCTCTTCCACTAAATATGGGCCCAGAAAGCAAGGATCTGAAATTTTATCACCCTTTTCGTTCTTTATTAAGATCATATCGCCCTTTTTATACTGGACCGGGTTACTTTTATCATCAAAATGCTGCTTTCTTTTAGTTTTAGACATTAACAAGTTGGCCCTAGCATCTTCCTGAGCCTTTTGTAATCTATACTTTAACTCAAGAGGATAGTTCTCAAAATTGTAGATAGGCTCCACCTCACTAATTAAGTTACTTGGAATCCGACATTTTTTGCCAAAAACCAACTCAAAAGGAGAATATTTAGTCTCGGTGTGTACAGTAGTATTATATGAAAAACACCAATAAGGCAGCCAAGTGCTCCAAGCCGCCTCATGGTTTTGTGTTTGGATTCTAAGATATGCACCTAGAACCTTGTGCGAATTCTCTAGAGCACCGATACTCTCGTGGTGATAGGCCGTTGAGAGAATTTGTTTTATTTCTAGAAGTTTACACGTTTCGCTCATTGTGGAGGAAATAAATTCAGAACCCCTGTCTGTTGCTGTCTCCAGAGGAAAACCATATCGTAAGATAAAGTTATCTACAAAAGACCTCGCCACAGACACGGCATCTTTGTTTTTTAGCGGATAAGCCTCAACATATTTAGTTAACTCACACTGCAGCGTCAGTATATAAACAAATCCATTTATGTCAGCCGGAAGTGGTCCTACGATGTCCAAATATACTTTCTGAAAAGCTGAAGTGGCTGTAGAGGTGATAACCATTGGTTCTTTGGTATAATGATTCGAATGTTTTTGTCTCTGGCAAATTTCACACCTTTTAACAAAATTTCGAACATCATTATCCAGCCCCGGCCAAAAATAAAATTTTTTAATATTATTTGTCATTCTGTTGACACCCGCGTGCCCGCTAGTTGGGAGTAAATGGAAATCATTCAATATAACCCGTCTTTCATCATTGTCCATTATTTTGCTAACACCTTGTACAATATTTATACGGGGGCCCCCCCAAATTGCTTTATTTTTTATTTGTTTACCTATCCATTTGATAAATTCTATATTATCTTTATTTTTTATTATATATAATTCAATTATGTTAGCTTTTCTACATATCTCAACCAAATCTCTCAACATTTCGTCTCGCGCCAATGTTGATCGAGTGTTTTGGTCTAGATATAAGGTAAGCTTTAATGGAACGTAATATAAATTTCCCACGCGTTCGGTAACATGTTCTGATAAAGAGTTTATTTGTGCCGATGACGTCAAGCGTAGTTCGGTGCCGTTTTTGGGTTGCTTAAGGATTTCCGCAATATTTGGGTGATCAAGCCAAACATTGTTAGCATTATCCTTATCGTCCGCCTCCTTCTGCACCTCTTCACGCTTACATTGCCCCCTAGTCATAACTGCAATCATACTTTCGTTCATCGTTCTCAAGTCTTCTGAAGTTAAAACTATTCTAGATAATGCATCCGCCGTAACATTTTCATTCCCTTTTATATACTCAATATAAAAGTCGTACTCTTCCAAGCACAAACGGAATTTTGTTAACCTACTGCCGGGGTCGGTTTGACTAAAAAGATATATAAGCGGTTTATGATCAGTTAATATTTTAAAGCGCCGACCATACAAATATGGGCGAAAATATCTTACAGCCCAGAAGATAGCTAAAAGTTCTTTGTGTATGGTTGGATAGTTGATTTCGGCTTTATTCAAACTTCTACTGGCATATGCCACTGGTTTATTATTTTTATTTGATATTACCGCCCCGATAGCAAAGTTTGATGCGTCCGTTTGTACAATAAATTCATTTTGATTTGAAAAATCTGGGTAGTCCAGAACTGGATATTCAATAAGAGCATTTTTAAGAGATATAAAAGCTTTTTCACATTCACTCGTCCACTCAAATCTCGCATATTTCCGACACAATTTATTAAGGGGTACGGTAATTTCCGAAAAACTTGGGATAAATTTCCGGTAATAATTTGCAAAAGCCACGAAGCGCTTTACCTCATCAGCGGTTTTCGGGACTGGGTATTGTTTTAATGCTTTAATTTTGTCTGGATCGGGAGATACCCCTTCGGAACTTACAACATGACCCAAATAAAGTATTTCCTTTCTTAAAAATTCGCATTTAGAAGGGTTCAGTTTTAAATTCACTTTACGGAGCCTGGAAAAAACATCAAGGAGATTTTTGTTATGTTGGTTCAGACTTCTGCCAAAAACTATAAGGTCATCAAGGTACACCAAGCATTTTTCATAATTTAAACCTGCCATTGCCACGGTCATTAGCCTTGAGAAAGCACAAGGGCTAATTTTCAGCTCCATTGGAAGCCTCCTCATCTGCCATTGACCGCGATCGGTGGTAAAAGCCGTATACTTCCTGCTTTGTTCCTCTAGTTCTACTTGGTAATACCCTTGACTGAGATCTAGATGCGAAAAATAAAGAGCTCCTGCGAGAGAATCCAATATATCGACTACATTCGCGATAGGAAATTTGACGTCTACCAAATTTTGATTCAAAAAAATCTATAATCCAAAACTAATCTAGCACGTTTCTCCCCGGATGCGTCACTCTTTTTCGGTACCAGTAAAACTGGCGACGACCATTCACTCTGCGCTTCCTCAATTATACCATCTTCGCACATTTGAGAAATTTGCCTATTTATTTCTTCCTTATATACTTGCGGAAGTCTATACGGTTTTCTATAAATTGGCTGAGTATTTGGTTTAACTTGAATTGATTGTTTATACAGATTTGTAACAGTTAACTTATCCCCGGGCATATGAAAAACATCCGAAAATTTGGCACAAATTTGTTCTATAGAATCTTGTTCTTCCTTATTCAGATAACTGAGCTTCAGTAGCTTAAATAATTCTTTCACTCGTGAAGCATCATTCTTCTGAGGGGTAAATTGACAGCATTTATAGTTATTTATCGTTTCAGTTTTCGGTAGAAAATTTCTCAAACGTACTTCACTTTCACGCGTATTTAGAATTTTGACAGGTACTTTGCCTTGTTTAGGCTGCGCCATTATACCTGCCACAAACACACCCTGGCATAACTCATCTGGCATTATCACACATCCCTCATGTAAGCCCGTAGCTACATACTGAATCACTTCACACCTAGGAGGAATTACTAGGATAAAATCATTATATGTGTTTAAATCTAAAATTATTGTATCTTTGTTATTCAAAACAGTTAAGGTATGGTCTTCGTAATTTAAATTGGCCTTATATTTGTTCAAAAAATTTTCGCCGATTATACCGTCCATATTACACGCCAAAGTATCAAAAATGTAAAAATTTTCTCTAAATACCGTATTTCCTATACTAAGATTTAAATATACGTATCCCACTGACACTATGTTACCCCCAATTCCCTTAATTTCGATAATTTCTTTATGCAATGGAATTTTTGGATCTAAACATTTTAATTTAAGCGCACACAATGATGCCCCTGTATCGACCAAAAAATCCACCTTTCTATTATTTACAAAAAAAGAAACGAAGTTTGAACATTTTTCGGAATAAGTAAAAATTTTATTACATTTATCATTTTTAGGCACGAAAAAAATTTGAGCTTTGCTGATCGCCTGAAGTACTTGTATTTGTAGTATTTTCGCGACGGTTATTTTCAGTTTGCTCAGCGAAATTCATTCTGTGACCTAGTGCCCGAGACCCTCTTATAATATTATTATTATTATTACCGTGAGTGAATGACCGACCTCTATGATACCTCGGAAAACGCTGATTACGCTGATTGAAATATACTGGAATATGATTGTTTTGTTGCATATTATTTCGTTGAAAATTAGTATTATTGTAAGACGCTCTGCGGTTATAATCGTTAATAAATCTTCCCTGCCTTCCTGCCCTAGTAAAATTCCTAGAAAACGGTCTGAAATACCCCCTTCCTCTGTGTGAAAAGGTAAAAATTTGGGTATTATTGTGGAAGGAAGTCTCTTCGTCTTGGGCTGCCCTAATGGCATCCTTCAAGGCTACAAAATTTCTTGAAGATATAATTGTGCTTAGCTTTTGATTTCTAAGGCCACTTGCAAACCTTTTTATTGCCATTTTTTCGTTTATTGGCCTTAGCGTATCAAAAGCGTCCGCCATGCCATCCGCTTGCGCAATGGTTAGGTTCACAAAAATATCTTCTAATTGCTTACCAAAATCCTCAACACTATTTTCCCCTTGCTTAGCAGAAAGCAATTTTATCTGGAGGGCAGTGTCCGACCTTTTAGTTAAAAGATGCGTTCTTATATCGCTCACCAATGTGGTAATAGAAGCATACGTTGATTTTAATCGTAGCTTAGCGCTATTTGAAAGACGAGTTTTTAAAATAAATTTAATTAACGTGGGTTTATCCTCGTCTTTAAGCATAGACTCATAAAATTCTATGGCCTCTATTAACCGAATGGTAGTGTCTTCCGAGTCATTCATCACTGGTAATAGATTCGTAGCAACTTTGATATCAAAAGAAGCCATTTCGGTTTCGGCACTTTGTTTGTCAAAACTCAGAATTTCGGTGTAAAGTTTTTTAATATTATTTACCGTCTCTTTAATGTACCTAATATCAGAATCCCCTAACTGAGCCCTACTTATTCTTTCGTTTACAACAGAAAGTTCATTACTTAGTTGGGCATAACAGAGTTTTGCCTCTTTTATTTTGGTTTGAACTATAGGCGCTCTTCGTCTCTCGTGTCTTAATTTTACCAGGTTAGTTCTAATATTTAATAAAGAGTTACAAATCTCGCGAATTTTATCTCCCATTAATATTGTATCCGAAATAGCTACTCCAAAATTTGACAACTGGGCCCATATTTTAGAACTCCCATAAATTCATTATATAAACCATAAGTTTACATTTAAAACTTACATGCACAATCTTTAAATATTTCTATATACTACTATTTTTATTACTCTACTAATCTGTCCATATTACACGTATACCTCCATTTCGTTTATTTGTTCTTCTTTGTCCTAAAAAAAAAACCCTACAAAAGAACTTTAAAATTATAGTTTCTCCTCCTCTTCTAGCTCTGCCCTGGATTTGTGCAGGTCATTTTTATATATTTCCCGCCGGATGGTCCGTGTTAAACTTTTTCTTACTTGCTTTAGGGCCCAACCAACTAAAAGCATAAGTGCTGAGGCTACCAAACCTATCAGGAGCCACTCGGATAAACTTAGCCCACTGTTTTTGGAAATCTCGCTTCTTGCATCACCGTTTGAGGCCTGGTTAATTACTATCTCCTCTTTTGTCTTGGCATTGCCCATTTTTTCCTTTGTATAAATTTAGCACCATCCATCCATTAAAATAATTTTCCTATTCGTTTTTTTTTTCCATATAGTTAATATCCTGGCAGGATCGCCATGTAATACTTTAATATCGTTGTTAGATGAAGTTGTGAATAATAAAATGAAACCATTGTAGTCTTACTAACGTCTCCGTATATTCTCTATATCACTCTCATCAAAAAGTGAATGCATGTCCCAAAAAAGGTTCATGCCGAGTTACAATAATTTGTTATGCTTTGTTGTTAACCTACATAAACCCGTTGTGCTTAATTGCTATTTGATTTTCTTAACTATTACAAATGTTACCTACAGGGCGTTTCATCCTCATATTACAAAGGCATGATTGCCTATGTATTTATAAGTTTTGCAAAATTTTAATCTTAGGATTTTGTTTAGACATTTTTTGAGTCTTGATATTCCTATTAGTAGAGGGATATGATGCTCCCCGAGTCTCCGCATGCGCAGTAGGGTCGACCTTGAACGCCCAGGTGTGCTATTGTTATTTGGCCTTGATATGCGCAGGTGTTATTCCAAGGTCAAGGTCAAGAACTTGGCCTTGAACGCGAGCAGATGTTTCTTTGTTTGGTGATGAACAGGTGTACGATGCTTATTTCAAGGTTACATTTGCGGTGCATATTTTCAATGAATGCGAGCAGCTGTTTCTTTGTTTGGTGATGACCAGGTGTACGACGCTTATTTCAAGGTTACATTTGCTTGGCCTTGAACGCGAGCAGATGTTTCTTTGTTTGGTGATGACCAGGTGGACGACGCTTATTTCAAGGTTACATTTGTTTTGTATTTTTCGAGGTCGTCGGATGTATTCCTCCCACCATAAATAAATACTTGACCTTGGATTACTTCCTAATAAATATGGCTCATTTCGAAAATAGCTTTCATTGTCACTCATACATCGTATGCGTTAACTGTTGCTTTGACATATAAAGTATTGTGTTTGTGGTGTGTTCTACAAGTGTTTATTCAAGGTACTTGACAGTAATTGTTTTTATTGTATTTTAAATCATGAGCATTTCAAAGCAGACCATAGCCGAAATTAACAATATGATAAACCAAGATATTCAATTTCTGGAACGTAGAAAATTCTCTACATTAACGGTGGGCAAAATTTATATGATAAAAAAAATTAATTCTTTGACTTCACGTTTTGGAAAAGCCATTATCGTCACATTGTTTGATCCAACACATCAAGCAACATTTGAAACATTTTTACCATCACGCGTAGCTGAAATTCTGACAGAGGATACTATTGAAATGATGAATAACTCCGGTGATCAGTACACCTTAACTTATTTGGGGCAAAGCTCACATGTATTCTCTGGAGGTAATACTAGAGCGTTGTTAAATTTTGGTTGTTTGTAATATATTGTTGATTAGGCTAGTTTAATGTTGATTTAAAATGTAATAAAATAGTTCTTGTTAAGTATATATCGAAAAACACACACTCACACACAATCACATGTCCATTATTTTCTATTTAAGATGTGTGACTGCCCTACTGTCATTGAAAATCGAGATATGTACATTAATTGGTTATCATGTAAATTAAGAGAGCTGGCTGAAGAAATACTACACTTTGCAAATTATGGTAAATCCGATGTGGGTTTTAGTGAAAGTCAGTATAGGAAGTATATGAAAGACGCCGTAAATTTCACGGCTGGAGCACATACGTGCGAGAAATACCTATATGGAACCATTGATCTGGACGAATTTTGCGCTGGAATGATAAATGAAGAATTGGGAAGCTACCTATTCGAAGTGCCTCATTTACCCGATGAATTAGCTACAAAATATGGTTTGGCTCCCGCAGATGATACCACTATTCTTGATGACCTTGGAAATAAAGCAGTCACCAATGAAGTTGATAGTAAAGCATTGGGTACTGTTAGCGATGACGAAATGGAGTGTGTTCAAGAAGATGAACAAAATCTTTAATTCATTGTATAATATAATAACATGAAATGTTAAATAAATGATTATGTACCTAAATTATTGTTTAATTTTTTTATAAATAGGCAACCTTCACAAAAATCACATCAGTTTTAGCTAAAAATGGGTCGTGTTAACAACACAATTGATAAATTTGGGCGCCAAAAATTTAATGACCAAAATCACATTGTTCTTGTTGGACAACCAGGAGTTGGATTTAGATTGACCGATGATGGTCAATATGATATACAAGGGAAATCTCTAACTAATGTAGCACCACCAAAGAATCCTGGGGATGCCGCTAATCAGGAATATGTTCTTGAACAAAGGCGTGAAATTATTAAACGACTTAGTGAATTAGTGAATAATGATGTTTTGGAATATGTTAGAAAAGAACTTAATGAAATGAATAAAAAGCTTGCTGAAGAGGCGAATGAAGATTTTTTGCAATCTGTTACAAAAAGACTTAAGGAAATCGATTCAAAATTGTTGAATCAAGAAAAAGCTATTCAGCGTATACGTATTACGCGCATGTAGATAAAGAAACAAGTCTATTGTGTATGGTGACCTCGATTTTACATGGGATATGAGAGTGGAGGGGTTTGAAGGTCACCTAACAGATACAAATAGAGGCACAAAACTTTCTTGTTTCAGTCTGCATTTCAGTACTTCCAGAATACTGCATAGTAATTTATTTCCTCAAAATGCAGTCACCAAAAAGTGAACGTCAAATTGCAGTTGTTCGCCCATTCTCTGTAAACGGTCGTCAGATGTGTGCCAATTGCGAAAATTGGGAATTTATTAGTGGAATAATGGGTTTCTGTGAATGGTGTCAAAATGAGTACCATAAGAAACATGGGATGAAATCACCGCAACAAATATCTCGTGAAAATTCTAGTGAATCTCTGCAAAGTCTCGCTGTCTCAGTGGGAGGTTCATCAGAACATAATAATCACGATACGCCGGAATTCAGTCAAGAAGGGCAGCGCTGGACTTCTTCAAGCAATTTTGAAGATCTCGAAATAATTAACGAATCACCGCAAAGTCCTGTTGTCTTAGAAGGAGGAGGAGGAGGAGTAGGGGGAGGAGGTTCATCAGAACATAATAATAGTGAGACCATGGAATTCGACCAAGAAGGGCAGTGCTGGTAATTCCGAAAAATAGAGACAATTTAGATATAGTGTAAAAGTTTCTTATGATAGTCATGTAATTTTAAATTTATGTGAATAAGTGCGTTTTTCTAATGATAGTGTGGATGTATTATTTAAATCTTAATAAAAATCTTTTTGTACTAAATATGTTTATTATTCACCATACATTTGAATTAACAAATCGCTCTTGATATATATTATTTCTGTGGTTCCGTTCTAAAATCCTCGCTAGCATTACATCCATTTTTGCAATTCTCCTTTGAAAACGATATCTATCAAGTATTAGTTGCTGAAAATTACTTTGTCTGGCTTGTCTATATGCAAAACACCAAACAGACATACGGTGGATAATATTTCTTTCTTCGTCAAATCTTACTTGCTTCATGGTGTATGGTAAAATGAATTTTTATTAGTTATGTCAATTATATATAGGCTGAACATAAAGAGAGTGAATTAGTTTTACTTTAAAATGGGTCGTGTTAACAACACAATTGATAAATTTGGTCGACAGAAAACTCCTGTTTGTAACAAGTTATCGCGAGGGTTGCCCGGAATCGGATTTAAACTTACTTCAGATGGACATTTTGATATAGAGGGAAAATTATTAAGGAATGTTGCCCAACCGATAAATGATAATGATGCTGCTACCAAAGAATATGTCCTTACGGAAGTTCATCAACTTGGTTCGCAGATAAATACCATACTTAGTAATGTGCTAGTACCGGTTTTTCAAAAAATGTTTGAAGATGATGAGACCAAAATTACGTACCTTAAGGAAAAAATGTATCAAATTCACTCACTTGCTGCACGGTATACTGCAGCGAAGATAAAGGATCCAAAAAAACCAAAATGGAAACCAACCTAGATAAAGTTCTATTTAAAAACATAATTATACTGTTAAATTGAAAATAAAACGCATAATTATGAAAAGCAATATTTATTATTATCATTTATAATGCATACATACGTAACGTAAAACCTATTTGATAATATTTATACAATATCTGATTTGTCTATCCAAGAATTAAATTGATTTGGAAAACCTAACCATTTTACAAACAATTGATCGTTTTGATTGTTCTTGCGTTTTCTAAGAATTTTCTCAACTAAATAAACACCAGGGCTAGCTGTCTTTTGCAGTTCTGCTTCGTAAAAACATCCTTTAATAGGTTGACCTTCCAATGATTGTAGCAAGTAGGTAGGTGGATTTGTAATATTAACTTTTGCTATTTCAAACAGTTCCGTGGACCAGGAAGGCGTATATCCTTTGTCAAATACACCTTTGTACTTGCTAATGCGAACAATGTCACCCAAATGAAATTTTTTTTTCTTCGGAGCAATTTTCAAATAGTCATATGCTTTAATAGGGGTATCCTCTTTTACACTGTTAGGCTTCATTCCAATGGTGCGGTGTTTAGTGTTATTATAGGTCTTCGTTATAGCTGGTAATATTTGTAACCATCTGTAAGAACCTCTAGCCGAGAATTGTTTATATAACTTATTTTTCAAAGTTCTTATAACACGCTCCACAATTGCCGCTTTTTTCGTGCTATATGTGGAATAATGGTTTATATTATATTTTTTCATGAGTGCTTGAAAGGTGCTATTATAAAATTCCTTTCCTTGATCACTCTGTAAATTGTTTGGTGCATAGGATGCTTCTTCAATGATGCTTTTCATGGCATTCGTAACTTCAACACCGGTCTTATTCTTAACTGCTTTGGTGTACACGAATTTGGAGTAACAGTTTATACATACAACAATGTAACGGTATCCATCATTGTCAGTAGCATATGGCTGCATTTCCGCCAAATCAATTTGCCACAAATCTCGATATCCTTTTATGACCGTACGTCTTCTAACAAAATTTTTTCTTGCTGTCCTATGTAATTCATTTACGACTTTAATTTTTTCTCGGCTAGGATCCATATTATAAGGTTGCACGTCTTATAAGACACTGAGGATGGCAACTACGTGCAAAACTTAATATATTATTCCTTCTTCTCGAAGCTCTTCCATAATTGACATAATCTCATTATCATGTCCGGTATGTCCAGCTACTTTTGACCCCCACAATAATCGTAATCTATCCACTAACTCCTTAGGTTTATTCCAATAAACATATTCAGATGATTTCGAAGATAGATGCTTTTTTAGTGGTAGTTGGATTTTGTTGTTGACTTTTTTTCTTCGAACACCACCACCACCACCCAGTTTAGTTTCCGTAATTAGCGGTTTTATGATTCGTAAATATTTTCTCCATCGGGTTTCCCTTAAACCACGTTTCTTGTCATAACCGTCATAGGCTGCATCCGTCAATTTCAAAATGGTTTGGTATTTTCGAAGTACATCTAGACTAATTTCGTCTTCATTATCTAGGGCTGGTGGATTTTTTAGAAAAATCAAATCGTAAAGCTCAGCCGTTCCATCGAATTCAGCAATGTTTGTTTTGTTCCTGTATAACACCATCTTTCCGTTTGTTAGAAAACGAACCACCAAGTTGCCAATATATTTTGTTGATTTATTGTCTTTTTTACCAAAGCGTACACCATACACGGTATCATAACGGGACGGTTCGAATTTTAATCCATTTAAATAATCTTGAATAGTTTTTGCGGCTGAACTGCTACCACTTGATGTGTGTGGTGATGTGTAAGATGATGTTATCGTTGATGGGGAAGGGGTTTCGAACAGTGACTCACGATTTCCACGTTTTGGTGTAGGAATTTGTGTTTTTTGCGAAATCGGTGTAGATGTTTCAAAATCCGCTTCTGTTGGATGTTCTTCAAACATTTTCTCTACTCCCACCAAGCTGCTGCTACTACTCCGACTTTGTGGTTTAGTCGTAGTACTTGATTTTTTAGTTGCGTACTGTTGCTGCTGCTGCTTTACGGCTTTAGATATAGATTCTAGTGGTTTAGAAACTGGTTCATAAAACTTTTCCAAATCATGTTCATTCTGCACTTTAGCTGCTTTAATTTGTTTAAATTTTTTTCTAACCGCATTTGTAGTTTCCAGTAGCTTTCGTTTTAATTCGATTGCTTCATTCATGATGCTTTCAAAGCACCGTTCAACGATGAAATGATTATCCAAGTTATTATTATAGGAATATATAACTATCGAATCCCTTGCGGTATCTGCCCGAATTTACATCACTGTCCTTGTCAATAACTAAAAAACCATATTTATTATCCCAACATTTAGCACACATCTCTTGAAATTGTGTAAACGTCAGGTCGGGTGAAACGTGATCGGAAAATATATGTTTCATATTCATCTCATCTTGTTTAAACATAATAATGAAGTTGGCATTATCCCGGACGAGCTGCTTAGGAACACGAGAATACGTTTGCGCCAAGTAAAAGGCATCCACATTTTTGTGACGTCCCATGCTAAAATACGATCTTATAACGTCCTGTTTCTCACACATAACGTCATCAAAAATAAAT
This sequence comes from Philopedon plagiatum, assembly GCA_963971165.1. NCBI lineage: Eukaryota > Metazoa > Arthropoda > Insecta > Coleoptera > Curculionidae > Philopedon > Philopedon plagiatum. The sequence continues at coordinate 17,854,366 of OZ020196.1, read as the reverse complement.
ATTGAATTAGGTTTAGCATCTGACGGTTCCACAATGTTATTTGCGTCGCTAAAAGCGTAGTAGCCAAGACCTTTGATTGGTGATAAAATTTTCTTTAAATATTCATATTTCGGTTGATAGAGCGACTTTGAGTAGATATAAACATTTTCGAAACGCAGTCCCGAGGGGTGAGTAAGCAGCGAAATCATAACATTTGTTTTTCCACAGTTTGAAGGTCCTATTAATAATCCACGAATAGATGACGGTAGCAAAGGACCATGTCTTTTAAATAATTTTTGTTCTAGTCCAGATCCGACCTTTACATCGAGATTATCGACGGGAAGTTTTTGTTTAAGATTGACGATACGCATCTTAACAAAATCTATATTTTATACTGAACTTTCACGTAAACTATCATTCAGATGTCGCTCGTCAGACGAAGTAGACGGTCTCGTTTATCAAGTAAGACTGGAAGCGGTATTGTTAATTCAGTAATTAATAGGCTACCGTTTGAGTTACACATTCCCGGCTATCAGTATTGCGGGCCCGGGACGAAAGTAGTAAAACGTGTGGCAAGAGGAGATCAAGGAATTAATTCTTTGGATGTCGCATGCAAAAAACACGATTTAGCCTATTTGCGTAATAGTGAAAATTTAAGTGCTCGCCACCAAGCAGATCAGGAACTCGAGCAAAGCGCGTGGAAAAGAGTAAAATCTAAAGACTCTAGCGCTGGTGAAAAAGCTGCAGCTTGGTTGGTAACCAACATTATGAAAGCGAAACAACGTTTTGGTATGGGTGTATCATCATCATCAAAATCGAGAAAAGCATCCACTAGAGGTAAACGTCGCTTCCAGCGCCGCCGCCACACTAAAGGTAAAGGCGTTGGTAAACATAAGCGACTACACAAAGTAGCTTTTGGATCATCTATTAGACGACCCGTTCGATCAGAATTGTTAAAAGCTGGTGGGAAAAAACTTGTCGAGAAAAATATCATGAAAGCATCGAAAATAGCTGCAGTAGCTGCACGTAAATCCCTAAGAATAGCCGGTGGCAAACGAAAAATTCGCACGCCTAGAATCATTCCAATTCCGAAGACTGGGGGGATATTACCGTTAATACCAATATTTGCAGGACTATCGGCCTTAGGTTCATTAGCAGGTGGTGCAGCAGGCATCGTGCGTGCCGTAAAAGCAGTAAAAAAGTCGACTGCAGAAAAAATAGGTACCGGCTTACATCTAAGTTCAAGAGGAAATGGATTATATTTGAAACCATATCGCACAGGTTTGGGATTATATATAAACAACGGCAAAAATAAGAAATCAAAAAACTAATAGAATCCCTACCTCAAAGACCACTATCCAATATTGATATAGAAAAGTACGCCTTAAAAATGAAAATACCACACTTTCGAGGCGTATATATGAGAGATTCATTACCTGTACGCGGTCCCAAACGTTATGAGGCCGCCATTATAAATTTGGATAGTATGTCGGGTGTAGGGACTCATTGGGTAGCATATAGAAAAAGCAATTCTGATGTAACATACTACGATAGTTTCGGTGATTTACCCCTACCTATGGAATTGGTACGATATCTGCAGATGGGTTCCGAAGCGACGAAGAAAATTTACTATACATACGACCGTCAACAAGAATTCGGAACAGTCTGGTGTGGACATTTGTGTTTGAAGTTTCTTTTACAATCGTAAAAAGTATGTCTTTGACACCCCAAATGGAACGTGACAACTACACCAAAATGTTGCTATCACTTAAAGCATATCGTGAAGTCGGAGGATTATAAAAAATGACTGCCGAACAGTTAGAAAATACGCCCAAAGAAGTGTTGATCGCATTAGCTCCAAATGAAATAGCACTAGTTTGGGATAGGTTACCTAATCACCTAAAAAGTGACGTCGATATATTGAAATATCAATACTGTTTCGAACATTATAATAGCAATAATTCAGATTCGGACGAGGGCGATGGACCGATACCAAAAAAAATATTTTGTTGTTATTGCAAAATTAACGATGTGAATATAAAGGCAGAAAACAGTTTAAAAACGTCCAAAGGAAGAAAGCAACGCTTCAGCTTAAATCCATTTAACTGTTGCAAACAGCAATAAAATAGCTACACAAATAGTTTCGTCGTCAGTCATGTCTTACACATTCACTCTAACAGGACATACAAGTGTCTTAAGTGCGGATTTTTACCCACCCATCGAGTTAAATACAACAGACAAATATGGAGTTGCACTGCTGGGATTTTACACATATAATTCGATTTTTAATATCGACGAAAGCAATAATTCATTCAGCCATTTGAAAACAGCGATACCAAAGTATGTAAGGATTCCACCAGGAGGTTACGAAATTAATGAAATAGCAAAAGCCATGTACACCGCTTTAAAAGAGTCATGCAATGAAGTTGGTACCGATTTATTTTCATTAACAGCCAATAATAATACGTTAAAATGTGAGCTAAAGTCAAAATATAGCATCGATTTCCGAGGTAGCAACAGTATCGGCAAAGTGCTCGGATTTGGCTCTGTGTTGCTGCAAGGTGGACAAAGACACGAATCAAGTACCATCGTGGACATAATGAAAGTGCGCATCGTACGTGTGGATTGTAATATAATTTCCGGAGCATACCTGAATTCTTTGGAAAGTCATACGTTATTTGAATTTGATATTGACGTCGAACCCGGTTACAAAATCTCTAAAGAACCGCAAAATAATATTTATATGCCGATAATGCCGGATGGTCGTCAGTTTATCGACAACATTACTCTACGCATCTTGGACGATAGCGGTGATTTGATCGATTTTCGAGGTGAGAAAATAATAGTTAAACTAGAGTTGAAAAAAATCGTATAATGGGTTTTTGCTTTAACCGTCAACTGCATAAGCTGTCAACAATTCAAGATTCAGTTAAACGACATAAAAGTAAGCAGACAACACAGTCAAGGTTCATTCGCAAGTCAGACGGACGATCGAAAACACATCCGCACAGCAATCGCCAGCTCTCCGCGAAAGATTGCAAATTTCTACAATCGATCGGTGAGAAAAATTAGAAAATGATGGCCGCTAGCAGTGACAAAATCGAAGTTTTTACCGAACCCATTTTTGATAACTCCATTATTAGTTTTCAAGAACACACATATAAACCTTACGGTTCTCCAACATTCCGCAATTCCGATGAAATTCGTATACCTGTATACTTTCAAGATATCATTTTGGATATATCGGATAGTTACATTTACATCGAAGGAACATTTAAATCCAAAGATGTTAGTAAAAAATGTTATCTATCAAATAATGCCATCGCCTTTCTATTCGACGAATGTCGTTATGAAATGGGAGGGGAGCAAGTTGCCGTCGTTCGGAAACCCGGAATTACTACAACGATGAAAACTATGGTGTCATTGGGTGCCGCACAAAATAGAGCTCTCATGGCATGCGGATGGGGTCTAGACGAAGCAAATCAAGGTATACTAGATTCCACAAGTAACGTGTTCTCCGGCAAGCTTCCTCTAAAATATCTCATGGGTTTCGCAGAGGATTATTCAAAGGGTATTTTTAACGTCAAGCAAGAGTTGATTTTAATTATCGCCCGCACTTTCAACAATTGCTATATCGGCGAAGTAGATGCAGACATTTCAATTGAAAAAATTGAATGGAAAATTCGTCACATTATTCCAGACGATCGACAGAAGTTAAAGATATTATCACGCATGAATAAAGGTGGCAGTAACGCAAACGTTCCAATGGCTTACCGTAAATGGGATCTTTACGAGCTACCTTCTTTGAGAGAAACATCGTCAGACGTTTGGGCCTTAAGAACTAGCACGAGTCTCGAAAAACCGAGATATTTGATTATCGGTTTTCAACCAACTAGCTCGTCCGACAACAGAGCAAAAGATAGCACACAATTTAAAACGGCCGATATAAGTGATATTAGGCTCTATCTGAACTCTGCCGTATTTCCGTACGAAAGATGGAATTTAGATTTTTCAAAGAAACTGTATGCCGCAGCCTATTATAATTATGAGAATTTTCAAGCTAGCTACTACCAGCGAGAACTGAGCGATCCTATGATGAGTTTTGCCGACTATCTGAAAAATCCGTTATTCGTAATCGATTGCAGTCACCAACCAGAAGCCGTGAGGACGTCCACAGTGGACGTGAAATTGGAGTTTGAAACACGCAAAAGTAAATTTCCTAAAGACATTAAAGTGTACGCGTTAGTTATTCACGATGCATTTTTTAGCTACAATATACTTAATGGTTCTGTTACTAACAAATCAATACATTAGTTTGAAGTTATGTAATTCTCCAAATTATATATTTTTACATATTTAAAATAAACTTATAAAGGACATATTTGCGTTTTATTTTTACTATTGCCTTATTTTAATACTTCAAATGTGGGGCTTTGGTAAATAAGGTTATGAGGCGAAAAATAGAGAGAAATTTAGGAGAGGGGTGGGGAAAAGAAAGTATATAAGACGGGATTTAGAAAATTAAATTCACTCGAAGCCACAATGTCGTCAAGCTCGGATAATGGTTATTCCAGTGACGACGAGCAGGCAGTCGCACCAAATGTGCAACATAGGCTCGTACGCAGACCGCGTAGGCTTAGACCTAGGTATTGCATCATGCAATCCTACGTCTCATGGGGGTCTAGAGATTTGTGTATGAACTGCTACACGAGAGGATTTGGAGCTGCGATTATGGATGTTCATTTCGTCACAACCCATTTTACAGTGGGTTCGCGAGGTGATCAAAGGCGGAACCACTCGAGGTGTGCTTTGTGTAGGGAGAGACTGTTTACCGTCGTTCATCAGCAGTTTTGCCTTATTTGCAATAGAATGTAAATTCTATTACAAATAAAGCTCCTCATACGACAACCCTGCCTGCCCCCTGACAAAATCAGTCCTTTTCAGGACTACAGAATATTTGATCGTAGTTTGTAGTTAAACACTATGTTTCCTAAGGAAGATATTTCTCGAAGGAAAAATTGTGTTACTTTGGGTGAGAGATGCATTATGTGTTTAAATCATACATAGATGGCGAGAGAAAGAGCATTTGCAAGATTTAGCTTGTAGTTTTTATGTATGATAAGAACGCATATGCCTCTAGTTATTCAAAGTGACATAACTTTCTATCAAGAAACATATTTTAAACAATAAATTCACTCTGGGTTGATACGCTCAAAAAGATACATCTGAATTTGTGTCGTTTCACATAGAACGTTGGCAAACCTGCTCTTAAGTATGACAAAAACAGACGTATCCTTTCAGTGTAACAAAATATTTCGAACAAGAAATCTATTCTATAGGAAATATTTTGTTACTCTGAAAGGATATGTTACAACTGTTTAGCCCCACTCTCACCCCCCACCATCCTAAATGCTTTTAAAAGCGGGAGCAGCCATCACAATTTTCATTTCTCAACCAGCCATGAAGTGGGACAGGCTGATGTTAAGGACGACAAGGGAGTCCAAAATAAGCGAGTTTTGGGAGGCTTGGCGTTTAAAAAACGCGAATAAGCCAACGGCTATCGTACAGCCGATCCCAAGACCGCAACCACCACCGGAGCCGGCTCCAACAGAGCCCGTGGAAGTGGTGGAAGGACCACAGATGCTGCTGGGTCCTGAAGAAAGGGCGGCTCTGTTAGAAGAGCTCACGGAGCGTCGCCGGAGCCGTCGCAGCACTCGGCTGGAGGTGCGAAGACGGCGAGCTGCACCGCGATCGGTGCAGATCGCGAGAGGGGAACAACCACTCTAGGTTTCCCTCTCCAACCCACCGTGAAAACGGCCCTTTTCAGGGCCACAAAAGATTTGATCGTAGTTTAGATATTCTTAGTCACTTTGTGTTTGACACTGAATCGGTGAAAAATGCAAAGATGACCAAGGATGACATTTTCAGGACGTTTAAAAATAGACGTTGGCATTTTTGCATAACTCTTTTCGATAATTTACCTAGAAGTGTCTAAAACTTATTTTAAGTTAAAGGTCCAAGATCCGTTAAAATTGTTATTTTTCTAACTTAAAAATTGTATCCATTTAGTTATTTCCGAGACGTATATTTTTGGAACTAAAAATCGATATTTGTCGACCCACTAAGATTTTTATTTTTGTATATTTTTAACAAAAAAAGCAACCACATTAACCCTTATATAACAAAAATATTTTTATTTCGGATCAAAGCAATGACAACAAGCACATAACTTGTGGGTTTGCTCAGGTTTGCTTGGGTTTGTTTAGCCAATACAAATAATAAGAATTTTGTTATTAATATTATTATTATTATTTGATAGTTCAAGGACATTTCAGAACATTTGACATAAAACTTTTTATGATCAAAATGATCAGACTAATCAAAATTTCAAGAATTATGGGGTTTGATTGGGTTTGCTCATGAATAACGGGAGAAGTGTAGCTCAGATCGAAAAAAGTTATAGGAAAATATTTTGGGGGCGGCGCTAGCTGCGTAGCAGCGTCGTTAGGTCGCGAAGCGACCTAACCTCCGCGCCGCCCCCCCGGCCGCCCCCACCGCCCACCCGCTGGCCCGCCTCCGTTGCGCAAAAACCAAACGGGGTCCAGGGGCGGTAGCCCCTGGCGGGGGTTTGGGGGCGGAGCCCCCGATCTGGGGGGCGGCCCGGGGGGGCACGAAGTGGCCACCCCGGGATTTTTCGAGGTTTTTGGGGGTCTTTGGTGCAATTTTAGACCTTCCAAAACTGAATTTTATATATTTCTTTTTCTTATATCTTTGCACGTAAAACACCCTTCAGCGTTTAAGTTTGTCATCTCCTAAGGGTTCTATCATATCTTGGTAGTCGTCATAGAATCGCACCATCATCCCCTCCTGTATTTTTAGCAAGGGTGGGGAAAGCTGAGGTCTTTAAAAGCAGCTCGAGTCGACTGCTTACTTCATTACATTCGCTCATCTCAACATGGCATCATCAGATGATGATGGATACTTAAGCGATGATACTCCTAGGAATTTGGATAATTGGGCACTTAGACAGAGGAAAGTTTTCCCCGTCCGATCCCGCCGGGTGTGCAAGACCTTAAACCTGGTGAAGGTGGGTGATGACGGCTGGTGTATTGGCTGCTATGCCGACTTGGAAAACAAGTCGGCTGGTGACCAATTCTTCAGTGGTCATGTAACCCAAGATTTCGGTAGTCGCGCGCACATACCGAACTGTAAAGGTTGTGGAGTAGCTCTTGGTACTCTACAACATAAGAGTGCGTGCCTTATTTGTAATCGAGCCTGATTACAAATAAGATATCCCGTGAAAAACGGTCCTTTTCAGGGCCACAGAATGTTTCATCGTAGTTTTAGTTACCTAATGCCATAGTATATGTGGTGTTAGATAGAAAATTATATAAGTCCAGTCGGATCGACTATAATTTTCCTTGCAAAATCCGTCCTTTTCAGGATGACAGGATATTTTGATCTTACTTGTATTTATCTAATGCCACGGCATCTGTACAGGATATTTTGATCTTACTTGTATTTATCTAATGCCACGGCATCTGTGACATTAGATAGAAATTATGTAAGTCCAGACGGATCGAGTATAAGTTTCTTTGTCGGTCACATTTCCACAACACAATTACACCATTTTTGAGAACTAAAAGCAGTTTTCGACAGTGAAGTCCGCCAGTATCATTTTTGGATGGAGGGCATTTGTATAATAAACTCTAGTTTGTTGGCGGTGAAAAGGTGGGGATGGAGTGGTGGAGGGGGTAGATTATCTCTATTTAAACGGTTGCGAGCGGGTCACAGAATCACTTCATTTTTAAATCTTAAAGTACGAAGATATAACTATGGATTTCGAAAGACCATTGAGTCGCGGTTCATCGGTTTTTAGCGATGATACCGTTGACATGAATGATGTCGATATGGATGACCTACTCTTGGACATCGAACGACTTCTAGACATCGAGGCAGAAGATATGTTTAATGCCTGGGAAGATGAGCGGGCGGTCGAAGAAGCAGATGTGGGTCTGGAATTGCCAAACATGGATTGGCAAAATGGCGAGTTGTCGGCTGAAGACATGGAGCCAGACTCCAGCACTGATTGGGTGCCACCACCGCCGCCGGAAGATCATGACGGTCCGGCCGATTCATCCACTTGGTGGATCACGGACCATCAGGATGATGATGGTCCAGCTGATTCCACCAACTGATCCCGGAACCATGCCCTCCCCGACCTACCCCGACAAAATCAGCCCTTTTCAGGGCTACAAAATATTTGATCGTAGTTTGTAGTTGATTCATGTCACATCCCAAGTAACATGATATTTCTCAAGAATTAATTTCTTTTGGAAAATATTGTGTTACTCTATAAAGACATGTACGTTCTTACCATACGTTAGAACTAGCTAAATTTCTAGTAAGTTCTCTACGAAAATGCCGAGAGTTTGGTCTATTATCTTACTTGCAGTAAAATTCACATTTTATTACAAATAAGATGCATGTTCTCAGGCATTGTAACGGGTAGCCTCTCTTCACAGACATAACACTTTATCGCATACTTAAGTTGTGTGCATCTAATGATTACACACCTAAAGTTACGGCCCTACATTTTTTCGTCTATTCTTTTTTCTATTTTGCAGTTTTATTTTATTTTGTGTAACTTTCGCATACTTATTTTAGAAATAAAAAATATTGTTTCATTTAACTTTTTATTATCATATATACAAAAACATTTTATTTTACTTATATATACAACACTATTACAAAAATAACTTAACTCTATATTTACAATAAAATTCTAAAATTAATTATATGGAAAATTGTCCAATAACTTAAGTCTTTTTCTACACACTTCCCCTTCACTTTTACACTGTTCAATTTTCGCCTGCAGTTCCTTAATCTGTCTCTCGTATTGCGCCACATCACTATCGTTCTTTTTTAGTTCATCAACTAGTTTTTGCCTCGCACTAAAAGCCACGGAGAAGGCACACTTCTGGCTTGGAGAAAACTCTTCCATCCAGTCCGGTATCTTCACTTCTGCAGAAGAAGCAGCAGCAGGTTGACGGGGTTGACTAACCGCCTCGAATAGCCGCTTGCACCGCTTCTTTAATGGTTTGCGGCACATTCCACGCCCAACTATTGGCGATATCGGCGCATTCGCGATCGGCGATTTTTCGTTAGCGTCGGCCACCAATACAATCGGAGGCATGGACTTCGGCGGCTCGGGCGTTGTCGAGTTTGGGCCTTCATTAATGATGACGACCGGTGACAGAGGCTTCGGTGGTTGTGACGTCTCCAAAAAATCGGGGTATTGAACTGGCACTGTTGGTCGCTTGAACACGAATTTCTTCTTCTTCTTCTGTTCACCCTCCATAGCTGCATAAAATTGACTTTTATTGCTGCCGGCTGTCTTTGGCAATTTCAGCAGCTTTTCCAACTTCGTAGTGGGTTGCCGCCTCGCCTTCTTTACCACCACATCACTTATGATATTGATGCGCCCGCCGTCCTTCTTCGTCCAGTTGTTGACGTAATCAACCGCCGAAGATACTTTTTTTTCACCCACATTCTCTTCTTCCACAAACGCAGTGTTTAGCACGTCGTCATTGTGCCACTCGTCAAACACACCCGGGGTCAGCAGGTCAATAACGTCCTGCCCCATCAACTCTGCTTGGATACTTCCATCCAAGTTAAACGCATTTAACAACGACTCACTACCGGAATTCATTTTTCTAACTAACTCACTGCACTTAACTGACGAATGTATTTACTTGGCGAACTGTTCTAGCGAACTATGAAATGCTCTGCCTAGCAAACCAAATTTATACTTATCACCCCACCATAAACTCCCCCACCCTATCTGACGGTTGATGCTTTAGAGGCCAAACAAGTTAATTCAACTTACAAGGTTGCGTTCTACGGCTAAACAGCGATTCAAGGACATATTTTCAAGGTAATCGTGTGTCCTTACTTCTGTTATTGTTTGTGCTCTCAAGGTTATATGACCCAGACAACCCATATTTATAGACACTCTCTTTCCTTCGATGCCTATTATCAGAAACTATAATGTTGCCCGCAGATCAAGATAACAGTCGTCCAGCTGAGACTTTTTCGGGAGCACAAATAATAATTTCTGCTGTTTGCTATAATTGTAAAAGAGAAGTATATATTTGGACTGACCACATGCAATCTTACAGTTACATTGAATTGTTGAGAGTAAGGATTGTTAAGTGTCATTACTGTGGAACGCTGATGTGTCGACGAGGGCCGATTAGCAGATCTGATATGTTGAGAAGACAATGGATGCTACGAGAAGTTTACAAGCCAGACATTAATTAATTTTTATTTTTGTAACTTTATTACTATATTGTAAAATAAAACAACATATTATTGAAACAATTATCTATGTATTTTCCTATCCTGCGTTATAAAATTTCAACTATTGCTATTACTATAGTGGTTAATAAAACTACGTGACATTGGAGTTAATATTTTTTTATTTTTCTAAAACATAGACTTTCCAACATTTTTCTAATTATAACTAATATTTTCGGGTAAAAAACTTTGCATAGCTTGTATTAACATATTTAGGTTATCTTCAGGGTTTGTTTCGTAAAACTTTATGTCTGGGTGCCCCCAAGGTAGAGTTTTTGTTGTTGATGGTATAATATAACGTTTATCGTCGTGGTGACATAAAGCAACTTTATTAATTATTTCGGTATAAACGTCGTGTTTATAACTTCGAAAGGTTTTCATTTTTCGAAATATCTGACCACCACGTTCTACGATATTCCGATAATCTTCCAGGTGAAGGTGTTTTTCAATTACACGTTTTTTTATACCTTTCGCTTTTTTAATTTCGCTACTGATTGAGTTTATGTAATAAGCTTTGGCTCCGGTACCATAAAAACTTATTATTGGATCACCTGGAAATTCATCCTTCATTCTACCTACTACTGACTGACTTTTTTTTATGTTAAAAATATTTCCTTCGGTATAATTGGATGTATCGAATTTATCCGGATTTTCTGCAATTATACGGTAAAAATTTTCGGTGTAAACTTTTAATATTAACGAATCTGTGTCGGTATACAGTAAAGAAGCATTTTTGCCAAATTTTTCTTTAATGAATGAGTAGAAAAAATCATAAATTACTGTTTTCGACATGTCCAGTATGGAAAATCCGATATAAATTGGTTTATTATAAGTTACCTTTAATCGATCCATATGAATGGCAACGAATTCTTTATTAAAAACCGTTGAACTTTTAAAATAAGGACGAGAAATTAATGCTCGTGCCCCAATTTTATTCCTGTCATTTTCCCATCGGGTGACTAGTTTTATATCATTACGATTCTCCACATTTTCCATGGTCTTGCCGAAAACAGCATTAATGATTAATTTAAAAGTGTCTTTACCAAACTTTGTTGTTGCCCTATTGCGCAAATCTGTATTTAAGTCGATATATGTCTTTAACCAGGGGGATTGATTAAATTTTAAAATTCTGTGTGTTTGCATTACCATTAGGCCGTTATTGACTGCTTGTTTTAATGTTCGGTAATGAATGATGTATTTCTTTTTATCGTTTAAATTCGGAATTAACTTTGAAAATTTTGCCGATTCCGTGGGTGGTACAATATTTTCAACTAAAAAGGGTAAGTCGGAATGATCATCATATAGCGTATCCGGATAATGAACGTCAACTTCCAAAACGTATCCTTCTGGACCATTATCGTCCACATCCATAATATTTAAATTTAAAATTTCATGCTCTGATAACCATCTAAAGCCGCCAAATGGTAATGCTTGCGACATACTATGACCGTACAGATTTGTTGCATCAAGATAAACAATGAAAGATGATGGCTCGTTAGGATCGTAGTTTGGTACATATATGTTGTTGGCAGCGTGCATCCTTTCTGAACACTGACTTATACCGCCTCGAATACCTTTTTTGAAAAAATGAACCGTGTCGATATCGGTCAATAGCTCTAACTCTACCTTAGAAATACGCAACATACAATCAAACGAATAACTTGGAAGGGTATGGTACTGTGCTGGATCCAGTTTATACGTTTCTAAACAAGTATCGCGAAACTGTTCAAAAACATCGGTTAATAATAAAACATCAGATTTCAAATATAAATCCGAATAGTCCCCCAAATTCTTACAATTAAATGTGTCCCACACCTTTTTAGCTCTATCATAATCTTCATCGCTAATGTGCTCCTCTGACAAACTATCATAAAACTGATTTTTTGTGGGTAAAGTTGGATGGTTCATTTTGTCTATTGAATCGACAAAACTATAGGGAAAAACACCTTTTTTACGCATTAAATTAAACTGCTCATTATCAGAAAAATATTTTCCTGTTTCCCTGAAACTACCCACAGCTAATCCATTACCCAAATTTTCCAGTGACGTTGATAGAAATTTAAAACTATCGATGAACCGCAATTTCAAATATTTTTTCTTTATTGTCCCACTTTTATTATCGACATAATCGTGAACGTAAATACTTTTCGTAAACGAAATATACTTTTCCTTGCTTTGAGCTAAAACATCGATCTTGTCTCCGTGACGACACAACTCTTTAATAAACATGTGGCAATCGTACCCGCTAAAGTTATGAAATATAATTGGAATAAAATTGGGTAACTTATAATTTAAATTGCAAATCGAATGAGCAGCACCAGGTTTTTTTTTCCCAGTTATGTGACAGTGGTCCTTTACTTTACAATTATTATTTTCAAAAGGTCGTTCACATATACCACATTTTGTGGCATTATTGAACTCCGCTATTTGGTCAGCCGTTAAAGTTTCCATTGCTTTTATATCTCTTAAGTATGTATTGTAAAGAGATCTTAAATCACTTTCAAGTCGAGAAACGAAAACCTGGGCTGCGTCGTTTCCCCGGTAGAGCTCAAATTTTGAAATCGAATCGTCAAAGGAGCACTTAATTAAATACGCAAAAGAATACGGTTCATGTTTGATGCTTTTGACTAAGTAAGAATTTGTGGGATTCGGTTCCACTGTATCCAGTGGTTTAAGCACCGATTCAAAATCCGCGTAAACGACAAACGGTACACGCATTTGCTTTTCTATGTTGTCAAATTTTAATATATTTTCACTTACACTCCTTCCAAATTTATCTATTTTTAAATTTAGTGATGGTGTTAATGAATATTTGTGGTTACAGTCATTTTTTTGGTGTGATATCAAAGATGATGGTGAACTAAAATATATCAAACAACCATCACAAAAATACATTTTATCTCTACGTGATGTAATTTGACTGGAACATAATTTCGATAAGTCTTTTATCCAACAATAATGACTTTTAGAACAACGCGTATCACAAATATGTTCATCATCATCTTTAATACTACAATCCTTTGTTATTAACAACAAGTTGACATGTCTGTTAAGTTTTCTACCCGAATACCTTAATGGACCGACAACTTCGTACTTTAACATATTATTTTCGAAATTTTCTTGCAAACCATAAACGTTAACTGAAATATTATTCATTTCTTCAAATTTTGATATATCACGCAACTTTACTGGAAAGTCTATACCTGTAAAATTCAGCACTCTTGAATAGTGTGGATAAGATTGAATCTGTGATACCATTCTAGTGGTGGGGCACAAAGCAGACACGATTGACCACGCAAAACAACACTCATCTTGATTAAACACATTGATGATGGCTTTTTTCAATTCGATGAATCGGGGTAACTTTATATATGAAGATCCACCAAAAGGTTTATACTCGTTGACATTTACTTCCAGGTATAGAATTTTTTCCAGAGCCCAACCTACGAAAACAAAAAAGAATGACATAAGTATTTATTTTATTTTTAGTCGTTAATTTATAACATACCTGAATCTTTTTCCTGAAACTCAGTCGATTGAGTCTTCATGGCTTCCACTAATGATTGATATATTTCTTCCAAATCGCTTCCTGAAGTGACAATTTCATTGCGTGTATTAAATGACTTGTCACTGTACATATTATCTTGTGTTGGTAAAAGATACCGACCAACAACCACCATATTAACTTTCAAAGCACAACGCACTCTTACTAGGTCACTTACTACCTCTAACACTCTTGCTTTAATTTCATCAAAAAATAATGAATAGTCAGTATGTTCATTATCACTTGATATACGGTATGTGGCAATCCTATTTCTAAAAGCACTGGACACTAGCTCAACACCAGCTGATATTGGTGAACATGCATTACTTTTATGGTGTATTGTTCTTTGATGACCTGCCATTCGATTTGCTGGTATGGTTATATTGCAGCAAGTGCAAGTACGCACCTCGGATGTTGATGCCCCATCGTCAACTTTTCGCTGTTTTCCACCATGCATATTTTCAAATCGTGCTACGCACGATTCTCGTTTATGTCGTAACATATTATAACTCCGAGTAAATGATTTACCACAATTTTCACACACGTACGCCATGACTTTCAAATTAACTTGCTTGAACCGTTTTACTCAACACAATGTTCTATACTAAAATTTAACCCCCCCTACCCTCATATATACCGATCCACATTTAGACCCAACCCACTCGACCGTCATACCAAAACATGTTACACCCCAGTAATAACTCAAGGTAAACTAACATCATAAATGTAACCTTGAAATAAGCTTCGTACACCTGGTCATCACCAAACAAAGAAACATCTGCTCGCGTTCAAGGCCAAGCAAATGTAACCTTGAAATAAGCGTCGTACACCTGGTCATCACCAAACAAAGAAACAGCTGCTCGCATTCATTGAAAATATGCACCGCAAATGTAACCTTGAAATAAGCATCGTACACCTGGTCATCACCAAACAAAGAAACATCTGCTCGCGTTCAAGGCCAAGTTCTTGACCTTGACCTTGGAATAACACCTGTGCATATCAAGGCCAAATAACAATAGCACACCTGGGCGTTCAAGGTCGACCCTACTGCGCATGCGGAGACTCGGGGAGCATCATATCCCTCTACTCCTATTAGCAAAATTAAAGTCCTGTACACATTTTAGTATAACACCCATCAACGGAACAGTATGTTATACGAGACATTTTAACACGACGACTACAAATAACAAAATAAACACTACTGATACAAATAACAAAATAAAAATCGAATATCTACGCTTTGCAAAATTTATAGTTTTTAAACAGCCACTGTGCAAAACGCACTGAAAATATTTCCTTTGCGATGACCAGCTTCGACCTGAGATACTGTATATCGTTAACCTACCAACAGCCTACTGGGGGTAGGGCGGGGTGCGAGCCGAACGAAGGCAGGGTCGGATTAGACCTTGAGCGAGAGTGCTTCTACTTGTCTTTGTCTGAATACGGTGACGTTACTTTCTAACGTATATTTCAGCCTATACACATAAAACATCTGAGCCAAAATTATACTATCCAAAGATGATTTAATAAAACGCTACTCAGAAACGAACAGCAAAACACGTTAAAAATAGCAATATCAGAAGGTAAACAAATAAAATTTTAAAACTGGGGGAATTTTACTATATCAGGTGATAAATGTCACTCAGTCTTCTGTCATCTTTCAAAAGACGAGTTTGATTGGGTGTGTAATTTGTACGTTTTCATGAAGATTTGATATCGATTTGAATACACATTCAATTTTGCATACTGCATTTTTTTAAAATTTCCTTTGATCTGAGACAACCCACATAGATTTCAAGCCTAAATACTAAGGTACCGTGGGAGTCTGAAGAGAAGGGAAATGTAATCTACTGATACGCCAACTTTTGGAATTGTATCGGGATTGAATATCATATATCATGAAAACGCACTTGCGAACTGAAAACTGCACTCGCATTAAGTGAAGGGCTGGCTAACTTACAAATTTGAATGGGTTACTGGGTTAATGTAAAAAAACTATTTTAATTGACAGCTGTCAAACATCAAAATTTTCAAATGTTTTTAAATTGAATTAAAACCTATGCAGGCCTCTCTCACAGTAGAAGCACAGATTACTCCTACCAGATGCGAATCTCTTAATAACTTTCCTATATCAGGATTCCGCGGTCTTGGCGCTACGGACAGAGCGGCCCGGTCGCTTCGAGCGTCGATGCCGTGAATGGAATTTTCCACGCGTTTGGTAGGTTTTAATTCAGAGAAATTATGGATTATATTTTAAAATATTAAAACATGATATTGTGTGGCATTTTATATAAAATTATATCATTAACAAATACACAAACGTATCTCGTTTATTAAAATTACACTACAACCTAGTACAACCACAATTTAAACCATGAAATCAACGCAACAAAACTGATGTAATACCATTAGCCTGATCTCTATTCCACCGAGACGCTCGCACACGCTAACATCGAGGAATTCACCGTTCGGCGACAGACTAAATAATAAGGTGCATCGCCACCTTATAATTTCTCTAAATTGAGCCACCGTCGAAAGCGTAAGATTAGCATCTGGTAGGAGTAATCTGTGGTAGAAGCGTAAACGTGCGAACTGTACTACGTACGGATACACACGAATACGCTCGAACCATCCCAGCTGCACGCTTTAGATACAAGCGCTCAAAGTATCAGCAGCAGATTCATTCATACGTATACGTGCATTGTTGCGACTTGCGAATAGATCCCGTTTGGTTGGGATTCTTGCGTTTATTCGCAGTTGCATTTTGCCTTTTTTTAAAATGGACACCGAAAAATTAATTATTTAGTACAAGAACGAAAATGTTTGTGGTACTAGAGGGAAAAAATTATCATCACCGTGATATACAAAGGTCTCTATGGAAAGAAGTTTCTGAAGAAATAAAATTAACCCATAGTTTTCCTTTAAGTAGTCTTTGCCTTTTTAGAATGGTATTTTCTAACAAATATAAGTTACGAGCAGACATCTTTTATCAACTTCTCAGTTGGTTCTGTTCTGTTTGCATATTTTTATACCGCAGTGAACGTGCGAAGTCGACGGATGTGTATGCACGATTAAAATTTCGGATATTTTCGCGTGTTCTACTATCCGCACGTTCACGCTTTCACTGTGAGGGAGGCCTTACATAGATAATCAAAACTGTAAGACTAGGTACTCAAATCGACTCTAAATCTATATGAAAACATACTAATTTTCCGAGTTTTACTGAAACTCCACTGAAATCCTCATTAAATAGTCTGAAATTTTATAACTTCCAATGCGTTATTGTCTTATATTTTTATAAATATCGTGTTTCAAATAAATTCGATAAATTTACTTAAAATTTCAAATTTTTGTAGCAGTGAAATTTTAATCATCAATCATTTTCGGCCAATCAACAATAACAATGCCTAAGGTTACCAACTATTTAAACGCCAGAATATAATGTCTGGTCTCCTGGCCACAATGCAACAAGTCGGGCCTTCGGGATGGTCCCAGGATTATCAAACAGTTCTTCAGATTAATATTCAAGAAAAAAAACCTAACCTAGAGTACTGCTCCCACATTTTGGGAGCGGCATCACCTTCGACACTTAACATCCTTGATTATATCCAAAAGGGAGCCATTCGACTTATCAATGACCCATCCCGGAAAACTCCCTTCTCTCGCTCATCGCCGCGCTGTTGGGGATTTATCCCTTTTCTACCACTACTTCCACGGATTTTGCTCTGAAGAACTATCCGGTATTATTCCCTCCTTGACTGTTCCTAACAGAACAACAAGAGGCGCGTTACGTATGCATCCCTTTACTGTCTAGCTACAAACGCATAGAACAGACCACTTCTCTCGCTCATTCATACTTAGGGTCTCCAGATTATGGAACAAATTGCCTGCTGATGTTTTCCCTTCCCACCCCAACCTCCAATCCTTCGAATCCCGTGTCAATAGACTACATTTCCCTTCTGTTCAGACGCCCACGGTACGTTAGTACTTAGGCGTGAAGTCAAAAAATCTGTCCTAAAAACTATCACATATTTTGTTATCTCTTTAGTGTCCTTGTTGTCATTATGGACTAGAAAAATAATTGTTTGTTAGGTTTATTACTATTACTTACGTGTATGTACAATTACAGATTTACATAAATAGCTTAGCTGCAGATAGAAACCTTATTTATTTATTTAAAAAGATTTATTTAGCACTATACGCTACAATATAAACATTATTTCTCAAACAATAACAATAATATTAAGCAAATTCGAATTTTTTTATAATTTTTTTAAATTATGAATCTTAAGTAGTGAGGCTGTTGACCTGAATTACTTTCACATTGATTATTATTAAACAAATATGTTTTCAATTCTTTTTTAAATTTCCTTAAAGATTACATTGATTTTTAAAACAATTGTTTAGATTATTAAATTTTATTATCTCTTTACGAAAAACCGATTTATATTCTATATTGCATGAAACACTCTTCAAAAACAAATTTTGTTTGTTTCTTGTCTTATGTTTATGATTATTTAAGTTTTTTCGCCTATAAAAATCTTATTTTAGAGACCAAGATTTGCCCCAAAGTGCCCGTTATTCATGCATGTCCGCTGGAATGTCCGCCTTGAAACACGTAAGCTATTCTTTAGTCTTTAGTATTTCGATACACTATTTTGTATGTGTACCTTTTTACCTCATATTTCAGGAGATAGGAGTATGATCGTTTTGGATGAATATCACTCTTTCAGGCTGTATAAAATTAATTGATTAAAACTAAAAATCTTAATACATAGTTCATAAACAACCACTTAAAATTAACAATAAGGTAAAGACACCACTGATCGACAGGGTTCCAGTGATCGACACTTGGCTCTTTTTCTAAAATATCAAAATACTGTTTAACATTTATGGTTAAATTCATTAAAATTTATTATACCTAATACAACTAGCAACTATGTAAATAAAAGTGCGAATTCGAGCATGCTCGGTTTCCGAACAAATTTGGCGGGAAATGTGGCTGTACGATACAGTATTCGGCCAATGTTCTAAAACAAATTATTACGATAAGTAAACAAAAAAATTAACTAATTATTGGGGTATGTGTTATGTGTTTATAAAAGGGACTTTTAACCAATATATTGTTGAGTGTCTAAAACACTGTTTTTTTTTTCAGTTATTTCAACTTAATTCCGTTTTTAACCTCAAGTTTTGAGGTCGTCGGAGACTGGAACCAACAAACTACATCTCCAGTCATCGACATGCTTTGACGATAACTGGACCCAATAAAAAAAAAGCTTTTGTCAGTTTTCGACAGGTATAAAATATTAAGTACGGTTATTAACTAAAACTCTGGAAGCGAGGGAAAGAGCAGAAAAGAAGACTAAAAACAGCTTAAAAAGAAAGGAATCAGATTCAGAAGAAACAGGCGAGGAAGAGGAATGGGTTGAAAGCGGAGATAGCTGCGATGATGTCAACCTGTTTAAAGAAGATCCTTGTGTTCTCGAACAGGAATAAATCTGACCTAACAGCTGATAATGGTAATGTGGGAGAGTCTGTTTTGGTAAAATTTTTAGTGGAATCAAAAAAGACCGTGTGTTATCGTTATAGTTATGTTATTCAAAAAAATACCCAGAAAGAGAAATTAAAGTAATGACACTCAAGTGCACTAATGATGAACAAACAACATTTAAAATTCAAATGGAGAATGATGTTTTAGTCATAACAATAAACTATATTATTATTATTAACAAACTTCATAAACCCCAATTATAAAATGTTAGACATAGAATTAAGCATGTGTTTCCAAAAAAACGGATGTTTTTGAATGTTAAAAAATTTTTATATGAGAATCTACAGTTAATTTGTAGCTTGTGTATTTTTTGTTTCCTGTTTATATTAATTATTATTAGGATTTTAAACGCATTTCTGTGCACTTTAAGCTTTACTTAAAAGACAATAAATGTGCAAAAATATTACTTGTCATTTTATGTATAAAATAAATTTTTTATAGTGTATTTAAATTAATATCGGCTACTGGAGTATCGATTAATGGGGTGTCACAAAAATAACCATGTCGATTACTGGAATCAAAAACATACCTACACCAAGTATTTTTTTTTATAAAAATATTGTACTTTATTTAAAACTATTAAGCAAAGGTGGAGTGAATAAAAAATGATGTTGGAACCATTCTTAATAAAAGCCAAATATGTAAAGAATCCCATAAATGGCGTAAACTCTGCTAAATTTTTGTATTTAATTTTTATTCAAGGGAAATCTAATCTATTGATATGGAGTTTAAAGGATTGGAGGTTGGGAGGGGAAGGGAAAACCTCTGCAGACTATTTGTCCCATAATCTGCAGTCCCTAGGCATGAATGAGCGAGAGAAGTGGGATGTTCTAGGTTTTTGTTGCTGAGCAGTAAAGGGATGCATATGTTACCCGCTTTTTGTTGCTCTGTTAGGAACAGTCAAGGGGAATGGAGGCGGTTAGTGCTTAGAGCAAAATCCGTTGAAATATCTGTAGAAAAGAGACAGATCCCCAACAGTGCAGCGATGAGCGAGAGAAGGGAGTTTTCTTGTGAGAACTGGGTCATTGATGAGCTGAATGACTTTTTCTGGATATAATCACGGATGTTGTGTTGAAGGTAATGCCGCTTCTCAGATATGAGAACCATATTTTAGGTTAGGTCTTATTTGGGAAACATAGAGAGTGTATAAGTTGGAAGCGAAGAAATATTTTCCGACTCGGAAGAGAAAACCAAGCTTTTTACACCAGCTGATGTAGTTATTGAAGTAGTGTGTTTGTACAAGCTGAGATTATGTTCGAAACGGATGCCAAAAAGATCGAAATTTTCTTTGTTCTGTAGGGTTTGGCCATTTTTATGTGCATAGGATAAGTGTTGCTGGATCTTTTGTGTGACACAACTTTTAGTGCATAAAGCAGAGTCTTTTAAGCGGAAACTATCTCATTGCTCTCTTGCTCATTTTACCAGTGGCGTGTACAGGGGTAACGGCCGAGGTTTAATTAAAAATATAAATACTTTATGTAAGTACGCCACTTTTTTTCAATCTGATAGGATTTGATTTAGCAAATAAAACTACATAAAAATCATCTGTTGAATCCTGTTTTCGATAAAAACGAAAAATGTAAAGTCATGCATAACATTATTTATTAGTGTAATTTGTTGAAAATAATAAAAAAGTAAGAGAGAGATGGAAACAAAAACACTTCTTTAAACAAATTTGACAACTAGCAAGACTCCTCTTTGTGCATTAAAAATTGTCACCAAATTTCAACTTGGTACCTACTAATTTGCGTCTTCT
This sequence comes from Philopedon plagiatum, assembly GCA_963971165.1. NCBI lineage: Eukaryota > Metazoa > Arthropoda > Insecta > Coleoptera > Curculionidae > Philopedon > Philopedon plagiatum. Next base: position 17,833,174 of record OZ020196.1, on the reverse strand, counting down.
TAGTTATTTAGGAAAACCTTTTACAAAAAATTCAACACACTGTGTATCAACAACAAAGTCGTTTAGGACCTATTTTTAAATGAACTTTTTGTCTTAAAATTGAGTAAGGAACTAATAATACCCCGAAGTTACCGCACATACCGCACATACTTTATTAACACGCTGTATAGAATTTTGAAATAAAAACAAAACAAAGTTTATGCAGTAGACCAATACCTTACTTTCAGCAGGTATTGAGTAGACACATAAGAAGCAAAAATAATTTGAATTATTTTACATAAGTACTTAACATAAATGAATCTTCTAGGGTTGCCATATCATGCGTTAAACATTATTTTTAGGAAAAATACTGCGATGATGCTTACTTAGGTTTTTTTTTAAACATATTTTATAATTTATTTACTCCGGGATTTAAGTGCCCAATCCTGGGATTTTTCGGGACTGAATTTTTAACCGGATTTCGGAATTCCGGTTATACTTACTTATTTATTACCACTGTATTGCCGATAATAGAATGACGAATATCAATTCAAATTGAGAATAAGGTGCAAAAATTCCCTCGACCTGGTGGTACACAAAAAATGTTATTTATTTGCACCTATTTTTTATCGCTTGGAAGATCGAATATTTTTATGACTGTAGTATTTTTTCGGATTACATTCTTTTCGGGATAACAATTTTGGTATACCAAAAATGCCTTTTACATTCACTGCGAATGAATATGTTGATATGCATCCTCCTAATTTAGGAGGAGTGTCGGAAAAACACTAGGGAAGCAGCTAGGTTATACCAGGAGCGATTCCCGGACCGTCGACCCCCATCACATATCGTTTTTCTTACACTGGAAAGGAAGATGCGCAGCGGATCATTTCCTACCTCGAAACACGAAGAACACCGTGCTCCAGCTAGAAATGAGGAAAATGTGATGAATGTTTTAGAATGGGGATAAATCCTCATGTTTCTATTCGTATGCTTGCGGAAGAACTTGGAGTGAGCAAAAGCACTATTCAGAGAATCTTGAAGCAAATGAAGCAGCACAAATATCATCCCTACAAACTACATTTAGTTCAAGGCTTACAACCCAATGATTTTGTTCGCCGGATGGAATTTATTGCTTTGCTTCAAGTGGAGATCCAGGACAATCCAGCCATCCTAAACCAAATTTGTTGGTCAGACGAAAATCGATTTCATAACAATGGTGTGGTCAAAATGCGCATAATAGGGAATATGCATATAACCCAAATAATCCTGAAATATTTTTTTATCCTCTACATGAATTAAATGTTTATGGCGGTTGCTGTTATCCATTTATTTTGGTCTTTATTAACAAAAAAAAAACGATTTTCTACTGCAAATTTTCGCGTGAATTTCAAAACTTGTAAAACGTGATCCCATTGGCAGTGTCATCAAAAGTGAATTTATGACTCATAATGAGTACATGGCAAATTCCAGTATTGTAGGGTCATCGAAAAACCAATACAAATGGCACTAATGCGTAACTCATCCAATGAAATATCCCTGCACTTAAAGTAGAAGGTTCCTAAATATTATTCATGAATGTATATTTCAACCCGAAATCAGTCCAGGAACCTTCCAATTTTGCCACAAAAACTAGCATTTTTGCGAAATTTTGACACATGATATCTTAATAATTTCGAGTAAATAAACTGCAATTCTTTGTTTGCAATTCAAAGTTTGCATGTCCCGATTCAAATAAACCTTTTTATTTATAACTTTAACGAAAAATAAGCGATTTAAATTAGTGGGAGGTATTCTTAGATAATCAACGGATACAATAAACTCAAAAATAATTACTAAATAAGGAAAATAGTGTGCAATAATGTCGGTTAAAAATAGGATTTGGCGGAAAAAATCAAGAAAATTCGGTTTTTACTCCTTAAATAGGCACGGGCCTGGATGAGCCATTCGGTATTCATTTTAATGTGTGATTGTCACTTTATAAAACGTTAAAAATTGGGGAAAAATTAGATGGGAAAAAATTAGATAGGAAAAAATACAGAGTGATTTAATTTGAACCATTTTGACCTCACAAAAAATTAAAAACCGGGAAGTATTTGAGCCACAAATCGAAATTTCCAGTTTTTCCCAAATATACTCATTTTCCAGTGATATTAGGTTTAGGTAAATGTATTGCAAAAAGAAAGTATTTGCGATTTTAAAATTTCACTTGTGAATCAGTTTTTCGATCCGACGTTTTGTTTCCGAGTCATTAGATACCAAAGAGGGGTCTGAAAATGGCATTTTTTGACCTAAAAAAATTCAAAAAAAATACTTGCAATTTTCCGATCCTCACCAGTTTCAATACTTATTAAGCCCGGGTCCTCTACAACCTCCGAAAATTCACTTTTGCGACCTGTACCCGATTTCAAGGGAAATCGCGGAAATTTCGAATATGACGTTTAAAAGCTCCGAAACATCCTGTATAACTGAATTTTTTACCAAAGCTAGTTGAACTATTCCTCTATTAACTCAGAAAATTCGACTGCTCCGCCTCTGACTGTTTCCGAGAAAAATAAACCTGTTCGACTTTAGGTTAAGTTTTATGTTAAGATGTAGCGCTGTAGATGTAGGTCTTCAACCTTTTTTAATCGAAGGGCCAGATTTGGGTTTCCATCTCGATCGGCGGGCCAGAATAATTAGTAGAAAGCGAGAAGGGAGAAAAGCGGGGCCACGCCCAAATTTTGCCAAATTTCGTCAAGAATTCACCAAACTACTACCTAATTTCGTAAATTAATTTTTTTTTCACTTTTCGTCTAAATGATCTAATAGATCTGGAGTAGACAATATTTTAAGTTTTGGGTAATTTATTAAGCATCTATCGAATTTGTTTTTTTTTTCGTATGCGGTACGCAAAAAAAAAATGAAACGCGGACCACAAGTGGCCCGCGGGCCGCGGGTTGAAGACCCCTTATGTAGATTGACACTTATTTTTACTGATCTCCTGACGTCATTATTCATTAAGGACAAACGACTGCTTTTTAAATTGTAATAAATTATACCGAAAAGTAAACATTTTTTGTAGCTAAATTATCCTAGTATCCTAGTAAGTAATTTTCCTCAAAATATTTTTTTTGGGTTTGCTTGGGCGACTTTCTTAAATGATTTATGGCATTTATGCAATAAAAAAAATATGTGCATGTTCCTTACTGGTCGGTCGATAACCCTCGTTGGACGCAGGAATCGCGTTTTCAGACTGTGTGGAGTGTAATCGTTTTGCCAGAATTAATGGGAATTATTCCTCTAGCGGATTGCATGCTGATGGTATGGCAGCAAGATGGGCACCTCCCCACAACGCTCATTAAGGAATACCTAAACACCTTCTTTCATAACGGATGGATTGGGAATAGTGGACTAATTCGCTGGCCAGCAAGATCCCCTGACATGACTCCCATGGATTTTCTTTTACGGGGATATCTGAGAGGCCTTGTTTACCAGGAGCAATCAGATAATTTGGAAGATCTTAACAACAAAATCAGAAGGACCTGTCGTACCCTCACACCTAGTATAAGGGCAGCTTGCACAGGAGGGTTTATATGTCGACTGGAAGCTTGTGTTGAGGCCGGAGGAGCACAATTTTGTAGCGTAGCTATTATTTAAGTTTTTATGCTGGTTGAAGATTTTTGCTATAATAATTAATTATTAACTTGTCTTTGAAAATGTTAATTTTAGATTACTTAGTATAAAAAAAAATTGCTTAGATTTATATGTCACAAAAAAATAAAATGGTGAAACAACACTTTTAAAAAATATTTTCTTATTCGTTTCCTGATATTTCCATTCCAAAAAGATAGGAATAAATATTCCAAATAAGTTTAATTCCAGATATAAAACAAAGTACGATTTATAGTTTTGTGGGGGTCTAATTTGAAACGTTAGGGGTGGGGGTTGATTTTTGCAATGAAAAATGATTTCGAGGATATCTTGTGCAAATCCATTCGATATCCTAACCAACCCCCCTTAGATCACTTTTTTATCTTTTATAACTAATATTATATTGCTTGTTAAGAACATTCTGGGACACTGTATATCCCAACTGAACTTAAACAAAATATTATAATAATACCTCTAAAAACCATCTCAGTTCATGGATGTTTTTATTTATACACCAAATCAATTCAGATTGTTTATAATAACACCATTGAGATTAGGTTACACTTTAGTAACACCAAAAGTAATACCACGGTAGAATGTAGAATTATTAGACGGTAGCGACACTCGCCACTTATTCCTGTTTTTGCCGACTCTTCGCTAAACTAGTTTTATCCGGTTGCTGGCAACTCGTGGCGTCTTTACGGAGACCGTCAGAAAATTAGTCTGATTGAATACAGTCGAGATCGCGATGGTGTGTTATTGCCACGTAGAAAATTGTCCATACCTCGGGATTAAATAAATTTTGGAAATATATACAGATTGATACATAGAATTAAAATTTAAAGTAGGTATTTCAGTCGTGTCTCGTCGATTTTTAGTATATATGAGCATAATGGCAGTATCTTAAAACTATTTGTGCTAAAGAAACGAAATTTAGAGAATGGGATTTATAGAAATAATGTATAAGAATACGTATTTGATATACATATTCTGCTTACAACAAGGCGAAAACGGAGGTATTAAAATAGCTGGATACAGATATTTGCTATTTTATTTCTACAACACCTTAAAATAAGCGTCAGTGTTTAACCAAAGTCTGGCAAGATTTTATTTTGATATCCTTGTATGTCCCTGTGTATTTTCCCTCAATAAATAAATAATAATAAATAAAGGATTGTGGTAAAGGAGGCTACACTTATTCAGTCTTTGTACTCTTTAAGTTGATAGGTGTACCTAGCTTTTATATTCAACCATTTTAAATATTAGTTTTATTTCATGTAGGCTAGGGGCAGGGGGGTTAAAAAGGGGGTAAATTTACTCGATTATGTTGTAAGTCGTATTTATTTGATATTGTAGATATGTCCGTGTCGAAAAGAGGCAGGGGTGGTTTTTAGTGCAGCTTCCATAATTCAAGAGATATTTTAGTTCAAAACATAAACGTTCAGATTCACTAAGAAAGTTTAAGATTTAGTACTGGTTTAAATTAAGATCTTATAGTTGATCAGTTATGTTTTGACAGGTTTTTGTCATGTCATTGTGAATAGGTCGTCATTAAAAACTTATGAATTATCGTGATATTTTAGCGATTTACTTGGTTTCCAAATGACTTTTATCTTGGAACGAATTGCTGTAACGAATTTAGTTCTATTATTGTTGAAAGTACGTACTAAAATTGTCATTTTCTTGAGAAATTTGCGAGAAAGCTCAGAAATAAGTTCAAAGTATAAAATTTAGTTGTCTTATTCTTACGCTTGTCAGTTTAAAACTTTTGGTTGTCAAATTAGACCGGACTAGCGTTGGAGAATCAGGCTGAAAATTTTTAAATATTGCTAGTAGGGTGGTTCTTTAGCTATGTTATACCAGAAACTTAAAACTGTTTAAGTTAATGGCAGCAACCTCCGTTCTGTCGAATTACTGGTAAAAATTGCCGAATTTATTATGCTACATTTTCTGTCGACTACTGTTAGACTAATCTTTTAAAACAAAGAAGCTAGAGCCCTTTAAAGGCACTGCGACGCGCCGGAGCATGCTAAAAAGGTGGTGTAGCGTACGATTGCCCTTAAACCCAAAATTTAAACAACTGTCAAAAATATATTTTTAGCTCAGACTCTTGTGCTCAAACCACTTAAACAGATGCGAAGTAAATATGTTTCATTCAGACTGTTATGTGCTTTATTTAGCATGTTTAGGAAACAACGCAAGGCTTCGTTAACTGCCTAGAAAAATATCTCTTATTATTTATTATAACTTTATAAGGCAGTTTCATGCCGAGGGAGCAAACCACTGATCCTTCAAGAATACAGAGGTCTCCAAGATATCGTCAAGACTTCCTACTAATAACCTGAAGTATCCACGAGATGTCCTTGGGAAGTGTATGAACGAGAATATCCATGGATATCTCGCAGTGGTTTAGTCCTCGTTTCATGCCCTCGGAATAAGTGTCTAATAAAGCCATTAATACTAATGAATCGAAATACTAAAGAGTTACGTACCGCCTTTTAAATTTGTATGTATCAAATAACCGACCAAATATTGTTTCGACTAATACTTATCGAACGTCCCCGTAATACGCTGCCCGGAGAACGCAGTGTGCATCGGCGTTTTGCTTTGATGCAGAAACTTCAAACGATTTTTGCTGAGTGTCGCTACTCCCCCATTTCTCTACTCTGGTAATACCTTTCTTCAGAGTGATAGATAAGTGAACAAAAACCCTTATGTTACCCATATCAGCAACTCTGTATGGCCAGAGCCAGAAAGCCAGATGCCATAAATCATGGATTGTTTAGGTTCCCTCAAGTGGTTCGGGATCGACACTGCTGACTTAACGTAAACAGAAACACGACACGGTTTGAGGCGTCATAAAGATGACGATTCTCCGCACTCGATTCCATTATTCTATATTTTCTTTATGAATATTTGTAGTAAATTTACGTTAACTATCATTTATATTATAAACATTTCTACTGTTCTTCTAATTTAATGAGGATTTATTTAATATCACTTACCCCCTATAGTGTCCAATCCATGAAAATTACAAGCAAGTTCTTCCCTTGTACGAGTATAAAATGCACTTGTAAAACGCATGCCTAAATATTAGGTATCAAATATAAAATAGATTCTAAATATCTATAAAACTACAAAACAGCGATTATAATCATCATCCTCGAGCTTTTTACAGATACCTACTGAACATTTTTAATAAATAGTGAAATCCTCGTATAAGATCTCTATATTTTTATCAAGAAAGAGGGATATAAAATGTCATGGCACAACAGTTTCAGCAAAACAGCAACGTTTCTATTATTTATTTCAGCCCAGTATACTGATAAAATTTGTTATCTCAGCAAAACAGGAACATGTAACAACTTTTTTTTATTACAATTCTTTATCAAAAGCAATGCATAATGGAATAAGTAAGTTTAATAATATGTAGAGTGTAGGTATAAATAATAATAATATATTGATATAAAATTCAAACTTTAACATCAGGATTCACCAAAAGGGTTTAAGTTTTAGTACTGGTTTAAATTTAAATCTTCTAGTTTGGAGTTACTACATATTAAGCTTACTGTTGAAAACTATCCATAGAAAGAATATAAATGATAATTAACGTAAATCAACTAAAAATAATAAACATAAGCAATCAGCGCGCAATTTTATGTATACATAAAATGTAGTGTGTAGCAACTTACTGGTACATGACAAGTAATTCTAGTTCTTAGGTACCATTCCAATATCGCTAATTTTAAATTACTCATATAGGACTTAATATGTAATTTTATCATCAGTAATTTGTAATACAGTATGTCCGCGGATGGGGTTTAGAAGAAGACACATGGACCAAATTTTGCAAGAAACGTAAACATGTCACTCCCCATAAAAGTTTCTGCTTGTAAAATAAACAAGATTCGCATTATGCAACTTTAATTTTTCATACAGGGAGCATAAAAAATAGGAAGTGCCGGCGGCGCCGGCAGCCTTAACGGTAACCTTGGTAGGTGCCTGCACCGGCAGCCGAGCTGGGTGCCGGCAACATTAGAAAATTAATGTCAAAATAAGATCAGAATCAAAATACCTCAATTCAGTCAAAAAATAATAATTTATTATAGTGTAAACTTTAACGAAACTTAAATATTGCTACGAAAATATAACTAGTATTATTTTGCGAATAATATAATAATCTTCATCCCCGTTCGCTACCGAGCAAATCTCACTCAGGTCGCTTCCATCTTCTACCATTATTATGTAAGTCGCAAACCTTAGATTTACCAGGCAATAGGTACCATCAGAGACTATAAAGAATAGTACCATCAACAAAAATAATCTCTGGAGAACATTCCATGTACTTTTTGATCCCGTCATCTTGGAAAAATAAACTATTGAAAACTCATTTTGATCAACTAAAATCTCAATATCACTACAATGGTACGAATTTCTTAAAATATGCATGCATTCTTCAAAATTCTTTGCCTCAGCCTTGCTATGGTTTCCAAGATTAGTGAGATCATTTAATGTCATTTTATAACCTGTTTCTCTAAGTAAGTTACCTAAAATGATTTTTTTATTTGTCCCAGCCTTCAGGGCTTCTTGAGTAGAAAGTTTGATATTTTCTGGCAAATTTAGTATCTGTTTTGCTAGAAAATTGAAATAAGCTTTGGATGAAGTATGATCGTGATTTTGTTGAAGCTCCCTGATGCATAGAAATTGTTTATGTTCACTTATTTTCAAGAAAATGCTAGAGCCTGGCAGCCTTACTCACACGTGGAACACTTTCTTGTTGACTTTTCATTTTTTGTGTTGAATGGTCTTCCACCTTTAAGACAGAATAACCGCAAATAATAGTATTTCAGAGCCGGATTAATATCCACCACAGTAATAGGATTTTGTTGTCTTTGATTGTCAATTGTTCTGCTATCACGCAACCAAAACTCATTGTTTGTGGCTTTCTTGTAGTCCACCAAAACGCAATTAAAATTTTTAAATAAATAAAATTGATCACCTACTTTCACGTTTTACAGTTTTTACGCTAAATTAAAACAACACAATCTTTACGTATCATTTAAAAGACGTAACTATTAATATTTGAAAACTGCCGGCATTTCGTTTTGGCCGTATCTGAACTACGGCGCCGGCACTTGAGAAATTTTGTACTCGGGTACCGGCGCCGGTATCCATGCATCAACATTTTGGGAACCGGCGCCGGCAGCGCAGTCACTTCCTAAAAAATACGAAAACGATATTTTGCGTAAAAGTAACCATACCTTGCCTATCATTTTCTACCAAAAGAACAAATATGAAATACGTTTTAAATTAAACCCTAAGCCTAAGTACAAGATTTCATTAAAAAATTTAAATATTAAAAGTAACGAGTTTCGTCACATTATTTTTTAAACTCCCAACTATTCTTTCTCGCACCTTTAACCAGAGTAATAGTTTCTACATATTAAACAATAATGACACCTGTGGACATGTTTGTCAATGTATTCATTAAATGAAGCAATTATTTAATTTAAAATAATTCTCATCAAAATGTTATCTACTATAAAACGGATTTTTACAGTCCAGTGTTATGGGGATGGACAAGTTCCAAGTATCATACCGTTACAATATGGAACAATTTAGCGAGAAATTTGTAGGAATCTCAGTAACTGAAATGACAATCTACAACACAATAAAAAAGTTCCAAAGAACTGGTTCGGTTTTGAATGTCATGAAGAAATGAGCAAAATGATGCTGCCACAGTTTTAGTTCTTCAGTCTGTTAGAGAAACTCCTGTGATGTCCCTGGGAAATCGTGCTAAACATCTTCTAGAAGTTGTGAAAGAAACTCATATTTAGATGATCTTAAAAGAAAATAAATTATTTCAGGGAGATGAAGTAAAAAGACTAGATTTTTGTTTATGGGTGGGAGACCAAATTTTAAGTAAAAATACGAATTTTTATAAATTTATTATGTTTCTGATGAATGTACATTTTCTAATGGAACTGTAGCATCCCAGCATGTCAGGTACAGCTCTCGAAAAAACCCCGAATTTAGAGTAATGGCGAAGACAATATTTAACAAAAGTGAACGTGTGGTGGGCGCTATCTGTCCATGGCCCTATAGGCACATATATTTTTAATAACACCTGCAACAGAATTTACTCAGAACTGCTGAATACATTTTTTAGCGATGAACTCCAAAATTTGCCATTCAATTTTCGCCAAAAAATTAATTTTTAACAAGATGGTTGTCCAGCACATTGCGCCCGCGAGGTAATAGAATGGCTTCACCGCATATTTGGTCCAAGGTGGATTGATAGAAATGGCCCAATTTTGTGACCCCCAAGGAGCCCCGCCTTAACTTTGGTCGATATGTTTTTATGGGGCCGTTTAAAACAAATTGTTTATGCAACTCCAATCCCAAATAATATTGACGTGCTAAAAGGCAGAATTACCCAGGCTGTTCGTTCAATATACCAGGAAGCAGGGTTGGACTTCAGAAACTATAAATGCAATGTATGGTGATAGTGGAATATTACTATTACCATTAGTAATAAAATTTAATGCTCGTTCTCTGCCCTTCAAAAACATCATGTTCTCTGAAGAAATTACGAAAAACGTCAGTGGAATTCAGCGGTGGCTTTCACAAGCTGATGATGATCCAGAAATCAAAACACAATGTCTTTGTGCAATTGCTTCTTCCGCCTCAGTGGGACGAGTTTTCAGTACCTTTGGGCTGGTACATTCCAATTTAAGAAATAGACTGGGGGTTGAAAAAGCAGGAAAATTAGTATTTTTGCTTAAGTATTATAATGAGAATTAAAATAAAGTGTTTCAGTTTAATATTTTTTATTATCCAATGAAGCACTTGCTTGTGAAAGTTTGTTTCTTGTTTTTGGAATTAAAAAAGATCGACTAAGTTATTTATTTTTGTACAATAAATTTTCTCAAAATTATCACTGGCTTTGATTTAAATTGTGATTTAAAAAAATCACCTGATTTAAATCATGATTTTTATCTTGACTTTGCACAGCTTGATGTGGAAGCGAGCGTAGAAGTTGACGCAGATGACGTACTGGCAAAACTTGTCAGGGTAAGTTGTCTTTCTGTTTCTGAGAAAAAAAAATTCGGTCAAGTGCAGGCTACGCTTGCACAATTAGTGTTCCGTGCCATCAGCCCCCCCCCCCCTTAACCTGAGCGAACCTCGGCCGCTAGATCTCCGCCCATCTGCTGCGCTACCCGCCGCCGAAGGCACCAACGCTGTATCACATCTTGTAAACGCGGAGCCAAATTAAAAATTTTTAAAAATGTGTAAGAACAAAAGTTGTTTCTTACATCTTGAGAAACATTTTTTGTTAAAAACTTTTTCTCTAAAATTAATGGTTTAGCAGTTATAAGAAAATAATTAATTAAATTGTTTATAGCAATTGATCGCGCTAGGATTTTTCAATGCTGATAATTTTCGTTGAATCTACACCTAATTCTTAATGTTCACGATTTTTTAAAGATTTTTCAGAGCGATGCATGGTGGGAAGGGTGGGGGACAGCAAAACAATGCATAAAAATACATCATATACAGGGTGATTCACGGTCGATGGTAGGTTAGACGTTTATGGAGAACGGAACGCGGGATTTTTTTGAAAATTTGGCAACGTGGGTAATTAGCTATGCTCTGTCCATCTAAAATATTTTCAGCATTGCGACGTTGCCGCTTCTATCAAAAAGTCCTAGCAACTTTATTTTTTTAAATGGAACACCCCATATATTAATAAATTTTTAGAATCGCTCTTTTATTACAATACTTTTTTGTTAATATTACCCTATACCTATCTCTATCGGTTTTCGAGATAAAAATTAGTTTGTGTTAAATATGGTCCAAAACATGGCCCTAATTACACGTAAGTAAATTAGTGCTCTCAATTCATGGAAAGTTGATATTTTGGCGGTAGTTTAGACAGACCCGATGTATTTATTTTTCACCATGAAATCGACTCCATATCATACAGGGCGTGCTAAGATTACTATTATTTCCGTTGTTCATAAAAGGGGTCAAATGTTCGTTTTTTTAAATGAAACCCCCTGTATATTAATCAATAAATTGAAAGACGAAGAAAAACGCTTTAAGATGGTACATCATATTCCTATACCTAAATCATCAAGTTTTCTTAATAAAAGCGCTTTTTTGTGAAAAAAAAATAAAGACTTTAATTTTAAGTAACCATGGATATCAAACATCAAAATATCAAACTTACGACATTTTGACGACTGTGTTTAAAAAAATCTCCCAAAATGAACGCAGATAATCATTATTCAAACGAAGTTCTTATGAAATTATTTATTTTACACGGACAATGTGATCAAATCATTGCCAGAACTTGCAGAAAATTTAACCAAATGTATCCTGAATTGACACAAATGAACGAAAGGAAGTTTGTAAGATTACAAAATAATTTCATTAACTATGGCTCAAATTTAAAAGCGCCTCTAACATTACCAAAACCTGTTACTTCAAATGAAGATAATATTGTCAACGTTTTGGCATATTTTTATGCATATCCAGAGGCTTCCATTCGTAGTGCAGAAAAAGATTTGGGTGTATCATATGCTTCAATACAACGAATTTTGGGAAATCACGAAATGCATCCGTTTAAATTTACTAAAGTGCAAGCCCTCAAAGCAGAAGACTTTGAACGTAGAGTGCATTTTTGCGAAACCCTTTTAATACGTATACAAGAGGATCCGGAGTTTTTGTCAAAAATCATTTGGAGCGACGAAGCAAAATTTACAAGGGATGGGATTTTTAATAGAAGAAATAAGCATTTTTGGGCTGATCATAATCCTCACGTGACAAAAGAAATGGGATTTCAAGAAAAATTTGACCTAAATGTTTTTTGTATTTTAAAAAAGCACAAAATTAGCTTTTTTATTTATGATGCCACTTTAAATGCTGAGAGATATCTCGAAATACTAAGGACGACTGTTACCGATTTCGTCGAAAATTTATCTTTAGAGGATTATAGGAATTCGTGGTTTCAACTGGACGGAGCGCCAGCTCATTGCACCCAGGAAGTTTCCAGGGTACTTTATGAAATATTTGACGATCGTTGGTTTAGGCGCTTAGGGCCGTGGGATTGGCCACCGAGATCCCCCGATCTCACGCCGCTTGACTTTTATTTATGGGGTGTTTTAAAAGAAAGAGTGTACAGTACTCCAGTGCCTACCAAAGAAGAACTGCGACGGCGAATAGTTCGGTGTATTGAAGATCTGGATCCCCATGAAATTGAAAAAGCAACTACGAGTCGCGTACAAAAGCACATACTAAAATGTTTAGAATGTAATGGACAACATTTCCAGCATTTATTGTAAAAATTTCTTATTTTGTTTACAGTTTTGTTTTTTGAACCTTCCTAATTTTGTTATTTAATTTATTTTCACATGTTAATGAAATTATTTTGTAATCTTACAAACTTCCTTTCGTTCATTTGTGTCAATTCAGGATACATTTGGTTAAATTTTCTGCAAGTTCTGGCAATGATTTGATCACATTGTCCGTGTAAAATAAATAATTTCATAAGAACTTCGTTTGAATAATGATTATCTGCGTTCATTTTGGGAGATTTTTTTAAACACAGTCGTCAAAATGTCGTAAGTTTGATATTTTGATGTTTGATATCCATGGTTACTTAAAATTAAAGTCTTTATTTTTTTTTCACAAAAAAGCGCTTTTATTAAGAAAACTTGATGATTTAGGTATAGGAATATGATGTACCATCTTAAAGCGTTTTTCTTCGTCTTTCAATTTATTGATTAATATACAGGGGGTTTCATTTAAAAAAACGAACATTTGACCCCTTTTATGAACAACGGAAATAATAGTAATCTTAGCACGCCCTGTATGATATGGAGTCGATTTCATGGTGAAAAATAAATACATCGGGTCTGTCTAAACTACCGCCAAAATATCAACTTTCCATGAATTGAGAGCACTAATTTACTTACGTGTAATTAGGGCCATGTTTTGGACCATATTTAACACAAACTAATTTTTATCTCGAAAACCGATAGAGATAGGTATAGGGTAATATTAACAAAAAAGTATTGTAATAAAAGAGCGATTCTAAAAATTTATTAATATATGGGGTGTTCCATTTAAAAAAATAAAGTTGCTAGGACTTTTTGATAGAAGCGGCAACGTCGCAATGCTGAAAATATTTTAGATGGACAGAGCATAGCTAATTACCCACGTTGCCAAATTTTCAAAAAAATCCCGCGTTCCGTTCTCCATAAACGTCTAACCTACCATCGACCGTGAATCACCCTGTATATTGTTGAATTCGTGCTTCAATGAGCTTTCATGTGATACCCTATGCGATGCCATTGAAAAAAAAAATCCATGCCCCGCTTTACCCCCAGAAATTAACCCCAGAATTAAAATTTAACTTTTTATACTTCACGTCTATAATTGGGCCACCACACTTTATCTCTGTGCTAAATTTCAGATTTGTATGTCAAATATTTTCAGAGAAAGTCGCCTGTGACAGACGGACGGACGGACACCGAAGTGATTCCATAAGTGTTCCGTGTCACGGAACACTAACATCGATTTGTTTAAAAAATAAACAGGACAAGCTATACAGTTACACAAATGACCTCGCAAATGACCAATATACTAAGAATCCAGATTTCAAAAATACCAGAAAAATAAAATGCTGCACACTTGTTTATTTGACCTCTTTCCTTTTTGACCCTTCAAACTACCCAAATTGATGTAAAAATTTTTTTTTCAAACAATACAAAGTTAAATTATTTACCTCAGAAATCTAGAAAATATGCCCCATAATTATTTTCACTACTTACTTTCACTACTTGTCAATTTCTTCACAAATTTGGTGGTACATTTTCATTGTTTGAACAATTCCTTGTATTTCTTTCTTGAATTTTTTGCAAACTGCTCTACATGCAAATTTTTTTGGATGATTTTTTTTATGTAAACCTGACAGATATGGTCTTCTTTTCTTCCAGACATATTAACATAATTCAAAAAACACTTTTTCAATTTCTGTTTACTTGTGCTTTTTATTTCAATGTGCGAATAATCTGAGAAAAATGATGCTTGGCCGCGTGCGTGTACCGACTTTTATACGCGCGGTAGAAAACACAAAACTATAGGAATTTTCTTGCATAGATATGTCCTACGCAACATCCTGTTAAGAATGGCTTTTTTGTGAATTCTATTTTATTTTAATTTTATAATACTCAAATTCATGAAATACATACAATTAAAATAGTTCCAAAAAATGGACATGACTGACATTAAAAATTTACATGTACCGTGCACTAAGAAAAAAATCAAAAAATCATGATTTTTTTATTTAAATCAATGATTTTTGATTTTTTTAATAAAAATCAAGTTTTGCCCAACCCTGATACGAACTATTGGAAAAGTTACTTTACTACATATTCATAATGTATTTAGAGTACTTAATGCGGGCATAATGTAGGGTAATTCAAGGTAATACGGAGTAGTGCAGAGTAATGCAAGGTAATGCAGTTATGTAACATAATGCTCAGTAATGCGGGCCAATTGTACCAGTAATGCGAATAGTGAATGACCCCTCAATCTTACCCTACCTAATATTGTATAGTCCTTATCCTTAGTCGAGCTCTTACAGCTCCAGAAATAACATTCTCTTCCAAAAATATTGTAATAAAACTAATCTGGTGTCTCTTAGACCCAAAGTGTAGAGAATCTTGCATCTTTCTAGTTTTACAATTACAAGTCATGCAGGGATGTCTTAGGCCATGCAGGGGCCTTTGGGCACACAGAGTTTTGGGGCGCTCTTAGAAAGTCAAAAATACCGTAATGGGCATGGGTTTCGGCATTTCGGGGCCCCTATCAGCCCGGGGACCCTGGGCTCGTGCCCTTATGGTAAAGACGTCATTGAAGTCATGTCTTAAATACTTTTACTTACTTGCAAACTGTGGTGGAGTCTCCACGTCCGAATCACTATCAATCATAATAACCACACTAGAAACTTCGAATGGTCTTTCCATCTTAAAGGGTTTTGGTTTAGTATTTTTAAAAGACTCCGTAATCGTCATTTGCCGCCAAGGAGTCCCAGTCTGCGACTGCGACTTTTCCAAATCAGCCGGTAAAGTTTTTCGACGGGATTTCTTCATTAAAAATAAAGAATAACTTACGTCACATTATAACCATGCACAAACCACAAAACTGAATTTGTGTGTGGTGCACAGAAAAATAGAGTTTGGTAGTAATAGTGTGTTGTGTGAGTTTTCTGCAGGTCGTAGTATTCGTACATTAAACAGACTAAAAAAAATATTACTTTGTTCAATAATCATTATTTTGACAGTTTTGAAGTTTTGCTTCGCGGGTTTTCATAAATAGCCTGAAGTCTGCCATTTGTAAATTTGTCCAGCACTTGAAATCATGAGATCCGCACCACCAGGGTTGTGAGTCGTAGTCGTAGTAGTTCAAATAAGAGCTTTGTTCGCGGAGACGATCCGGAACTAGTCCGTGACAAGTGCGCGTGCGCTTTGCGATTATTTGCGTTCGCGGTGCAGAAAATCACTGATTTTGACAATAAATTTGGCGTTCGCGGTGATGCGAGAACAAGTTCAGGACACATCCGTAACCAGTCAAAACGATCCGAGGATTATGGGATGAATTATTTGTCCGCGCAAGTGCAGTGTGAAATTTGTTTGAAAATTGTCGTTTAATTTTGGGCGCGCTGTATTTTGCGATAACGAACAGTTAAATTTCATATGCTGTTAGTTGTATAAAGGTAGATATAAATTGGTATATAATAATATGCTCTAGTATATTCAATTATTCTTGTATTTAAAATTACTCATAACAGAACAAATATGTCTTTATGGCAATTTTAATCACTACATAATGTTAAATTAGGTTGTTCAGTCTAAAAATTTAATTCAAAATAATAAAATATGTTAAGGTTAAGTGAAGTGATTCGCAGACTAAGGGCGTGTACCGTTGTCAACTTCGGTTACGGTTTTGTGTCCCGTAAGTATCGGTAATCTGAAAAGTTGACAGATTGGAAACGCAATATCTGTCATTAATGTCACCGAAGAAACCGAGCGGTTAACCAGGTTTGACAACGGTACACAGCCTTAGACAAGGAAAGAGAGGGGACGCGTAACTATTTGACATGAAGTGTGACCATCCGACAACAGACCGATCCGCTCAGTGGCGTAACTAGAGGTTTTGTAAATTAATTTAATTTTTTTCCTTCTTGCTACTGTATGAAATAGAATATTTAAAATAGTGCTATAAAATAAAACAATGTTATACTGGATTTTTTTAAAATTATGCATTTATTTTTGTAATTTCATAACAAAAACCATACTGTACCAAAGAAAAAATCTAAATACACTTACATATTATTATTAGCTTAGACGAGGAAAGAGAGAGGACGGGTAATACAGGCTACGGATATGAAGCCATCTGACACCAGACCCCGGATCACCCCACATAGAATTCTATTCTACGTGTCAAAGTCACATGACTACTCAAACAAAACAAACAATCCATCACATGGCCACTGCCATTAGTGTCAAAATCGCGTAGAACTCAATGCATCGTGATCCAGCACCAGGCTACGGCGGCGTATCATGAGAGGCGATTGTAGACTTTTACCAAAACGAATAAAACGACTTATAGTAATAATTTATTTTTGATTTGTTAAATGTGGAGAAAATCAATAGATCCAATGTACTCCTTCAATTTTAATTGTTCTCAAGTATATTTAAAAAAATATATGTAATATAATAATAATAACAATTCTGAAAAGTTATTAAAACTAACTATATAGGTACATAGGCAAACAAATTTAGAAACAATAAATATTAAGTACGCCTAATAAACTGATACAAAAATAAATATTTACATAATACAAAAGTTGTGTAAAGTTATTCTGCTTTTCAAATTCAAATTGAAATAAGCTTTATTGCCAGAAGACTTACATCTTATAGACAAAGCAAGAAGGTAGTTCCTATATGATACATGATCCTACATACTAGTATTTCATTACAAATAAATATATATAAAAAAATATCTAAAAGTATATAAGCAGACCAACACTAATAAAAGACAAACTCAACAAGGTATACAAACAATACACATAATTTTAAAACTCGATATAATCATATAGGTGTAAAAAAATTAAAATGAGTCATCATAAAATTCAGCAACAGAATAAGAAGCCCTGTCAGTCAGCAAATGTCTAACTATTCAAAGACTTTATATTGCTTGGAAGGTAGTTGTACTGCTTGGAAAAACCGTCTTCTAAGCTGTTTTTTTCATGGTGTTTCATCTAAGTTTTGTTCCACATTACCGGCCTTACTATCCCTGGCTGGCACAACAGAAACAGAACAGGAACGCCTCCAATTTCTTGCCTACAACAATACATTTAATTAGCTTATTTCTAGCATATGATACCTACACTAGGTACCTATATTACAAAATAATATTAAAAAATGTTGTGTAAAGTCTGACTTACTTGCTTTGTTTGTGACATTTCCTGGAGATATTTAGGTAGTTCCTCAAATACTGTAGGTACTGCATCATCTAACAGAAAAGTTTTTTCACCAATACTATAAAATAAATTCCAGTCAAAGTGCTTTGAAGAAATTTTATCATTTTTCTAGGACTCCAGTCTGCAACATGCATTTTTTTAAACCCAAAGAGCAAGTCTTCTGGGATCGTTCATGAGGAATCTACAACAAAACAAATAAATTATATATTTAAAAAAAAACCTGCTGTACTGACTAATTTACGCACACAAAGTAATGAAATATTATAATATTTTTTCCGAATAAAAACATACCCGCCACTGGAAAAAATCTTGCCATTATCATAATTTATATTTTTAATGAGTTGATAATGAATGAAAACATTCAAGCACATTGTTCAAATAAACATACATAGTCTGTTTTGAAAATGCCTAAATCATCATATTCGAATTGCGTTGATAAATTATCTCATAACAAAAATATTTCGAAAATTGTTTGTCTTGCAACTATGTAACATTTAACTTTTTACCTGTGAAAGGTAATTCCAGGCTCATTTCTCTCGTTTCGGCTTTTGCAGCCATAAGCAGTACAACCCACCATCATAAATTACTAAAATGTAGTCGTCTTTAATCAAAATTCTGTTCGAAACACTACAAAATATCTTTGATGTCACCGGCAATGTTTGGCACCAAAAAATGGCGTCGTCTCGAATTTTGGTCACACTTGCCATGCGTTAGCTTAAATGAGTGTTACCAGTCCCCTCTCTTTCCTTGTCTAAGTTCGCAGATGTTCCGGACAAGCACGTTCACCAAAAACGTTCGCGGAGATTTGTCAATTCCTGGCGCTCAATTCTCGAGTTACGACTGCAACATGTCGCATGCGGGATATCCGAATCTCGACGGAAATGTCTAAATGTGTATTCTTGAATCACGTATGCGAATTATATCGGTCGACATTATCACGAGTGGGTAAAATGATCTGAGATTTATTACGATCTCCGGCCGACCAATTACGATCAATTATTGTCGCGGCCTTATTTTAATTTTATGCGAATAGAATGAAAATGGCGGAATATGAAGAGCTAGAATTACTTGTTGCAATTGAAAATCAAGAAATTCAGGAAGATAATGTTAGATTTCCATGAAATACTATCAATACCGAGACGGGTTTAATATATCAGATAGGCAGTTTTAAAAACATTTTCGTCTAAGCAAGGAATTGACACGAAATTTGATTTAGTTCGGCCCTATGTGCGAGAAGGAACTAGGGTATCCTCTCCATAGAAACCAAAGTAGCTTGATTTAAAATTCAATATATTTATGTAATTTTATTAATGAATTATAATTAATTTTTATCTAGGTGCTTGTTACATTAAACTTTCTGGCAACTGGATGTTATCAACTGCCCATCAGAGTAAATGTATATATATATATATATATATATATATATATATATATATATATATATATATATATATATATATATATATATATATATATATATATATATATATATATATATATATATATCCCCTGTTAGTCGATGTATCATCAAACCATATCATAAAACATATCATACTGTATATGATAAACATAACAACATAACCTTAATAGAAATCAACGATCGTGTAAATCCATTGAACTCCAATCAGTTCAATGTGTAAATCACGCCAAAGTAGTTCAAATGAACCCTACATGCTATGTTGCCACTTCTTGTCCTTCGAAAATATCTCGAATGCGTGAAAAAGATTCGCATTGCAATCCAGAATACAGGTGTGAATAGTCGTTCGACATGATCGTGCGACATTTGTCGAATGCGACATTCTTAAGCGAGATTCCAGAATTGAGCGCCAGATCGGTTTCGGATCGCACATGCGCATAAATGTTTGGGATTATTTAACTTGTACAGGTTACGGACTGGTCACGGTGTCACGGATCGTCTCCGCGAACAAAGCTATTAACACAAACCAAATCGATTGACAGAAATTGGATGATCCGGATCAAATTACGTAATTACGACACTCCGAAATCATTTTATTTAGGCTGTGTACCGTTGTCAAACCTGGTTAACCGCTCGGTTTCTTCGGTGACATTAATGACAGATATTGCGTTTCCAATCTGTCAACTTTTCAGATTACCGATACTTACGGGACACAAAACCGTAACCGAAGTTGACAACGGTACACGCCCTAACTTTTATACTCTTTTTGATCCAATACGTATTTCGATGGAAGTTCGTAAACTGATCTAGATAGATCAAGTTTTCGTCAATCGAATACGCCTCTTAGTAACTGTCATTGTCATCAACGGTTTGTCTGAGCTTGTCAACAAAAAAAAAACACAAGAATCAAGAATTTTCGTGAGAAATGAGCGAAGTTAAAATGGAAAATGTATTAAATAACTTAAATTCTTCGATAAATTCAAAAAATTATGAAGAGGTGATTAAGCACCTTAAGATTATCAACGACCCAGAAAACAATGTAATAATCAATGAAGTAAATACCTTTAAAAAATTACTAACCCTAGACTCCAAGCCAGTGCAAATTTTAGGGGCTGAAACGATTGCCGAACTATGTAAAAACGAAGAAAATAGAAAGATTTTTACTAATGAGGAGATTGTCAATACACTTATGCATTTTATGGAATCAAGTACGTTCAACAAACCTATATAAAAAAATTATTCTCTGCTTCTGTTTACAAGTTTTAAATTCAGTCAGTTTTGGCCTATCTTTGTATAGCTTTTTTGTTATAAACTTTTGTTGGTACTAATGGTTGCTGTACAAAAAGTAATATACTGCCCCATAAGCTTTATTTGTTGAGATATTATGAATATGGGGGTGTGATAAATTTTTACAGGTGATTTCTTAGCTAGAAACAAGAAAAGAATTTCATATTAACATAGGCCCAGAATGTAAATACATACTTAGTTTCTGATCAACTTACACTAGTTTTTGTCATGCCCCTAGCTTAGTTTGTTTCATTCGAAAACTTTTCTGTTCAGATTCACTAAGGTTTAAGATTTACTACTTACTGGATTTTAAAATTAAGTTCTTCTAGTTGATCAGTTATGTTTCGACAGGTTTTGTCCTTTCATTGTTAATAAGTCATCATTAAAAAATTACGAGAAAAATTATGAATTATTTTGATATTTCAGCTATTTGCTTGGTTTCCAAATAACTCGCCAAATAAGGTTCCTCTTCGAGCAGGTTTGCTAGAATGAATTTAGTTTTATTATTGTTGAAAGTACATACTAAAATCGTCCTTTTCTTCGTGAATTTGTGAAAAACCAAATTCATAGTATAAAACTTAGTTGTCTTATTCTTACACTCGTCAGTTTACAACTTTTGGTAGTCAAATTAGATCGGACTAGTGTTGGAGAATCTGGCCATTTGTTTTTACTGAGGGGTCAACACCTCCATGCAGTAGGTGTACAAATTTGTCTGCAGTATCATTGCAGGATCTCTGAAATACATGCAGGATTTTACAATACTTGCATGATGCTTTTATTATCTGCAATACTTCTATACTGGTTCTGCAAGCAAAACAAACCTGAGCAAGAATAAAATAAAAAGAAGATGTTATATATGCTGGGTATACATATGCTGCACCCCATATAAAGTTATACCTGAGTACCAGTCATTTTGTATTATTATGGGATTGTTACGGAATAGTTGTCATATTTTGTCACATATTAGAAAATAAATGTATTAACGAATTACGGCAAACTCTTTAGTGGCGACGAGGTAAAGAACTCACAAAAAAAAAATAAAATGGATAAGGAACAATTCAGTGAATTCATGGATTCTTTGTCCAAGCTATTATCTACACCAAAAAGTAATCAGTCGACAACCAACGAAAACATTACAATGGAACCATTTGCAGAATATTATGAAACTTGGGATTTATATATTAAGAGATTGGAGAACTTTTTCGATATGAAAAATTTTACAGGTACAGCTACAGAAATTGATACCAAAAAAAAAGAATGGTTATTACATACAATGGGTACAAAAACTTTACAAACAACATACAATTTAGTCAGTCCAGATGATCCTAAAAATAAAAAATACAGTGAACTAATACAGATCATCAAAAATCACTTAAATCCTACATCAAGTGTGATTGCATCACAAAATAAATTTTCTAAACGTACACAGCTAGAAGGTGAAACTATTTCAGAATTTGTAACTGATTTGAAAAAACTTTGCCGGGACTGTGATTTTAGGTGTACACATTGCAATACGTCGACAGTTGATTTACATTTGAGACAACAATTCATTAGTGGTTTAAGAAACCCAAATTTAATAGAAAAACTTATACAATTAAAAGCGCCAAACGATAAATTTGCTGACTGCCTCAGTGTCGCTTTAGCAATGGAAACTGCACACAAAGAAACTAAAGAAATACAACAGTGCTCAACAGTATCGACATCAAGTGATCAGAATCAAATAAGTAATGGTAAAAGAAATACTGTGGCGGGAAAATCCTTTTCATAACGAACTAAAACTTGTTTTCGTTGTGGCGATCACTCCCATTTGGCTAATACTTGCCCAAAAATCAATGTTACATGTTCTAAGTGCAAACGCAAAGGACATTTGGCAGCGGTATGCATGAAAGGGCAGTCAAATTCAGACAAACACCGATGGTTTATAAAACGAAACTCTGAACCTGTCACCAACCAAAATCAAATTGACTTTCCGAACGAAGAAGAGTATGAATCAGTTTATTACATGAATTCATTCGAAAAGTTGTTTTTACCAGAAAATATAGTCAAACCTAATAAAATATTGGTAGACGTTATTTTGGATGGGGAAAATATTAAAATGGAGTATGATACGGGAGCAGCAGTCTCAACAATTTGTTTTGATAATTTTAAGAAACTTTTTCCGGATAAAATAATTAATGAAACACACATTCCACTTAAAACTTATACTGGAGAAATAATAAAACCATTAGGATATGCAACTATGGATTTAAAAGTAAAAGGAAAAAGATTTATTGTAAATTTATACATTATACAGGGTAAAGTTGAACCAATCTTCGGAAGAGAATGGATTGAGGCCACACAATTAAATATATCGGATATTCTAACGATAACAACATCAACAGACTATAAAGAAGAAGCTATTAACGACCTCAAAGAAAAATATGCAGATGTATTTAAAAAAGAAGTGGGTAAAATTAAACATTTTGAAGGGAGGCTGTATCTCAGAGACAATTGCGTACCTATATATATTCCTTCTAGGAAAATACCCTACGCTATGGAGGAAAAGGTGATCACGGAGATAGACAGACTGGAGTCTCTGGGTATCATAAGCAAATTAGAATATAGTGAATGGGGAACACCAATAGTTCCAATTGTAAAGAGTGATGGAACTGTAAGACTTTGTGCTGATTATAAAATCACTATTAATAAAGTGCTGAAAGAAGACAAATATCCTATGCCAAATTTGGAAGATATTTTTGCTAAAACCTTACTGGGAGGAAAAGTTTTTACCACTCTGGATATAAGAGAAGCATATTTGCACATGCCTATGGACAAAGAAAGTGCCAAAATTCAAGCTATTACAACACCGAAAGGCGATTACAACGTGAACAGATTGATGTTTGGTACAAAAGTGGCACCTGCCATTTGGCAGAGGTATATAACAAAAACATTAGCAGATATCCCAGGAGTTTGTGTCTTTTTGGACGACATAAAAATACAGGGAGGAAGTTTCGAACAAAATTTACAAAGACTGGACTTAGTTTTAAAAAAGTTACAAGAAGTTGGTCTAAGAAGAGTGAAGTTAGAAAAATGTAAATTTTTTGAAAAATCAGTTAGTTATTTAGGACATACAATTTCAGAACGAGGTTTAGAGAAAACCAACGACAAAGTAAAAGCAGTTATTAATGCTAGACGACCAAATAATACAACCGAACTGAAAAGCTGGTTAGGAATGGTTAATTACTACGGAAGATTTTTGAAAAATTTGGCTTGTAAGCTTCATCCATTATATTCTCTATTGCAGAAAGGTGTATCCTTTATTTGGTCGAAATCATGTGAAGATGCATTTCAATTAATTAAAAGAGAAATCACGTCAGACCAAGTTTTATGTGCGTACAATCCTAACCTACCTCTTTCTTTAGCGACTGATGCTAGTCCATATGGTCTTGGTGCAATTATATCGCATACAATGGAAGACGGATCAGAGAAACCCATTGCTTTTGCCTCAAGAACACTTAGTAGATCAGAGAAAAACTATAGCCAGATTGATAAAGAGGCTACCGCCATTTATTGGGGATTAAATAAATTTTTCAGATATTTATATGGAAGACATTTTACGTTAATTACGGATCACAAGCCCTTAATTTCTATATTTCATCCAGGAAAGGACTTACCTTCTATGGTAGCTACAAGAATGCTACATTATGCGTTGTTTTTACAGGGATTTAATTTTAATATTGTATACCGTTCAACATTAAATCATGCAAATGTCGATGCTTTATCAAGACTACCACAGACACAAGAACAAAATCATGAACCAATTTTTGATTCAGTGGGATGCTATCAACTACAACAAATTTTAAATTTACCTGTTACACATCGAGAAATTGTAGAACACACAAAAAATGATCCAGAGCTGCAAGAAGTGTATAAATGCTTAGAAACAGGGAAATACCTTACATTACCCGGATATAAAGGAAAAGATAATGAGCTATCATTAAATGAGGGAGTTATTATGAGAAATGTGCGAGTGGTAATACCAAGAAGTTTAAGAAGAAAAGTATTGGCAGAATTGCACGAGTCACACATGGGTATTACAAAGATGAAAAGTTTGGCAAGATCCTTTGTGTGGTGGCCTGACATAGATAATGACATCGAGAAATTAGCAAATGGATGCGTAAATTGTCAAAATGTACAAAATCAACCAAAGAAGACCATTCATGCCTGGGAAAATACAAAACAAGCGTGGCAGAGACTACATATTGATTTTGCTGGGCCTTTCATGGGTAAATATTTCCTAGTTTTAGTGGATGCATACTCAAAATGGCCAGAAGTTGTACCAATGAATTCAATCACCACTTCTGCCACAGTCAAAGTCTTAAGGAATATTTTTGCGAGGTTCGGTTTACCATAGTGGTGGTTAGTGATAATGGCCCAACGTTTAAATCACACGAATTTAAAAACTTTTTAGACAGCAATGGAATAAAACATGTATGTTCGGCCCCCTTTCACCCAGCCACAAATGGGCAAGCAGAAAGACACGTTCAGTCCTTAAAAAAAGCATTAAAAAAGGTTGGTGAAGAGCCTGGTGATTTAGATTTCAAGTTAAACAACTTTTTGATGCAATACAGGAAATGTCCGAATTCAACAACTGGGGTATCACCTTGTATGAAACTACTGAACTATGAAATTCGTACAAAACTAGATTTACTCAAACCAATTCCTGCAAGGGACAGAAATGAAAATGAATTAGATAAAAAAATAAGGAAGTTTGAAGTGGGTGACAGGGTGAAAGTTCGCAGCTGTGCAAATAAATCAATAAAATGGGAATATGGATATATTATTCAGCGAAAAGGTATTCTCCATTATTTAGTTAAAATGGATAACGGCAAAACTTGGCACCGACATATTGATCAAATTGCTTCCACTCAAGTACCGGAGCAATATAGAAATCCTTATGGTTCTGATTTCCAACTAAACGAAAATTTAAACTCTGAAATAAATCCTGAAGTTTTCAGCCGAAGTGGTGTTTCTGGGGAATCAAGTAGCGCTAACGATACAAATACCAGTGAGGACTTTATGCAAGGGGAAGAGTCGATTACAGTACCTTCTGAAAACAGGACATTACCTTCGGAGGTAATAGGTTCTGAGCCTTCACAAAACACTTCAACGTTACCTGAGGTGGAAACAAGTCAAACTAGAGTGGAAAACTCAAGGTTAATTAGAAAATCAACTAGGATGAGGAGACCGGTTGAAAGAATGAATCTTTAAATAAACAAAAAACTACAAGGGAGGATTGTTATATATGCTGGGTATACATATGCTGCACCCCATATAAAGTTATACCTGAGTACCAGTCATTTTGTATTATTATGGGATTGTTACGGAATAGTTGTCATATTTTGTCACATATTAGAAAATAAATGTATTAACGAATTACGGCAAACTCTTTAGAAGATTTCCTTTTGAAAACCTTCAAATTTAGCTTTAAAATAGGCACTTACATGAAATATTACAGCCAGATTCTCCAATGCTAGACTAGTCTAATTTGATAGCCAAATATTTTACACTGACAAGTGTCAGAATTCTTGAGGTAACTAAGTTTTATACTAGGAATTTATTTCTGAGTTTTTTTTAGCAAATTTATAAAGAAAAGGGCAATTTACACTCCACAATAATAAAACTAAATTCATTTTAGCAACACGTTCCAAGATAAAAATCATTTGGAACCTAAGCAAATCACTGAAATAGTAGAATAACTCATAAGTAAACTTGGCCTCTTTCGATCTGTTAGCAGAGGCGTCAATGCCAAAAATTAAGTACGTATGTATATTTATGTGAAATAAAAAAGAAACGGTCAAGTGCGAGTTTGACTATACGTTAAGCGTAATTTTTGTAAAAAAAGGATCTAATAAAGAATTAAGTAAGTAAGTAAGTGACTCGCTCATAGAGGGTTCCCGAGAGGGTTCCGGACGGCGCGTGGCGGCGTGCCGTAATTTTAAAGAATTATTTTCTATGGAGTAGTGTTACATGCAACATACATTAAAAAGGTCAAAATGGCACACAGTTTTACCGTTCGGGCGGGGCATACATCGACCTCTGGTGCCAGGCCATGATACAAATAAAAGAAGGTATGATACCCAACCGTGTCAAATTCGCCTGGGTTCGCGCATGACGTCACGCTGTGTCCTATTTTTGAAATTTATAACGCGCAATATAGAGGTTACGTTAGTTCTAGGCGATTTTATATAAATTCTATTGGCAATATACTTTGCCTCCTGCTTATAATACAAATTTTCTAGTATATGATTTAAAATAATCATATAAATAAAGGGATAAATACATACATTGATTACATTGATTGATTGATTGATTGTCCACATCACAACCACACGCAGCACATCTCATTTTTACTTTTAAACTCCTAAAAGTAATATAAAAACACCAAAATATAGTTGAAAACACAACGCGATCTTAAAAAAGACGTGTTTCGTTTACAAAATATCGCGGAGTTGGTCACGGTGTGACGTAAATGGCCACGCCTATCTGCGCGTTATCATATCTTTTATTTGTATCATGGTGCCAGGCAGTACCAGCATGTACATATTTTTGTATTGTTTTTGTGGGGCACTTTTTTTCCAACTTGTTTTTGACTTCTTTAGTTTTGGTTTTTTTGACATCTGCGCAGTAGACCAAACTGCGTACCACGCGCAAACCGAGCGTGCTAGACATGCGCACGGAATTTCAGGGGATGCACTTTGGAGTCTACATTAGAACCCATCCACTTTTTAGAATATATCTCCAATTGTAAAGCTACAACTACGTATTTAACTTTTTAACTTCTTTCTCAGCTTTTTTTCGACTTTTTTATTTTTCGTTTTTTATAATATAAAAAACTAAAGATATTATCTTTCGTTTTTTGACACCTGCGCAGTAGACCAAAATGCGTACCACGCGCACACCAAGCGTGCTAGACATGCGCACGGAATTCCAGGGGATGTACTTTGGTGTCTTTTCGACCCATCCACTTTTAAGAATATATCTCCAATAGTAAAGCTAGAACTACGTATTTAACATTAGAGACCGGATTTCAATATTACATGATGCAGAAATCGGGGTTGTTGGACTCGGGTAACTGATGGAAAAGGTAAGTAAAACAAAATTATTATGATATTTTGTCAACAAGTCATAGGTGACAATATGTTTAATAGATATACTTACTTAGTGCAACTGAAAAGTTAACCTACAAATATAATAGATAAAAAAATTTGAACTACTTACAGAGAAAAATAAGACAGAGAGAATAATATCTGGTACCCATTTCATTCATAAATACGATTTGCTTTCGATGACCTCCAAACCGACGTTCAAATAAGCTGCCACGGGCAGTGCTAGGTATTTTAACTACGTTTGCGTAATTTAACTACACTAGCGGAAACAATTAAAGGATAAAAAAAAACATCTCAATTTTATGCGATTTTTAAAATGGCTGGATCTTTGGTAAAAATGGTCATATTTGAGTGAAAAAAAAAGCTATTTGAAGCTTGAAGTGTCTAGTTTAAGGATCTTGCAATAAAAAAAATTTCCAAGCAACAATTAGCGGAAAATCCTAATGAATATCATGGAAAGACAATTTTTCGAAATTTTTTTTTCAATGTTATTTGTCGTGTACGGACTTGAAAAAATTTGTTCAACCTAACCACTATATGGATTGGAAGGTTGTTCATTTAGCTTCAATTTCTTTTTGTGTCGGCCTCGATACGACCATTCCTCGCTGAGTTATCAGACTTTGAATGAAAATGCGTCATTTTCTCTTCTCTCATCTGTTATGATATGAACATTAATGCAAATAACGTATTACCAGTTTTACCTTGACTAGTGCATAAGTTGTCGAGTTGTCATTAGATATAAAAAGTCAATCTTAAATAAAAGACTTCATTTTATAAATACGTATAATTCATTATATGGTGGCAGCGGAAAACCGAAAATTGAATATTAATCAAGAGTAATGACCAGTGCATCATTCAAACCACCAAAAGAGTTTGAACCTGGAACCGATCCAGCAGTCTCATGGGTCAAATGGAAGCAGAAAATTGAACTGTACTGGAATGCAGCGGAATTGGAAAAGGCTACAGTTGTAAAGCAGAGAGCAACTTTGCTCCATATATTAGGAGATTACGCTTTGGACATTTATAATACATTAGAATTTAAAGAAAAAGATGAAGAAAAAACTGTAGTTGTCATTTTAAACAGGCTGACAGACCATTTTCTACCATATAAAAATGAAACTTATCTGCGATTTCTATTCTTTACTTGCAATCAAGCAGAAAATCAGCCGATTGATGAGTATGTGACAATAGGGAATATGCATGAAATTCAAATCAACCCGAAATATTTTTTATTGTATTCTCTATATAAATTAAATGATTATGGCGGTTGTTGTTTTCCATTTATTTTGGGTTTTATTAGCAAAAAAAAAGATTTAAAACTGCAAATTTTCGCGCGAATTTCGGAACTTGTAAAACGCACTTCTTTTGTTTGTGACGTCACTTTTTTTATGACGTAAACGTTTTATAATGCCTAGTGTAATGTAAATTTCAGTATTAATTCATTTTCTTGATTGTTTCCCGAAGATTAGTACATTTAGTTGATAGAAAACCTTTTATTTGATTAAAAAAATTGTTTAGAAATGACCAAAACGGAGTGCGTGCAAAGAAAATCGGATAATTTGCTGGATGTTGATGCCCTTTAGAGAGGGTTCCTTTTTTGCCTTCAGAATTTCGTTACCAATACTTATTATTTATTATACTATGAAAATAAATTTACAGTCACATATGCTTACTTGAATTTGGCGATACTGACCTTTATAGATACCGCTTTATGTAAAATTTTTGATTAATTTTGCAGTACCTACGTATACTTTCTTCCAGCACCGCCTCTTTTGGACACGAGAAAATGAAGTTTTCCAAGTCATTAGCTGGAGAATTCTTTTACACTGGCATAATATAATATCTGTAGGTTAGTTTTTTAACATTTTCTACTGTTTAATAAAAAGGATTATTAACAAAATACGATATAATCGAAGACAAACAACAAAATCAAACTTATCAAACCCAACCACACCAGATAAAGCGACCGTCACACTGAAGAAGCAACGTTGCCACCGCTGCAAACACCTGCGTGTTCGATTGACAATAATTGGATCAATCAGGATCACTTTACGTCACTTCAATGCTATTTTATCTCTTTGCACTGCCATTCCCTTAAAGTTCGTCAACTGATCCGGATCAATCCGATTTTGTCAATCAAACACGCCAGTGGCTAAAAAAATGACACGTGAATAACCAAACCGACCCTGTCATCATTAAAGCTTTGCAAACGGAGGTAAATCCAGAGACGGCTCTAACCTAGTTGGAAATAAAATTAGGATTCGATGTGAAAATAAAATACAAATATTTATTTACCCACATTGTGTTATTTGAAAGTGCGAAATACGAAAATCCCATACAGGGTGTCTGAAAAGTCTTAGCATGGGCAAATATCTTTACTATTAATTAAGATAGAGACACCAAATGTTAGTTTTATCTTATTGGTTAATAAATCTACTTTTTTATGTAATTTGACTTTTACCATCCCCTTGGGGGATTACGCTAGGGAGTTGAGGTCAAAAATTTTAAATGCAACCCTATGCCGTGTGGTACCTCATTTTAAAGATCTTTTCTCAGATGTTACTTCTTGGCAGAGTTCCAAAACGGACTTTATTACTGCCAAGAAGTTCATGGTGGCCAGTCTAAACAACTTTTAACGTAATTAGTAAGGCAGTCACTGTTGGTCTGTTACCAGAGGCGTCGATGCCGAAAATAAGTACATACGGTATTTGACAGAAATAATTTAATTGATGAGCGTTGCCGTGATTGTATGAAATAAAAAAAAAACGGTTGAGTGCAAGTTCGACTCGCGCATAGAGGGTTCCGTGAGACATACAATATTTTGAATTTCTCACAGGACGCAAAAGTCTCAATAACTATGGCAAGGCTAATGCTTGAATAAATAAGAAGAAGCGGCCATGCCGGAAATATGCCAGTGCGTAATATAACTGATTAGTAAGGCTGGCACGGTTGGTCACAATGTCACATAGTTATGTTCAAAAAAGTAAGACGTCATAAAATCGTACAAATATGTTAAATACGTAGTTGTAGTTTTACTATTGGAGATATATTCTTGGAAGTGGGTAGGTTTCAATGTAGACACCAAAGTACATCTCCTGAAATTTCGTGCACATGTCTAGCCCTCTTAGTTTGATTGGGTGGTACGCATTTGGGTCTACTGCGCAGATGTCAAAAAACAAAATATAAAAACGACAAATGAAGAAGTAAAGTTAGAAAAAAGTTAGAAAAAAAGTGCCCCATAAAACAAAAAATAGCAGCGCAGACTGGTAGGTACTGTATGGCACAAGAAGTCGACTAATGGTCGACTTGTGCCCCGCCTGATTATACGATTTACGATTTATAATTTTTATAGGCTTGCCATGTAAAAATGCATTAAAATACGGGAGTTGCGGTAAAATGTTGCGGTTTAATGACTTTTAAAAGAAGAGGCCACCCGGCATAGGTTTGCATTCAAAATTTTTGATCTCAACTCCCTAGAGTAACCCCCCAAGGGGGTTGAAAAAGTCAAATTGCATAAAAAAGTAGATTTATTAACCAATAAGATACAACTAAAATTTGGTGTCTCTATCTTTATTAATAGTAAAGATATTTGCCCATGCTAAGACTTTTTAGACACCCTGTATGGTATTTTCTTATCTCGCACTTTTAAATAACACAATGTGGGCAAATATAAATATTTGTATTTTATTTGCACATCGAATCCTGATTTTATTTCGCAATAGGTTAGAGCCGTCTCTGGATTTACCCCCGTTTGGAAAGCTTTAGTCATCATCGTTTGCCTAGTTGCCTACCTAACCCCTAACCTTGTTTATTTTTGTGGAGTCGTTTGTGGAAAGTGGTATTTAGTTTTTAAAAATGTAACGCAGACATGCAATGTATCACTATGTAAATAGAAGAAATTGGTAAGTAATTACTAATTATTCTATAAACATATATTTTAATTATATGCACACTTTACACAACACAATAGTATCATAGACTAAATAATACATAGGCGAACACTGGCGTGTAACAAAAATGGACCAAAAAGCGGGCATCTATTGAGACATTTTGAGGGTTTAGTGGTTTATGGCTTAGAAATTTGTTTGTCCACAATCCATGCGTTTATATGTACTATATAGATATATGATGGTGAACAAACAAATTCCTAAACCATAAACCAGTAAATTCACATAAATGTTTCAATGGATGCTTAAGCTTTTTTTACAACCGTATAGATTTTTTGATGAAATACATGATGATGATTTTAGGTACACTTGCTACATAAAATACATCAGGCAAAACTCTTAAAATTTATTTAAACGCTTTATTTTGCACTTTCTTAGGTTTTATTTAAATCTTATTATAGTTATTAAGTATATCCAAATGACAATCTTATTATGCTCATACATAACCTTTCTCATTCTCATAACCATAACATAACCTTGGATGAATAAAGACAGTCCTTGAGGTAATCCTGGTAATCAGGTTATAAAACTTCACTTTAAAAATGTTGTAATAGTCCAGATTCATACCAAACTATTGCCAAAGCCAATTATTTAGCTACAATATTATTGTCTAAACTAATAATCAAATTATTATTTAATTCAACTGTCTAAAATTTTTTTAAATAAATAAAGACAAAACGTCAACTACAGTTACAGAAGTGACCGGTAGGGGCGTAGAAGGTATCGACTATGGCGGTGTTGCCGTATCCCCTTTTAAGTCACCTTAATTTGAGTCGCCAACACGTTCAGTGTAGATTGCCCATAACACTGCGTGACGTAACTTTTTTGAGTGAGCAAATGGCTGCTTTTGAAACTGTAATAAATTATTCCGAAAAGTAAAAATTTTTTTTAGCTAAATTATCCCAGTAATTTTCTTCAAAATAGCATTTTTGGGGTTGTAATGACTTCCTTAAATGATTTATGCAATAAAAAAAAAATGTGCATATTCCTTATTCTTAAACAAAAAGCTGCCAACTGTGATTTTGGTAGTTTATTAGATTCATTATTACGCGATAGACTAGTATGTGGAATAAATAATAATATTCTTAGAGAAAAACTTTTGAGTATAAAGGATTTGACATTAACCAGGTGTATTGACATATGCCGTGCCGAAGAAGAATCGAGAAAACAAGCAAAAATTATGTCAGGATCCATATCAGATGAGGCGGTAAATAGGTTACAAGTTATAAATAAAAATCGAAACAGAAAGATTGAAGACAATTCAAGGATGGAATATTTAGCTAAGAAGAGAAACTGTCAAAGGTGCAACACCAGTCATATTATTGGAAAATGTCCTGCATGGGGAAGAACATGTAACAAATGTGGAAAAACAAATCATTATACGTCATGCTGTAAGACAAGAAATGTGTACGGTTTAAGAAATGAAAAGTTAGATTATTTTGAAGATAAAGAAGATGCAGAGGTAGAACCTTTAAATATAGAAGTTATAAAAGAAGATAAGCAGGTATACAAAATAAATTTTAATAACAATTTAAGTGAATGGACTGAAAAAATAAGTGTAAATGGAATATGCATAAGCTTTAAATTAGACACAGGGAGTCAAGCAAATATTTTACCTATTAATATATACAATAATTTGAAATATAAACCAAGAATCACAAAAGCTAGTAAAACATTGCTAGTGTACAATAAAAATAAATTAAACATAATCGGAGTATGTTATTTAGACTGTAAATATAAAGATATTGAAAAGGGTTTTGAATTTTATATTTTAAAAGAAAATTATGAACCCATTCTTGGCCTTAAAGCGTGTGTAAATTTACATCTCATACAAAGAGTAGAATCTATTTTCAACACAAAAGAAGCTGTTGAAAATAATGATATTACGTCTGCTATATCCATAATTAATAAATATTCTGACGTCTTTAAGGGACTTGGGTGTTTTGATAAGCCATGCACAATAAAATTACAAGATAATGCTGTTTCAAACATTTCCAGATGTAGAAAGATTCCTATTGCACTACACAGTAGAGTTAAAGAAGCACTAGAGAAACTTCAAAATCAAGGAATTATCGTCAAGGTGGAAGAAGCAACAGATTGGGTCAATGCTATGGTAGTGAGAGAGAAAAAGGATGGTTCAATACGGCTATGCATGGATCCAAGACCACTGAATAAGTATATTGTTAGACAGAGATTGGAACTACCTACTTTAGATTCCGGTTTTGCTCAAATTGGTAATGCAAAATATTTTACAGTCCTAGATGCGTCGAGTGCTTTTCACCAAATACCATTAGATCCAAATTGCTGTAATTTATGTACATTTATAACACCATTTGGGCGATATAAATTTACTCGTTTACCATATGGGTTATCAAATGCGTCAGAAATTTTTCAAAAATATGTAAACGATATGATAGAAGGCCTTGAAGGCACGTTAGCATATATGGATGATATCCTCATATTTGGTGAAAATCTAGCTCAGCATAATGAAAGACTCGAAAAACTATTAATTCGTGCCAGAAATTTTAATATAGGATTTAAAAAAGAAAAACTCCAGCTGGCTTTACAAAAAATTAATTTCTTGGGTCACACTTTATCCGAGTCGGGAATTGAAATAGATCAGACAAAGATAGAGGCAATACAAAATATGGAAAAACCCTTAAATGTTAAGGAACTTCAAACCTTTTTGGGAATGGTAAATTTTTTGGGAAAATTTATAAAAAATGTTTCTGAAATAACTGCACCTTTAAGACTCTTGCTTAAAAAAGACACTCTCTGGCAATGGGAAAATAATGGGCCACAGGACGTAGCATTTAAAAAATTAAAAACCATAATTTGTCAAGCCCCAGTTTTAAAATGTTTTGATCCTAATATGGAAGTTATCTTAGCAACAGATCCTAGCTAATATGGACTTGGTGGTCATATTAGTCAAAATGATCATCCTGTAGCCTTTTGGTCTATATCGTTAAATCCTGCACAAAGAAATTATGCTCAAATTGAGAAGGAATTATTGGCAATTACTTTAGCTTGTGAACACTTTCATTATTATTTGTACGGACGTCCTTTTATCGCTATAACAGACCATAAACCTCTGTTAGGCTTAATGAATAAACCAATTGATTCACTTTCTCCCCGTTTACAAAAATTAGTAATAAGACTTTTAAAATACAATATCACACTAAAATATTTACCTGGTAAAGAATTATACATACCCGATCTGCTCTCTAGAGCACCTTTGAAAAATAATAAAGAAACGGATTTTTTGGACGATTTTAAAAGAAGCTCCATTATAATGGTATCTGATGAAAAGAGACAAGAACTTAAAAACAGTACAGAAAGTGATACTGAACTTCAACAGGTAAAATACTACATAAATAATGGGTGGCCTAATAAAGTATCGACGGTAAAACAAGAAGCAAAACCCTATTTTCCATATAAAGATGAAATAATTGAAGTTGATGGATTCTTGTTTAGGCAAAATCGTTTGATTGTTCCTTTAAATCACCGTCTAGATATGTTAAATAGGCTTCACACAGTACACCAAGGCATCTTGTCATGTCAAAAAAGAGCTCAGGACACAATTTTTTGGCCCAACATTAACGAACAAATTTCTAAAATGGTATCATCTTGTCTCACATGCCTTCGTTATTCAAAATCAAATTCTAAACAACCGCTACAACCCCACGATGTACCACAACTTCCCTGGGAAAAAATTGGTATTGATTTCATGAAAATTAAAGAAAAAGATTTTTTAGTTGTATGTGATTATCATTCTAAATTTATGGATATTGAAATTTCAACTAAAAAAGATTGTAGCGCAGTTACTAATGCATTATTAAATATATTTAAGTGTCACGGCCTGCCTTCGATAATAATGTCTGATAATGGACCGCCATTTGACTCGAGACAATTCCAGTGCTTTTTAAAGGGACTTGATATTTGTCATAAAACTTCAAGTCCAAATTATAGTCAATCCAATGGATTTATAGAACGCCATATACAAATCATAAAAGGCCTTATAAAAAAATCCAATAACAAACATCCATACCTTGTCGCCATGGAGTATAATAGCACTCCAAAACAAGATTTACCATCACCTGCAGAATTATTAATGGGAAGAAAAATAAGAAATCAAGTTCCGTGTTCAAGAAAAACACTAAAAACACTTTTTGATACAGAGAAAACGTTTGAAACATTAAAACAAAATCAAAACAAATATAGATGCTACTATAATAGTCGTAATAAAAAGCCTCTTAAAGAGCTACAAAGAGAACCTGTTATGGTACAAAAATCAGTTAGAAATTGGGTACCTGGACAGGTTATACAGAAGGACGTAAATCCACGAAGTTATATAGTTAAAACTGAAGATGGTGGTGTTTACAGAAGAAATCGAGTACATCTTCGAAAATATAATGCACAATACAATGTCGAAGAAAACCCAAGGAGAAACCAAAGTAAACATACTATACGAGATCGCAGAAAATATATATATGATTTGCCCGATGATGAACAAGAAAGAAACAACCCTGATCAAGAAAGAAACAACCCTGAACAAGAGAGAAGCAATCCTACAAATCAAACAAAAACTGTTTTACAAGAAAACACTTTGAACCAACGACGTAACGTACCAGAAGAAGCAAGTTGTAGCAACACTGATAAATCACATCAAAAAAGCATATGTGAACAGCTAAGACAATCTTCAAGAGGAAGAATAATAAAATACCCAGACCGGTTGAAGTTTTAAAAAAAAAGGGACATGTTATGATATGAACATTAATGCAAATAACGTATTACCAGTTTTACCTTGACTAGTGCATAAGTTGTCGAGTTGTCATTAGATATAAATAGTCAATCTTAAATAAAAGACTTCATTTTATAAATACGTATAATTCATTATATCATCAATATCTCAGGAACCAATGGTCCCGCAGAAAATGGAAGGGGGGTTTCGGAAACTTCGATCCATTCTCTACAATGCTCTGGCATGTTTTTTCAGAAAAAAAAATTTTTTCATCCTTAACTTGACTTTGAAAAATTGTGAAAAACAGGACATTTTCAGGTCTTTTAGAAAATCACGTGCCACATTGAGAATATTGGGAAAATGACTAATGTTAAGTGTGCATCTTACAGGCCACTGTACCCCTAAAAGCCCTACAGAGTTTCAGCCTGATCCATCAAGCCGTTGTATTGTTGCAGTCGATTGAATTTTGGAAAAAATTGAAGGATCGCGTTCCTTTGCCTTGAGAGCTCATAATCTGTAAACACATGGAAAAAAATGTCTCCTAATTTTTTTCCACATTTGTATTGCGGAAAGCGTTTGGAGTCATGAAAAGAATTTTTTTTTCTAAAAAAGTAAAAAAAAACATTGTTTTTTGAAAAATTGGAAAAAAATTTGTTTTCGACAAATCACAAAAAAAGTTTGTGTGAAAAATTGAAGAAAAAATTTCTCTGTTCTTGACTTCAAACGCTTCCCGCAATAAGTGTGTGACAAACAATCAGGAACAATTTTTTTCCCAGTGTTTTACAGATTATGAGCTTCCAAAGGCAAAAACCGTGATCGTTCAGTGTTTCAAAAATTCGATCGAATGAAACACAAAAACGGCTTGATGGATCAGATTGAAATTTTGTAGGGCTTCTATGGGTACAATGGCCTGTAAAATGCACACCCCACATTAGTATTTCTCTTGTTGAAGCGATCTCCACAAATTTTGCAAAACCACCGGCATTAGAGTTACCCAAAGCGTACCAGGTGGAGGTCGCACGGTCGGATTTACGCTCCTTTGTGTGTGCGTATTCCCTTAAGAGAAATGAGACCCAGTGGTTCGTCATTTCCACCTGATTTCATGACTCCAAACTCATTCTTTAAAGAGTGTGTGTTTATGTGTGTGTATGTTTTAATCCGTTCAATAACGGGTTTTGCCGCCCCTGCTCTCTAACAGCCCTCAATCGTTCGGCCATATTGATGCATCGGGTTATTTCGGGATGCTGAATGGTGTTAAAAATTCACTGAAGTACGCACTCTAATGTGGCAATGATATGGAAATGTTTATACTCCCTATGCAATCAATAGAGAATATTGGGAAAATGACTAATGTGGAGGTGTGCATTTTACAGGCCATTGTACCCATAGAAGCCCTACAAAATTTCAATTTGATCCATCAAGCCGTTTTTGTGTTTCATTCGATCGAATTTTTGAAACACTGAACGATCACGGTTTTTGCCTTTGGAAGCTCATAAGCTGTAAAAAACTGGGAAAAAAAATTTGTTCCTGATTGTTTTTCACACACTTATTGCGGGAAGCGTTTGAAGTCAAGAACAGAGAAATTTTTTCTTCAATTTTTCACACAAACCTTGTTTGTGATTTGTCGAAGACAAATTTTTTTCCAATTTTTCAAAAAACAATGTTTTTTGACTTTTTTTAGAAAAAAAAATCTTTTCATGACTCCAAACGCTTTCCGCAATACAAATGTGGAAAAAAATTAGGAGACATTTTTTTCCATGTGTTTACAGATTATGAACTCTCAAGGCAAAGGAACGCGATCCTTCAATTTTTTCAAAAATTCAATCGACTGCAACAATAAAACGGCTTTATGGATCAGGTTGAAACTCTGTAGGGCTTTTAGGGGTACAGTGGCCTGTTAGATGCATACTTAACATTAGTCATTTTCCCAATATTCTCAATGTGGCACGTGATTTTCTAAAATACCTGAAAAAGTCCTGTTTTTCACAATTGTTTAAAGTCATGTTAAGGATTTTCTGAAAAAACATGCCAGAGCATTGTAGAGAATGGATCCAAGTTTCCGAAACCCCCCTTCCATTTTCTGCGGGACCATTGGTTCCTGAGATATTGCTGAGAGAAGAGAAAATGACGCATTTTCATTCAAAGTCTGATAACTCAGCGAGGAATGGTCGTATCGAGGCCGACACAAAAAGACATTGAAGCTAAATGAACAACCTATCTAATCCATGTAGTGTTAGGTTCAACAAATTTTTTCAAGTCCGTACACGAAAAATAAGATTGCAAAAAATTTCGGAAAATTGTCTTTCCATGATATTCATTAGGATTTTCCGCTAATTGTTGCTTGGAAATTTTTTTTATCGCAAGATCCTTAAACTAGACACTTCAAGCTTCAAATTGCTTTTTTTTTCACTCAAATATATCCATTTTTACCAAAGATCCAGCCATTTGAAAAATCGCATAAAATTGAGATGTTTTTTTTGATCCTTTAATTGTTTCCGCTAGTGTACTTTTAAAAATATTTAACTACTTCCCTATATTACGTCATTACATTACGTGT
This sequence comes from Philopedon plagiatum, assembly GCA_963971165.1. Lineage (NCBI taxonomy): Eukaryota > Metazoa > Arthropoda > Insecta > Coleoptera > Curculionidae > Philopedon > Philopedon plagiatum. Next base: position 17,793,911 of record OZ020196.1, on the reverse strand, counting down.
ATGTCGACGCGTGTCAAAAATCTCGTTAGAACAAGTTCTCGACAATTTTTCGTATGGCGTTTTCAGTCCAGTAAGCGATAAGCAAACATAATATAGAATTTGCAGGTTTTGAAAATTTTCTATAAATCAAAGTTAATTTTTTTTAAATACCTCCTATTCATAATACCTAATATGTTTTACTTTTGCATTTTTGTACCAAAAAGGAACTGTGTTAATAATAATTTAAGTTTAAATTTAAGTCAGTCGCTGTAAAATTAAGGTTAAATAATAAAAATTTTATATTATTTTAAATTTTTTTATTTGATGTTATAGGTTCAAGTCCTTTTTTTAATGATTTTTGTAAGTACGGCTACGGCACTGGTTTTTTGAGCCACAACGGTAAATGTTTGGTTTGTAGTTAAAAAAGTAGTTAAATATTTAACTACTAACTACTTAGTAGTTAACTACTTAGTAGTTATACTCCACTACTTTTTTCAAGTAGTTTGCCCAGCTCTATATGCAATACAGTGGAAATTTAAGAACGGCCCTAGTGGAGTACCTACTAGAGTTACAACATTGTTTTAGCTTAACTTAAACTCTAAACATCCTTTAAATACTTATTCATATATGAACAAACATAACAATGCAATTTATAGTGATAAAATACGAAAATACCAGTTGTACCCAAGTTTACCACAATTTCCTTTTGTAAATTTATTTATTTCTTTATCTTTTTTTTTGCTCGATTTCTGGTGTTACAAATCGAGTGTTTTAACCACGAAATAATGTAATTTCCTTATTTAAAATTATAATCATTAATGCAAAACACATCTCAAAAGTACAACACGTTAAAAAATTAAATACTTATAAAAGGTTTGTTGTTTTGTGTTTCACGAAACTGCACTAATCTTCAATTTTTTTTATTCGTGGAATTTACCCATTAGAAAAAATCAGTGCAGGTTAGTGTGGTTTTCTGCAACACAGAAGAACAAACCTATAATCTTTCATACATGTCAATGAAGTTAGCAGAGCCACAACGTATTTCAAATTTTTTCTTATGTCATAATTTTTGGCTATTTTATTGCTACTTTATTACCACATTTTAAATTTATTTGCTCTTCGTTTTTTTTATAAAACATGTAGCTCTGCTGACTTAAGTTCAAGCTAGCAGAATCACGCTGAAAAACCACAAAACTAAATTCTTTTACAAAATATTTTTATACAATAATTTTTGGCCAATTAATTGCCCTGAAATATGTACAGAGACTGAGAAAAAAATAAACTGTTAAAAAGACACTCATTTCAATTTCGTCATTAGATGAATCAAATACTATTACCTTTTTTTTATCTAAGACATCCCACGTAGACTTCAAGCCTAAGTACTATCGTACCGTGGGCGTCTGAAGAGAAGGGAAATATAGCCTATTGACTGTTCCGTTTTGCTAATTTTAGAACGGAACACTAAAAAAAGAATAACAGTAAAGCTAAAATATACATTAAAAAACAAACAAGTCAGTAACAAAATAAAACAATTCCAACAAGACAAAATAAAACACGTCAAACAAGTCGAAATTGGACACTTAAAATGATAAAAAAGGAATAATAAAATACTAAAATAAAACGTACATATGTACATCAAAGTTACATATTATGTCAATGAAATAAAAGATAAAAAGATTTAATAAAATATATTTATTTATTTATTTGCAACCATACATACTTTAACTAGTACGGATAGACCGCCTAATCGCCCCCCGAGGGGGCTCTATAAGGTCGGTAATATCATCATTGTCATGCCCTGAAAATTTCGTGTTTCTAGGCCAAGTATTAAGGAAGATATCACACTCCTTCGGACTGATGATGGAGAATAGACCGCCCTTCGTGACCCCATCGCTACATACATACAAACACCTACACGTAGAAACTATTTTTGCCAACAAAAATACTTTTCGGACACCCTGTATACATACATACAAACATAAACACATATTAATACAAATATATTTGATTTGCTTGAAATTCGACCTAATAAAGTTTATCTAAGTACTAATAGGAGTATTTGCCCATTCCAAGAATTTTTGGACACCCTGTATACATTCAATCTAACACTCACACGTTTAAATAGGAATATAGACGATTTTCTTGAAATCCGCCTTAATTACGTTTATTTTGGTCGTATTAAAATGAGTTGCAAATACTAAGACTTTTCGGACACCCTGTATACACACGTACAAGCATAAACACATAGTAATACAAATATAGACGATTTTCTTGAAATCCGCCTTAATTAAGTTTATTTAGGTCCTAATAAAAGGAGTTGCACCCTGTATACACACGTACAATCATAAACACATAGTAATACAAATATAGACGATTTTCTTGAAATCCGCCTTAATTAAGTTTATTTTGGTCCTAATAAAAGGAGTTGCAAATAATAAGACTTTTCGGACACCCTGTATACACACGCACAAGCATAAACACATAGTAATACAAATATAGACAATTTTCTTGAAATCCGCCTTAATTAAGTTTATTTTGGTCCTAATAAAAGGAGATGCAAATAATAAGACTTTTCGGACACCCTGTATACACACGTACAAGCATAAACACATATTAATACAAATATATTCGATTTACTTGAAATTCGACCTAATAATGCTAAGTACTAATAGGAGTATTTGCCCATTCCAAGAATTTTTGGACACCCTGTATACATTCAATCTAACACTCACACGTTTAAATAGGAATATAGACGATTTTCTTGAAATCCGCCTTAATTACGTTTATTTTGGTCGTATTAAAATGAGTTGCAAATACTAAGACTTTTCGGACACCCTGTATACACACGTACAAGCATAAACACATAGTAATACAAATATAGACGATTTTCTTGAAATCCGCCTTAATTAAGTTTATTTAGGTCCTAATAAAAGGAGTTGCACCCTGTATACACACGTACAATCATAAACACATAGTAATACAAATATAGACGATTTTCTTGAAATCCGCCTTAATTAAGTTTATTTTGGTCCTAATAAAAGGAGTTGCAAATAATAAGACTGTTCGGACACCCTGTATACACACGCACAAGCATAAACACATAGTAATACAAATATAGACAATTTTCTTGAAATCCGCCTTAATTAAGTTTATTTTGGTCCTAATAAAAGGAGTTGCAAATAATAAGACTTTTCGGACACCCTGTATACACACGCACAAGCATAAACACATAGTAATACAAATATAGACAATTTTCTTGAAATCCGCCTTAATTAAGTTTATTTTGGTCCTAATAAAAGGAGTTGCAAATAATAAGACTTTTCGGACACCCTGTATACACACGTACAAGCATAAACACATATTAATACAAATATATTCGATTTACTTGAAATTCGACCTAATAATGCTAAGTACTAATAGGAGTATTTGCCCATTCCAAACTAAGACTTTTCCAACACCCTGTATACAAACATATAAATCCGTACACATAGAAATGCAAATATATACCTACGATTTGCTTTAAATCCGACCATCGAGTTACTATTTGTACGAAAGGCAAAGGTATTTGCCCATTCAAAGACTTTTCGGACACCCTGTATACATACATAAAAACACAACACAACACGACACATGGTAATTTAAATATTTTCGATTTTCTTGAAAACCGACCCTATTAATTTTATCTTCGTACTTATGACAAAGTTATTTGCGCATATAAAGACTTTTCGGACACCCTGTAGGCATATACAGAATCACCCACATGCCGAAAGGTATAAAATGTACTTTCGAATCGTTCAGGTTACTTTAAAAGGGAGTCAATTCATTTCCCTAAAATTAAATTTGGCAAAGATATTTCCCCATACAAAGACTTTTTGGACATTCTGTTGTGTGTACCAACATATAAACAACCACACAAAGGAATGAAAAATTTACGATTTCCTTGAAATAAGACTCATTTAAGTTTTTCTTCGCTCTAATGACAAAGATATTTGCGCATACAAAGACTTTTCGGACACCCTGTAGACATATATACAATCATGCACATGCCGGAAGGTATAAAATGTATTTTAGAATCGTTCTGGTTACTTTAAAACGATCCGAATCAAGTCATTTCCCTAAAATTAAATTAAAATTATTCAATAATAAATATATTGCCCCAAAAGTATACACGCTCATGGTTAGAAAATAAAATGCATATTTTGGGATTTTTTCGATGCCACTGAGCTTCATATTAGAATCTTCAATGATGCTTTGTAGCGTCATAGGAAAATCGATTAAAATGGTATTTAATCGGTATAATATGAAATGAAATGTCTTTCTACCGAAAGTATAAGGTCCCTAAATGCATTGCCCGGTAAATTCGAGGCCGAAGTTGGTCCGGACTCCTTCCAATCTCGCATCAAAATGCTGACATTTTAGCCAAATTGTGACATTTCATACATTATAATTAAATGAATAAATTTCCCCGTATAGAAATTGATTTTTAAATGCCTTTGCAGGACCTCAGCAAAATTAATGAAATTGGTATTTAATGCTCAAATCGTCCAATGAAATGTACCGCTATTAAAAATATAAAGACCATTTTACCTTTGCCATGTATATTTCAAGCCGAAATCGGTTCAGGAAGCTTCCAATATCGCTACAAAAGCTGTTATTTTCATGACATTTTGACAGGTCATATTTTAATTTCGATGTAAAGAGGGCCCGTTCAATTGTTTTGTCAAGGCACGGCTTTTATATATGCACTTTTTAAAATTTTTCCTGCAGCGATGCAAAAAAAGGTATTTATTTATAACTTTAACGAAAAAATATGGAGTTTTAATTAGTTAGGAGTGTTCTTAGATGATCAGGGAAGAAAATAAACCAAAAAAGAATCGTTAAATAAGAGAAATAATATATAATAATGCCTTTTAAATATGAATTTTGATGGAAAAAAACAGAAAAAATGAGTTTTTACCCCCTAAATCAGGCCCTGGATCACCCATTCGGGATTCATTTTAAAGCCTGATTATATCCCCAACGGATAGCGTTGAAAAAGTGAGAAGAAATTAGATAGGAAAAGATACAGAGTGATTCAAATGTAGAGATGTCATGAAAAAAAATCGTAAAAAATCGAAATTTAATTATCGATTTCTCCTTTCCTATTAGAAATAAAAGAACTAAAAAATACGTTTCTAACGTATTTCGGCGAGCTCTTTCCGATAGGGCACATGGAATTTCGATTTGGATCCATTTTGACCCCCCAAAAAATTCAAAACCGTCAAAAATTTGCATGAAAAATCGTAATTTCCACTTTTTCCCAAATTTTTCCAATTTCCAGTCGTTTTAGGTATAGGTAAATGTATTGCAAAAAGAAAGTATTTGAGATTCTTTAGTTTTAAGTTCAAATACGTTTTTCTGTCCGATGTTCCGGTTTCGACTTATTCGGTGCCAAATTGGGGTCTACAAAGGGCATTTTTCGACATAAAAAAATTCAAAAAAATTACTTCCCATTTTCCGAATACCGCCAGTTTCAATAGGGTTCGGAACACCCCGGTCCTCCACAACCTCCAAAAATTTAAATCGATTTAATTCACTTTTGCGACCTGTAATCGATGTCAACGGAAATCGCTGAAATTTCGACTTTGGCGTTTAATAACTCCGAAACGGAACACCCTGTATAACTGAATTTTTTACTGAAGCTAGCCGCACTATCCCTCTATTAACCCAGAAAATTTGGTTGCCCTCCCTCTAACCGTTTTCGAGAAAAAAAATTGAAAAGGTGAAAATGTCGCAACGGACGACAACATACGCACGCACGTCCGCACATACATACACACATTTTTCTGACCAAGCAGGGGGTATAGAGACCGAGCCTGAAAGGCGGTCTCTAACTAGTACGGGTAGACCGCCTAATCGCCCCCCGAGGGGGCTCTATAAGGTCGGTAATATCATCATTGTCATGCCCTGAAAATTTCGTGTTTCTATGCCATGTATTAAGGAAGATATCACACTCCTTCGGACTGATGATGGAGAATAGACCGCCCTTCGTGACCCCATCGCTACATACATACAAACACCTATACGTAGAAACTATTTTTGCCAACAAAAATACTTTTCGGACACCCTGTATACATACATACAAACATAAACACATATTAATACAAATATATTTGATTTGCTTGAAATTCGACCTAATAAAGTTTATCTAAGTACTAATAGGAGTATTTGCCCATTCCAAGAATTTTTGGACACCCTGTATACATTCAATCTAACACTCACACGTTTAAATAGGAATATAGACGATTTTCTTGAAATCCGCCTTAATTACGTTTATTTTGGTCGTATTAAAATGAGTTGCAAATACTAAGACTTTTCGGACACACTGTATACACACGTACAAGCATAAACACATAGTAATACAAATATAGACGATTTTCTTGAAATCCGCCTTAATTAAGTTTATTTAGGTCCTAATAAAAGGAGTTGCACCCTGTATACACACGTACAATCATAAACACATAGTAATACAAATATAGACGATTTTTTTGAAATCCGCCTTAATTAAGTTTATTTTGGTCCTAATAAAAGGAGTTGCAAATAATAAGACTTTTCGGACACCCTGTATACACACGCACAAGCATAAACACATAGTAATACAAATATAGACAATTTTCTTGAAATCCGCCTTAATTAAGTTTATTTTGGTCCTAATAAAAGGAGTTGCAAATAATAAGACTTTTCGGACACCCTGTATACACACGTACAAGCATAAACACATATTAATACAAATATATTTGATTTACTTGAAATTCGCCTAATAATGTTTATCTAAGTACTAATAGGAGTATTTGCCCATTCCAAACTAAGACTTTTCCAATACCCTGTATACAAACATATAAATCCGTACACATAGAAATGCAAATATATACCTACGATTTGCTTTAAATCCGACCATCGAGTTACTATTTGTACGAAAGGCAAAGGTATTTGCCCATTCAAAGACTTTTCGGACACCCTGTATACATACATAAAAACACAACACAACACGACACATGGTAATTTAAATATTTTCGATGTTCTTGAAAACCGACCCTATTAATTTTATCTTCGTACTTATGACAAAGTTATTTGCGCATATAAAGACTTTTCGGACACCCTGTAGGCATATACAGAATCACCCACATGCCGAAAGGTATAAAATGTACTTTCGAATCGTTCAGGTTACTTTAAAAGGGAGTCAATTCATTTCCCTAAAATTAAATTTGGCAAAGATATTTCCCCATACAAAGACTTTTTGGACATTCTGTTGTGTACCAACATATAAACAACCACACAAAGGAATGAAAAATTTACGATTTCCTTGAAATAAGACTCATTTAAGTTTTTCTTCGCTCTAATGACAAAGATATTTGCGCATACAAAGACTTTTCGGACACCCTGTAGACATATATACAATCATGCACATGCCGGAAGGTATAAAATGTATTTTAGAATCGTTCTGGTTACTTTAAAACGATCCGAATCAAGTCATTTCCCTAAAATTAAATTAAAATTATTCAATAATAATTAATATATTGCCCCAAAAGTATACACGCTCATGGTTAGAAAATAAAATGCATATTTTGGGATTTTTTCGATGCCACTGAGCTTCATATTAGAATCTTCAATGATGCTTTGTAGCGTCATAGGAAAATCGATTAAAATGGTATTTAATCGGTATAATATGAAATGAAATGTCTTTCTACCGAAAGTATAAGGTCCCTAAATGCATTGCCCGGTAAATTCGAGGCCGAAGTTGGTCCGGACTCCTTCCAATCTCGCATCAAAATGCTGACATTTTAGCCAAATTGTGACATTTCATACATTATAATTAAATGAATAAATTTCCCCGTATAGAAATTGATTTTTAAATGCCTTTGCAGGACCTCAGCAAAATTAATGAAATTGGTATTTAATGCTCAAATCGTCCAATGAAATGTACCGCTATTAAAAATATAAAGACCATTTTACCTTTGCCATGTATATTTCAAGCCGAAATCGGTTCAGGAAGCTTCCAATATCGCTACAAAAACTGTTATTTTCATGACATTTTGACAGGTCATATTTTAATTTCGATGTAAAGAGGGTCCGTTCAATTGTTTTGTCAAGGCACGGCTTTTATATATGCACTTTTTAAAATTTTTCCTGCAGCGATGCAAAAAAAGGTATTTATTTATAACTTTAAAGAAAAAATATGGAGTTTTAATTAGTTAGGAGTGTTCTTAGATGATCAGGGAAGAAAATAAACCAAGAAAGAATCGTTAAATAAGAGAAATAATATATAATAATGCCTTTTAAAGATGAATTTTGGTTGAAAAAAACCGAAAAAATGAGTTTTTACCCCCTAAATGCGGCCCTGGATCACCCATTCGGGATTTGTTTTAAAGCCTGATTATATCCCCAAGGGATAGCGTTGAAAAAGTTGGAAGAAATTAGATAGGAAAAGATACAGAGTGATTCAAATGTAGAGATGTCATGAAAAAAAATCGTAAAAAATCGAAATTTAATTATCAATTGCTCCTTTCCTATTAGGAATAAAAGAACTAAAAAATACGTTTGTAACGTATTTCGGCGAGCTCTTTCCGATAAGGCTCATGGGATTTCGATTTGGATCCATTTTGACCCCCAAAAAAATTGACAACCGTCAAAGATTTGCATGAAAAATCGTAATTTCCAGTTTTTCCCAAATTTTTCCAATTTCCAGTCGTTTTAGGTATAGGTAAATGTATTGCAAAAAGAAAGTATTTGAGATTCTTTAGTTTTAAGTTCAAATACGTTTTTCTGTCCGATGTTCCGGTTTCGACTTGTTCGGTGCCAAATTGGGGTCTACAAAGGGCATTTTTCGACATAAAAAAATTCAAAAAAATTACTTCCCATTTTCCGAATACCGCCAGTTTCAATAGGGTTCGGAACACCCCGGTCTTCTACAACCTCTGAAAATTTAAATCGATTTAATTCACTTTTGCGACCTGTAATCGATTTCAACGGAAATCGCTGAAATTTCGACTTTGGCGTTTAATAACTCCGAAACGGAACACCCTGTATAACTGAATTTTTTACCGAAGCTAGCCGCACTATCCCTCTATTAACCCAGAAAATTTGGTTGCCGCCTCTATAACCGTTTTCGAGAAAAAAAATTGAAAAGGTGAAAATGTCGAAACGGACGACAACACACGGCCATACACACATTTTTCTGACCAAGGGCTCGGTATAGAGACCGAGCTTGAAAGGCGGTCTCTAACTAGTACGGATAGACCGCCTAATCGCCCCCCGAGGGGTCTCTATAAGGTCGGTAATATCATCATTGTCACGCCCTGAAAATTTCGTGTTGCTAGGCCATGTATTAAGGAAGATATCACACTCCTACGGACTGATGATGGAGAATAGACCGCCCTTCGTAACCCCATCGCTACATACATACAAACACCTACACGTAGAAACTATTTTTGCCAACAAAAATACTTTTCGGACACCCTGTATACATACATTCAAACATAAACACATATTAATACAAATATATTCGATTTGCTTGAAATTCGACCTAATAAAGTTTATCTAAGTACTAATAGGAGTATTTGCTCATTCCAAGACTTTTTGGACACCCTGTATACATTCAATCTAACACTCACACGTTTAAATAGGAATATAGACGATTTTCTTGAAATCCGCCTTAATTAAGTTTATTTAGGTCCTAATAAAAGGAGTTGCAAATAATAAGACTTTTCGGACACCCTGTATACACACGTACAATCATAAACACATAGTAATACAAATATAGACGATTTTCTTGAAATCCGCCTTAATTAAGTTTATTTTGGTCCTAATAAAAGGAGTTGCAAATAAGAAGACTTTTCGGACACCCTGTATACACACGTACAAGCATAAACACATAGTAATACAAATATAGACAATTTTCTTGAAATCCGCCTTAATTAAGTTTATTTTGGTCGTAATAAAAGGAGTTGCAAATAATAAGACTTTTCGGACACCCTGTATACACACGTACAAGCATAAACACATAGTAATACAAATATATTCGATTTGCTTGAAATTCGACCTAATAAAGTTTATCTAAGTACTAATAGGAGTATTTACCCATTCCAAGACTTTTTGGACACCCTGTATACATTCACACTAACACTCACACGTTTAAATACGAGTATAGCCGATTTCCTTAAAATCCTAATTAGTTAAGTTTATCTTGGTACTAGTAGAAGTATTTACCCATACTAAGGCTTTTCGAACACCCTGTATACAAACATATAAATCCGTACACATAGAAATGCAAATATATACCTACGATTTGCTTTAAATCCGACAATTGAGTTACTATTTGTACAAAAGGCAAAGGTATTTGCCCATTCAAAGACTTTTCGGACACCCTGTATACATACATAAAAACACAACACAACACGACACGTGGTAATTTAAATATTTTCGATTTTCTTGAAAACCGACCCTATTAATTTTATCTTCGTACTTATGACAAAGATATTTGCGCATATAAAGACTTTTCGGACACCCTGTAGGCATATACAGAATCACCCACATGCCGAAAGGTCTAAAATGTACTTTCGAATCGTTCAGGTTACTTTAAAAGGATCCGAGTCAATTCATTTCCCTAAAATTAAATTTGGCAAAGATATTTCCGCATACAAAGACTTTTTGGACATTCTGTATAAATACCAACATAATAATATAAACAACCACACAACGGAATAAAAACTTTACGATTTCCTTGAAATAAAACTCGTTTAAGTTTTTCTTCGTGCCAATGACAAATATGTTTGCGCATACAAAGTTTTCGGACACCCTGTACTATACATACATACAAACACAACAACCACGACACAGTAATTTAAATATTTTCGATGTTCTTGAAAACCGGCTCAATTAATTTTATCTTCGTACTAACGGCAAAGATATTTCCGCATACAAAGACTTTTTGGACATTCTGTATACATACCAACATATAAACAACCACACAAAGGAATGAAAAATTTACGATTTCGTTGAAATAAGACTCATTAAGTTTTTCTTCGTGCCAATGACAAAGATATTTGCGCATACAAAGACTTTTCGGCCACCCTGTAGACATATATACAATCATGCACATGCCGGAAGGTATAAAATGTATTTTCGAATCGTTCTGGTTACTTTAAAACGATCCGAATCAAGTCATTTCCCTAAAATTAAATTAAAATTGTTCAATAATAATTAATATATTGCCCCAAAGGTATACACGCTCATGGTTAGAAAATAAAATGCATATTTTGAATTTTTTCGATGCCACTGAGCTTCATATTAGAATCTTCAATGATGCTTTGTAGCGTCATAGGAAAATCGATTAAAATGGTATTTAATCTGTATAATATGAAATGAAATGTCTTTCTACCGAAAGTATAAGGTCCCTAAATCCCTTGCCTGGTAAATTTGAAGCCGAAGTTGGTCCACACTCCTTCCAATCTCGCATCAAAATGCTGACATTTAAGCCAAATTGTGACATTTTATACATTATAATTAAATTAATACATTTCCCCGTATAGAAATTGATTGTTATAATGCAATGCAGGGCCTCAGCAAAACCAATAAAATATGTATTTAATGCTTACATCGTCCAATGAAATGTACCGTAATTAAAAATATAAACTCCGTTTTACCTTTGCCATGTATATTTCAAGCCGAAATCGGTCCAGGAAGCTTCCAATATCGCTACAAAAACTGTTATTTTCATGACATTTTGACAGGTCATATTTTAATTTCGATGTAAAGAGGGTCCGTTCAATTGTTTTGTCAAGGCACGGCTTTTATATATGCACTTTTTAAAATTTTTCCTGCAGCGATGCAAAAAAAGGTATTTATTTATAACTTTAACGAAAAAATATGGAGTTTTAATTGGTTAGGAGTGTTCTTAGATGATCAGGGAAGAAAATAAACCAAAAAAGAATCGTTAAATAAGAGAAATAATATATAATAATGCCTTTTAAAGATGACTTTTGGTTGAAAAAAACCGAAAAAATGAGTTTTTACCCCCTAAATGCGGCCCTGGATCACCCATTCGGGATTTGTTTTAAAGCCTGATTATATCCCCAACGGATAGAGTTGAAAAAGTTAGAAGAAATTAGATAGGAAAAGATACAGAGTGATTCAAATGTAGAGATGTCATGAAAAAAAATCGTAAAAAATCGAAATTTAATTATCAATTGCTCCTTTCCTATTAGAAATAAAAGAACTAAAAAATACGTTTCTAACGTATTTCGGCGAGCTCTTTCCGATAGGGCACATGGAATTTCGATTTGGATCCATTTTGACCCCCCAAAAAATTCAAAACCGTCAAAAATTTGCATGAAAATTCGTAATTTCCACTTTTTCCCAAATTTTTCCAATTTCCAGTCGTTTTAGGTATAGGTAAATGTATTGCAAAAAGAAAGTATTTGAGATTCTTTAGTTTTAAGTTCAAATACGTTTTTCTGTCCGATGTTCCGGTTTCGACTTATTCGGTGCCAAATTGGGGTCTACAAAGGGCATTTTTCGACATAAAAAAATTCAAAAAAATTACTTCCCATTTTCCGAATACCGCCAGTTTCAATAGGGTTCGGAACACCCCGGTCCTCCACAACCTCCAAAAATTTAAATCGATTTAATTCACTTTTGCGACCTGTAATCGATGTCAACGGAAATCGCTGAAATTTCGACTTTGGCGTTTAATACCTCCGAAACGGAACACCCTGTATAACTGAATTTTTTACCGAAGCTAGCCGCACTATCCCTCTATTAACCCAGAAAATTTGGTTGCCGCCTCTATAACCGTTTTCGAGAAAAAAAATTGAAAAGGTGAAAATGTCGAAACGGACGACAACATACAAACGTACACACATTTTTCTGACCAAGGGCTCGGTATATAGACCGAGCCTGAAAGGCGGTCTATAACTAGTACGGGTAGACCGCCTAATCGCCCCCCGAGGGGGCTCTATAAGGTCGGTAATATCATCATTGTCATGCCCTGAAAATTTCGTGTTTCTATGCCATGTATTAAGGAAGATATCACACTCCTTCGGACTGATGATGGAGAATAGACCGCCCTTCGTGACCCCATCGCTACATACATACAAACACCTACACGTACAAACTATTTTTGCCAACAAAAATACTTTTCGGACACCCTGTATACATACATACAAACATAAACACATATTAATACAAATATATTTGATTTGCTTGAAATTCGACCTAATAAAGTTTATCTAAGTACTAATAGGAGTATTTGCCCATTCCAAGAATTTTTGGACACCCTGTATACATTCAATCTAACACTCACACGTTTAAATAGGAATATAGACGATTTTCTTGAAATCCGCCTTAATTACGTTTATTTTGGTCGTATTAAAATGAGTTGCAAATACTAAGACTTTTCGGACACCCTGTATACACACGTACAAGCATAAACACATAGTAATACAAATATAGACGATTTTCTTGAAATCCGCCTTAATTAAGTTTATTTAGGTCCTAATAAAAGGAGTTGCACCCTGTATACACACGTACAATCATAAACACATAGTAATACAAATATAGACGATTTTCTTGAAATCCGCCTTAATTAAGTTTATTTTGGTCCTAATAAAAGGAGTTGCAAATAATAAGACTTTTCGGACACCCTGTATACACACGCACAAGCATAAACACATAGTAATACAAATATAGACAATTTTCTTGAAATCCGCCTTAATTAAGTTTATTTTGGTCCTAATAAAAGGAGTTGCAAATAATAAGACTTTTCGGACACCCTGTATACACACGTACAAGCATAAACACATATTAATACAAATATATTCGATTTACTTGAAATTCGACCTAATAATGCTAAGTACTAATAGGAGTATTTGCCCATTCCAAACTAAGACTTTTCCAACACCCTGTATACAAACATATAAATCCGTACACATAGAAATGCAAATATATACCTACGATTTGCTTTAAATCCGACCATCGAGTTACTATTTGTACGAAAGACTTTTCGGACACCCTGTATACATACATAAAAACACAACACAACACGACACATGGTAATTTAAATATTTTCGATTTTCTTGAAAACCGACCCTATTAATTTTATCTTCGTACTTATGACAAAGTTATTTGCGCATATAAAGACTTTTCGGACACCCTGTAGGCATATACAGAATCACCCACATGCCGAAAGGTATAAAATGTACTTTCGAATCGTTCAGGTTACTTTAAAAGGGAGTCAATTCATTTCCCTAAAATTAAATTTGGCAAAGATATTTCCCCATACAAAGACTTTTTGGACATTCTGTTGTGTAGCAACATATAAACAACCACACAAAGGAATGAAAAATTTACGATTTCCTTGAAATAAGACTCATTTAAGTTTTTCTTCGCTCTAATGACAAAGATATTTGCGCATACAAAGACTTTTCGGACACCCTGTAGACATATATACAATCATGCACATGCCGGAAGGTATAAAATGTATTTTAGAATCGTTCTGGTTACTTTAAAACGATCCGAATCAAGTCATTTCCCTAAAATTAAATTAAAATTATTCAATAATAATTAATATATTGCCCCAAAAGTATACACGCTCATGGATAGAAAATAAAATGCATATTTTGGGATTTTTTCGATGCCACTGAGCTTCATATTAGAATCTTCAATGATGCTTTGTAGCGTCATAGGAAAATCGATTAAAATGGTATTTAATCGGTATAATATGAAATGAAATGTCTTTCTACCGAAAGTATAAGGTCCCTAAAAGCATTGCCCGGTAAATTCGAGGCCGAAGTTGGTCCGGACTCCTTCCAATCTCGCATCAAAATGCTGACATTTTAGCCAAATTGTGACATTTCATACATTATAATTAAATGAATAAATTTCCCCGTATAGAAATTGATTTTTAAATGCCTTTGCAGGACCTCAGCAAAATTAATGAAATTGGTATTTAATGCTCAAATCGTCCAATAAAATGTACCGCTATTAAAAATATAAAGTCCATTTTACCTTTGCCATGTATATTTCAAGCCGAAATCGGTCCAGGAAGCTTCCAATATCGCTACAAAAACTGTTATTTTCATGACATTTTGACAGGTCATATTTTTAATTTCGATGTAAAGAGGGTCCGTTCAATTGTTTTGTCAAGGCACGGCTTTTATATATGCACTTTTTAAAATTTTTCCTGCAGCGATGCAAAAAAAGGTATTTATTTATAACTTTAACGAAAAAATATGGAGTTTTAATTAGTTAGGAGTGTTCTTAGATGATCAGGGAAGAAAATAAACCAAAAAAGAATCGTTAAATAAGAGAAATAATATATAATAATGCCTTTTAAATATGAATTTTGATGGAAAAAAACAGAAAAAATGAGTTTTTACCCCCTAAATCAGGCCCTGGATCACCCATTCGGGATTCATTTTAAAGCCTGATTATATCCCCAACGGATAGCGTTGAAAAAGTTAGAAGAAATTAGATAGGAAAAGATACAGAGTGATTCAAATGTAGAGATGTCATGAAAAAAAATCGTAAAAAATCGAAATTTAATTATCGATTTCTCCTTTCCTATTAGAAATAAAAGAACTAAAAAATACGTTTCTAACGTATTTCGGCGAGCTCTTTCCGATAGGGCACATGGAATTTCGATTTGGATCCATTTTGACCCCCCAAAAAATTCAAAACCGTCAAAAATTTGCATGAAAAATCGTAATTTCCACTTTTTCCCAAATTTTTCCAATTTCCAGTCGTTTTAGGTATAGGTAAATGTATTGCAAAAAGAAAGTATTTGAGATTCTTTAGTTTTAAGTTCAAATTCGTTTTTCTGTCCGATGTTCCGGTTTCGACTTATTCGGTGCCAAATTGGGGTCTACAAAGGGCATTTTTCGACATAAAAAAATTCAAAAAAATTACTTCCCATTTTCCGAATACCACCAGTTTCAATAGGGTTCGGAACACCCCGGTCCTCCACAACCTCCAAAAATTTAAATCGATTTAATTCACTTTTGCGACCTGTAATCGATGTCAACGGAAATCGCTGAAATTTCGACTTTGGCGTTTAATAACTCCGAAACGGAACACCCTGTATAACTGAATTTTTTACCGAAGCTAGCCGCACTATCCCTCTATTAACCCAGAAAATTTGGTTGCCGCCTCTATAACCGTTTTCGAGAAAAAAAATTGAAAAGGTGAAAATGTCGAAACGGACGACAACACACGGCCACACACACATTTTTCTGACCAAGGGCTCGGTATATAGACCGAGCCTGAAAGGCGGTCTATAAAGATTGCGTAGACCGCCTAATCGCCCCCCGAGGGGGCTCTATAAGGTCGGTAATATCATCATTGTCATGCCCTGAAAATTTCGTGTTTCTAGGCCAAGTATTAAGGAAGATATCACACTCCTTCGGACTGATAATGGAGAATAGACCGCCCTTCGTGACCCCATCGCTACATACATACAAACACCTACACGTAGAAACTATTTTTGCCAACAAAAATACTTTTCGGACACCCTGTATACATACATACAAACATAAACACATATTAATACAAATATATTTGATTTGCTTGAAATGCGACCTAATAAAGTTTATCTAAGTACTAATAGGAGTATTTGCCCATTCCAAGAATTTTTGGACACCCTGTATACATTCAATCTAACACTCACACATTTAAATAGGAATATAGACGATTTTCTTGAAATCCGCCTTAATTACGTTTATTTTGGTCGTATTAAAATGAGTTGCAAATACTAAGACTTTTCGGACACCCTGTATACACACGTACAAGCATAAACACATAGTAATACAAATATAGACGATTTTCTTGAAATCCGCCTTAATTAAGTTTATTTAGGTCCTAATAAAAGGAGTTGCACCCTGTATACACACGTACAATCATAAACACATAGTAATACAAATATAGACGATTTTCTTGAAATCCGCCTTAATTAAGTTTATTTTGGTCCTAATAAAAGGAGTTGCAAATAATAAGACTTTTCGGACACCCTGTATACACACGCACAAGCATAAACACATAGTAATACAAATATAGACAATTTTCTTGAAATCCGCCTTAATTAAGTTTATTTTGGTCCTAATAAAAGGAGTTGCAAATAATAAGACTTTTCGGACACCCTGTATACACACGTACAAGCATAAACACATATTAATACAAATATATTCGATTTACTTGAAATTCGACCTAATAATGCTAAGTACTAATAGGAGTATTTGCCCATTCCAAGAATTTTTGGACACCCTGTATACATTCAATCTAACACTCACACGTTTAAATAGGAATATAGACGATTTTCTTGAAATCCGCCTTAATTACGTTTATTTTGGTCGTATTAAAATGAGTTGCAAATACTAAGACTTTTCGGACACCCTGTATACACACGTACAAGCATAAACACATAGTAATACAAATATAGACGATTTTCTTGAAATCCGCCTTAATTAAGTTTATTTAGGTCCTAATAAAAGGAGTTGCACCCTGTATACACACGTACAATCATAAACACATAGTAATACAAATATAGACGATTTTCTTGAAATCCGCCTTAATTAAGTTTATTTTGGTCCTAATAAAAGGAGTTGCAAATAATAAGACTTTTCGGACACCCTGTATACACACGCACAAGCATAAACACATAGTAATACAAATATAGACAATTTTCTTGAAATCCGCCTTAATTAAGTTTATTTTGGTCCTAATAAAAGGAGTTGCAAATAATAAGACTTTTCGGACACCCTGTATACACACGTACAAGCATAAACACATATTAATACAAATATATTCGATTTACTTGAAATTCGACCTAATAATGCTAAGTACTAATAGGAGTATTTGCCCATTCCAAACTAAGACTTTTCCAACACCCTGTATACAAACATATAAATCCGTACACATAGAAATGCATATACCTATGATTTGCTTTAAATCCGACCATCGAGTTACTATTTGTACGAAAGGCAAAGGTATTTGCCCATTCAAAGACTTTTCGGACACCCTGTATACATACATAAAAACACAACACAACACGACACATGGTAATTTAAATATTTTCGATTTTCTTGAAAACCGACCCTATTAATTTTATCTTCGTACTTATGACAAAGTTATTTGCGCATATAAAGACTTTTCGGACACCCTGTAGGCATATACAGAATCACCCACATGCCGAAAGGTATAAAATGTACTTTCGAATCGTTCAGGTTACTTTAAAAGGGAGTCAATTCATTTCCCTAAAATTAAATTTGGCAAAGATATTTCCCCATACAAAGACTTTTTGGACATTCTGTTGTGTACCAACATATAAACAACCACACAAAGGAATGAAAAATTTACGATTTCCTTGAAATAAGACTCATTTAAGTTTTTCTTCGCTCTAATGACAAAGATATTTGCGCATACAAAGACTTTTCGGACACCCTGTAGACATATATACAATCATGCACATGCCGGAAGGTATAAAATGTATTTTAGAATCGTTCTGGTTACTTTAAAACGATCCGAATCAAGTCATTTCCCTAAAATTAAATTAAAATTATTCAATAATAATTAATATATTGCCCCAAAAGTATACACGCTCATGGTTAGAAAATAAAATGCATATTTTGGGATTTTTTCGATGCCACTGAGCTTCATATTAGAATCTTCAATGATGCTTTGTAGCGTCATAGGAAAATCGATTAAAATGGTATTTAATCGGTATAATATGAAATGAAATGTCTTTCTACCGAAAGTATAAGGTCCCTAAATGCATTGCCCGGTAAATTCGAGGCCGAAGTTGGTCCGGACTCCTTCCAATCTCGCATCAAAATGCTGACATTTTAGCCAAATTGTGACATTTCATACATTATAATTAAATGAATAAATTTCCCCGTATAGAAATTGATTTTTAAATGCCTTTGCAGGACCTCAGCAAAATTAATGAAATTGGTATTTAATGCTCAAATCGTCCAATGAAATGTACCGCTATTAAAAATATAAAGACCATTTTACCTTTGCCATGTATATTTCAAGCCGAAATCGGTTCAGGAAGCTTCCAATATCGCTACGAAAACTGTTATTTTCATGACATTTTGACAGGTCATATTTTAATTTCGATGTAAAGAGGGTCCGTTCAATTGTTTTGTCAAGGCACGGCTTTTATATATGCACTTTTTAAAATTTTTCCTGCAGCGATGCAAAAAAAGGTATTTATTTATAACTTTAACGAAAAAATATGGAGTTTTAATTAGTTAGGAGTGTTCTTAGATGATCAGGGAAGAAAATAAACCAAAAAAGAATCGTTAAATAAGAGAAATAATATATAATAATGCCTTTTAAATATGAATTTTGATGGAAAAAAACAGAAAAAATGAGTTTTTACCCCCTAAATCAGGCCCTGGATCACCCATTCGGGATTCATTTTAAAGCCTGATTATATCCCCAACGGATAGCGTTGAAAAAGTTAGAAGAAATTAGATAGGAAAAGATACAGAGTGATTCAAATGTAGAGATGTCATGAAAAAAAATCGTAAAAAATCGAAATTTAATTATCGATTTCTCCTTTCCTATTAGAAATAAAAGAACTAAAAAATACGTTTCTAACGTATTTCGGCGAGCTCTTTCCGATAGGGCACATGGAATTTCGATTTGGATCCATTTTGACCCCCCAAAAAATTCAAAACCGTCAAAAATTTGCATGAAAATTAGTAATTTCCACTTTTTCCCAAATTTTTCCAATTTCCAGTCGTTTTAGGTATAGGTAAATGTATTGCAAAAAGAAAGTATTTGAGATTCTTTAGTTTTGAGTTCAAATACGTTTTTCTGTCCGATGTTCCGGTTTCGACTTATTCGGTGCCAAATTGGGGTCTACAAAGGGCATTTTTCGACATAAAAAAATTCAAAAAAATTACTTCCCATTTTCCGAATACCGCCAGTTTCAATAGGGTTCGGAACCCCCCGGTCTTCTACAACCTCTGAAAATTTAAATCGATTTAATTCTCTTTTGCGACCTGTAATCGATTACAACGGAAATCGCTGAAACTTCGAATTTGACGTTTAATAGCTCCGAAACGGAACACCTTGTATAACTGATTTTTTTACCGAAGCTAGCCGCACTATCCCTCTATTAACCCAGAAAATTTGGTTGCCGCCACTCTAACCATTTTCGAGAAAAAAAATTGAAAAAGTGAAAATGTCGAAACGGACAACATACGCACGCACGCACATACGCACACACATTTTCTGACCAAGGGCTCGGTATATAGACCGAGCCTGAAAGGCGGTCTATAACTAGTACGGATAGACCGCCTAATCGCCCCCCGAGGGGGCTCTATAAGGTCGGTAATATCATCATTGTCATGCCCTGAAAATTTCGTGTTTCTAGGCCAAGTATTAAGGAAGATATCACACTCCTTCGGACTGATGATGGAGAATAGACCGCCCTTCGTGACCCCATCGCTACATACATACAAACACCTACACGTAGAAACTATTTTTGCCAACAAAAATACTTTTCGGACACCCTGTATACATACATACAAACATAAACACATATTAATACAAATATATTTGATTTGCTTGAAATTCGACCTAATAAAATTTATCTAAGTACTAATAGGAGTATTTGCCCATTCCAAGAATTTTTGGACACCCTGTATACATTCAATCTAACACTCACACGTTTAAATAGGAATGTAGACGATTTTCTTGAAATCCGCCTTAATTACGTTTATTTTGGTCGTATTAAAATGAGTTGCAAATACTAAGACTTTTCGGACACCCTGTATACACACGTACAAGCATAAACACATAGTAATACAAATATAGACGATTTTCTTGAAATCCGCCTTAATTAAGTCTATTTAGGTCCTAATAAAAGGAGTTGCACCCTGTATACACACGTACAATCATAAACACATAGTAATACAAATATAGACGATTTTCTTGAAATCCGCCTTAATTAAGTTTATTTTGGTCCTAATAAAAGGAGTTGCAAATAATAAGACTTTTCGGACACCCTGTATACACACGCACAAGCATAAACACATAGTAATACAAATATAGACAATTTTCTTGAAATCCGCCTTAATTAAGTTTATTTTGGTCCTAATAAAAGGAGTTGCAAATAATAAGACTTTTCGGACACCCTGTATACACACGTACAAGCATAAACACATATTAATACAAATATATTCGATTTACTTGAAATTCGACCTAATAATGTTTATCTAAGTACTAATAGGAGTATTTGCCCATTCCAAACTAAGACTTTTCCAACACCCTGTATACAAACATATAAATCCGTACACATAGAAATGCAAATATATACCTACGATTTGCTTTAAATCCGACCATCGAGTTACTATTTGTACGAAAGGCAAAGGTATTTGCCCATTCAAAGACTTTTCGGACACCCTGTATACATACATAAAAACACAACACAACACGACACATGGTAATTTAAATATTTTCGATTTTCTTGAAAACCGACCCTATTAATTTTATCTTCGTACTTATGACAAAGTTATTTGCGCATATAAAGACATTTCGGACACCCTGTAGGCATATACAGAATCACCCACATGCCGAAAGGTATAAAATGTACTTTCGAATCGTTCAGGTTACTTTAAAAGGGAGTCAATTCATTTCCCTAAAATTAAATTTGGCAAAGATATTTCCCCATACAAAGACTTTTTGGACATTCTGTTGTGTACCAACATATAAACAACCACACAAAGGAATGAAAAATTTACGATTTCCTTGAAATAAGACTCATTTAAGTTTTTCTTCGCTCTAATGACAAAGATATTTGCGCATACAAAGACTTTTCGGACACCCTGTAGACATATATACAATCATGCACATGCCGGAAGGTATAAAATGTATTTTAGAATCGTTCTGGTTACTTTAAAAACGATCCGAATCAAGTCATTTCCCTAAAATTAAATTAAAATTATTCAATAATAATTAATATATTGCCCCAAAAGTATACACGCTCATGGTTAGAAAATAAAATGCATATTTTGGGATTTTTTCGATGCCACTGAGCTTCATATTAGAATCTTCAATGATGCTTTGTAGCGTCATAGGAAAATCGATTAAAATGGTATTTAATCGGCATAATATGAAATGAAATGTCTTTCTACCGAAAGTATAAGGTCCCTAAATGCATTGCCCGGTAAATTCGAGGCCGAAGTTGGTCCGGACTCCCTCCAATCTCGCATCAAAATGCTGACATTTTAGCCAAATTGTGACATTTCATACATTATAATTAAATGAATAAATTTCCCCGTATAGAAATTGATTTTTAAATGCCTTTGCAGGACCTCAGCAAAATTAATGAAATTGGTATTTAATGCTCAAATCGTCCAATGAAATGTACCGCTATTAAAAATATAAAGACCATTTTACCTTTGCCATGTATATTTCAAGCCGAAATCGGTTCAGGAAGCTTCCAATATCGCTACAAAAAGTGTTATTTTCATGACATTTTGACAGGTCATATTTTAATTTCGATGTAAAGAGGGTCCGTTCAATTGTTTTGTCAAGGCACGGCTTTTATATATGCACTTTTTAAAATTTTTCCTGCAGCGATGCAAAAAAAGGTATTTATTTATAACTTTAACGAAAAAATATGGAGTTTTAATTAGTTAGGAGTGTTCTTAGATGATCAGGGAAGAAAATAAACCAAAAAAGAATCGTTAAATAAGAGAAATAATATATAATAATGCCTTTTAAATATGAATTTTGATGGAAAAAAACAGAAAAAATGAGTTTTTACCCCCTAAATCAGGCCCTGGATCACCCATTCGGGATTCATTTTAAAGCCTGATTATATCCCCAAGGGATAGCGTTGAAAAAGTTGGAAGAAATTAGATAGGAAAAGATACAGAGTGATTCAAATGTAGAGATGTCATGAAAAAAAATCGTAAAAAATCGAAATTTAATTATCAATTGCTCCTTTCCTATTAGAAATAAAAGAACTAAAAAATACGTTTCTAACGTATTTCGGCGAGCTCTTTCCGATAAGGCTCATGGGATTTCGATTTGGATCCATTTTGACCCCCCAAAAAATTCAAAACCGTCAAAAATTTGCATGAAAATTCGTAATTTCCAGATTTTCCCAAATTTTTCCAATTTCCAGTCGTTTTAGGTATAGGTAAATGTATTAGAAAAAGAAAGTATTTGAGATTCTTTAGTTTTATGTTCAAATACGTTTTTCTGTCCGAAGTTTCGGTTTCGACTTATTCAGTGCCAAAGTGGGGTCTACAAAGGGCATTTTTCGACATAAAAAAATTCAAAAAAATTACTTCCCATTTTCCGAATACCGCCAGTTTCAATAGGGTTCGGAACACCCCGGTCCTCTACAACCTCCGAAAATTTAAATCGATTTACTTAAGTTTTGCGACCTGTAATCGAATTCAACGGAAATCGCTGAAATTTCGACTTTGACGTTTAATAGCTCCGAAACGGAACACCCTGTATAACTGAATTTTTTACCGAAGCTAGCCGCACTATCCCTCTATTAACCCAGAAAATTTGGTTGCCGCCACTCTAACCATTTTCGAGAAAAAAAATTGAAAAAGTGAAAATGTCGAAACGGACAACATACGCACGCACATACGCACACACATTTTCTGACCAAGGGCTCGGTATATAGACCGAGCCTGAAAGGCGGTCTATAACTAGTACGGATAGACCGCCTAATCGCCCCCCGAGGGGGCTCTATAAGGTCGGTAATATCATCATTGTCATGCCCTGAAAAGTTCGTGTTTATAGGCCATGTATTAAGGAAGATATCACACTCCTACGGACTGATGATGCAGAATAGACCGCCCTTCGTAACCGTATCGCTATATACATACAAACACATATTACATATAAATACAATATGTACGATTTCGCTGAAACCCTACTAAATTAAACTTGTCATCTTTCGATCGGCTTTGAACCATACATTAGATAACATCATCTTCCTGAAATGGCCGAGCTGGATGAAGATTGGTGGCGAGCCCTTCGGGCACGCCACTGATGTCTCTATGGAAAAAAATTGTGCATACATATTATGAACGTCGCTTCTTTCAATCTAAGAAGCCGTTCGCGAGTTGTAAGTTGTTAACTTTACCCCTAATCGTTGCTATGGCAATCATCAAAATTGAAAATTGCGAAAATATTTTTCCATGATTGACCGAATTCTACTTAGACGCGAAATTTCTACTCTGCAACTCAATAAATAACGGAGAAATCAAATTGATCGTCGTCATGACTACCAAAAATCGAAATTATTTTCAAATAAAAAAGTAGTTTACTTCCATCCCTTTCGATTGCCACATCACTCGTTCCAATCGCAGAAGGCGTCCGCGAGTTATAAATTGTCAACTTTATCCTTAATCGTTGCTATGCCAACCATGGGAATCGATTTTTCCCGATATATTTTTGAATGAGTGACCGAATTCTTCCGAGATATCAGTTTTCAACTTTCCAACTCAATAAATAACGAAAATAGCAAATTATTCATCGTCCCGGCAACGAAATGTCAAAATTAATTTCACATAAAAAAGTAGTGTACTTTCTAACATTTCGATCGTCACTTTACTGGTTTCAATCAGATAAGCCGTTCGCGAGTTAAAAATGATCAACTTTATGCTCAATCGTTGCTATGGTAATCATCGGAATCAAAATTTATAAAAATATTTTTGAATGATTGACCGAATTCTACCCAGATATCAAATTTCAACTCTAAAACTCAATAAATAATGGAAATAGCAAACTGTTCGTCGTCATGGCAACGAAATGTCAAAATTATTTTCACATAAAAAAGTAGCTTACTTCGTTCCCTTTCGATTGCCACCTCACTCGTTTCAATCAGATCAGCCGTACGTGAGTTAGAAATTGTCCACTTTATCCTTAATCGTTGCTATAGAAACCATGCGAATCAAAATTTACACATATAATTTTGAATGATTGACCGAATTCTTCCCATATATCAAATTTCAGCTCTCTAACTCAATAAAATCGGAAATAGCAAATTTTTCGTCGTCATGCCAACGAAATGTCGAAATTATTTTCAATTTTCGATTGCCACATCACTCTTTTCAATCGAATAATCCGTTCTCAATTAATAACAAATCTAAGCAAAATTTAAATCAGACCCGTCATTGTGATTTACCCCGTATACTACCTCATGGAATAGCCTTTCTATGATGCTTCGCCGCGTCATCGAAAAATTGTTAAAATTGGTATTTAATGACTAATTTTTCAAATTATATGTTCCGAAATCCACACGGGAAGGTCTATAGAGGCATTGCCCGGTATTTTTCAAGTCGAAAACGGTTCAGAAACCCTAAAATCTCGCAAGGAAAACTGACATTTTTGCGACATTTCGACCCTTCATATTTTAATACATTTCTCCGTATGAAACTGATTTTGACATGCATTTGCATGGTCTGAGAAAAATTAAAAAAATTCGTATTTAATGCTTAAATCGTCCAATGAAATGTATTGTAAATAAAAATATAAAGTCCGTTTTACCTTTGCCATGTATATTTCAAGCCGAAATCGGTCCAGGAAGCTTCCAATATCGCTACAAAAACTGTTATTTTCATGACATTTTGACAGGTCATATTTTTTAAATTTCGATGTAAAGATCAACTTTATGCTCAATCGTTGCTATGGTAATCATCGGAATCAAAATTTATAAAAATATTTTTGAATGATTGACCGAATTCTACCCAGATATCAAATTTCAACTCTAAAACTCAATAAATAATGGAAATAGCAAACTGTTCGTCGTCATGGCAACGAAATGTCAAAATTATTTTCACATAAAAAAGTAGCTTACTTCGTTCCCTTTCGATTGCCACCTCACTCGTTTCAATCAGATCAGCCGTACGTGAGTTAGAAATTGTCAACTTTATCCTTAATCGTTGCTATAGAGACCATGCGAATCAAAATTTACACATATAATTTTGAATGATTGACCGAATTCTTCCCATATATCAAATTTCAGCTGTCTAACTCAATAAATATCGGAAATAGCAAATTTTTCGTCGTCATGACAACGAAATGTCGAAATTATTTTCAAATAAAATAGCTTACTTCCTCCCCTTTCGATTGCCACATCACTCTTTTCAATCGAATAATCCGTTCTCAATTAATAACAAATCTAAGCAAAATTTAAATCAGACCCGTCATTGTGATTTACCCCGTATACTACCTCATGGAATAGCCTTTCTATGATGCTTCGCCGCGTCATCGAAAAATTGTTAAAATTGGTATTTAATGACTAATTTTTCAAATTATATGTTCCGAAATCCACACGGGAAGGTCTATAGAGGCATTGCCCGGTATTTTTCAAGTCGAAAACGGTTCAGAAACCCTAAAATCTCGCAAGGAAAACTGACATTTTTGCGACATTTCGACCCTTCATATTTTAATACATTTCTCCGTATGAAACTGATTTTGACATGCATTTGCATGGTCTGAGAAAAATTAAAAAAATTCGTATTTAATGCTTAAATCGTCCAATGAAATGTATTGTAAATAAAAATATAAAGTCCGTTTTACCTTTGCCATGTATATTTCAAGCCGAAATCGGTCCAGGAAGCTTCCAATATCGCTACAAAAACTGTTATTTTCATGACATTTTGACAGGTCATATTTTTTAAATTTCGATGTAAAGATCAACTTTATGCTCAATCGTTGCTATGGTAATTATCGGAATCAAAATTTATAAAAATATTTTTGAATGATTGACCGAATTCTACCCAGATATCAAATTTCAACTCTAAAACTCAATAAATAATGGAAATAGCAAACTGTTCGTCGTCATGGCAACGAAATGTCAAAATTATTTTCACATAAAAAAGTAGCTTACTTCGTTCCCTTTCGATTGCCACCTCACTCGTTTCAATCAGATCAGCCGTACGTGAGTTAGAAATTGGCGGTCTATAACTAGTACGGATAGACCGCCTAATCGCCCCCCGAGGGGGCTCTATAAGGTCGGTAATATCATCATTGTCATGCCCTGAAAATTTCGTGTTTCTAGGCCAAGTATTAAGGAAGATATCACACTCCTTCGGACTGATGATGGATAATAGACCGCCCTTCGTGACCCCATCGCTACATACATACAAACACCTACACGTAGAAACTATTTTTGCCAACAAAAATACTTTTCGGACACCCTGTATACATACATACAAACATAAACACATATTAATACAAATATATTTGATTTGCTTGAAATTCGACCTAATAAAATTTATCTAAGTACTAATAGGAGTATTTGCCCATTCCAAGAATTTTTGGACACCCTGTATACATTCAATCTAACACTCACACGTTTAAATAGGAATGTAGACGATTTTCTTGAAATCCGCCTTAATTACGTTTATTTTGGTCGTATTAAAATGAGTTGCAAATACTAAGACTTTTCGGACACCCTGTATACACACGTACAATCATAAACACATAGTAATACAAATATAGACGATTTTCTTGAAATCCGCCTTAATTAAGTTTATTTTAGTCCTAATAAAAGGAGTTGCAAATAATAAGACTTTTCGGACACCCTGTATACACACGCACAAGCATAAACACATAGTAATACAAATATAGACAATTTTCTTGAAATCCGCCTTAATTAAGTTTATTTTGGTCCTAATAAAAGGAGTTGCAAATAATAAGACTTTTCGGACACCCTGGATACACACGTACAAGCATAAACACATATTAATACAAATATATTCGATTTACTTGAAATTCGACCTAATAATGTTTATCTAAGTACTAATAGGAGTATTTGCCCATTCCAAACTAAGACTTTTCCAACACCCTGTATACAAACATATAAATCCGTACACATAGAAATGCAAATATATACCTACGATTTGCTTTAAATCCGACCATCGAGTTACTATTTGTACGAAAGGCAAAGGTATTTGCCCATTCAAAGACTTTTCGGACACCCTGTATACATACATAAAAACACAACACAACACGACACATGGTAATTTAAATATTTTCGATTTTCTTGAAAACCGACCCTATTAATTTTATCTTCGTACTTATGACAAAGTTATTTGCGCATATAAAGACATTTCGGACACCCTGTAGGCATATACAGAATCACCCACATGCCGAAAGGTATAAAATGTACTTTCGAATCGTTCAGGTTACTTTAAAAGGGAGTCAATTCATTTCCCTAAAATTAAATTTGGCAAAGATATTTCCCCATACAAAGACTTTTTGGACATTCTGTTGTGTACCAACATATAAACAACCACACAAAGGAATGAAAAATTTACGATTTCCTTGAAATAAGACTCATTTAAGTTTTTCTTCGCTCTAATGACAAAGATATTTGCGCATACAAAGACTTTTCGGACACCCTGTAGACATATATACAATCATGCACATGCCGGAAGGTATAAAATGTATTTTAGAATCGTTCTGGTTACTTTAAAAACGATCCGAATCAAGTCATTTCCCTAAAATTAAATTAAAATTATTCAATAATAATTAATATATTGCCCCAAAAGTATACACGCTCATGGTTAGAAAATAAAATGCATATTTTGGGATTTTTTCGATGCCACTGAGCTTCATATTAGAATCTTCAATGATGCTTTGTAGCGTCATAGGAAAATCGATTAAAATGGTATTTAATCGGTATAATATGAAATGAAATGTCTTTCTACCGAAAGGATAAGGTCCCTAAATGCATTGCCCGGTAAATTCGAGGCCGAAGTTGGTCCGGACTCCCTCCAATCTCGCATCAAAATGCTGACATTTTAGCCAAATTGTGACATTTCATACATTATAATTAAATGAATAAATTTCCCCGTATAGAAATTGATTTTTAAATGCCTTTGCAGGACCTCAGCAAAATTAATGAAATTGGTATTTAATGCTCAAATCGTCCAATGAAATGTACCGCTATTAAAAATATAAAGACCATTTTACCTTTGCCATGTATATTTCAAGCCGAAATCGGTTCAGGAAGCTTCCAATATCGCTACAAAAAGTGTTATTTTCATGACATTTTGACAGGTCATATTTTAATTTCGATGTAAAGAGGGTCCGTTCAATTGTTTTGTCAAGGCACGGCTTTTATATATGCACTTTTTAAAATTTTTCCTGCAGCGATGCAAAAAAAGGTATTTATTTATAACTTTAACGAAAAAATATGGAGTTTTAATTAGTTAGGAGTGTTCTTAGATGATCAGGGAAGAAAATAAACCAAAAAAGAATCGTTAAATAAGAGAAATAATATATAATAATGCCTTTTAAATATGAATTTTGATGGAAAAAAACAGAAAAAATGAGTTTTTACCCCCTAAATCAGGCCCTGGATCACCCATTCGGGATTCATTTTAAAGCCTGATTATATCCCCAAGGGATAGCGTTGAAAAAGTTGGAAGAAATTAGATAGGAAAAGATACAGAGTGATTCAAATGTAGAGATGTCATGAAAAAAAATCGTAAAAAATCGAAATTTAATTATCAATTGCTCCTTTCCTATTAGAAATAAAAGAACTAAAAAATACGTTTCTAACGTATTTCGGCGAGCTCTTTCCGATAAGGCTCATGGGATTTCGATTTGGATCCATTTTGACCCCCCAAAAAATTCAAAACCGTCAAAAATTTGCATGAAAATTCGTAATTTCCAGATTTTCCCAAATTTTTCCAATTTCCAGTCGTTTTAGGTATAGGTAAATGTATTAGAAAAAGAAAGTATTTGAGATTCTTTAGTTTTATGTTCAAATACGTTTTTCTGTCCGAAGTTTCGGTTTCGACTTATTCAGTGCCAAAGTGGGGTCTACAAAGGGCATTTTTCGACATAAAAAAATTCAAAAAAATTACTTCCCATTTTCCGAATACCGCCAGTTTCAATAGGGTTCGGAACACCCCGGTCCTCTACAACCTCCGAAAATTTAAATCGATTTACTTAAGTTTTGCGACCTGTAATCGAATTCAACGGAAATCGCTGAAATTTCGACTTTGACGTTTAATAGCTCCGAAACGGAACACCCTGTATAACTGAATTTTTTACCGAAGCTAGCCGCACTATCCCTCTATTAACCCAGAAAATTTGGTTGCCGCCACTCTAACCATTTTCGAGAAAAAAAATTGAAAAAGTGAAAATGTCGAAACGGACAACATACGCACGCACATACGCACACACATTTTCTGACCAAGGGCTCGGTATATAGACCGAGCCTGAAAGGCGGTCTATAACTAGTACGGATAGACCGCCTAATCGCCCCCCGAGGGGGCTCTATAAGGTCGGTAATATCATCATTGTCATGCCCCCTGAAAAGTTCGTGTTTATAGGCCATGTATTAAGGAAGATATCACACTCCTACGGACTGATGATGCAGAATAGACCGCCCTTCGTAACCGTATCGCTATATACATACAAACACATATTACATATAAATACAATATGTACGATTTCGCTGAAACCCTACTAAATTAAACTTGTCATCTTTCGATCGGCTTTGAACCATACATTAGATAACATCATCTTCCTGAAATGGCCGAGCTGGATGAAGATTGGTGGCGAGCCCTTCGGGCACGCCACTGATGTCTCTATGGAAAAAAATTGTGCATACATATTATGAACGTCGCTTCTTTCAATCTAAGAAGCCGTTCGCGAGTTGTAAGTTGTTAACTTTACCCCTAATCGTTGCTATGGCAATCATCAAAATTGAAAATTGCGAAAATATTTTTCCATGATTGACCGAATTCTACTTAGACGCGAAATTTCTACTCTGCAACTCAATAAATAACGGAGAAATCAAATTGATCGTCGTCATGACTACCAAAAATCGAAATTATTTTCAAATAAAAAAGTAGTTTACTTCCATCCCTTTCGATTGCCACATCACTCGTTCCAATCGCAGAAGGCGTCCGCGAGTTATAAATTGTCAACTTTATCCTTAATCGTTGCTATGCCAACCATGGGAATCGATTTTTCCCGATATATTTTTGAATGAGTGACCGAATTCTTCCGAGATATCAGTTTTCAACTTTCCAACTCAATAAATAACGAAAATAGCAAATTATTCATCGTCCCGGCAACGAAATGTCAAAATTAATTTCACATAAAAAAGTAGTGTACTTTCTAACATTTCGATCGTCACTTTACTGGTTTCAATCAGATAAGCCGTTCGCGAGTTAAAAATGATCAACTTTATGCTCAATCGTTGCTATGGTAATCATCGGAATCAAAATTTATAAAAATATTTTTGAATGATTGACCGAATTCTACCCAGATATCAAATTTCAACTCTAAAACTCAATAAATAATGGAAATAGCAAACTGTTCGTCGTCATGGCAACGAAATGTCAAAATTATTTTCACATAAAAAAGTAGCTTACTTCGTTCCCTTTCGATTGCCACCTCACTCGTTTCAATCAGATCAGCCGTACGTGAGTTAGAAATTGTCCACTTTATCCTTAATCGTTGCTATAGAAACCATGCGAATCAAAATTTACACATATAATTTTGAATGATTGACCGAATTCTTCCCATATATCAAATTTCAGCTCTCTAACTCAATAAAATCGGAAATAGCAAATTTTTCGTCGTCATGCCAACGAAATGTCGAAATTATTTTCAATTTTCGATTGCCACATCACTCTTTTCAATCGAATAATCCGTTCTCAATTAATAACAAATCTAAGCAAAATTTAAATCAGACCCGTCATTGTGATTTACCCCGTATACTACCTCATGGAATAGCCTTTCTATGATGCTTCGCCGCGTCATCGAAAAATTGTTAAAATTGGTATTTAATGACTAATTTTTCAAATTATATGTTCCGAAATCCACACGGGAAGGTCTATAGAGGCATTGCCCGGTATTTTTCAAGTCGAAAACGGTTCAGAAACCCTAAAATCTCGCAAGGAAAACTGACATTTTTGCGACATTTCGACCCTTCATATTTTAATACATTTCTCCGTATGAAACTGATTTTGACATGCATTTGCATGGTCTGAGAAAAATTAAAAAAATTCGTATTTAATGCTTAAATCGTCCAATGAAATGTATTGTAAATAAAAATATAAAGTCCGTTTTACCTTTGCCATGTATATTTCAAGCCGAAATCGGTCCAGGAAGCTTCCAATATCGCTACAAAAACTGTTATTTTCATGACATTTTGACAGGTCATATTTTTTAAATTTCGATGTAAAGATCAACTTTATGCTCAATCGTTGCTATGGTAATCATCGGAATCAAAATTTATAAAAATATTTTTGAATGATTGACCGAATTCTACCCAGATATCAAATTTCAACTCTAAAACTCAATAAATAATGGAAATAGCAAACTGTTCGTCGTCATGGCAACGAAATGTCAAAATTATTTTCACATAAAAAAGTAGCTTACTTCGTTCCCTTTCGATTGCCACCTCACTCGTTTCAATCAGATCAGCCGTACGTGAGTTAGAAATTGTCAACTTTATCCTTAATCGTTGCTATAGAGACCATGCGAATCAAAATTTACACATATAATTTTGAATGATTGACCGAATTCTTCCCATATATCAAATTTCAGCTGTCTAACTCAATAAATATCGGAAATAGCAAATTTTTCGTCGTCATGACAACGAAATGTCGAAATTATTTTCAAATAAAATAGCTTACTTCCTCCCCTTTCGATTGCCACATCACTCTTTTCAATCGAATAATCCGTTCTCAATTAATAACAAATCTAAGCAAAATTTAAATCAGACCCGTCATTGTGATTTACCCCGTATACTACCTCATGGAATAGCCTTTCTATGATGCTTCGCCGCGTCACGAAAAATTGTTAAAATTGGTATTTAATGACTAATTTTTCAAATTATATGTTCCGAAATCCACACGGGAAGGTCTATAGAGGCATTGCCCGGTATTTTTCAAGTCGAAAACGGTTCAGAAACCCTAAAATCTCGCAAGGAAAACTGACATTTTTGCGACATTTCGACCCTTCATATTTTAATACATTTCTCCGTATGAAACTGATTTTGACATGCATTTGCATGGTCTGAGAAAAATTAAAAAAATTCGTATTTAATGCTTAAATCGTCCAATGAAATGTATTGTAAATAAAAATATAAAGTCCGTTTTACCTTTGCCATGTATATTTCAAGCCGAAATCGGTCCAGGAAGCTTCCAATATCGCTACAAAAACTGTTATTTTCATGACATTTTGACAGGTCATATTTTTTAAATTTCGATGTAAAGATCAACTTTATGCTCAATCGTTGCTATGGTAATTATCGGAATCAAAATTTATAAAAATATTTTTGAATGATTGACCGAATTCTACCCAGATATCAAATTTCAACTCTAAAACTCAATAAATAATGGAAATAGCAAACTGTTCGTCGTCATGGCAACGAAATGTCAAAATTATTTTCACATAAAAAAGTAGCTTACTTCGTTCCCTTTCGATTGCCACCTCACTCGTTTCAATCAGATCAGCCGTACGTGAGTTAGAAATTGTCAACTTTATCCTTAATCGTTGCTATAGAGACCATGCGAATCAAAATTTACACATATAATTTTGAATGATTGACCGAATTCTTCCCATATATCAAATTTCAGCTGTCTAACTCAATAAATATCGGAAAAAGCAAATTTTTCGTCGTCATGCCAACGAAATGTCGAAATTATTTTCAAATAAAATAGCTTACTTCCTCCCCTTTCGATTGCCACATCACTCTTTTCAATCGAATAATCCGTTCTCAATTAATAACAAATCTAAGCAAAATTTAAATCAGACCCGTCATTGTGATTTACCCCGTATACTACCTCATGGAATAGCCTTTCTATGATGCTTCGCCGCGTCATCGAAAAATTGTTAAAATTGGTATTTAATGACTAATTCTTCAAATTATATGTTCCGAAATCCACACGGGAAGGTCTATAGAGGCGTTGCCCGGTACTTTTCAAGTCGAAAACGGTTCAGAAACCCTAAAATCTCGCAAGGAAAACTGACATTTTTGCGACATTTCGACCCTTCATATTTTAATACATTTCTCCGTATGAAACTGATTTTGCCATGCATTTGCATGGTCTGAGAAAAATTTAAAAAATTCGTATTTAATGCTTAAATCGTCCAATGAAACGTATTTTAACTAAAAATATAAAGTCCGTTTTACCTTTTCCATGTATATTTCAAGCCGAAATCGGTCCAGGAAGCTTCCAATATCGCTACAAAAACTGTTATTTTCATGACATTTTGACAGGTCATATTTTAATTTCGATGTAAAGAGGGTCAGTTTCATTTGTTTTTTTTTTCAAGGCACGGCTTTTATATACGTACTTTTTAAATTTTTTCCTGCAGCGATGCAAAAAAAGGTATTTATTTATAACTTTAACGAAAAAATATGGAGTTTTAATTAGTTAGGAGCGTTCTTAGATGATCAGGGAAGAAAATAAACCAAAAAAGAGCTGTTAAATAAGAGAAATAATACATAATAATGCCATTTAAAGATGAATTTTGATGGAAAAAAACAGAAAAAATGGGTTTTTACCCCCTAAATCAGGCCCTGGATCACCCATTAGGGATTCATTTTAAAGCCTGATTATATCCCCAACGGATAGCGTTGAAAAAGTTAGAAGAAATTAGATAGGAAAAAATACAGAGTGATTCGAATGTAGAGATGTCATGAAAAAAAATGGTCAAAAATCGAAATTTAATTATCAATTGCTCCTTTCCTATTACGAATGAAGGAACCAAAAAATACGTTTATAACGTAGTTCGGCGAGATCTTTCCGATAAGGTACATGGGATTTCGATTTGAATCCATTTTGACCCCCAAAAAAATTGACAACCGTCAAAAATTTGCATGAAAAATCGTAATTTCCACTTTGTCTCAAATTGTTCCAATTTGCAGTCGTTTTAGGTATAGGTAAATGTATTGCAAAAAGAAAGTGTTTGAGATTCTTTAGTTTTAAGTTCAAATACATTTTTCTGTCCGATGTTCCAGTTTCGACTTATTCAGTACCAAAGTGGGGTCTACAAACAGCATTTTTCGACATAAAAAAATTCAAAAAAATTGCTTCCCATTTTCCGAATACCGCCAGTTTCAATAGGGTTCTGAAGCTCCCGGTCCTCCACAACCTCCAAAAATTTAAATTGATTTAATTCACTTTTGCGACCTGTAATCGATTGCAACGAAAATCGCTGAAATTTCGACTTTGACGTTTAATAGCACCGAAACGGAACACCCTGTATAACTGAATTTTTTAGCGAAGCTAGCCGCACTATCCCTCTATTAACCCAGAAAATTTGGTTGCCGCCACTCTAACCATTTTCGAGAAAAAAAATTGAAAAAGTGAAAATGTCGAAACGGACAACATACGCACGCACATACGCACACACATTTTCTGACCAAGGGCTCGGTATATAGACCGAGCCTGAAAGGCGGTCTATAACTAGTACGGGTAGACCGCCTAATCGCCCCCCGAGGGGGCTCTATAAGGTCGGTAATATCATCATTCTCATGCCCTGAAAATTTCGTGTTTCTATGCCATGTATTAAGGAAGATATCACACTCCTTCGGACTGATGATGGAGAATAGACCGCCCTTCGTGACCCCATCGCTACATACATACAAACACCTACACGTAGAAACTATTTTTGCCAACAAAAATACTTTTCGGACACCCTGTATACATACATACAAACATAAACACATATTAATAAAAGTATATTTGATTTGCTTGAAATTCGACCTAATAAAGTTTATCTAAGTACTAATAGGAGTATTTGCCCATTCCAAGAATTTTTGGACACCCTGTATACATTCAATCTAACACTCACACGTTTAAATAGGAATATAGACGATTTTCTTGAAATCCGCCTTAATTACGTTTATTTTGGTCGTATTAAAATGAGTTGCAAATACTAAGACTTTTCGGACACCCTGTATACACACGTACAAGCATAAACACATAGTAATAGAAATATAGACGATTTTCTTGAAATCCGCCTTAATTAAGTTTATTTAGGTCCTAATAAAAGGAGTTGCACCCTGTATACACACGTACAATCATAAACACATAGTAATACAAATATAGACGATTTTCTTGAAATCCGCCTTAATTAAGTTTATTTTGGTCCTAATAAAAGGAGTTGCAAATAATAAGACTTTTCGGACACCCTGTAT
Organism: Philopedon plagiatum; assembly: GCA_963971165.1. Classification (NCBI taxonomy): domain Eukaryota; kingdom Metazoa; phylum Arthropoda; class Insecta; order Coleoptera; family Curculionidae; genus Philopedon; species Philopedon plagiatum. Next base: position 17,757,733 of record OZ020196.1, on the reverse strand, counting down.
ACACACGCACAAGCATAAACACATAGTAATACAAATATAGACAATTTTCTTGAAATCCGCCTTAATTAAGTTTATTTTGGTCCTAATAAAAGGAGTTGCAAATAATAAGACTTTTCGGACACCCTGTATACACACGTACAAGCATAAACACATATTAATACAAATATATTCGATTTACTTGAAATTCGACCTAATAATGCTAAGTACTAATAGGAGTATTTGCCCATTCCAAGAATTTTTGGACACCCTGTATACATTCAATCTAACACTCACACGTTTAAATAGGAATATAGACGATTTTCTTGAAATCCGCCTTAATTACCTTTATTTTGGTCGTATTAAAATGAGTTGCAAATACTAAGACTTTTCGGACACCCTGTATACACACGTACAAGCATAAACACATAGTAATACAAATATAGACGATTTTATTGAAATCCGCCTTAATTAAGTTTATTTAGGTCCTAATAAAAGGAGTTGCACCCTGTATACACACGTACAATCATAAACACATAGTAATACAAATATAGACGATTTTCTTGAAATCCGCCTTAATTAAGTTCATTTTGGTCCTAATAAAAGGAGTTGCAAATAATAAGACTTTTCGGACACCCTGTATACACACGCACAAGCATAAACACATAGTAATACAAATATAGACAATTTTCTTGAAATCCGCCTTAATTAAGTTTATTTTGGTCCTAATAAAAGGAGTTGCAAATAATAAGACTTTTCGGACACCCTGTATACACACGTACAAGCATAAACACATATTAATACAAATATATTCGATTTACTTGAAATTCGCCTAATAATGTTTATCTAAGTACTAATAGGAGTATTTGCCCATTCCAAACTAAGACTTTTCCAACACCCTGTATACAAACATATAAATCCGTACACATAGAAATGCAAATATATACCTACGATTTGCTTTAAATCCGACCATCGAGTTACTATTTGTACGAAAGGCAAAGGTATTTGCCCATTCAAAGACTTTTCGGACACCCTGTATACATACATAAAAACACAACACAACACGACACATGGTAATTTAAATATTTTCGATTTTCTTGAAAACCGACCCTATTAATTTTATCTTCGTACTTATGACAAAGTTATTTGCGCATATAAAGACTTTTCGGACACCCTGTAGGCATATACAGAATCACCCACATGCCGAAAGGTATAAAATGTACTTTCGAATCGTTCAGGTTACTTTAAAAGGGAGTCAATTCATTTCCCTAAAATTAAATTTGGCAAAGATATTTCCCCATACAAAGACTTTTTGGACATTCTGTTGTGTGTACCAACATATAAACAACCACACAAAGGAATGAAAAATTTACGATTTCCTTGAAATAAGACTCATTTAAGTTTTTCTTCGCTCTAATGACAAAGATATTTGCGCATACAAAGACTTTTCGGACACCCTGTAGACATATATACAATCATGCACATGCCGGAAGGTATAAAATGTATTTTAGAATCGTTCTGGTTACTTTAAAACGATCCGAATCAAGTCATTTCCCTAAAATTAAATTAAAATTATTCAATAATAATTAATATATTGCCCCAAAAGTATACACGCTCATGGATAGAAAATAAAATGCATATTTTGGGATTTTTTCGATGCCACTGAGCTTCATATTAGAATCTTCAATGATGCTTTGTAGCGTCATAGGAAAATCGATTAAAATGGTATTTAATCGGTATAATATGAAATGAAATGTCTTTCTACCGAAAGTATAAGGTCCCTAAATGCATTGCCCGGTAAATTCGAGGCCGAAGTTGGTCCGGACTCCTTCCAATCTCGCATCAAAATGCTGACATTTTAGCCAAATTGTGACATTTCATACATTATAATTAAATGAATAAATTTCCCCGTATAGAAATTGATTTTTAAATGCCTTTGCAGGACCTCAGCAAAATTAATGAAATTGGTATTTAATGCTCAAATCGTCCAATGAAATGTACCGCTATTAAAAATATAAAGTCCATTTTACCTTTGCCATGTATATTTCAAGCCGAAATCGGTCCAGGAAGCTTCCAATATCGCTACAAAAACTGTTATTTTCATGACATTTTGACAGGTCATATTTTAATTTCGATGTAAAGAGGGTCCGTTCAATTGTTTTGTCAAGGCACGGCTTTTATATATGCACTTTTTAAAATTTTTCCTGCAGCGATGCAAAAAAAGGTATTTATTTATAACTTTAACGAAAAAATATGGAGTTTTAATTAGTTAGGAGTGTTCTTAGATGATCAGGGAAGAAAATAAACCAAAAAAGAATCGTTAAATAAGAGAAATAATATATAATAATGCCTTTTAAATATGAATTTTGATGGAAAAAAACATAAAAAATGAGTTTTTACCCCCTAAATCAGGCCCTGGATCACCCATTCGGGATTCATTTTAAAGCCTGATTATATCCCCAACGGATAGCGTTGAAAAAGTTAGAAGAAATTAGATAGGAAAAGATACAGAGTGATTCAAATGTGGAATTTCGATTTGGATCCATTTTGACCCCCCAAAAAATTCAAAACCGTCAAAAATTTGCATGAAAATTCGTAATTTCCACTTTTTCCCAAATTTTTCCAATTTCCAGTCGTTTTAGGTATAGGTAAATGTATTGCAAAAAGAAAGTATTTGAGATTCTTTAGTTTTAAGTTCAAATACGTTTTTCTGTCCGATGTTCCTGTTTCGACTTATTCGGTGCCAAATTGGGGTCTACAAAGGGCATTTTTCGACATAAAAAAATTCAAAAAAATTACTTCCCATTTTCCGAATACCGCCAGTTTCAATAGGGTTCGGAACACCCCGGTCCTCCACAACCTCCAAAAATTTAAATCGATTTAATTCACTTTTGCGACCTGTAATCGATGTCAACGGAAATCGCTGAAATTTCGACTTTGGCGTTTAATAACTCCGAAACGGAACACCCTGTATAACTGAATTTTTTACCGAAGCTAGCCGCACTATCCCTCTATTAACCCAGAAAATTTGGTTGCCGCCTCTATAACCGTTTTCGAGAAAAAAAATTGAAAAAGTGAAAATGTCGAAACGGACGACAACATACGGCCATACATACATACACACACACATTTTTCTGACCAAGGGCTCGGTATATAGACCGAGCCTGAAAGGCGGTCTATAACTAGTACGGATAGACCGCCTAATCGCCCCCCGAGGGGTCTCTATAAGGTCGGTAATATCATCATTGTCACGCCCTGAAAATTTCGTGTTGCTAGGCCATGTATTAAGGAAGATATCACACTCCTTCGGACTGATCATGGAGAATAGACCGCCCTTCGTAACCGTATCGCTATATACATACAAACACATATTACATATAAATACAATATGTACGATTTCGCTGAAACCCTACTAAATTAAACTTGTCATCTTTCGATCGGCTTTGAACCATACATTAGATACCATCATCTTCCTGAAATGGTCGAGCTGGATGAAGATTGGTGGCGAGCCCTTCGGGCACGCCACTGATGTCTCTATGGAAAAAAATTGTGCATACTTATTATGAACGTCGCTTCTTTCAATCTAAGAAGCCGTTCGCGAGTTGTAAGTTGTTAACTTTACCCCTAATCGTTGCTATGGCAATCATTAAAATTGAAAATTGCAAAAATATTTTTCAATGATTGACCGAATTCTACTTAGATGCGAAATTTCTATTCTGCAACTCAATAAATAACGGAGAAATCAAATTGATCGTCGTCATGACTACCCAAAATCGAAATTATTTTCAAATAAAAAAGTAGTTTACTTCCATCCCTTTCGATAGCCACCTCACTCGTTCCAATCGCAGAAGGCGTCCGCGAGTTATAAATTGTCAACTTTATCCTTAATCGTTGCTATGCCAACCATGGGAATCGATTTTTCCAGATATATTTTTGAATGAGTGACCGAATTCTTCCGAGATATCAGTTTTCAACTTTCCAACTCAATAAATAACGAAAATAGCAAATTGTTCATCGTCCCGGCAACGAAAAGTCAAAATTATTTTCACATAAAAAAGTAGTGAACTTTCTAACATTTCGATCGTCACTTTACTGGTTTCAATCAGATAAGCCGTTCGCGAGTTAAAAATGATCAACTTTATGCTCAATCGTTGCTATGGTAATCATCGGAATCAAAATTTATAAAAATATTTTTGAATGATTGACTGAATTCTACTCAGATATCAAATTTCAACTCTAAAACTCAATAAATAATGGAAATAGCAAACTGTTCGTCGTCATGGCAACGAAATGTCAAAATTATTTTAACATAAAAAAGTAGCTTACTTCGTTCCCTTTCGATTGCCACCTCACTCGTTTCAATCAGATCAGCCGTACGTGAGTTAGAAATTGTCAACTCTATCCTTAATCGTTGCTATAGAAACCATGCGAATCAAAATTTACACATATAATTTTGAATGATTGACCGAATTCTTCCCATATATCAAATTTCAGCTCTCTAACTCAATAAATATCGGAAATAGCAAATTTTTCGTCGTCATGCCAACGAAATGTCGAAATTATTTTCAAATAAAATAGCTTACTTCCTCCCCTTTCGATTGCCACATCACTCTTTTCAATCGAATAATCCGTTCTCAATTAATAACAAATCTAAGCAAAATTTAAATCAGACCCGTCATTGTGATTTACCCCGTATACTACCTCATGGAATAGCCTTTCTATGATGCTTCGCCGCGTCATCGAAAAATTGTTAAAATTGGTATTTAATGACTAATTCTTCAAATTATATGTTCCGAAATCCACACGGGAAGGTCTATAGAGGCGTTGCCCGGTATTATACAAGTCGAAAACGGTTCAGAAACCCTAAAATCTCGCAAGGAAAACTGGCATTTTTGCGACATTTCGACCCTTCATATTTTAATACATTTCTCCGTATGAAACTGATTTTGACATGCATTTGCATGGTCTGAGAAAAATTAAAAAAATTCGTATTTAATGCTTAAATCGTCCAATGAAACGTATTTTAACTAAAAATATAAAGTCCGTTTTACCTTTGCCATGTATATTTCAAGCCGAAATCGGTCCAGGAAGCTTCCAATATCGCTACAAAAACTGTTATTTTCATGACATTTTGACAGGTCATATTTTAATTTCGATGTAAAGAGGGTCAGTTTCATTTGTTTTTTTTCAAGGCACGGCTTTTATATATGTACTTTTTAAAATTTTTCCTGCAGCGATGCAAAAAAAGGTATTTATTTATAACTTTAACGAAAAAATATTGAGTTTTAATTAGTTAGGAGTGTTCTCAGATGATGTAGGAAGAAAATAAACCAAAAAAGAGCTGTTAAATAAGAGAAATAATACATAATAATGCCATTTAAAGATGAATTTTGATGGAAAAAAACAGAAAAAATGAGTTTTTACCCCCTAAATCAGGCCCTGGATCACCCATTCGGGATTCATTTTAAAGCCTGATTATATCCCCAACGGATAGCGTTGAAAAAGTTAGAAGAAATTAGATAGGAAAAAATACAGAGTGATTCGAATGTAGAGATGTCATGAAAAAAAATGGTCAAAAATCGAAATTTAATTATCAATTGCTCCTTTCCTATTACGAATGAAGGAACCAAAAAATACGTTTATAACGTAGTTCGGCGAGGTCTTTCCGATAAGGTACATGGGATTTCGATTTGAATCCATTTTGACCCCCAAAAAAATTGACAACCGTCAAAAATTTGCATGAAAAATCGTAATTTCCACTTTTTCTCAAATTTTTCCAATTTCCAGTCGTTTCAGGTATAGGTAAATGTATTGCAAAAAGAAAGTATTTGAGATTCTTTAGTTTTATGTTCAAATACGTTTTTCTGTACGACGTTTCGTTTTCGAGTTATTCAGTGCCAAATTGGGGTCTGCAAACGGCTTTTTTCGACATAAAAAAATTCAAAAGAATTACTTCCCTTTTTCCGAATACCGCCAATTTCAATAGGGTTCTGAAGCTCCCGGTCCTCCACAACCTCCGAAAATTTAAATCAATTTAATTACGTTTTGCGACCTGTAATCGATCCCATAGGAAATCGCTGAAATTTCGACTTTAACGTTTAATAACTCCGAAACGGAACACCCTGTATAGCTGAATTTTTTATCGAAGCTAGTCGCACTATCCCTCTATTAACCCAGAGAATCTGGTTGCTGTCCCTCTAACTGTTTTCGAGAAAAAAAATTGAAAAGGTGAAAATGTCGAAACGGACGACAACATACGGCCATACATACACACATTTTTCTGACCAAGGGCTCGGTATATAGACCGAGCCTGAAAGGCGGTCTATAAATAGATTGCGTAGACCGCCTAATCGCCCCCCGAGGGGGCTCTATAAGGTCGGTAATATCATCATTGTCATGCCCTGAAAATTTCGTGTTTCTAGGCCAAGTATTAAGGAAGATATCACACTCCTTCGGACTGATGATGGAGAATAGACCGCCCTTCGTGACCCCATCGCTACATACATACAAACACCTACACGTAGAAACTATTTTTGCCAACAAAAATACTTTTCGGACACCCTGTATACATACATACAAACATAAACACATATTAATACAAATATATTTGATTTGCTTGAAATTCGACCTAATAAAGTTTATCTAAGTACTAATAGGAGTATTTGCCCATTCCAAGAATTTTTGGACACCCTGTATACATTCAATCTAACACTCACACGTTTAAATAGGAATATAGACGATTTTCTTGAAATCCGCCTTAATTACGTTTATTTTGGTCGTATTAAAATGAGTTGCAAATACTAAGACTTTTCGGACACCCTGTATACACACGTACAAGCATAAACACATAGTAATACAAATATAGACGATTTTCTTGAAATCCGCCTTAATTAAGTTTATTTAGGTCCTAATAAAAGGAGTTGCACCCTGTATACGCACGTACAATCATAAACACATAGTAATACAAATATAGACGATTTTCTTGAAATCCGCCTTAATTAAGTTTATTTTGGTCCTAATAAAAGGAGTTGCAAATAATAAGACTTTTCGGACACCCTGTATACACACGCACAAGCATAAACACATAGTAATACAAATATAGACAATTTTCTTGAAATCCGCCTTAATTAAGTTTATTTTGGTCCTAATAAAAGGAGTTGCAAATAATAAGACTTTTCGGACACCCTGTATACACACGTACAAGCATAAACACATATCAATACAAATATACTCGATTTACTTGAAAATCGACCTAATAATGCTAAGTACTAATAGGAGTATTTGCCCATTCCAAACTAAGACTTTTCCAACACCCTGTATACAAACATATAAATCCGTACACATAGAAATGCAAATATATACCTACGATTTGCTTTAAATCCGACCATCGAGTTACTATTTGTACGAAAGGCAAAGGTATTTGCCCATTCAAAGACTTTTCGGACACCCTGTATACATACATAAAAACACAACACAACACGACACATGGTAATTTAAATATTTTCGATTTTCTTGAAAACCGACCCTATTAATTTTATCTTCGTACTTATGACAAAGTTATTTGCGCATAATATAAAGACTTTTCGGACACCCTGTAGGCATATACAGAATCACCCACATGCCGAAAGGTATAAAATGTACTTTCGAATCGTTCAGGTTACTTTAAAAGGGAGTCAATTCATTTCCCTAAAATTAAATTTGGCAAAGATATTTCCCCATACAAAGACTTTTTGGACATTCTGTTGTGTACCAACATATAAACAACCACACAAAGGAATGAAAAATTTACGATTTCCTTGAAATAAGACTCATTTAAGTTTTTCTTCGCTCTAATGACAAAGATATTTGCGCATACAAAGACTTTTCGGACACCCTGTAGACATATATACAATCATGCACATGCCGGAAGGTATAAAATGTATTTTAGAATCGTTCTGGTTACTTTAAAACGATCCGAATCAAGTCATTTCCCTAAAATTAAATTAAAATTATTCAATAATAAATAATATATTGCCCCAAAAGTATACACGCTCATGGATAGAAAATAAAATGCATATTTTGGGATTTTTTCGATGCCACTGAGCTTCATATTAGAATCTTCAAGGATGCTTTGTAGCGTCATAGGAAAATCGATTAAAATGGTATTTAATCGGTATAATATGAAATGAAATGTCTTTCTACCGAAAGTATAAGGTCCCTAAATGCATTGCCCGGTAAATTCGAGGCCGAAGTTGGTCCGGACTCCTTCCAATCTCGCATCAAAATGCTGACATTTTAGCCAAATTGTGACATTTCATACATTATAATTAAATGAATAAATTTCCCCGTATAGAAATTGATTTTTAAATGCCTTTGCAGGACCTCAGCAAAATTAATGAAATTGGTATTTAATGCTCAAATCGTCCAATGAAATGTACCGCTATTAAAAATATAAAGTCCATTTTACCTTTGCCATGTATATTTCAAGCCGAAATCGGTCCAGGAAGCTTCCAATATCGCTACAAAAACTGTTATTTTCATGACATTTTGACAGGTCATATTTTTAATTTCGATGTAAAGAGGGTCCGTTCAATTGTTTTGTCAAGGCACGGCTTTTATATATGCACTTTTTAAAATTTTTCCTGCAGCGATGCAAAAAAAGGTATTTATTTATAACTTTAACGAAAAAATATGGAGTTTTAATTAGTTAGGAGTGTTCTTAGATGATCAGGGAAGAAAATAAACCAAAAAAGAATCGTTAAATAAGAGAAATAATATATAATAATGCCTTTTAAATATGAATTTTGATGGAAAAAAACAGAAAAAATGAGTTTTTACCCCCTAAATCAGGCCCTGGATCACCCATTCGGGATTCATTTTAAAGCCTGATTATATCCCCAACGGATAGCGTTGAAAAAGTTAGAAGAAATTAGATAGGAAAAGATACAGAGTGATTCAAATGTAGAGATGTCATGAAAAAAAATCGTAAATAATCTAAATTTAATTATCGCTTGCTCCTTTCCTATTAGGAATGAAGGAACCAAAAAATATGCAAATCACGTATTTCGGCGACCTCTTTCCGATAAGGCACATGGGATTTCGATTTGAATCCATTTTGACCCCCAAAAAAATTAAAAACTGTCATAAAATTGCACGAAAAATGGTAATTTCCAGTTTTTCCCAAATTTTTACAATTTCCAGTCGTTTTAGGTATAGGTAAATGTATTGGAAAAAGAAAGTATTTGAGATTCTTTAGTTTTATGTTCAAATACGTTTTTCTGTCCGATGCTCCGGCTTTGACTTATTAAGCGCCAAAGAGGGGTCTACAAAGGGCATTTTTCGACATAAAAAAATTCAAAAAAATTACTTCCCATTTTAGGAATACCGCCAGTTTCAATAGGGTTCTGAAGCTCCCTGACCTCCACAACCTCCGAAAGTTTAAATCGATTTAATTAAGTTTTGCGACCTGTAATCGATCCCATAGGAAATCGCTGAAATTTCGACTTTAACGTTTTATATCTCCGAAACGGAACACCCGGTATAACTGAATTTTTTACCGAAGCTAGCCGCACTATCCCTCTATTAACCCAGAAAATTTGGTTGCCCTCATTCTAACCGTTTTCGAGAAAAAAAATTGAAAAGGTGAAAATGTCGAAACGGACGACAACATACGGCCATACATACACACATTTTTCTGACCAAGGGCTCGGTATATAGACCGAGCCTGAAAGGCGGTCTATAACTAGTACGGATAGACCGCCTAATCGCCCCCCGAGGGGTCTCTATAAGGTCGGTAATATCATCATTGTCACGCCCTGAAAATTTCGTGTTGCTAGGCCATGTATTAAGGAAGATATCACACTCCTACGGACTGATGATGGAGAATAGACCGCCCTTCGTAACCCCATCGCTACATACATACAAACACCTACACGTAGAAACTATTTTTGCCAACAAAAATACTTTTCGGACACCCTGTATACATACATTCAAACATAAACACATATTAATACAAATATATTCGATTTGCTTGAAATTCGACCTAATAAAGTTTATCTAAGTACTAATAGGAGTATTTGCTCATTCCAAGACTTTTTGGACACCCTGTATACATTCAATCTAACACTCACACGTTTAAATAGGAATATAGACGATTTTCTTGAAATCCGCCTTAATTACGTTTATTGTGGTCGTATTAAAAGGAGTTGCAAATGCTAAGACTTTTCGGACACCCTGTATACACACGTACAAGCATAAACACATAGTAATACAAATATAGACGATTTTCTTGAAATCCGCCTTAATTAAGTTTATTTAGGTCCTAATAAAAGGAGTTGCAAATAATAAGACTTTTCGGACACCCTGTATACACACGTACAATCATAAACACATAGTAATACAAATATAGACGATTTTCTTGAAATCCGCCTTAATTAAGTTTATTTTGGTCCTAATAAAAGGAGTTGCAAATAAGAAGACTTTTCGGACACCCTGTATACACACGTACAAGCATAAACACATAGTAATACAAATATAGACAATTTTCTTGAAATCCGCCTTAATTAAGTTTATTTTGGTCGTAATAAAAGGAGTTGCAAATAATAAGACTTTTCGGACACCCTGTATACACACGTACAAGCATAAACACATAGTAATACAAATATATTCGATTTGCTTGAAATTCGACCTAATAAAGTTTATCTAAGTACTAATAGGAGTATTTACCCATTCCAAGACTTTTTGGACACCCTGTATACATTCACACTAACACTCACACGTTTAAATACGAGTATAGCCGATTTCCTTAAAATCCTAATTAGTTAAGTTTATCTTGGTACTAGTAGAAGTATTTACCCATACTAAGGCTTTTCGAACACCCTGTATACAAACATATAAATCCGTACACATAGAAATGCAAATATATACCTACGATTTGCTTTAAATCCGACAATTGAGTTACTATTTGTACAAAAGGCAAAGGTATTTGCCCATTCAAAGACTTTTCGGACACCCTGTATACATACATAAAAACACAACACAACACGACACGTGGTAATTTAAATATTTTCGATTTTCTTGAAAACCGACCCTATTAATTTTATCTTCGTACTTATGACAAAGATATTTGCGCATATAAAGACTTTTCGGACACCCTGTAGGCATATACAGAATCACCCACATGCCGAAAGGTCTAAAATGTACTTTCGAATCGTTCAGGTTACTTTAAAAGGATCCGAGTCAATTCATTTCCCTAAAATTAAATTTGGCAAAGATATTTCCGCATACAAAGACTTTTTGGACATTCTGTATAAATACCAACATAATAATATAAACAACCACACAACGGAATAAAAACTTTACGATTTCCTTGAAATAAAACTCGTTTAAGTTTTTCTTCGTGCCAATGACAAATATGTTTGCGCATACAAAGTTTTCGGACACCCTGTACTATACATACATACAAACACAACAACCACGACACAGTAATTTAAATATTTTCGATGTTCTTGAAAACCGGCTCAATTAATTTTATCTTCGTACTAACGGCAAAGATATTTCCGCATACAAAGACTTTTTGGACATTCTGTATACATACCAACATATAAACAACCACACAAAGGAATGAAAAATTTACGATTTCGTTGAAATAAGACTCATTAAGTTTTTCTTCGTGCCAATGACAAAGATATTTGCGCATACAAAGACTTTTCGGCCACCCTGTAGACATATATACAATCATGCACATGCCGGAAGGTATAAAATGTATTTTCGAATCGTTCTGGTTACTTTAAAACGATCCGAATCAAGTCATTTCCCTAAAATTAAATTAAAATTGTTCAATAATAATTAATATATTGCCCCAAAGGTATACACGCTCATGGTTAGAAAATAAAATGCATATTTTGAATTTTTTCGATGCCACTGAGCTTCATATTAGAATCTTCAATGATGCTTTGTAGCGTCATAGGAAAATCGATTAAAATGGTATTTAATCTGTATAATATGAAATGAAATGTCTTTCTACCGAAAGTATAAGGTCCCTAAATCCCTTGCCTGGTAAATTTGAAGCCGAAGTTGGTCCACACTCCTTCCAATCTCGCATCAAAATGCTGACATTTAAGCCAAATTGTGACATTTTATACATTATAATTAAATTAATACATTTCCCCGTATAGAAATTGATTGTTATAATGCAATGCAGGGCCTCAGCAAAACCAATAAAATATGTATTTAATGCTTACATCGTCCAATGAAATGTACCGTAATTAAAAATATAAACTCCGTTTTACCTTTGCCATGTATATTTCAAGCCGAAATCGGTCCAGGAAGCTTCCAATATCGCTACAAAAACTGTTATTTTCATGACATTTTGACAGGTCATATTTTTTTAATTTCGATGTAAAGAGGGTCCGTTCAATTGTTTTGTCAAGGCACGGCTTTTATATATGCACTTTTTAAAATTTTTCCTGCAGCGATGCAAAAAAAGGTATTTATTTATAACTTTAACGAAAAAATATGGAGTTTTAATTGGTTAGGAGTGTTCTTAGATGATCAGGGAAGAAAATAAACCAAAAAAGAATCGTTAAATAAGAGAAATAATATATAATAATGCCTTTTAAAGATGACTTTTGGTTGAAAAAAACCGAAAAAATGAGTTTTTACCCCCTAAATGCGGCCCTGGATCACCCATTCGGGATTTGTTTTAAAGCCTGATTATATCCCCAACGGATAGAGTTGAAAAAGTTAGAAGAAATTAGATAGGAAAAGATACAGAGTGATTCAAATGTAGAGATGTCATGAAAAAAAATCGTAAAAAATCGAAATTTAATTATCAATTGCTCCTTTCCTATTAGAAATAAAAGAACTAAAAAATACGTTTCTAACGTATTTCGGCGAGCTCTTTCCGATAGGGCACATGGAATTTCGATTTGGATCCATTTTGACCCCCCAAAAAATTCAAAACCGTCAAAAATTTGCATGAAAATTCGTAATTTCCACTTTTTCCCAAATTTTTCCAATTTCCAGTCGTTTTAGGTATAGGTAAATGTATTGCAAAAAGAAAGTATTTGAGATTCTTTAGTTTTAAGTTCAAATACGTTTTTCTGTCCGATGTTCCGGTTTCGACTTATTCGGTGCCAAATTGGGGTCTACAAAGGGCATTTTTCGACATAAAAAAATTCAAAAAAATTACTTCCCATTTTCCGAATACCGCCAGTTTCAATAGGGTTCGGAACACCCCGGTCCTCCACAACCTCCAAAAATTTAAATCGATTTAATTCACTTTTGCGACCTGTAATCGATGTCAACGGAAATCGCTGAAATTTCGACTTTGGCGTTTAATACCTCCGAAACGGAACACCCTGTATAACTGAATTTTTTACCGAAGCTAGCCGCACTATCCCTCTATTAACCCAGAAAATTTGGTTGCCGCCTCTATAACCGTTTTCGAGAAAAAAAATTGAAAAGGTGAAAATGTCGAAACGGACGACAACATACGTACACACATTTTTCTGACCAAGGGCTCGGTATATAGACCGAGCCTGAAAGGCGGTCTATAACAATACTAGTACGGGTAGACCGCCTAATCGCCCCCCGAGGGGGCTCTATAAGGTCGGTAATATAAAACATTGTCATGCCCTGAAAATGTCGTGTTGCTAGGCCATGTATTAAGGAAGATATCACACTCCTTCGGACTGATGATGGAGAATAGACCGCCCTTCGTAACCCCATCGCTACATACATACAAACACCTACACGTAGAAACTATTTTTGCCAACAAAAATACTTTTCGGACACCCTGTATACATACATTGAAACATAAACACATATTAATACAAATATATTCGATTTGCTTGAAATTCGACCTAATAAACTTTATCTAAGTACTAATAGGAGTATTTGCCCATTCCAAGACTTTTTAGACACCCTGTATACATTCAATCTAACACTCACACGTTTAAATAGGAATATAGACGATTTTCTTGAAATCCGCCTTAATTACGTTTATTGTGGTCGTATTAAAAGGAGTTGCAAATGCTAAGACTTTTCGGACACCCTGTATACACACGTACAAGCATAAACACATAGTAATACAAATATAGACGATTTTCTTGAAATCCGCCTTAATTAAGTTTATTTAGGTCCTAATAAAAGGAGTTGCAAATAATAAGACTTTTCGGACACCCTGTATACACACGTACAATCATAAACACATAGTAATACAAATATAGACGATTTTCTTGAAATCCGCCTTAATTAAGTTTATTTTGGTCCTAATAAAAGGAGTTGCAAATAAGAAGACTTTTCGGACACCCTGTATACACACGTACAAGCATAAACACATAGTAATACAAATATAGACAATTTTCTTGAAATCCGCCTTAATTAAGTTTATTTTGGTCGTAATAAAAGGAGTTGCAAATAATAAGACTTTTCGGACACCCTGTATACACACGTACAAGCATAAACACATAGTAATACAAATATATTCGATTTGCTTGAAATTCGACCTAATAAAGTTTATCTAAGTACTAATAGGAGTATTTACCCATTCCAAGACTTTTTGGACACCCTGTATACATTCACACTAACACTCACACGTTTAAATACGAGTATAGCCGATTTCCTTAAAATCCTAATTAGTTAAGTTTATCTTGGTACTAGTAGAAGTATTTACCCATACTAAGGCTTTTCGAACACCCTGTATACAAACATATAAATCCGTACACATAGAAATGCAAATATATACCTACGATTTGCTTTAAATCCGACAATTGAGTTACTATTTGTACAAAAGGCAAAGGTATTTGCCCATTCAAAGACTTTTCGGACACCCTGTATACATACATAAAAACACAACACAACACGACACGTGGTAATTTAAATATTTTCGATTTTCTTGAAAACCGACCCTATTAATTTTATCTTCGTACTTATGACAAAGATATTTGCGCATATAAAGACTTTTCGGACACCCTGTAGGCATATACAGAATCACCCACATGCCGAAAGGTCTAAAATGTACTTTCGAATCGTTCAGGTTACTTTAAAAGGATCCGAGTCAATTCATTTCCCTAAAATTAAATTTGGCAAAGATATTTCCGCATACAAAGACTTTTTGGACATTCTGTATAAATACCAACATAATAATATAAACAACCACACAACGGAATAAAAACTTTACGATTTCCTTGAAATAAAACTCGTTTAAGTTTTTCTTCGTGCCAATGACAAATATGTTTGCGCATACAAAGTTTTCGGACACCCTGTACTATACATACATACAAACACAACAACCACGACACAGTAATTTAAATATTTTCGATGTTCTTGAAAACCGGCTCAATTAATTTTATCTTCGTACTAACGGCAAAGATATTTCCGCATACAAAGACTTTTTGGACATTCTGTATACATACCAACATATAAACAACCACACAAAGGAATGAAAAATTTACGATTTCGTTGAAATAAGACTCATTAAGTTTTTCTTCGTGCCAATGACAAAGATATTTGCGCATACAAAGACTTTTCGGCCACCCTGTAGACATATTATATACAATCATGCACATGCCGGAAGGTATAAAATGTATTTTCGAATCGTTCTGGTTACTTTAAAACGATCCGAATCAAGTCATTTCCCTAAAATTAAATTAAAATTGTTCAATAATAATTAATATATTGCCCCAAAGGTATACACGCTCATGGTTAGAAAATAAAATGCATATTTTGAATTTTTTCGATGCCACTGAGCTTCATATTAGAATCTTCAATGATGCTTTGTAGCGTCATAGGAAAATCGATTAAAATGGTATTTAATCTGTATAATATGAAATGAAATGTCTTTCTACCGAAAGTATAAGGTCCCTAAATCCCTTGCCTGGTAAATTTGAAGCCGAAGTTGGTCCACACTCCTTCCAATCTCGCATCAAAATGCTGACATTTAAGCCAAATTGTGACATTTTATACATTATAATTAAATTAATACATTTCCCCGTATAGAAATTGATTGTTATAATGCAATGCAGGGCCTCAGCAAAACCAATAAAATATGTATTTAATGCTTACATCGTCCAATGAAATGTACCGTAATTAAAAATATAAACTCCGTTTTACCTTTGCCATGTATATTTCAAGCCGAAATCGGTCCAGGAAGCTTCCAATATCGCTACAAAAACTGTTATTTTCATGACATTTTGACAGGTCATATTTTAATTTCGATGTAAAGAGGGTCCGTTCAATTGTTTTGTCAAGGCACGGCTTTTATATATGCACTTTTTAAAATTTTTCCTGCAGCGATGCAAAAAAAGGTATTTATTTATAACTTTAACGAAAAAATATGGAGTTTTAATTGGTTACGAGTGTTCTTAGATGATCAGGGAAGAAAATAAACCAAAAAAGAATCGTTAAATAAGAGAAATAATATATAATAATGCCTTTTAAAGATGACTTTTGGTTGAAAAAAACCGAAAAAATGAGTTTTTACCCCCTAAATGCGGCCCTGGATCACCCATTCGGGATTTGTTTTAAAGCCTGATTATATCCCCAACGGATAGAGTTGAAAAAGTTAGAAGAAATTAGATAGGAAAAGATACAGAGTGATTCAAATGTAGAGATGTCATGAAAAAAAATCGTAAAAAATCGAAATTTAATTATCAATTGCTCCTTTCCTATTAGAAATAAAAGAACTAAAAAATACGTTTCTAACGTATTTCGGCGAGCTCTTTCCGATAGGGCACATGGAATTTCGATTTGGATCCATTTTGACCCCCCAAAAAATTCAAAACCGTCAAAAATTTGCATGAAAATTCGTAATTTCCACTTTTTCCCAAATTTTTCCAATTTCCAGTCGTTTTAGGTATAGGTAAATGTATTGCAAAAAGAAAGTATTTGAGATTCTTTAGTTTTAAGTTCAAATACGTTTTTCTGTCCGATGTTCCGGTTTCGACTTATTCGGTGCCAAATTGGGGTCTACAAAGGGCATTTTTCGACATAAAAAAATTCAAAAAAATTACTTCCCATTTTCCGAATACCGCCAGTTTCAATAGGGTTCGGAACACCCCGGTCCTCCACAACCTCCAAAAATTTAAATCGATTTAATTCACTTTTGCGACCTGTAATCGATGTCAACGGAAATCGCTGAAATTTCGACTTTGGCGTTTAATACCTCCGAAACGGAACACCCTGTATAACTGAATTTTTTACCGAAGCTAGCCGCACTATCCCTCTATTAACCCAGAAAATTTGGTTGCCGCCTCTATAACCGTTTTCGAGAAAAAAAATTGAAAAGGTGAAAATGTCGAAACGGACGACAACATACGGCCATACATACACACATTTTTCTGACCAAGGGCTCGGTATATAGACCGAGCCTGAAAGGCGGTCTATAACAATACAATATACAAAAAAAGAAGAAAAGTAGTAAAGTAATAGTGCACAATGGACTCAATTAGTCTGTGTGTGCACAAGAACAAAGGCATAACCAGAAAGGCAAATCAACAATAACATTTTATAACCCATTAAACCTGTCGAAAGTTATGCCATTAGTAAAGTTTTGCAAACAGGGGTAAATCCAGAGACGGCTTCTAACCTAGTTGGAAATAAAATCAGGATTCGATGTGCAAATAAAATACAAATATTTATTTACCCACATTGTGTTATTTGAAAGTGCGAGATAAGAAAATACCATATAGGGTGTCTGAAAAGTTTTAGCATGGTCAAATATCTTTACTATTAATAAAGATAGAGACACCAAATTTTAGTTGTATCTTATTGGTTAATAAATCTACTTTTTTATGTAATTTGACTTTTTCAACCCCCTTGGG
Source organism: Philopedon plagiatum (assembly GCA_963971165.1). Classification (NCBI taxonomy): domain Eukaryota; kingdom Metazoa; phylum Arthropoda; class Insecta; order Coleoptera; family Curculionidae; genus Philopedon; species Philopedon plagiatum. The sequence continues at coordinate 17,739,953 of OZ020196.1, read as the reverse complement.
GGGTTACGCTAGGGAGTTGAGGTCAAAAATTTTAAATGCAACCCTATGCCGTGTGGCACCTCATTTTAAAGATCTTTTCTCAGATGTTACTTCTTGGCAGAGTTCCAAAACGGACTTTATTACTGCCAAGAAGTTCATGGTGGCCATTCTAAACAACTTTTAACGTAATAAGTAAGGCAGTCACTGTTGGTCTGTTACCAGAGGCGTCGATGCCGAAAATAAGTACATACGGTATTTGACAGAAATAATTTAATTGATGGGCGTTGCCGTGATTGTGTGAAATAAAAAAAAAACGGTTTGCAAGTTCGACTCGCGCATAGAGGGTTCCGTGAGACATACAATATTGTGAATTTCTCACAGGACGCAAGAGTCTCAATAACTATGGTAAGACTAATGCTTGAATACATAAGAAGAGGCGGCCATGCCGAAAATAAGTCAGTGCGTAATATAACTGATTAGTAAGGCTGGCACGGTTGGTCACAATGTCACATCGTTAAGAATGTTCAAAAAAATATGACGTCATAAAATCGTAAAAATATGTTAAATACGTAGTTGTAGTTTTGACTATTGGAGATATATTCTTGAAAATGGGCAGGTTTGAATGTAGACACCAAAGTACATCCCCTGAAATTTCGTGCGCATGTCTAGCCCTCTTAGTTTGCGCGTGGTACGCAGTTTAGTCCACTGCGCAGATGGCAAATAAAGAAAAATAAAGTCGAAATAAACTTGGGAAAAAGTTATAAAGTTAAATACGTAGTGGTACCTTGACTTTTGGGAATATATTCTTAACAGTGAATGGGGTCACATGTAGACACCAATGTCCATCTCCTGAAATTCCGTGCGCATGTCCAGCACACTCGGTTTGCGAGTGGTACGCATTTTGGTCTACTGCGCAGATGGCAAAAAACGAAAAATAAAGTCGAAAAAAACTTGGGAAAAAGTTATAAAGTTAACTACGTAGTGGTACCTTGACTATTGGGGATATATTCTTAAAAGTGAATGGGTTCCAATGTAGACACCCAAATACATCTCCTGAAATTGCGTACGCATGTCTAGCACGCACGGTTTGCGCGAGGTACGCATTTTGGTCTATTGCGCAGATGTCAAAAAACAAAAAATATAAAAGCGACAAATGAAGAAGTAAAGTTGGAAAAAAGAAAAAAAGTGACCCACAAATCAAAAAATAGCAGCGCAGACTGGTACTGTATGGCACAAGAGGTCGACTAATGGTCGACTTGTGCCCCGCCCGATTATACGATTTATAATTTTTATAGGCTTGCCATTTAAAAATGCATTAAAATACGGGAGTTGCGGTAAAATGTTTCTTTTTTGAAGACTTTTAAAAGAAGAGGCCACCTGGCATAGGTTTGCATTCAAAATTTTTGACCTCAACTCCCTAGCGTAACCCCCCAAGGGGGTTGAAAAAGTCAAATTACATAAAAAAGTTGATTTATTAACGAATAAGATACAACTAAAATTTTGTGTCTCTATCTTTATTCATAGTAAAGATATTTGACCATGCTAAGACTTTTCAGACACCCTGTATGGTATTTTCTTATCTCGCACTTTCAAATAACACAATGTGGGTAAATAAATATTTGTATTTTATTTGCACATCGAATCCTGATTTTATTTCCAACTAGGTTAGAAGCCGTCTCTGGATTTTCCCCCGTTTGCAAAACTTTAGCCATTAGGTTATAGAGTAAGATCCCAGAGCGATAAGACATAACTTATTTTCACACAGATGAAACCTTAGGTTCTCAGTAGCGTCTCATGTGCTTTGAATACCTGCGTGCTTGTGGAGCTCACCCTGTGACACCTGGGCAGGTACCAGGTGAGAAAGGTAACTAAAAATAAGAGTTACTTAACTTAAATTTGTATGGCTGATTTTTATATATATTTTATAGAATATTATTCTCAAGTAGTATCGCAAGTGTCAGACACTTTCCATGGACCAAAACTTTTGTCAGACGCTTTAAAGCTCCACAAAAGATAAATGAACTTTACTTATTTTTAAATGTCTGATTTTTAAATATGTTATTAAGATAACTATTACAAAATTATATTTCATCAGTCAGACAAATTGTAATGACCAAAAATCCCCTAAACACAAAAATTATTCAGCCGTGAGTATGAGCTGAGAGCACTATGCGCATGCGTTTCAGAGTAAAGAATTTAAATATTTAAAAAAGTACTTACTGACTTACTGCTTTCGATTAAATATTTTTGCATCTTTATTTAAATAAGATGAATTTCAACATTAAGGTAATAATTAATAATTTATTAAAGTAAATTAATTTATTGCATATATTCGGTAAATTAATTTTTTTTTTCGTAGTAATTGTGTTTTATAAAAAAATTGTTTTTATTTTTTTTACCAAAGATAACAGTTGTGACATTTTTAAGAAAAAATAATTTTAGTAAAAAAAAATTAACTATGGTTAGTAAGTGAAAGTATTTGATTGTCCTTAATCATCGTGATCATCATCAAACTAATCATTAGAATTCTCATCAGTGAGCCAGTCATATTGTCCATTCGAGTCATCATCCTCATCGTCATCAGTTATGCTGTCGTTGCTGCCAGCTTCTTCTGTAAAAAACAAATAAAAAAATTACAAAACATAAAACTACAAATATAATAAATTGTAAACCTGAAGTCAAAGTACAGTACCTGGATCTTGAAGTGATTCACTAACGTCTCCTGGTAATTGGTCACCATCAAACCAATGAAAGTGATACTGGTTTTCTTCTAATGTCCACCCATTGTTTTCAGGAGTAAAGATGGTTGGTTGTTTTTCATTTGCATTATTCCACACGCTAGCAATGTAATTAGCTCGGAGAAATTGTTGAGATAACTCAGTTTTGCATGGTGGTAAATTGGTAGCATCAAAATTTTAAATTTTTTGGATTGAATTCTTCGTTTATATCAGATACTCAGATAAATTTTGATGCTACCAATTTACCACCATGCAAAACTGAGTTATCTCAACAATTTCTCCGAGCTAATTACATTCCTAGCGTGTGGAATAATGCAAATGAAAAACAACCAACCATCTTTACTCCTGAAAACAATGGGTGGACATTAGTAGAAAACCAGTATCACTTTCATTGGTTTGATGGTGACCAATTACCAGGAGACGTTAGTGAATCACTTCAAGATCCAGGTACTGTACTTTGACTTCAGGTTTACAATTTATTATATTTGTAGTTTTATGTTTTGTAATTTTTTTATTTGTTTTTTACAGAAGAAGCTGGCAGCAACGACAACATAACTGATGACGATGAGGATGATGACTCAAATGGACAATATGACTGGCTCAATGATGAGAATTCTAATGATTATTTTGATGATGATCACGATGATTAAGGACAATCAAATACTTTCACTTACTAACCATAGTTAATTTTTTTTTTACTAAAATTATTTTTTCTTAAAAATGTCACAACTGTTATCTTTGGTAAAAAAAATAAAAACAAATTTTTTATAAAACACAATTACTCCGAAAAAAAATTAATTTACCGAATATATGCAATAAATTAATTTACTTTAATAAATTATTAATTATTACCTTAATGTTGAAATTCATCTTATTTAAATAAAGATGCAAAAATATTTAATCGAAAGCAGTAAGTACTTTTTTAAATATTTAAATTATTTACTCTGAAACGCATGCGCATAGTGCTCTCGCGCTCATACTCACGTCTGAATAATTTTTGTGTTTAGGGGATTTTTGGTCATTACAATTTGTCTGACTGATGAAATATAATTTTGTAATAGTTATCTTAATAACATATTTAAAAATCAGACATTTAAAAATAAGTAAAGTTCATTTATCTTTTGTGGAGCTTTAAAGCGTCTGACAAAAGTTTTGGTCCATGGAAAGTGTCTGACACTTGCGATACTACTTGAGAATAATATTCTATAACATATATATAAAAATCAGCCATACAAATTTAAGTTAAGTAACTCTTATTTTTAGTTACCTTTCTCACCTGGTACCTGCCCAGGTGTCACAAGGCGAGCTTCACAAGCACGCAGGTATTCAAAGCACATGAGACGCTACTGAGAACCTAAGGTTTCATCTGTGTGAAAATAAGTTATGTCTTATCGCTCTGGGATCTTGGACTATTATAAAAACCCAACCAAATCATGAATTCTTTCATCGTTATCCTGAATAATCCACTTATTTATTTTATATTTTACGGTTTGGTATTTTTTTGTCTTAAATTCTGCCGGTAATAAGTTTAATATTTTTGGTGCTACATAAGAAATAAATCTATATGTAGCTTGAAAACGGGTATTTGGTTATATTAGATGGTTATTAGCATTAGCTCTTGTCATAATGCCATGATCAATAAAGTTTTGAAATATATTTCTAGAGAGGGAAACACTGAGTAAATTCCTTATGCACAATTGGGCAACAGTAAATACTCCACACTGTTTGAACAACAAATCCGTAGAAAAATGCCTTGACTTAAACATAGAAACCTTTAAAATACACTTTCGTGCTATCCTTACATTATGTAATACATTATCGTGGGCAGAACCCCAACAAATTGTACCATAACCCAGACAAGACTCGACCAATGATCTATAAACCCTGATAATTACATCCCTATTCAAGACATTAGGTAATTCGTAAAACTTATAGATCAATTTACTAAGTTTATTCTTTACATATTCAGAGTGGATATTCCATTTTAAGAATTGATCAAAGTATACATCCAAGTATTTTATACTTTCAACAGATTTAATAGTTCCAGATCAACTACAATTACTTGGATATTTACAGTTCACCGAGTGAATTTTCAATTCTCCCTTATTTGGAAGACCTCTCCTGTTCATTGCAAAACACATAAAGTTAGTTTTATCAACATTCATAGTTAGGGAATTTAAATCTATCCACGCCTTAATTAAAGCTACCGCCCTCTCAAAGACTCCCGCCCAGGTCGAACACTTACATAAAAGTACTGTATCGTCAGCGAAACAGACAGTCCTAATACCAGGCACTGCATCCGACAAATTGTTAATGTAAATTGAAAACAGTACCGGTCCAATGACCGTGCCCTGCGGAACACCATACTCCACCTTATGGTCAGAACTAAATGCCTGATTTAAGTTAACCCTTTGGTCTCAAAGATACGACTCGGAACATGTACCAAAGGCTTGGTTAAGTATTTGTAATAAATCTTTACAATATAATTTATTTGATAATCATCAGGTGATGAGTAAGTTTTTAATGAATTTATTGACTCAATGATTTTATCCTCAACAACCGCACTCAAGATCCAGGAAACCGTTGTTCATTTGATAAAAAATCGGGAATGTTAACCGGCTTAGATATTTTACTAGAAAGTTTTTTTCAAACAGAACTAAAAAATTTGCAGAGCTCATCAGCGATTTCCTTCTGTTCAGTGAGTTCCTGGTTGGTTTTGCTTTTCAAAATGGGAATGTTAGTCTGACTTGCATTGTCATTTGTTATTTGTTTAATTATTTCCCACGTTTTTCTAGGATTATGGTGAACATTTTCAATTTGCTGTCTAAAATATGCCGACTTGGTTTTCTTTATAAGTTTACTCAAATAGTCTCTATATTTTTTAAAATTTTCTTTGGCAACATTATCATTAGGGTTAAGAACACACACTTTGTGTAATCGATCTCTATTTCTAACTGAGATAAGAAGGCCTGGGGTAAGGGTTTAAGACGTATTTCTTTATTGGTTATAGATTTGGTATTTGTAGCATTGGTTATATGATCATGCAATATTTTTAATAGAGTCTCCGTAGAACAATTAGGGTCATAATCCAACAATAATGTTTCCCGTTTCTCTCCCTCAAGATAATCATCTAGTCTTTTATAATTTAAGACCTTGGCTATTTTATTTTTATTGTCAATTCGTAGATTTCTCTGCCCCGAGCCCAAGTCAACATTAAACATCAATGCATTATGATCTGAGATCGAGGCATTGAGCACTACTAAATTGTTATTAATTCTATCTTTACACTTCATGAAAATATGATCAATGCAACTCCTTAATCTAGTTGGTTTATTAACCTTAGATACATAACCACAGTTATTCAAACAATTAACATACTCATTGACAGTTTTGGATTTGTTGTCCAACAAGTCAATATTAAAATCGCCAACAAAAAAATCAACATCAGAAGCCACAAAAGAATCCCTACCAAGTAAACTATGTAAAGCATCAGTATAATCATTGGGACTAAGAGAGGGGAGTCTGTAATGAGAAACTATACCCACTGATCTATCATTTTTCAAGAGACTAACTCTTAAAAATTTGTAATAACCAATCTGAACAATATTACTCTCCTTAACAATTAAATCCCTGCAATAAATAACAGAACCATCGCACTTATTAATTTTACTCTCATTATGAAAAACCTCAAAACCTCTGCTATTAAAATTATCCTTGTGATGCAATATGTTAGACTCTGACAACACAATTACATCAAAGTAAAAATTACCACCAAGGACTCCAAAAATAATACAAGGTTGTCAAAATTCCTATTAAGGCTTCTAACATTGATATGCGATAGATTCACTGCATGGTCGGATCTCTCAAAATACTTGATGTCATACAAACTATTACACTCTAAAACATTACCAAAGTTATCATCGTGATCATCAAGTAAGTTATTAAGATTCATAAACGGAAACATGTCTCTACCATGACAGTACAGTATGCATAAAAAGGACTCTTCAATTACGCTCATGTATCGTAGCCCCCTCGACATCCTCCTGGGATTTTATTGTTACTGGTGGATCATTCTCATTTTTTTTATGTAGATTTTGCCATCTTTAATCCACATATATTTGAGCCGATCAGAGGAAAAGTGGTCTAACTGCATGGCGGTTTGCTTGTGCGTTATACCACTTTTCCTCTGAACGGCTCATTTATAACCACATAACTACGTAAAGATTTTGCTGACATAAATAGATCTCTTGACTCTTTACAAATATCTTCATTAATTAAAATAGGACTAGTACCGGACAAACCACAATTGCTACAGTCAAATTTACCTATAAATCTTCGTTTTCTTATCAATTCTCGTTTTTCTTCCACTGTTTTAAATGCAACTGAAACGTGCGTATTTTCTTTAGTTACACTAAGTAGCTTTATAATAACATTTTCTAACTGAAGGTCAGGATTTACATATTTTAGAACTTTTTCTGCTTTTTTAATAACATTTTGTGGTGAACTTTAGGCTTCGTTTACTGTACTTTTTATACCCATTATAACCACATTTTTCTGTCTGTCTTCATTTTCTCTTGACACACACTGACCCCTAAGAATCTCAAGCTACCTCTTCCTCTCTTTATTTTCCTTTTTTATATATGTATATACAATATACATACATCAAAGTAACGTACGTCAAAATGGACACATGGACAGAACAAGCGTTTCATCCATCCACATACACATTCATATTATAAACATTTCAAATTGAGAATTAAAGGAACGAATGTTGAACAAATTAAAATCTTGTCATCTAAATATTCTGCTATACTAATATGCTGTCACAACATGCAGTTTCTTCACCTCTGACAAATCGTCTTTCATCATAAATTTCTCTAATGTACAGAGGTAAATGATTAAATAACTAGCAACCCAAGAAGATAATTAAGTCTCTGATTTGAGAAGTAGACGGAGTCGGAAGGGAAATAGTGAATGTCCGACGTGTATTGTAGTTCTTAAATCTTAATATTTTTGTTATCCGTCCAACCGACGTAATTTTTTGTGTGCGTGTTTCAGTTGGCCGATTGTGCAATACTATTAAGATATTTATTAAAAACGCGAAATGACTGAACAAGCCTATTAAGACAAAAAACGCCACTTTCCTAAGGGTCAGTTTCGTGTATCAAATTTGTCACAAAACTGAAAATATTAGTTCTGGGACTGCCTATTTACTATAATTTTATCAGTTTTGCTAGAACGAAAAAAAAATGAATGATAGTTTTACTGTATAAGGGCCCGAATAAAGTCAGTGTGCTTGAAAAAATTTGTGTTTAAGTAAGGATATAGGTACTACATATAAAAAGTAAATACCTATGCGAGTGTCGACTATAAAATAATATATGAAATTATTGCATCTACTGCGTCTGTATAATTTGTATTTTTATATTCTTTTTTATATCCCAACGTCAAAAAAAAATTTAAATAATGTAAATTGTCCATGTGTGTCCATTAAATACATTATTTCGTATTTTTTAAACCATTTGTATACTGGACAAAAACAGTGTCAAAAGAGGTGTCAAATCAAAATTACTTATTTTCGGGACAATCGCCCATCTGTGTTTTTAGGTACCAATGAACTAATTTTCACAACAATTCGAGCATTGGGAAACATTTGTTATGAAAATGAGGACGCCAGCAACTTGATTGATAAGGCTGGCATTGATAGCATCTTAACAGTTCTTAGAGACGACTCTAAACGGCAAAATGATTCGTTAACTACCAAAGTATCTGGATTGTTAGTAAACTTACTGAATACCCATGATAATATACCCAAGACGGTTTTAAAGGGAGGGATTTTGCCTATCGTTGAGAAGCTATTAATTAAGTATAAGGTAGGTTTAATTTATTTTTATTTATTACTACATATAGCTTTGTGTGTTATCTACCACTAGTGCGACAGTATGCCACGGTAGTACTAATTAAGAGCAGTACGTAAAGGGGAACAAGGTGTTTCGTGTACAGTATATGACTGAATTTATTTGTACACAACGAAATCACATCAAGCGACATGTCAAAGGTCCAAAGCATTTAGAGGAGATGCAATCTCATCCGGGGCCATCCGCATCTAGAGAACCTGATGTAATACATGCAGAGTTTTGCATGCATTTGTGTGAAGCCGTTGTTGCAGCTGACATTCCTCTCCATCAAATAAATAATCTATCTATAAGAAATTTTTGCAAAAATACTGCCACCACGGAGTGCCAGACGAATCTACTCTTCGTAAAAGTTATGTGGATAAGGTATACTCAAAAACTATTGACAAAATATGTCACAATATTGAAGGAAAAAAGTTTTGGTTTAGCATCGATGAAACCACCGGCATCGAGGGCCGATACGTTGCTAATATTATAGTTGGGCCTTTAAATCCTATAGAAGCGGAAAGCTCATATGTAGTCAACAGTAAATTTCTGGCTAAAACCAATAGTGAGACAACAACTCAAGTTGCAGTAGAAAGTATCAGGTCGCTCTTTCCAGATACAAATATTACTGAAAACGTTGTTTTACAGCTTTCGGATAGTGCGGCATATATGCTAAAAGCAGGAAGATAGTTAAAAGAACATTTTCCAAATTTGATTCACTTTACATGTCTAGCTCATCCCTTGCATAGAATATGTGAACTGATACGTGACTTCTATCCAGTTATTGATACTTTGGTTAGTGAGGTAAAAAAAGTTCTTCTTAAATCACCAGCGCGAATAAACAAATTTAAAGAAATGTGTCCTAATGTCCCATTGCCCCCACAACCTGTTATTACAAGGTGGGGAACATGGTTATCAGCCGTTATATATTACCATACAAATTACGACTTAGTTAAAAATGTTATTGACAGTCTAAAAGATGATGCTTTGAGTGTAACAACAAGTAAAGAAGTTATAAGTGCACTGACGCTTAAAAATGATTTAAAGTTTATTTCAAAAATTTTGGATATCTTTCAAGTGTAATTGAACAGTTGGAGACACAAAACCTTCCTCTTTTGACTTCTTTTAATTCATTTCAGACAATCATAGACAAGCTCAAAGCATGTCCTACCGGTGAAAAATTAAGTACATATGTTACGCTCAATAGTCGAATTCGGGCAATGCCCGAAAAAAATACGCAAAACTAGTTTTGAGCAACGAATATTTCCCAAACCCGAAATTTTATTTTTATACGGTTATTGAGCATTACAAAATAAGCAGAACTAGTTTTGCGCAATTTGAAATGTACAAAACTAGTTCTGTACATTTCTGAATGGCCAGCACTAGTTAGGCTTGTTTTACAGACTCCCAAACCCAAATAAAGAGTAGGGTTATGTTGTTGTTTTTTGTTTTGAATTTATTTCGTTTGTGCGACAAAGAAATATCACTTAGAACTGCATCCTCCGATATTTCTGGATCTACACAAGGTTTTATTTCATGTATTTTTTTTTAATATGTGCAGTAAAAAGTGTATTAATAGAGCATGTTCTTGTCGAAAAAAGAATGTCATCTGCAATTCTAAGTGCCTTCATTCAAGCTCTTGTTCAAATAAATAATTTTTTAAACTTAACTGAATATTTGTCTAAGAATAAAGTTTTATTTGTTGTTGTATTTGTCAGTATTTAAATAAAATATATTATTTAAATAACATTTCCAACTTTATTTTATTCGGACGCTTCCCGCTGATTAAATGAAAAAAGCATAACTAGTGCTGGCCATTCAGAAATGTACAGAACTAGTTTTGTACATTTCAAATTGCGCAAAACTAGTTCTGCTTATTTTGTAATGCTCAATAACCGTATAAAAATAAAATTTCGGGTTTGGGAAATATTCGTTGCTCAAAACTAGTTTTGCGTATTTTTTTCGGGCATTGCCCGAATTCGACTATTGAGCGTAACATATATACCAAAAATCTTAGAAAGAAATCCAGGATTTTCAGAAATAACAAATATGTTTGAAACATTGAAAACTAAGAATACTGACTTGTATAATCATTTCCGTTTCGCTCCTGTTACCAGTTATGATGTCGAAAGAAGCTTTTCTAGACTTGGAGATATTGTCACGGGATCTTAACTAAAATACTAAAACCCTGGCTTCATTATTAATTATGCAGCTATATTTATTAATTTAAAAAGAAATAATTTGTATTTTACACATTTCTAAAATAATTCAAAATTAGGCCTACCTGTATACTGTCTAAAAGCGCGTGGCCGGAGGAAAATGGCTCGGGATGTCGTAGACTCTCTTGCGTCGAGGTAATAATTGACGTCCTACGGCTGTTCACTGCCTCGAGGTCGACCACTTCCAGCCCTACCGCCGGGCTGACGTATCGACATGCGTCGAACGGTGCGTAGGAAGGGGTGACCCGGGAACGAGTGAAAAGCAATTTTGGTGACAATATTCTTAGTTATAAACGAACGCGTTTTACTGAAGCGAACTTTGAAAAAATGTTAATTATATCATGTAATGCCAATAAATTGCAATAAAGTCTAGATTTGTTTTCATTTTACATTTAATACACAAAAATATTTTCACGCCGCCCATGACGCTCATACGAGCTAGTATGATTTTTCCGTTCTTTAGTGATCAAATGTCTGTCATTGCGACGCGACGGACAGTCCGCCATTCATATCATTCATATAGTGTTTCCTAGTTTTGCGTAACTCTATGAACATAGACACAGCTTAGGCGGGAAGTCTCAGGCCATATCAGCCGCTTTGGGGATGGTTGGAAGTTTGCTCTAGTTTTAATTTTTTTATATAGCGGCTCACGCAATGGCACAGCGTTTTCGAAAACCCATTTTTCCAAAATATATACATATTAAAAAAAAGGTTCTCGAAAAAATGCTTATCGAAAAAATGTACTTTCGAAAACGATGTTCGAATGTAATACCACAAGATGTTTCGGGATTACCGAATAATACTTTTACCTGACACGAAACGCGTTACCCGGCAACACTACGACTCCGAAGGAGGAGTAGTGTTGCCGGTATCGCGTTGTGTGTCAGGTAAAAGTATTAGGTAATCCCGAAACATCGAGTTGTATTCAAAAGATTATACAACGAAATAAAGTACATATATCCTTCTTATCTTAAACATTTTTATTATAATAATTTGCCATTTTGTAACAAGAACTGACAGAAATGACTTCTGAAATAATTTGTCAAAAAATGACAATTACAATGTGGCCACCAAGCTATAATCACTTAAATGATTATCACTTATTAATCACATCATTCTATATAGGAAAAATATACATGGAGTTGTATAATCGGCGAAATAGGTGTTTTCAGAAAGAAAATCTGAAAAATTGTTTTTAGAAAAAATATTTTAGGAAAATTTTTGGAATTACCAACATTTTACATCTTGTCAAATACAGCTTTGCCTCTGAAAAATTTTATACTTGCGCAGGCAAGGAAGTGAGATAGCATTCGGATAACCGAAATGGCAATACTAAGCGGTTGTTGCTTTGAGTTAAAGTAGTGTCACCCAGGTGCGGTTAGTCCATAAGGTCATTAAATTTGGTCAGTGACCCACCTATTATTTTCAATGATCCACCTAATAATTTGTTTTTTAAAGCCAAAAAATAATCTTTTTTTAAGTGTAAGTTCCATGCGAAAACTTCCCATTAAAGAATCGGTGAAGCCAAGCACCAATTTCTATTGCTTGCTAAGGGCACGGGCTTGGAAAAACAAGTTCATCAAAACTAAGAGAGAAGCAAACATACGCGCCTGAGGAAGTTAAAAAGAGATAAATATATCATGAAATAGTCGACGGCCCACTAAAATATCGATCCACGATCGCTGTCGGCAATCGTGCGACCGTCAAAGCCGCCGTTGTCCCAGGCGACTATGGAAATACACTCGAACCGCCCCGTCTGTTGTAAAACATCGTAGATAAATAAAAACTAATTACCTATATTATGCGCATTTTATTTGCAGAAACATTTGTCTACATTTCATTTCATTACGTCTCGCCGGCACTTATTATTAGCACAACATTTTTCAATAAATTGTGTGTTTTATATTATTAGTTGAAGAGGTGTTTCGAAGTTTCGGCTTTCCTATGTGTTTGTGTAATATGTTTTTTGATTTTATTTAATATTTATGTTGTGTCCTTTGTGTAGTAGTGTAGTACTAGTACTTGAGTACTTGTGTTAACAATAGCTTGAACAGTGCAATAAACTATTTGCAGGTAATTTAAAAAGTCACAGCAAAAATGCAATTTTAGTATTTTGTTTTTTTGAGGTGTTTATTTGCAGGTAAATAAAAATTTCTTGGCAGAACTAGGCACTAGGCAAAAAAGTCTATTTTGCTTGTTACGTTGATATCATTAGTTGCCCACAAAATTTGCCCCATCTATAAAAAAGCTCACGGGCTGCGCCTGCTGTCAACGACAAAAATAAAATTACATAATTGCTTTATTATACTCGGTTTCATTTAAATAAGATTATACTTCCAAGTCATTACCTTAGCATAAATTAGTTTAAAACAGGTAGTAGTCAACAGCAATTTTGTTCCTGGATTCTTCTTGCTTGATTCTGATAAAGAATAAAGTTAAATTATGTTGTGTTAAAGGGGTTGAATGGTGATTATCATCAGTGGTATCATAAATACTTTCCGGAAATTTTGGTAATTCTATTTATGGTAGGTGGTAGGTACTAATAATTACAACTCAAAATTCGATAAGTTTCATTGTGCATATAATAGATTGCTACCAGTCTTTTATTGTTCAGAGCTGGGCAAAGTCCTCGACAAAACCCTGTTAAAAAGACTTGAAAGCCCAAAGCCACAATTCCTTTTTAAACATGACGGGCTTTGGAATTCCCAGTTCACTTAAAAAGGAATTGGACCGAAAGCCACAATTCCTTTTGCAAAGGATTTGGAGCCCTTTATGGGTTGGAAGCTCTGCAAAAAGCTTGAAGCATTTTAAAAGAGCTTGAGGCCTTTTAAAGGAGTTTGAAGCCCTTTAGAAGACCTTAAAGCCCTTGAAAAGAGCTTGAAACCATTTAAAGAAGCTTGACGTGACACATGCATGCATGTTTCCAAACTAAAATATCACCAAAAAGATTTCAAAAAATCTTTACCATATATACAAGGGAAAGTCTAAAATTTAAATAGGGCTTAAGAATAAACTACCTTTATTTTCCATTTCTTGGAAAATTTAAGCAGATCTTTTTTTTTTAATAAAAGGTTAGGTTGTTAACAAATTTTGAAACAATTTCATGTACAGGGTGTCAAAAAGTTTTTATTTTAAATTTGAGTATACTTTTGCCCATCAGTGTTGCCATTTCGGGCGACAAGTCGCCAAAATGACGACTTTTTGTCTCAATGAGAGTGTGGCGGTGATTTTCAATAAAAAGCTTATTTTTGGCGACTTTTTACAGGTCAAAAAATTTAATATACACGTTGTATACAATACCTAGGAAGAATCAACGTCACAATAATAATCATTATTGCACCGAGGGATTTCTCAAAGAGAATATCTGAACGCGCCACGAATTGTACTTCAAATTTTGGGGATTCCACCAAGCTTGTTCCACATAAACATTTTTATTATAGTATTGACAGTTTTCTAGCCCCAATATCTCAAAAAAGCTGTGGCGACTTTTCATACTGATCGATGGCGACTTTTTGCTTTGTTACTCTGGCAACACTGCCCATATAAGCGCTCTTGTTTTTTCTTGGGCGGATCTTGGAACGCATTATCATCACTATCACTACTATAATTATTCTAGAAATCATTCGTGTTGAGTAATACCTAAGAAATCATTAAATCCTGTACTCATATCGAGAGATTGGATACAAAATCGTGAAATATCTCTCTGGCTCTGGCACCCCCCATTCTAAAGAACAAAACATAAAATCTAATAATATTATCGATTGTGTCAAGGGGAAAACCGGGGATTCCCCGACTCGTTCGCTCGTCTGTATATAAATAGAAGTGACTGCGTTCAGTAATTTCGAACGGCATATAAATCTATGCAAGTATTCCAAGTATAGTTTTTCGGCATATTTATTATTTTGAATATTTTAGGTTTTATATTAATCAATTTAATTTTTTCAGATATTTTAATTAGATGTACCTACTTAAAATATCGTATTTTTAAGTACGATTGCACTGATGCGATCGTACCGAGAGTTAAAAAATCGTATAAATACGATTTAAATCGTACGGTTTGGAACACTGGCTTGTATAGCTTCGAAAGAGCTTTACAAGCCCTTTGGTGGCTTGGAAAGCCCTTTCAGTATTTCAAGCCTTTGAAGCCCTCAAAAGGAATTGAAGCTCTTTTTTTCATTCACAATTCAAAACTCTTTTATAAAGTAATTCAAGCCCCAAGCCACAAGCTCTCGTTTTAAAAAGGATTTCAAGCGATGGAATTGAAATCCCTAAAAGGGATGGCCCTTTTTTAAGTCACAAGCCCTGAAGCCCTGCCCAGCTCTGTTATTGTTATTATTGAAGCCTGACAATGACCATTAATCTATTAAATACCTCTTATTAACTGACTGGCCAACTAATCTGAAGTATTTATAGAAGACAAACATGATTAAAAGGAGCCATAATACTAAAAAGTTCATAATTAAACTTTATTGCACTAAACACTCTCTTGGACTTTCTTTAAATCCTTAATGGGTTTATTCGCTTCAGCTTCTTGGCGCATAAAATGAATAATATTGGCCAAAATTTACGACTTTGCCCCGATATCACTTTGCCTTTTACTTTAGACAGGAACTCCATACTGAACACCAGGACAGTTAGAACATAAATGAATTTATAAAAGCATGCACTTTTGTTTTGGACTGTACCTACCCCCACCGATGCAACCGGTCTGCTGCGCAAAAGTGGCAACTCAGAGGCAAAGCTATATTTAACAAGCTGTATGTTTTTTTAATTTGATTTTTCTAATATCTATCTTTTCTTTTATATAGGATCAGTTGGAAGACAACAAGATTTTAGTTAATTTTCTTCTGTGTATCCTCAATTCACTAACAGAATATCTAGATGACAAAGAATACATATTCTCAGAAAACCTAGCCAAAATCGTCGTTGACATATTTAAGAGGTCGGAAATTCCAGAAATTTGCGTTTTGTGCTTGGAGATATTTCATCCTCTATCAGAAAAGGATGAAATTAAGAGTATTCTGGCGACAGGGGGAGTATGTGAACTTTTGTATGATCTGATTGAAAAATATAGGTAATTTTAAAAAATCTAACCTTACCTAATTTCATATGGTTTATGAGAAAAATGGATTAACAAAAATATCTAATTTTTCTGTTACTTATGTAGTTCATGTTTTTTTTAATTAGGTACTTAATGACAAAATAGTTATTTACAAGCATTCATTCAACCTAGTCCAAAAACATTGACTTCGAATCAGAATCAGGTAAATATTTCAATTTGTGATACCTGTCACAATTTTAAGTAAAGGAATTTTGTATAAATATGTTCTAAAATGATTAGTCAAGATACAATGTGCTAAAGTTCTCGGATCATGTACCCTTTGACCAACCTAAACTATTTTTTGTTACACCACTGACTTGGTTTGCAAACTTAGTTATATTCCGCGCTTCATTTAAAAAGTTTCGTGCCTTTTGCCCTTTTTGGTATCTTCTACCGTTCTTAAATTATTTAACTGCACTTTAGTGTCCGACGAAGATTCGGTTTCGACCAGTTTTGGCCGAAAATATTAAGTTCGTCCCAAGTTTCGGTTTCGGTCAAAAAAGCGACCGAACCTTCGGCTCTAGCCGAAACTGCGTTCATTACGTCTCGATTCGTTCGTTCTTTATTACAATGTAGACTCTACAAATATAGAATACCTAGTCCTGCCATAAGTTCTGTCCCTTGCAGTGGTGGCGATATCTCCCGATGGCACTGGCGGATGACCGTGTAATTATAGAGCGCAGTACGGCAACTATTTAGCTACCGAAAGCCATCAGATGAGATTTTGTGTTCATGTTGTAAACATGGAGGCGGACGTCAAAGAAAATGGGATCGCCGTCATTGCGCTGCATAAGTGTGGTAAGTCACAAAGCAAGATTTTTAGTCTTCTGAGACAGGTGATAATGATTGATGAACTGTCTTCTACCGATGACTGATAAAGAAGCGGTCGTCCACGTAGTTCTAGGACACCAGTTGCAATTAAAGCTGTCGAAGAGAGGATACGCCGTCATCCGCTCAGGAAACAAAAAATTTTGTCCAGAGAAATGAAGATACCTACAAGGACCATGTCTCGCATAATAACAGAAGACTTAAGACTTGGTGCTTACCGAAGAAGGACGGGACAACCATTTACAGAAGCTCTACGAGGCATAAGGGCGACCAGATCATAAAGGCTGTTGGAGAGGTACCCCAATGGTAGACATCGCGAAATTCTTTTCTCAGACGAAAAAATTTTTATGATTGAAGAAAAATATAATCGTAAAAATGACAGGATATACGCACACAGCTTTCAAGAAGCAGTTTAGAATATCCCTAGAGTCCAAAGACGTCATCACCCAGCTGCAGTAATGGTTTGGTTGGGGGTGGCATATGAAGGGACAACTCAACTGCACTTTTGTGAAGAAGGTGTCAAAACTAAAGCCATCAACTATCAAAACGACATCCTAGACAAGTTTGCGAAGCCACTCAGTCACACCTTGTTCGACGGAAAACATTGAGTGTCAGTGAGTGAGACAGCGCCGGCCCACAAAGCAAAAAGCACACAACGTTGACTGGCAGTCAACTTACCTGAGTCCATTAGTGGTGAAGGCTGGCCTTCGAGGAGTCCCGATTTAAATCCGTTGGACTACCGGCTGTCAGTACACAGTAAAATCATGATATATAACCAAATTTTAAAACCAGTCTGGGTTTATAGTATTTAGCTACGGGGCTGTGCCAAAGAGAGCCACATCAAACGCATCCAAACCATCCAAAATAAAGTACTATTAAATATAGTTAATGCACCGTGGTACATACGTAATAGTGACTTACATCGCGATCTTGGTATCCCGTATGTCGCTAGTGAAATTAAAATATTTGTCATCAAGCACGAGTCTCAACTTCATCAACACGTTAATGCCAAAGCCATCAGGCTTCTTGACAACAAGGACCTAGTTAGAAGTCTGAACCCCCCCCCCCCCCCCCCAAAGGCCTAAAGATTACCCTACCCATTTCCCAAATTAACGAAAATAAAGCAATATTTGTCAAATTTTTTTGTCAAAACTGAACATTAACAAACTAGAGTCGGTAATACCATATTATGGGGGTTTTTCGTCCAAAAAAGTTAAAACTGGGCTTATTTTTTAGTAAAATTTTTGTATGGTGTGTTTAATACAAAGTTTTTTTTTGCTCCATCACAACTCTGAGATCCACTTCGACTCTCTTCTGCACTGGAGACGCAATAATTATTGTGATCCATATTCTAAAAAGTATATATTTATGAAATTTTATTAATTTTTAAACAAACTGACAACTTGCCTAAAACAGGATGAATTATGTAGAAAAAATAGTCCACAGACAAAAAAATTACAATATCAAGTCTAATAATACAAAAAACCAAATAAAACACTTAAAAACGGAATAAAAACGAGTAAAAATACCAAACATTTGGGAAATCACAGAAAAATAAAGGGTTTGCTTTAGAATGTCCCACTCCTGGGCGACAAACGTCAATCAGCTCATGCTGGTAATATTGTTTTGAAGATGGCTGATAATTTCGTTGCCAACACAAAAGTGTTATATTAGACAAACTATAGGTATGCATATACGACACAATTTATTAATTTTGCTTCCTGAAAATGAGTCACCATAGTGTCAATAAGATTTTTTTAACATTGTCTGAATAGGTCGGAAATTCTGATTTTTCGGTTGGGGCCTATTGCCCTATTGAGCCAGCGCCTCTAGAAAAGACTAAGATACCTAATATAATAAATGTCACATACAATTTGTATGTGTTCAGTACATAGTGATGTTCAATTAATGTGATTTAGATATACGTATTTGGCATTATTTTAAATAGATTACTACCGATATAAAATATAGTATTCCAGAAAATTGACTTAAACATTGCTTAAAAGAAAGGTTCGGTTTCGGCCGAAACTCGTACAAAAGCCGAAATCCGGTTTCGGCTACAAAACCTCGTTTTGGTCGCACACTAGCGTACTTATTTCTTAAAAAATATTTTTTTTATCTTTAAAATAGGATGTGCAGTATGCACGTACATATATTTTGGTAAATGATGTGTAAAGGGTGATATCTTTTAGAACTAAATAAGGATACTAGTTATTTAATTAAAAGTAGTCGACAATGTGGCGGAGGTTGCATGGGATAATGACCCAGAAAAAATATCACTTGATGTATTGCGTGGGAAGCTCTTAATAAAAATTTACAAAAAGGGCCAAAACTAAACTCGGTACAGATTTTAAAGAGCGGTAAAAATGAAATGAGAACCCTAGAAAAGGATAAAACTTTAATACCCTGTATCTTAAAACTGAAGCATTTTCGGACATATGTTTATACAAACTTTTTTACCTAGGATCAGCCCAGGAATCACCTCCTGAAATATTTACCATTGGGATTAAATTTGTTTTACAATGCGTGATAATTGTTTAATGTTATTTATTACTTTACTAGGGACAAAATGAATGATGAAGAAAGTCGTTCAGTTCTCAAAATGGCATGCGATCTTATCGTACTTATTTTGACGGGAGATGTGTGCATGGATCTTTTGTATAGCGATGGGCAAGGAAAAACTTACCAAAACATGCTCACCTGGCTGGATTCCGATGATTCAGATTTGTTAAGTACAGGTAATATTATTTATTTTCCATAAATAGGCAATTTAGTGTTTTTTTCGAATTTTTTTCGACGCGAATCAATACCACCGCGGCAACTCCCACTCGAACACAAGGCCTCGGCACTAACACGTGTCATCATCTTATGAAGGCGTCATCGTATGAAGGGTCGATTCCAAAACTAGTATGCGTAGACCGCCTAATCGCCCCCCGAGGGGACTCTGTAATGTCGGTAATATCATCATTGTCATACCCTGAAAATTTCGTGTTGCTAGGGCCATGTATTAAGGACGATATCACACTCCTTCGGACTGATGAAGAATAGACCGCCCTTCGTAACCGCATCGCTACATACATACAAACACCTACACGTAGAAACTATTTTTGCCAACAAAAATACGTTTCGGACACCCTGTATACATACATACAAACATAAACACATGTTAATACAAATATATTCGATTTGCGTGAAATACGACCTAATTAAGTTTGTCTAAGTACTAATAGAGGAGTATTTGCCCATTCCAAGACTTTTTGGACACCCTGTATACATTCACACTAACACCAACACGTTTAAATAGGAATATAGTCGATTTACTTAAAATCCGAGTTAGTTAAGTTTATCTTGGTACTAGTAGAAGTATTTGCCCATACTAATACTTTTCGGACACCCTGTATACATACATAAAAACACAACACAACACGACACATAGTAATTTAAATATTTTCGATTTTCTTCTAATAAGACTCAATTATGTTTATCTTCGTGCTAATGACAAAGATACTTGCGCATACAAAGACTTTTCGGACACCCTGTATACATACATACAAACATAAACACATTAATACAAATATATTCGATTTGCGTGAAATCCGACCTAATAAAGTTTATCTAAGTACTAATAGGAGTATTTGCCCACACCAAGACTTTTTGGACACCCTGTATACATTTGCACTAACACCCACACGTTTAAATAGGAATATAGCCGATTTACTTAAAATTCGAATTAATTAGGTTTATCTCGGTACTAGTAGAAGTCTTTGCCGATACCAAGACTTTTCGGACACCCTGTATACGTATATACAACACATAAAAACAATTGTAATCGATTTGCATGAAATCCGGTTTAATTACATTTATCCTGGTATTACTAGGAGTATTTGCTCCAACCAATACTTTTTGGACAGCCTGTATACAGACATATATCTCCGTACACATAGAAATGCAAATATATACGATTTGATTTAAATGCGACAATTAAGTTTATATTTGTACAAATAGCAAAGGTCCATACAAATACTTTTCGGACACCCTGTATACATACATACCAACACAACACAACACGACACATAGTAATTTAAATATTTTCGATTTTCTTGAAAACTCAGTTAAGTTTATCTTCGCACTAATGGCAAAGATACAGAACATACAAAGACTTTTTGGACAATCTGTACAACCACACAAAGGAATAAAAAATTTACGATTTCCTTGAAATAAGACTTATTTAAGTTTTTCTTCGTGTTAATGACAAAGATATTTGCGCATACAAAGACTTTTCGGACTCCCTGTAGACATATATACAATCACGCACTTGCCAAAGGGTATAAAATGTATTTTCGAATCGTTCTCTTTACTTTAAAACAATCCGATTCAATTCATTTCCCTAAAATTAAATTACAATAATTATTTAATAATAATTAATATATTGGCCCAAAGGTATACACGCTCATGCTTAGGAAATAAAATCATGCATATTTTTGGATATTATAACAAATTTGTCGATGCCACTGAGCGCAATATTAGAATCTTCAATGATGTCTTGTAGCGTCATCGGAAAATCGATAAAATTGGTATTTAAAGCCAAATTTATCAAATGAAATGTCTTTCTACCGAAAGTATAAGGTCCCTAAATCCCTTGCCCGGTAAATTTGAAGCCGAAGTTGGTCCAGACTCCTTCCAATCTCGCATCAAAATGTTGACATTTTAGCCAAATTGTGACATTTCATAAATTATAATTAAATTAATACATCTCCCCGTATAGAAATTGATTTTTATAATGCAATGTAGGGTCAACAAAAATTTCAAAAAAATGATATTTAATGCCCATCTCGTGCTACAAAATGGTTCGGAATAAATAAAAAACGTCCATTCTCTCGATTCCATGTATATTCCAAGCCGAAACTGTCTCAGGATCTTTAAAATATCGCCAGAAAAACTGGATATTTTGACAGCTTATATTTAACTTCGATGTAAAGCGTCGTCAGTTTAATTGTTTTTTTCCATGGCATGGTTTAAATTTCGCAGTTTTTAAAATTTTTCCTGCACCGAAGGAAAAAAACCTATTTATTTATAGCTTTAACGCAAAAATATGGAGTTTTAATTAGTTAGCAGTGTTCTCAGATGATGAGGGAAGAAAATAAACCAAAAAAGAGCTGTTAAATAAGATAAATAATATATAATAATGCCATTTAAAGATGAATTTTGATGGAAAGAAATAGAAAAAATGTGTTTTTACCCCCTAAATCCGGTCCTGGATCACCCATTCGGGATTCATTTTAAAGCCTGATTATATCCCCATGGGATAGCGTTGAAAAAGTTGGAAGAAATTAGATAGGAAAAGATACAGAGTGATTCGAATGTAGAGATGTCATGAAAAAAATAGGTTAAAAACCGAAATTTAATTATCGATTGCTCTTTTCCTATTAATAATAAAGGAACCAAAAAATACATGTATCACGTATTTCGGCGAGCTCTTTCCGATAAGGCACATGGGATTTCGATTTGAATCCATTTTGACCCCGAAAAAATTAAAAACCGTCAAAGATTTGCATCTAAAATCGTAATTTTCAGTTTTTCCCAAATTTTTCCAATTTCCAGTCGTTTTAGGTATAAGTAAATGTATTGCAAAAAGAAAGTATTTGAGATTCTTTAGTTTTATGTTCCAATCCGTTTTTCTGTCCGACGCTTCGTTTTCGAGCAATGTAGAATTGAATATGGGTCTGCAAGTGCCATTTTTCGACCTAAAAAAATTCAAAAGAATTACTTCCCATTTTCCGAATACCGCCAATTTCAATAGGGTTCGGAACACCCCGGTCTTATACAACCTCCGAAAATTTAAATCGATTTAATTAAGTTTTGCGACCTGTATCGTGTATCATACGAAATCGTGGAAATTTCGACTTTGACGTTTAATAACTCCGAAACGGTACACCCTGTATAACTGAATTTTTTATCGAAGCTAGATGCACTATCCCTCTATTAATCCAGAAAATTTGGTTGCTCCGCCTCTAACCGTTTTCGAGAAAAAAAAATTGAGAATGGGAAAATACCGGATTCTATGGCAACCGGCGAACATTTCTCACTGACGGGGCGTTATATAGAGCGGCCTGAAAGGCGCTCTATAACAAGATTGCGTAGACCGCCTAATCGCCCCCCGAGGGGGCTCCATAATGTCGGTAATATCATCATTGTCATGCCCTGAAAGTTTCGTGTTACTAGAGCATGTAAGATATCACACTCCTTCGGACTGATGATGTAGAATAGACCGCCCTTCGTAACCGTGTAGCTACACACATACAAACACCACACGTAGAAACTATTTTTGCCAACAAAAGCTTTTCGGACACCCTGTATACATACATACAAACATAAACACATATTAATACAAATGTATTCGATTTGCGTGAAATCCGACCGAATAAAGTTTATCTAAGTAATAATAGGAGTATTTGTCCATACCAAGACTTTTTGGACACCCTGTATACACTCAAACTAACACCCACACTTTTAAATAGGAATATAGTCGATTTACTTAAAATCCGAATTAAGTAGGTTTATCTCGGTACTAGTAGAAGTATTTGCCCATACCAAGACTTTTCGGATACCCTGTATACATACATACAAACATGAACACATATTAATACAAATATATTAGATTTGCTTGAAATTCAACCTAATAAAGTTTATCTAAGTACTAATAGGAGTATTTGCCCATTCCAAGACTTTTTGGACACCCTGTATACATTCACACTAACACTAACACGTTTAAATAGGAATATAGTCGATGTACTTAAAATCTTCATTAGTTAAGTTTATCTTGGTACTAGTAGAAGTATTTGCCCATACTAAGACTTTTAGGACACCCTGTATACAAACATATAAATCCGTACACATAGAAATGCAAATATATACCTACGATTTGCTTTAAATCCGACAATTGAGTTACTATTTGTACAAAAGCCAAAGATATTTGCCCATTCAAAGACTTTTCGGACACCCTGTATACATACATAAAAACACAACAGAACACGACACAGTAATTTAAGTATTTTCGATTTTCTTGAAAACCGGCTCAATTAAGTTTATTTTCGTACTAATGGCAAAGATATTTCCGCATACAAAGACTTTTTGGACACCCTGTAGACATATATACAATCATGCACATGCCGCAACGTATAAAATGTATTTTCGAATCGTTCTGGTTACTTTAAAACGATCCAAATCAAGTAATTTCCCTAAAATTAAATTAAAATTATTCAATAATAATTATTATTAATATATTGCCCCAAAGGTATACACGCTCATGGTTAGAAAATAAAATGCATATTTTTGGATTTTTTCGATGCCACTGAGCGCAATATTAGAATCTTCAATGATGTCTTGTTGTCTTGTAGCGTCATCGGAAAGTCGATAAAATTGGTTTTTAAAGCCAAATTTATCAAATGAAATGTCTTTCTACCGAAAGTATAAGGTCCTTAAATCCCTTGCCCGGTAAATTTGAAGCCGACGTTGGTCCAGAGTCCTTCCTATTTCGCATCAAAATGCTGACATTTTAGCCAAATTTTGACATTTCATACATTATAATTAAATTAATACATTTTCCCGTATAGAAATTGATTTTTATAATGCAGTGTAGGGTCAACAAAAATTTCAAAAAAATGATATTTAATGCCCATCTCGTGCTACGAAATGGTCAGGAATAGATAAAAAACGTCCATTCTATCAATTCCATGTATATTCCAAGCCGAAACTGGCTCAGGATCTTTAAAATATCGCTAGAAAAATTGGATATTTTGACAGCTCATATTTAACTTCGATGTAAAGCGTCACCAGTTCAATTGTTTTTTTTTCATGGCATGGTTTAACATTCGCAGTTTTTAAAATTTTTCCTGCACCGAAGGAAGAAAACCTATTTATTTATAACTTTAACGCAAAAATATGGAGTTTTAATTAGTTAGCAGTGTTGTCAGATGATGAGGGAAGAAAATAAACCAAAAAAGAGCTGTTAAATAAGAGAAATAATACATAATAATGCCTTTTAAAGATGAATTTTGATGGAAAAAAAAACAGAAAAAATGTGTTTTACCCCCTAAATCCGGCCCTGGATCACCCGTTCGGGATTGTTTTAAAGCCTGATTATATCCCCATGGGATAGCGTCGAAAAAGTTGGAAAAATCAGATAGGAAAAGATACAGAGTGATTTAAATGTAGAGATGTCATGAAAAAAAATGATTAAGAACCAAAATTTAATTATCGATTGCTCCTTTCCTATTAGGAATAAAGGAACTAAAAAATACGTTTGTAACGTATTTCGGCGAGCTCTTTCCGATAGGGCACATGGGATTTCGATTTGAATCCATTTTGACCCCCAAAAAATTAAATTCCGTCAAAAAATTTCATGAAAAAACGTAATTTCGATTGAATTAAGTTTTGCGACCTGCACCCGATTTCAACGGAAATCGCTGAAATTTCGACTTTGACGTTTAATAACTCCGAAACGGAACACCCTGTATAACTGATTTTTTTACCGAAGCTAGTCGCACTATCCCTCTATTAACCCAGAAAATTTGATTGCCCCACCTCCAACCGTTTTCGAGAAAAAAAATTGAAAAGGTGAAAATGTCGAAACGGACGACAACATACGCACGGCCATACACACACACATTTTTCTGACCAACGCGAACGGCTCGGTATATAGACCGAGCCTGAAAGGCGGTCTATAAAAATAATATTCTTAGATATTCTTAGTGGAGCACACTCCTCCACTAGTCTACTTCAAAAGGCTTAAACAGAGATATATGTCCAAGATCTTTCCAAACTCTAACAAACCCAACCACGGCCAAAAAATCATCAAAGGGGCAGTCGACGAAACACCGTAACTTGCCCTCAAAGGAACATCGTGCAAAGATGCATTGAAATAATTAATCATATAAATGATTAATTAGGAAATTAGGCCGGTTAAATAACTAGACTGGGTTTTCCCTAAAAAGAACAATATGATTAGATTCCAGCACATGAAATTGTAGGTTACAATTCACGTCCATTCAAGATATACAGGGTGTCTGGAAAAGGTCTGTACAAAATGCTACCACGTATTCGTGAGACTAAAATTAGACGATGTAACCCAACTTACCTATATCCAAAAGTGTTTCGTTAGGGAGATACAGAGCCTCAAAGGGGTACTTAACGATTTACTTTTGTGGCTCTAACTTTTGAACCGACTTGTATAATTTAATGAAATTTTAATATTTTATGTTGGCCATAAAGACTCATAAAACCATACTACAGTAGATGTTTGACATCGTCAGCGAAGTCAGGAACGGACTTGCCACCACACTCGTTGGGCCAAATTTTTGACAGGTATCATTTTAGAGAGCTCAAAACTGATTTTTTAAATACTTTGGTCATTCCTCTTTAAAGAAGGTACTCTGCATTTGTTTCGATAAAATTAGCCGTTTTCGAAAAAATTAAGGTTTTGTATAACACGTTATTCAAATAATACTACAATACTACAATAAAACACCAGTCGTTTTTATTTCGTTAACAATGTGTTATTAATAACACTTTTCAAAATTGTCTGACTGATTATACAAGAATTAAGTAATGGAGCATTACTCCAATAGCGAATATGCTGACATGCATCTAATTTATGGACAAGCACTCAATTGTGTGGAGGCAAGAAGAATTTATTCTGGTACATTTCCAAATCAACGTTTACCGCACCGAAGAAACTTTTGAAAGGGTGGATCGTAGCTTAAGAGAAACAGGTAAAAAGTCAAGTGAAATAAAAAAAAAATGCTAAAAATAGCGAATCTTTTGCTAATCCATTTTAGGAAGTTTTTTGCCGCGCCGTGGTGGAGAAATGCCTCCAGGAAGAGCAAGACACTCTCAGTTAGAGGAGGAAATTCTGGATGAGATTGCTGAAAATCCCTGTAATAGTGTAAGAAAGTTGTCGGTTCAAGTTCATGCGACAAAGCGGGTTGTTCATGAGACCCTTCGAGAACAACTGCAACATCCGTATCACGTCCAAAAGGTACATGCCATGTCTCCCGCTGATTATCCTGCAAGAGTTAATTATGCAAATTGGTTTTCTCAACGATTTAGGCAAAATCCAAGTTTTACTATTATTGTTTTGTTCACGAACGAAGCCGGTTTCACCCGAGACGGTGTAATAAATTGCCATAATTTGCATATCTGGCATGAAGAAAATCCCCATGCAATAGAACAGACAAAGCATCAACAAAGATTTATGGTTAACGTGTGGGCGGGGATTATTGGGAATCATCTCATTGGATCGTTCTTTATTGAAGACAGATTAAATGGTGCCATCTATTTGCAATTCTTGCAACAAAACTTAAACGGTTTATTAGAAAATGTGCCCTTAGAAATTAGAAATCAGATGTGGTTTATGCACGACGGTGCACTGCCCCATGTTAGCTATTTAGTTCGTCAGCACTTATCAAACACTTTTGATGATAGATGGATAGGTCGAGGTGGGCCTATTGTATGGCCACCGAGGTCGCCCGACACGACTCCTTTAGATTTCTTCTTATGGGGAAATTTAAAAAGGCTTGTATATTTAACGCAAGCAAACCTAAGCAAACCTGATAGAAAGAATAACACACCATTGCAACGAAATTCGAGACATTCCTGGAATGTTGTTTCAAGTACAACAACAAAACATCCGTCGGATAAGAAAATGTATAGAGGTACTTCGAAAATCTGCTCAAGTAAACGAGAAGAAGGAGAGCTTTCACATTTTTAACATTTTTCTGTTTAAGCGATTTCTTAAATATCAAAAAGATTCAGTTTTAAGTACTTTTTATGATTTAACTTTTACCTGTCAATAACACATTGTTAACGAAATAAAAACGACTGGTGTTTTATTGTAGTATTGTAGTATTAGTTGAATAACATGTTATACAAAACCTTAATTTTTTCGAAAACGGCTAATTTTATCGGAACAAATATAGAGTACCTTTTTTAAAGAGGAATGACCACAGTATTTAAAAAATCAGTTTTGAGCTCTGTAAAATGATACCTGTCAAAAATTTGGCCCAACGAGTGTGGTGGCAAGTCCGTTCCTGACTTCCCTGACGATGTTAAACATCTACTGTAGTATGGTTTTATGAGTCTTTATGGCCAACATAAAATATTAAAATTTCATTAAATTATACAAGTCGGTTCAAAAGTTAGAGCCACAAAAGTAAATCGTTAAGTACCCCTTTGGGGCTCTGTATCTCCCTAACGAAACACTTTTGGATATAGGTAAGTTGGGTTAAATCGTCTTATTTTAGTCTCACGAATACGTGGTAGCATTTTGTACAGACCTTTTCCAGACACCCTGTATAATAAACATAAGACAAATCGTCCCTACTCACCCTTTAGAGTCCCTAACAAAGGATCATCTGGTTAAACAGTAGGGATGAAACTAGATTTTAATGTCCTCAAAACCAAAAAAGGGGCCTTAGTTTACTCAGCCCTCAGAATGACATCGGACAAAATAAATGACCTGCTCAAAAGTCATCAACGTCAGCCAAGACGGTATGACCATTGACATTAAAAAAAAACTACAGACAAAATAAAATCATTTCGCGCCAAATCAGTCATCCGTTTACAACATGCAATGGATGCGACTAAGAGAGGTAGACGCACCGGAAAAAATGACAACACTGTCCAACATTCCTGGCGGCTGCCTCTTCCCGCACCAGTGGCGTAATATAGCCAGACAAGTTTTAATTTTTTTAGATTCATATTTTTTCCTTAATTGAAATTAAAATTTTGTTATAAACTACCAACCTGTTGTTAAAATTCAAGGACTTATATTGATTTATTCTTTAATTTTCACCTCATCGTTTACCTATAGCAAGTAGTAAAATACAAAAGTTACAAAAAACTACACCAAGTGAATACAACCTCACTTGCTCGTGAAAGCAAATTTTTGGGTTTAAATAGTCCAATTTTTTGCAAACTTGACACTGCCGCACCATGTTTAAATGTTTTTTCGCAAAATAATGTCAGTCTCTTCAAAGAAAAACACTTAAACGCTTCTCGAAAACACAAAACAACACAAAACCATTCCAGTTTTGAACAATGTCGCACTTTTCAATTCTAGTAAAACTGGTAGTAAACGGTGAAACGGCTTTGCCACTTTTACTAAATAATTTATCACAGTGAGAAGGGAATTAAATTTTATTCGGCTATGAAGCATAACATGGAACAAAATGTATTACTTTTTTTTATTACTTAATTCTTATGTATGCTAATTTTATTAGATGAAGGTATAGTCAAATAAATGTCATGTAATCCCATATTGCTTGAATGGCATCAAATAGGATATTTTGTACACTTTTGCAACCGTCTGCAGTTGACCAGTCAAAACAATCCACCAGTCTTCAGTGCAAAGCCAATGACTGATTGCTTTGAATAGTAAATAACTTTGTCTTTCATTTTTTTCTATCTATGGATATGACCGATACTAATCCCTTGAGTTCATGCTCTCGCGAATCCACGCGATTCATTTGAACTACTTTAAAATATATCAGTAACGAACGTTACAAACTAATAGCAAACTGCCTTTCTTTGAATGACTGAAACACCTGGTTAGAGCACCCGTCACTTAACTAAAGATTATATCGATGTTTCCATAGAAACCCTAGGCGACTTGCATTAACTTATATACGAAGGGTATGGAAAATTACTTTTTTTTAGGTTCGTTTAATTTTTTTTTAATTTTGGGAAAACAGTCGAACACCGGTAACTTAATATAAAATAGAGCTCTTAGAGAGTAGAATTAAAAAAAAATAATAGGTATGGCAAGTCCTTTAAAAAAAACTTAAGGTTAGTTCAAAACTCGCTTATTTAATGTTCAATTGTTTCTTCAGTTACATTTTCTGGTGGTTCTTGTACAAAACTACAATTTCTTTTATTTAAACATTTTTCTCTTCAAATAAAAAAGTTATCTACTGGTTCATATATAATCAGTAATCCTGTACTTTCGAGAATAAAAGTAATTAAATTCACTCTAAGACGCTTTCGTTTCGCTTAGGTTATATTTGCGGTTGACACTTCAACGGCGAATTAAACTTCACTTGTCAACCAAATTGATGACAAATGACATTTAATCCATTGTTTATCGTTCCAAGATGAAAATCATTTGGAAACGAAGCATATCGCTGAAATATTAGAATAACTCACAAGTTTTTAATGACGATTTATTGATAATGACAGGATAAAAATCTGTTAAAACTTCACTGATCCACTAGAAGATCGTAATTTAATCCAGTACTAAATCTTAAACCTTTTTAGTGAATCTGAACGGCAGTGTATATAGAAAGTATGTTCGGAATTTTGACTAGAATTCAAGAATTCAATATCCTGTATAGGGTGTTCTAGTTAAAATTTGGAATTGCTGTCGGTTAGTGGCAGAGCTGGCATCGTGGTATCTTTAAAAATATTATAAAGGTTAGATACGCCTCTGATTAAAATTTCAAAAAATAAACTGTTAGTTTTTATAATATGCCACTTACCGTAAGGTAATCCTGTATTTATATACTTATACAGGGTGAGTTTTTTAAAGTGTTACAAGGCGATATCTCGAAAACGGTTTAAAATATTTTCATGAAATTTGGGTGAGTTAAAAGGGAGATGGGGGAACATAATTTTGACATTTACTCTCCTCTCTCTATTTTGAGGATGCGGGATAACTTTGAAATTTTAAATGTAATGATGTACTTTTGTTTATAAAATTCGAATCTATGTAAAAATCTATGTATTTGTACAAATGTGTAAACTTTTTTTTAGTTGTGTTTTCGATTACGGAATTATGATTTATTAGGTTATAAAATAAAAATGATTTACCATTTAATTTCAACTTACGTATCGTCTGTACCTACTTGAGCCGTTGTTTGAAATGTCCCTCTTCAACTTCCAAACACTTTCCCACCCATTTTCTTAGTGAATTTCGTACCCGCTAACATTTCAGGTGTTACCAATAAGGAGGCAGAGCGCATTCGGTCTTTCATATCATCTAAAGTTGTAGATGCAATCGCCATCGCCGTTGTCCTTTATAAAACCCCACAATAAAAAGTCGAGGGGGTCAAATCCGGGGACCTAGCAAGCCAGTTTATCGGACAAGCTCGTCCAATCCACCTGATTTCAAATATTTCATTCAAGTGATTACGGACTTGTATTGCATATTGGAGTGAAGTTCCGTCTTGTTGAAACCACATGTCGGGATTTATGTTTCGGTTTAATAATTGGGGTAATTGATTTCTTAAAAAATCTGTGAACATTTCTTCATTTAAATGTCCTTTAAAGAAATGAGGACCAATAACTCTATCCCCGATTATACCACACCAGACATTAAATTGATCAGGGATGTTGATTTGGTAGAGTTCTCATCTAGTGGGGATTTTTCGACGCCGTAGTGCATATTGCGTCTGTTTACCTCAAGAAAACAACCAAACAAAAAAAATATATCAAATTTGTACTAATAAGGGATAACCGAAAATCCTACCTACCCATAATTATGGAAAGTAGCCCTGTTAGAAAAAATAACATTCATTAGGAACCTGCTATTTCCTTGCATTTGTCTTGTGACCCAATTGCAAAATGTAACGCGATTTTCAAAGTCTTGTCCATATAGCTCTTGGTGGAGTGTAATGTGGTATGGATAAAAATTGTACAAGTGCACTATGGTCACAACTGATTTTTGACTCGTTCCAGCATCATCAAAATTGAATGAAAATATTTTAAACCGTTTTCGGGATATCGCTGTGAAACACTTTAAAATACTCACCCTATATATTTATTCACTGTTGATTAACATTTTAAGTTTTTTAAAAATAGAAATTTACAAAAATGCTTGTTTTACAGGTATTTTGGCGATCGGCAACTTTGCTAGAAAAGACACCCATTGCATTCAAATGGTCAAAGATGGTGTGGCTAAAAAACTGATAGATATCCTTGAAAAGTACAACCATTCTACAGACTTAAACGACGTTAAGGTACAACATGCTCTGCTGAGTACACTAAAAAATTTAGTCATTCCCAAAGAAAATAAGGCTCAGGTAAGAGTGACAAAAAATATATACAAAAACAATTTAATTAGGTTGGGATATACGTAAAAGCAATAGGAAAATAATAACTTTTAACTTTTTTTTTAGTTAATAATAAATTCAAACTCTTTTATTTCGCGAAACAAAGTCAATTCAAAATTGCCTTATCCACAAGTCCAGTAAGAGAAAAACACAAAATTAATAATAACACGCTTGTACATTACTACATCTTTTTTTTATATTCGTACAACCCACAATGGCAGCAAGCCTAAGTACTAAGCTGGGTTGTATATAGTGAAAAGCCGACTCACATGCTGGAAACATCCATAAAGATTTTACCAGCCCTTTAAGAAGGTATGTAGGGTGGTACCTGCTCGGTCGAGGAAAATTCCTCTACTATCTTCCTTCATGCAGCACGCATACACCATACACACGCTTTATTAATTTTTTTTTATTACATAAATTGTTCGATCAGGTCATTACTAAAAAGTTGCAAACATATGTAATGCCAGGACTGTTTCGATTTTCGATAGTACAAAGCTACGGTCGACGGCACGCCGGCAGTCGGCACAAATCAATGGTCGGCACGCCTGCAGTCGGCAGAGCGGGTATTTTTAGTTTCGCAGTAGCAAGCATTGGTATCACGGCGGGTTGCTTCTCGGATACATTCTCCTTAGCGTGACCATCGCGATGCCTCGTCGCTCTTTGCCGTTTGAATATAAAGTGCAAAGATTTTTATATCGCTTTCCTGACCTAGTACAATGGAAAGGAACTACAATGTTCTGTTTGTGACACGTGAATCACGAGTTGAATTCCCTTTAGTTACAGACAACATATCCAGAGTAAAAAACATGTGTTAAACCGGCCGGCAGCTGGAGATGCCTTATTGGGGCTTTATATATGATATAATAGTTGAATTAATCTGTTGCAATATTCCTTTCCGCGTGCCTTGAAACGAACATGTGCCATGTTTTTATAGAAAATATGTGCATAAGTGGCCCCTACCGACTCAGTGGCAATTACGGTACGCTTTTCCTCGTGTCAAAGAACAAAGGGAAAATACCATTAGGTCCAAATTATATAATACAAAATTTTGGATAACAGTTGATGAAAGTACAGATACCACAAATAACCGAGTAGGAAATGTTTTAGTGCGCATATTAAAACCAAATGCACCAACAAAACCATATATACTTGCAAATAAAAGATTGGAAAAAGGCAACGCTACTACAACAATTACTAACGCAAACTCTAGAAAAGTTTGACATTAATACGAACAATATTGTAATGTTAGTTACAGGCGGTGCTGCGTATATGGTCAAAGCAGCGATATAGCTTAAAATTTTGTGTCCTAATTTATTGCATATAACTTGTTTACTACATGCCTTTCACCGTGTGGGTGGAACAATTTGAAGCAAGTATCCAGATGTTGACAAGCTAATTGCCAGCACCAAAACGGTTTTTTACAAAATCACAATGGATTAAAAAATTTTACTAGTTGTGCCCCGGAATTACCGAACCCCCACAGTCCGTATTAACAAGATGGGGAACTTGGCTGAACGCTGTATTTTATTACAATCAACATTTCCACGCTGTTAAATCTGTAGTTTCTCAGTTCGACCCAAAAATTGCCATCTGCATTTAAGAAAGTCAGCAGCACTTTAATAACCTGAAAATCTAAGCAGATTTGCGTACTATATACGCAAATTATCGTGTATTACTATATGCTATTGACCGCCTTCAACATAGTTAGCTGTCACTTTCTGACTCACACACTTTAAAAGTTAGCCCTTGTGTTGAAGCTGCGATCAAGTTTAAGTTTTTGTTACACAAAAATCCGGATTGCGCATAACTATGTGATATTGGGCAGTGCGTAAGTGCTGACAATTGCGGCAGTAACTTGCAGTGTTTTAGATACGCAAACATTACATCTTTGGATGTAGAGCGTTCATTTTCAAAAAACAGTACAATCTTAACTTCAATGCGAACAAGATTAAAATAGCCTACTGTAGAAGGTATTTTAATGCTACAGGCGTTTACACTCAAAACTAGGTTACGCGCGTTTGGCCTCAGAGTATATTGTGGTATCCATACATTGGGTGATTAAAATATTTAAATTACTTTAACCAAAGGCTTTTTCGTATTTCGCATTTTCAAATTACACAATGTAGCTAAATAAACATTTGTATTTTATTTTCAAATCGTATCCTAATTTTATTTCCAAATAGTGTAGAGACGCCCCTGGAATAACCTATGTTTACAACTCTACTTGTTGGAGAAACCCAACAGTTCCTTGAAATTCTATTTTTCTGTCTTTATTTCCTAATAAATATTGAAAATCAGTAAAGTATAAAACCCCTTGCAAATAATAACATTCAAGCTTGCATTTCTTGTTTATTTATATTTATATAACTTGCATTTAAATACGCAGTTATCGGCTACACACAAAGCACATTTCAGAGTAAATATCTAAAGAAAATCTTTCCCTCAATTTATTTCTATTCCAAACCGGCACCTTTGTCGGCGAAACTTCAAAAGCCTAGTTCCGTTAGAAAACCACTTATCCCTGACTTTTTATTGCTTTAGCGTTCTAAAAATATAATTCTCCAAAATGCATAAAAACATGGCTACAGATATCCTACCCTTGTCTCTTCGTCTAGTCCTACCAAGGCATCAGCGCTTCGGCTCTTACCATTTTCTAACAAATAAAATAATATCTGCTTAAATATACTTCTTAAATTAACTCTATAATTGGTCAAACCTGTCAGGCGGGTTCCACGAGGGGTGCTAATATTTCATTCCAACTTCGAGCTGCCGTTTTTCGGAGCCGTAGTTAGTTATCCTAGTAACTCGGCGGTGAAGAGTGAAGTGAAGGAAAGTCGGTCAAGTGTATGACCAGGCACGGTCACACAGAAAATCGGTGTGAAAAGTAGTGTGCGGGAAAAAGTCCTCTCTCTCTCGGGTCGTCAGCCACCCATTTCTCCAGGTAAAGTCCTGTTCTCGGTTCACAGAGCCCCCCCCCCCATTTGCGCAAGGCAAACTCTCGGCTCAGTGCCAATCGGGTCGTCGGAACCCCCATCTCTCTGTCGAGCAATCAAAGCTCAAAGAACTTTCGGTCCAGTGCCATTCGGGTCACAGCACCCCTCATCTCAATACTTCTTCTGGCCGTCAGTGGCAGAAGTAAGTAATAACAAGGCAAAGTCCTGTTAAACTCTTCCGGTACATCAGTATCCCGGAACCCCTTATTTCTCCAGACAGAGTCCTGTTAAACTCTTTCGGGTCGTAGTACCCCCTTATCTCTACTTCCACATGCCATCAGAGTCGGATTAACCATATTTGGTCCTTTAACCATTTTACGTAGCATTTCAAATCTCTTTCGAACCAGCAGCGCTCACCACTATATTTCGGCCTAAGAGCCAAACGAGGATCTACTCATCCTAAACTCATCTTCGTCATAACGATCCTCGTTATGTAAATTACTTCATCATACTAATAAAACCTACGTTAGAACTTTCGGCCAGGTGCCAATCAAAGAAATCAAATCTCTGAACAAAGTGTTATATAAAAATGGATGTTCTTATTACAACTGTTAACATCAAGAGTTGTGTAATTATTCAAATAGGTGAATATATATAGTGTTTAGTGAAAATTGATGTCTTTTAATGTCTACAAAAAGCAACTTACAGAGATTGCTCAAAAAGATGAAATGAACCAGCATCCCATGGAAATAGTTTGCAGTAAGTCTTGGTCACTACTCATTACAAACTCAAAAATGCTATTTAAAAAAATATATTGGGATATTTAACTAAATTTTGTTTTCCTTTTCGTTATAATTTATTACCATTTAAAAAGCAGTCATTTGAGCAATGGCAAAGGACGTCAGATATTGTCTAAAACACGCGTCGCTGTTTCGTGCTTCGTTCCTAAAAACAATCCGTTTTATCTTTTTTGCTCGGAATCTTTAACAGCCATGTGATCAATCGTATTGTTTACAACAAATAGTCACATGCCTTTTAAAAAATAAGGAACGCGGCCTCAAGTATATATTTAGTTGCCTATACTCACCACAGCTAACCCGAATCGTTTATCTGTGATGTATATAGAAAATATTTTTTGTTTGCGTCGAGTTTGTTTTATAATTATAGTGTAATTTGCGTGCAATTATCTATATTAAACAATAAAATTTCGTAAAAACTACCCTATAAGTATTGTATTGTGCCAATATGCAAAAATACCACTGCAAGTGCCCCGAACAAACTGTTTTATCATGTGTCAAGAACAGCCGAAATCAGAAGAAAGTAGTGCACAGTTAATTAAGAAAGTTTACATAAATATTATTAGAGGTTAGTATCGCTAAATTCCAATAAGCATTTTTACTATTTATTTATTTTTACGGTTTGAAGACAAATGGGGGTTATGATTTGCCACTGTCAAAGTAAAGCTTAATAAAATATAAAGAAAACTTATTTGGAGCTTATTAGCACAACATTATTTATTTATTTATGTATGAACGGGCTCTGTCCAATTTCATAAAAAAAGCATTCCATGAATCACTAATCCTAATGCAGAGCAAAATATTAAATAATGATTAAGTAGTTTTGACATACATACAAAGAAAAAATAACCAAACAATATACAGAATATATGACAGCTTAGGGACCTTAAACCGTATTCTGTGGTTCAGTAAAGTTCGGGATATGTATTGGCTAGTCTGCACGACCGTGATATAAAACTGTTTAGGCCAAAATTTGTTCTATGGGCTGGTACAAATAATGTGTTCCTTAGACGCGTTTTCCTGGATGACACATGCAAACTTATATTGTTAAGAAGAAGGGAACAGTTATAGTTTGTAAGACATTATATAGCATTCTAGGATTCCCGATATTTCGGCGCTCTTCAATGGCTTCAATTTGTATTATAGATTCAATTTGAAGGTAGGTGAGATGCTACTGGGTTTAAACGCAATATATTTCAAAAATTTATGTTGAACTAGCTCTATATTCCGAATATGACCGTTGTAGCAAGGATTCCAAACACAAGAAGAGTATTTTAAATGCGTTCTTATCAATGGACAGTACAGTTGTCTAATAGCGCTGATGTTAGTAAACTCACAGGTTACACGCTTCACAAATCCTAGACGTTGGCGAGACTTGGATATTGAGTACTGAATGTGGGGCACAAATATTAATTTTAAATCCATAGTGAGTCCCAAGTCCTTAATTTCGGAGACATGAGAGAGAACATTATTTCCAATCAAATAAGGATATTCAATCGCCGTTCTAGATTTACGAAATGTTATAGAGTAACCCTTGGAGGCATTGAGTTCCATACCATTGTCGTTACACCAAGTTGCTAGTTGGTTTAAGTCAGATTGGAGTTTAAAATAATCGTTAGAGGAAGAAACTTCCATTACAACATTAAATCATATGCAAAGAAGAGAAATTGACTGCTGAAAGCGAAAGCCGAGATCGTTAATTATTAAAAGATATTCCCAGTGAGGCCCCTGAGGTATTCCAGATGGAACATATATACTTTTTGATAGAAAGTTATTAAATCGGTCAATCTGAGAGCACCGAATTAGGTAACCCTCAAGCCATTTAAGCAGAGCACCACCAACGCCAGCACACCGAAGCTTAGACAATAGCACAGTGTGATTAACCCTGTCGAACGCCTTGGAAAAGTCGGTGTAGATCGCGTGCACCTGAGAGGTCCTCTCCAAGGCGCTCGACACGAAGTCCACATAAATCAAAGGATTGAGTTCGGTGCTTTTGGAATATGGAATCCAAGCTGTCGGGATATAATAGATTAACCCAGCTCAGGTGTCAGGTACTTAGTCAATACATGTTCAAATACCTTGGGAATTGCACTCAAGATGCTTATCGGCCGGTTACTTGTTGCCAGATATTTATTGCCGGATTTATGAATAGGTGTTAAGTAGCTTAGTTTCCAGAATTCTGGAAATATCTCAGCATTAAGAGATGTGTTGAAAAATAATGGCCGAGCCAGGACAAAACTACAGTGCTTGAGTAGTAAAGGAGCGAAACCATCGGGACCTGGTCTCTTGTTGAGGTCCAAAGAGTGCAAATGCAATTATACGGCAGATATTGAAATGCTGTAGTTAGTGATATTGATGTTGTTATCTTCAACAAATACAGTTAAGCTTTTACTCCTTTAATTTCTGCAAATGTAGGTAAAGTCAGGATTTGTAGAAAAATAAGCAGTCATCGTAAAGGAATCAACTGTCTGCAACAAAGAAAATAGAATACGTTTGTTAGCCCGCAAATTATCTGATTGTCCTTGTGGTTATTGTTAAACCGTATTTTTAATCAAATGTAATGTTTCTTATTCACGAACGTTCCTAGTCTTCGGGAAATCAAGAAAATAAATTAACACTCGAATTTACAGTACACCAGCCATACTAACACTTTTATTTACATATAATGTGACGTCACATTCAAAAGCAACGCGTTTTACAAGTTTCGAAATTTCTTATTTATCCAATGTCAATTTTGTTAAGAAATAGTTTTTGGACTATATATTACTTTTATATTTTGAGTGTTCCATGGTATAGATAAACTAAACTTGAATTTGGGAGTGAGAGTGTTTTGAAGCTTTAAAAAAAATCTTTTTAGGCCCTCAAAGACAACATACTAGAGGTTATGTATCCTATGTTAAAGCAAGACAGATTTATGGTAGTATTCAAGCTATTAGGTACTTATCGGATGGTAATAGATGGTCAGCCCGAAGCAGCTCGTGATTTGCTGTCAAGGAGAGATTTTATTGAACGCTTAGTGGACTGGTGCTATAATTCTGATCATCTTGGTGTTAGGTAAGATAAATACTGACCAAGTCAAGAGTTTAGTATAGTTGCACTGTTTAGATTTTGCAGTCTGTTAAAATAAAAAAAATGGGCATTTTTAAATGCCAAAAACTCGGAAATAACAAATCTGTTGAATGTAAACATAGTCGCCCAGATTCACTAAGATGGTTTAAGATTTGGTACTGGTTTAAATTAAGATCTTATAGTTAATCAGTTAGGTTTAGACAAGTTGTTGTCATCTCATTGTTAATAAATTGTCATTAAAAGCCTGTGAGTTATTCTAATATTTCAGCGATTAGCGTGATTTCCAAATGATTTTTATCTCGGAACGTATTGCTAGAATGAATTTAGTTCTATTATTGTGAAAAGTACATACTCAGATTATCCATTTTTTGATAAACTTGCGAAAACCTCAGAAATTAATTCATAGAACAAACTTAGTTATCTTATTCTAACACTCGCCAGTTTAAAAGTTTTGGTTGTCAAATTACATCGGTCTAGTGTTGGAGAATCTGGCTGTTTATGTTTATATATATACATGGTGTCCAAAAAGTCTTTGTATGGTTAAATATCTTTGCTATTACTAAACATAGAGACACCAAATTTTAGGTGTATCTTATTGGTTCATAAATGTATGTAAATTTTTTATGTAATTTAACTTTCAATCCCCTTGACAGGTGACGCTAGGGAGTTGAGGTCAAAAATTTTAAATGCAACCCTTTGCCTTGTGGTACCTCATTTTAAAGGTCTTCAAAAATAAACATTTTACGGCAATCCCGAAGTCAGTATCTTACAACCTTTTTAAATTGCAAGCCTATAAATAAATTCAAAATTTAAGTACCTTTATTTCTCTTATTGCTTTAAAAGTTGTTCAAATGGCCACCATGAACTTCTTGACAGTAATAAGGTCGATTTTGGAACTCTGCCAAGAAGTAACACCTAGACATCATAGGGGTTATATTTAAAATTTTTGACTATGCCTAGGTTCTCACTCGATAGTAAAAAAGCAATAATGACTAACAAATAGGTCGCCCTACCAGGTTTTAGATGACATTACTATGTTTTATTTTCTAATAGTATTTATCTTAATCCCAGTAATAAGGAATACTATCAAAATATAACAAATATAAGTAGAGGAGAAGGAGGTGATAGAGGAGCTTTTCCTCGACAGAAGAGGTACTAGCACCCTCTTAAAGAGATGGTGAAATCTTAATGGATGTTTCCAGCCCTGGGTGCGTGGGTCGGTTTTCCTTTCCTCTTCCCACTGTCGTTCTTTCTCTTCTCTTGTCTTTCTTTGTCACTTCTAATCCTATTCTCTTTTAACTTTCTACCTGTTCAATATATATATATATATATATATATATATATATATATATATATATATATATATATATATATATATATATATATATATATATATATATATATATATATTGAAAATACTATTCTCACACTACGCCAACGTGTTGTCCAAGGAATATCATCCTTGGTGGTTCAATGACCTGATATCACAGGTACAAATGAACCGTGCCACCCCGACGACCGGTTTCGATACTGTTAGATCTCATTCAGGCCGGGGACAGGCAAATTGCTCTGTGTCGAGCAGGTGTTACATGGTCGAACCAACCGAAACAACTACTCCGAGGGCTAATACCCCCACCGGCATTGAATTACACGATTGATTCTGGGTTTGTCCGTTGGGAACGATATTGAAAATACTATTCTCACACTACGCCAACGTGTTGTCCAAGGAATATCATCCTTGGTGGTTCAATGACCTGATATCACAGGTACAAATGAACCGTGCCACCCCGACGACCGGTTTCGATACTGTTAGATCTCATTCAGGCCGGGGACAGGCAAATTGCTCTGTGTCGAGCAGGTGTTAAATGGTCGAACCAACCGAAACAACTACTCCGAGGGCTAATACCCCTACCGGCATTGAATTACACGATTGATTCTGGGTTTGTCCATTGGGAACGATATTGAAAATACTATTCTCACACTACGCCAACGTGTTGTCCAAGGAATATCATCCTTGGTGGTTCAATGACCTGATATCACAG
Organism: Philopedon plagiatum; assembly: GCA_963971165.1. Taxonomy (NCBI): domain Eukaryota; kingdom Metazoa; phylum Arthropoda; class Insecta; order Coleoptera; family Curculionidae; genus Philopedon; species Philopedon plagiatum. Next base: position 17,699,240 of record OZ020196.1, on the reverse strand, counting down.
GTACAAATGAACCGTGCCACCCCGACGACCGGTTTCGATACTGTTAGATCTCATTCAGGCCGGGGACAGGCAAATTGCTCTGTGTCGAGCAGGTGTTAAATGGTCGAACCAACCGAAACAACTACTCCGAGGGCTAATACCCCTACCGGCATTGAATTACACGATTGATTCTGGGTTTGTCCGTTGGGAACGATATTGAAAATACTATTCGCACACTACGCCAACGTGTTGTCCAAGGAATATCATCCTTGGTGGTTCAAAGACCTGATATCACAGGTACAAATGAACCGTGCCACCCCGACGACCGGTTTCGATACTGTTAGATCTCATTCAGGCCGGGGACAGGCAAATTGCTCTGTGTCGAGCAGGTGTTAAATGGTCGGACCAACCGAAACAACTACTCCGAGGGCTAATACCCCTACCGGCATTGAATTACACGATTGATTCTGGGTTTGTCCGTTGGGAACGATATTGAAAATACTATTCTCACACTACGCCAACGTGTTGTCCAAGGAATATCATCCTTGGTGGTTCAATGACCTGATATCACAGGTACATATATATATATATATATATATATATATATATATATATATATATATATATATATATATATATATATATATATATATATATATATATATATATACTAAAATACTAAAATGATGGTGACGCTCCTAGGGGTACAAAAGTTCCGGATTTAAACTAGCCTTCTATTCGGATCTCCGGGCGAGGGGTGTCCGGAGGGGCCCACCATCTAGGAATTCCAAAAGTATTTTAACTTTTTCCAACATTTCAATCTGGACTCTGGCCACCACTACCTTCAATCATGCAAACCCCACATTCTTTTTCTGACCGAAACCCAAATCATTCCCAAATCCTCAGTCATCTTCTGTTTCCAGGCTATGAAAGTTTCTCATCTTTTCGTCTTTATGGTGGGGTATGCGCCTACGTTCACAGCAGTCTTTCTTGCACCAGACTCCCGAACCTGGAATCAGGCAAGCTCGATATCTTCTGGCTAAAACTTACCATTAAGTCTTTTACTAAATTTATCTGTTGCATCTTCCGCTCCCCATCAGACAACTTCTACAATGAGTTCTTCTACTTTCTCTCGGTAAAAATTGACCATCTTATCTCTGAATTTCCCTCCGCTGAAGTTATCGTCCTAGGCGACTTTACCGATTATAGCAAGGAATGGCTAGCTTCCACAAAAACCGACCCAGACGGCAGAGTGGCAGAATCTTCGCAATCAGCAACTTGCTCACTAGTTTAATCAGGAAGCCAACATACTTTCCCTGCGTTCCTACCCATAATCCAAACCCACTAGATATTTTCCTTACCATCCTTCCTGAGCCATACATACCATATTTGTGATGATTTCCCATACAGCCCGAGTTCGTTGAAAGCATGCAGGAACGCACGATCTGGCACTGCAATTCTGCCGGCTGGGATGGTCTTCTCTGCATTCATTGGAATCGTGTGATTTTCCACTTCCGATCCCTCCAAAATTTTCTCCCTTATCACAGACATCATTCAAGTAGATATTGAAAGTTTCATTTCACGTACCTCCAAAAAACTTATACTCCACCATTAAAAGCCCTGGTTCCCCAAGGTATGTGATAAAGCCAGGCTCAAAAAAGTCGAAACTCACAAACGGTTTCTTCGAAATCCTACGCCCGAAAGTCGTCAGGTTTTTACCAAGACAAGAAATCAATATTATACAGTCAAACTCTCTTGAAGTCCAACAGGGCTTTTAACAGCCGCGTAAAAGTGCTTTCCTCTTCCAGCGGCAGCAAATCTTTCTGATCACTTGCCAAAAACATCAGTCAAAACTTCTGTAGAAGCACTATTCCTCCCCTGACCTCTGCCCACGAAATTATCTCCACCTCTAAAGGGAAAGCTGAACTATTTGCCAAACACTTCGCTGCCAATTCCACCTTATTCCTCCTACCAATTTTGCTCTTTCAACGTAGCAGATTGTTATAAAATATTACTAAGATTGTAAGGAAAGTATTTAATTAATATTAAATAACAGACACAGGCTTATAAAAAAAAATTAGTGGGATATAAAGAAATAACCATTTTGTTGTTCTACTTTTGTCCAATCCCGTATATGTATAGCCATGATAAAAAAAATCGTGCAACGAATTCACAGTCTTAACGTTTATAAATAGACTTTTTTAGGAAACCGGCACTGTGACTATGAATTACTGATGCCCATTATTCTAAATCTTGAATTGCATTTACGGGATTACTGGAATTTTTTTTACAGGGGCGAAGTTCCACGCATCTTTAGCTGGCTATTCAAAAACACCCGCTCCTCGGCGCCGTTTTCCACCTTCGTGTCAGTCAAAGGCAGCGTCACGTGCATCGTGGAGATGATTTCTTCCAACCACGGCGTGATGCAAAATGAATCTTTCCTCGCTTTGAACATTTTAGCCATAGGACTAAGCAACACCAAGGAACATTCCAAAAAAGACATGGAAGCGTTTTATAACGCGTTGTACGACGCTGCAATCGGTAAAAATTTAAATTTTGTCTTAAATAAGTACGGCGAAAAGTGGGAGAGACAGACGATTGAAAATTGTCTTACTTTGCTAGACAACCTGGAAAAATCGGAAAGACTTATCGTGCATTTGAAAGATAACAATATTTCGGAATGTTTGGAAAGGTTGAAAAATATCGCCAACGCGAAAGGATGTTTGGCAAGGGTCGAAAAAATTGTTAAGATTTTGGAGAAATAAATTTAAACAGAGCACGATTTTTATTGTGTTGTTCGATCGTATTTAAAATGGGAGGTTGGTCGTGAATGGGTCATAAGGAAACGTAAGCATTGCTTAAATATTATTTGGTGCTAAGTAGAATCTGACCGAATGTCATTTTTGTGGCCGAAGCCGAACTTCGGCTTTCTTATTACCTTTGGCCGATGCCGAACCCGAAGGTTTGAAAATACTTATTGTATGCAATAAGGAATATGCATGTATTTTTATTATTGCATACATCGTTTTAAGGAAGTCATTACAAACCCAAAAATATTTTGAAGAAAATTACTAGGATAATTTAACTAAAACGATTTTTTTACTTTCCGGTATAATTTATTACAATTTAAAAAGCCCTTATAATCCAGTAAAATAGACGTTCAACCTTGAAAAAATTCGTACAGAGCTAAAAATTGGTACATACCTTAAAATCATCATTATAAATGAAATGTCAAAAGTCACCATCGATTCCACTTGTGCAAATAAAAATTTTCAAGGTCAGAGGTAAAAAATAGGTTTGATCCGGTTGGGTGTTATCGTAAAAATAGTTATCACAAAGTTTGTAGACTAGGGAATTCTCGACAAAAAAGGTTGTTAAACTTTTTTCCTAAAATGATTTTTTGTGCGATCTCGCGATTTCAAAAATTGGAAAATTCATATTTTGCATAAAATGCAGTCTTTTCCACACCACATTCGAGGTAGAGTACTTGGAGCATTTTTTTACGTGGTTTCCCCTTTAGGCATAATCCACAATGTCTTCTAATTAAATAAGGACAGATTTCTATTGATTAAAAAAATGGTGCTGTGGTTAATTATCAAACCGGAACTGACTATTATTGATTTTTTAAAATTGTATCATGATTAATAATCTTTAAATTCTACTTCAGCAATTATATGTTCTTCCCTTTTTTCTTCTTCGCCTTCTTCTTTTTCTTCTTCCTCTTGTCGCTGGATTTCTGTAGATTGTTCTAAGAAACAAGATGGATCATATATCCCTTCATTGATATAATAAGCATCATCATTCGATGCAACATTAAAGCAAAACTGACCTTGGCCCACATACTGTTGAACAAAATAATCCGAATTTTCTACAGCCAGAATTATAATTACAACCCTTTCAGCAAATTATCTGATTGTCCATGCACAAATTTCGTTCAGGTTGGGGTGGGTTGGGATGGGTTGATTTTTAAACATTCCTTTTATTCAAATGTAATGTTTCTTGTCCACGAAGTCTCCTAACCCCTGGGAAATAATCAATAAAATAAACCCTCAGTGGAATTCACGGCGTACTAGCCATTATAACACTTTTATTTAAATGACATGTGACGTCACGACCAATAGTATCACATTTTGCATGTTTCGAATTTTGTATGAAAATTTGTAGTAGAAAATCATTTTTCCAATAATCAATAATCCTTTGCGAAATCTGCTTACGGTTTATTATGACCCATCCATAGCCAGCTGCTCTAAGAACAAAAGAGAATTAGTGAGTCCCATTCGTTTATAAACAAAGAGTTTATTGAAAAATAGCGTATGTATTATGCGTACATCTTTTTAAAATTAAATCATGCAATAAGCTTATTACGTAAGGACAACGGCACCGAGTAGGAGTTAAATTTTTAAAATTTACTGATACTGTTTTTAGTGCAATTACGTAGATAAAGTTTTACCAGAAATGACTGCCACAGAAATATATTGGAAATTGATTTTTACATGGAAACACTAGTACCTACTAGTATTTTTTATTAATTATCGTATCGTAGAGTCGTCCTCATAAGCGCAACTAGAATTTAATTTTGGGGGGGGGGGGCTTAAGTCCTTGTTTGTAATAAATTTCTTGTCCGATATATTAAAGCATATTAATTATGGGGGAGGGGGTAATTTTAATTTTGGGAGCTTAGAACCCCCCAGCCCCCACCTAGTTGCGCCTTTGATCGTACGTTGACTTATTCATATGACCAGGAGAGAACAGATTTAGGGCTTACGGATCTATAATTTTGTGAAAACAAATTTTAAACCAATTTTTCGATTCGACACTTATTTAAAAATACATTTTTTTTTAAAACCTTCTCAAGAAGACGTTTCCTTATGTGTCTTTTTCCTAACATTCTCTAAAATGTTAAGAGTTAAAAATCCAACTTCCGAAAAATTGTGTTTTTAGAATATTGTAGTTATGCAAAAATGTACTTTCAAAAATTCATTTTTGGAAAAAATTTTGTAGATCCGAAGCCTACTAGCGTAAACTATGACAACATTGCTCATTTTTGAACTCATGTTTAATATTAAATTTTTTTAAAAATTTGAAAATCCAAGTACAGGGTTATTGAATATATTTGTACCTTTTTTTATTTGAAAAGATAGAAAAATCATTAAATTGGAAAAATTGTAGATTTTTACAAGAACCATTAGGAAACGTAACTGAAAAACAATTGAACATCAAATCAAATATACTTTATTGTTAAAAGAATACGTTATTCTCGTCAACAGCTTAACGATAATTAAAATAATAACTACTTACATAAAAGATGTTATCTTATAAACTAGGTGTATAAACACAAACAATATAAATAGCACACCCAAACAATGTCCTACAAACAATAACAAATAATATGTCGAAGGATAAAAGAAAAACATCATTCATGTACAGGATAACATAATAATATTAATAATAAAGGGACAGTAAGTCATTTGTAATAAATACCGACAAATTAAACAAATTCGGCATTTCTTACAGACAGAGGAAGATGGTTATATATTTTTTTATTCTCATAAAAACAGAATATTTAGTTAAGGTAATCCTTGGGATGGGGAGTATCCCCAAAAAGCTATTCCGTAAGCAAGATGCAGTTGTATAAAAGAGAAGAATGCATTTTTTGCTGTGGCAGTGTATGCCAAGTTCATTGGAAATAGTTCAAATGGCATAGCAACCTCTAGCACATTTTTTGTTTAAAATAGAGATATGGCTTACAACCTTGTTACTGTCAATATACACCCCCAAAATCTTCTCTGATTTAAATGTGTGTTGCAGAAATGTAAAGGTTTTCAAAATTAAATTTAAAGGTTAATATATATTTGTTTTGGACCCATTAAAAGTAAGCAGATTGGCATCAGACCAATTCTTTATCGATGCATATCAAATAAGCGAGTTTTGAACTAACCTTCAGATTTTTCAGATGGCTCGCCATATTATTTTTTTTCTTTTTTAAATTCTACTCACTAAGAGGTCTATTTTATGTTAAGTTACCTACACCGATGTTCGACTGTTTTCCTATAATTTTAAAAATAAAACGAAACTTAAGTAATTTTCCATACCCCTCGTATATAAGTTAATGCAAGTCGTATAGAGTTCTATGGAAACATCTACAATCTTTAGTTAAGTGACAGGTGCTCTAGTCATTCAAAGAAATACAGTTTATTATTAGTTTATTTATTATGGGCCACGGCAAGAAAAGGTTAATTTTACAATATTCTTTATATTAAACTAACATACATGGATTGATAATAAAGTAAGATGAATATGTTATTTTAACACAAGTTAAAAGTGTCCCCCTTTTTGCTCAATGAAAGTGGGATAACATGTCTTTAAATGGTCGACGGGATCCCTCAGCGACTCCTTCTGGTGTGTTTTAATAAAATTTATTTCTTCCAAAATTTTCCGCCTCAGATCTTCTAAATCTAAAGTGTTAAACGTATTCTGGTTACGCACTCGATCTTTCAACCATCCTCAGAAAAACCTGTCCATCAATGTGAGATCAGGGCTATTGGGACATCATCGAATTGAACCATTTGTAAAGTCCAGTATGATACTTTTGATTTAAAAACTGAGCCTTATTTGGCGTGTTGTGTGCAGTATTACCATCTTGTTACCAAATAGCTCGGTCGAGGATATTAATCGGTAACTCATCTAGAAAGTTCTCTATTTCTCCAGTTAGGAAGTTATGATATACACGGTGGGCCAAAAAAAAGTGACCACATTAGTCTTTTTTGAATATCTTTTTTGTTTAAAATCATTTGTAAACCAAATTTGCAGGAGATATTTACAAAAGTATAAGTTCTGGTAAAATGAATTTAAAAGTATTAAGATTGAATTAGAATATTATACAGGGTAGGTTAAAAGAAAAAGTGACTTTAAACAAGTCGTAAAAATAAGTTCTTATTTTTTCAAATAATTGGGACTTACATGTTAAAGCCTCTTATATTCTCAACAAAAAACATCTTTCAAGTTATTTTTATATTTCATTCGGTTCAGCATTTATGACCAATTTTCTGACCAAATGTTTCTACGCAGTTAATAACTGAATATCACATTTTGTAGTCAGTTAGCCATGGAAACAATTTAGTGTCGTCTTTTTAATAATGGTTGCTCTGAATTTTACTTGACAGTTGTTACAGTTAAAGTGGAAATACTGATCTGTTCAATAATATGCTTACAAAAAACGATAAAATCTTGATAAAAGCTCTTTGGCAAGAAAGAGACTATGGTGCAAGAAAAATAGTGCGTGAATTTCCCAACAGAAATTTGAAAATATGAAGTGTTTCCAGACTGCTGGAAAAAAATGAGGGAAAATAACGGGAATTTTGACAGAAAGCAAGGGAGTGGCCAGGCAGTGTAAGGATCCAGAGGAACATTGAAATAGTAAGAAACAATATTAAAAGTCCTCTTATCTTTCCAGGAAGTAGTAAGAGCCCCAGAATGATTAATTAAAAGGAGGTATGTACACAAACTATCGGAAGAGCCAAAACGGTCAAGATTAGATAGGTATAGAGGTTTGCAGAGAAAATTTAAAAGAAATGATAGTTAATAGCATCTGGTTTACGGACGTGACAATGTTTTACTTGCGACCACCGAAAAATTCCCAGAATAATAGATTGTATGACGATGTTGCTAACAAAGAAAATATTAGTGCAAATAGGCTACTTATCGAACAAGGTCACTTTGTTCCGGGCGTTATGGTCTCCCTTGGGGTGTCAAAGCAAAACAAGTGCAATTTTTATAAATGCCGGTGCGAAAGTTAATTCTATGGTATACTGCCACGAAATTATTGAAATCATTCTACGGGAATTGGAAACGATTCGGGATTATTATATTTTGATGCAAGATGGCGCCCCTGCACATCGATCACAATATACCATTACGCAATTTTTCAAATTTCAGTAATTTTAAATTAAAAAAGAAAAATACTGAATATTCCGCAATTTTTTTTTGCAAAAAATACCATTTGAAATACCTATTTTTCGATGACATGTGGAAAAATTCTTAATTCGGGTATCCGGAAAGCATTCCGGACCCATGTTTAGGCTTTGTTCTTATATAGTCTTGCATATAATGTCCTTGCTTCGCTCTTATTTTTATTGAATTTTTTATATGTTGTTAATATATCAACCTTTTCTGGCTGACTGTAGCCCACAACAAATAAACCAGTAATAAACTGTCTTTCTTTGACTGAATCACCTGGTTAGAGCATCTGTCACTTAACTAAAAATTATCGATGTTTCCATAGACACGCTATACGATTTGCATGAACTTGTATACGAGGGGTATGAAGCTTGGTATGAACTTGAGTTTCGTTTTATTTTTTAAAATTATATAAAAACAGTCGAACATCGATGTCGGTAACTTAACATAAAATAGAGCTTCTAATGAGTAGAATTTAAAGAAAGAAATAAATAATATGGCGAGCTCTCTGAAAAACTTAAGGTTAGTTCAAAACTCGCTTATTGGATGATCAATTGTTTTTCCAGTTACGCTTCCTGATGGTTCTCATACAAATCTACAATTTTTCCAATTTACACATCTTTCTATCTCTTCTAATGAGAAAGTTATCTATTGGTCCAAATATAATTAATAACCCTGTACTTTTGGATACTTGCCCAAATAAAACGATATCTTGCTTTTTGAGACATCATATACATTATTTATTAAGAGGTGTAATCATCTCACTCCTACTGTTTTGGTTTTTTAATGTTGCTTGCTCAGCTATTTGCTAGAAAAAAAAATCAATAGCTCTTTTTGTAAAGTTTTGAGGTCCAAAAGACTATCTATATAAATAATTTAGTTGGCCAGATGCAAAGAGCGGTAAACATTTTTCAAGGGCGTAATATCTGCCGTGCAACAGTTTATCGAACAATTGGCGACTCAGATAAGGAAGCCAGCTGCAATAGACTGATTTTTAACGGAGAAGGGCGCACTAGACTACAAAATTGACAAAGATGCCAAATAACGCAATAATGAAGACACAGACGAAAACATTCCCCTTTATAGTAGTAAGCAAATCGGCTGAAGAGGACGCCACGTTCTTAATTGAGAATGTGAGGTGCCTCAACTTGCTCAGGAGCGAAAGACATTTTGTGTTGTCCAGTGTTAGAGCACGCAGACAAAAGTGCAAAAAACCGAATTGGTGTGTCCAGGCGAATATTAGGAAGGCATTTTAGGGTTTCATACATGACTGCAAAACGGGAAATTCAAAGAGATGGAATGTCATTTAGAAAAAGAAGGAAATGTCTGAAATACACAGCTGCCCAGCTAGAACAGATTCCACAATGTCGTCGAGCACAAGAGTTAATCACTTTTTAAACAGAGTCATCGGTTTGAATTTTGGCTTGCAATCCCAGACATATATTTGGATCCCGGGATTTTCGGGATCCAAGAATCAAAATCCCCGGATTGATCCCGAAAAATTGTAACAATAAAGGTAAATTATTTTTATTTATATTATTATAATCTTAAAATGAAACCAAAACAACGTTTATGCAGACGACACATAAAGTAACGTATAAGAAATAAAAATAATTTGAATAATTTTACATAAGTAACGTAAGATCAAAAAAAATCGTCCTCAAAGTATGCCGTGGAATCAATCTCGCATGTCTTGAATTATTAGTCTTCAAGGGTAATACAGGTAAAAAGTTCTGAAGTTTTTATTTTTAAGAAAATTATATCATTGTCATTGCATAATACAGAATTAAAAAAAAAACGTACTAATAATATACAACACAGAACCTAAAAAATATAAATTTAAACTAAATGAGAGACGTGTCCACCTTCTATTTCCAAACATGTTCTCATTCTTCTTTTTACAGCATCAAAAACATTGGTGAGCACTTGGGGGGAGTTGTTAATCTGCTGAAATGTATTTGTAATTCTAGCCCGTAGGTCTTCTTAATTTTTACATGGGGTTTTAAAAACAGAAAAGTAGGAATGGGAGCTGATTACTAGAGTTCGTAAAGACGGTGCCTGACCTGGGATAATTTACATAATACTAAAAAGCACTTACCCAGTAAATTTCTATACGGTGGATACTACCCAATTTTTTATGGATTCGCCAGGACAGCTCTAAAGTCTTTTACTGGCTATTAAATAGGGAAATGACGGTCCTCGTGGATTTAATATTCGAGCCAGAGAAGAGCCCAACAACGAAAAGCGACAAAACCATTTCATCCTTTGTTCTTTTGTGTTCACGAATATTTGACAGTAATCAGGTCTCGTACACTGTAACACTCGTACACGTAACTAAATTTATATTTTATAAGAAATTGTAAGAAATCAATCTGATTTAAAGTTAAGTGTATATTCCTTGCACACTTTGATCTAAATGTTATTATGCTGATAAAGTCTGAAATAATGGAAATATCTGGATAACGATTCACTTTCGGATAAAATGGTTAAACCTCTAAATGGCATCGTTTTTTTTTCTGGCGCTCTTCTACCAAATAGGTCTTTTCATGCTGATTTCACAAATACCGAGCTGTGTATAATTTTTTTGTCTCCAATTTTAAACATTTTTAGGGCATATAGAAGATGTTTTGCATCTGTCTGTCAGTCGGTCTATCTGTAGATAAATCCTTGTAACGCGCTCATCTCAAAAACTGTTGAATCGATTGTAATGAAATTTGGTAGAAAGGTTTGTACTACCGACTGCTTTAAAAATATCAAACTCGGTTGCAGTGGGTGCAAGAAAAAACATTGCGCCAGATAATTTTAATTTAAAATGTGTTTTTGGTCACACAAATAATTGAATATAATACAAAAAATTCAAACTTAGGCTATGAAGCTACACCTATTTTTAAACAATTACTTAAGGGCAATTATTTTAGAAAGCTTGTTTAACTATGAAACATCCCTCACAGAATTTTAAAAAATATTATTTGTGTCAGACAGTTTTACCTGAGATAAGATTTTACCTAAAAGTGTCTTTTTGGGGGAAAGTAATTGTATGATATAAAAAAATGCAAATTTGGTTAATGGAGATCAGTGGCGGTTGGTGAAATTTCAAAGTTGTATATCTCTGTTCCTACTTACAGGACCCGTACCAAATTAAGGGGTTTTGATAATGAGCCCCCTGGGAATGTTTTGGTAAAGAAAAAAATCATTTTGTAATTTGCGAGAAAAAGTTGAATTTTTGGTGCGCCCCTCCTAAGAAAAAAATGAACACGTCTAGGTATTTTATTTATTATTTTTGTACACAAATTTTACATCATTTTGTCGACAGTTTTTAAATTTTGAGAGAAAAAAATGTGGTAGTAGAAAGTTATAGTCATTTGAATTTTTTGAAACCGGAAATATAACTTCAAAAAAAATTCAAATGACTATAACTTTCTACTAACACATTTTTTTCTCTCAAAATTTAAAAACTGCCGACAAAGTGATGTAAAATTTGTTTAGAAAAAATAATAAATACCATACCTAGACGTGTTAATTTTTTTCTTGGGAGGGGCGCACCAAAAATTTAACTTTTTTTCGCAAATTACAAAATGTTTTTTTTCTTTGCCAAAACATTCCCAGTGGGCTCACTATTAAAACCCCTAAATTTGGTACGGATCCTGTAAGTAGGAACAGAGATATACAACTTTGAAATTTCACCAACCGCCACTGATGGAGATATAGTAAACATTGACAGTCAGTCACACGAGAACGTGGCGCGCATATCTCCTAAATTACACCAACAGAAATGGAAAGAAAGGTGTAAAATAAAACTACTCTAATTGCACTAAAATGCGTGTATTGACCTGACAACGATGAGGCATGCTTGTTTTCGGCATATGTTGATGAAAGTGACCCCCATAGTGTGCGTATCTGCCTGGATAGCTGCTTTAATGTAAAAATACGCTTTCCTTGCAGTTCAGGAATGCCCACACATTTTCAGTCGGTTTAGCATCAGGAGATTGGGACGGCCATGGTAAGCTTCGGATGCCATTTTCTGCTTTCCAAGCTTGACAGCGACGACTGAAGTGTTTGGGATCGTTATCTTATTGTAAGACCCAAGAGTTATTATTTCGGCCAAACCACTTTACAGCGGAACTTTTGGGTCTTACAAGAAGATAACGATCCCAAACACTGTAGTCGTTGCTGTCAAGCTTGGAAAGCAGAAAATGGCATCCGACGCTTACCATGGCCGTCCCAATCTCCTGTTGCTAATCCGATCGAAAATGTGTGGGCACAGGCTGCAAGGAAAGCGCGTTTTTACATTAAAGCAGCTATCCAGGCAGATACGCACACTATAGCGGTCACTTTCAGCGAAAACCTTGTCGCAGGCATGCCTCATCATTGCCAGGCCATACTTGATACCAAAGGGAGACTGGACTGTAAATAATCGCATTTTAGTGCACTTAAAGTAGTTTAATTTTACACCTTTCTTTCCTTTTCTCATGGTATATTTTAGGAGATGTGCGCGCCACGCTCTTGTGTGGCTGACTATGCCTAAGTTTCTGCAACTACAAAACACATATATCACTCCAATTTTCGTAACCATGTCTTGCCCAGATACTTTTAGTCAAAATGAACTTTCTGGGGGCTAAAATCGTCTTATGTAACAAGAAGAATACAAACTTGGATCATGAGGCTATAGTAAACAATTACTGTAAGTATTGCTTTTATATATTTTAAGAAAGAAAAAAGAAATTAAACATTTAAAAATATGTAAACACTACTTATATTGAAAAGGTGCATATGTACTTACTGTTCAAGATCCTTGGGAACGTAAACATACTTATTTATTGTCCTTGAGTACTGGATCCGCGAAAGGCACAACAATTTCCAGGCATATTTTTGCACGACATAAGATAGCAAAATAAACACTTAAAAACTTTAATAACACGGACAACAGCACTGTCAACACAAGCTAGTCATCGATTACCAGATTAACCTGGTCGGTCGAACCTTTGACAGTAATCAGGTCTTACCCCAACCGCATTTTTTTTTGGCGGGAACGCGATTGTCGCTTCTCGTTGTTGGGTTGTTCGTTGGTTCGAACTACAACATTGACCACGGAGTTTTTCTTTAAATCCATTGATTCAGCGATGATCAGCCACAGTTTTTTACCTTTTACCCAATTCCATTTTTCATTTGTTCGCGTAAACGTGGTAAATAATTTCGTATTGTTGCGTTGAATGGCAATTTCCAGTCGGAATTATATTTTTCCCAAAAATTACGAAACGTTTTTTTCTGGACTGTATAAGAAGGCACATTACAAGTACTCATCATAAATATCAAATCTAGGGTAAATTCGTCATATGGTTTTTGGCTCCTTTTTTATATTTATGATTTGCACTATTAACATGGTGTTGGCACTGTGATCGTTTCCAACACAATAAGTCCCTATTGCACACCACACGCGAGACCCGTCATGTTTTAAGTCCGGAAAAGTAAAAATAAACTCCCGAATATTCTGCGATAGCAGGTGACTTCTACGAACGTTTGGTAACCTGTTTCCACCGCAGAGCATGTCGATGTGACATAACACGTGGCAGCTCGCGAATCGAGACACATCGCGGTAGTTATAGTTTCGGCGCCTATGGTCTGACATCCTGATATACGAACTCTACTGAATACTTCTCTTAAATCAATTTTTAACGTCGGAATTCAAAAAAAGTACATTTTTCATAATGTAACAGTGTTTATTAGCATATTTTTATAAAATTCCCCTGGGAAAATTTAATGACGTCTAAGGAATAAAAAACTCGTTTAAAAAAACAGCACAATAGTGAAAAAATAGTTAACGATGGTGCTAGAAAAATAAATTTCCACTTTTTCCTAACGGGCTGTTGGCATGTTATTAGCAGGTTGGTAGCCATTTTATAATTTCTGGCAAAATAGCTTTGGCGCTTTAGTGAAATAAAGCAGATGGAAATAAATAAAAACGAATTAGTATAAATAAATAGTATTTATATTTTTGCACCCATATCGATGTCAATGATTGGTGTGATTTTTATGCATTTTTCTACACCTACAGTAGGTAATTTATATTAGCGTCAATCACAAATTTTTAATATAACGCTTACCTATTTCAAGTAGTCGAATACAATGTAATGTAATATATAAAAAAATAATAATTGAATTTTGAGCATTTTGGCTCTATATTATAAAAATAAATTTTGTAGTTAGATCTACCAATTTTTTTTTCAAATCTTTTTGCACCGCAGAAATAATTAATAAACACTGCTTTGGGTAGTGTTTAATAGTTATTTTGCTATAGCCATTTCAGTGTGTGCAGGCATTCCAAATTTTAAGGTGATAGCTTATATCATTCCATGTGACCTAAAGATAGAACGACTGTGTCTTACCATCCAATTAAATATTTCTAACAAAGTTATAAAATATAACACGAATTAAATATATTGTTTAGTACACTACTTGTGACCCAATGATTTCCGATGCGATCGCGTATTGTGCCGAACGGCCATTGTTGTTTTTAATTATTGACGTGCCTTACCGCAACGTTTGTTTATTTTACCATTGAAAACGTTTGTGCTGGCGTTCTTGCCTCGTTTGGATACATAGAGGACCGGTATTAGCTTATTGTTGATGTTTTTGAACATTTTTTCAGTAAAAACAATAAGCTATGTAAAAATTTACTACCATTTTAAAAAATAGATCTAGTGCAATAGAAAATTACCCTTTATTTCTGAATATCCAGCTGCATACCCTTCAGCCACTAGAAAAAGACAAAATAAAGGCGATTTTTACTTTGTCATGTATTTTTCTAAATACACTTGGCAAGCGGATATATAGGCCGTAATCAAAAAATAAATAGAACTTTGCTCTTGAGGTAGATTTGCTCTTTACAGTTGCAACAAATTTTGATGCCATTTTATCAGCTGTATTGAAAATGTGTGGAAAAACTATCAGTGCAAAACATCAAATACCCTTAACGTGGAATTACTAGAGCTGTGTGAGACACGGCGTCTGCCGGTAACGTTATCGTTTTATTGATTGGTTTGTATTGATATAATAAAACAAAATATGTATATAATAAATAGTAACTCCTAGACTCGTGTCAATTAGTATCCATTAGCGGATGCTGTCTCGGCGTACATTTGTGCACACGTGCGAATTTTACGCTAGATTGGTAGTTTTTTTCAGTCGCTTTAAAGTTGAGAATATATCGTCTAATTGAAAATGAAGAACACTCGCCATTTTCCACTGTTCTCATCTCACTATTATTCGAATTGTGTGAATATACACGCCGGCGCCGGTAGTAGTTGAATCACGCTTTTGAATTTTCTTTAAATACATATTGGGTTTATTCGCTTTAGCTTCTTGGGGCATAAAATGAATAATTTTTGCCACAATTTCACGACTTTGCCCAGATTACACTTTGCCTTTTACTTTAGACACGAACTTCATACTATAATGCAAGTCACGACGGTTAGGACATGAATAAATAAAAAAGTATGCACTTTTATTACGGACTGTACCTAGCAATCGGTCTACTGCGCTTTAGTGGGCGGGGCTAACTTAGAGGCAAAGCTATTTTTGACAAGCTGTACATGTAACAGATTGGAACGCTTATCTACGAACTGTAGGCAAAGCACCTGCATAAACATCCGGATTGTATGAGAATTCCATTGGTGATAGGCACTCACCACTTACCGTAATGGACGGGTAACTAATATTTAGAAAAATTTTACGTATGCGGATATTACGTCCTTACGTGCCGAGAGCTCATTTTGTAAATATAGTGCAATATTCCCTGCAAAGTAAAAGTCTTGATCGGCAGATATAATAAAAACGAACCATTAAATAATAGGTACCTAAGTTATCTATTTTATTTCTTACTACCAATTAATAAATAAAACGATAACGCCACTGGCAGATGTATCTCGCACAGCTTCAGTAATCTAAACCACTAATCGGAATTCTAGGGTACTTCCAGTAGGGCTAGAAATTTGCAATTTGACCTGTATGTTGGTCTTAAGTCACAAGTAAAGGAAAAAATAAGAAATCTTTTTTTTAAATGGGTCTACTTCTATTGTTGTAGCTAATAAACATATACATATAGTTCGTCTCGCTTAAGGAGCGTCCGTGACGCAGCTTCAACGCAAGTCGACTCTCATTTCAGAGACTATGCCAAGGCTTGACTATGACTATTCCACCTTGGTTGCATTTTTAATTTATTAATTATATTTGTATAGCTGTCACAGGCCGATAGTTTTGCTGTTTACATTCGTGAAAGCTTGTTTGTAACGTGTTTTTTTTAATTAACAATAATTGTTAAAATTTGTGAATATTACTACGTATATCCCGCAAAATATTGCAAATTATGTAAAAATAATGGAAAAATAAAGGAGATCTAACTATAAAATTTGATTACTTTTTATAGTGATAAAATCTTGTTGAAATAGTATTAAGTAGTTTAAGAATTTGAGACCAAAAACTTTAATTCTCTTATATTTCTAGTGACTAAGGCTTTTGCAATTTTATCCCTTGGATGAAACAAATTATAGGATATAGTTGCTATTTATTGAAAATAAAGATATTTTACTTACATTTAAAAGATTGTTTTTCTTTCTATAACTAGAATAACTGTAGAAAATCCCAGTTTTTGGGCTTCGGCCGTCTCGAAGAGGAATCTTTCAACGTATGAGGCATCTTCAGGGATATTAAATATTCTGCAAGATCAAAACACTGAATATATAATATGAATATTTAGTGTTTTGATTAGTGGGTCTATTGTCTGGTGACCATATTATCAAATTCGCATTAGGTTCATTGAACGGGTTCAGGATAAGCTTTTGAAGGCTTATTCAGATTGGTCTTAACTTGTCGGATCTGTGCTATAGTAAAATATACAGATTGTCGAATTTCCGTTCCGGTTCGTAGGCATTGTCAGAAATTTATGTTTCTCTACAAACTCGTTAACGGTCTTGTTGACACGTCAAATTTACTCCTAAGGGACCATACTTTTTTCCTAGTTAATTTTTACCGTACCAACTATGGCTTCAATAGTCCTATGTCCAGAATTCAAAGACATTATAATGCTAACTGTAATGTGTGGACTTGTCCATGCCCTTACATATGTATATTCCTTTTAGAAACCATGTAATAACTTAGTAAGTGGGTAAGAGATTTGCTTTGTGTATTTTTAGGTATTTGTATTATATATTTTCTGTTTCAGGTCTAAGTAGTATTATTTCGTTATCCGTCGTCTTGTGAAAGATTTAATAATACATACTATATTGTTAGTTTGTTTGTATTGTAAAAATGAAGTTACCGTTGATAAAAATTAGTAGAAAGTACGCATCGCAGATGTCAGGCAATCATTGAAAATAATGGCAACTGGGCGAATTATTAACAATAAATCATCCAAGTAGTAATCACAAAGTACGTGGGTAGTTTTTTTCAGACCCAAAATACCTGTTTTTTATTCAGTATTGACGATCATGCTCTTTTCGTACTGACTGTACATGCTTGCGGGATCCTGTCATAGAGAAATGGATCCTGCTGATACTGGAATTACAAATGTGCAGCGAGATTGCAATCCCTTGTTACCCAAACGTACAGCGAAAATAGGGTTTGTCAGTTAAAAATAAACTCTGTTTTAGCCCAGAAACTTTATTACCTTTATAGACATCAGTAACACTAATGCAAGTTTATGAAACGTTTTAAATCTACAAGGATTTGAGCAAACTACAAACATCCTATTTTAATAAAAATAAAAAAATATTAATTATTATTATAGACTAGGACTAGAATAACAAACTATAGGAAAATCAAAACATTCAAAATTTATTACCACTTTTTATTGCGGACGGTGTCCATTGTATCTGCATTTTATTATTGGAATTTCTTATGTATTTAAATAAATAGGTAAACAATTTTAACTTATCTTTTCTTGACAAGTAGATATACAATCTTCACTTAACATTTATACTCCAAGTAACATTATGATAGGCACTATTTGGTTGTATGGAAAAAAAAAATCGGGATTCTGATTCCTAGTCTTAGTGACAAGAATTAAAAAAGATGCTTTAAAATTTGTCTAGACAATGAATTTCTTATCGAAAATATTTTTCTGAAACAATTTTTCTAAAAATTTTCCAAAGTTAATTAATTCAAATATCAAGAACAGAACACAACACCAATGAATATGCCAGACAAGTTATGGGAGTTCAAAGGACAGCCATAGAAGAGGTTGCGGAGAAACAGCCTAAATGGTATGGGCATATTCGAAGGATGGAAGAGCGTGGGTTAGCAAAACAACTATTAGAATGGCAACCGAGAAAGAACTGGGACCAAGGAATAAGAAAGCCATGAGTGAAATAAATCTAGATATAGAAGACAGTGGAGAATGGAAATCGCAAGGCGTAGAACTATATATATATATATATATATATATATATATATATATATATATATATATATATATATATATATATATATATATATATATATATATACTTACCGCCATTAAATTCGATATATCCAAAATTTTGATCCAATTTAATATATGATAACTTTTTTTCCGTAGTCCGATTTAAATGATTTTTATTCTACATTGTAGATAAATGTATTGGTTTTAATTAATTTCTTTCAATTTTCTGAAAAAGAGTATACATGTTGAAATATACAGGAAAATAAAAATGTATGTTTTTTTTACTTAAGTTTGTAACATCCCGTAGAGTAATTTTTCAATCTTAACTCTACTGAATATGCTTTTCTGTGAAATCTGATTTATTCTTAACATTTTGCTTTTTTATTCACCTCGGTATCTTTCTCCGTTTAAGAGATACGAATTTTTAAAGAAAACTACACATTTGATCAAAAGTCTTTAATTTTAAGTATTGTAACTTAAAACTAAGGGTGATATGGCTTTGTAAACTAAGCCACATCTTGACAGTTGTCATGATAATTATTATTTTTATGTGGTGTTTAAATTTTTAAGTTTCAGCTGAAAATTGTTTTTTTTTTGCCTACTGATGTAGCAGAGCAGTGGCTTTAGTAAATGATGGAAGGTCGCAGTATGCTGCTAGAGTACTGGGTAGTACAAGATCTAGCGTTCAGAGAGCCGTGGAACGTTTGAATGAAACCGGCATTTTGCGAGGAGAATAGAATCTGGCAGAAAACGATGTACAATTGCCCCAGATGATCGTTTTTTAAGTTTAAATGTGTTACGCGATAGAAATACCACTGCTCTTATGGTAAGAAATCGTTTAAAAGAGGTACGACAGATTAACGTAAATGAAATAACTGTTCGGAGACGATTAAAGGAGGTGGGTTTACGTGCTAGACAACCCGCAACTGGTCCAGAGTTGACTAGAAATTATAGGACAGAACGTCTCCGATTTGTTCGGGAACATCAAAATTGGGGCTTCGAGGAATGGAGTAAAATTTTATTTTCCGACGGGTCAAGGGTTTGCCTAAGGTGGGGGCTCTGTAATGGTATGGGGTGGCATAAATATGAAAGCTCGAACTGACTTGGTAATGGTTGATAGGGCTGATCGATATATTCGTGGCATTTTGGCACCATACATTATTCCTTTTGCACCCTTTATAGTTAGGAAACAACTTTATGCTGATGTAAGATAATGCTCGTCCTCACATTACAAGAGTTGTTACCGAATACTTAGACGAACGAACAATTGACTGGCGAAGCCCAGCAGTCCAGAGCTTAATCCCATAGAGCATGTCTGGACATGACGAGCAGAAAGATTCGAAGCCGAGTTCCGGCTCCGAGTAACCTGGAAGAATTAAAAGAAGCAGTCCCCATGTACCGACTACCCCTTCTCTGGGGTTTCTCTTTTCCTTAACTAAGGTACAAAAAAAAGGGGGTTCGTAGTACCAATTGTATTGCACTTAACTGTGGGGTAGAAAACTGGAATATACATTTGCTTGTTTGTTTCCTGTATTTTTAAATGTATTGTTTCAAAAGGGAGCTCTTTTACTAGGATTATTTTTCTTGTTCTTTTAAATTAAACTCAGGTTCCACTAACTTAATTTTATTATAATTAGTAATAAAAGTTATCTTCAGCATGTATATTAGTCACCATTTCTTATCAAAGCTATTTGCTTATTATCTATAGTTCTTTCCTTTATATCTTTGGAACCTTAACTCTACGCTCATATCACTTATGCATACAAAATAAAATATCATTTTGATTTCGAGGCGTATTCTCTGTGCTAGTTATTACTGATTTCAACGCAACATTCAAAATCATTTTTCATTATATAAGTCGGAACCACTAATTTTATGATAAAATTACTTGTTTTAGTTTAAATCTAAAATATTTTTCTCATTAAATAAATTTTCAGTAAAATTTGTCCAAGTCAATATTATCAATGCAATAGGAATATCATAATTTCAAAAGTTACTTAATATTTTTGCACAACTAGAATTTCACTTCTTATAGTTAATTATACTTGCTTTTTCTGTTCACTCGTTACTTTTCGCACTTATGGTTTCACTAACTACTTTTGACTTCACTGTACTTAACACTATCTACATTATAACTTTTGGCTACATCTTGACTACTTAACTATGGAATAATCGAATGCTTGACTATGGAACTTAGATTTTATTTATTTAGCGTTCTTTTAACTTGTGCTGGGTGTGTGTGTGTGGTCCAGATGAACCGGGTAAGTTAAGTTTATGGACTTAGAAAATTTGTGTTTTTGTTTCTACTTCAAAAATAAATAGTTGTTTTGTTAATAATTATTTTTAAATGAAAGTTAGCTTCATAAATTAAAATGTAGTTTATGTATAATTTTAATTTCTTATTATTTTATTATTTTTTTATCGGCCGTGAACATTATCGTGCTTTACCAATAGAAATTCAAATTTAGATAATTTTTCTAAGAATTTAATACGGGCACTCATGACACCCAGGAATGGGATCAAATCGATCAAAATCAGATTCGACACCTCATTCAAGAAATTCCAAGGTGTATGGGGACAGTTATTCGTGCTCGGGGGGGGGGGGGGGGGGGGGCGCTTTTGATGTTTTTAGTGCTTAATATTGTTTTGTTCTTTACCTTATGACTATTGTTGTTTTTTCTAAAAATTAAAAATTTATGCAAAAAGTGTATAGTTTTCTTTAAAAATTCGTATCTCTTCAATGGGACAAGATATCGAGATGAATAAAGAAGCAATATGTTAAGAATAAACCAAACTACCCAGAAAGTAAACAGTTTACTTTCTATGACCAGCGAGTAATCACAAGAAGATGCCAAATAAGATTTTGGCGAAACGTCTGAACGTTTCAACTAGTGTTAAATTCCTATTGGAATCTGGCAGACGTTTCGCCAAGGTCTCACTTGGCATTATCAGTGTTTACTCGTTGCTGTCAAGTCCTAAACTGGCTGACTGAGTGACAGCAACGAGTAAACACTGATAATGGTAAGTGAGACCTTGGCGAACCGTCTGCCAGATTGCAATAGGAATTTAATAAACGAACGGATGTACTCCCGGATCAACATTTCTTCCCATCTCTCCATCCGTGAAAGTCTACGTTCAGGTTGGGCACCTAATCAAACCTAGATTTGTTTGGTTATTCGGAATTTTCTTCTGACTTTTCTTATTGACATTTGCTGAACCATAGTTCAAAATTGTATTTTCCTAGAAATGTATTTTCGATAGATTGTATTTTCGGAAAAAAGTATTTCAAAAAAGTATGTTTTCGAACATTAATTTTTAGATCCGAACCAACAGTATGATTTTTCTGTCCAAGACTGTACCATACCTACCTATATCTTACTAACAAAATTTCCCATTTCGTTTTTTATCTCACTAATTTACAAATAATAATCATACAAGTTATACTATATGTAATACTTTTTATATTTAATTTAATCTCTTATTATTAAATACATATATTGTTTCATTAATTTTTCTTAAGAACTATACTTATAAGACTATTTTGGACGGAAGTTGATACAGGCCTGTATTTTTAACCTTTTTGTATAAATACAGACAGTAATATTATATAAACAAATGTAAAAGTGCACTTATGAAGGCAATTTTGGTATTGGACGGATTAAACAATTTTGAGCTTTTTATGAGCACAAGTAATTTTTTAATTGATAATTATAAATTTTCTCAGTATTACGTATGTTTAAAGTCGTGCCTTTGATCGGTCAACAACTTTTTGGTCAATTGACCGACAATTTTCTCTCTTTCAGAATAGAATTATTTTTTTATTAAGTCGATCAGTAATTTTTGCAATATTGCATTTTTGTAAGACCTATTAGTGATCACGGTTTATAATACCGTTAGTACCAGTCCGCACCAGTATGAAATTTTTCAGAGGGAAAGCTATATTTGACAAGCTGTATATCATATAATTTTTCTACAGTAGGCATAAGGAAGGGCATCTAGCCTACGCATCCCCACCTTCGAATCCTCAGATTCTCAAGGCGTTACCGTAATTTATTTGGCCGTTAAAGAAACAAAAGCTCTTGCACGCGTCTTCCTTCGCACAATGAACTTATAAAAATGAAAATATGTACTTACTGGAGACCAAAAAACCAGAACTATCTGCAACATATTTTCCTACAAATAGTAGGTATTGGTTCGCCCTGTATATCAGGTATAATTGCTTCTCTTGGTAAAACTCCAAGCTATACAGGGTGTTCGGAAACTGCATTAGGAAACTTAGAGAGGTGATTCTACATGGAAATACATCTCTGTAGTAAACTTAATAGTCGGTTCCCGAGAATGAATGTAGTCTAGGAACACATCCAAATAATCGTCGTCAGGTTGCCATATAGTAAAAATATCGTCAACATATCGCCACCGTTGGTCTGTTTGGATGCATCCCGACAACACTACTCTCGAAATCCTCCATAAAAATATTACTCATTAATGGAGAAAGTGGTGAACCCATTGCCATACCTAAATCTTGTTGATAAAAATCATTACCTAACTCAAAATATGTCGTTTTAATACAAAAAGTTAATAACTCTAATATTGTATTAACAGTTAATTTAGTTCTCTCGTGTATCATTTATTATCATGTATTATCATTTTCTAATCTATTACGAACAATAGTTAAAGTTTTATCTACCGGTACGTTAGTGAAAAGACTCACTACGTCAAAACTAACCATCAAACAGTTATTATTTAAATTTATTTCTCCTATTCTGTCGATAAAATGTTTAATGTACCTTTTTCTTTATTGACAGTTGATGTTGCACTTATTCCGGCCCGTGGTGACTTGGGAGTTTTAAAATTAATATAATCTAACTGAAAATCTCTCATTTTCAATTGGTTCCCTTTAATCGCATCATTATCAGAAAAAGAAGAAGTATCTGAAGCATCTCCAACTAAAAACATCAATACTCGAATTACTTTTTTTAAAGGGTAGTCCATAGCTTTCTTTGGTGTAACATCATCAGCTGCTAACTAAGAGCTACTTGCATCCTTAATATCAGAAATGATGATTTCTCAAAAATCAGCGTTTCTGATAATAAGGGTGCAAGTAGCTGTTATTCTACAAGAACTGTAAGTATTACATGTATACAACAGTTACTAGCTGAAGCTGATGATAATTTTTTGATTGTCCGATTTTGGTGGATATCTCTTTTTGAAAAAAGAGATATCCACAAAAATCGGACAATCAAAAAAGTAATTCGAGTAGTGATGTTTCTAGTTTACCAGGAAGCGGAGATGCTTCATATACTTCTTTTTCTGATAATGATGCGATTAAAGGGAACCAATTGGAACGGACTGATTTAAAGGGAACCAATTGAAACAGACAGAGAAACAGATTTTCAGTTAGATTATATTAATTTTAAAACTCCCAAGTCACCACTGGCCGGAATAAGTGCAACATCAACTGTCAATAAAGAAAAAGGTACATTAAACATTTTATCGAAAGAATAGGAGAAATAAATTTAAATAATAACTGTTTGATGGTTAGTTTTGACGTAGTGAGTCTTTTCAGTAACGTACCGGTAGATAAAACTTTAACTATTGTTCGTAATAGATTAGAAAATGATAATACATGATAATACATGATAATAAATGATACACGAGAGAACTAAATTAACTGTTAATACAATATTAGAGTTATTAACTTTTTGTATTAAAACGACATATTTTCAGTTAGGTAATGATTCTCATCAACAAGATTTAGGTATGGCAATGGGTTCACCACTTTCTCCATTAATGAGTAATATTTTTATGGAGGATTTCGAGAGTAGTGTTGTCGGGATGCATCCAAACAGACCAACGGTGGCGATATGTTGACGATATTTTTACTATATGGCAACATGACGCCGATTATTTGGATGTGTTCCTAGACTACATTAATTCTCGGGAACCGACTATTAAGTTTACTACAGAGATGCCTTTCTTAGATATTTTAGTTTTTAAAGAAAATGATAGAATTAAAACGTCGGTATATAGAAAACCAACACCTACTAATAGGTATTTAAACTTTAACTCAAATCATGCTCCTTCGGTAAAAACTGGTGTGGTAAAAATTTATATGACAGAGCTAAAATGATTTGTTCTGATAGAGATAGTTTAGAAAATGAAAAGGTTTTTATTAAAAAAGTTTTAAACGAAAATAACTACCCTACTGACTTTTTAGATCTTTTAGAAAGTTTGATAATAATTATAATAATAATAATCAAAATAACTTTAATGATAATTTAGATATAATAAACTCAACTATTCCAGGTATTTCAGAACAAATCAAAAGGATACGTAAAAATTTTAATGTCAGAACAATTTTTAAAACACGTAATACTATTGGATCTCTTGTAACTCACATTAAACCTTTTAATGCAGATCAAGCTTCTAAAAATGTTATTTATAAAATACCATGTCAGTGTGATAAACAGGTGAAACATCTAGGCCAGTTAGTGTTAGGTATAAAGAACATCAGGATTTAATAAGGCGTCGCGAATTTTTTGAAAGTAAATTAGGTGAACACGTTTTTGAAACAGGTCATAGGATAGAGTGGAATAATTCTAAAATTTTATCTAGAGAAACTTTCTCTAATAGGCGTAAATTAATTGAAAGCGCTACTATTATTCTTAATGACGATAAATGTTTTTCTAATTTTTCTGTAGATATAAACAGAATTTGGCTACCAATACTTAGACAGGAAGTTAGTAAAAATAATTTTATTATTGAAATAGGTAGTTATATATTTTTTTGTCCTACGGTACATAGTCATGTTCCTGCATTACCTGAAGACTTGTCATTTTGGCTAATGTCAAACCTCATGCTGACAGAAAAGCACAAAACTATTATTAGAGAAATATTTTCGAAAAAATCCGAAGAATTTTATCAGGAAACTCTTGTATCCTTTTTTAATTATTTTTTATAATTAGTTCATTTTTAATTTAGTTAGTTTGAATTTATTAGATTCTTTGATAACGAGACTAGATATTAGGTCTCGAAACGTCAGAAAAATTATTTTAGTCATATTAGGTTTTAGACCGAATATATACTACACTAGAGATAGATTAGGATCAGGCATACTTTTTATAATTAAAAGTCACTGACAGTGTACAGAACATTTCTTTTTTCAGGATTTGTTTTTTGTTTAAACGCAGTGACTTTTATTATTTTTAAAAATATTAATTTTCCTTAACAGTAGAGTGGCATAACACCCAAACAATAAATCGTTTAAATATGAATCCGCCACAATCATACAGGCATTATTGTATTTCTTATTCCTTTAGAGCTTTTCTCAATAAATTCTATTAGTAATAGTTTTTACGCAACATTTTACTTTTTTACAATATAATAATATCGTCAATCACTTGTATTCGCTCTTTGGCAAGCAGCTTGCAATACTTAGTATAAAAAAGCGTGACAGGATTTTTTTAGCCTGGGGGCGCAGAAAGGTAAATTCGGCACTGGATAGACCTCACCGTTTTGTCGCAAGTCGGCATTAAACTTTTTCTTTTTTTAAATTAAATTTTCAAACTACATCGATATCGATAAATTAAGTAGTAGTTGCTTCAAATTTAATAAAATGTGGCATTGGATAATAATAAATAAGTCATTTGGTAAATTACTAATAATAATAACAATTACCATTTTTTATTTAAATCAAATTTTTAACAACGAAATTTTAATAAAAAGAAATAAGAAAATTTGATTCAAATAAAAAAAATTTTAATTGTTTTTATTAGTTTGCCAAATGGCTTATTTATTATTATCCAATGCTGTATTTTATTAAATTTGAAGCAACTACTACTTAATTTATCGATATCGATGTAGTTTGAAAATTTAATTTAAAAAAAGAAAAAGTTTAATGCCGACTTGCGACAAAACGGTGAGGTCTATCCAGTGCCGAATTTACCTTTTTGCGCCCCCAGGCTAAAAAAATCCTGCCGCCTTTTTATACTAAGTATTGCAAGCTGCTTGCCAAAGAGCGAATACAAGTGATTGACGATATTATTATATTGTAAAAAAGTAAAATGTTGCGTAAAAACTATTACTAATAGAGTTTATTGAGAAAAGCTCTAAAGGAATAAGAAATACAATAATGTCTGTATGATTGTGGCGGATTCATATTTAAACGATTTATTGTTTGGGTGTTACGCCACTCTACTGTTAAGGAAAATTAATATTTTTAAAAATAATAAAAGTCACTGCGTTTAAACAAAAAACAAATCCTGAAAAAAGAAATGTTCTGTACACTGTCAGTGACTTTTAATTATAAAAAGTATGCCGGACCCTAATCTATCTCTAGTGTAGTATATATTCGGTCTAAAACCTAATATGAATAAAATAATTTTTCTGACGTTTTGAGACCTAATATCTAGTCTCGTTATCAAAGAATCTAATAAATTCAAACTAACTAAATTAAAAATGAACTAATTATAAAAAATAATTGAAAAAGGATACAACAGTTTCCTGATAAAATTCTTCGGATTTTTTCGAAAATATTTCTCTAATAATAGTTTTGTGCTTTTCTGTCAGCATGAGGTTTGACATTAGCCAAAATGACAAGTCTTCAGGTAATGCAGGAACATGACTATGTACCGTAGGACAAAAAAATATATAACTACCTATTTCAATAATAAAATTATTTTTACTAACTTCCTGTCTAAGTATTGGTAGCCAAATTCTGTTTATATCTACAGAAAAATTAGAAAAACATTTATCGTCATTAAGAATAATAGTAGCGCTTTCAATTAATTTACGCCTATTAGAGAAAGTTTCTCTAGATAAAATTTTAGAATTATTCCACTCTATCCTATGACCTGTTTCAAAAACGTGTTCACCTAATTTACTTTTAAAAAATTCGCGACGCCTTATTAAATCCTGATGTTCTTTATACCTAACACTAACTGGCCTAGATGTTTCACCTGTTTATCACACTGACATGGTATTTTATAAATAACATTTTTAGAAGCTTGATCTGCATTAAAAGGTTTAACGTGAGTTACAAGAGATCCAATAGTATTACGTGTTTTAAAAATTGTTCTGACATTAAAATTTTTACGTATCCTTTTGATTTGTTCTGAAATACCTGGAATATATGGAATAGTTGAGTTTATTATATCTAAATTATCATTAAAGTTATTTTGATTATTATTATTATAATTATTATCAAACTTTCTAAAAGATCTAAAAAGTCAGTAGGGTAGTTATTTTCGTTTAAAACTTTTTTAATAAAAACCTTTTCATTTTCTAAACTATCTCTATCAGAACAAATCATTTTAGCTCTGTCATATAAATTTTTACTACACCAGTTGTTACCGAAGGAGCATGATTTGAGTTAAAGTTTAAATACCTATTAGTATGTGTTGGTTTTCTATATACCGACGTTTTAATTCTATCATTTTCTTTAAAAACTAAAATATCTAAGAAAGGCAAAGAGTTATCACTCTCCATCTCTGTAGTAAACTTAATAGTCGGTTCCCGAGAATTAATGTAGTCTAGGAACACATCCAAATAATCGGCGTCATGTTGCCATATAGCAAAAATATCGTCAACATATCGCCACTTGTCCGTTTTGATGATCCCGACAACACTACTCTCGAAATCCTCCATAAAAATATTACTCATTAATGGAGAAAGTGGTGAACCCATTGCCATACCTAAATCTTGTTGATGAAAATCATTACCTAACTGAAAATATGTCGTTTTAATACAAAAAGTTAATAACTCTAATATTGTATTAACAGTTAATTTAGTTCTCTCGTGTATCATTTATTATCATGTATTATCATTTTCTAATCTATTACGAACAATAGTTAAAGTTTTGTCTACCGGTACGTTACTGAAGAGACTCACTACGTCAAAACTAACCATCAAACAGTTATTATTTAAATTTATTTCTCCTATTCTTTCGATAAAATGTTTAATGTACCTTTTTCTTTATTGACAGTTGATGTTGCACTTATTCCGGCCCGTGGTGACTTGGGAGTTTTAAAATTAATATAATCTAACTGAAAATCTGTTTCTCTGTCTGTTTCAATTGGTTCCCTTTAAATCTGTCCGTTTCAATTGGTTCCCTTTAATCGCATCATTATCAGAAAAAGAAGTATATGAAGCATCTCCGCTTCCTGGTAAACTAGAAACATCACTACTCGAATTACTTTTTTGATTGTCCGATTTTTGTGGATATCTCTTTTTTCAAAAAGAGATATCCACCAAAATCGGACAATCAAAAAATTATCATCAGCTTCAGCTAGTTGTATACATGTAATACTTACAGTTCTTATAGACTGACAGCTACTTGCATCCTTAATATCAGAAACGCTGATTTTTGAGAAATCATCATTTCTGATATTAAGGATGCAAGTAGCTCTTAGTTAGCAGCTGATGATGTTACACCAAAGAAAGCTATGGACTACCCTTTAAAAAAAGTAATTCGAGTATTGATGTTTTTAGTTGGAGATGCTTCAGATACTTCTTCTTTTTCTGATAATGATGCGATTAAAGGGAACCAATTGAAAATGAGAGATTTTCAGTTAGATTATATTAATTTTAAAACTCCCAAGTCACCACGGGCCGGAATAAGTGCAACATCAACTGTCAATAAAGAAAAAGGTACATTAAACATTTTATCGACAGAATAGGAGAAATAAATTTAAATAATAACTGTTTGATGGTTAGTTTTGACGTAGTGAGTCTTTTCACTAACGTACCGGTAGATAAAACTTTAACTATTGTTCGTAATAGATTAGAAAATGATAATACATGATAATAAATGATACACGAGAGAACTAAATTAACTGTTAATACAATATTAGAGTTATTAACTTTTTGTATTAAAACGGCATATTTTGAGTTAGGTAATGATTTTTATCAACAAGATTTAGGTATGGCAATGGGTTCACCACTTTCTCCATTAATGAGTAATATTTTTATGGAGGATTTCGAGAGTAGTGTTGTCGGGATGCATCCAAACAGACTAACGGTCTGGTGGCGATATGTTGACGATTGGTCGATCTAGTTTGAACATTTCTTTTAAAAAAATAAAAGCTTTAATGCCGATTTGCTACTAAACGGTGATGTCTATCGACTCAAATGAAGAGTAAACTATTTGTTATGTTTTTTTATTGCCTTTAAGACGACACCATCATTTCCGCAATATCTGTCAAAATAAAAAAGTTGGGAGAAACATAACTCTTTCCGGTAAAGTGCCCTCTTGCGGCAAAGCAGTCAACTACTTTTACCTCCGGATTATAGAGCCCGCTAAACTTAGTTTGTGTGCAAAATCTTAAATTAATAGGTACGTGAAAGACTAAATCCAGTATGACAAAAAAAAAGCATTTAAAAAATATAACTTTGCACACCTATAACACGGAAAATATTGAGATTTCCAAATTTCTTTTATGGAACTACTACAGTTATTTTCCATGTAGAATTACCTCTCCAAGTTCTCTAATACTTTTTCCGAAAATCCTGTATAGAAGTTGTAATTCTCGTAAGCAAATATTTAAAATTACAACACAACTGATTATTTTAGTCAGACTTGCAGTCTCACGTTAGAACAACAATAAACATAATGTAAAAGTTACACACCCTATAACATTTGTGGTCGGCCAGTATGCAGTGTCCGCTATATCTGACAAAAAATTTAAAAAATACGAATTTTTACCCGTACGTTACCATCGATATGAAAAATCATAAATTATTTTTTTACTTGAAAATAATTTAATTCAAGTAAATTACATAGGTCTGTGTCAGAACTAATCAAATATTTTTGAAATAGACACAGACCGCGGGAAATAAATTTAAAGAATACGACCTGGGCGTGTCCCTATCTGTAGTCATGCCCTGTAATTTGTTTATTGATGCACATGAGTTTATCCAACATTTTCGGACCGCCAGTAAAATTTAGACGAACTAAGAAGTACCATTCAAACCTAATAATACAGTATTTTTCATAGTTAAATTTAATATTTGTTAGTAAAAAAATAATTTATGATTTTTCACAGGGATGGTACGGTTAAAATTTTTTATTTTTTATTTTTTCTCAGAATTTTTATATGGGATCCTCGGTGCATTTGAACAATTTTTCTTAATAAAATTTTTCGATATTTTGTCAATTTGACCCATTTTTCGGACCACCGTCAACTTTCTTTTAAATTCCCGCCAAACCGGTGATCACATGACATGTGTTAAAATAGATTTTTTTTAGTTGTCGAACATGCAGAGACGAACCCCCAACAGAATTTCTTTAAAATGTCAATAATATAAAGTTTTCCCATATGTAGTCAACTTTATGGCGGACACTGTATTACAAGATCTTGAAAAGAAGTTGAGGAATAAACTTAATTCAAGTGCACGATTCTTAACAGAACTTATTTGTCAACAGCATCAAATTAAACTTTGTGATTAAATATTTTCCGTTTACCAACCAAAAGGAATAATTACTGTATTAGTATCTAAAATACTACAATGGGCTTGTTCTGTCATTTCGCGTTTTCAATAAATATGTTAATACTATTGCCCAGTCAGTCAATTAAAACACTCACACCAAAAATTACGTGGGTTGGATGGATAGTAACAAAAATATTAAGGTTTAAAATTCTATCAAATTCTAAAAATTCAGTTTCCCGCTTAATATCATCCTACGAAACTGGCAATGAGGCGAATCAAATTAACGATACGGCAACACTGCCATGTGCCCTTCGAACGTTTTAGTACTAACAGGGCATGTTTATATTTTGCGTATTTTTAATCTCCGAATTTAATTTTATTTAGAATCTTTTTTCGGTGTGCTTAAGTGTATTCAAATATAACGATGAACTACAACAGAAATAATAGTGAAACCCAAAAATCATCGTGGAATACTCTCGGCGTGTAGAATTTCTTTGCCCCCCATTCGGTGAATTATGGTTAGTATTTTTTTGATGCTCGTGCCTAAATATCCCTTTTAGGTTATAAAGTATTATGCGTTGACTGTTTTCTTAGTTGTCTTAGTATTTATGAGTAATAGTTTAGTACAAATTTAGAATATTACAACGTTTTTTTTTTATAATTTAGTTTGACAACATAACTTCGATGACCAGCCCGCAACCTTTTTGCAGCGATGCCAACGTTTAATTTATTTCTTAAATTTGGATCGCCCATCGTGGGACTACCTCACCAGGGGCCATCTCTCCGATTTATAATGTTGATCGCTATTTTAAGGGTGAATTTGGTAGGAAATAATTTTAATTTTTTGGGGAAAAGCCTTTCGAATGGAGTACTTTTGTATTATTAAATAAAGAATTTCTGCCATTTGACTTATTACGAGAATTGGCTAGTTAATGTTATTTGCGTGGTACTGTTGACGAAGGACGAAATAGTGGGCATTTTAAAATTTTGTTATAGTTTTGTAACTTCATTAATTTCGCGAGGGAAGTTCGGTGCAAAGGCTTTAACATTTTTTTTTCAATTTTTGAGCTTTGCTTTGAGCAAATAGTACCGAAATTATTTTTTGCCAATAATTGTTTCAATAATAACTTTTTTTGAGCTTGATAATCGCTAATT
The DNA here is from genome assembly GCA_963971165.1 of Philopedon plagiatum. Taxonomy (NCBI): domain Eukaryota; kingdom Metazoa; phylum Arthropoda; class Insecta; order Coleoptera; family Curculionidae; genus Philopedon; species Philopedon plagiatum. The sequence continues at coordinate 17,667,310 of OZ020196.1, read as the reverse complement.
TTGAGCTGAATATTCATATTGAGCTGCTTTCGATTGAGCAAATTATTTTCAATTTTTCACAAATTTTTTGAATGAATCTCATTATAACTATGAGGAAATTCTGAGTGTATATCAAACTTAAAAGCGTTTAATATAATAAATATTTTTATCATAAGTACCTACCCCGATTCTCAAAAATAAGTCTAAAAAAGTAGATTTTGTTTTGCAATGAATTTTTAGTTTCTATAGATTTTTAAGTGATTAATATAGGAGACTGATATTAAAAACGCCTTTTTATAATGGTAAACCTGGTGGTAGATAAGAATTAATAATTAAAACACAGGGTATCCGAAAAGTCTTAGTAACGGCAAATATCTTTGCTATTAGTAAAGATAGAAACAAAAATTTTAGGTGTATCTTACTGGTTAATAAATCCACTTTTTTATGTAATTAAACTTTTTCGATCCCCTTATTCTGACTGACTCTAGAGAGTTGAGGTCAAAAATTTTAAGTACAATCTTATGTCGTGTGGTACCTCACTTTAAAGGTCTTCAAAAAAATACATTTTACCGCAAACCCGAGGATCGTATCTTAATTCGTTTTTAAATGGCAAGCCTTTAAAATTTAAAAATCGTGAAAGAAAATTAAAAATTTAAGTACCTTTATTTCTTTAACAGTTTTTCAACGTGATCACTATGAACTTATTAGCAGTAATAAAGTCGATTTTGGAACTCTGCCAAGAAGTAACACCTGCCATTCTCGAAAGTGTGAGAAGAGAGTTCCAAAATCGACTTTATTACTGCCAAGAAGTTCATGGTGGTCATTTTAGACAACTTTTAAAGTAATAAGAGAAATAAAGGTATTTAAATTTTTACAGTTAGATTGTCTAACGCTAGTCCGGTCTAATTTGACAACCAAAAGTTTTAAACGGACGAGTGTAAGAATGAGACAAGTTATATACTATGAATTTATTTCTGAGCTTTTTGGAAAATTTATAAAGAAAAAGGCAATTTTAGTACGTACTTTTGACAAAAATAGAACTACTACTCATTACAGCAGCTCATTCCAAGATGAAAATCATTTGGAAACCAAGCAAATCGCTGAAATGTCAGAATAATTCACAAGTTTTTAATGACGACTTATTAACAGTGACAGAACATAAACCTGCTAAAACATAACTGATCAACAATAAGATATTAGATTAAACCAGTACTAAATCTTAAACGTTCTTAGTGAGCTGAACGTTATTTTTTTTCACGATTTTTGATATTTAAAAGCTTTCCGTTTAAAAACGCCTTAAGATACGGACCTCGGGTTTGCGGAAAAATGTTTCTTTTTTGAAGACCTTTAAAATGAGGCACCACACGGCATAGGGTTGCATTTAAAATTTTTGACCTCAACTCCCTAGCGTCGCCCCTTAAGGGAATTGAAAAAGTTAAATTACACAAAAAAGTAGATTTATTAACCCATAAGATACATCTAAAATTTGGTATCTCTATCTTTACTAATGACAAAGATATTTGCCCATACTAAGACTTTTCGAACACCCTAAAATATATCCTGATTAAAGTATTAAAATTGTTATATTCAGTTTTAGTGACAGATCCCACCACTGTCAGATTAACGGGCATTCATTTTAATTAATTTTGAGAATCTGGGTTTAATATTTCTTATCACCCTATTTTACAAACTTATAAATGATTTTACTATTGGAATTTAAGTTATGTCTCAATGAGAGTTCTAAAAAGTCACAATTACCGGCACTGACTAATCAATTAAACTTAGGGGATAATTTTCCAGAGAAAATCAAATTTGTTCTTGCTTTATGGCACTGGACTAGTCAGTCAGGGGCGTATTCATGGGGGAGGGCGAAGCGTCCCTTCCGTCGTTGCTAAAATTGGCTGAACTAGGATCTCGTACCAAAAAAACGTCGACAGTTGAGTGTCGGAAAAATTCGGTCGAAACAAGATCGACAGTTGTTTTTCCTTCACTCCGCAAACATAGCGCTTTTGATGTTCCCCTGTGGTCAGGCATCAGCCAGTCACAAAAAATCCAAATTTAATTTTATTATTTTCTTGTACTTTAAATATCTCGGCAAATTATAGGAATTACAAAGTTCCTGAACTCTTTGTAGAAAGTGTTGTTATTTTGAAATTTAAAAGGTATTGTAAATATTTTGTTAGAAATTAGTGAGTGTCGATCATTTCAACCTTGAAGAACTTTCATAGCTTATTTTACGTAAGGACATATTTATACAGGGCGTTTCACCTAAAACTCCAAACGTTAATATTTTTCCAAACAAATAAAGATGCAATTCTGCAAAAAGGAATTAATAGGTAGAATCAAACGCATGAAAAAATTAATTCGGGACCCTTGCCGACCTCGGTGTTGCGGCATCTCAAAGAAACTAATTAATTACTTTCGAAGGATAAAATCTCGAAAATACCCTTAATGTCAGCCATTTTTTTTATTATACATACCAATTTTTTTCCATTTCATTGGTTCGTCGTTTTAGAGACGGTTTCCTAAAGTAACTTTAGGTTTGTTTTATCATTAACCCCTTTGAGGACTGATTATTTCCACTGGTCACCAGTTCATATTTGGGGTTAAAGAAGTTTTTACTTGAATTTTTAATTTCGGCTTACATAATAAATAATTTTGCACAGGATCGGACACCGATTTTGAAAAGACTTTTAAAGCCTGTATCTCCCCTATGTTTGCGTTATTTAAAAAAAGTTATTAAAACAATTTGTTTTAACGAGTTCTATTAACAGTTAAAAATGAAGTATCAACTTTAGAATCACCCTGTATATTTTCGAAAAAATATATATTTTAAAAAGTGAATTTTCAAAACAAGTGTCCCAGAAAAGCAGAAAACTGTTTTTTACAATTTTTTTAAATCCCTTATTTGGTATCAGTGATGTTATTACCTACACTACCTTTTCCACGTTGTTCTTATTTTAAAAAAAATTATACTACATTTTAAGGAAATATTTTCAGGTAGTTAGCTACATACTTAGCTATTTTAAATAATTAGTAGAACATAAGAGTATAATGTACAGGGTGTCCGAAAAGTCTTAGTATGAGCAAATATCTTTGCTATTAGTAAAGATAGAGACACCAAATTTTAGGGGTTTCCTGTTGGTAAATAAATCTACTTTTTCATGTAATTTAACTTTTTCAGCCCACTTGAGGGGCGACGCTAGGGAGTTGAAGTCAAAAATTTTAAATTCAAAATATGCTGTGTGGTACCTACCTCATTTTAAAGGTCTTTAAAACAGAAACATTTTAATTAATTATTTCTTAGGTCATTTTGAATATATTATCTAAACTGCTGGCCACTCGAACTTACACATAGAGATTTTTAGGCAAAATTTAAAGTTCAATATTTTCAACAGGAATGCAAATTTTTGAACGCCTCTTGCAGATTTTAAGAGCTAGTTTTTTTCGGATTAAGCTGCATGACGTATATTTATCGTAGGACAATAGGTTTATTATATACGGGGTGATCAATGAAGTCATGCAAAAAATCAAAAAGTTTGTATGAGTGAAATTTCCGCAAAAAATTTTTTTGATCGTTGCAATATGGTTCGTTACTAAGGTAACATCAATATCTCTAGACGTTTTTGTCACTTTTTGGATTAAGGCCCTTAGGTCTTGTACACACTATTAAACATAAAATTTGGGTAGCAAAATTTTTAAAATGCTATAACTTGATGTTGGATTGACGGTTCTTGATGATTTTTACGGATTTGGAATCCTTATTTCACGTAGATTTTCTATTATCTAAGCATTTTATTTGGGGGTTGACATATACAGGTTGAAATTTACATATTATACCGGGTCGACAATAGACAAAAACGTAGGGTACGACGCGCTCTACGGTTTGGCATTATTTAAGTTTTTGTAAAAATAAATTCTCACCTCAAGTTGTTTTTGTTTAATGTCCTCACTGTTCTGTCCAAAACTTTCACCCCAGTTTATTGTCTCAAAGAGTCATTCAGTTTTATAGGGTTCTTTATCTATAAATTATTACCAAAGATTCGGTATTTAAAGATGGACACTTGGCAATTTTCCATTGATATTTGCCGGGATTTTTTAGGGATTGCAGGAACCTTTAAATTAGGTTTAGAATTAGAAATTTTGTAGGAATTGGCTTTTGGCCGTTGTTAACCAATCTTGTATATTGTAGAATATAATGTAATAAACTTGTTCTTGTCGCTACGTTTTTGACTATTATCGACCCGGTATAATGTGTAAATTTCAACCTGTATATTTCAACCCCCAAATAAAATGCTTAGATTATAGAAAATCCACGTGAAATAAGGATTCCAAATCCGTAAAAATCATCAAGAACCGTCAATCCAATGTCAAGTTATACCATTTTAAAAATTTTGCTACCCAAATTTTATGTTTAGTAGTGTGTACAAGACCTAAGGGCCTTAATCCAAAAAGTGACAAAAACGTCTAGAGATATTGATGTTACCTTAGTAACGAACCATATTGCAACGACCAAAAAAATTTTTTGCGGAAATTTCACTCATACAAACTTTTTGATTTTTTGCATGACTTCATTGATCACCCCGTATATATAATAAACCTATGGTCCTACGATAAATATACGTCATGCAGCTTAATCCGAAAAAAACTAGCTCTTAATCTGCAAGAGGCGTTCAAAAATTTGCATTCCTGTTGAAAATATTGAACTTTAAATTTTGCCTAAAAATCTCTGTGTAAGTTCGAGTGGCCAGCAGTTTATATATCTTATAAATTATTTCTTTTTGTTAAGTGTAGCAATTTCGTTGATATATTTGTAAAGCTATTTAGGTGTATTAACATTATGTATCGTATATTATTAATTTATTTATAATTGATTTTTTGGACTATTCCTTTCTTTTCTTTTTCTTTTAAGACATTATGAGCGGAACGATGTTCAGTAGAGTAGCCTATATTCTGGCTAGACTGCGCCTCGCAGCTGCTTCATATTTGCTTGTTTTTTTATTTTTTTGTAAAATGATTTGTTTATTTTAATAAAAGGCATTATTATTATATTATTATTATTAACGCAAACCCAAGGTCCGTATCTTAAAACGTTTTTAAATGTCAAGCCTTTAAAAATTAAAAATCGTAAAGAAAATTTAAAATTTAGGTACCGTTATTTCTCTTATTACTCAATACATACTCTAAAAGTTGTTCGAAATCGCCAACATGAACTCTGCCAAGGAGTAACACCTGCCATTCTCGAAAATGTGAGAAGTGAGTTCCAAAATCGACTTTATTACTGCCAAGAAATTCATGGTGGTCATTTTGAACAACTTTTAAAGTAATAAGAGAAATAAAGGTCTTTATCTTTACTTTTTTCTTTACCTTTACTTTTTACTTTACTATCTTTACTTTTTTCACGATTTTTAATTTTTAAAGGCTTGCCATTTAAAAACTCATTAAGACCTCGGGTTTGCGTTGAAATGTTTCTTTTTTGAAGACTTTAAAATGAGGTACCACGCGGCATAGGGTTGCATTTAAAATTCCCTAGCGTCGCCCCTTGAGGGGATTGAAAAGTTAAATTACATGAAAAAGTAGATTTATTAACCAATAGATACCCCTAAAATTTGGTGTCTCTATCTTTACTACTAGCAAATATATGTGCCTATAATAAGAATTTTCGGACACCCTGTATATTTTTTATAATTGTCTTTTTAGATATGAAGTAAAGCGATTTTTTGGTACATATGTAGCGTAGTATATCACTGATTGTGAAATTAAAAATAGTCATTAAATATCCCTATGATGACATTTTAAAAAATATACCTGATTATATGTAAGTCAGGAGACGAAACGTCGAACTAAAATTTTACCTTTCTAAGATGATTATAGGATGTTATTCTTTCAAAATAAGCCAGTATCTTAACTATTTTTAATAAATTACTTCATATTTTACAAATGAATAGAAAAAACTATTTAGTGCACAATAATATGCCAAAAAACTATATTTCTGAGATTTTATCCGTTCGAAATTCCTGCAATTAAATAGTTTCCCTGTGGCGTTGCGACGTCTAGAGCCATTATGAATCCGCATTAATTTTTTCATAAAATAATGTTGTGCAATCCTATTAATCGATCCATTTTCAAAAAATTGCCATTGGGGCTGAAATACCCTGTATGTCTAAAAATACCTTAAATTACTATCTTTAATAAAAATTGTTTTTACACGTAATATTTCTACAAAGACACACTTTTAGACACGCAATGTGTTTAAAAAGGCACAAAACACTCTGTGTATTTCTAGGACTAGAATATCAATTCTTATTGGAACAATACTAGAACAGTAACCTTTTATAAATACATATTTGGTAAGTAACCAATAATTTTAAAATATGAGTCCAAGTGATGATTAGAACTGGGCGAGATACGACATCTGCCAGTGGCGTTACCGTTTTATTTAATGAATTATAGTGAGATAATAAATACATTGTATAATAACTTTTTTTGGCCTCGAGCGTTTTTAATTGAGCCATATAATAATTAGGTTATTATATATTTATTAGGTATTTGTTGGTATTTCATTATTAATATCCTTTCTATTTTATCTGCTGAAAAAAAAACTACTTTGCGGCGAATATTGCACTATATTATATAACACTGATATAAATATTAGTTAGGTTTGTTCAGGTTTGTCACGTAGATACCAATGAAATGCATTTTTATACAATCCGGATGTTTCCGCAGGTGCTTTCTATACAGTTTGTACACTGCGGCCATCGCTCGATGCCGTCTTAGTAACATGCCATCGTAACCAGGGTTCCAGAATTCACAAAAAAGTCATTCTTAACAGGACGTTGCGTGTCGACCGACATGTCCATGCAAGAAAATTCCTGTAGCTTCGTGTTTTCTACCGCGCGTATAAAAGTCGGCACGTACGCGGCCAAGCATCATTTTTCTCAGATTATTCGCGCACTGAAGTAATCAACCCTGATTTACGAACTAACAGGTAAGTAATTATTCATGACATACATATAGTTTTTTTTTATTTATATCAATATAAACTAGCTATTCGTAAAAAAAACGAGAAAACAAAATTTCAGCATCAGTTTTAAATTTCTGTAGTTTGAAAACGAATTAACGGGTTTTGATGAGCTTTTCAGATCCTGAAAGGCCGTTTTATTTACACTTCGTCTCAGGAAGCCGTTTTGCGTCAGTAATAATATCTGGACAATATACAGAGCGGAGAAGAAAGTAGTGAAAAATTTACAAATTTTATGTTCTTGTATTTGCACTAGTACTTGTTTGTTGTATTGCATACTAGGCAGGATTTTAAGTCTAAGTCAATATCTCGGAACGTTTTTGTCAGTGTTTTAATTACGACTTTCTAACAAAAAATATCGTTTTTTCCAAAAACGGTCTTTTTATGAAAGAAATTCTAAAATTCCGCTACAGTTTCATTAATAACAATATTTGCATCAATAATCACACAACTTTTCATTTAGTCAGTCTCAAAATGTAAACCGAATATCCGCATTTGCAATTTCCCCATTATACAGGGTATAATAATAATAAATCAACAAATGTGTTAGAAATGTTGTTAATACATTTCTTTCAGACTGTGGCATTGCGTTGCCAGGCAACCGCTCTATCATTTGTTGTTTGCCGATCCGTCAGATTGTCAAAAAAGGATTTAGTCTTTTTTAGTTTGTTTATTAACTTAAAGACAAATATTGTTTTTGATTCAAGTTGTTCGGTTAAAAACGTGCCGTTTTAGGGATAATGAATTAAGAAATATTTTAAGGTAATTAAATCGTTTATATTTTAATGTGTGATTTTACATGGCTTACGCAGAATTTATGACGGGAGAGTATAGTGTTTTATAGGTTGCGAGAACATGGTCAAATATTCCTTGATATGCGGACATTCGGTATACATTTTGAGACTGACCAAATGAAAAGTTGTATGATTATATCGATGGAAATATTGTTATTACTGAAACTGAAGCGGAATTTTAGAGTTTCTTTCATAAAAAATACCGTTTTTGAGAAAAATCGATATTTTTTGTTAGAACGCCTTAATTAAAAAACTGACAAAAACGCCCTAAGATGTTTACTTAAAATTCAATCCTACAATACAACTAATAAGTACTATACTCAGATTACTGAATAGATGAAGTGAACAGGTGCAAATCAAGCGCGCTGATCACCTGATGCCAATGTTTTTAATTACCGTTATCTATGAAAACCCGCTCGTCTACCCCGGCATCCCCTCATACGCGTAGATCACGGAGTTTTATTGCTCCATCTGTTCGGCGGTTTAACTTTAGTGAAAATACAACAACTAAACTTTTTAAATTTTTGCACTACTTTCTTCTCCGTTCTGTATATTGTTCAGATATCCTTACTGACGCAAAACGGCTTCCTGAAACGAAATGTAAATAAAACGACCTTTAAGGATCTGAAAAGCTCGTCAAAATGCGTCAATTCGTTTTCAAACCACAGCAATTTAAAACTGAGGCTGAAACTTTGTCTTTTCGTTTTTTCTTTGACGAGTAGTGTAGATCAGTTAATAAAACGGTAACGCCCCTGGCAGATGTCGTGTCTCGCACAGCTCTAGTAATTAATAATCCATATACAAAATTAAAAAAAAAACTAAACAATTTTACTTTGTTTGGTTCGAGAAGGTTAAGACTAGTTAGCGCCTATTACTACTATTTTGGTTTTTGACGCTATTGTTGCTCAGTTATTCGTTACAAGAAGCCAGTGACTTTTTAGACACATAAAGAAGACCTATAATTAATTAGGGGGAGCTAAAATTTTATTTTGTACTTTTTTAAGCCGCGCCTCGTACAAATTTGGCACGTCTGTCGAATTTCTGCGGCGCGCTGTTTTTAAGGAAAAGTTAAAAACAAGGTTTTGTTTTTTTTTTTTTATTAAATTATGTGTCTGTTTTATCTGCCCACACTGGAAAGTCGTTTGTTTTTTTATAACAAATAACAGAACAGAAACAGTTTAAAAAAATAGCAGGTATTAATTGGTGCTGAATACTGCTCCCAACAGTTAAGTTTAATTTTACTTAACAAAGACATACTTTGGTCTTCTAATGTACTTTTTTTATATCATGCTCAGTATACATATAATATGTAAAACGAACAATCTTTGATCGATTTTTATATACACAAGACAATTTGTTAAAAAATTCAAACTTTTTAAAAGTCAACAAACCTCCAAGAAAATTTGAAAATACTTCCTAAAGTGAATCCAAAATGGAGTCAAGCATTTCTAATTGGCACTCATCCCATCCATTCGTCGCTAGCAACAGACCCGTTAATTCTTCTTCACCTACAATTGGCGGAGCCACGGGCTCCGCAATTGGGGGGGCGTGGGGCATCGAAGGGGGAAAATCCTCTTCGGGCCTGCAAATTAAAAAATAAAAAATGTTAAACATGCATGATACTTATCTCAGCGAAAACTGTCCTCAAATAACTGTAGTGTTGGTTTAAATTTAGATCTTCTAGTTGATTAGTTAAGTTTTGACAGGTTTTTGTCCTGTTATTGATAATAAGTCGTCATTAAAAACGTGTGCGTTATTATAGTACACAGAATAATATGTATATTACAGACCTAGATTGAGAAGTGGACTATTATATACCGAGCGTTTTTATATAATGCGCGAGGTTTTTAATAGTATTCTCAACTCGGGTATAATATATCTATAGATTTTTTTTACTAACACTGAAAAATTACATAGGTATTTGATTGGTTTAAATCTTTACAACAGCCATTGTCCTCTTATTTTTGAAATATTTTAAAATATCAAGTAGCTTGAGAGTTTAGTTGTCTAACTAATAAAATGCAATTTTAAATATCAGTTTGCAAAAAGTAGACGCTATGTAAACGGTTTTTAAGAAAAAATGAGTGACAGTGATTTAGAAATGGACGTTTAGAGTTTTTGTGTTCTTGAATTAGAATTAACTTAATGTTTCGTTGGATTTCATAAATGTATAGAAAGTTTTTAATTATTGACTTAGGTGATTTTTATTATCGTTATTTACCTAAGTAGAGAAATATAACCTCTCCTTAGTTTTGTAGTTTTTTGGTTTGTAGTAAAAAAACATTATTTTATTAGATACCAATAATAGTCGTTTTATTGAATACGTTTTTATTCTATGAAAAGAAGATTTTAAATGGTACCTATGGTTTGGTATGATTTTTATCATATTTTTGGATTCTGGGTTCTAGAAGTTCTAGACATATTTTGTACAACATACCCTATACGGCTTTTCAATCGTTTTTTAAATATTTCAAATTAAAAATTATTTCGCTTAAATATACTTTAAACGTAACTATCCAGGTTGCGAACGAAATAGCTGCTACCTTTTTAAATTTTCTTCGTAGGTAAGTCAAAGTTAATGTCAAGGTTGACAATAATACTTTAGTTACCGTGAATTTATAAGTTTATTTTTATGCAAAATGAGTTATTCTATTAAACAATAAATCTCGATTTTTATTAGTTATTAATTAATATTTGAAAGCAATAACCAGTGATTTTAAACAATAAATGAATTATAACATAAGCAGATACACGTAAAACCTTTTTAACTTAAATTTATTGGCGAATAAATATCAAAAGAAATTTTCAACGTATCCGCCATTTAATTCTTCGCACTTTTCATACATTCTTCTCTGCCTCTGAAGTGTGTTTATACTACTTTCAGCATCATTTTCGTTCAGATTTCTTACTTCATTTCTCACCTTCCTTTGAATTTCTTCAATATTCATTATGATTGCTGTATATGACGTTTTTCATATGACCCCAAAGAAATGTATCTAAAGGTGTGAGGTCTCGGCTATTTGCAGGCCAACGTAACGTTCCATATCTACCAATTCATTCGTTATACTGATGGTTTAAGAAATTGCGAACTTCAGTTATATTGTGGGGAGGCGCTCCGCCCTGTTGCCATATAATACGTTGACGTTCTTCAAGTGGAAATTCGTCGAGAATAATTTCGATTTCATTTCCTAAGAGATTAAGATAGCGCTGGCCAGTTAATGCTCCCCGAAAAACAGTGGTCCTAGAATTTTATTTTGTAATATCCCACACTAAGCGTTGATTGAATACGTCCCTGAAAAGCAATATCTTTAATGGTAAAGGGATTTTCATCCGACCAAACATGAACATTTCGTCTTTTAAATATTCCCACAGTTGAAAAAGTTGCTTTGTCTGTCCAAACGCTAGTATGACATAAATTATTATTCCTCTTTCTTCTAGTCTTCTATTTGTTTTGATTATGGTGTTTAATGATGGAGTTCTTTGTCCCTCTTCAATACTTTCTTCATATTGTCTTTGAGCCGCTCTAACATTATTGTTATTTTTTAAATATAATTTTAACATTTTGTATCTCTCATTAATAGAATAACTCATTTTGCATAAAAATAAAATTATAAATGTAAGGTGACTAAAGTATTATTGTCAACTTTGACATTAACTTCGACTTACCTAGGAAGAAAATTTAAAAAGGGGACAGGTATTTCGTTCGCAACCTGGATAGTTACGTTCAAAATTTATTTATTCGAAATGATTTTTAATTTGAAATATTTCAATAACGATTGAAAAACCGCATAGGGTACGTTATACAAAATATCTCCTAGAATCCAAGAATATGATAAAAATAAAAAGAAATAAAATAAAAATTTAAAATAAGCGAGAAAATCGATGTTTAGTACTATATTTTTTTATTCGATGCTCAATTGTTTTGTTGAAAAGATATATAAATGATCCATAAAAATCCCCAAAACTTAAATACTTTTTTTTGGATATCCCTGTACATTAAATATTGACCTATTTTACAACATTATTTATTTAAGTAAAGTTATGTTGTTTTCAATTATAGTATCCTATACTATCTACTTATTTAAGATTCGTATTCGCATTATCACTATTACAATAATTACGAAATTCAGTTATAGTAAAAAACCTTTTGAAAAAAAATATTTTTTTATAGCTATTATTAACATACCTGTGTATGCTTGATGACATTTCCCCGTTGATATTTTCTTCTCCAACTCCGGTAATATTTTCAGTATCTTCCGTGATAGTCGTCGACAGAGATGAAGACTCCTGGCCATGTAAGGTAGATTCACTTAGATCGAAGTCATGTATGTCAATGGTTCTACTTTTTTGATACGTTTTTACCATATATTTTTTGTTCTTCGTATTAGCTCGAGCTGCTTCTTCAACATTTTCTATATCTGTCGCTCCACAAATGGAGATGTTCGATAAAATATTGTGCTTCCGTTCGCTTGGTGCCGAATTAGGCCGATACCTACAAAAAATTGGATTCAGTACATCAAAAAGTGCACATAATGAGCATAAGGATTTCACCAGCCCTTTAAGAAGGTGTGTGGGGTGGTACCTCCTCTGTCGAGGAAGAATTCCTCTACCACCTTCCTTTATACAGCAGGCATACTCATACACAAGCTTCATCCATACTGTCGATCCCAAATTCCCAGACCTGTACAGCTGTCAAATGTAGCCCTGCCTATTAAGGGCGTGTACCGTTGTCAACTTCGGTTACGATTTTGTGTCCCGTAAGTATCGGTAATCTGAAAAGTTGACAGATTGGAAACGCAGTATCTGTCATTAATGTCACCGAAGAAACCGAGCGGTTAACCAGGTTTGACAACGGTACACAGCCTAAAAGCGCAGTAGACCGGTTGAATGGTGGGGTAGGTACAGACCGAAGCAAAAATGCATGTTTTTTTAATTTATTTATGTTCTAACTGTCGTGACTTGCATTTCATTATAGAGTTCGTGTTCGTGTCTAAAGTAAAAGGAAATGTGATATCTGGACAGTCGTGAAATTTTGGCAAATATTATTCAATTTATGTGCCAAGAAGCTGAAGCGAATAACCCATCAAGAAAGTTCTAGGGTGTGTTTCAACTGCTACCAGCGTGTGTATTCGCACAATTCGAACAATAGTGAGTCAGATGAGAAAAGAGTGCTCTTCATTTTCAATTCCTAATAAAAAAAAGAGAAAATCGAGCGTTAAAACCACATTTGGCGGTTGTGATAAAGGAGTCCTTAGACGATATATTGTCAACTTCGGATCTAAATCCCATTGAATTTGTTTGAGCCTCCCTAAAACAGTTTGATACCGACAGAAATATTGAAGTTAATTTTAATAATGTAAAAATTATTATAGTAAATTTTTCAGTACCTTTTCCGAACAAGATAATAACAATAATAATAAGACTGGTACCAATTTATTATACGCATCAGGTAACTTATCGAATTTATAATTTTAATTAGTACCTACCTACCATAAATATAATTATCAAAATTTCCGAGAAGTATTTATCATACTACTCATAATCACAATTTAACCCCTTTAACACAAATAAATTTGTCTTTTTTCATTATCAGAATCAAGCAAGCAGGATCTAGGAACAAAATTGCTGTTGACTGCTACCTGCCTTAAACTAATGTATGCTACATTATTGACTAGGAATCTTATTTAAATGAAACCGAATACTATAAAGCATCTATGTAATTTGATATTTGTCGCTGACAGTACTTTAAACCAAAGGAGCTTAATATTGCCATTTCTGTTATCCGAATGCTATCTCACTTCCTCGTCCGCGCTAGTATGAATTTTTCAGAGGCAAAGCTATACTTGACAAGCTGTATGTATATTTGTTCTTATTTTTGTAAAATCGCATTTTAGTAAAAGTAACAAAACTAGAAATTGGGGTTTGAAGGTGATTACCTTGCATATGTACATATATTTCAATGGAAGTGTTGCCGGTTTTGAGCCAGGCTGAACCCTAATTTATATGCACAATTTCATTTTTTGGTCAAACAGTTCATACCAATAGGCACACCGACGGATCGACAGACAGACAGACAGGACAACGGAAATGTAAAAAAATATTTTGGGATCTAGGAAATGAAAATGGGAAAAAATCTTAGCAGATATTTTTTTACGAATACAGTACCTCCTCTAGCGAGAGAAGTAATAATATTGGTTCACCCTGTATGTATGATAAAATGTGGAACTGATTTTGCTTTTTTGATTTTTATTTTCTTTAAAACATGTTTTTTAAAAGAATATTTTTTCATTGTTTCGAAAAATCTTCGAATATTCATTTTAAACAAAAAGTTCTTTGAAGAAGTAATTTACTATAGCAGACAAAAAAAACCTAACCGAACACAAAAACGGTTCGTTGATGTTAGTTCAGGATCTTTTTATTGACATTTTCTGAATAATGTTTTCAGAAAATGTAATTTTGAAAGATTCTTTTTTGATTTTTTTTTTAATTTTGAAGATCCGGTTCCGAATAAGCATCTTTCGATAAAGCTGTTTTTCGACAAAATTTACTTCATTTAACATCATTTTCGAAATACGTTTTCGAGAAAATATTTTCGAAAAATTTCGTAAGTCCGTTTTTCCAAAAAAAAATTGCTCTCAAAAAAGATGCTTTTCGAAAAAAAACTATTTGGTTATTTGTTTCCTTTTGTAAGAAATGTTTTCAGAATCCATCTAAGAGCATGTAAATCAAAAATGCCGAAAAAGGCTTGCATTTTCTATATAATATATTCGTTTAATAGATCTGTTATTCATATTTTTGTGATATAATTTTTATATACCTATTATAGACCTTACATAGACGGCAAATGTTTGTAATATTTTGTAGAACATGTACGAATGGTTCATAAGTATGTTACAATATTTATTTTTATTAAATTCGCTATTGAAATCCTTTTTGTACAAGGCTCTAGGGGGCGCCGCCCCTGCGCCCCCCTAAATCCGCGCGTGCGATTATATTTGGAGCAATAGATAAGTTTTTTATCTATTGCTGCAAGAGATAGAAAAATGTTTAAATTAGAAAAATTGTAGATTTATGCAAGAACCATGTAACCAAGACATGTAAATGGAAAAACAATTGAACATCAAATAAGCCAGTTTTAAAATAACCTTCAGTTTTTTCAGAGGTTTTTTAAATTTTACTAGCTAAGAGCTCTATTTTTTTTATCTTAAGTTTAAGTTCCTACACCGATGTTCGACTGTCTTCCTATAATTTTAAAAAAATAAAACGAAACTCAAGCAACCCTCCATACCCTTCGGATATAAGGTAATGCAAGTCATATAGTGTTTGTATGGAAACATCGACAATCTTTAGTTAAGTGACAGGTGCTTGCTGACTGTAGCCCATAAAAAACCAATAATAAACTGTCTTCCTTTGAATGACTGAAGCACCTGTCACTTAACTAGAGATTGTCGATGTTTCCATAGAAACCCTATACAACTTGCATTAACTCATATACGAAGGGTATGGAAAATTAGAGTTCAATTTATGATAAAACTCAGCATTTCGACATTTGACAATCACAGATGATATCAACAGCTGATATTGGTTCCTTCGAAAAGTGCGTAAAGTTAAACCGTCGCGTCGATCAGATGGGTCATGGGAATCAGCGGGTTTTCATAGATAATGGTAGGCCAATTATCGTTTTCTAGGAGGTGATATATTATAAACAATGGCGTGGTGCGTAAAGTGCGTCAGCGCGCGTGGTTTGCACCTGTTCACTGCATCTGTTCGGCAACCGGAGTATACATCAGTAGTGGTGAGTAGTGGGCCGTATCAAGCTGACCCGATAAGTCGCGTGCTTTACTTTCGGTTGATTTTGGTGTTGTGTGATGTTGGTGTTTGTGTGCTTATGCTCACGTTGGGTGAGCAAAAAGGTGGGTCAGGTTTGCTCAGTTTTGATTGATATAGATATATATGTATATCAATGAAAACTGAGCAAACCTGACTACCTTTTTGCTCAGGTTTGCTTGGGTGTATACAACTTTTTGCACAGATTCTGTCCAACTGTTAAAATTTGTGGGAAAAGCGATTTGTAAATTTGGCAACATCGCGTCTTTCAATCAGAAATTTCGAGTATGTGTACCACGGATTGCGTGTTTATTTTCTTCCCGTTTTTTGATATTTTCTCTGTTTTTTTTTAATGTGTTTTTACATAAATTTGCCTAAATATGGTTCAGAAAAATAGTGTGTAATGACTTGTATAGATGTGTTTAAGTAAAAGTGCCGAAATTTAAAGAAATTCATTGAAAAAGCTAACCTAAAAGTTAAAATTTTTTTTTTTGGAAAAACCATTCGAGACCGCCAAAAACTGACTTCGGATTCGTGTTCTACGACCCAAAATTGGATGGTGTTATGCAATAATGAGTCAACCCACATTAGTTCGAAAATTGAGTTATTCCGCTATTTACTCCCAAGTGCCATTCTACAATAATCAAAAATGATTTAACCCATGGATTTATTATAATAAGGATTCGATATCCGTATACTGTGAGCGTATCGAACGTGAAGCCTTATATTTTGAAAATATTTTGTTGTTTGTTATTCTCTTGGGGGAGCAATTTACGAACTACGAACATAGACAAGACTACGAATTAATACGTAATTGAATCAAGAATGGTAGTAGAAAGAGATAAAATAGCATTGGAGTGTTGGAGCTCAGAAGTGTTGCTGTCGGTGTTGGTTGTTTATGAAAACCGTCTCAACACTCGGTTACACGTACGTCTTTGTCTAGTGCAGCGGTTCCCAACCTTTTTAAGGCTATTACCCATAAAGCAGGTTAGATATTAGCAAATACCCCCAAAAAAGTTTAGTGTAAAAAAAAACAAATTAGCTATTGTATTTTTTTCTTTAAATTACGAAAAGTAAGTAATATTTTTGATTAGTTTTAATCAGTTAAAGAAAACACTTTTAGCAATTTTCTTTTAAATTAAGAAGTAAGGTAAGTCAATGAGACGAGCGAGCCGATAGACGCGCCATCCAGCGGCGCTGCGTCGCAGGCTTATATTCGTATTTTAGATAATAAAATTTATTACCTAAAATTTTCAAATATCTGTAATCTCACTAACTAGTCACTAATAAAATTAGTGATTAGGTAGTTAGATTTAATGAAGATGATTTTGTTAATAATTTTGTTTTATGTCTGAATGATGATCCAATCCTTGTCTTTACCCATCAGAAAATCCCAATTTACCCCTTAGGGGGTAATTACCCCCAGGTTGGGAACCACTGGTCTAGTGAACTAGAAAAGAAAAAGGGCGACGTATAGATTAATATAGATTTATAAATAACTCGGAGCGACTTTAAATAAACACCTTTAGAAATAACAACCTATAAATAACACCTTTTTAACTTAAATTTATTATTATTTGCAGAAAAATAAAATATTTTTGGGCTTTTATTACTTTTAGTAAATCTTGTGATGCTTATAACGTATTTTTTGTACAAAATACAAGGTAAAATAAAATGTGGCCAATGTTTACAAATTGTGCTTACAGTGTCGTTTAGAACGGTTTGTTTTGGCTTCAAAGAATGTTACATCATCCCGTATCCAGTATTACTAATAAATCCATGATTTAACCCATAACTATACGGTGGCGCCATCTAGTAAGCATATAGTTATGGATAAATCATTTTTGTCTATGGTAGAATGGCACTTTGCAGGTCTAAATAGCGAAATAACTCAATTTTCAAACTAATGTGGGTTGACTCATTATTGCACAACACCATCCAATTAGGGTCTGTGCAAAATTTCATCAAAAAATTCGGTGCATTCATTAATCCGAATAATTACCTTAATTTTTTTGAATCTTTTAATAACCATTAAGTATTAAAACTTTTTTACCTTTTTGTTTTCTTATGAGCCTTAACAGGTTTAACGTTTTGTCCGTTTTTGGGAGTCCTTACGGTTAAGCTAGATCTTCGTTTCGATCTTCTAGATTCCTCCAATCGCTCCAGATCTAACCGCCAGAAACCTCCTTTACCCGGTTCGTCTTTTGAGCGAGCCTGTTTCACGAAGCACTTATTGAGTGACAAGTTGTGACGTATGGAGTTCTGAAAAAAACAGTATTATTATGTTTAGATTATAGAACCTTTGGCGTACTAACAATGTTGCAAAACTTAAACCCTGAGGGGGAAAAATTAAAAGAAAAACATAAAAACTCGAATCGATTCGACCTTAGGCGCTAACAATAGTTCTTATGAATATATACATTATTGGTATATAGTATATAGTAAGGTTATCAATCAACGTTAATAATAATAAAAAGTTGCCGGAAAGGGGTGTTGCACCTGATGAAGGTATCTGGGCTCAAGGCTGGAATGGCCTAGTCTGCTTTGCGGACTTCCAGCATAAAAAGCCTGCTCCCAGCAAAAGAGATAGCTTGCTCCGAGCAAAAAGTTAATGGCTGATGGTATCTCCAGCAAAAGAAGGTCGGGTGTCCCCCAGCAAGAAAGACTAGCTGTCTCCCAGTAAGAAGAATGTCTCCCAGTAAGAAGAATGTCTCCCAGTAAGAAGAATGTCTCCCAGTAAGAAGAATGTCTCCCAGTAAGAAGAATGTCTCCCAGTAAGAAGAATGTCACCCAGTAAGAAGAATGTCTCCCAGTAAGAAGAATGTCACCCAGTAAGAAGAATGTCACCCAGTAAGAAGACCCTGATAAAACAAAAGGTATGCGTCAAGGCAAGGTAAAATTCAGGTACTATGTAAATATAATTTTAAAAATATTAAATTTAAATAATATAAAACAACTGTTATTGGCTGAAGGCCTGAATTAAACAAGGACATCAGGTAAAAAAAAAGTAACAGGCATTATCAAAGCCAATTAATTAACAAAGTAAAGTGAAAATATAACTTACAAAAGAGTAGCCATTGTGCGCTACCGTGCGCAGAAAATTATTAATTACAAACAAATTATATTTACATATGTAATGCAGGTACCAAAATATAAACAGTCAAATTTTACACAAGTAAAAAGAAATAAAGTAGTTAGGTAATAACTTAATTACCCAAAAGAAAAGTTATAGCCGCAAAATACAATGTTGTAAAATTTAGAACGTTAAATGCAATCCAAAGAAAAATTCAGTATGACTATTACTAAACGTATACATCAAAATATAGTAAACGTAACCTAATATATATGAATATAAATCAACCATACAGTATCTGTAAGGTAACCCAAGAATGACCAAATCCAAATACCATAGTGAATAGTTAACGTTACGGTATTACCCCCACCCTGAAATCTGTAACCAAATATCGTAATTAAGGATCAGCCTTGTCAATGTCATACACAATATTAATTATAAGTTAGTTAACACAAGAAAAAGAATAAGAGAAATATGAAAATCAATACTAATCAATAATACTACTGACTGTCAGAAACTTAAAATATTTACTCAAATTACTAAGTTTAATTTCAAGCCGGTAAACAAAAAAACAGGATAAGAGAACTATAAGAATCCATCTCACTGACAGCCAAAAATATAAAACATTTAAATTACCGGTTTCTAACGCTATCAGCTGATATCCCAAAACACAAGATATTTATTTTGACAACATGGCTATTGATTATTAAAATAGTTAGCTATAAAAAAAAACTCATTAAATTCAAATTCACGGACATACACTAATGACAAATTCACTATGGTTTTGGAGTGCGTACAAAATGACAAAATAAAATTTAATTTTGGGTCACCCTGTACAGTGATATTCAAATTATCAAAAGAACGAAGTAAATCAAGCTAGAATAGCTGACAAAAAAACCGTATTAAAAAAACTGACCAGAATTTGACCTACAAAACAAGTGGACATATGAAATAAACCCCTTAAATCCTCAATAAAAACAGTACGTACCCAATTAATTAACGACTTAGCATGAAATATATGTCGATCAAGCTAGCAGAGCCACAACGCCTTTTTAAATTTTTTCTTGTGTCATAATTTTTGACTATTTTATTGCTAATTTATTACTACATTTTTAATTTTTTTGCTCTTCGTTTTTTTAAAAAAACCTCTGGCTCTGCTGGCTTGAGTTCAAGCTAGCAGAGCCACACTGAAAAACCACAAAACAAAATTATTTTCCAAAATGTTTTTATGCAGGAATTTGTGGCCAATTAATTGCCACTGAAATACGTACAGACACAGAAAAAAATAAACTGTTAGAAAAAAAACAGCGATTTTCTGTTTCGTCCATAGAGAATACGATACTATTACCTACTTAAGATCGCGAAATAATAACTTTATAACCTGTGGGTATATACCAGGATTTAAGACTAATTTATTGCTAATTTATTACCACATTTTTAATTTTTTTGCTCTTCGTTTTTTTAAAAAAATCCTGTGGCTCTGCTGGCTTGAGTTCAAGCTAGCAGAGCCACACTGAAAAACCACAAAACAAAATTATTTTCCAAAATGTTTTTATACAGGAATTTTTGGCCAATTAATTGCCCCTGAAGTACTTATGTACAGAGACTGAGAAAAAAATAAACTGTCAGAAAAAAACAGCGATTTTCTGTTTCGTCTATAGAGAATACGATACTATTACTTAAGATCGCGAAATAATATAACTTTATGACCTGTTGGTATATAGCAGGTTTTAAGACTAATTTATTGCTAATTTATTACCACATTTTTAATTTTTTTGCTCTTCGTTTTTTTTTTTAAAACGAAGAGCAAAAAATTAAAAATGTGGTAATAAATTAGCAATAAATTAGTCTTAAAACCTGCTATATACCCACAGGTCATAAAGTTATTATTTCGCGATCTTAAGTAATAGTATCGTATTCTCTATAGACGAAACAGAAAATCGCTGTTTTTTTCTAACAGTTTATTTTTTTCTCAGTCTCTGTACATATTTCAGGGGCAATTAATTGGCCAAAAATCCCTGTATAAAAACATTTTGGAAAAGAATTTTGTTTTGTGGTTTTTCAGTATGGCTCTGCTAGCTTGAACTCAAGCCAGCAGAGGCACAGGTTTTAAAAAAAAAAACGAAGTGCAAAAAAATTAAAAATGTGGTAATAAATTAGCAATAAATTAGTCTTAAATCCTGGTATATACCCACAGGTTATAAAGTTCTTATTTCGCGATCTTAAGTAGGGATGTAACGGGTACTCGGTCTACCCGGCCAAAACCGGGTACCCGGCCGGGAAGGCCGGATACCCGGTTTTGCCGGGTTCAGGTGTTACCCGGTCGGGTACCCGGTTTTTTTATTATGTTTTCTATTTTTGATAAAATAAAACATAAAAGAACTGAAACGGTGTATTTTTGTGATGATAAAAAATACATAAAAAACAGATTTTAAAAGGTTATAATAATAAACTTTGTTAAAACATTTAATAACTAAAATCAATTAATGGCAAATTGTGATGAAGATAAACTAAAATTTCACCATTCTCAGAGGATAGTCGGTTTCGGGTTTCTTCCTAAATATTACCCGCTTCTGAAAACAACCGTTCACTAAATATTGTTGAGGCAGGTGCTGAAAGAAACTTTTTAGCAAGCTTTGCTAGATTAGGAAATCTCTGCGAATTTATTTGCCACCACGAAAATGGGCTTGACTGTCTATCAATTAACGGCAACGCCAAATATGAACTTGTTTCATCCTCCACGTCCTGTTGTATGTTTGGTGCTTTAGCAGATGATTTTTTATTTGTATCTCGCGTGTTTGCAATACTGGTAAACACATCCCAAACTGAGCGTTTATCTTCTCTAGGTCTTTTTGATGAGGATGGATTATCTGTATACAAACTAAGAGGAACATTGTCATCTGAATCTGAATTGGATGACAAATTAACTTCATTATTTTGGATTAACAAATTTGCTTCAAGGATATATTTTATTACTTTTTCCTTCAAATTATCTGTGTCAGTCAAAAATGCAACCAGATAATTATTGTTCGTGTCGATATTCGAAAACCTTCGACTTAATCCTTCCATAAGATTTTCTTGCATGGATCCTAAGCCTGGAACTTGTGTTTCTCTTAAAAACCTCTTTAGCGAAAAAACTGTAGGAATTACTTCCGATATAGTACAGTGTGTACTGCTGAAATGTTTAGTTGTTTGTTCAAATGGTTGTAGCAGCTCCAGCAACTTTTCTGCTATGACCCACTGATTAGAAGTAAAAGAAGATATTGCCAATAGTAATATTCCGCAAGACCGGGTACCCGGGACCGGGTACCCGGCCGGGTACCGGGTTTTACCTGGTCTTAATTGACCGGGTACCCGGTTTGGCCGGATCCTAAAAAGCGCTACCCGTTACATCCCTAATCTTAAGTAATAGTATCGTATTCTCTATGAACGAAACAGAAAATCGCTGTTTTTTTTCTAACAGTTTATTTTTTTCTCAGTGTCTGTACTTATTTCATGGGCCATTAATTGGCCAAAAATTCCTGCATAAAAACATTTTGGAAAAGAATTTAGTTTGTGGTTTTTCAGTGTGGCTCTGCTAGCTTGAACTCAAGCCAGCAGAGCCACAGGTTTTTTTTAAAAAAATGAAGAGCAAAAAAATTAAAAATGTGGTAATAAATTAGCAATAAAATAGCCAAAAATTATGACACAAGAAAAAATTTAAAAAGGCGTTGTGGCTCTGCTAGCTTGATAGACATATGAAATATAACGATCCACACTAGTAATTAGCAAAGGTTTAATTAAAAGGAAACTAATTAAAAACGCGGATTTCGTAAAAATAGAACAACGGAATATTAACGAAAATGAGGCAAAACTAGATGTAAAATTGAACGCAAGATTTACTTTAATGTTATGAGAGGGTTAAAAAAAACGATCTTACCTGGAGCTGAAATGGCGGGTCTACGTCTTGACCTAGCAGCATGGTGAAAATGATCGTGATTTTTAGTACCCCAACGAACCCAAAATTCATTCTCTTTTTTTTTGTGTTCACGCTATAGAGCGGTGCAGAATAGTATCTATTCGAATCACGCTGGTCGATACCGTCAAGTATCGACAGCGACGGAAACTAACCCCTCAAAACTAACTGGGTATAAAAGAAACATATCAACATATCGCACCCCGTCCCGCTTTTAAGTTCGTACCATATTGTCCGTTATGCAAAAATAAAACATCCAAATTAATATCGAACGATGGCTTCTGGCTCGACTTAACCGCACGTCCGTACGACATGGTCGCGCGCACTATAGTCTAGTCAACAAGTTCAAAATCGTGTTAATTCTTGATAAAGGTCCTAAAAATATGTGCGATAGCTCACTGGATTCGGAATGACGTCTAGAGAAATGCATTCGAAGGATTTTACTGCATGATAAAAATTGCAAAAGTTATTAACAAATTAAGATGAAAAGAAAGGTGTTTCGTTTTTTGGCAATTACTCAAAAACTATTAATATTTAAGAAATTAAATAAAAAATAGTGCCCCGCGCGGCCGATACAGCATGGCCGCGCTACCGCTCAACAGCGTCTATTACATAAAATATTTTTTTTATAGAGTTAAATATCAATAGACAAATTTTAAAAAATTATGAAACCCAACCTGAACAAAAATTTTTTGTTGATTTTTCAAAAAGTTATACTATTGTTAACTAAGTAATTTTTCGTTGGCTTTCATTTTTACAAAAGACAGTATAAAAGTTTAAATAACTGGCCTATAAATTTTTGGCTTCTTGGAGCTCTTCTTATATATATATACTTAACAAGACCACGTTATAAAAGCATCTTAAATGTTATAAAGCATCTTAACAATAGCAAATACTATAAAGCATCTTAAACCAAATTTTTAAAATAAAAAATTTTAAAATATTAAACTAGTCTATTTGTTTATAAACAATTTATTAACAAATGCCGTAAAAAAATTTTTCAACGTTGGACAATGCCTCTGTGAAATGCAAAAATAGCCATAACTGAACATTTGATAAAAAAAAAATTTAACAACATTTTCGACAATTTTCATCTTTGTTAACTTACAAAAATCAAACCTACCCAGTCAAACAAAATACATAAATTTAAGATGCTTTTATAACGTGGTCTTGTTAAGTATATATATAAGAAGAGCTCCAAGAATTATTATTATTATTATTATTTAAACTTTTATACTGTCTTTTGTAAAAATGAAAGCCCACGAAAAATTACTTATTTAACAATAGTATAACTTTTTGAAAAATCAACAAACATTTTTTTTTCCAACGGGACTTTATTCTCTAAAGTGTTCTGATGACACCATAATTTTGAAAAATTTTTCTATTGATATTTAACTCTATAAAAAAATTATTTTATGTAATAGACGCTGTTGAGCGGTAGCGCGGCCATGCTGTATCGGCCGCGCGGGGCCCTATTTTCAGCACTAAATTAAAATTATAAATAATGGAGGTAGAGTTCCGGGAGTCGGGACTTTTTTTTTGGAACTTTTCTCCTCTTTATGACTCTTTTTTTTTAATTTCTTAAATATTAATAGTTTTTGAGTAATTGCCAAAAAACGAAACACCTTTTTTTTTTCATCTTAATTTGTTAATAACTTTTGTAATTTTTATCATGCAGTAAAATCCTTCGAATACATTTTTCTAGACGTCATTCCGAATCCAGTGAGCTATCGCACATATTTTTAGGACCTTTATCAAGAATTAACACGATTTTGAACTTGTTGACTAGACTAATACTCGAACAAATCGTAACTTAAACATGAGTTGCATATACCGCGTGATATACCGTCGTTTAACGAAAATGTCACGGCAACCTCTATGAATATACACGTAAACTTAAACCAGTCATTCAGTTGGAAACTACCTAGATCAGAAGTACCACACCTCGTAACTGGAAACAAAGGTGGCGCTACTTATATCGAAATTATAATCCGGCAATACAAATATATTATAAATCTTTGTGACAAAAATTGAATGATATAATACAGTTTTGCCATTTTAGACATACCAAAACTTAATTTTTTGCATTCGACGGGTGTTTCGTTAACAGTGTAAGCATCATCATGGGATAATTAAAACTAACTGTATAAACAAGGAAAGATGCTGCAAAATTATAGTTTTCATGCTTTTAAAATTAGGCCTTTTTGTTTGCATTATGATTTCATGAATATTTCTGGACCATGATATTTTGTCTAATCTTTAGAGAGAACTTTATTTTTAGATTTGTATTTCTCGTTGAAATGGCTATCTAAGATTAGACAAAGTTGGGTGACCTCTACTTTACCATCTCTTCGTTAGCATCGCCCTGTCGAATGAAATTGTGAATATTTTATTCTCTTAAAATATTAGAGATAAAAAAAAATTGGAGGAAACCAATTTTGTAGGCAATAATTTTACCTATTCTTCAATCTGGGTTTTGTAAGAGTTTTTGTACGGTTTGTTGTGTACATATGTGGAGTTTTGTAACACAATGTACCTATTATGATGACTAACCAATGAGTTAAATTTACTCAAAATCGTCATTTTCCAAACTTAAAAAAATTAACTTGTGTTAATTTTAGAGTAAAAAGGCAATAGCCAATAGACATTTTTTGTTTGTAATTCATATTATGTTGAAAAATTGAAACATACAAAAATAGTAAGTAATTATTTTTTCCTTTTGTTTAGACCATTTCGGTTTCAACAATATCTGACCAGGTTGCCGCCCGGCAACATGCATTTATGTGATATTTGTGATAAGCAGTACACAGGGTGTCCAAACGGTCTTAGTATGAGCAGATATCTTTGCTATTAATAAAGATAACAACACCAAATTTTAGGTGTATCTTATTGCCACAAAAGTTGCGCAAAATATGAACATTACCGCTTAGTAATAAAGCGGCTGAAGGAGCACATGGCGGTGTTGCCGTATTCATAATTCACCACATTTCCTGTTACGTTTAGTTGTTTTCGTAGGATGATGCCAGGCGGACAACAAATTTTTTTGAATTTGGTCTAATTTAAAAACTTAATATTATTGTTATTATCAGTCCAAACGACGTAACGTTTTGTGTGCGTAATTTGATTGACTGATTGTGCAATAATGTTAATATATTTGTTGAAAACGCGAAATGACTGAACAAACCCGTTATCGAAAGGAACAGCCTTAAAACTTTTTTTTGCTAAAATAAAATTCAGCTTGATAAAAAAAATGTACAATACTCACTTGCCAGCTTGGATGTGCTTTTCGGTAATACAAAAAGTTTTCCCTGATCCAGTGATAGATAGCGCTAAGCGTCATCCTGTTCCCATTTCTGCCCATCGCCATACAAATTAACGTTGCATAGGAAAATGGCGGTTTCTTGTCGCCATTTTTCTTGTAAAAAGTGATGTCGATTGTTAGGTCTGCAGCTTTTGGCGCTTCGTCTTTCATTTCTGCTAACTGCATGTTAACACCACGTGATCTCGATTTGGGTTTGGGGGAGACCGGTGGAGTGGGTAAATTGGGCACTAGAAATTATGTTGGTTATGTTAGGTTAGATTAAATTTTAGTCAAAGGTTTTTTTAAAGATCAAATATTGTATTAAGTCGACATTTTGACCAATACCTATACCTATGGGATATCCTGATGACTAGAGCTGTATAACCAGAGAAGAACCATCAACAAGAAGCGACAATCGCGTTCCCGCCAAAAAAATTAAGGGGAGTAAGACCTGATTACTGTCAAAAGTTCGACCGACCAGGCTAGTCTGTTAGTTGATGACTAGCTGGTGTTTATAGTGCTGATGTCTGTGTAATTAAAGTTTTTAAGTGTTTATTTTGCTATCTTGTGTCGTGCAAAAATATGCCTGGAAATTGTTGTGCTTTTCGCGGATGTAGTAAGAAAGACAAGGAATAAGTATATTCGATTTCCCCAAGGATCTTGAACGGTAAGTACATATCCACCTTTTGAATATAAGTAGTGTTTTCGTATTTTAAAATGTTCAATTTCTCATTTTTTTTAAATATATAAAAGCACTACTTACAGTAATTGTTTACTATAGCCCCATGATCGAAGTTTGTCCCCTTCTTGTTAAATGACATTATTTTAGCCCCCAGAAAGTTCATTTTGACTAAAATTATCTGGGCAAAACATGGTTAAGAAAATTGGAGTGATATACATATGTGTTTTGTAGTTGCAGAAGCTTTTCTAAAGAATTAAGGTCAATGTTTACTATATCTCCATTAACCAAATTTGCATTTTTTTTAACATATAATTACTTTCTCCCAAAAAGACACTTTTAGGTACAATCTTATCTATATAATATTTTTTTAAAATTCTGAGTGATATGTTTTATAGTTAAATAAGCTTTCTAAAATAATTGCCCTTAAGTAATTGCTTAAAAATAGGCATAGCTTCATAACCTAAGTTTGCATTTTTTGTATTAAATACAATTAATTATGTGTATGGCCAAAAACAGATTTTAAATTAAAATTATCTGGCGCAATATTATACTCACTCTTTCTGTACTCTAAAGCAGGAACAATTTTTCCTTCTCTAGAATGCATAAGTGGTAGAATTTTTAAGACTAATACCTATCTGAAAACTGACCGAGATTATGTCGATTGATAATGGCAAAAAGAGGAACTGATAAAATACATTTCCATTTTATGGTATCCGAAAAAGCTGAGTTTAGAGTTAGCATCACAGGGTAAATCGTAGCTCTTCACAAGATTTTTTTAAATTTCATTTTAACTAATTTTTGGTATGGGTTTTAGGTCCAACGTCTTTTTTAAGACTTAAAATATTGAAGCTTTTTGGGCATACAAAGAATCATACCTGACCGAAAAATGCAAACTTAGGGTTAATTTATTCAGTTAATTAATTAGACTTAGACAACCTACTTTAAAACACATGTTCTATTTTTTTAAACATCATTTGGCAGCTAGTTTAACCTAAAATTGTTTTAAAAACATAATCATATTAAATTAAAAAAAAATACAAATTTAGGTGATGGGTAAAGTGACCATTCTTCTCAGATTTTGCGGGACGGTCAGTTTTCAGACAAGCCTTCCCGCATAACGTCCCAAAAAATGTCCTGGTTGGCCGGATTCCGTCCCGCATTTAAAGTATATTATAGGTGAAATTAAAAATTCTAAACGTTAATAATAAATATTAAAAGATAAGGGTTGGCAGCCACAAGATCTGGTCACTTTAGTGATAGGTCTCTAGTAAACACAATATGCATATATGGGGCCGCACCCTCTTTTTCTTACACCCACCGCAATCGAGTTTGATAATTTTAAAACAGGACTATCTACTCGGTAGTACAAACCTTTCTACCAAATTTCATTAAAATTGATCCAACAGTTTCCGAGCTGAGCGCGCTACAAGGATTTGTCTACAGATAGACCGACTGATAGACACGCGCAAAACATCTTCTATATGCCCTAAACGTAAAGCTTAGTAAAAATGTTTAAAACCGGAGACAAAAAAATTATTCACAGCCCGGTATTTGTGAAATCACCATGAAAAGACCTATTTAGTAAAAGAGCGCCAGAAAAAAACGATGCCATTTAAAGGTTTAGGAATTTTATCCGAAAGTGATTCGTTATCCAGATATTTTCATTATTTCAGACTTTATCAGCACCCTGTATAATAACATTTAGATTAAAGTGTGCAAGGAATATACACTAAACTTGAAATTAGATTGATTTCTTAGAATTTCGAATAAAATAACTTTGGTTTCTCAGTGTACAATCAATTTTTACGCTGTTGTAACATTTTCGTCAGTGTACGTCGGACCTGATTACTGATAAATATACGGGAACACGAAAGAACAAAGGATTCTACGGTTTTCTCGCTTCTCGTTGATGCGTTCTTTTCTGGTATAACTGTTCCCGCACTGTATAAGGTTTACACGTTACACCCCACTGTAACTTGTGCTTACACGTTACCCCACTATAATTTGTGTTTACACGTTACCCCACTATAATTTGTGTTTACACATTACCCCATTATAATTTGTGTATACACGTTACCCCCACTATAATTTATAGATATTAGGTGAGGTATTTCGATTAAGGTAACCGATGTTTTCTCGTTAATCAATTTTAAGATGTCTAGACTTTCATGTGTACAGGGTGTCCCATTTTCGGCACTTTTGCGGGGTATCTCCCTTATTTTTAAAGATAGAGGGTTGCGGTTTTCGCGACAGTGACTTTTTGATGAAACGAAAGATGGCATAAAAATATTTTTCATGGCCCCCTTCGTTTTTGACATACAACACGAAATTGATTTTTTTCCATTTTCGGACCCCCTCGCATTTCAGTTATCTTGTAACTTACATAGAAAGTAAAAATGGATCCTATTAAAGTTTTCTACGTAGAATCGAGTGGCGTGGTTAGATTTTCATAAGATGTGATATTTTTCGAGATATTAACCGAATAAATATTTTTAATATGGAACACCCTGTATATTTCTTAACCATTAAGTTTCCCCTTTCGAGAGCTATTCAAAAATATATAACACTTTATAGTTATTTTTTGTTTTTAGCCCTTAAATCGAACTATTTAATTTTAAGCTTTAATTTTGCTCAGTTGGCCGTGTTTAACATGTGGTTTAACGTCAATTCAATTATTTAGATTTAAAAAAGAAACTGGTTAAATCCTATATTTTCATTAATTTATTAAAATTGGTATTATTTTTAACCTACAACACTACTTGTTATCTAGATATATAGAAAATCCTAACCAGAACTAAAACTGCTTAGTTTTTAATCACTTAAAGATTAAATTAGTTGTCTTGAATTATTAATAGCAAGTAAAAGTCAAATTTAAAAACAAAACATACAAAACTTTAGGTAACGAAAAGAGCTAGAATGGATTAAATGGACTAACTCTTTTCGTTACCTAAAGTTTTGTATGTTTTGTTTTTAAATTTGACTTTTATTTGCTATTAATAATTCAAGACAACTAATTTAATTTTCAAGTGATTAAAAACTAAGCAGTTTTAGTTCTGGTTAGGATTTTCTATATATCTAGAATATATATATATATATATATATATATATATATATATATATATATATATATATATATATATATATATATATATATATATATATATATATATATATATAGGGTGGTCAAGAAAGTTTGAACGAAATGGATTTTTTTTATTTCACATTTGTCAGAAAATTATATTCTTGAGAAAAGTTGGTGCTTGTTCCGAAACCTCTAAATACGATGACAGTTTTTGTAACATTTGCGTACTAAGGTCATAAATTGAAAAAAATTTCAAATCGCTGAAGAATAAACACCTCTATTTTTCAAAATTGATGAAAACTTTATAAAGGAAAATTGCTTAGAAACTCATCAAAATCCGATTTAAAGTTAAACTTCCAAAGATTTTTGTTGCACACTGTTCCAGAAAACTCGCATTGAAACAAAACAAATAGAATTTCACGAAAAAAAAATCATTAAAATTAGCTAGTAAAACTTAACAAAAATCATTCTTTCAACATTTTACCGTCGCATGGATAAGAGTTCCGCATTTAAAAAAATTAAATGAGTCAGGGCCGTAGTCGGGCGATGTAAAATTTTAAAAAATATGTCAATCTTTTTTCTTTACAATTTTAACTTCAGGATTTGTATTTCGGACCTTTCTGAGATCCTAAGGAACTTTTCTTAATAAAATTTTTGTCAATTTTTAAAAATAGACGTAGTTTATTCTTCAGCGATTTTCCCTTTTTTGTAAATTTATGACCTTAGTATATATATATATATATATATATATATATATATATATATATATATATATATATATGTATATATACTATAATAGTTAAATTAATATGGCTTAAGCGTTTTTAGTTATTAATTTTCGAAAAATATTAATTGCAATAATTATGACCTCACTCTCCATATAGTCGGAACCGCTGTGCGTCGGTCTGATGATCCCCAACAAGGGTGAAAGCTTACAGTCCACCCGGCCCGGGGTTTTTCATAAGTTTTTGGATACCCCGTACTTGGACGCAAGAGACGAACACACTGTCTTTTTTGTCCGCTATGCTACAAACATTTTCCTTTTCGTACTCTTATAATTGACTAAAAAACTAATTAAAATAATATTTATACCTGCCATAATATTCGTATAATTTTGCAACCAATTCAAACTGGTCAAATCCGCCTCATTCTGCTCCATATCGCCATCACTCTTCGGACTAAGCAGCGTGCTTGTTCCCTGAAGATGATCCATGAGAAATTTATCTTTAGGTTCGCCTGTACCAAGAGAAGAGTTTGAAGATTCTTCGCTGAGGTTCAAATTGGATATTTCCATTTTCGTTTCCATGACGTTCTCTTCATAATTGGTGTTATTTATTGAAATTATGTTTATATTACTAAGACTTGGATCACTTATTGATTTAGATGAGCCTATATTGGCGTTCCATACGTTAACGTTATTTTCAATATTTTCTTCACCATTTGGTATACTAATAATAAAGTTATTTTTGAAAAATTCAGGATTTCGTAACTCTTCTACGTTTATAGTGTCATCGGGACACAAATTTTTCAGGTCTTTGATTTGAACAATATTGATACTTCCGTTTTGTTGGGCAGTATATCCTGTAGAATTTTGTGCATGTTCTAAATTTATTGCTGGAACATTATTTTCGGAAGGGTTTAAACAAATTTCTATATTTTGATTCTCAGAATTATTTTCAAAATGTTCTTGTTCTATGGTAAAGTTTTCTGTGGAATTTGTATTAATAGTTTCTTCATATATTTGGTAGTTTAAAGAGTCATAATTTTGTTCTTGATTCAGGTCTATAAATGTGCAATTCTGAGTATGTGTGCCTACGAATAAAATACACTTATTTTAGTGGAGGATAAACCTAAAAAAATCTGTAAAACTCTTTGCACTAAATTTCCCTCGCGAAATAAGGTAATAAATAAAGAGTTGTAAACATAGGTGAGTCGAGGGGCGTCTCTACACTGTTTGGAAATAAAATTAGGATCCGATTTGAAAATAAAATAAAGTAATAATAATAGTATAAAAGTAATTTGAAAGTGCGAAATACGAAAAGCATTTGGTTAAAGTAATAGAAAAATATTTAACTCACCCAATGACTGGACACCACAATATACCCTGAGGCCAAACGCATGTACCTAATCTAGTTTTGAACGAGATGGCTCCATCGGGCCTAAAACCCATCGGGCCTAAAGTTCAACTGGCCTAAACCCGAGTGTATCCGGCGGGCGTTCGGTTCAGCTCGTATGGCATTGTTTACACCCATTTGGCCTAAATTTTGACGTGCAGCAAACTATTTTGCAACGAATACTAATATTACTAATTAAATTAATACAGGCTATTTTGGATTTTGGTTAGAATGGCTGAACAGCTGATCGTAGACGAAATTTCAAATTATCGTCGTCCCATAAAAGAGTGTGTACTAAGTTATTTGCACCTTTCTCAGTATTTTATGGATAATTAGTTGTTTTTCTTATTTTGTTTAATTAGCTTACGTTTTAAGAATAGTTTTTAGTGGTTTATATAATTAATGGTGAATAATATTAACTGTTTTATTGATTTTTTTGGGATAAAACGAAGAGGTCAGGTCTATTTGTAGTGCGTTTTTACTTCATTTTCATCAGTTTCCGAGTACCTAATATTTTGTTACTTTAAAATTGCATTTAAGTACTTGACTATAAGTCTTTTTAGAGGTTGAACTTATTAAATAGGTAATCAAAAACTAAACTTTAGCAGTTAATACTTATGTCATACAGGACACATCTGTGGAAGAACTAAAAGAAACTGCTATTATTAGTTATTTCACTTATTTCCAGGAGAAAATCGCCGAACAATTCTAATATTTTCTAGCATCTTATGCAACTGGATACTTTGGAAAATTTTTGCCACAGTACTAACTCCGAAGCGAAGAACTTTTACTGTCAGCGTACCTCATATCGTACGGTTTTATAATGGGTAGTTCTTTGCTTTTTAAGTGTGAAATGATCTAGAATTGTAATAATTATAATTTGTGTGATAATCTAAAAAATACAAGACACTTCTTTTTGCTTTCCTGCTCTTTCATACATCATGTAAAAATCATGTTTGTCAAGAAATCCTAACCTAACAAAATTTTAAAATAGGCGGGAGATTTAAAATGGTTACATTACCATTTTGAAAAATGCTCGTAATTTTTAACTGCTACAGCAGCTATTTTGCTGCTTTTGCGGTTGCTAGACATCCATTTTACCTTTGTATAACTTTATATCAATTTTGAAATACCCGGTTTTATCCGCATGACAATTTTACCCGCATAACAGTTAAAAAAACGATTTTCGGGTACCTAACTACCCGCAAATCGGCAACACTGAATCATTGACTTCTTTTACTAAACAGTTTTTACTACTGTTCTTTTTTATATAACTTATAGGTAATCCTCTCCTTGCTCCTAGCAACTTTTTAGTAGGCCTTCAAACATGGATTTATTAAGAATCCATGCCTTCAAAGGTGTCCTACTACCCATAGGCAGCCACCTACATAAAGACATGTAACAACGGTTGCCTGTGCGTAGTACTAAAATAACACTAAACATTTAAAATAAAAAATTTCAAATAAAACAATGTGTATTATTTATTATTTGCATTTAGCACTGCTTTTCAGGCGTGACCCGTAAAACTTTAAAGTTGTATATCTCTGTTCTAATTATGAGACCCATGGTAAGGTCAGTTTTGTTAACAGTCCTACTAGGAATATTTTGGTAAAGATTTTTTTTGTAATTTACGATAAAAGTTGAATTTTTGAATTAACCCACCTTATTAATTAACACGCTTAGCTATTTTATTTCTTATTTTTTCTAAACAAATTGTAGGTACATCATTTTGTCGACAATTCTTAAATTTTAAGAGAAAAAATATTTGATTTGAAAATTGAATTGAAAATTATTGAAGTTAGTGTAATTTTCTTTGTATGCTTTGTAATTGTAATACTGTTGTAATCACAACACACAAATGAGATCTCAAACAAATAATAGGTCGCTTCAGATCTTTAAAAAGACGCTGATGCTAGGGAAGCTGCTTGAGACAAATCTAACCAGCAACTAATCCGAAATAAAATTTGGCGCCAATATCCGAGAATAAAATAATCAATATCACTTGCCAGTCTTGCCACTGCTTCACTTCATACTAAACCGAATAATTGTTTCCATACAACACTTACACGAGTACAATAAAGAAAGTATGCGTATTCCATCCTTGTTTGTCAACTTCTCGAGTGTTAGGCTAATTGCAGAAACGAAGATCTCCGATTCGGTACGAAGTGAGCTTCGGGATTAGGCCAGATGAACTTTAGGCCATTTGTGGCTATCCCGTTTTGAACCTGCATCAACGCTTGTAGCATTAAAATACCTCCTACAGTAGACTCTTTTAATCTTGTACGCTTTGAAGTAAAGATTGCACTATGTTTTGAAAACGAACGCTCTACATCCAAAGATGTATAGTTTGCATATCTAAAACTCTGCAAGTTACTGCCGCAATTGTCAGCACTGCACTGCCAATATCACGTGGTTGCGCGAAATCCAGATTTTTGTGTAACAAAGACTTAAACTTGATCGCGGCTTCCACACCAGGGCCATCTTTTAAAGTTTGTAAAGCTGTATTTACAATAATTTACATTATAAACTATGCAACGAGTCAGCAACTGACATATAACTATGTTAAAGGCTGTCAATAGCATATACTAATTCACGATAATTTAAAGTACGCAAATCTACTTCGATTTTAGGGTTATTTAAGTGCTGTTGACTTTCTTTAATGCATACAGCAATTTTTGTGCCGAACTGGAAAACTACAGATTTAACAGCTTGGAAGTATTGATTGAAATCAAATGCAGCATTCAGCCACGTTGCCCATCTTGTTAATACGGGCTGTGGGGATTCGGTAATTCCGGGGCACAACTGGTGAAATTTTTAATCCGTTGTGGAGATTTTGTAAAAACCTTTTTGGTGCTCGTAATAAGCTTGTCAACATCTGGATACTTGCTTCGAATTGTGCCTGCCACTCAAAAAAAGTATGTAGCAAACAGGTTCTTAAAGCGTACAAGATTAGAAGTCTACTGTAGAAGGTATTTTAATGCTATTTTATTACACAGGCTCAAAACTAGATTACACGGGTTTGGTCTCAGGGTATATTGTGGTAGGTATCCATACACTGGGTGAGTAAAATATTTTTCTGTTACTGTAACTGAAGGCCTTTCGTGTTTTGCATTTTCAAATTACACAATGTAAGTAAATAAACATTCGTATTTTATTTTCAAATCAAATCATAATTTTATTTCTAATTTCTAAATAGTATAGAAACGCCCCTGGACTCACCTATGTTTACAACTCTTTAATAATAAGGCTTATATGCACACTATTTTGCATTGTAAAAATATAATACAAAGATTTTTTTTAATTTTGGTGTTTATTTTTTTTGTAATGTCCTCAGTTCTGTCTAAAATAAATCATTTCTTTTATGCTAGTATTCTAAAGATACCGCAAAATTAGATTTAAAAAAAATTCACCTTGTATTATGTAAAAAATCTAAAGTGTAACTGAAAAATGTTGCTAGATTCAAATACTTTTATTAAACTTAAATATTCTGATACCTAAAGCCTGATAAAGTAATACAATTTTTATTTTTCTATTCCCGTACTCTAATATTCAAACAAATGTCTTTAATATGTTTCATAATAATGTTCATTATTATATAAATTTGAAACCGATACTTTTTTAATCAATACTCATTAATAAATGGTCGTAGAAAAAATAGCGTATGCAACTCTTATGTAATGGCCATTAATACACTCGCCAAGGATCGTTACTTTATGCTCGTATATTAATAGACATCATTACATAATCGCTGCACAATTTCCTAATAAAATTTCGCATCTTGTATGAAAATGCACCTAAATTCATGAACAATGATAACCTACTTATGCAAACTACAACTGAGTAGTAAAGAAGTAATAAGTAGTATTTAACAAACCGGCAGAAATAAGAAACCATGTTTTTTAGGATCTAAAGACCCATAGGCGGTTCTAGACCTCTATTTTTGGGGAGGGGCCTAAGTCCCTGGTTTATATATAGGCAGCTAGGCCACTCAGTTGGATTTGGGAGGTCAATCGAGATTTGGGGGGGCTTAGCCCCCCCCTCCCAAGTCCACACCTAAAACCGCCTATGTAAAGACCCCAAAACTTAAAGAGCTCAAAAAATCTTGAGGCGGTATTTCAGTTTTATTATTAAAAAAAAAATAGCAGGGAGTGACTTTTGCTTCTCTCTGTAGAATACGCTCCATAAGAGTTGTGGATACTAAAGTAACCAAACTTTATTACTGGTTTTTTCTTAAATTTACATTTTTTTGGTGGTAGCCTTAGCTAGAACATATTGTTTGGCTTTTACGCAACACTAACAAAAATTACTGAATACCTATATAGTATTAAAAAAGATAAAGAACAAATTCTACGTTGTTACTATTGGAAGAACTGTCTGTTCCTACACAATACTGAAAACATTAATTGTTTACTAGAGAAAAATCTTAATAAATATCTAAAGAGATTTTTCTCTAATAAGCAATTAATGTTTAAAGTATTGTGTCAGAATAAAAGTTCTATACCTACTAACAACATAGAATTTTTTGATGTTTTCTAATTTTTACATATACAGGGTGAATTTTTTGACTGGAAAAAATTCGATAACAAAGAATCCATCCATTCCTTAAAAATCCGAAAACACGGGCACCATCTTTTTGATTAAACCGTTTTTTTTGCATTTTCGTCCAATTTCATCCTTCATCTAGGGATGGAAACTAACCCAACTTTGTTTTTCAAATGCAAATGCATGTTTTGTGATAGCTCGCGGAAAGGGCATAAAAAGGAGTATAACCAACTATTTTTTTTTTATATCTGTCTGATAAGCGAGAATTTTTTTTAAAAATGTGATTTTTTAAATAATTTCATATTATATTATGATAATATTAATCTTGTATAGTCTAAGAGCTGATAACACATTTTTTTATGTGTCTTTATAATACCTAGAACTCTTTTTAAAAGATGACTATTATATGTCTCTACAAGGGGTTAACAGTCTGACAGCTCGATTTCCGGGAAAAACCACCCCATATTTTCCCCTCATTCTTGTGAAAAAGTTCGACTCAGGTGTCTTTATAAAACTTAAAATTTTGACAGCTTTTTAGTCGACCTTAGGTCTACAAACTTGGTCTCTGATTAACAAAATAACTAAAAAAGAATCTAGCAATAGAACTGTTTTTGACAACATAGGGGGTCCCGTAATATCGGATAAAGAGTTATTAAATTCAATTAATAGTACATTTGTAAATGCATGTCCAGACATTAGAGGGGTACAGTCTCCAGACCTCTCAAAGGTAAACGCAAACGGTAGATCTGTTTTTTTGGAAGGAACTACACCCCTAGAAGTCTGCAAGTGTATTGAAGGATTAAAAAATAAGAAGTCTGTGGGGGAGGATGAGATTCCTATTTCCTTACTAAAGAAAGTATCCGATATAATTTCAAAACCAATATCACACATTGTTAATCTTTGCTTTCAGACTGGTGTCTTTCCTTCTAAATTAAAAGTGGCAAATGTGAAACCTATCTATAAAAATAAAGGAGATGCTAGCAATATAGGGAACTACAGACCAATTTCCCTCTTATCTAATATAAGCAAAGTTTTTGAAAAAATAATCTATGAAAGACTAATAAAATTCTTGGATGAGTGTAATGTGATCAACAATTGTCAATTTGGATTCAGAAAGGGTTATTCGACAATTAAAGGAATATATTCAGCATTGGTAAAAATATTGGAATCAGTAAACCAAAACAGACATACTATTGCAGTTTGTCTAGATCTTTCGAAAGCGTTTGACAGTGTTGATCATAGTATACTCATTGGAAAGCTTGAAAAATATGGAATTAGGGGAGTGGCACAAGGTTTAATACGTTCTTATCTGACTGATAGAGTGCAGTGTGTGGTTGAGAAGAATGACAGGGGGGAGACAGTCAAATCGGACATGTGTTTTATAAAGAAAGGGGTACCTCAAGGGTCAATATTGGGCCCACTTCTGTACATTTTGTATACAAATGAAGCTCCTTCAATGGTGAGGGACCATGTGGTGATGTACGCGGACGACACTTGCATTATTATTAGTGAGAGGATGCAGAATGACATGGAGAGGCATCTCGAGGATTCGCTTGGCAGCTTGCAGGCATGGTTTTCAAGTAATAACTTACTGCTGAATGTTGAGAAGACTCAGGTCATACAGTTTGCAGCTAGGGCAAGTAACACCCAAACATATAAGGTGAATAATACTGAGTTGGAGACATCGGCAAAAGTCACATTTTTGGGCATCACAATGGATCAAAGACTTGACTGGAGACCACATGTGGAGAGACTGTCTGGCGAGCTCTCGAGGTATTGTTATGCACTAAGGGTGATTGGGAGTGAGGTGGGAGTGGAGGCTGCTCTGTGCCTCTATCATGCGTATGTAATGTCCAGAATTCGATATGGTATTATCTTCTGGGGAAATTCTGTGGATGCCGGGAGAGTGCAGATTGTGCAGAAGAGGCTTATAAGAACAATGTTTAAAATACAACCAAGAGATAGTTGTAAACCAGTATTTAGGAACAGTGGGTTGCTTACCGTGACCAATACATACATATTTGAGTCAGTAAAGTTCCTGGCTCAAAATAAATCACTGTTTGAGGGGAGCACTAAAACACATACATACAACACACGAACAAGAAATGACCTTATGCTAGATAAGACAAAATATACCTTTATACAAAAGAATGTACACTTCAACCTTATTAAAATCTGGAACAAAATCCCAGATAGACTTAGATCTGTGCCGCATGAGATGATGTTGAAGAAAATTAAAGTTTTTTTAATTGAGAGCCCGTTTTATTCTGTGAGAGAGTTCTTCAATGCTGAAATAAGGTTTTAGCTGTGATTGATGACACCTCTAATTGAGGTATATATTGTAAATTTATTTACAGATGGAACAAATAAAGTATTATTATTATTATTATTGTTATTATTATTATTATTGTTATTATTATTATTACAAATAAATTGGCAGCTTTTTTGTACCGGGCCAATCCCTTGGCAGACTCGTTTAAAGTTTTGGAAAAAGGCATTCAATTAAATTTCATTTATAAGGTCTATTATTTTATCGTAGCTTTTTAATAATCAATGTTGAAGGACAGACGGTTCTGGCAAAGCTAACGTCAAAATTTTTTTAAAAAAATATTTTTACGTCAGAGCGACAGAGAGGGTATTAAGAAATATTTCTTCTTCATAGCTGTAAAAGATCGGTAACAAAACACGTGATAACTCGCACTTATATTCACTGGTAATTCAACGTCTTTATATTTAAATTTTTCATTATTCGAATTTTCAAAATTTCACGGCATTTTTTCAATGATTCTACAGTAAATAAAGGGATATTCTTGTCACTTACAACTTTTTTGCAAATAACACACTGAAGTATTGGATGCCATCATTAATTTGATGTAAAATGTTTATCACCACACATGGAATTTATTACCACTAATTACTAAAAATTATATAAAGCAGTTAAAAGAATTCAAGCGTCAATCAAAATTGTAGGTGATAAGGACGACTGATTTTACAAATATGTCGCTCTGATATATCAATAAGTTTTATTTATTTTTTTGACGTTAGCCTGTCTGCCAGGAGTTGGCCCGGTCCAAACAGTCTGCCAATTTATGTCTGGACCTTACTAAGGACAAAGAAGCTGTTAAAATTTCAAGTTTTATAAAAACATCTGAGTCGAACTTTTTTGCAAGCATGAGGAGACAAATGTGGGGTAGTTTTGCCCGGAGATCGAGCTGGCAGACTGTTAACCCCTTGTAGAGTCATCTTTTAAAAATAATTCTAGGTTTTATAAAAAATAAAAAAATTATCAGCTCTTAGTCTAGTATTGAGACTGGTTGGCATGAGGATTGACAGCTGTATTGTCAATACTAATATTGTCAATGTTATTGATCGTGTAAGGTGCGCTTATACGCCTAAGTTTCTTTAAAATGCCTTATTTAACTGAATCGCATAAAAATGAAATACGAATGATGATAGGGTATGGCGTTTGTTTCAAGAACAGCACCCTGATTTATCACCCATATCGTAAAGCACCATTAGCAAAATTGAAGCACGTTATCGTGAATTGGGCCAGGTGAGGGATATACCAAGACAACGACAACCTCGTGTAATGCAGGAAGACACACAATTAAACATCTTGCTTAGTCTCTCGGAAAACCCTGTCACCCCAGTTAGGCAACTGACAAGAGATAACAACGTAAGTCCATCTTGCATTAAGGTTAATAAACTTATATAAAATGCACCCATATACAATGCTACTGGTGCAGGAGTTAATAGAATATGACCCAAATCGTCGGCTTTAATTTTGTGAAATTATGATGAATTAACTGGATCAGCCTTCAATGGTTTTGGACTGGGTTCTTTTTTCGGATGAGTGTACTTTTGTATTAAATGGTCATGTGAATAAGCAAAACCGTCCATACTGGTCCGACGAAAATCCTCTCTGGATTCGAGAAACTCACACTCAGCGTCCACAAAAGCTTAATGTTTCGGCAGGCATAATTAGTGACCAAGTCATTGGACTAATATTTTTTGAAGATAATATAAATGGGCCGTTATATCTTAATTTTTTGCGGGAGGACCCTATTCCAGCTTTGGCTGTTTTATTTCTTTATCATGCAGATCTTCATGATGATCGAATATGGTTTCAGTAGGATGGTGCACCGCCACATTAAGCACAAAATGTTCCACTATATTTGAATGAACTTTTTTCTAAGTGGTGGACAGGGAGAAGAGGTACAATTGAGTAGCCGGTAAGATCGCCAGATCTTAAACCCCTTGATTTTTTCTTTGGGGCCACATTAAAAGTAAAGTCTACGTAACAAAACTGGAAAATTTAGAGGAGCTTAAGCAACGAATATCACACGAAATTCGAAAAATAGCTCCAGAAATGGTACATAATGTTACAAATGAATTTTACTTTAGGCTAGGGTTCTGCCAGGAAAAAAAGTGGTGTACATTTCCAACAATATATACAATAAAAAAATGTATAGTAATTTTTGGCGTAAAAACCAAACAATGTGTTCTAGCTAACTTCCTTACTGACGTTTCACATTTATTGTTTTTTTTTTGGCGATATTTACTCACCACATTGATTTTCTAAATTCAATTGTCTGGATATGTCTTCGTCGACTATGTAGTCTTCACAGGAAATCGTCATGATATTACTAGATTCAATTTCAACACAGTTTTGTACATCAGGTAGATATTCGGTTTGTTTTAGATTAAAATCTGAAACAAAAACCCTAAATGTAAAATGTATTGGTCACCTATGTAATTTTACAATAAACTTGTTCACTTTTGAAATGGACAGTAATTTTTCTACCGAATTTCAAATCACAAAGTTGATAAAAAGTTTTTTTAGATGAAAGCCCTGTACATAACATGTCTACTTTCTACTTCTGGTCACCTGAATTGTGCGGGATTAAACTTTTAGTTTTACTTTTGGGACGTATAACGTAAAGTTAAATGAAAAAAAATTTAAAAGAATAATTAAAATGACAAGATCCTTCCAAGAAAACATTCTCCTTGGACTCACGTTAGGTAAACATTATAAATTTTTATAAAGTCTAGGCTGGACCCTATACTTTTTTCATAATTTTAAAATTTGTGATCATTATTAAATTAAATTGACATTTGGGCGTTTGTGGTTAAAAAGAAGCACAAATTAGATTAAATCGGCATAGCTTTCTTGACAAGTAAGATTGCAACATAAATAATACAACAAATACAGGCTGAGGCTTCGTTACTCTCCAAAAGATTTAAGAGAGTAATAATAGGTTAAGTGAATGAATGTGGTGGTTAACATTAACTTAAATCCTTAGGCCCTTTGCATCCTACTCATCTACGCAGGTTTACTCTAAGATATTTTCTGAGTGAGAGAACATCCTTTTTGAGTCGCACATTCGGAGCCACTATGTTCTCCTTGGCCTGCCATATTCCTGATGCCTCCCTCCAGCGTTATACAAAATTACACTAGAGTTAATACTTAATTTATTTGTTTTCAACGGCTCTAGTGATGGCAATAATTGGCTGAGACCCTTCGGAGTGTTTCGCCAACCCCATTTTTGCACAACGGTCTGCTTCCTCGTTATCCTGGATCCCTGAATATCCAAAGATCCAAACAAGTCTCGCACTGGATAAACCCGCCTAAAATTCTTGTATTTACTTTTTCTCGGTTAGGTAGATGTAAAAACACTGTACTTAAACAATAAACCGAACCGCACCGTGGTGAAATTCCGAAATTTACGCTGCTTCATACTGGCTTTAACAGTGTTTAGTGTTACACAAAAAATTTATATCACTTGTTAGAAAATATCGGACCTGTTAAAAATAAATATTTAGCGTAACTAAGCGTAGATTAGGTCGCATTAGTTGTGGACAATAAGCAAAGATGTTTGGAATAATTCAAATATAGTATCGACGTTCTTACCTTCAATGAAAAACTCTTTATTCAAATTTTCTAACTGCCGCGTAGCTCTTTCAGTCTCCGCTGAATCTTCAAAATCCATAATTTGACAGTTATTGTTGCACATCCCTTTTTTACAGTCTTCACAACCGATATCCGAATGACAAGTTGGAGTCATAGTACACTTGATTTTTATAATGGCTGCCTTGTTTGAGCTGGGTTCTTCTTTGAGCAATAACTTTATCACGAAACTCACAGATGATTCTTAATACGTTCTGAATTGTGTCTGAGCAAGTTTTTTTGACCGTTTAAAGT
Source organism: Philopedon plagiatum (assembly GCA_963971165.1). NCBI lineage: Eukaryota > Metazoa > Arthropoda > Insecta > Coleoptera > Curculionidae > Philopedon > Philopedon plagiatum. The sequence continues at coordinate 17,624,738 of OZ020196.1, read as the reverse complement.
TCGTTTTATATTTTTTCATTTTTTACACTATTTTGTAGCCTATGAGATATGGTATAGGTTTTCTTGGTAAAAGATCCATTGTTATTCAGCTGAAATAAAAAAAAACAATATTATTTATGCTCAATAGATTTGACAGTTTATAGACATTTACTGAAAGTTTTTAAACAGGTTTAAAGACTGGTTTAAATGTTTGTAAGAAAAATTGTGTAGATCTAAACAATAGAAAAGGTATTCATGATTTTAATTTAAGCACTGGGAAATCATTGTTATTTTTATAGGACATAACTAACCAACAACAAAGTTAAAAAAAAGAAAGTTGAGCTTATGAGTATTTAACATTGCTCTTAACTCAACTGCATACAAGAGCTGGAAATTTAATGTTACCAACTCGTTTGTTCATCATTTCTCGAGATATGGTGGTTACAAAATATTGTCTAGGCACAATAAAAGTTAAATAGTTGCTTGACACATCCCTAGTAAAATAATTAGGTGGTCCAAAACTTAGTAAGATGTGTAAAAGAGATGTCCCAGTGGATGAATAAAATACGGAAAAATAAAAAAGGAAATAACTATAAATTCTTACCACAAAATGCGAATCATTTCCTTTTATATTTTAAATAAATACAGCAGATATGTGATTTTTGGATCAGTTATTTATTTATATCGATATCGCCTGTCTATATAAAAATATGTATATCTATAAATATTAGATTTATATACCGTTAAACGGATAAATATAGAAATAAAAACAAACAATCGACGGTAAATATTTTATCAATGTGAATCATATCCATTTGAATTGTGTAGAGATGCAGTGATTTTTAACCGACTTCGCGGGGTTATCAATTCGACCCGTATGTGTTATGTTTTTTAGACTTACTTTTATACCTTGACTTTTATCTATGTCGCCTATCTGCATGGAAGTATCTATTATATTGAAATAGATAAGTACAAAAAAAATCAACTTTGAACTGTTTTAACAAATTGCGAATCACCTTCCTTTATATTGTTTATAACTTCAACATATTTTTTGCGATTTTTCCATTTATTAGATATTCATTCATTTCGATATCGCGTATGTGCTTGAAAATATTTATATCCATTATACCCAAACGGATAAATAAAGCACAAGTATGAAAAAAATATTCTACATTAAAATCTTACACCAAAATGCGAATCATTTCTCTCTATATTATGAAGAAATACAGCTGATTTCTGTGATTTTCGGATAACTTTATTTATTTCGATGCCGCCTATGTATGTGTAAATATCTATACCCTATTATTATATACAAGCGAATATAAGTAAAGTACACACAAAATAAGAAAGAAAGAAATCTTATAGCAAAATGCAAATCATTTTCCTGTATATTGGGAATAATTACAGCTGGTATATGTATATTCACTTATTTCGATGTCTTCTATGTGTGTGGAAATATTTATTCATATTATATTTCAAAAAAACACCAACGTTAAAACCTTATAACAAATGCGACTCATTTTTCTGTAACTCGAGCCAATGTGAATTTTGGAAGATTTGCGATATGGTCCGATGAGGCGTATTTCACAAGCTCTGGTATTTTCAATAAACACAATACTAGACACTGGTATCAAGAAAACCATCATCTTTATTTTGAGCGGGAACAGCAGGAAAGGTTCAGTTTCAGCGTTGCTTGTTTTGTTTTGGAAAGGCAACTAACTTATAGAATCTTAGTGAATCTGCACCTTAAAGTTCATTTGCCCAAAGTTACTTGTTAATTGAATTGATAAGAAGACTGATTTATAGTCATAGCTGTATAGTTAAGAGTGGCTAGACTTTAAATTACATAATTTCGTTGACTGACAAACTGTTAATTTTTGATATTTGTAATAAAAAATTAAAGTTGGTTTAATAAATTAATTAAACGTTAATTTATCGAATTTTATAAAATTAAAAAACATATGCGGGATCCCGCGTATACGCATTTGAAGTTCATTTGCCCAAAGTTACTTGTTACTTTAATTGATAAGAAATTTTACTGTTTGATAGTCATAGTAGTATAGTTAAGAGAGGCTAGACTTTAAATTACATAATTTTGTTGACTGACATACTGTTAATTTTTAATTTTTATAATAAAAAAAGTTGGTTTAATAATAATTAATTAAATAAACGTTAATTTATCGCATTTTATAAAATTAAAAAACCTATGCGGGATCCCGCGTATAAACATTTGAAGTTCATTAATTTTGTCCAAAGTTACTTGTTACTTTAATTAAGAAGAAATTTGATTGATTTATAGTCATAGCAGTATAGTTAAGAGATGCTAGACGTTAAATTATATACCTAATTTTTTTAACTGAAATACGGTTATCTGTTGATTTTTATAATAAAAATTTAAAGTTGGTTCAATAATTAATTAAATAAACATTAATTTATCGAATTTTGTTTAATTAAAAAACCTATGCGGGATTCGGCGGGATCCCGCGGGATTAGAACCAATCCCGCAAATGCCCTGCGGGATTTAAAGCACTGCGGGATTGCAATCACTAATTGCAAGATGTCCTGAATTGCTAGATGGTATTCCCTTGGCTTACCTAAATAATACATATTTCCAACATGCCCATAATGCCGGATAATAGGCTCTTTTTAGAAAATCATTTTCCTGAAAGATGGATAGGAACCAACGGACCTGTAAGATGACCACCACGATCACCCGATCTTTCCGTCCTTGACTTTTTTTTGTTGGGGTAAAGTTTACAAGTCTCGACATCGCACTATAAAAGAACTGCATGAAGACACTACACTTGAATTTCAAAATTTGCAGCGACGATCGATCATACTTTTAAATGCCATACGATGAATAAGTAAAATGTGACAGTTTTGTGTTAGAGAAAACAGTAACAATTTAGACCAACTTTTGTTATAAATATATAAAACATAAACAAAGATGTTTTACATTTTAAATTTATTAAAAAAAACATCTGTTTCCTGTTTTATCTAAATTTGTTTGGAACAGTGATTTTTTATTCAAAGTTTGATTCCGTTATGTCATTGGGATTTAAAATTTTAAAAGTAAACCTTAATGTTAGTTAAATCTTTCTATTCATTTGTTTCAAATCATTATATCAAGGCCTACTATGAAATATTATACCTTTGTTTTTAATTGTAAAATTCGGAAGTTATTCCAAAAGATATATACCAACAATTATATATTTTGGAAAAGCTTATGAAAAAAGCAATTGAATGAAAACAAAATATACAGGGTGTCCCATATAAGAAATGCAACTTTGGTTTTTATCTTCAAATTCGTTCCTTCTAGAACAAATTGACTACTCCACTGGATTCTACGCGAAACACTATAAAATAATCAGTTTTTACCTTACCGATAAGTTGAAAGGCAACTGAGATACGAGGGGTGCTTGAAAATAATACATTTTCAAAATCGCCCTGTATCTCAGAAACGAAGGGGGCTAAGAAAATTATGTTTGTAGCATCATACGTTTCACGAGAAAGTAGCACCATATTGCGAAAATCGCAGCTCTCTATCTTTGAAGATAACCGAAATACTCTGCAAACGTCTCGAAAAGTGGGCACCCTGTACAGCGATGAAAGCCTAGACTTCACTTCTCTCGCTCATTCTCTGGATTATGGAACAAATTTCCAGCAGATGTTTTCTTTCCTTTACCAACATCCAATCCTTTAAATCCCTTGTGAATAGATTTTATCTCCCGTTTCTTCAGACGCTCACGGTACGTTAGTACTTCTTAGGCTTGAAGTATGCTCGAGCTGTCCCATATAAAAAAAATGCCGCAGATATTTGTAATTTTTAGATTATTAGATATTTATTTCGATGTCGTCTACGTACATCTAAATATTTATATTATACCCAAATGGATAAATAACGTACAAAAAAATAAAACAATATTCAGTGTTAAAATCGAACAAGATACCAGTCATATTCCTTTACATTGAGTACAACAGGTAATTGTATATTTGTGATTTCGAGATCATTAGATATTTAGATGTTTTAACGTTAATCATAAATACTTATATTTATATCCAAGTAAATGAATAAATTACGAATAAATAAAAAAATATTTAAACCTGAAATCTTATAATAAAATGCGAATCATTTTTAGGAATGCACCTTGATAGGAAATTAAACTGGCAGAAACACAACTTTACCAAAAGAAAAATAGTAAATAAAATACCGTTTCATTTTGTCCCAGGGGGCTCCGCAAAAATCCAACTTTTTTTCGCAAATTACAAAATATTTCTTTTTTTTACCAAAACACCCCTTTTAGGCTCACGATTAAAAAACCTGAACTTGGCATGGGTCCCGTAAGTAGCAGCAGAGATATACAACTTTAAAATTTCTCTAGCCGCCACTGTATGTAAGTATTTACATCTATTGCATTAGGTTGGAAACGGTTAATTAAACTATGAAAAAAAAATTGGCCTTACGACAAAATCTATAACAAAATGCAAATCATTTCGCTTTAGATCGTATGCAGGTATTTGTAATTTGTTAAAACAACCATCCTTTTGATGGATAGATGATGGATACATAGCTATTGCCTGTCTGTATGGAAATAGGTAGGTATATCGATTATATCAAAATCATTAAATGAACTGTAACAAAATAAAAAAATTACGTTAAAATCTTATAAAAAAATGTAAATCGTTCTATTATATCAAAACTCCCCTAGCGCATGATGTTTACAGACGATATTGTAATATGTTGCAACAGCAGGGCATACGTTAAAAGCAAAGCGGAGAGTTGGAGGAGATTCCTAGAAGTTGAGGCCTAAAATGGGGAAATTGTTCTGTACTCAATAGAGTTCAGTAGAGGAGGACCAGAAGTAAGAACGTAAGAGAAAATGCTAAATAAAGTAAATAATTTCACATATATGTATATGTTTCACTGTCACAGAAGACGGTATGTTGGATTTGGAAATAATACTCAGGATGCAGAAGGAATACAGGAATTAGAAGAAAGCTTCCGGTGTGCTGTGTGATTGTAGGATCAGTGCAAAAAGGGGGTGGATGGTTTATAAAACAGTGGTCAGACCTGCGATGATGTATGAAGTAGAAATATAGCCAATCCAAAAATAGTATGAAAGGAGACAGAAATGATAATGTTAAACTGAATAGAGAGTATCCGAAAAGTCCTAGTATGGGCAAATATCTTTGCTATTAGTAAGGATAGAGACACCAAATTTTAGGTGTATCTTATTGGTTTCTATTTAATTTAACTTTTTTATCCCCTTGAGGGGTGACTAGGGAGTTGACGTCAAAAATCTTAAGTGTTAGCCTATGCCGTATGGTACCTCATTTTAAAGGTCTTCAGAAAAAAACATTTTATCGCAAACCTAAGGTCCGTATCTTAATTCGTTTTTAAATAGCAAGCCTTTGAAAATTAAAAATCCTTAAAAAACTAAAAATTTAAATTCCTTTATTTCTCTATTTCTCTTATTATTTTAATAGTTATTCAGAATGACCACCATGAACTTCAGTAATGAAGTCGATTTTGAAACTCTGCCAAGAAGTAACACCTGTCATTCTCAAAAATGTGAGAAGTAAGTTCCAAAATCGACTTTATTACTGCCAAAAAGTTCATGGTGGTTATTTTGAACAGCATTTTTAAATTGTTTCTTCTAGACACCTATAAATTCATTGAACAACATGGACGGCTAAATATAGGTATTTGAACCAACACATTTTTTTCAAAATATTTTGATTTCAAATACCTTTAAAATACCTTCTGGATGCACGTGGTATACATACGAATCACAAGCCACTGGCACTTATAACAATATAAAAATCCCTTGATCACCACACTCGATTATGGATTTCACTTTACATTTTTCAAAACAGAACGTATCGAATCTGGAAAAAGGGATGCCAGAAGATAGAAATCGACCGTTGTGACGTCACGTCGACTACTGACCGGCCCGGCTGCGATCAATAGTTTTCCCTGGTCCCGACCGAACGCTCGTGTGGGCGAAATTGTTCTGTATTATTCTACAGGATGAATCATCGTAAGACTATAAATATAATCTGACGAAAGAATCGAGGGGTTGTGAATAATATAATAGGGATAATTTGCAATTTCCCCACCCCCTTCTTTCCAGTTATAAATTTTTATTGTTTTATTATAAAATGCCTTTTGGTAAACCTTCGTTTTAACTAGAAACGGTATAATAATAGTATATTATGCAACGATTATGTAATGATGGCTAGTAATGCACAAGCATAAAGTAACAACACGAGCTTTGGCGAGTGTCGTTACGAATGTGAGTATTAATGGCCATTACATGAGAGTTGCATACACTATTTTTTCTACGACCACTTATTAATAAATATTAAAGTGAATAACATTTATCTAACTTAGCAACAAATTAAATTTTAATGAAAATGCAAATTTTAGTAAAATAATTGTCAAAGTCAGATCCTTTGTATTGAAAAGAGGCCACTTGATTAAAAAGTATGGGTTTCAAATTAGCTAATAGCGCGGTTTCAAATTGGCTAATAACACGGTTTCATAATGAAAATTTGTATTATAATGAACATTATTATAAAACATATTGAATATATTTAATTTAAATAATAAAGTAGAAAAAGCTTTTTTCTTAAATTGGTTCTTTTCTTTTTCTACTCCTCTACAATTTTTTGCAAAAAGTAGGTACTTATTGCGAAAAGGCATTTAAAAGAAATATCTGTAAAAATATCTTTTTCGAAAAGCTTTTTTTTTAAATATGAACTACTGGCCAAGTGGAATTTATTCAAAATATATTTTTTGAGTCATAATTCTGACTATTCCTTTAGGTCGCAGTGGCGGCTGGTGAAATTTTAAAGTGGTATATCTCTGTTGCTACTTGGGGGACCTATGCCAAGTTAAGAGTTTTTAATGGTGAGCCTACTAAAATTTTTTTAGTAAAGAAAAATAATATTTTGTAAATTGTGAAAAAAAGTTGAATTTTTGCAGAGCCCCCCTGGGAAAAAAGTTGACACGTTTAGGTATTTTATTAAACAAATTTAACATCGTTTTGTCAAAAAATTTTGAATTTGAAGACAAAAAAATGTGTTAGTAGAAAGTTATAGTCATTTGAATTTTTTTTAAATCATATTTCAGGTTAAAAAAAATTGAAATGATTATAACTTTCTAGTAACACATTTTTTTTTCCTTCAAATTAAAAAAATTTTGATAAATGATGTAAAATTTGTTTAGAAAAAATAGTAAATAAAATACCTAAACGTGTTAATTTTTTACCCAGGGGGGGCTCCGCAAAAATTCGACTTTTTTCGCAAATTATAAAATATTTATTTTTTCACCAAAACATCCCTTGTAGGCTCACTATTAAAAAACCTGAACTTGACATGGGGCCCGTAAGTAGTAACAGAGATATACAACTTTAAAATTTCACCCGCCGCCACTGTAATGTGTAGGTATCTAATGTTAATAGTTACAAAAATGTTAATAGAAAGGCAAAAAAAAGCTTTGACACAATGATTTTTCGAAATTGTTCTGTATTATTCTACAGGATGAATCATCTTTAGAATATAAATATATTCTGACGAAAGAATCGGGGGGTTATGAATATATAAAGGATAATTTACAGTTTCTATGTTACTTTATATTACCGGTTTTATCCAGTCATAAAGTTTTATAGTTTTATTATAAAATGTCTATCATCTTGGTTTGACTTTTGATAAACTTTTTTTTAACTAGGAACGGTTTAACAAAGAAAATAATCTAATTAGGAAAAAAGTTATCCAGAACTGCTAAAAAGGTTCAAAGAATAGTTACTAGCTAGACATAGTTCAGAAAAACAAATCTACGAATAGTTAAAAACAACTTTTCGAATTTTTTTCAAGGAGCGGAGGGGGCACAAGGATTTGGGGTGCCAAATTATTTTCCTTTTATTGGAGAGTATGTGGTCATTGTAGGCAGTGAATCTCCAGGAGGCGCGGGAGCGCCGTAAATAACTGTCCTTTTATCGGAGAGTATGTGGTCATAGTAGGCAGTGAATCGTCGCGGGAGCGAGAGGGCGCCGTTACGATGAGGTCGGGGGACTTGCGTCCCCCCTAGCCCCCCGACGGCACGCCACTGATTGCGAAAAGGTATTCTTTTAAAAAATACCTTTTTCGAAAAGCGATTTTTTTCTAAAATGGGTACATTTTTTCTAAAATTTAGTAAAAGCTTAAAAGTATTTGTTTAAGACAATATTATGTGCTGGTGCTCCACATAAGTTTTTCTTAGAGCCCTTTCTATCTTCGATTCCCCTCTATCTCCTAGGCTAGTTAGGTACGTTAGTTACGTTTCAGGGGGATTAAGGTTACCACAAAGAAGCAGTATTCTAAATTTCATACGTCTAGGTGGAATAGTTTCCAAGATACGAGTATACAAAAATCACAATTTTGGGCATTCACTGACTCACTAACTGACTGATAGATCATTATAAATCTAGGGTGTGTTGAGCTAGAGCTTTGAAATTTGGAACATTAATAGTGTTTAAGGTGATAATTACGAGAAAAATCATAAATCAATAAAAATCCAACATGGCGGATACCATTTCGAGCCCTTTTCGACTCCCCCCCCCCCCCCCACTATCACCGAGACTAGTTACGTTACAGGACTAATTTTTTCAGCAGGATTAAGGTTATCAAGATCAATCAATCATACGTCTAGGTGGAATAGTTTCCAAGATACGAGTGTCCAAAAATCACAATTTTGGACACTCACCAACTGACTGATAGATCATCATAAACCTAGGGTACTTCCAATCGAGCTAGAGCTTTGAAATTTGGAACATAGAAAGTGTTTAAGGTGATACATACGAGAAAAGTCAAAAATCAATAAAAATCCAACATGACGGAATCTGACACGAAATAGCGACTTCTACTTTGGAAAATTACGGTGTGCAGGCAGTCGGTGTATATACTAATAACTAAATATCATTTGGTTTTATAAATATCTGAACAGAAAGTTATGAAATTCTACCAAAAACATACATGTAAAAAAACGGGCCAAGTTTTTGTCAGGACTGTGTGTTTTGTTATCTAAAACAAATAACTGAAATGTAGAAATTATGCCAAGTTCCTTGCCTTATATTAGCAGTGTTTTGATAAACACAGAAAAATATAGTGTGAATTGACAAATTTACAGACCAAACAACAAGTTTTTAAGTCTCAATATTGCTCAGTTCTTTAATGAAACCTTGCCAATTTTGGTCTGTAAATTTATCAATTCACACAATATTTTTCTGTGCTTATCAAAACACTGCTAATAACGTCTAGGCAAGGAACTTGGCATAATTTCTACATTTTACTTATTTTGTTTTAGATAACAAAGCTCACAGTCCTAACGAGAACTTGGCCTGTTTTTTACATGTATGTTTTGCAATACTTATAGGATAGGATTCAAGAAATTTGTTTGTTTTATAAAAAACATACACACAAATTGCACCATATAAAACGAACTCTATGCAAACAACTAATATTTTCTATTTCCATCACAGATGAACGATTTGGGTTAGGTGTGGTAAGCATAGGCAACTGAATATACACTCAAGACCGAGTTCTTTATTTTTTGACAGCCACGTGACTAATTATTGTAAACAATACGATTGACCACATGACTGTTAAGAAAATCGATTGAATTTAAGAACATAGCACGAGACAGCGACGCGTGCTTTAGACAATATCTGACGCCATTTTGCCAGTGCTTAAATGGCTGCTTTTTCAATTGTAATAAATTCTACTGAAAAGTAAAATATTTTTTTTAGTTAAATTATACTTGTAATTTTCTTCAAAATAACATTTTTTTGGGTTTGTAGTGATATGCTTGTGGAATAAAAAAAGTACATGCATATTCCCCATGATTTCGGCTTAAAATTAAGATTTGCACAAGGGAATGTTTAGAATAAATTATTTTCAAAACTGAAAAATTCAATGAGAAGAAATTAGAAAAGAAACTATTACTCTAAGTTGTGTAAACGAAGCCTTTCCAAAACTGGATTAGTTAACAAGATCTTTTTTCTTAGTTTTAGCTACCACACCACTTGTATAATTTGTTGGTCGATTATTCTACACCATCGCCATTTCAATACAGTATAGCAGCATTCACAGAATAATCATTTTGCTATTAATTCATTATGAGCGAAACCACGGGTAACAGCTAATTGATTATAAAAATTTTCTTTTTTAAAAAGTGTTCCAAGTAATGCATTAAACTGATTGCCTGTTAAGGGAAAAATACTTTTCGATGAAAAGATAGCAAAAATGAGTATTCGTGTTTTGAACGTCACGTTTTTATCGATGTTTCCGACGACAATTTCGTTGCCACAATTAAGAGAAAAGTGAAATTATTGTCCTCCTGGGAATTCCTTAATTGTGTAGTTATATTTTTATGTTATCAGGGCCTAATTGCATGTTTTATATTTTAAATTTGATTTATTTCATTTAACCGTGCCTACAAGGTACAAAAAAATTGATGGAAGGATATTTTAGAATGACCAATGAAAATTAAAAAAATATATATTTTAACCGAAACCACTTTTTTGCTTTTTTATGATTTGTTTTTCGATAACACGTTTTTTGGAGTCCATTCTTTTGAAAATACAATATGTGAATTATTCAAATAATTCCGTTTTTGCTTGCCATCTCAACATAAATTAAATATGAACAAATTGAGAACCAATTCTCTAACCACCTGAAAATTCCTTATACGATAAGGATTTCAACAAATAATGGTAAAACAGCTATTCTCCGGGCTATATGCCCCTCCGAGCGCTGAATTACATACCAAAATTTGCAGTATTTTCTTCTAACACAGTTAGATAAGACAATACTAACGTTTCGAATGCAAGAAACCGCTGCATGTGTCTCACTGCTTATGCAGTACGACATTGTAGCTTTAAGGGATTTCTTTTTCGGAAGGTTGGTATGTTCGTCTATCCTGTACTGGTGAGAACCAACGAGTTCGAAACCGGTCTGCAGGTGACGATATTCTAACTAAAGAAAAAGCTTCCTTCTTCCTGGTAGTTTCTTGCATTCGAAACGTTAGTATTTTCTTATCTAACTGTGTTAGAAGAAAATACGGCAAATTTTGGTATGTAATTCAGCGCTCGGACGGGCATATAGCCCGGAGAATAGCTGTTTTACCATTATTTGTTGAAATCCTTATTGTATAAGGAATTTTCAGGTGGTTAGAGAATTGATTCTCAATTTTTTCATATTTATATGTACCCCTGACAAGTAGACTTATAAATTAAATATTTATGGCGATTATTTTTATCCCTTTATTTTCGTTGTTACTAAAAAATAATAGCTATTTATGTAATCAGTTAGGAAATACTTTATTTTGTTTAAAGAGTGTAATGTTTGACGGACGAGCGACGATAGATCCCTTAAAATTATACGAGCTAAACAAAATTGCATTTTCTAACGTGTTTCATACAAGATATATTTTCTAATTTTAACAAAAATATGTAAATAAATTATTATTTTTCACTATTGTATCAAAACATCTAACTAAGCATCAGACGAAGAAATTTTTATTTAATCTGGTAGGTACCTAGTAGACAGTTGTCTGGGTTGTCATGATGTCGTTTTGAAGTTTTATTTATAAATTTTTTGAATTTTTTTTATAAAATATTTTTAATTTATTGAAAATATCCGATTCCGAGACCCCAAGTGATATTGAGGCAGCTTAAAACGCGTTATTTTCTGTTGAACTCGAAAAGTCAAGAGATATACGAAATATTGATATTTTTGTTTAATTTTTTCATTACTAGTTATGAAATTAAAATTTCATCACCAGTTAAGAAATATTTTACTAGTTACGAAAAGTAAGATGTTTCAAAACTGTCATTGGTTTTGAAAAGTGTCACTTTATATGCCAAAATTAGAAAAAAAGATTTTCCATTACAAATTTTCATACAAAATTCAAATATTGTAAAACGTGATCTCATTGGTTGTGACGTCACATGTTATGAAAATAAAATTGTCTATATGCCTGGTGTATTATTGTAAATTTAAGTACCTATTAATAAATTTTCCTGATTATTGTCTGAAAATTAAAAGAGTAAAAGTTTAAAGGTATTCGTTTAAGAAGTATTAACTGTTAGGTAAGTACTAAAAAACTCCAATTAAGTTTTTTATTTTCATTTATCTTGTGCCACAGAATAGTCAAACATTGATTCTTGTGCTTATGCTAGAAGTACTTTGACGTGGCAAATAATACCCTCAACATTTGCCTTCAAAATTTCGTTAGATTTTTTTATACCATAAAAATTAATAAACAGCAAAATATGCTTGATTGGATTTAGCGATACTACCATTTAATGATATTTTTGTGAACTTTTAAATTAATTTTGCTCTTTTTTCTGTATTCGATTGTTCTTGGCACATGAAGAAAAAAGCGTATTCGGGGCACTTGCAGTAGTATTTTTGCATATTGGCACAATACAATACTTTATAGGGTAGTTTCTATCTATCAATTGTTTACTAAAAAGACTTATACTAAAACAACGAACTATACACAAACAACAAATATATTATATTTACATAACAAATGAACGATTCGAATTAAGTGAGGTAAGTATAGGCAACTTAATATATACTCGAGGACGTTCTTAAATTTAGTCTTTTTGCTCCCTATTTTCTGACTGGCACATGACTGATTGCTGAAAGCGATACAATTGATCACACGACTGTTAAAAAATTCAATATCTGACGTCACTTGAAGGCGCGCGTAAATAGCAGCTTTTTAAATTGTAATAAATTATACCGAAAAGCAAAAAAATAGTTGATTTCTCCTAGTAATTTTCATCAAAATAACATTTGATATGTTTCAAAACAATGTTCATTATTGTACAAATTTTCATATGAAACCGCGTTATTAGCCAATTTGCAAATTTTAGTAAAAGAACTGTCAAAGTCGGATCATTGTATTAAAAAGAGGCCACTTGATTAAAAAATTATGAATTTCAAATAGGGAATATGCATATAACCCGAATAAATCTGAAATATTTTTTTATATTCTCTACATAAATTAAATGTTCATGGCGGTTGCTGTTATCCATTTATTTTGGTCTTTATTAACAAAAAAAAAATTTTAAACTGTAAATTTTCGCGCGAATTTCGAAACTTGTAAAACGTGATCCCATTGGCTGTGTCGTCAAAACTGAACTTATGACTCATCATGAGTACATGGCGAATTCCAGTGTTGTAGAGTCATCGAAAACTCAATAAAAATGGCATTTAATGCGTAACTCATCCAATGAAATATCCCTGCACTTAAAGTAGAAGGTTCCTAAAATCTTATTCATGTATACTTTAAACCGGAATCGGTCCAGAAACCTTTCAATTTTGCAGCAAACATTGACATTTGTGACATATCATCTTAATAATTTCAAGTAAATAAACTGCAATTCTTTATTTTCATGGCAATCTTGGAAAATTCAAAAATTTTCAAATTTTAGATGTCTCCGATGCAAATAAACCTTTTTATTTATAACTTTACCGAAAAAATAAGCGATTTAAATTAGTGGTAGGTATTCTCAGATAATTAATGGATAAAATAAACCCAAAAAGAATCCCTAAATAGGGTAAATAGTGTGGAATAATGGCGGTTAAAAATAGGATTTGGCGGAAAAAATCAAGAAAATCCAATTTTTACCCCCTAAATACGCTCCTGGACTATATCTGAATTTTTTACCGAAGCTAGTTGAACTATTCCTCTATCAACCCAAAAATTCGATTTCTCTCCCTCTGACTGTTTTCGAGAAAATCAAACCTGTTCGACTTTAGGTTAAGCTTTACGTTAACATGTAGATTTTTGCTGATCTCCTGACGTCACTTTTCAAGGACAAATGTGGCTGCTTTTTAAATAGTAATGAATTATACCCAGTGATGTGAGTCGGTCATATGACCCCGTCATTTTATGCGGTCATGACGTCATGACCGTCACGTCACATTAATAAATGACCATCAGGTCATTTAACCTAACCTTAAATTTCATATTTCGACGCAAGAGTAAAAATTAAGCAAGGAAAAGTCACGAGCATCATAGAAATGAAGACATCACGCGTGCTCTGTCGCGTTTTAGAATATTCCTGGCTTAATTCTAAAACGAGACAAAAACGAAATAAGTGACGAATTTGCACATGACGCCGAAGAACATGATGAAACTTAAAGACATGCTTTTCTTTTTTAAATTTTGTAAGCACATTCTTTTTTAACTACAAAGTATTTTTTAAACTTTTAGTTTGATAACTAATCTAAATTAAGGGTATTTTTTATAAATGATCTATATGACCGTCACATGACGGTCATTTGTCACGGATGATAAATGACCGTCATTTCACATCACTGATTATACCGAAAAGTAAACATTTTTTGTAGCTAAGTTATCCTAGTAATTTTCTTCAAACTATTTTTTTTGGGTTTGTAATGACTTCCTTAAACGATTTATGCAATAAAAAAATATGTGCATATTCCTTATCGGCTAATATATCGGCAAATAAAATTTGTATCATTATGAACATTATTATAAAACATATCGAAGATATTTAATTTGAATATTAGAGTACGGAAGTAGAAGAAATACACTTTGTTTACACAAACAATACTTTCTAAATGCCACTTTCCCTAGCAACTACTATGATAAAATGTTATTTCAAATATCAAATTAGGTTAAAATTTTTATCGATGCAATAATAAACTAGTAAAACATTAACGTTCAGACTCACTAAAAAGGATTAAGATTTAGTACTGGTTTAAATTAAGATCTTCTAGTTGATCAGTTAGATTTTGATAGGTTTTTGTCATGTTATTGTTAATAAGTCGTCATTAGAAACCTGTGAGTAATTTTAATATTTCAGCGATCTGTTTGCTTTTCAAATGATTTTATGGGCAGCATGGAACTCCGCAGATACAGGTAATTAGTCTATCGTTATAAAATTATTGCTCTTAATCCGCCTATGAGATTCCGCAGAACCCTTCCGCAGGTATAAGGTTTTGGGATTATTTTTCATTACTCATTCTTGGGATTATCATTCATTAAAAATCAATTACCACTCTACGAAAATGTTCACCTCTCTTTCAAAATAGTATTTGTCAGTAGTAATTCATTTGCGGCTTTGCGAAGTGCGTTTGTTAATAATATCAATCATGTACCAAATAAGTGAAACAGTGAGTCAAAGAGGAAATGCGCAAATCATTTGTGAAAATTATAAATTTAGTTTCAATTATGTGCTTTCATCTGGAGAAACCCGTTGGAGGTGTATATTAAAAAGCTGTAAAGCTTTCCTTCTGACTGTTGGAGAAGGAAAAGGAAGGACACTTTCTTCTGGAAACTTCCAACACAATCATGTAAAAAATAGTGACCGTGTTCTTCAAAGACAACATTTGTCCGCTTTGGCCAAACGAAAAGCGGTTGACGAACCCTACGATCGGCCTTCAAAAATCTTGTGTTCAGTACTACAAAGTGACAGTGAAAATATAAAATTAAGTGACCTAAAATGTATCAAAGAAAACATGTACGCCGCTAGAAGAAAACTGCTTCCAGCTCTGCCTACAAACATAATAGAGGTACAAGAAGCGCTAGAGTCTTCAGCCTAAAACAAACAAGAACGAACATTTTCTGTTGCAAAATAGTTTAGAGAACAATATAGTAATATTTTCTACAAAAACTAATATGCAGTGCTTATGTAATAGCGAAATATTGTATATGGACGGCACTTTCGACTATTGCACCAAGTACTTTCTTCAACTTTTCACCATTCACGGATTCTACAATGGACACTATATTCCACTAGTTTTTTGCCTGTTAAAGGATAAGAGTGAGCTTTCTTACAAAAAGTATTTTGAAATGCTACTACAACATATTTCAAAAAATGGATACATGCTGAATCCTAAAAGCGTAGTTGCTGATTATGAAAAAGCCATACATAACGCAGCAACATATGTTTGGCCAGATTGTCAAATTCTGGGATGCAGATTCCACTTAACCCAAGCTTGGTGGCGCAAGATTCAGCAATTGGGATTGACCTCAGAATATAAAAACAAGAATTCTGAAATTGGACAGTGGTTGGGTTATTGTTTTGGACTTTTATTTTTAAATCCAGAGACAGTAAGTGACTTTTTTGTATTTGAGTTATGTGTTGTTTTATATTTCAGAGGAAGCACATTTTCCACCAGAAATGTTGGCTTCAAATAGTGCGGCTTTAAATCTGACTACAAACGCATGCGAGTCCTTTCATTCGCGTTTAAACAATTCTTTCTATCAAAGCCACCCTTCCTTGTTTGTCTTTGTGGATACATTAGTGAACATTCAAACGGAGATCTACGTGAAAATAAACAGTATTGATGAACCATATAAATATCAAAATGCATATTCTAAACAACGGCAAATGTATTTGAATAAGCATATCTCAAATTTCCAAAATGGCACCATCACCACTTTACAGTTTGTTAAGGTAGCATCCCACTATTATAGTAATACCATTTACTTTTTTAGTTTAAATTGTAATTGTGTATATTAAAAACGTAATAAATTTGTAAAAGTTTCAAATGGCATTTCTAATTTTAAATATCATTATGCGGAGTTTCAAGTATTACCAAGAGCGCAACATTTTATGACCTGCGGAGACTCATACATTTTTAATACTCTTACCTGTCGATCTGCGGAGTTCTGTATCGCCCGATTTTATTATAGAACGTATTGCTAGAATGAATTTAGTTCTATTATTATGGAAAGTACGTACTAAAATTGGCCTTTTAGTTTTAAATTTGCGAAAAAACTCTGAAACAAATTCATAGTATAAAACTGAGTTGTCTAATTCTTACTATTGTCAGTTTAAAACTTTCGATTGTCACTTTAGAGTGATCTAGCGTTGGAGAATTTGGCCGAATATTTTGTATGAACCTCAGGCATTACTCGATGTTAATATTCTAGGGCGACTTACAAACCCTCGGACCAGAAAGAAGAAAAGTCCGATAATATGTTACAGATTAAGAAATCTTAGCTCAAGAATAATAGGACTAGGTTTGTACAAAAATATGATATGAAAGTGGTCTTAAAATAATGTAAAGCAAACGAATTAACTTTTAAAAGTTTGATATAGAGTCTAATGTATGTTGTCTCTGTCTAGTTAAGTTCTTCGATGCATTACTGTTGTGACCTATATTTTGTAATATAAAAGGTTTGATCTATTATTGAGGATTCGTCAACCTCATTATGAAAATGAGTTCTAAGAATAACTGCTTATATTCTCTAAATAGATTAACGCAGAGAGTAGAAAACACGCGATGACAATACTTATACTTGTTGAAAATGTTGTGCTTCAAATCTTAATCTTTTTAACTCTTTCTATTCTGGGGGTTAATGTCAGGGGGTAAATTCAGAAATGGAAAAAAGGGCATCGTGTAGGGTGTCAAATTAAAACTTATTGCAGCACGAATTCAACAATAATATGATGTATTTTTTATGCATTTTAAAAATATTTTTCTAGAAAAACGCTTAAAAATGGTTGTCCCCCACCCTCATTCCCAGAAGGATCGCTCAGAAAAATCTGAAAAAAATCATGGACTTTGAGAATTAGGTTAAAATTGAGCCAAAATTATCAGTATTGAAAAATTCAAGCGCGATCAATTTATATAAACAATGTTATTGTTTATTTTCGTATAACTGCTGAACCATTGGTGCTAGAGAAAAAGTTTTTCGGCAAAAATATGTCTTACGATATAAGAAACAACTTTTGTTCTTACACGTTTTCCAAAATTTTTGGCTCAGTCGAAACGCCCCCACTCAGCTCCGCGCATACGCGATGTGATACGGCGTTGGTGCCGTCGGTGGCGGGTAGCGCTCAGGTTACCTAAGCGTGCTAATTTCTTTCCCAGGTGGGTCAATTCAAAATTTCAATTTTTTTTCGCAAATTAAAACATATTTTTTTCTTTGCCAAAATATTCCTATAAGGCGTACTATTAAAAAACCTGAACTTGGCATGGATTCCGTAGGTAGCACCAGAGATATATAATTTCACGGGCCGCGTCTGGTTTAAAGTACTGTCAGCGACAAAGATAAAGTTATAAAAGTATTTTATTATATTCGATTTTATTTAACTAGGATTATCCTCACAAGTCATTAATTTAGCATAAATTAGTTTAAGACAAGTAGCAGTCAACATCAATTTTGTTCCTGGATCCTGCTTGCTTGATTCTGATGAAGAATAAAGACAAATTATTTTGTGTTAAAGGCGTTGAATTAGGATTATGAGTGGTATCATAAATACTTTCGGGAAATTTTGGTACCTAATTATATTTATGGTAGGTACTAATAACAACTCTAAATTCGATAAGTTACCTGAGGCATATAGTAAATAATTGCTACCAGTATTATTATTGTAGCCTGGCAATGACCCTTAATCTATTAAATACCTTTTATTAACTGACTAGCCGACTAATCTAAAGTATTATAGAAGAGAAACATGATTAAAAGGAGCAATAATACTAAGAAAGTTTATAACTAAACTTTACTGAATTAAATTCTAAACTACTTAAATGTTTTAACACAAATATCGTTTTAAAGTGATTCAATTCCTGAGATACTCGAATTACTACCCAAATCACTGCTACTATCTAGATCTGACATATCGCTTTCATCGTCCTGCGGGTTTATTGCAAAACTGCCCATAATCACATCAAGAGCACTCTCCATGTAAAATTTGTCAATATTTTTGACATGATCACATCGAGATTTCCGATCTTGTTCGGAAAAGGTACCGAAAAATTCCCTACAATAATTGTCTACATTATTAAAATTAAAATCAATATTTCTGTCGGCAACAAATTGTTTTAGAGAGGCCCAAACAAGTGCAATGAGATTTAGATCCGCGGATGGTATGGAGGTAATCTCAACACATCATGTTCATGTTCTTCCAGGATTTTATTCATCTCATATGTTTTATCCAACGGTTTCTCATTTTAATTAAACTGTATAATTCCACTTTTAACATGTCGGTTACGGTGGCACCATCTCGTCTTAACCATGCCTTCATTTTCTCCCTTCTGTAACTAAAATTGGAAAAAATTTCTGTTTGCACATTGTGATAGGGAGCGCTATCGATAACAAGAACATTCTTTGCAGGCAGGTTAGGAATAAGTGTTTATTGGACCCACTTTTTGTAGTTAGCGTATTTCATTTCACTGTGATAATCACCCGATTTTGTTTGCGATTTAAAAGCCAAATACGCATTAGGTACAAAATCATTATTTGCATTTTACTTTAGACGCGAGCTCCATTCTGAAATGCACGTCACGACGGAACATAAATGAATTAAAAAATACATGCACTTTTGTTACGGGCTGTACCAGCCCCACCTATGCAACCAGTGTACTGCGCTTTTAGTGGGCGGGGCTAACTTAGAGGCAAAGCTAGATTTGACAAGCTGTACTTTTTTAAAACGACACGCCGCACTATAGGAAAAATTAGGAAAAACCTGGGTCAAATGACAAGTGAATAGAAGTTCATGTACACTATATGAGAGGGAGATAATACTTGTATATTCGGCTTAGTTTTATCTTTGCCAATTGCTGATGACAGATTTAGAAATAAGAGGTAACTCTTTTTCATACCCATACTAGTAGAGTGCAGTTTATTAAAAGGTTTAGAAAGCTAGCTCTTATTTTCTTTCTAAATAGTTAATAAAGTTAAGTGACTCGCACTTAGTGCTAATGATTTTAACCAGTTCAAACTACTGTAGACTTTGTGTTTGACATATTAGCGATGTCTGCTTAGTCATTAAGTCTACGAAGCTTCTATAAATATCCAATAAAAATTCTCGCTAAAAACGAAATTATTAGTGTTAGAGTTAAAAAAAGCGTGCTTGTTCCGTCGGCGTCGGTTTAAAACACACACCTCAGGATTTAGGTTTAAAACTTAGTACTCGTTTAAATTTAGGCTTTATAGTTGACCAGTTAGGTTTTGACATAGACCTGTCATTCAGGGGTGTGCGGTCCATGGAAGCGGGGGAAGCCCCGCTTACCTAAACTTTTTGAAGATAAAAAAAATCGTTTTTAGTAATAATGCATAATTTTTAACATTATGCTATAATTTTAGAAAAATATGGATTTAATTTCTTATGATTTACCTGAAATCTTACGTAAGGGTAAACAATTTTACTTTCTACAACAAATTTTTTTCGCACGTTTTTTTTCTTGTATTATTCTGTTTTAACCGAATAAACAACGGTAGTTCACACGATTTCTTCTCATTCGTGTAAAAAAAAACTAATAACTGCAGTTTTCATACAGCGATCACCTTGAGTATACGTGTGGACTATGGATCCACGCGTTGTTGTACTTTTATATTGGTATCGAAGACGCCAGCGGCATCGCCGGTATAATAGAAGATTTTGGGTTCATCCTAGAAAATCAAGAAGGAGTGCGTAGTTATTGACATTTGAAAACTTTTACGAAAAGCTGAGAAACGATGAAATAGTTATTTTCCTAACAAGCGCTCAAAGTGATATTTTTTCCGCACGCGACTGCCAATGCAGTCAAGTGCGGAAAAAACCCTTTGCGCATGCGTTACAGTATTTTTCTATGAGCGTCAGATTACAACGAAGACATTACATAAAAACAATGATTATTTTTTGAAGAATCTTTAATGAAACTTGAAAGAACTGCAACAATTTACATAGTTATAATATATATTTCTTATTAATATTTATAACAAAAGAACAATTATTAATATTTTGCAAATTGATTGTAGATCCGGTAATTTCCTCTAACGGGTGACTTAGGGAAGCGCTTATTGTATGACTTGATGAAGGTTGACCTATGTAACTCAGACTTATTTTCAATCATATTTATTACTTCGTAACTATTTACAATTAGCGTGTTTCCGCGAGATCCCGTTGACCAACCGTGAACGGCCGGGAACTACAAGTCATGTGATATCTGCATTGATATATTAAGTGGCACCCACGTGACACGCTGTTCAAGGTAGATGAACGGGATCTCGCGGAAACACGCTGAATGAAACCTAAGTACTAATATTTACAACAGAACCGTGTTACGGCCCCCATTCACGGAAGTCCAACGCGGCCAGAGGGCGGCCGGGGCTGGTGTTAACCCTGGGAACTCATTGCGTCACGACGGTGCGGGGTAACGACTCTTACAGATAAACTTACCGAGTCGAGGAGAGTAGTTGTAGTAGCAGCTTGAAAATTTTGGCTGTTTTTATACATAATTTATCTGGCATTACAGGAAAAATACACAGAAAAAAACAATTTAAAAGGGGCTTTGTTTATATACATATTTACAGTATGATCATTACAGATCCACGTTTTACATAAATATACTATTTACAACTACCCAGTGGCGGCTGGTGAAATTTCAAAGTTTTATATCTCTGTTCCTACTTACAGGACACGTACCAAATTAAGGGGTTTTGATGGTGAGCCCCCTGGGAATGTTTTGGTAAAGAAAAAAGAACATTTTGTAATTTGCGAAAAAAAGTTGAATTTTGGGTGTGCCCCTCCTAAGAAAAAAATGAACACGTCTAGGTATTTTATTTATTATTTTTTCTAAACAAATTTTACATCATTTTGTCAACATTTTTTAAATTTTGAGAGAAAAAAATGTGTTAGTAGAAAGTTATAGTCATTTGATTTTTTTTAACAATTATATTTTAGGCTTAAAAAAATTCAAATGGCTATAACTTTCTACTAACACATTTTTTTCTCTCAAAATTTAAAAACTGTCGACAAAATGATGTAAAATTTGTTTAGAAAAAATTATAAATAAAATAACTAGACGTGTTCTTTTTTCTTGGGAGGGGCACACCAAAAATTTAACTTTTTTTCGCAAATTACAAACTGTTTTTTTTTACCAAAACATTCCCAGTGGGCTCACTATTAAAACCCCTAAATTTGGTACGGGTCCTGTAAGTAGGAACAGAGATACAACTTCGAAATTTCACCAGCCGCCACTGCAACTACCATCTATTTACAGCATTCATTCGTCCATTTGTTCATATTTACAGCATATTCATTATACATTTATTCACATTTACAACCCATTCATTCTTCATTTATTCGTATTTACACCCCATTCATTCTCCATTTATTCGTATTTACACCCCATTCATACTTAGAAATTATAAGGTTCACCCAAGGCTGAATGATCTTGAAAGCGTGTTTATATAAGGAGAGAACGCATTAGGCGTTCAAGGTCCTGTAGCATCGCGGACCGTGCTAGCACGGCCCGAGCTCGGTGAAGATCTTTACAATGTTTTCCAATGTACGCGTTCCCACCAAGCGGTGTCGAAATGAGCTCGATCGCATCGCATTCTTGCAAGAAGGTTTTATGATTTTGCTATAGACCGTGACCAGCTCTGCACAGAATGGTCTGCGATGCGACGGGACCGCGAACGCCTAATGCTTTGGCTCCTATATTGTAGCGTTTCGCTACAACGTTATGTACATGTATTTATAAATTATCATATTAATTTAAAACATTTAATTTTAAGGTGTTACATGGGTACCGCCTAGTTATCTGGCGCATTCGCCAGAAATATATTTAAGTTAATATCGTAGTTCCGAATAGATTTAAGACGTTAAAAATATCGTGGAAAAATCAATATAATGGAGTTCGCGTGTCTTTTCTTTGCTAGAAAATTAGTTGCTTATGTTAATATGCATATACAATGTAGTTTTTGAACGCTATCCTTTTTTAACTTGGAATAAATCAATATCGAGGTACCACTTCAGAGTATTCCGAAAGGTATCTTCAAAAAGGTGTTTTTCCTGTTGCTAAGAGAGACACTTCCTGCCCGTGTGTCAACTGTGGTGTTTTACACACGAGAACCATCTCTTACCCAGAATGGGCTTTTTATCTTAAGTTTTTTATTATAGAATGGTTCTTTCGCGTCTTAAGAGTTTCTATTACCTTATTAACAATTTTTTTGGACACTGTGCTGATGCTGAATGGTAAAGAGTGTATATTAGTCATATTCCTCCATGCCTTCATTCTTCATTCAGGTATGTTAATTATAATCAAGCTTTTTCGTGATCATCTTTTGAAAATTCGTTTCTTATTTCATTTCTTTCATTGGAATATGCCTTTATCTACCTTCAAATTCTTGTATGTCTGTCAAGAAATGCCTGTTTTGAATCCAAAAGTCTCAAAATATCTTTGAGGTAAGATACCTTCAACAATGTATAATATGCCATTACTTATTACTTTTTTTTTGGGGTACACACTGGTGTACAATGTTCAAGTACATTTTCCTCCTATCTACTTATGTTTCCTGCCTGAATAATACGTGTTTCATGGTTAGTTTCTGAGAAATTCCAGACAAACATTTACGAATCTTTTCCTGCCAACGAAATATGCTGACAGCAAAGGCCAGTATTCCATGTATTTGTATGAATTAACATCAATCAAATATGATCTGCCATGCCTTAAATAGATATTTTCATACTTTTTATGCGTATTATTACCTAATTTAAAATTATATTAATTTTATAAACTATTCTCTTATGTAAACCTTTTCTGATTTGCTATTAGTGTTAAATTTTATTCTGTGTGTCAATCTGATTGATCAATCAACCATTCGGATGCGTAATTAAGTTGGGGGGGGGGGGGTTATTTAAAAATTGAAATTCTGCGATCAGAAACGTTAATTTTTCTAATTAGTGTTAATGAATTTATTCTTTCTTCCACGGAAAGGAGTACTGGTAATACTTATTAAATTTAGTCAATGGCAATCTGCTTTTTATTTTAACATCTTCATTTCTAAGAGTTCACCTCCCAGTCTGGAGGTTCTTCTTCACTTAAAGCAAGTTATTAAGTTAAGACTGGGTGGCGTCCGGTTAGAAAAATGACTAACTGAGTGACTACTAACTCATTGCCTAGTATTCACCGATGAACAGCTGCCATCGCTGGAACGTTCAAAAGCATTATATATTTTATATTATTATATAATATATTTTATGTATGAAAAAACCGTGACAAAAAAAAATATATATGTATATATGTATATGTATATATATATGTATATATATATATATATATATATATATATATATATATATATATATATATATATATATATATATATATATATATATATATATATTGTTTGAACGTAGACTTTCACGGATGGAGAAATGTGAAGAAATATTGATCCGGGAGTACATCCGTTCGTTTGTTAAATTCCTATTGGAATCTGGCAGACGTTTCGCCAAGGTCTCACTTGGCATTATCAATGCTTACTCGTTGCTGTCAAGTCGTAAACTGATGAATCTTTGTCGTGACTCTCGATATTTATAGCCTGCGCCGGAGGTTGTAGCGGTTCTGGTTGGCTGGTGTTGGCTCCGCCCCCTCAGTCGTTGCTTCGTTGGCTGTTTGTTGTGACGTGGTTGCGAGTTGATGCGCTTCGGCTTGCCGTTTTACTATTGTCTTCCATGTACTGGACAAATGCAGAGCGTCATCCCTTTTGTTTAGATGACCGGTCTTTTCTATTTCGATGGCTTCTCGTATTATTCTAGTTTTGTAGTTTTCGACGTTTGCCAGTTGTCTGCAGCTATCAAAGTTGATTTTGTGTCCTGTTTGATGTTGATGTTGAAACAGGGCCGATGTAGTTTGTTTGTTTCTGATAGCCAGTTTGTGTTCTTCTAACCTGGCTGAAATTCGTCTGTTAGTTTGTCCGACGTACATTTTTATTTATTTATTTATTTATTTTATTTATTTATTTATTTATTTACACCCATTTAACAGTTTGAAACCAATTAACAAATGGGTACAAAATAATTATAACTTAAAGTACAGATACTAATATAGTTATACATAGACATGTAAAATATTGCAGAATAGAAAAATGGATTAGAACATTACAAGACAAAATACAAGGTACAAAGTACAAAGTAAGAAAAGACAAAAACAAAAATTAAACCGGGGTACACTATTAACAATTAACAACTCTTAAGCATGTCCAGAAAAAAAAGAAAATTAATCACAAAAGTACAAAAGGTGGACCACAACAGAGTGTCAGGTCAGACGTACGCTATTTATGCCACAATAAAAAATATCAAACCTATCTTGGTGCATATTGTACGTACTGCACATTCTATTTATGGGTGAGAATTTACAGATATTGGTGCGCGGTGTTGGGACGTAAAATGTGTATGGATGGCGAGATGATGCTCTAGGAATCAGGAATTGTAAGGAATTCAGAATCTCACTACATTCCACCCCATTATGCAAGATCTTGTAAAGAAATTTCAGTTGAAAAACCCTGCGTCTATTCTCCAAAGAGTCCAACGAATGTCTGCGCAATAAGTCCTCCTGAGGCACACCAATATCCGGGTAGTGGGCATCAATTTTGAAACTCAAGAGTAGAGTGTTTGTGCCGGTTGTCCATCAATCCCCCCACTCTTCACCCCACCAAATCCCCCCACTCTTCACCCCACCAAATCCCCCCACCAAATCCCCCCACTCTTCACCCCACCAAATCCCCCCACTCTTCACCCCACCAAATCCCCCCACTCTTCACCCCACCAAATCCCCCCACTCTTCACCCCACCAAATCCCCCCACTCTTCACCCCACCAAAATCCCCCCACTCTTCACCCCACCAAAATCCCCCCTCTCCTCTCCCCTCTCCTCTCCCCTCTCCTCTCCCCTCTCCTCTCCCCTCTCCTCTCCTCTCCCCTCTCCTCTCCCCTCTCCTCTCCCCTCTCCTCTCCACACTCCTCTCCCCACTCCTCTCCCCACTCCTCTCAGGAGCTTCCAAATGAGCTTTCAAAACTATTCCTCCTACCAGCTTTTCCCCACACCACTTTTATTGCTATAAATTCTCAATATTTACAGTATTTAACACAATTCAGATCATGTCTGTAGCAGTCCCTATTGATCTCTCCTGGGACGCAGAACATTACGAAAGCTATAATCCACAAGACTACATAGAAAACAATTTAATAATAATAAATCCACCTCCCAACCTATCTAAGGGTGCTAAAAAAAAGTTTCGAACTGGACAGATAAAGAAAGTTCAAGAATTGGAAACAGAAAAGGAAAAGACTGAAAAGAAAGAAAAACTATGTCTTGCCCAACAGCAAATGTAATGTTTAGTCATGTAAGCGGAAAGAAAACCTTGCAGGATTTTACTACAGATGAACTAGAAATGTTACCTTTGGAATATCTAATTAATTATGCAGATCCTTTGGAACTCTTGGATGTATGGGGGAAATTACCAATGTCTTATAAATCAAGTTTTGATCTTCAAATTAAATTGCCATGTTTTATACATTACAATCGTCCTGACTGGAGCACACAATTCGATGGTCCTCCTGTATCTCAGAAATCATGTTTCATGTGCAATAGAAACATAAAGTAGAATAATGTAGATAAACTCACTGTTATTTTTTCAAAAATAAACCTGTATTTTAATAAATGAATTTTTCATAAATGTCAAACAAATAATTAGAAGTATTATTCATTAATCCACCTATCACCAATCACCCTACCAAATCCCCCCACTCTCCATACCCCACCGCTACTTCCAATCCATATTTAAAGCTATAACAAAGCATTTTTGCGGTTAGTTATGTATCCTAAGTGGTTCAGTATTACTACATATAACTTTAGTGTTTTATCAAGGTGTCGTTGTTTAGTTTGCAAAAACCTAATTGTTAAGAGTAATAGTGCTTGTATACAGTATTGTACAAATTGTTGTGAGCTGAGACCAGTGAAAATATCTGAAGAAATGTGTTGACTTTTATAAAAGAAGAAAATGCTAAAACCTCAACAGAAAATAAAAGTGTTGGAACTCCAATATCATCTTATTAAAGTAAAATACAGACTTTTTCAGAAAAATTATGGTAGTGAAATACTAACATTGTATGATGAAGCTATTATTTTATGTGATAATCTACTAAAGGAATCTATAACAGTTAAACATTTTAATGATCATTTGATGATAATAAATTTGGGATTAGATTCACATAAATCCTATAATGTAATGAGAAGAATGATTGCTGAAGAATAAAATCCATTACAACGTTAAATTCATACAGTTCGTCTTCTCAGTTCATTTGTGATTTTAGAGAAGCACTATGAAGAAGGTTACATTTAACGAAAATATGAATAAAATCCATGTATTGTTTGCATGGAAGTTTGCTTACAAAGCAGCACGTGAGAGTGATTATGAGCAGTATGTATTGGATCGCTACCGCTTTCAAAATAGACTTCAATATGCTGAGAACCTCCTAAAGGATGTTTTGGATGAAAATTATAGGAAGAAAATATACAATGAACGTTTTAAATAATTTTTGTTTTATTACAACCAATTCAAGCTCATATCCTCCCACCTCGACCATGTGGTCTTGACTTGCAATACTGAGTGGGGGAATATCTATAAATTTATACGCACACGGTTTCTAAAACATTATTTGCTAGAAATAATACATAAATATGATTCAAAAACGAAAGCTGGTTGGTAGCAGAAAATCGGTGAAAAAGCTTAAACAAGAAGACAGAAGCAGATGCCCTGTTTGTTTATATTCCATGAGAAGAGAAGAAATTTGCACACCCAATTCGTGCACACACAAATTTTGTATAAAGTGTTTAACAGAGTGGACGAAAACAAACGCACATTGTCCTCTTTGCAGAAGATTCTATTTCTCAATTGTTTTAAAAGAGACTAAGGAAAAGATTCTTGTGAAGAAAAATGACAGTGCTGATCAAGCTCTAGTGATATTGTTGTATATAAGTGACATGAATTTAATATAGGTATATCAGAAGTAAATAAAACCATGTTGTTAAATATAAAGTTTCTTTATTTTATTTTATTATATTACATCTTTTTTTAATATCCAAGAATTGTGTGATTTATCCATTCCCAACCATTTAACATAAACTTTATCTCCCTTTCTTCTTAGCACCTTTTCCACGAGATACACGTTTGAATGTTTGACTTTCTGCAACTCCGGTTCATAAAAACTACCTAAAATTATTTCATTTTTGTCATCTGTCAGCAAATATGTTCTTGGGTTGGTTAATTTAATTTCTTTAATTTGAAAAATTTCATTTGACCAGTTTGGTGTATAGCCCTTTTGAAAAGCCTCCCTGTATTTACTAACCCTAACATAATCCCCTTGTTTAAATTTTGATTTTCTGGGGTCAATTGTTTTTATATTATTATAAGTTGATTTTAGAACATCTTTTTCATTTTCTTCATTTATATCTATAGGTTTTAATCCTGTTGTTCTATGTTTAGTTGTATTATACTTAAAAACAATATTATTTAGGATATCCAACCATTTATAATTGCCTTGCAAGCTAAACTGTTTCCACATGAGAGTTTTTAATGTTCTGTTGACCCTTTCAACAATCCCCGCTTTGATAGTGGAATATGTACTGTAGTGATTAATGTTATATTTTTCCATTAATTTATTAAAGTTTTTGTTGAAAAATTCTCTTCCTTGATCTGTATGTATGTTAGTTGGAGTAGTTTTCGCAAGCTTTAAAATTTTTTCCATAGCTAAAGTTACTTCCTCAGCAGTTTTTCTTTTAACAGGTTGAACCCAAACATATTTGGAAAATGTGTTTATAACAACTAAAATATATCTATATCCTTTATTTAGTTTTGCATAAGGTATCATTTCCACCAAATCAGCTTGCCATAAATCGTTTAAATTTTTAATAATAACCCGTCGTCGTCTAAAATTTTTTCTAGCAGGTTTATGTAACTCGTTGACTAGATCTTCCTTGATGTTAGGTTGTGCAGACATGATAATTAAATGTTTAGTTTGTTACTTCTACAGGACATTTTATTAACAATTCACCATAAAAATCTTCTAAATGACTACCTTCAGGACGATGAAAAGAAAGAACATCCCCTTTCTTTAACCGAATACCTACAGGATCGGTGATCTTTTTTCCGTTAATTTTTAAGAAAACATATTTTTTCGGGTATTCTCCAGAAATTATAGTAGCAGATTCCATAGGAAAAACATATGTAATTCGTTTGTCTTGTAATAAATGGTAAACTCTATCGGATAGAGAGTAAATTCCCATGAAGGGTAACACCAAATTATACCAAAGTTTAACTGCACTAAGGTCAACAACTTTTATAATGTTATGTTCTTCAGATGAAAATTTATTATCCTTGCCAAAGATGTGGGAACCAAACTTGTCAATAGACATGGTTGTTGCCAGCGGTAGAATAAGGAATAAACATGTGAGAATTAGTATTTATTTAATTATTTTTGCTTCTCTTAGTTCTTCTAAAATCGATATTATTTCATTTTGATGACCAGTATGTCCTGCCATTTGCGATGTCATCAACAATTTCAATCTATCTATGATTTCGTTTGGATCGTCATAATAAACGTAATCTAATTTCTTTTTTGATAAATTTAACATAGCTCCCCCCTTTCCACTTTTTGTAGACAGATTTCTTGTAGAACGCGGTCTTTGTGGAGGTAACAAACGTGAAGTGCTTGGTAGAACTGCACGATAACCTGTCTCTGTTGTGCTTCCACGTTTTAATATACCTTTTTGTAATAAGTAAGGTTTAACTATTGTCAAGTATTTAATGTCGGTCGAACCTTGAATTTGACTATTAGGATCAAAATTTCGTCTATATGCATTTGTCCTATTCAAAACATCCATATAATTTTCCATATCATTTGATGTATAACCAACAGGTTCTTTTTTAAAAAGAAGCTCATACAATCCAGGTGTTCCCTCATACCTAACTCCTTCAACTTTAAAATCTTTTCCTATGAAATCCACCACAGAATTAGCAATCTTATATTTATCTGCATCAACATCATGGCTAAACCCATATTTGTTATCAAATTTGCCTTCCGTGTCTTTTATTAGCCCATCCACGAAAGGTCTTAGAAGTGAATGATATGCTTCCAAATATTCTTCATAAGCAGGTGTTCTTGTTAATTCTAAAACATCTTGTCGCAACTCACTTATAGTTGGTTCAATTGTTGTTTCAGGGCTTGATTCTCCTGTACGAGACTGTTGCGAATCTTCAAAAAATACTTCTTCATCTCCTAAAAGTGAGGGCATGTGTGTTGAAAGATATTTACTATATGCATTTGATTTCCTTTGATTAACCTCTGGCGTAGGAAATTGAAATTTTGGAGTCGAAACTAATTGTGGTGAATATACTTCTTTTTTAATGAACGGTTCTGTTTTAATTGTCTGAATTAACTCATGCAAAGGTTGAGTTATTGGTTTAAATTCTTTTTCCATACGAATTTCTTTATCAGATAAATCTGATTTTAAAGCTTTATACTTTTGTCTAACGGCTTGTCTAGTTTTTACCAACTCTTTCGCTGTTTTTTCGTCCATCTTTACAAAAGGTAGGTTGTATACTAGAAAATTATCGTTGTGTCAGAGAGTTATATAGTGGAAATAAAATTATCAAATCCTTTTCTATAGCGACCATCATTAAATTGGCAGTCTTTGTCAATAACGACAAAGTCATATTTATGTTTCCAACACATTGAACACAAGTTTTTAAACTCCTGAAAGCTCATGTCACCATTTACATGATCATCATATATATGTTTCAAGTTTGTAGCATCCTGTTGAAAAATTACCAAGAGGTTGGCATTATCACGTATAAGTTGTTTAGGGATTGATGAATATGTTTGACACAAATAAAAACAATCTGTATTTTTATGACGTCCGAAACAAAAATAATCCCTCATAAGACTTTGATCAGTGCATACTATATCATCAAATACAATCAATGAATTTGGTTTTATTTCAGTGGGTGAAACAATATCCTCAGCGTTCGATGATTCAAAATAACCAATAAACTTTAGTGGAGCAAAAAGCCTTTTTAGATATTCATATTTTGATTGATATAAGGATTTTGAGTACACATATATGTTTTCAAATCTTAATCCATTAGGGTGTGTTATAAGAGAAATCATAACATTTGTCTTCCCACAACCCGATGGTCCTACTATTAAACATCTTTTACAGTTTCCACCAAATAATTGTCCATGTTTTCGATAATTATCATGACATAAATCAAAATTTTTTATCGGTAAAGAAAAATCTTGTTTTTTGATCTTCATTGTTTGAACATCACTATTTAAGTAAGGTTATTTGCGTTTTTAAATCATTTATATATAATGATTAGACATAATAATAATGTCATTCACTGCGTGGAAGGACAGAGAACAGGTAGTGGTTTATTAAATACTCTTATTAATAAATTACCAGTAGAGCTCCATATTCCTTCTTATAACTTTTGTGGGCCTGGTACAAAGTTAAATAAAAGGCTCGCCCGAGGTGATAAGGGAATTAATTTATTAGACGAAGCTTGCAAAGAGCACGATATAGCATATTCGGTATATTCCGATTTAAAAAACAGAAACGAGGCAGATAAAGTATTAGCTAAAAAGGCATTTAATAGATTTAAAGCTTCAGATTCAAATCTAGCCGAAAAACTGTCATCCTTGGCTGTGGCCGGAATCATGAAAGCAAAAACAAAACTCGGTATGGGAATAAGAAAAAGAAGTCATAAACGCAAGAAAGGAGGTCAAATATCCTTTAACCAAGGTGTAAGAAAAGCACGTGAAGAGCTGGTTGGAAAAAAGTTTGCTAATATAAGAAATGCTGCCAGCACAGCTTTATCATCCATTAAAAAATTAAAAATAAAAGAACCTAAACAAAGAATTATTCCAATTCCAAAAACTGGTGGAATTTTACCTTTAATACCTATTTTTGCTGGTTTATCTGCTCTAGGAGCCCTAAGCGGAGGTGCTGCTGGCATTGCGCAAGCAGTAAATTCTGCCAAAAATGCACAGAAGAAGTTAGAAGAACAAACAAGACACAACAAAGAAATGGAAAAAATATCGATAGGGAAAGGGCTTTATTTAAAACCTTATAAGCAAGGGTGTGGTCTATATCTTAAACCATATTCAAAAAACTGTTAAATTTGCTACCTCGCCGACCTTTGACAAATATAGATTTATTAAAGTATGCAAAAATATTAAAGTTGCAACATTTTAGAGGTGTCTTTATGAGAAACAAGTTACCCAAAAAAATAAAAAAATATGAAACCGGTATTATAAATTTAGATGATGATATGGGGGAAGGCACTCACTGGACAGCGTATGTTAAAAATAATAATAACATAATTTACTTTGATAGTTTTGGAAATTTACGACCACCAAATGAAGTTATAACTTATTTCTATAGCGATGGTAGCAACAACAATATTAAATATAACTATGAGAAATATCAATCTTTTAATACCTCAACTTGTGGACAGTTATCATTACAGTTTATTTATAATAATACGTAACTGTGTTTCCATTTTATTCTTATTTCGACCATCATGTCGTTTACTATAGCTCTTTCCACAAATTCAGCTATACTTCAAGCAGATTTCCATCCACCTATTTACTTAGATCCTAACACTTCCTACGTTGTCGGACTTACCAACTTTGAAACTTTTAATGCAATACCAAATATTGATAAAAGTAATAATAAAGTATATTTTGGAAAAAATAATGAATTTTTAACAATTCCTACGGGAAGTTATGAAATGGACGATGTTAATAAATATTTACAGACTGAATTCCAAAAAAGAAATATTTCATTTCACCTCTATGCAAATAACAACACATTAAAATCAACAATAAAGTCTACTACAGATATTATTTTTAAAGATGGAACAATAGGAAAACTTTTGGGTTTTAATAATGGGATAATATCTGGTGATGGAGTTCCAAGAACATCGCAAAATCCAGCAGAGATTATAAAAGTTAA
Organism: Philopedon plagiatum; assembly: GCA_963971165.1. Taxonomy (NCBI): domain Eukaryota; kingdom Metazoa; phylum Arthropoda; class Insecta; order Coleoptera; family Curculionidae; genus Philopedon; species Philopedon plagiatum. Next base: position 17,591,937 of record OZ020196.1, on the reverse strand, counting down.
TTCTTTATGCATAGACTGCAGTATCGCAGAAGGTTCCTATCTGAACGGAAAGCCAGTACACATTATTCATCAGTTTTTCCCTAATGTTAGCCCTGGATTTAAAATAATAGAAAGCCCCCAAAATATTATTTATTTTCCTGTTACAGTAAAAGTAATAGATAAAATAACAATAAAGGTAATAGACCAAGATTTAAATATTGTTGATTTTCGAAACGAAACTGTAACAATAAGGTTGCATATAAAAGAAGTATAATGGTTATCCTTTATAATAGAAAAACCTTCAATTTACCCACAAAAATTAATAAAAACTATAAGAAGACTAAACACCGTAAACCAAAGATTAGTAGAAAGAGAAACACACAAGGGATAACACCTGAAAATATAAGCTTTTTGAAATCTCTAGGTTTAAAGGTTTTAGTATAATGGATATCCTTAACGTAGCAGAAGGTCTTTTCATAGATAATTCAATTGTGCATTCCGAAGTTCATGGTTATGAACCATACCTACCTACAAAATTGGGAAATAATGATGAAATTATAATACCTGTTCATGAAGTAGACAAGTATACGCTTCCTTCCGAAAGCTTTCTTTACATAGAGGGTAAACTAACAAAAGATAATAATACTATTTCAAATACATTAAAATTGATAAACAATGGGATTGCATTCCTTTTTAAAGAAATGCGTTATCAACTAAACGGTGTTACAATAGATTCAGTTAGAGATGTTGGGTTAACTTCGACAATAAAGGGATACATGTCGTATAATAAAAATGAATGTAATAGACTTAAAAACGCAGGTTGGTTTCCTATGGAATCTTCACAAGTTGTTGACGCAACAACAGGATTATTTAATGTTTGCATTCCGCTTAAATTCTTAATGGGGTTTTTTGAAGACTACAAAAAAATTATTTTAAATGCCAAACAAGAACTTATTTTAGTACGAGATAATTCGGACAAAAATGCAACAATTAATACTGCAGATGAAAATCCAAAAATTGAGCTTACTAAGCTAACTTGGAATATACCTCACATTTCAGTAGCTATTCCTCAAGAATTAGCATTATCTAAAATAATTAATAAGAATACTGATATAATAATTGCTTTCCGGAGTTGGGAACTGATTGAATACCCAGAATTATTAAAAACTAATCGTCATAACTGGCCTGTCAAAACATCTACGAAAGTTAATACCCCACGTCATGTAGCAATTGCTTTTCAAAAAGACTTAAGGGATAAATCAACAACTGATATGTCTCTATTTTCCAACGTTAAATTACGAAACATCAAAGTATTTTTAAACTCTGAGAGATATCCCTACAACGATCTATTTTTAGACTTTGCTAAAAATAAATTTGCATCATTATATGAAATGTTCTCACAATTTCAAAAATCTTACTATGGAATAACACCTGAACCCATTTTTTCTCCAAAGGAATTTAATACTTATGCTCCTATCGTATATATCGATTGTTCACATCAGAAAGAAACAATTGAATCCGGACCTATTGTTATGAGAGTTGAGTTTGAATTACATGATGATCTTAAAGACAAAATATCTGCCTATTGTCTTATTATGCATGACAAAGTATTTAGTTACAATCCATTAACCAAAAATGTTAGACAACTTTAAAGCGCATGTCTAACTATATAAAATCAATGCTCTACTATTCTTTCCTACCATTATGGGTGAAGATCTAGAACTTCGAGTATCCTACTTTTTAAAAGAACTGAAAAAATTAAAACAACAACTACAAGAATATTCTGACAAGAAATCTATGATTAAACAATTCTCATTTTTGAAATTATGAGGTTATTAATTGTCGATGTGCAAGGATTTAACATAGAAAATAAGAAGTTTATTCCCAAAGAGTTGGCTGCCTATGATGGACACAAAATATGCCACTATATCTTTAAATCACCATTTGATATAAAATACCTACCACCTGACTTACATAAACAAGCTGTATGGTTAATGAAAAATCATCACTGTATTCCTTGGAATGAAGGATATACACCAATTCACAAATTTTCTGAAATAATCAAGAATCTAACAGAAAAGGCTGATCAAGTTTATGTGAAAGGGAGAGAGAAATCCGAATGCATCCGAAAATATTCATTAAAACCAGTCATAGAACTTGATGAAAATCCAAAATTACAAGAAGGAGAAGCTCATTGTTTTTATCATTCTAAATCACCATGTATATGTGCACTTACTAATGTATACAATTTATATAATAATTATTTAATGATTGAATAAAACACATAAATAAAATAAAGTTTTTTATTTGTTATAAATTAGGTTTAAAATACTTCTTGAATAATTTCAGGTGACAAAAACTTCTTTACTTCATCCAAATGCTCCTCAAATCCCATTTGTTTCATCGTGTACAGAAAAGACTTTAAATCAGAAGTATGTAAATATATGTTACAGGCTTCGGCAGCTTTTTCATACTTTCTACCCATTTCTATACATTCTTCATACGTATAAAATCTTTCAAATCCATACTCGGCTTCATAGGCAGCATCAAATTCTAAATTACTGAAGTGTTGTGATAGATTCTCTATAGCACTTGTTAGGTTATATGCTACTGGTTGAGATGTATATGCTAACCACATCTTGTTGGAGAATGTTCAGACTTAAAGTAAGTTCAGAGCTTTAAATATTAATTTAGGAGGTGGGGGGAATAAAAAGAAAAATATATTTATAAGTTTTTATTTTCAATACAACTTTTTACAAATTCATTACATGTAAATGTTTCTACATCCTCCACAACACAATCTGAGTAAAAGTTTAATAATTCTAAAACACAGCAAACATTTAAACTATTTTCCATAGGTGAAATAACATCATATACATTTTTTAACAAATCACCATTTTTCATAGAGATTCCACTAACTAAAATATTGTAATATTTGGAAAATTCCTGTTTTTTTAAGATATCAAAACGATATTTGATTAAATTTGACACGTTCACTAATTCATTTATGGTATCACCAGCTAAGAAAACTTCATTACCACCATCTTGTGTAATCTTAATTATTCTTGCATCACCAATAAACACAAAGTGAATCTCATAACCATTCCCCTTCATGGGTTGCCACCCGGTGTTGTTGGAATAAATGAAACTTAACATAATTCCTTGATTATTTAGTAAGGAAATCCATTGATCTTCATTAAAAATCACATTTTGATTATATTTGTATCCACAGAGTTTAACAACAGGAATATATTTTCTCTCTAAGGAAAATCCAATGCTGACCCATTTGGATTTGGATTTGTTAATGTAGTAAATTGTTTCATTGATGAGAGCTGCATTGCGCTTCTTACTAAACTCTTGTTGGTTATAGTTTGTTGGTTGATACATTTTCAGATGCTTGCTTGAAATACTGTGAGTAGAACTGTGGGTGAGCGTTTAAATAAGCAAGCGTGGTAGTGGGGAAAGCAAGAGTGGTGGGGATAGTAAGAGTGGTGGGGGGATTTAAACACTAATCTTATAGATTTAAACATCATTTAGCGACTAACCATGAATGAGTGTAAGACAGAACTTTTTATCGACATTCAAGGATTCAATTGTTCTTTTGGGTACATTCCAAAAGAATTAGCGATTTATGATGGGATTCGTTGCTCAAATTATCTGTTTAAATCACCATTTCAAAAAAATATGTTATCTACCCCTGATATCAAACTGGTTAAATGGGGCGAAGAGTATCATGGACTAAAATGGGAATTTGGAAATATAGAACTTAATGAAATTGATGATATTTTAAAGCATGTGTTAGAAGTTTACCAATCGCCCAAAATTTACGTGAAAGGGAATGAGAAAATAAACTACTTAAAAAAGTTTTTGAATGAAGATTTCATATACGCTATTCCCATTGGTCAAGAACCAAAATTAAGTAGATTTAAGAAAATTCCAGAATGTTATTTTCACAAAAATGTGAATCCATGGCATTGTGCATTAGCAAACGTAAAATTGTTATATAATTATAGACATTGTTATGAATAAAAACCTTTATTATAAATATGTTTTTTTACTATTGAATTTTATTTATAGTACAAATATACTTTGAATAATATATATCCTATTGAACATATAAACACTACTAACAATATACTTAATAATACTACACACATATTTGAACTACATTCTTCTATACAAGATTTTCTATACAACTGATTCCATTCCTGTGTCACTATTGAAGTTTTATTGACATAATATAATCTTAACTTATACTGCACAACGGTAGAATCATTTATAATATTATCATCTATTTTGTGGGTAAATAAACCATTATTTATATTCATTCTTTTCCATGTTGAAGGCCAACTATCATTATTTACATTATTAACAGATAGACAAATAAATGCTTCTCGAACATTAGGATCAACTTGTGTGAACAAAGTATTGTTAACGAATGCTGATAGAAATAGAACTCCTACTGGTAGCAGAGCCATTTTCAAAATAAAATATTTTCCCAGGGATCTTATGTTTTATATTCGTCATGAACTAAATTTTTTAGAATGTCAATTACATTATTAACTTGGTCATCATTAGTCTTGGATTTCTCTTCCAAAATACTTATATGTTTGTGTCCCCAAGCTAAAGTTCTAAAAGAATCTGGAATTATATAGCGTTTATCATCTTTTGGAGATAAAGCAACTTTATTTTTTAATTGTGTGAACATTTCATGTAAAATTGAATGAAAAATATTCATTTTTCTAAATTTGATCTCAGAATTTTCAACTACATCTTTATAATCTTGTTTAGTAATGGAATTTTCTATAACATATTTTTTAACACCCTTTGCCTTTTTTTCAGATTTCTCTTCTAAATTTACACAGTAAGCTTTAGCTCCCGTCCCATAAAAACTTGAAATTGGTTTGCCCGCAAATTCATCTTTCATTCGCCCTAATACTGATTTATTCTTAGTAATATTATGAATATTGTTTTCATTGAAATTAGAAGTGTCAAATTTGTCTAAATTGTCTTGCATATCTTTATAAAAATTTTCAGTCTCTACTTGCAAGATCAAACTATCTGTATCCGTGTATAACAAAATTGCTTCGTCTCCATACTTGCTTTTAATATAATCATAATAAAAATCATATAAAACGGTTTTTGATAATTCCAAGACTGTGAAGCCAATATAAACAGGTTTATTGTAAGTCACTTTTACTCTTTCCATTTGTATCGCAACCAAATTTTCATTAAAGACTAATCGATTTTTAAAATTTGGTTTAGCAATCAATGTCTGCGCTCCTTGTTTTTTACCAATATTCTCCCAGTGTGTGATTAATCTAATGTCAACTCGCTTATCAATGTTTTCTAAAGATTTACCATAAATGGCATTATTAAATAATTTATAAGTATCCTTTTCCAACTTATTTTTAGATTTGTTCCTCATTTCGGTATTTAAATCGATATACTGTTTAAGAAATGCAACCTGTTTAAATTTAATAACTCTATGAATTTTAGTTAATTTTAATCCATTTTGAAGCACCTGTTTCAGATTTCGGTAATGAATAACATATGTTTCTTTATGGTTTAAATTACATATTAATTTCTTTTGTTTTGAACCAGGTGCACAAATATTTTCAGCCAAAAAAGGTAATTCGTTGTGCTCTTGATGTAAACCTTGAGGATACTTTAAATCTACTTCCAAAACGAACCCGAATTCAGCATCGTCAGGAAGAGACATCACAACAAGGTCTTCAATTTCTTCATCGTTCAACCAAGAAAAATCACTTACGGGGAGACATTGACTCATACTATGTCCATACAAGTTAGTGGCATCCAAATACATTATAAATGAATTTGGTTTGCTTGGATCATAATTTTCCAAGAATGGATTATTAGCTTCTGCTTTTCAAACGCTGCAATGACAGACACCACCTCTTATATTATTTTTAAAAAAATGTATCATATCTATATCCGTTAATAATTCTAATTTAACATCAGTCATTTTTAACATTGAATCCCAGCTTAAACCTGGTAATGTATAATACTGTGCAGGATCTAGCTTAAAATTATTTAAAGATACATTTCGAAACGCTTCAAAAAAATCTGTTAATATGAGAACATCTGACAATAAATAAATTTTGGTATAATCCATAAGATTTTGACAATTAAATAAATTCCAAATATTAAAAGCTCTATTGTAATCCGATGGACACATAGGTTCATCTTTAAGTTTATCATAAAAATGTTCAATAGCTGGGAGTTCATTTTCATGTAATTTTTCGAAAGAATCAACGTAAGAATAAGGATAAACACCTTTTTTACGAATTTCGTTGAACTGGTTAGGATCTTCAAAATATTTTTTAATCTCAATGCACTGATTTGATTCCAAGCTTTCACCAAGCTTTTCCAAAGAGGAACCAACGAAACGGAATGAATCCAAAAATCTCATTTTTATAAAAATACTTTTTTCGCTATTATCCTTGCCTTTTACTTTGTCAACCAATATGGATTTTGAAAATGAAATATATTTTTCCTTAGTTTGTGCAAGTACATCAATATTATCTTCTTCACAGCACAATTGTTTAACAAATAAATGACTATCATAACCAGTTAAATTATGAAAAAAGATGGGTATAAAATTTGGAATTTGAAAGTTTAAGTTGCAGATACTGTGAGCTGCATTTCGAAATTTACCAGTTAAATGATCATGATCCCTGACTTTTTCATTTTCTTCAATTGTTTTATTACAAATATGACAAATTTTGCTATTTTTATAAGATAGTTCTTCCTCATCTGTTAAAGGAAGCATTTTCACTACAGGTTTAAGATGGTCATTATAAATTCTATGTGCATGACCTTCAATTCGTTTACAAAATTCATCAGCTGCATCCAAACCAAAATAGAAATCTAGTATCGACAAAGAATCATCATATGAGCACTTAATAAAATAGCAAAAAGCGTACGGTTCGTGTTTAAATGTATTTAAAGTATAAGAATTCTGTTCGTTTCCCGGTTCTTGATGCTGTAAAGGTTTTAAAAAGCATTCAAAGTCTGCATATATGACAAACGGAACTTTTAGTTGTTTTTGAAAATTTTCAAACTGTAGAATATTTTCTGGTATATTTTGACCGTACTTATTTATTTTAATGTCATTGGTAGGAACTTTTGTAAACAAATGATTACAATCATGTGATTGGTGTAATTTTAATTTTTCCATTGATGTAAAATAAATTAAACATCCATCACAAAAATATTTTTTATGGTCTCTTTTATTAATCTGAGATGACACTAATCTTGACATGTTCTTAATCCAACAATAATGGTTGTTTTCACCTTCACTTATTAACAACAAATTTATGTGTACTGGAAGTTTTTTACTAGTGTAATGAAGAGGACCTACTACTTCATACTTGAATTTACTATCTTCATAAACACTCTCTAAACCATAAACATTTATAGATATTTGATTAAGCGTTTCAAACTTCTGTATATCCTTTAATTTCACAGGAAAATCTATTCCTTCAAAACTTAAATACTCAAAAAAATTAGGGTATGAACTTGTTCTATCAAAATTAATATTAGCAGGAAACAGTGCACTTATCACACTCCATGCAAAACAATATGAATCATTATTTTTGATATTAATAACAGCTTTTTTATTTGAAATTTGTTTTGGTAATGGTATATACGATGAAGCTCTAATTGGATTATACTTGTTTATATTAAGCTCCAAATGTAAGATTTTTTCCAATGTCCAACCTGATCCATTTTCCGCAAATATTGACACCTTTTCTTTAATTTCAGACAAAAACTGTTTATAAATATCACTTAAACTTGTTGTCGAAGTTATGACCTTATTTTTTGTGTTAAATGATTTAATTTCGATTCTCTCTTTTGTTTGTAAAATATATTGTCCAAATAGTTCTACATTAATCTTAACACTTCTATGCTTAACTAATTGTTCGGAAAGTAAACTTACAAATTTTTGTTGTACTTCATCAAAAAATTCTTCAATGTCCACACACTTTTTCGATGGCAGCAACATGTAAGACACAATCCTGTTTTTAAAAGCAGAAGTTAAAATTTTCACATCATCGTCACTTTTAAGTGCACTTTTATGTAGGTTTGATCGTAAATGGGCAGAAAGTTTATTTTTCACGTACCAAGTAACACAATCTTTACATCGCGATAAAGTAAGTTTAGGTATTGGAGGTCTGTCTTCTTTAATATCTTCTATTTTAGCTTTTTTCATGGATACATCACATACCTGGGTATTAGCCTTCCTTTTTTCTCCCGAACAAGATGGTCTCATGGCACATGATTCTCTTTTATGTCTATACACGTTCGATTGATGAGTAAAACTCTTGTTGCATTCACCGCACTGATACATCTTGAGAACTGAACAAAAAGTAGAAAAGGTTGATATTTATTCAACAGTTCTTGGGATATTTTAACTGCTCTCACAACACTTTGCACAATACTAAACAATTAATATAATATCAACGCTAAGTCAACTAACCGCTGAGGATATATAGGTAACAAGGAGAAGACACAACTGTATTATATCCAGCTGAAGATACGACTGCGAACACTTAAGAACGAGAAGCGAAGAGAGAATATAAAGAGAATCCGTCTGGGCGGAGCATACGCAAGCCCATGCGCATCTCTATTGCGCAGTTGTAAAAAACGAAAAATATAAAAAACTTTTTTTTTTTTTTTTTTTTTTTTTTTTTTTCGTCTGGGATTTTTTTTTTTTTTTTTTTTTTTTTTTTTCGTCTGGGATTTTTTTTTTTGTTTTTTTTTTTTTTTTTTTTTTCGTCTGGGATTTTTTTTTTTTTTTTTTTTTTTTTTTTTTTCGTCTGGGATTTTTTTTTTTTTTTTTTTTTTTCTTGGAGGCGGGGCTTAAGTTTGCGCCGGCCAATCCGGTTCTTGGAGGCGGGGCTTAAGTTTGCGCCGGCCAATCCGGTTCTTGGAGGCGGGGCTTAAGTGGGGAGTGGGGGGAGGAGTGGGGGGAGGAGTGGGGGGATTTGGTGGGGTGAAGAGTGGGGGGATTTGGTGGGGTGAAGAGTGGGGGGATTTGGTGGGGTGAAGAGTGGGGGGATTTGGTGGGGGGATTTGGTGGGGTGAAGAGTGGGGGGATTTGGTGGGGTGAAGAGTGGGGGGATTGATGGACAACCGGCACAAACACTCTACTCTCAAGTACTTCAAGAATCGTCGCTGAACCCTTTCAAGTCGATTAATACGTATCTGATAATATGGCGACCATATCACCGAAGCATACTCCATTCTGGACCTCACAAATGCGTAAAACAGTAGTTTTAAGGCAGTGATATTCGAAAAATCACGCGAATTTCGTATAACGAACCCTAGTAATTTGAAGCAAGTCGATAAAAGAGAGTTTATATGAGGAACAAAGGAAAGTTTACTGTCCAACAATACACCAAGATCACCATAAGAATCTACTCTTTCTAATGGAGTATTATTGATTGCGTAATCGTACGGCAGTGTGATACGCTTTAGCGAGAACGACATAACCTTACACTTATTTATATTTAAAGGTAGGTTATTTATAGTACACCAGTCGTGGATCTTGTCAAGTGAGAGCTGAAGTTTCCCACAGTCTTCCAGACTCCCTATGCGGGCATATATCTTCATGTCATCAGCATAAAGAAGTGTGTGACTTTCAAGGTTTTCGAGAATGCCGTTGATAAATATGTTAAACAACAAAGGACCTAAGATGGACCCCTGTGGTACTCCAGAAGGAGCACTCATATGGACAGACGATTGACCACAACACTCTACTGTCTGCTTCCTATCCGCCAAATAAGATTTAAAGAAATTAATCAAATTATCTGAAAAGCCAAAAGTGTGAAGTTTACTAAGCAGAATGTTGTGATCAAGTCTATCAAACGCCTTTGAAAAATCCGTAAAAATAACATCCACCTGACAGTTCTGATCAAATGCTTCCGCTACAAATTGTGTTAAACAAATTAGGTTAGATATGGTTGATCTCCCCTTGACAAAACCGTGCTGGCTTTCTGCGACTTTATTCTTAACCTGAAAAAGTAATCTCTCATGCAGAATCATTTCAAAACACTTAGAAAAGTTGTTAACAATACTTATGGGGCGATAGTTTTCTATTTTTCCCCTGTCCCCCTTTTTAAATACCGGAATGATTTTGGATGTTTTCCAGATATCTGGAAATTGCGACGTTTTTAAAGATAAGTTAAAAATTATGGTAAGAGGTTCAGCAAAAAGGCAAGCACAATCATGCAATAAAAAAGATGGTATTCTGTCTGGACCCATAGTCCCCTTCTGTTTCATCCTTTTCAGGCAACGTGAAACATGAGCTTTATCAAACTTCGCTACAAAAATAGTATCCGTTGCAGCAGCAGTCTGACGATTATCCACATTACCAGGCAAAACATAGGATGATTGGAAATGGTTGGCAAACGCATTTGCAATGTCGGCATGATCTCTAAAACTGTTTTCACCCAGTGTCATTATTTCAGGAAATTGCTTATTATTTTTCTTACTATTTATTAATTGCCAGAATTTCGTAGGATCAGATACAATACGATTTTCAATATCTTCACAATACCTTTTGTAAGCATTGTTTACTTCATGTTTTACTAGAGTTCTCATTCTCCTAAATTCTAATAGATCGGCATGCTTACCAGTTCGCTTGAACCTCCGCCACACTACAAACTTTTTCTTAACTGTTTTAATTATCTGTGAATTGAACCAAGGTGGATAATTTCTGCGACGCTTCCTCGTCTTAGGCACAAAAACATCCAAAGCTTCATAAATTTTTAAGTAAAATAATTCACAAACAGAGTTTACATCACTGACGGCAGTTAAAAAGTCCCAGTTTATGTTACTAAGATGTACATACAGATTTACAAAATCAGCCTTTCTAAAGTTATAATAGACGCAGCTAGTTTTTTGCTTATTAAATTTTTTCTCATTAGCAAAACTAAAAAACGTTATCAGTGGAGGATGATGATTATCTTCAGGCAATAATACATCCTCAGCCTTTTCAACTTCACACGTAAGTATTTCGGAATTACACAGGACCAAGTCTAATAAACGACCATTTATATTCTTAACAAAATTATACTGAGTGAAGTTAAAGAATTGCATATAATTTAACAAACACAGGGTTTTCTCATCAGTACATTCACCAGATAATGCATTTGACAAGTCCGGTAAGTTAAAATCACCCAAAAATACAACTTTAGATTTGTATAAGTATCCCAATTCACTTATTATCTCGAATAATTGATTATAGTTATCGACATTCGTATTAGGTGGTATATAGACCAAGAATAAATAAAAAGAATATAAATTTAAAGTTACTCTAACACTAAGTAAATCAATGGACCTCGGGATATTATTAATTTTTAAAACTGAAACCTCATAAATATTTTTTACTGCCAAAAGCACTCCACCCCCCCTGGTGCAACCCAACTGTAGGTAATCTCGATCTGCACGATAAACTGTATAACGCGAATCAAATAATTCAGTATTAAAAACATCAGAGTCCAACCAGGTTTCCGAGATCGCCAATATGTCGAAGTTTGTAGCCAAAACAGAATTCAGAAATTCATTCGTTTTGCTCCTTAGGCCTGGCACATTTTGATAATAAACTGATATTTTAAAGTTATTTCGCTGGCTAAAAGATAAATTACTTTTTATTGTAGAAGAATGCGGAGAATTAATATTTGCAGTATTAGATAGAAATAGGTGCGTTTCACCTAAAAGACTCATTGGTTGCTATTTGACTAGTCGAAGGATATCACCCCTAACCTTTTCAATTAACTGTTTATGAGCAAAACAACTATTATAATCCCATGCAGCATGATTAACTGGAATGTCTAGTTTTTGTTTCTCCTTAACATTAACACAATTAATACATTTATACTGATCTTTGGAAACCCTGCAGGTCTTGATATCATGACTACCGGAACATAAAGGACAAGACAATGCTTTTTTACAAAATTTGACAGTGTGGTTATAACCGTTGCATTTAAAACAGCGTGGAACAGAGAGTGCCTCATAGACAGTACAGTTATCCAACCCAACAATCAGCTTACCAATATCTGTAATTCTCTGAAAAGTTAACTCGTCCAACTGTAGGTCAGCCTGATAAATTTGATTATTTTTTTTTGTAGGCCACAACTTTAAAATTTTGCACTGAGAATCTGAAAAAAATATATGTGGATTATGTAGTTGAATGCACTGCATGAGAGCCTCCTCATTGTATTCCTGGGAAAGTCCAACAATCCGAACAGCCGGTTGTACCCTTTTCAACTCCCTTACTTCATAATTATCGGAAAGTTTTTGCGCCGCTAAGTCTTTAAACTTGTCTGCACTGGTTTGATTTGTGCTTAGCACGAAACCGCCATTCGATACAGGTGTAACAGTATTAAAAGGAATGTTTTCTGTAGCTGGATTAATATTCTGTAGTATATCAAATTTGGTACGAGAACTATCCTGGTTTTGATTTTTTGGCTGGATAATTATCCTTGAGCTGCCTTTACTTCTGAGAGCATCAGCAAAGCTCGTTGATGAACCATCTTTCGAACCATTCTCCATCCTTGCACTTATCTTATTTACTGCTGAATCCAGAAAATCCTTAGTAAGAGTTTGAAAATTTGCAGATAGAGAACTGAGTAATTCAGTGTGTTTAGTTTCTAACGTGGCCTGCATTTTGGTGTTAAAATCATCAGCTTTGATATTATAGCAGGTACGGCACTTCCAGGAAACCCCCGGTACCGCATTAATAACACTGACTGCTTCAGGTGGAACGGACATACAGTCAGCGTGGTATCGTTTTTTGCACAGCCCGTCGCACGTTATCATCGCCTTTTTTTTATTGCAGGTACCGCATGCTGCACTATACACACCTTGGTTTTCTAGTTTAATTTTCTGTTTTGGATTTTTTAATGTTGTTCTTATGGTTTGATGTAGTTTATATACAGTGGATATATTATGCTTACGAAGAATGCGACCAATCCTATCAGTAGTTCCTTTAATGTATGGCAATATGGTTTTTGGTCTGCTTTCCGAGTCTTCCTGTTGTTTCTGTCTTGGATGCTGTTGCAGTTCTATTGCTTTTCTAATTGTGTTGTCTTTATATCCATTCTGTTTTAGAGCAGTGGTTATCTTTTCTAGCTCATGAGGTCTGTTGTGAGCCGGATGGATCTGGAGATCAGCGTGTTTGCTACTGCCTGTATTTGTGATGGGTGGTGATGTGATTCGACATTCAAGTATCTATTGGTGTGAGTTGGTTTCCTGTATACCGTGTGTTCTAGTCGTCCATGTTCATTTATAAATACATGCACATCTAGGAAAGGAAGCCGATTGTTTTCTTCGAGCTCTAGCGTGAATTGGATTCGTGGGTGTATCGAATTTAGATGGTCTAAAAATTCCAGGAGTTTCTCTTTGCCAAAGGACCAAACAACAAAAACATCGTCGACGTTTCTAATCCATAGTTTTGGCTTAAGATTCGCTAACTCAAGAGCTTCCTTTTCGAAATACACCATAAAAAGATTGGCTACTGCAGGTGACAGTGAAGACCCCATTGCTGCTCCATCAATCTGTCTGTATATTTGTCCATCGTACATGAAGTAGGCGTTTTGTAGGCAGTGTTTTGACAGTTCTATTATGTGCGTCGGGAGTTGTTCATTATCTGCTATTTGTTGCAGTGCTTCATTTACTGGTATGCTTGGGTACAGAGATTTGACGTCGAAACTTGCGATAATGTCGTGCTGATCTATGGTGAGGGAGTCTATAATACATACATAATTTAGAGAAATACCTGGCTAGTATGCTGCAACCCATAGTTGAAAAAGCAGATTCTTATGTTAAAAACTCTGAAGAATTCACCCATATTATAGACTCCCTCACCATAGATCAGCACGACATTATCGCAAGTTTCGACGTCAAATCTCTGTACCCAAGCATACCAGTAAATGAAGCACTGCAACAAATAGCAGATAATGAACAGCTCCCGACGCACATAATAGAACTGTCAAAACACTGCCTACAAAACGCCTACTTCACGTACGATGGACAAATATACAGACAGATTGATGGAGCAGCAATGGGGTCTTCACTGTCACCTGCAGTAGCCAATCTTTTTATGGTGTATTTCGAAAAGGAAGCTCTTGAGTTAGCGAATCTTAAGCCAAAACTATGGATTAGATACGTCGACGATGTTTTTGTTGTTTGGTCCTTTGGCAAAGAGAAACTCCTGGAATTTTTAGACCATCTAAATTCGATACACCCACGAATCCAATTCACGCTAGAGCTCGAAGAAAACAATCGGCTTCCTTTCCTAGATGTGCATGTATTTAAAAATGAACATGGACGACTAGAACACACGGTATACAGGAAACCAACTCACACCAATAGATACTTGAATGCCGAATCACATCACCACCCATCACAAATACAGGCAGTAGCAAACACGCTGATCTCCAGATCCATCCGGCTCACCAGCGACAACAACAGACCTCATGAGCTAGAAAAGATAACCACTGCTCTAAAACAGAATGGATATAAAGACAACACAATTAGAAAAGCAATAGAACTGCAACAGCATCCAAGACAGAAACAACAGGAAGACTCGGAAAGCAGACCAAAAACCATATTGCCATACATTAAAGGAACTACTGATAGGATTGGTCGCATTCTTCGTAAGCATAATATATCCACTGTATATAAACCACATCAAACCATAAGAACAACATTAAAAAAATCCAAAACAGAAAATTAAACTAGAAAACCAAGGTGTGTATAGTGTAGCATGCGGTACCTGCAATAAAATGTACGTCGGACAAACTAACAGACGAATTTCAGCCAGGTTAGAAGAACACAAACTGGCTATCAGAAACAAACAAACTACATCGGCCCTGTTTCAACATCAACATCAAACAGGACACAAAATCAACTTTGATAGCTGCAGACAACTGGCAAACGTCGAAAACTACAAAACTAGAATAATACGAGAAGCCATCGAAATAGAAAAGACCGGTCATCTAAACAAAAGGGATGACGCTCTGCATTTGTCCAGTACATGGAAGACAATAGTAAAACGGCAAGTCGAAGCGCATCAACTCGCAACCACGTCACAACAAACAGCCAACGAAGCAACGACTGAGGGGGCGGAGCCAACACCAGCCAACCAGAACCGCTACAACCTCCGGCGCAGGCTATAAATATCGAGAGTCACGACAAAGATTCATCAGTTTACGACTTGACAGCAACGAGTAAGCATTGATAATTCCAAGTGAGACCTTGGCGAAACGTCTGCCAGATTCCAATAGGAATTTAACAAACGAACGGATGTACTCCCGGATCAATATTTCTTCATATATATATATATATATATATATATATATATATATATATATATATATATATATATATATATATATATATATATATTTATTTGAGGGTTTTTGGATCCCGGGGAAAAAATTATACAAATTTGTGGGTTCTTATTCACATTATATTTACGTTTCGGTCGTATTCTTCTACCTTCATCAGAATTTTATTTGTGTTTTTTGAAAGCTTCGAACGAAACTTCAGCGGTGCACTGGTAAGCCATCACAAATTATATTGACGTATAGTTTCATCTGTGTTACAGCGGTTTCTCCAAAATTTATGGCGATGTTTTGATACGAAAGCATATTTTCACCCATGCTTGTATATAGTTTATGGTTTGATTTGTTTCTTGGATCCTTATAATATATTTTTTTATTTGAGGGTTCTTCATATATATATATAGTAGAAAAATGGAAGATTTCTTGGCCTATAGGTAATATAATAAATGTAAATGCGAAGATTTACTTCTTCGCTAGTGCAGCGAAAAGGCCGTGAATGAAAAATAAAAATAATGAGGACTATCTTTACCTATCTTCCCAGACCAGAATCAAAGATAGTCCTCATTATTTTTATTTTTCATTCACGGCCTTTTCGCTGCACTAGCGAAGAAGTAAATCTTCGCATTTACATTTATTATATATATATATATATATATATATATATATTATTATATAACTTTTATACGTAATTTTGTTCAAATAAAGATGTTTCGTAATAAAAACGTATATCTTTTTATCAATATTTACTTTGGGCCTAACGTTTTTTTAAATAAAATTCGTACAGTAAAACCCACATTTTCTTTTCACTGGCTTATTTTTATAGAAAAAAGTATCCCAATTTAAATTTATTTGCTTTTTACAACAACATTTCTGTAATAAAAAAAGAAATCAATACTTTAATTAAGAAAAAAACAGCACAGATTTTGTCATATTTTTCTTTGTTAAATTACTCAGCACTTACCTTTTGGAGTTAGGTCGTTCTTCCGCTGATAGCCTCAACTATAAGATTTAAATTTAAGCCAGTACTAAATCTGAAGATGGCCGACGGCAACAAGTCGGTTCCACAGGCTCCTGATAAAAACGGTTGTTTGTACTGTAAGGGCAGTGTAAATAATGGTGTAAGGTGTCATGTGTGTAAGGGATGGTTCCATCATTCGTGTGCCCTTAGAATTACGGGGCTGAAAGTGATAAGTGGCAGTAAAGGCCTCATCCAATGTAATTGTGTCTCCAAAGAGTCTAAGCAAACTCAGGCAGATGAAGAACCTCCAAAGACAGAGTTCCTGAAGGAATTACTTGCAAGTAAGGATGAAACTATTATTGAACTACGTGAAAACAAAGACCTACAAAGTAAAACAATAACTTTATTGGAAGAAAAAATTAAAATCCTGCAGCAACAGCAAAAAGAAATTGAAGGAATTCAAGTACAAAAAAGCATTGCCATTGATGCCAATAAGACGAAGGCTCCCGAGAACATGACAACATCGCAGAGGCCGTCGTATGCAGGTCGTGTTCGTCGAGAAAACATCAGGCCAGAAACTAATGGGCTGAGTAATAGTGCTGCTCTGAGGCCGGAATCGGTTGAATGGCCCCAAAAACAGCAACCACAACCGCAACTACAGTCGCAGTTACTGCCTAAAAATAAAGAAGAAGAAGAACCAAAAGCGAATGACGCAACTGACGGCTTTAAGATGATTAGAAGTAGACGTCAAGAAAAGGCTGTCAAGAAAAATCGTCATAAGTCAATCAAATTTGGAGAACAAGAAAGTAAGGATGCCGACAGTACATGGCAAGGAAAAGATAGGAAGATCTGGCTGTTTTTGTCAAAAATTGGCGAAAACATCACTGAAGAAATTATATCGGCTCACATCACAAAAAATGCGAGCGTCGACGCTGACCAGGTTAAAATCAAACAGTGCGTACCCAAAGCGCAGAGAAGCAGGAAGAAATGTTTCATGTTCGGGGTAAGCCCTAATCTTAAGGACACAATTTATGATCCAGGTTTTTGGCCACGTGGAGTAGCATTTGAAAGGTTTGACTTTAGGTCGGGCAGAAATTTTTTAGATCAGACATAAGATCGCACCTTAATCAAATCACTGAAGCAGTGGATTCATACAGTTACATCAGTGTTGCTCATTTGAACATCCGCAGCTTAAACAGCAAAGTGCTTGAGCTAAACGTTCTGTTGGCTCGTGAGGACCCTGACATATTCTGTCTGTCTGAGCACTGGATGCGGGGAAACGACATAGAGAAAGTGAATGTGGATGGCTATAAGCTGGTAAGCTTCTCTTCAAGACAGGATATCCGAGGGGGCGGAACAGCAATCTACATCAAAGACACTCTACGCAGCAGTAGATGTCCTGCTACCAGTCTGGTTTCAATAAACAAAATTTTCGAGTTTTCTCTCTGGGAGATAGTATCTTGTAATGGGGTTCATTTTATTATTATTACGGTTTATAGATCGCCGCAGGCTGACCTTGATGAGTTTCTATGCTTGGTCGGTATTCTCCTGGATGAAGTTTATTCCCCGGAAAAGCACTTGGTTGTGTGTGGAGATTTTAACATCAACTTCGAGCAGGAAGGTTCTGCATCTAAAGTGTTTTTGCAATTAATGTCCAGTTATGGGCTGATACCACACGTTACTGGAACCACAAGAATGGGCATACATCTTAGTTCACAGATTGACAATATTTTCAGTAACATTCCAATTTCAAATTTGATGTTTAATACCATTTTTACTGATATTTCAGACCATTTCGGCCAAAAGATCAGCATTCGGTCTGAGCTGAGCAATGTCAGGCCAGTCGCTATAAAAAAGAGGTTCTTTACCCACTCTAACATAGCTAACTTTCAAAATAGCTTGTATAATGAGAGCTGGGCTGACGTTGATCAGCTGACTGATGTGAATGAACAGTATGACTGCTTTAAGAATATTTTGTACTACCATTTTGATTTATCCTTTCCCGTTTCGAGCAGCCGGATCAGGGCAAGCCCTTGTTGGGTAAATTCAGAAATTAAAGAGTTTGCAGACCGAGTTAAGGACCTTTATATTCTCTACAAGCAAACCAATAACCAAATTATTTTCAATCAATATAAAACTGAGAAAAAATCATATCGGCAATTTTTGTCTGACGTTAAAATTTCTTTAAATGATAACAAAATCGTAAACTCCAAAAACAAAAATAAAACAATGTGGAACATTTTCAATAGAGAATGTAACAAAAAGAGCAAACAGCAAAATTTTGCACTCAAAGATGATGCTAACAACATAATCGAAAACCCTCAGGAAGTTTTAAATATATTTCAAAAACAATTTAGTCTACCCCAATATAATAACCAAAATCCTAATCTTAGTAAAATTACACATAACATTAAAACTTTATTTCTCACTCCTGTCGATTACACTGAAATTCATAAAATTATTATGAACCTACCAAATAAGTACTCTGCTGGAATAGATGAAATCCCCGTTTTTCTTTTAAAGCACATTAGTGACAGGATTTGCATACCATTAACTTCTATTATTAATAAATGTTTGGTTCTTGGAATCTTTCCAGATCAACTAAAAATTGCTAAAATTGTGTCCATGTACAAGAAGGGCGATACTCATAGTCCATCTAACTACAGACCTGTATCCCTGCTGGCATCGGTGTCGAAAGTCTTTGAAAGGGTCATATACACTAGATTATTGGGATTCGTTATTGACTGCAGAATACTCAAAAGTAGTCAGTATGGCTTTATACCGGGAAAATCAACAGAAATGGCCATTTTTCATGCGGTCGCTAGTATTTTTGAGAAACTTGACAATGGCGAAAGAGTGGCTGGACTTTATTTTGACCTTTCGAAGGCTTTCGACACTATTGACCATGGCATTTTACTTCAAAAATTGTATAGGTATGGCGTAAGGGGCGTGTGCTCCAAGCTGATCGCTTCATACCTGGAAAACAGAAGCCAGGCAGTGTGTATTGTACATCATGGGCAAACACATTTTTCTGGACGTGACCCAATTGAGAGAGGAGTTCCACAGGGCTCTATCTTGGGGCCTCTGCTCTTCCTTCTGTATGTGAACGACCTGCCTGGCTGGCTTGCTGGGGGGGGGGGGGGGGGTTGTCTGCCAATACGCCGATGACACATCGGTCGTGTTGTCTGCCTGCAGCCTTTCTGGACTGTCGGTGGGTTGCTCGGATACAGTGGGTGAAATGGCGACCTGGTGTGAGAATAACTCCCTCTGCCTTAACCGTGATAAAACAGGGCTAATACTGTTCAATAAAAGGAGAAATATTGAATCTTTATATGTTAACTTTAAACACAAATCCATAAAAAACATAAATTCCATAAAATTCCTGGGGGTCTCCATTGATTCCAATTTAAACTGGGAATGTCACATTTCAAACCTACAATCCAAACTAAATAGTGCGTGTGCTCTGATCCGCAGACTGCGGTATAGTATGTCACCACATAATATCCAGTTGTTCTACTTTGCCTACGCTCAGTCATTGCTGAGTTATGGAATTGCTTTTTGGGGTGCCTCCCAATTCTCTACAGAGATATTCAAAACACAAAAGCGACTGTTGAGATGCATGCTCTTCCTGCATCCACGAACATCTTGCAAACCATTTTTTAAAGAAATGGGTATACTGACAGCACCCTCACTCTATTTTCTAGCACTGGTTAAATTTGTTAAAAAGAATATCTCGAATTTCTCAACAAATAGTGATGGATATAATCAGAATATGACTATAACAACAAGAGGTGCGAATGGCCTTCGTATCCCGGCACATCAGTCAACCTTTTTCGAAAGAGGGCCCTACTACCGAGGAGTCAAGGCTTTCCAACTTTTGCCACCCGAGATAAGGAATATCGATGGAGGGGAGAGATTCGGGAGGGCAGCCTGCGCGTTCGCTAAAGATAAATGTTTTTATTCATTTACATTTAATTATTAAGTTTTAAATTGTTACCATTGTGGTCCATTTTACTGCCGATGTTGGGCATATTAGTGTGTATTATTTTTAATGTATTACTTTATTTTGTTTTAAATGCCTGTGTTACATGTTGCGTGTAGTATATTTAAGGCTTTTTTGTGACGTTGCTTTTTCACGTCTGTGATCTTGTTGGCAAGAAGGAATAAATAAATAATATAAAAGCTTTTTAATGAATCCCGAGGGCATTATGGGAAACACAAAGCATGGCCAGTGGTGGATCTACGAGGGGGGCTTCGGGGGCTTAAGCCCCCCCCCCCCCCCCCCATTGGCCAACAACAACATAACATCATAGTTTTTTAGTGTTGCTAAGAATATTCTGTCAATAAATAGATATTTCGTACCATAATTAATTACTAAGACCTTTTTTTTAAACCTTAAGTCCTCTTTGCGAATTTGGGGTAAATGTTTAAGTTTCAGCAACGCTTTAAGTCTAGAACCCCCCCCCCCCCCCCTCCTAAATCCTAGATCTGCCCTTGAGCTTAGCTCATGCCATCCTATTGTATTTTAGTGTAATCTCTAGCAGCAACACCTCGTTGCTCCTACCCTTTCCACAAAAAGGGAAATTTACTTAATTCCAACCATTAAATATTCATTGATATCCACCTGACGTGGTTTATTGCGAGAGGGAGTAAAAATGGCGGGTAAATAAAGAATAAAGGCCACTTTCCACTTTGCTAAGCCGACATGTGTACGTACCTGTAATGTTTGTATAAGGGGTATATTTTATGGGTTGTTTTCCTTGTGAGTTGGCCAATTTTATTATAAATTAGTTTATTTTGACAAAATGTCTTTTATTAATACTAGCATGGTGACCCTGATTTGTCAGAGCTTACTGCATAATATAATAAATGCACTATGTAAGAGGACCATGGAAGAGGACCGACCTCCGTCCTCCCTGCAATAATGTTACTTTCAAAAACGTCGATAATTTATTTTTGCCCTGGTACAATCAATAAGGAATATGCATGTATTTTTTTATTGCATAAATCTTTTAAGGATTACAAACCCAAAAATATTATTTTGAAGAAAATTACTAGGATTATTTCACTCATGTGTTAAAAGTCCCGTATGATGAGTGAAGTTTTTTAAAATTACAGCGATAATTTTTTTACGTCAATTAAAAAAAATTACACCGATAATTTTTTCCTGTCATTTTCTTGGTTGTCATATTAATTTGTGTTTTCATTCGTGAAATAATCCCCTAAATACCACTCGAGCTTTAAAATTACTGATAATTTTTAAGCTCTCGTGGTATTATCCCCGATAATTTAAGTAATTTTCGGTTACTTCTCGGCTCGGTATAATTTATTACAATTTAAAAAGCAGCCATTTGCCCTCAGTGCTAAGTGGCGTCAAGGAATAGCAATAATAAGTGTCAATCAACATATTAACATAAAGCTTAATCTAGGGGTGTTACATACAAACACGTATATGAATCAACAAGTTCTGTGACAGTCCGAAAGCAAGCGTGCATTTTCTCATACGATAGTACCTATATCAATTAAACTGATTGTTATTATTTGTAATACTATATGCTTAAGAGAGGCAAAATGTCAGTCTATAAGACCTAAAGTTAAATAGGTTTGTTATGCAACACAAAAACATCCACATTTCTTAGGGTCAAATGCTCTATCAGATCTTTGCAACAAGACATCAACCAACCAGATGAGGAGATTGATTTCGGAAACACAGGTGTGCATTAACACGAGAAGCATGTTGTTGGTGTTACGGTTGTTTTTTTTTTATTACAGTGTAATTTATGTATAATTCTTTTTATTAAACAATGAAATCTATTAAAAAACTACTCTATAAATATTGCATTGTGCCAATGTGCAAAAATACCACTGCAAGTGCCCTGAAAACCTCATTTTTCGCGTGCCCAGATCAACCGTTGCTGGAAATAGTTAATCAAAAATTTTCCATAAATAGGTATCAATAAAGGTCAGTATCGTCAAATTTACGTTGTGATCAGAGGCATATGGTGAAAATTCAAAGTTGTATATCTCTGCTCCTACTTACAGGACCCGGACCAAATTTAGGGATTTTAATAGTGAGCCCACTGGGAATATTTTGGTAAAGAAATAAACATTGTGTAATTTGCGAAAAAAAGTTGAGTTTTGCAGTTGTTTAAAAAGATTCAAATGACTAACTTTCTACTAACACATTTTTTCTCTTAAAATTTAAAAATTCTCGACAAAATGATGTAAAATTTATTTAGAAAAAATAATAAATAAATTACCTTCATTTTTTTCTCAGGGGGGCCCAATACAAATTCAACTTTTTTTCGCAAATTACAAAATGTTTTTTTTTCTTTACCAAAATATTTCCAGTGGGCTCACTAGTAAAATACCTAAATTTGGTACGGGTCATGGATTTATTAAAATAAGGATTCGATATCCGTATACTGTGAGCGTATCGAACGTGAAGCCTTATATTTCGTTGTTTGTTATTCTCTTGGGGGAGCTGTTTACGAACTACGAACATAGACAAGACTACGAATTACTACGTAATTGAATCAAGAATGGTAGTAGAAAGAGATAAAATAGCATTGGAGTGTTGGAACTCAGAAGTGTTGCTGTCTGTTATGGTTGTTTAGGGACACGGCTGAACCTCGGTCTGAACACTCGGTTACACGTACCTACGTCTTTGTCTAATGAACTAGAAAAGAAAAAGTGCGACGTATAGATTTATATAGATTTATAAATGACTCGGAGCGACTTTAAATAAACACCTTTAGAAATAACATAACCTATCAATAATAAAACCTTTTTAACTTAAATTTATTATTATTTAGCAGAAAAATAAAATATTTTAGGGCTTTTATTACTTTTAGTAAATCTTGTGATGCTTCTAACGTATTTTTTGTACAAAAATACAAGGTAAAATAAGATGTGGCCAATGTTTACAAATTGTGTTTACAGTGTCGTTTAGAATGGTTTGTTTTGGCTTCAAAGAATGTGAACTCATCCCGTATCCAGTCCTAATAAATCCATGGTACTTACGGGTCCTGTAAGTAGGAACAGAGATATTACAACTTTGAAATTTCACCATACGACTCTGGTTGTATGTAAAGTTGAAATCTTCAACTTTATGGTTCAATTATTTAATGTGTTTTTAATAACTTTTGCAGTACCCTACCAACTACAGGAAAATACCTATTATTTCCTTACAGTAAAGGAATGAATATTTCCTAACAGTTATTCTTCGTTGCCTAGCAACTTCTACATAGATGTATGGTATATTTCCTAACAGTTATTCTTCGTTGCCTAGCAACTTCTAGATGTATGGTAATATTGACTTTTTCTACAAGAAATTTTGTGAGAAATGGCAAAATTTTTAAACGACCGGCAGAAAATGAAATTTTATCATCACTTTATCAATCAACTTATTAAACCAGCAAGATATACTTGGTAAA
The DNA here is from genome assembly GCA_963971165.1 of Philopedon plagiatum. Lineage (NCBI taxonomy): Eukaryota > Metazoa > Arthropoda > Insecta > Coleoptera > Curculionidae > Philopedon > Philopedon plagiatum. The sequence goes on along the minus strand of OZ020196.1, from coordinate 17,568,187 downwards.
AAATGAAAAATGGACTTAACCTAATGATACCTCGCCGAATAAAAATTTTCTACACATTTTAGTGGTGGTTACTAACAGGCCTATTTGCTGTCTACCAATTCAAATAATCTAATTTACCTTGATGTAATTGGAGTACATCCCCCTAACGAACACCTGTCACAATTTCCCATGGCCTAAACGCTATTGATTCAATAAATGATTATTATTATATCTAGTGTATGGGTTTGTCAAAATATTTGTTTATTGCATACGCATACTAATCTTATATAATCATCAGAAAAAGAACGCATTTATTTGCTCTATCGTGACCACATCGACGATGATAATCTATTATACTAGTACTCGTATATTGTTATGATTTTTTATGCAAAAGACATTTTTTACAGTATACAGGGTGTCTAAAATAGGTGATACCACTATTGCTATCTCCGAAATGGTAAAAGATACGAGGTCGGTTAAATTAGAGAAAATGTGCCATTTCTAGTCCCTATTCATATTCCGTTTACGGAGTTGCCAAATTCTCTATAGTTTCTTATCTACAGGGGATTTTTTAAAAATAGTCAAAAATTTAATTCTTAAATATCTCGAAAACAATTATAGTTAGAAAAAAGTTGTTTTTACAAAAATCACACGATTTTTTACCTTCTCTAAAGTACCGTTATTGTTTTGTTTATACCATTTGTTTTTACTGAGTTACTGATGCTAACTTGTTTTTTTCAAATACGGACCTGGAGTTTTTGCAGCATTTTTTGAAAGAATACTTCATACCCTTTACAACTTTGTATCACTTGATTATGGTTTTCGACGTTTTGATCAGGAATAACAACATCATCAGGATTTTCTATCGATACGGACCTGGAATTTTCCTTGTTAAGGCACAATTTCACAACCTATCGCTGTGGTTTAAATTATTCAACTGATTAATTTTAAACTATGTTCATGATTACTAACCAGACCCCTTTGGTCATTAAAGTTTGTCAAATTGCACTTAAGCCAATGAGTTATTGAAAGCAGACTCAGATCAGGTATAATTAGCGGCCTTTATTAACACCACCTAACTAGTAGTTAAGTTTACTACATATTGTAAAAGGCACCCTTGATGATACGTCTTCATTATTTACGTTTTTACTATTTTCGTATCCAAAAATCACGTTTCAATTCAAAAGATAATAATAAATAATCCTATTTTACCTAATCGTTTCATTTCTGCTGCAACTCATTCTGCTGGTACAGTTGAATTACTATTTACTGGCTTTGAAAACAAACCATATTATCTCAAATTAAAGACCTTTAACTATATTCTAGCATAAAACCATTGTCTTATTTACTGGGTTCGGATTATAAGGAATTCGAATCTAAAATCCGTTTTTTGCTTTATTTTTTGACGTTGCGTTGAATTATAACATATGGACGGGCGGACGAACAGGTTGATGGACGCGATTGGACTGACCACGAAGCCAATCACGCCTCTAAGAATTAATTATTAGGATTTGTTATAATTAAAACTAAGCTTATGCTTTTTTCAGGCGTTGGACCAATTTTACAAACTTGCGGGTCCTGGTTAGTAATCATGATTATAATTACAATTTACCAGTTAAAACAATTTAATCCATAGTTACTGATTCTGACCTAATTGTCTCCATAATAAGTCGTAAAATGGCGCATTAACTTGAAAAATGCCAGGTCCGTACTGGTAGAATATCCTGATGATGATACTATTCTTCACCAAAACGTCGAAAAAAATAATCAAGTGATACACAGTTGTAAAGGGTATGAAGTATTCTTTCAAAAAATGCAGCAAAAAATCCAGGTCCGTATTTGAAAAAAACAAGGTAGTATCAGTAACTCAGTAAAAACAAATGGTATAAACAAAACAATAACGGTACTTTAGAGAAGGTAAAAAATCGTGTGATTTTTGTAAAAGCAACTTTTTTCTAACTATAATAGTTTTCGAGATATTTAAGAATTAAATTTTTGACTATTTTTAAAAAATCCCCTGTAGATAAGAAACTATAGAGAATTTGGCAACTCCGTAAACGGAATATGAATAGGGACTAGAAATGGCACATTTTCTCTAATTTAACCGACCTCGTATCTTTTACCATTTCAGAGATAGCAATAGTGGTATCACCTATTTTAGACACCCTGTATATGTCCGAGTCACACCTTAACCTATATTATTTAAAAAAATAACAACCATAAGTTGGGTTTTTGGCCATTAAAAAATGACTGCTAATGAGTAACAACCATTTCTTAATGTTTCTTTTTCATGACGTTCCAAATGGGGACAGTGAATAGGGAATATGCATGTATTCTTTTATTTAAATCGTTTAAGGAAGTCATTACATTATTTTGAGAAAAAAATAATAGAATAAGTTAATTAAAAAAAATACTTACAATTTAAAAAGCAGCCATTTGCCCTTAGTGCCCTGTGACATCAGAGATAAGCAATAATATAATAAATGCCAATCCTAGTGGAGCTACATACAAACGTATATGAATCGACAACTTCTGTGGTCCGAAAGCAAGTAAGGATTTTCTCACATGACTGTACCTTTATCAATTGATTTACCAAGCTGATTGTTATTATTTGTAATATTGTATGCTTAAGAGGGTCGTTGTCGAAAAGCTTTTTCTCTAAAACTAATGGTTCAGCAGTTATAAGGAAATAAACAATTAAATTGTTTATAACAATTGACCGCGCTAGAATTTTTCAATCCTGATAATTTTGGCTCAATCTACACATAACTCTCAATGTTCATGATTTTTTTTTTCAGATTTTTCTGAGCGATTCTTTGGGTGATGATGGTGGGGGACAGCAATTTTTAAGCATTTTCCCAGAAAAATGTTTAAAAAAGTGCATAAAAAAATACATCATTGAAGCACCATGCTTCAGTAAGCTTTCATTTGACACTCTACACGATGCCCTAGAATTTTTTTTCATTTTCCAATTTACCCCCTAAAATTAATCCCCAGAATCAAAATTCATCTTTTTATACTGCGCGTCTATAATTGGGCCACCACACTCTATCTTTGTGGTAAATTTGAAATTTTTGCGTCGAGTACTTTCAGAGAAAATCGCCTGAGACAGACGGACGGACGAACGGACGGACACCGAAGTGATTCTGTTTTGCTAATTTTAGCACGGAACACCAAAAAAATATGTTAAAATCTTCTTCATAAAATAAACATGCAGGCTGCATAAAATTTATAGTAATTTAGTTGCCAATCGCATTGAGTTAAGACTGGGTATAAATAATATATATTCCTAATCCTAATTGAATTTTTGTAAATTGTTTATAAAGATGTTCAAACATCAGAAAAACAGAGAACATTTATCATAAAAATAAATGTCTTCTATTATAAAAATAATAGATATCTGACAATTCGTCCAACAAAAAGTACGAAGTATGACAATCTCACAATCTCAGGGGGACCACGCCCCCCCCCCCCCCCCCCCTGGCCCTCCCCTAAGGGCGCCCATGTAATCTCATCCTGTATAAAAACTATTTTCCATATAAAATACTCGGCTTTGTATGTTGTTCCTTGCCAATTTTCTAGATATTTTGTTTTCCATTTAACCCTGTATTATGCGAAAAATCTTAAATTTAACTGAATGCTTTAGTTACATCCCAGTTTTGAAACTTATAGTTTGGATTTAAAGAGAAAATAAGAAAACTCTGTTTCAAATTGCACACCCTGTATGAAAGCACCATTGACCTTCGGCTAAAGGAGGAAACAGTTTATTCATAAATAGCCTTTTGTTTGCTTCATACATTGTGCGTGTGTAGGACAAAGACCAGCCTCTATAATTCCGCCTTGGCGCGCCACCGTAATGGCTTTCTTGTATTCTGTATTCCACCAAGCAAACCTCTGAAAAGACCGTTCCGGATGAAAATATCAATTTTCCACACAGCTGGCATTGACGCATTATTCCGCAAAGTCTATGGATAAAGTTCTGTCAGGAATGACAAAAAATCACTTAAAATATCACTACACACATATATTCCGACCTGCTTGAAGAGTATACCTAAACAAAATTATGCCATTCAGATTTCGCAATGAAGCAGATGACGCCCCGTGAAGCGGCGTTGCCACTCTCACTCTAAATTTCGCCACGATACAATGGAAATAAATTACTAAAAATTTATTATCACGAAAAATACCAGTATATTGGTATATTTTATTTATCCTTAGTCACATGCTTTAGACTGTGGTATTTATGATTGGAGATAAGTATTAACCCCCAGTAATTGCGTTATTTTAGTAGAGTCTATCAATCCGTAAATATTCTACATAACTGATAGCCTGGCAACAGCCGTTCTCAAAAAATAGGTAGGGGACCATATCGTTTGGCGGGTTTTAAATAATTCGGGAATCCCTCATTGCTCTAAAATATAAATAATGGTATCTCCATGGAAAGCACACCTAATTTTATAAAAAATCAACAACCTACATTTTACTAAATACAATTATTGAATAAGTAATATTTGTCTCAGTGCTTTAGTTCGAGCAAAAACCAACAATATTTTATCTTTAAGTTGCCTACGGTAAGCCTTAGTTGTATACAAAGATGTAACTTTTGAAAACGAATCGTTTTAAGTCAAAGCCATAAAAAACATTTTTTTTTAGGTTTTCACCCTGTATATATTGCACCGGAAGCGTAGCCAGGGCAAGGCCTAACCCATATCCAAAATTTATATTTTTGTCAAGCAGTTTTTAAGTTTTCGCGCGAACAGATCAACCTTTTAACAGATCGCCGACAGTGGGAAACTAAGTTTTTGGTGACCTAGAGATTAAGAAAACTGATAGAATCTCGACAGATAATTTTCAATACTTCCTATAGCGAGAGAACTAAAAATATTTATATTTGTTTACTCTGTACATAAGATAAAATTTGCACCTGGTTATGCGAACGAAAAAGGTTGCACGCACTTCAAAATAATAAAATTAGACAGGATTAAATTTTTTTTTAATTTTCTACCCTACTTAAAAATTTGGAAATTCATTTTCCACGTAAAATGTGCGATGTGGGCTAATTATATTATTTTTTTAAGCTAATGCTTTTTTATGTTCTGACAGCCCACGAAGACCGAAGTCTAAGTACTATGTACCGTGGGTGTACTGGGGAAATCCGACTCACACATTCAGAGCTGGAAACATCCGTACGGACTTTACCAGCCCTTTAAGAGGATGTGTGGGATGGTACCACCTCGGTCGAGGAAGAAATCATCTACCACCTTCCAACAATCACAAAATATCCATGGTCGAAGCGGGATTCAAACCCGCGCCTCTCGGTTGAGAAGCTGGCGCCGTACCAACTCGGCTACCGCAGACCCATAGAGTTAGTTAGTTGCAGTGTTGCCAACCCAGAGTAAAAAAAATCCCTATATGACCTCTTGAAAAATCCCTAGAATTCCCTAGATTTCAAAAATAGCATAAAACACGATATCACTTCAAAAAATATATATTTTTCAAAAAAAAAAACAATGAAACTAAGCAAATATTTGGTTTAGCTATGTAGGTACAATATGTCCCAAGAACTAAAAACTAAAATAATAGAGGAACAAGGAACCATGTAAAAATATCATATATAAAAAAAAACAAATCTCTTATGAGTACCTACCTTCTTTCCCTATATATCTATTAAATAATAGGAATCATCAAATAATAATAATAATAATAATAATAAAACACTAATAATGTATATACGAAAAAACAGCTGTTTTATGACTTAGGACCTAATTAGAGATGGAAGATTCTCGAGAATTTATTTTTGGGAAATATTCTCCGAGAAAAATGAGAATTTATCGGAAATTTTGGAGAATTTATTTTATATGTTGGAGAATTTTACTTTTTGACTGCATAAACTAAAAGAACATATTTTTCTACCAAAAGTAGTTTTTACAATAATTTTATCTGAAAAAATAAAGAGATGTATAGAGATCGAACATTCTCGAGAATTTATTTTTGGGAAATATTCTCCGAGAGAAATGAGAATTTATAGGAAATTTTGGAGAATTTATTTTATATGTTGGAGAATTTTACATTTTGACTGCATAAACTGAAAGAACATATTTTTCTACCAAAAGTAGCTTTTACAATAATTTTATATGAAAAAATAAAGAGATGTAGAGATCGAGAACATTCTCGAGAATTTATTTTTGGGAAATATTCTCCGAGAAAAATGAGAATTTATAGGAAATTTTGGAGAATTTATATTATATGTTATAGGAGAATTTTATGTGTTGTTTGACTGCGTAAATTGGAAGAACATATTTTTTTACCCAACGTAGTTTTTACAATAATTTTATCCGAAAAAATAAAGAGATAGCACTGCACAGGCACTATGTAGAAAATATTGTTCGTTTGAAAAGTGTTTGCTTTTACCTATGATTGTTGACATTTCGACTCTTGAAGTGAAGTACGGGAGCGTTTTAATTCTCTGAAAATTCCCTAGAAAAAATATAAAAAAATCCATATATCCCTAGGATTAACGAAAATCCCTAGAACTAGGGAAAAAATCCCTAGGTTGGCAACGCTGGTTAGTTGTTCTAGACTTATTGCAAAACTAATCAGTTATGTTGTTTTATCTTTTCACCCTGTATTGTATGAAAAATTTAAATTGTAAATGAAAGTCTGGATGGGTGTTCATTCAACTACTTTTTTTAAACTAACACTTTTAAATTAAAGCAAAAATGAAAAAATCTATTTCAAATTGCACACCCTTTATGACAACGTACCCAATCTTATAGAAAATAATAACAGCATGCTGATGTAACATGCATCCAGTGAATAATAAATATTTGTTTCAGATCAATAGTATTTCAATTAGAGCAAAAATAGGCAAGATTTAATATTTTTAGTTCTCCAGTATATCAGCGGTAAAAGCCTGACATAAAAGTATACAGGTACCAAAAAAAAACAGGCAAATTCGCGTGCGACATTATTTTTTTATTGTTTAGGGTTCTAAGAAATGTACACTATTTCATAATGGACGAAATATCTAAACCTGTTCTTGCAAAAAAAATTGCTAACCTGAAATCCAATAAGAGTCGTTAATTTAAAATCACATGATTGAAAACAATCAGCTAGAAAAAAATTACAGGGGTTTACAAGGTATTATCACTTCGTTGTGTCACCATGGAAATCTTTTAATTTTGAAGTTGTCAATAATTTAAATATGTCACATTTTGGTTGTGATGCCGGTGATAAAATAGACCAAATAATCAAACCTAACGTACCAAAATAGCAATACATTTTGTGTTACTTCTAAAGTTACCAACAAAATTTGTTACGAATATCCCGCAATCATCCACAAATACGCTCAAAAATCTTATACCTAACACTTTCTCAAGCATGTTGCTTATATGCTTTCGAAAACTGTCATAAGATTTTTTCTATTGTCGATGTCCTTGGGTTATTACTACTGAAAACAGAACGGTTTGTCATCTTAACTTATCAACATTGTAGCATTTTTTTATTTATACCTTTTGTCCATTTGGACTGATATATACATATCTTTGAAAGCACGTTTTTCGAAAATATGTTTTCGAATACAGTTATTCGAAAACTAGGGATGTTTTTAAAACTTTTTTGGAAACCAACTTTTCGAATTTTTTTTAACCACTTTTACAATTTTTTTTAAGAAAACGTGTTTTTAGAAAGTACATTTTTTCAAACATTGTTTCGAAAAAGACTTCGAATATTCATATTAAAAACAGAAACACTTTTTTCAAAATAATTTACTACAGTAGACACAAAGAAGCGTAAACCTGACCGAAGACAAAAACGGTTCGTTTAGGATCTTTTTGTCATTTCTTCTGACATTTTCTAAGCCAGTAGAGTTTACAATTTAAATTTAGAAAAACTTTTTTCTAAAACATATATTTTCGGAAAATATATTTTTGAGAGAATCTTTAAAACATATTTTCCAATAAATTTTGTAGATCCATTTCCGAAAAAACATCTTTCGAAGAAGCTGCTTTTCGAAAATTTTACTTAAATTAACATCAAAAAAGATGTTTGTTGAAAAAATACAGAACAGTTGTCATCTTAGCTTATATGCGACAGGACCAATTGTTTCATTAATATGAAAGTGTTGTTGTAGCATTTTTTTATTTGTGTCTTCTGCTCACGGCGCGCCCCCTGCGCCCCCTAAATCCGCCCGTGGCCCGGTACACAGTGTGGCCCATTAAGTGTGCAACAAATGGGAAATTTTTTTATTAGTTGCACAACCGAAATATAAATACCGCCAAAACTGGTGCATGTCCGATAACCGTATCAGGGGCACTTAGAATAGCTTCACGCAAACAGCATACAGGGCAGGCCAAAAAATATAAAAATCGTTCGAGAATAAAGTACCCTTATTTCGAAAAATTCAGAAAAACGTTATAAAGAAAAGCTGTTTAGAATTAAAAGATATGTCCAAATCCAAAGTCACAGCCTAAATATATATTTTTTTAAAATTTTAATTGTTTTTTATTCCACATGGCATCGACTGCTATGGTCATTAGTTTTTTGCACATGCTATACACATTAATATTAGAAAAAGTACTTGCCTTATTTTTAAGAATATTGGCGAAATTCGAAACTTGTGTGTAATATCGTTGCAACAGACATGAAGTTTTTGGTTACTTATAAAAATGTAAATCTAAGTAAATTTTACAAATTTGCTTCAATTTGATGAAATTTATGCAGTAGTCGTGTTATATATGTATGTATATTGTGGTTAATTTGAAAATGTATTATAGCTGAATATAAAAAATCAATATAAGAGGGTACCTAATTTAAAATATTCCAAAAACATTTTTGTTTTTAATAGAAGGCCATGACTTTGCATTTGGACATATCTTTTAATTCTAAACAACTTTTCTTTATAACGTTTTTCTGTATTTTTCGAAATAAGGGTACTTTACTCTTAAACGATTTTTATATTTTTTGACCTGTTTGAGTTGAAGCCATTCTAATTGCACCTGATATGGTTATCGGACATGCACCAACTTTTGACAGTATTTATATTTCGGTTGTGCAACTAATAAAAAAATTCCCATTTGTTGCATACTAATGGACCACACTGTATATGCCACGAGACAGGAAATCGGTTTAAAGTCAGAGTAAAGCTTAATCTAAACTGCTGGCCACTTGAACTTACACACAGAGATTTTTAAGCAAAATTTAAAGTTCAATATTTTCAACAGGAATGCAAATTTTTGAACGTGTCTTGCAGATTTTAAGAGCTAGTTTTTTTCGGATTAAGCTGCATGACGTATATTTATCGTAGGACCATAGGTTTATTATATACGGGGTGATCAATGAAGTCATGCAAAAAATCAAAAGTTTGTATGAGTGAAATGTCCGCAAAAAATTTTTTTTTCTGCAGCCGTCCCGAAAATAGAATTTTCGGTATGATTTATTAAATCGAAAGTACCCTTTTACAAAAAATCGTACCGAAAGTAGCATTTTCGGGACGATTTATTTCACTTTCGGGACGATTTTAGATATCTAAGTAGGCGGCTTTAACAACAACAAAAACTTTGTATTTAATTATGACAGCGCTTGTCATGTAATATTCGTGTGTGTTTTCGCTTTTTAATTCAAAGAAATGGAAACCAGTAGTGAAAGTGAGGCTGAAATAATTCCAGATGAGATTAGTGAATCTGCTAAAGCGGCTACTAATGAATTATTGCCGGTAAAGTCAAGAGAGAGGTATGAATTAGTCTACAGTTCATTTCATAAATGGAGCAAAGATAAAAATGTGCATACTATAAATGAACAAGTAATTCTTGCATATTTAATGGAAAAATCTAAAATCTTAAAGCCGTCAAGCCTCTGGAGCAACTACTCGATGCTTAAGTCCACAATTAATATTAAAAATAATATAGATATAAGCCGCTATCCCAAAGTTATTGCTTTCCTTAAAAGAAAATCCGTTGGCTATAAACCCAAAAAATCAAAAGTATTGAATAAAGAAGAAATAGATCACTTCGTATCAAAAGCTGCAGATAATGACTACCTAATGACAAAGGTAATATATTTAAATCTAATTCCTCTTCTTCCTTGTGACTATTTTTTTTTACTTTAGGTTGCATTAATAATTGGTTTAGCAGGCGCTTGCCGTCGTGAAGAGCTTTGTAAAATGAATTTGGATGATATAGAAGATAAAACAATCATGTTAGTGATTAAAATTCCTAATTCTAAAACGAATATGGAAAGAACCTTTGTCGTCATTGGAGAAAATAATATTTCTTTATACAGAAAATATTTGTCATTACGTCCAGCAAACACACCACATCGTAGATTATTTGTTTATTATAAAAACCGAAAATGTACTATACAACCTATTGGTATTCACACTTTTGGAAAAATCGCTTGCACAGTTGCTGAATTTCTTAAATTACCGAATCCCAAAGAATACACCGGGCACTGTTTACGTAGAAGCTCAGCCACTTTACTCGCTGAAAGTGGTGGTAGTATAACCAACTTGAAGAGACACGGAGGATGGAAATCAACGAGTGTAGCAGAGGCATACATAGAAAATTCTTTAAAAAACAAAATTCACATAGCTTCACAGATTGAAAAGGGCGGTAAAGAAATTAATATCTTAAAAACTAGTACAATTACTAATACGTCTAATTCTAATTTCAACACTGCCACTTCTGTTAATACCCCTAATAATATTAATATAAGTAATTGTTATAATTGTATAATTAATATTCATAAATAATGTATTCATAAGAGTGGTTGTTATATGTAATTATCTATATAAAGTTCATACATTATTATCCATCGATATCCTTTTTAACATGCAAAACGGCTGCAGAAAAAATATTGTACGTAACACGCTCCAAAAGTGATTTTACGGGACTCGCAGGATTCCAGGACTCGCCTGCGGCTCGTCCTGGAAAATTCCTACTCCTCCCGTAAAATATCACTTTCGGAACTTGTTACGTAAATTACTATTGGTCGTTGCAATATGGTTCGTTACTAAGGTAACATCAATATCTCTAGACGATTTTGTCACTTTTTGGATTAAGGCCCTTAGGTCTTGTACACACTATTAAACATAAAATTTGGGTAGCAAAATTTTTAAAATGCTATAACTTGACATTGGATTGACGGTTCTTGATGATTTTTACGGATTTGGAATCCTTACTTCACGTAGATTTTCTATAATCTAAGCATTTTATTTGGGGGTTGAAATATAGATACAGGTTGAAATTTATTTTTACAAAAACTTAAATAATGCCAAACCTTAGAGCGCGTCGTACCCTACGTTTTTGTCTATTATCGACCCGGTATAATGTGTAAATTTCAACCCCCAAATAAAATGCTTAGATTATACACAGAAAGAAATCTTGGCTAAAATCAACTCAATAACATACCAAATCAATCAGATCCAGGATTGATATAGCGCCCATCACAAATTAAATTAATATCATTTAACTATTTGATTGATTGTGTGTCTAGTTTAAAGTTTATCATTATTAGATAAATTTTAGAAAACAGGTTTAATAGACTTTAGCACAAATACGATTAATATTATATTGATATTTGATAAAATTTATTAGTATATGATTGTGAAAAGAAAACATTTAATTGATTTAATTTAAAATTTGATAAGAATTACTACCTGTTGAGTATAGCTTAGTAAATATGTGCTATAGTATACTACATATTTTCTTGAACCTATCATTTGGTTTTATTGTAATAATCACATTTAGGATGATTCTTGTTTAAACACTAGGTGATTACTAGCAAATCTTAGATTGGTTTAATTAAAATTTTTATTAATTAATTTTTTTTTAATAAATCCAGCAAAAAATTAATAAAATTTGGTAAATATGTGAATAGGTATCCATTGGGAAATAATATTTTCTACTTTTTTATTAAACAATAAATTATTTGAAAAAGTTTTATACGAATTAATAATTCAATGAATTTTAGGATATTTTATGTAAATTAATCATGAACATATAATAAAATTATTAAAGTCTACCTGGTTCAAAAATGTACCTTAATTTTTACATTAAAGATTTTTGGTTTCTACTAAATAACCTGTCCTACCTAATAATTATATCTTTTTATTTGTTATATTCTCTAGTTTGCATTAATAATAGGGCAAATATAAAAAAAACTATTTTTATATTCACATCAAGATTTATTATTTTCAGTAAGATTTATGTTAGGTTTACGGTTGGTGCAAATTCGAAAAAAAAATTACTTAACATCTTAACTTAAAATTAAATTAATATTAAATAACATATTATTTTACTTATATATGACGACACCGAAACTCATAAACCAGGTAAAGGTTAATAAATGTTTTGATTTCATTCAAAAAACATCTAAATAAAATTAAAATATCTGACGTCCTTTTACAGATTAACTATAAGCTAGTATCCAAAATTAATATCCATTTTATTAAAATATTGACGTATTTGATATAATGTTGATAACTATAGTCATTCTGCTAATAAATTAGTTATTAGGTCATTAGTCTAACACAGTTCGATCTATTTTCCAGATTTATTCTGTTTTGATTTTACCACCGCTACTGGGGGGCACAACGTGTGAATTTATTTGGTAATGAGGAAATCTTTAATATCTGAAACAAAATAAACACGTATCTAATTAAAAAATATCATATACCTACATATAAATTAGAAAAAAATTAAGACTACAAAAAAAAAAAAGGAAAAAGTTACAAATGGAAAATATGGGACATACTAGAAACAAAATATGGCATTATGACTTTTGGAAACTACTTTCCAAGTTAATACATAGTTTAGTTATTCTTACCATTTGTTAAGTCTTCTCTTCTCAGTTTCTTAATCAGGCTGTGTTTATCCTTTATATGGATCCGAAAGTATGGGATTATTCTATAATATGCAGTCTTGCCACTTTTCATGTACCTACACTCTTAAAAATGAGTTGGCGTTCCTAACTTATTTTCATTTGTTGCAATACTTAAGTTGTTGGAAATAAGTATTTTTAGTTAAAAGAGCAAAAATATTGGCTTTATAAGTTTTCCTTACATTTAAAAACAGCCACTATAACACAAGAAAATAAGTTGCATGATATTAGTTGGGACAAAATATTAATTTTGTTACTTGAGTTTTAATTTTATTATCAACTTATTAAACAGTTATGATACCTTCGCTTATATTTCCATTAAATAAAAAAAAACATTCGTGGTTACCTATACAAAAAATTAGGGACGCTAAAACGATTTAGTTGTCACAACAAATTTCTTAGCATTATTGACTAATAATTTAACTTGGCAGCAATGCCTTCTTAGTTGTGAGCACAGGTGCTTCCCCACACATACATACATGAGTGGTGTCAGCCGGTGGCAGCAGGTCAATTAGCAGACTGAGCAGACATTTTTATTTTTTTGGCTACTGTTTTATTGCGTCGTGCTAGTGTTTTGTGTTAAACGTTGCGAGTACGGGCATTAATTTGGTGTTGTTGAAAGTATTTTAGTAAGCAGTCAAAACTATATCTGTTTTATGATAAAAAGAAATTTGAACCAGTTAATTTTAATGAACATTTTTTAGCATGTGAAGCGACATCTACAAATTTTTCTAGCCTATTTTTGTTCAAAATATTTAGTGTGTAAACCCAGTTCTTCAATAGAAATAAACGAATTGGTTCTAATTAGTTCTCAGCCTTAGTTTAATGCTTTAATTCTTTTAGCGTTTATTTAGGAAATAGAATATATTTATGTTCATTTTGTTATCGTTCTCAGGCTGTGCAGAGACTCAGAAATAGCGTGGTTATTATAGTTTTTTTTATTAAACAAGTTGGACTTTCTTGTCCAGCCTACATTACATTTAGTATACACTTTAGTTGAGATGCTTTGTAGAGTTTCTGGTTATTTTTTATAGTTATAGTAATCTATAAAGCCAAATAAAGTACTTTGTTGAACATTTTTCTACTTGATTATTTCATACCTTTTTTAACTTCATAAAATAAGATAAATCAAAATTAAAGTGGTTGTAAAACAAATGTAAACAAGTTTTGAAAACTTCATCAATCATACCGAAAATGTGGATTGCAAAAAAAAATTTGTCAGATTCCATGCACTATTAATTTTTATTCAAACCGCAGAACTGGACTTAATACTCAAGAAGATTTACGCAACAAATATTTAACGCCCTCGAGCGTCCAAATTGTAAACTTTTTAAGATTATGACAATAAGGTTTTTTCATCCCAAAGTCGAGTTGTACAATATACCAAAATATTAGACAAATATGGTAAACTTCATTTTTTCTCATTTATCAAGTTCTCATTAGTGCAATGAAAAAGTAATAATTACTCTTTAGATGAATATTGTTATGACCAGCTTTATTACTAAACATAATTTTAAAACAATGTATGTTTATTAATTAAATTGGTCATAACAACCTTCACCTATGTTAGAAAAGTTAATCAAAATTAGTATAAATCTTAGTATCAGTAACAAATATTTCAATTAGTGTGAACCCAACCATTACTCCATGCAACTAAAATTAAATGCTTCTTTAGACAACATATTTAGCTGTTTTAACTACATTTTTTAGTTCTGCTTACTAATAAAGTAGGTCATAACAACCTTCGCCTATGTTAGAAAAATGAATCTAAATTAGAGTGACAACATAAATCTTAGTATAAGTAACATATATTTCAATTAGTTTGAACCCAACCATTAGTTAGTGCAACTAAAATTAAATGCCTCTTTAGTTTACATATTTAGCTGTTTTAACTAGTACCACAGGCAATAGCTGCAACAATTTTGTTTGAGTTGTGATGACTTAAGTTTCGGTTGAGTCCGTTTTCACAAAAAGAAAAGGCTGTATTGACTAAATTTTAGTCATCACTACCAACATATTTTTAAGAGTGTAATCTGTTAATTTTCATACTGTATTTCGAAATGTCTATCTGTAAATATTTTAAGAAATTAGTGGCCAAGTGTAATCTGGAAAGCAGTCAAAACGTTTTTAACAGACTTCCTTAGGAAACTGGTAGGTACTTAGACTGCGAATTGGATGTATGATTTCTTTGTCCACGGGTACACATTTCATATTAGTACAATTAAATTGAACACGTTTTAGAAGGAAATCTTTTCGGAAAACAAAGGAATCGCAGAAATATGAAAATATTCGTAAAACATAACATACATTACATTCACTACCCATATTTAATACACCTAAATATCTAACATTAGTAATATTATTGTTTACTTTTGACATAGTACTACAACGACCACAACAAAAAAGGACCTAAAAATATCTTACCTCTTCTCGTAGTAGAACACTGGAAAACCAGACGCAGCACAGAAACTTTATTTTACTGCGAAGCATACACCACGAATTACTAGTAACAAATGAAGAAGTCGAATAAGCACGAAGAAGGAGGCCGTTTGACCATTTAAAATTACAAAGTTTGCACTAAATTCAATCTTTATTTTATTAAATCTATATAAAGCTGTTACTAATTGTATTCTGATGTGATAAATTTAATCCAATATAAAACAAATATATATCAATTTGATCGACATAGGCTTGTAACAATCTAAAATTTGATAGATCTTGTCATATTACAATTTAACTGTTAGTGCAATTCGATAAATCTGAGAAACCCAATGATAAATATTAGTAAATTAATAAATCATTAAATATATCCAAACAAATATTTTTCTTAAATGTAGCGAACAGTCTCGCTCTGAGTCTAGCAAATAGTTGGATTGATTTAAACTAAGTTTAAACAGAACTAATCAAATTATTAGTGATTTTCAAATAATTAGATAGGTTTAATAAGATTCTGGATAATATTTAGCATACAAGCAATAAATTTATTTCCTGATATCTATCGTAATATGCTGGTATTAATCAAAGGTGTGTCATAAAAGATTTACTTTATTAGGTTAGATTTAGTCAAAATTTTGATTATTTTGATCTTTTTGGATTAAAATATAACTAATTGCTGTAGATTTTGTCTTTTATTGAATCAGTAAAACGATTTGATTCTTTATATCAAATGATTTCTTTCTGTGTAGAAAATCTACGTGAAATAAGGATTCCAAATCCGTAAAAATCATCAAGAACCGTCAATCCGATGTCGTTTTAGCATTTTAAAAATTTTGCTACCCAAATTTTTTGTTTAGTAGTGTGTACAAGACCTAAGGGCCTTAATCCAAAAAGTGACAAAAACGTCTAGAGATATTGATGTTAACTTAGTAACGAACCATATTGCAACGACCAAAAAAATTTTTTGCGGAAATTTCACCCATACAAACTTTTTGATTTTTTGCATGACTTCATTGATCACCCCGTATATAATAAACCTCTGGTCCTACGATAAATATACGTCATGCAGCTTAATCCGACAAAAACTAGCTCTTAAAATCTGCAAGACGCGTTCAAAAATTTGCATTCCTGTTGAAAATATTGAACTTTAAATTTTGCCTAAAAATCTCTATGTGTAAGTTCGAGTGGCCAGCAGTTTATATGCAAAGTTTCACTTTTTTTGCTCGAGTTCTTTAGTTTTCGCGCCAACAGACAAGCTGACGGAAATGGGAATTGATCTAGGGACCCCAAAACGTGGAAATCTGAAAAAATCCAAAGAGGGGATTTTTTACGAGTACAATACCTCTTCTAGAGGATTTAAAAGGAGATAAAATCTAATAAAGACATTAGAATGTCTTTGGTCCTGTTTCTATAACATCACCCGTCGCTAAAATTCGACAGACGTATTGAACTTTTGCGGAGGGAGGCTGAAAAAGAAACGTTCAAAATACGTATAAAATTTTGATTTATTTAATGAATGCTTACCCGGAAAAACTATTGGTTTTCTGTAGCGAATAACCGAAACAATATTGTTAAAAAACCAAAATAGGCACTAAATACTGTTTTTACAACAATTACTGTAATTACCCTTACCGTTTTGATTTATTAGAATTAATTTAAAGACCTGAATATTCTCCTTTGTATGGCATTCCTTTCAGCAACAAAGTGCCATTTGAAGCAAAAATCACAATAAAGACGCCGATATTCTTATTCTTCTGTCTATACACCAAAGAAAAAAATCCAAAAATATCGAACGTATATTATTTAACTTATTGCGTATAAAGAGGTCGTGTAGGGGCAGGTGCGCGGTTCCACCTCGCGATTTGATCGACTATACGCCACGAATTGCTACCACCTTACTGAATACGGAAATAACAAAACAACAACCGCTGAAAACTGAAAACCACCACCATGCGGGGTCAACCCGTGTCAGGTGAAACGGAACAATACTTCGGCGAAAATCTATTCTTCCATTCAGGAAATTTTCTTTGAAGACTGCAATTTTAGATTGACTAAAAGCTTGCCTTGAGGTTGTAAAAACTTGTACTTTTCAAAAAAAAGCCTTCAAAAGATGTTTCAGTGAATCCTATTTTTATATCTTATCTTCTTATGAACCACAGCACAATTTATTTTTTGTTCAAATGAAATAGAAATAAAAAATCTCTGGCGCCCAACGTATGGTAAAATTCAAAACACCATTCACTGTTTATTTCTGCTATTTTTTTTACTAAATATAGCTCCTAAGACAATCACAGAAAAATACACAGGGTGTCTCATTTAAAGAAACTCCACTTCGGTTTATTCACCACACATTCATAGGAGGTGGGGGCATCTAATAAACATCTATTTACCTCACTGAATTCTACGTAAAAACTCTTGTTAGAATCCGTTTTAAAAATAAAACCCAAGCAAGAGAAAAAGCCACGAGCGTCATAGGCATAAAGACATCACGCGTGCTCGTTTTAGAGTATTCCTGGCTTAGTTGCTGGAAACCGATATACCAGTGACGTAGTCCCTTTAAACAAGGCTTTTTTAATTAAATAATTATTAACCTCGGTGTAATTATTAATGATAAACTACCTTAATTGTTTTAATGTCGCAGGTAACAATGTTTGCGCCCCCAATATCTTGTTTTGTATTACATTTTTCATCAGTGTATGCATTTTGCACAGGCACAAAGTCCATAACGTCATTTGGTCAATGACCCACCTAAAATTTTCAATGATCTACCTAATAATTATTTTTTTATTTTTTAAATCCGAAAAATAATCTTTTCTTTCAAAAAGTGCAAGTTCCATGCGACAACTCCTCAAGAAAAAATCAAGCCACCGTATACAACGGTGATCAAGCCAAGCTTGCTCCGCACTCGCCGTATTTTAAATTGACCTCATAGGTGTATATGGACTACATAAAATGCATTAAAGCTAAGAGAGAAACAAACATACGCGCTTGAGGAAGTTAAAAAGAGACACAATTTGTCGACGGCCCACCAATAATATCGCTTTCGGGGCGCGTGTGGTTGTCAACGCCGCCGCGCCGGGTGTCGGTTTGTCGAAAATTCTGGCTCACTAATTTAAATCTGACCAATTTATTATTAAAACAATATTCGCGATTCGCGATACATTTATTATAAGCTTACCTAATTTGATTTTAAGATATTTAGGTAATTACTAATAATAATAATATTAATAATTGTAATGGTGCCTATCAAACCGAAGCAAACCTACTAATTACGACTTTGACAACAAGCTGGCAACGCAGTTGCAGCATTCAATCCGTCTATCGATTTAAAACTGCGGGCATGCGCTCTAGGTTGTGTTTTCTTTTGAGTGTATTTTCGCGAGATCCCGTTAATCTACCTTGAACAGCGTGTCACGTGTATGTCACTTAATGTATCAATGCAGATATCACGTGACTTCTAGTTCCCGGCCGTTCACGGTTGGTCAACGGGATCTCGCGAAAAAATACTCTTTTTTCTTGTCGATATCGATGTGTCAAAATTAATTGCCTACATAACAACAAAATTCTTATTTTAAATTGTTCAAAAATTTTAGTAAAGAGGTACCAAAAATACTGTTTAGTTTTACTTTGATGCTTTGTGTTATTTGTAAAATACTTTCATTTATGTATGTGGTAGTACTGTTCTATGAAAGAATCGTTAATCCACAAGAAGTGTTGTGGATGAGAATCTAAAATGGCACATTGCCATTGTGGGGAATGTAAATTGGATTTCTGTAAACCCTCTAACTTGAGAACTCACGTTAAAAGGAAACATCCAGGTACCTATCTACATTTCTCTACTCGTATTATGCCATAACTAGTGTTTCTATCGTAAATAAAT
Organism: Philopedon plagiatum; assembly: GCA_963971165.1. Lineage (NCBI taxonomy): Eukaryota > Metazoa > Arthropoda > Insecta > Coleoptera > Curculionidae > Philopedon > Philopedon plagiatum. The sequence goes on along the minus strand of OZ020196.1, from coordinate 17,549,016 downwards.
TTTGTTTGAGATTATTGAGATAAACTGGATATAATTGCACCAATAACTAGAAATCCATTTGGTTCTGGTACCTAATTATTATTCATGCAATGAATGTAGTAAATGCTTTGTAAGTTTTGGTAATCTAAGGTTTCATGTTACTGTTTCATAGGTACTGTAGTAACTACAGTTACCTATTTTATGTTTTTTGCGGTGTTTATTTGTGGGTAAATAATTTCTTGGCAAAACTAGGCACATTATTAAAAAGGTTTTATTGATTAAAAAGTGTATTTTGATTGTTGCGTTGATATCACTAGTTGCCCACAAAATTTTGACCCAAAAAAACTCACGGGCCGCGCCTGATATTGCATGTCAAAAATTAAAGAGTATTGTGGTTATTTTAACATAGAATTTGTACCGGAAGAAATAGTAGTAGATTTTGAGGTATCTATTCATAATGCAACTTTAAAAATTTGCCCAAATACTAAAATTACAGGCTGTCAATTTCACCTAACCCAAGCATGGTACAGAAATATTCACAATCTAGGTTTAACACAGAAATACAAATACAAAAATTCTGAGATTGGAAAGTGGCTTCATTATTGTTTTGGTCTTTTATTTTTGGAACCAGAGGACGTTGACGATTTTTATTTCTTTGAACTTTCCGAAATAGATAGGCAATAGACTTGAAAAATTTTCTGATTATCTTGACTTCTTAAAAATTATTTTACAGCTAATTTGAAATTTGGGTTGATGCCTCTGCTGCGTTACAGAAAACTACCAATGCTTGCGAATCGTTTCATTCACATTTTAATCCATCCATGTACCAAACGCGTCCTTCTTTATTTATTTTTGTAAATGCACTTCGTAGTCTACAAACCAAAATCTATATCAAATGCGTAGAAATAATCAAATTCATAAATTTAAAACTATGGCCACTAAGAAAAGTCATGATTTTATTAATATTAAAATTACAGAATATAAAAATAATAATTTGTCAATACTACAATATGTCTCAATAATATCCCATTATTATGTTTGTCGTTAATTAAAATTATAATTTGTAATATGTTTTTCTTATGTAATGTATTATAACGAATTAAGATACGGACCTCGGGTTTGCGGTAAAAAGTATCTTTTTGGAAGGCCTTTAAAATGAGGTACCACACGGCATAGCGTTGCATTTAAAATTTTTGGCCTTAACTCGCTAGCGTCACCCCTCAAGGGGGTTATTATATAAAAAAGTAGATTTATTAACCAAAAAGATCTTTCTAAGTATTTCTATCTTTACTAGTAGCAAATATATTTGCTCATACTTTTCGGACTCCCGGTATGTGTCAACACTGAACCTTCATTGTTTTTTTACAGCAGATATCTGAGCAATAACTATGTTAAAAAATCAAAATAGTGGTAATGCATAAAAATGTATAAACGTAATCTTACATTAGTATACAAAACAAAAACTGTTTTTTTTATCATTTCACTTTCCATCACCTGCTTCCACCCCTTAATGACTGCTACACGCACGCGTACTTTTGTTTTTTTAACCAACCCCTTGTGAAACTTTTAAACCCTCTACAGCACGTGCAAGCTGCTTCCTTTTTATGCACCAGCGAGTCGCATAAAATTGGTTTACGTTTTTCTGTTTATTTTTTTTCTAAACCATATTCAGTATACATAGTGTATATAGCATGATTGTGGAGGATTTCTACTGAAGAAACCTTCATAGTAATGTTCATTATGATACAAATTTTCATTATGAAACCGAGTTATTAGCCAATTTGAAACCCATACTTTTTTAATCAAGTGGCCTCTCTTTAATACAAACATTGACTTTGACAATTAATTTACTAAAATTTGCATTTTCATTAAAACTTTTAAGAATATTTAAATTAGAAATTATGTCAGATTATGGTGTTAGTGATAGTGAAGAATTTAATTTGTTTAACTGTTACTAAATTAAATAAATGTTGTTCAGTTTAATATTTATTAATAAATGGTCGTAGAAAAAATAGTGTATGCAACTCTCATGTAATGGCCATTATTACACTCGCATTCGTAACTACTCGAGCCTTGGCGAGTGTCGTTACTTTATGCTCGTGTATTAATAGCCATCATTACATAATTGTTGCATAAAATACTATTTCTTAACAATATTCAGTATACATAATGTGTATATGAAGTCCCGAACAAATTCGATATTATTTAAAGGAAAAAAAATCGAAAAAAAATGTTGAGATCCGTCAATTTTTATTTTTAATTGCGCATTTTTTGACGTAATAAAATATTATACAGGATATCTCATAAAGGAGTTATGGCGTCATTGATAGTTTTTTTAAATGGAACGCCACATTTTTTACTAGGTTTTCAAATTCTATAAGAAATTCTAAGCATATTTTATGTTACACATCCTATACCGATTTTAAGCTGTTTGCGAGATATGAACGTCTAAAATAAAAATAATATTGGCTGTATTCGAAGTAAACAATTTTTATTTAATTTAAAATTTTACTTACACACATAAAAATGAAGTCTTGTTTCAAGGAAATAATTGCTTTCAGAAATATTTCTTTACTTGGAACACTTGAGATTTTACATAAAGGGAACTTCTTTATTTTAAGGAAACAGTAAGATTTAAAGTGAGAAAAAATATATTTTAACTTCTGTGTTCGATTTAAAGCCATTTCTTTAAACTGAAATACCGTAATTATCAATTGGAACACATCATATTTAAGAATTAACAACATTCAAAAGTTATAGTTTAAGATTTCAGATTTCTTTCACTTAGATAGTATAGTAGGAGCTCAAAACAAAAAAATAATTCGCTCTCGCTGAAATCGCAACGATATTATTTTTAAAAACTCTAGGTAAGTACTTGATTTGAGAAACTAGTTCTTAGTTTAATGCAAATCTACTTTATTATGAAATATCTCTAAGTTTAAGATATTTTGTTTCAGATTTTGAATAAATATGTTTTCAAACAATGATAACAAGTGTTTCTCTGAAAGCGAACATTTTTAATACGAGATTGTGTCATCTTATTATAAGAGCAGTCAAAACCTATGTCCGAAATATATCACTTTTGCTCTGAAAAAACTATTATTTAATTTAAAACCTATTTACACACAAACTAAAGTAAGAACTATTGTAATACGAGATGTTTTCTTTTGTTCCAAGGGCACAAATACGAAAACACTTTTTTCTCTTTGAGACCCTATTTCGTTGCCACATATGAAAGTCAATATACTCTTGAAGAGAAACCAATGGCTTTGCTTTAAGACATTATTTTTATGTGTGTAATTAAATGTTCGAATTGCCTTTCATTCGCTTCTTGGCAGTATCCAAGTCGGTAGACAAACTCCTCTAAAACACCATCGACCACTTCTGGCGTTATTTGCCTAATTTCATATCGAATTCTATTTTTTGGTTCTTCGATATTGTCGGGTTTATTAAATAAATTTATTAAACGTGGCGCCCATGTTGGCCAACTTAATTTTATTTTGACATGGTTTTCGGGCTTTAAAATTTTTAACAATACTGTTCTGTTCTCCTTATAGCATCTTTTGTCAATGGATCTCAGTAGCTATGGAAAACCAAGGAAAATAATTTTAATGGATGACATTAAGAATTAGATTGGTTTTAAAGTTAAGCGTTTTTACTATAAAGTTTATTGTTCAGTTATTTTTACTCAAAATAAATTTTTTCGAACATGAATTAATCGATATGACTTACTATATTTTGGGCGAGGCAGATAATAATTGTCTTTTTGCCGAAAGATTATCCAGAATAAAATATCCTAAGCGGCGAACATTCAGTCCTCGGAGTTTTCAAAATTTAATGGAACGTTTTGGTTTTTACCTAACCCTATAACCGGGTGTAAGATCCGGAGATCTAGCTGGACACTCTATTTGCCCTCTTCTACCTATCCATATCATGGAAAACCGTGTCTAGAGATAATTTAGAACATCGATAAAATAATGGGGCGGCGCACCATCTTGGTGATACCAAATATCAGCAGCGGATAAGTCGTCCTCTGCATTTGGAAATAAAAATGCCAAAGCGGGAACAAGTTCATTTTGAAGAAAACCCAAGTAGAGTTGGCCAGTCAAGGTTTCCTAAAAACAAAATGGACCTATTACTCGATATCCCACTATACCGGCCCAAGCGTTCACTTATTGTCGGTATTATGTGTGGGCTTCAGTTATCCAATGAGGATTCTCTGTTGACCAGTATCGGCAGTTTTGTCTGCTGACTTCCCCATTAAGGCAAAAAATATTATTTTGCGGATGAAATATCCGTCGTTATGACAAATATTCAGCATACTTTCGCAAAATTCTATTCTTCGATCCAGATCGTCTTCATTTAATTCATGTAATAGCTTTATTTTGTAGGGATGATATTTATTAGTTCTTAAAATGTTTCTGACAGAACTTGCTTCAATATGGTTATCGAGAGCTAACAATTCGGTAGATTTCGGTAGGATTTTCTTCTACTGAAAGAAAAATATATAATTTTATGTCTTCCGAATATGCGGGTCTGCCGAACCTTGGAAGATCTCTTACATGTCTAAAGTCTTTAAAGTTCTGTTCTATTATACTAACTGTAGATTAAAATATATGCTGATCTGGGTAATTATGATTAAAAAGCTGGCAAACCTCCAACTGTTGTGTCCGCATTCGGGCTCCATATCCTAGCATCGTTAAAATTTCAATTCTTTGCATTTCAGTCAATTTAATCATGTTTAGGGATAATCACTAAGCCTTTTTTACAAACTAGATTAATTATTATAATCAGTTTAAAAATTACACCCAATCAAACCCAATCAAAACTAACAACAAGAAAATACTGATTTATTTCACAAGTTGTGATACCAAATACAGTATGAACTAAAAATATCACTTTTAATGCAAACAAATATTAAGCGTTAGTATCTCGAAAACAGCTGAAAATCAGTATAGGATGTGTTACATAAAATATGCTTGGAATTTCTTATAGAATTGAAAAACGTAGTAAAAAAGGTGGCATTCCATTAAAAAAACTATCAGTGACGCTATAACTTCTTTATCGGAGATCCTGTATACTATTTTATTATATCAGAAAATGTGCAATCGAGTGTGCAAGTAAAAATAAAAATTCCAAGCAAAGTCCAAGCATTTTTTTCCGTGAATTAGTATCGAATTTATGTATAACATGATTGTGGAGTATTTATACTGAAGTAACCTTTTACGCTACCAAAAGAAAATTAGCATTTAGAATTAATAATAAAAGCCACTGCGTTTAAGACTAATAAAACAAATCCAACAAAAACTTTCTAATTTGTAGTATTGACTGTGGTATTGACTTTTAATATTCAGTGCATTTTTTTAAAGCGGACCATAGGGTTTAACATATTAAATTTTTACCCCATGTTAAACCATGTGCTACTAGAAGTATGGAGATAAAACTTGACATAGGTAAATTCTTAAGATTATGTTAATTTGCTAATTATGCCAAAAAATATCTAAAAAATGCACCTTGTATTATTGTTTTTTGGCTGTTCGTACCAAGTGAAGGTGACACACATTTTCCGACATTTAAAACTTTATTGTTAGGGTGGGCGTCTGTGGGATATGTGTTGAGGGACATTTCTGTTTTTAAACTTCTGTGTGATATGTTGTTTTTTTAGTAATATTGTGTCGCTTATAGGGTTACCGGGAACTAGAAATCCTATTTTGAGTAGAGGATTATATATATATTATATATATATATATATATATATATATATATATATATATATATATATATATATATATATATATATATATATATATATATATACAGTGAGCGTGGCAAATGTACTGCATAAATTCGATAACAATTCAAGGAAAACTTTTTCGGAAAAACGCTCGGACACGTAAACTTTTATATCGAATTTTTCGTTTTTTGATATTAAATTGATATATACAGGGTGACTCATGTAGGAGATATGACGTCATCGGCGGTTTTTTTAAATGAAATACTCCATTTTTTATGGCATCATTGCATTCTACAGAAAATTCTGAGCATATTTCATGTAGAATACCCCATATCTAAACTCTATTGTTTTCCAAATAAATTACGTATAAATGTTAAAATAACGAAATTATTTTGTTATCGGCTAAAATACCCCAAAAAAAAATGGTTGGCTTGGAAAACAACGTCTTCACTTGGTCGTTATCACAATTAATCGTGTCAGAAGCAATGACAAGCAAATGTCAATATCGAAATTAGTTTTATCAGCAAGTTAGTTTACGATCACTGGTAATAAAATTAAGCTTTTCACAATCAAAGCAGTGAAAAACTCTCACGATGGCTCACTTAACAGAAACCCAAAGAATAGAAATTCTAATTTTTATTGGTTGTGGTGACAAGACCAGGACTCAACAAGAGGTATGTGATTTGTTTAACGCAAAGTATCCTGATCATCCTACAAACCAATCCACTATCAGCAGGATTGAGCGGAAATTTAGAGAGACTGGGCAAGTTAAAGATCTGCAAAAAACCGGTCGGCCGAAAATTGACGATGATACAAAAATTAATATTTTGTTGGAAGTTGAAGAAGTCCCACAATGCAATTCCAGAGATATTGCCAAGCAAAATGAAGTTAGTCAGCGGTCAACATTACGTTTATTAAAAAAAGAAAAATATTACCCATACAAAATTAAACTGCTACATGAACTTAACGAAGATGATCCTGACCGTCGGATAGAATTTTGCGAAACCCTTATGAACCTATGCCACAATAATCCAATATTTCATCGCCAAATTCTGTTCACGGATGAAGCTACATTTTGTCTAAATGGCACCGTCAATCGACAAAATTGTAGATATTGGAGTACAAGTAACCCACATTGGATGTTAGAAGCCCATACACAACATCCACAAAAACTAAATGTCTGGGCGGGAATAATTAATGATAGAGTGATAGGACCATTTTTCTTCGAAGAAAATCTTAATGGGGAAAGATATTTGGAATTTCTTCAATACGAGTTAATTCCTGCTCTTGTTGTAATGTTTCCTAATGAAAACGAGCCTGACTTACCTAATGGTAACATCTGGTTTCAGCAAGACGGTGCACCGCCACATTTCGCACGACCCGTTAGAGAATACTTAGAAACTGTTTTTCCACAGCGATGGATTGCCAGAAGGGGCTCAATAGAATGGCCTGCCAGATCCCCGGATCTAACACCATTGGATTATTTCTTATGGGGATATTTGAAGCAAAAGGTCTATGTTACAAAGCCGCATAATTTAGACGATTTAAAAAATAGAATTAGGTTCGAGATTACAAAAATTTCTGAAGATGCAATCCAAAATGTTTTAAAAGAATTTGTAAATAGACTTGCTTATTGTCAAGAAGTACAGGGGTGGCATTTCGAGCATTTAATTAAATAATTATATTTTATTTCTTAATTTTAATTATGAAATCTAATAAAAATTCGTTTTTTAAAATTTATACGTAATTTATTTCGAAAACAATAGAGTTTAGGCATGGGGTATGCTACGTGACATATGCTCAGAATTTTCTGTAGAATGCAATGATGCCATAAAAAATGGAGTATTTCATTTAAAAAAACCGTCGATGACGTCATATCTCCTACATGGGTCACCCTGTATATGTCAATTTAATGTCAAAAAACGAAAAATTTGAAATAAAAATTTACGTGTCCGAGCATTTTTTCGAAAACGTGTTCCTTGAATTGTTATCGATTTTATGCATTACATTTGCCGCTCACTGTATATATATATATATATATATATATATATATATATATATATATATATATATATATATATATATAAACCAACTGCAAGAAAGCACTAAAAAAAAGTATTGTTTTTTTATTACTGAGCCTAAGCTTACTTGAGCTTAGCAGTGTTCAATTTTAAGTAATTTGTACAAAAAATTCTAAACTTTAAAGTCGGTGCAATTTTAAAGTATAATGATAATACATAAACCATAAATAATTAATAAGTTGCGCCGACTTCAAAGTTTAGAATTTGGGTTTACAAATTACCTAAAATTGAACACAGTTAGGCCAAAGTTTACGGAATCGGTAAACTTTGGTTAGGCGTACCATGAGGTTCAGTAAGAAATAAGTATAAAATAGCTATTTATGTAACCAGTTAGGAAATGCCTTATTTTGTTAAACGAATGTAATGTTTGAGGGACGAGCAAAGCTGGATCCTTCAAAATTATAAGAGTTAAACAAAATTGCATTAACTTGTTTCATACAAGATTTTTTGACAAAAATATCTAAATAATATTATTAATTTGAATTATTGTATCAAAACATCTATGTATTCATCAGCAGGCGCGGCCCGTGAGTTTTTTATAAGTTGTTCAAGATTTTGTGGGCAACTAGTGTTATCAACACAACAAGCAAAATACATTTTTTAATTAAGGAAGGTTTTTTAATAATCCGCCTAGTTTTGCCAAGAAATTATTTACCTACAAATAAACACTGCAAAAATCATAAAATAGGTACTGTAGTATATTGAACATTGCTACTCTAGATGTTTATGACTTTTAGTATTCATTTTCTATGTATTTTAGTCTAAGATTGATAGTGACTTCCCGTTTTGATACGTCTGCGTCTCCTCAAAGGAGGTCGCGCCGTGTACTAAAAGTTTGATTATTCGTAAAATAAAATTAGAAAAGCTAACCGAAACTCCGCTTTTAATAAATACAATACTGGCGGCTAGACATAGTAATACGATCTTTGTCTACGCACGCGCAGGCTGCCAGTTGTAGTAGATATTAAATTACTAATACTTTTAAAAATATTTTATCGAGGAACAAGGGCTAAACTTGTTGCCAATACACCTTTTAGAACCGATCTAATTTTTTAAATATCAGCAATTTTAAAAAAAGTTTATATGAGCACAGACTCGAACCCACGACCTCTTGGTCCAGTAGCTGAGAGTCTACCTCTGGACCATGTTGCTAATATGAGAAACCCCGTGCCGATGCCGTTATATTTGATGACTAACGTTGATCGTATTTCTTTGTTTAGCCGCTAATTATTAATACATTAATACAATGCAAATACAATGCGCATATTAGGTACCTAATTAGTTTGTCTTTGTCCAAGCCAAATGTTTTGAAGGAGTATATTTCACGGGTTTGAGTGTATTTCCATAGTTGGAGTGGCGCGATATCATTGGAGGACCGTCGGCAATTTTTGTCTCTTTTTAACTTCCTAAAGCGCGTATGTCTGTTTCTCTCTTGGTTTTAATGAATTTATATCGTCCATATAAATCTTTGAGGCTAATTTAAAATACGGCCCAGCCCGGAGCAAGCTTGGATATCTTTCGACGATGGTTTGGTTTGATTCTTTCTAGGGGAGGTATTGCATGGAACTTGCAGATGGATCATTGAAAATAAATTCAGGTGGGTCATTGACCAAATGACCTTATGGACTTGGGACTATGGACGCTTGGGCATCAAACGAAGAAATTTTTATTTCATTTAGCAGGTATCTAGTAGACAGTTGTCTGGGTTGTCACAATGTCATTTTGAAATTTTATTTGTAATGAAGTGTCGCGTCACAAATTAAATTCTTTCTTTTTAAAATATTGAAAATGTCCGACTCTGAGACCCCAAGTGATATTGAAGAACTTCTGTTGTCTGTTGTACCCGAGAAGTCGAGAGAGAAATACGAAATATTTCGGTATATTTTTGTGTTTCATTTTTTCATAACTAGTTATGAAATTAATAGTCCATCACCAGCTAGGAAATATTTTACTTTTCGTAACTACCTAGTTACGAAAAGTAAGGTGTTTCAAAACTGTCATCGGTTTGAAAAAGTGTCACTTTGGATGTCAAAATTAGGAAAATGTTATTTCATACTTTTCTGTGCTTTTTTAAAGTCGGTTCATTAAAAAAACATATTCGAAAAATTGTATTTTGTAAATTTTTTGTTTGTTCAGGTTAGTGATGACAAATTCTATGTAATATATTATTTTTCTAACTTAAGTAAATTTCCTTAAGGGTGTTTAAAATAGAGTGCAAAGAATTCCATAATACCTTAAATTTAAAGTTTAATTTTCTTTTTTCTTTTCCGGGCAAGAACTCAGGGGCGGCGTCAGAACCTTGGGTGGCCCGGGGCACCATTAAATTTTTCTGGCTGCCACTGTTTCAAGTTTAATTCAAGAACCGCTCACTGGTCAACAGTGGGCTGGCTATTTCAGTATTTAGCATTGGGAAATAAGTAAACAAAACTCACATATTTTCAGAGTTATTGAAATTAAAAATGTTAATTTTTTCAGGTTTATTTAAGATTTAACAATTTCGGTTATAAGTTTTGTTGCGTTTATTAAAAAAATTACGTTTAGATTCACTAAGGAGGTTTAAGACTTAAAATTGGTTTAAGTTAAAATCTTATAGTTAATCAGTTATGTTTTGACAGATTTTTGTCCTGTCTTGTTAATAAGTCGTCATTAAAAACTGAATTATTCTGATATTTCAGCGATTTGCTTGGTTCTCAAATAATTTTTATCTTATAACGGGTTCCTAGAATGAATTTGGGTCTATCATTGTCGAAAGTTGTTACTTACTAAAATTGCTATTTTCTTTATAAATTTGTAGAGAACCTTAGAAACAAATTCATAGTATAAAACTTAGTTGTCTTATTTTTACACTTGTTAGTTTAAAACTTTTGGTTGTCAAACTAGACCGGACTAGCTTTGGAGAATCTGGCCCTTTTTGAGTCTATGGCGGTCTTAAAGATTATGCCCCATTCTTGTATTTCATGCTGTAGTCGTGACACCTCCCTCTAAATCACTCCCGCCTCGGTCATCCTTGCACAAAAAAACTGGCATCGCCACTGTGTGAACCTTGCTTGTGTCTTGGTCAATAAACCAGGGGCGTGGTCAATGAAAGCGGGGGAAACTCCGCTTCCTTAAACTTTTTAGAGATAAAGAAATACATTTTTATACATTAATATTGCATCATTTTTTAACATTATACTATAATTTTATAAATACATGGATTTGTTTTCTTATAATTTATCTGAAATTTTACGCAAACGTAAAAAATTGTATTGCCTAAACGCAACCAATTTCTTTCGCATCACCGTCGTTCCCTGGGCCTGGAAGCGCGTTTCGCAATGACCGCAGTTCGCCTATTACGCCTTCAAGTAGGTCACTGCCCCCGTTTTCAGGCAACGGCACGCGTTACGCGAGGAACTGGGCAAATTTAATAGCCAGGAAAGCGGTCTTTCTACCGCCTTCCGCGAATTTTAGTTTGTTCAGACGGGTTCGCTTGGGTGTATTTAAGGATTCTTCGGGGTGTATTTCTGTTTTTTTTTTGCAGTGAAGTGACTATCTGTTGTGAGTGTGGACAATAATTTAGACTGTGTTTCTGTCGTATGTAGTTTATTAAAAAAATGAATTTCTAGTTGAAACTTTGAAGAAAAAAGTGACATTATTAAGTCTATTAATTTAGAAACAAAAGTGGAAAAGTCGGTAAAAAAATTAACGAGACATTTTCACGTGGAGTTTTACGAAAACTATGAGTGGTTAACCGACTGCAAAATATCAAAATTATTCTGCTGGCCCGGACTACTTTTTAATATAAGTGAGAAAACTCCCTGAAACTCAGGCGGCATTAAAGATTTAAATAATTTTCGCAAAAGTGTAAATCACCATGTCAATAGCAAAGGACATTTAACTACTAGAACTAAAGAAAAAATTTTGGAACAATTAGGAATATGCACATATTTTTTTATTGCATAAATCGTTTAAGGAAGTCATTGCAAACCCAAAAAAAATATTTTGAAGAAAATTACTAGGATAATTTAGCTACAAGAAATGCTTACATTTCGGTATAATTTATTACAATTTAAAAAGCAGCCATTTGTCCTTAGTGCATAATGACGTCAGGAGATCAGCAAAAATAAGTGTTAATCTACACGTTAACGTAAAGCTTAACGTTAAGTCGAACAGGTTTGTTTTTCTCGAAAACAGTCAGAGAGGGAGCAATCGAATTTTTTGGGTTGATAGAGGAATAGTGCAACTAGCCTCGGTCAAAAATTCAGTTATACAGGATGTTTCGTTTCGGAGCTTTTAAACTGCAAAGTCGAAATTTCCGCAGGTCTCAAAAGTGAATTAAATCGATGTAAATTTTTGGAGGTTGTAGAGGACTCGGAGCTTCAGAACTCTATTAAAACTGGTGGGGATCGGAAAATGGTCAGTAATTCTTTTGATTTTTTAAGGTCGAAAAATGGTATTTGCCGGCTTCTTTTTGGTACCTAATAACTCAAAAACAAAACGTTAGGTCGAAACACGGATTCATAAGTGAAACTTTGAAATCCCACATTTACCTAAACCTTAAATATCTGGAAAATGAATATATTTGGGAACAACTGGAAATGTCAATTTTTGACCTAAATATTTCATATACGTCATCGAACGGTTCATATTTCCCATATACGTCATCGGAAAGAGCCCGTCGAAATACATGGTATCAATATTTTTTACTTTCTTCATTCTTTATAGGAAGGAGCAATCGCCGATTAAATTTCGATTTGTTGACTTCTTTTGCCTTCGATATCGGTACATTTCAATCACTCTGTGTTTTTTCCTATCTAATTTTTTTCCAATTTTTCAACGCTATCTTATAGAGGGATAATTACACTTTAAAATGGATAATAACGAATTGGTCATCCAGGAGCGTACTTAAGGGGTAAAAACCGAATTTTCTTGATTTTTTCCGACAAATCCTATTTTTAACCGACATTATTCCACACTATTTTCTTTATTTAGTGATTCTTTTTGAGTTTATTTCAACCGCTTATTATCTAAGAATACCTCCCACTAATTTAAATCGCATATTTTGTCATTAAAGTTACAAATAAATAGGTTTTTTTTGCATCATGGAAATTTAAATTTGAAAATTTTTGAATTTTCAAATTTTCAAAGATTGGCATGAAAACAAAGAATTGCAGTTTATTTATTCGAAATTATTAAGATATGATGTGTCAAAATTTCGCAAAAATGCAAGTTTTTCTTGTAAAATTTAAAGGTTTCTGGACCGATTTCGCCTTGAAATATACATGAATAAGATTTTAGGAACTTTCTACTTAAAGTGCGGGGATATTTCATTGGATGGGTTACGCAATAAATGCCATTTTTATTGATTTTTCGATGACCTTACAACACTGGAATCCGCCATGTACTCACTATGAGTCATAAAAACACCTTTGATGACAGCCAATGGGATCAAGTTTTGAAATTCGCGCGAAAATTTGCAGTAGAAAATCTTTTTTTTTTGTAATAAAGACCCAAATAAATGGATAACAGCAACCGCCATAAACATTTAATTTATGTAGAGAATATATAAAAAAATATATTTCAGATTTATATGAGTTATATGTATATTTCCTATTGAACATAGTTTAGACGATCAATTAAAAATTAGTAAACGAGCCAAGAAAAATAGAGATGTTGTGAAACGTCCAATAGATGTTACTTGGTTTCTGGGAGAACATGAATTAAGTTTCAGGGGCCATAATGAAGCAGGTGGGTTCGCATATCGGGGAAATTATAACGACCTCTTAGAATTTTTAGGAAAATAAAAATTAGTTTAATGAATCGACGGATCGTTTCCCCTTTGTAATTTAGAAAGGTGGTTAACATCTACTTAAAGGGATGGTGAAATCTATACGGAGGTTTCCAGCTCTGTATGTGTGAGTCGGACACTCCTATTATACCCACGGTACATATAGGACTATTAAATAGTACTGAGGTTTAAACCTTATCAAAGAAAATAATTTTCTTTGACCTTATGGGTTGTCCAAAGATAAAGAATTGTTACCGCACGGCACCGCAATAAACTTATCTTTGGAAAATACCTGTACTATTACAATTTTCCGGCAATATTTTAATTGCAAAGTTTAAAACAAAAATAAATTTAAAAGCACGTGCTAAGCATTCCTTCTGCATGCTCCGATGGGCATACCACCATATGATGAGGGTACGCCAGGTTGGTGCACGCGTTAAGAGGCCCTTAGCACCGACCATATCTCCAGGCACCTGGTGCTACCGCCGCTCTTTGTCACCTGGATAATTACTTTATATAGATACTGGGTGACAAAAAAATAAAATATGTAAAGCCCATTAATGCACGTAAAATTTGCACATTTTCGGCCATCCGTTATAATTATTTCCTTAAAAAATGAATAGATTTATTGACTAACCAAAAAATATATTGAAGTTCAACATTAATGGTGATTTTCCCCATGTTATAATTTTAAACATTTCACTTTTCTTTTCGAAATATACGTAGATAAATGTACTACGTAAATAAGCATATCATTTTTGAATTGCAAATTTTAATTTTGAAGAAAATTACTAAGAAAACTTCGCACCCATTTTTTCTAACCAATCACAAGCTTTTATTTTAAATCGTTTACATGGCAACGAGAAAAATTTCCGGAAATATTCATCTTGCTTGAGCTTCCGGCAAAATTGCACTGGAAAGTTTTCTGTCATTTTAAATGTCAAAATATTGACGCGGGAATCGGAGCGTCTGACAATATGTTATTACATTGACAAAAATATTGACCGTATAAAGTGGATATATTGAGGGTTTGATGGATTGATGGAACTGACGTGAATTCGAATTATAGGCATCAATATCAGCGAGTAGGGGAATACTGTCAGTATTACTGATCAGTGATCATCTAGGGTGCGCTGTCAATATTGGATCAATCGTTAGTGTAGAAAAAAATAAGCCTATAGGCACCGTGCAGCAACGAGAGCGTCACAACCTGTACTGGAGCGTTAAAGGTGGAATTGCAGCTAATTCTGTAATGTTCTCCAGCTAAAAATTACAGGTCTAATAGTTTAAGCTACCAAGTATATTATGATATGCATACGGACGTGGAGGCGAATGGAGCTTTCTTTGTATCCCTAAAGATTCACAACACAAGGTTGTATTTTACAGTAGGTATTTATTACGATTTTGTTTTAAAATAGCTATATGCAATTTTTAAATAATAATTTTATATAATAAAGAACACTAAGGCTTGATGGTGTAAATGAACACAAAGGACATTTATAAAGTTATAATAAAAATTTCATAAAATTCGATAATTTCAATTTAGTCGAAATTACTTAAATATACTTCAAACAAGTTGCGGAAGTTCAAGATGCTCTAGTAAAATGTATGTTGCATAAATTTAAAAAAAAAAACAGTGGATAGTAACCATTAACTTTCTGGAAACAAGAAAATGGGGCAAACGTTACATTGCACTATATTGTGAAAAATTGAATTTTTTCCGCCTATATGCCAGTGTGCGTCGACGTCGCTTGCCGTCCACATGCGCCCAGTCGATTCCCGAGCCGGCGCGGCGCGGCGCGGCGGGCGGGTATGTGTTGCGGGGACAGTTATACAGCTCTATTTATTACTGTTAAAGTATAGCGTAAGATAAATAAAAAAAACTTATGTGGCGCTTATTAGCCCATAACATTATCCTAAAAATACCCTTATTCTTTTACTTCCTTGATTTCTGCATTTAGGTAAAGTTATGATTTGTAGAAACATAAGCAGTCAGAATAAATGAACCAACTGTCGGCAAGATAATAGAATAGCCCACAAATTATCTGCTTCTCCTTGTGGTCATTGTTGTCTTTTTAATCAAATATAACGTTTCTTATCCACGAGATATCCTAATCTTCAGGAAGTAATCAAGAAAATAAATCAACAGCCATAATAGCACTTTTATTTACATGACATGCGACGCCACAACCAATGGGAGCACGTTTCGCAAGTTTCGAATTTTTAAAGAAAATTTGTAAGAGAATTTGTTTTCTTAATAAAAGTCAAAATAAATGGTTAAAAACAGCAGCCATACATATTTAATTTATGTGGAGAATACATAAACAAATTAGAGTTATTTGAATTATAGGCCGAGTTCCTATTGGCCGAGCGGCGCTTAAAGTTAGTCTATGCCATAGAGTACAAGAAAATCCATTATTTTTTGTGGAAATTAGGCATTTTTTTAAATAGGAAATCTTTGGTTAGCCGAACCCCTCGTCCAATTTTACAATAAATGATTATCTTTGCGATAATTTTTAACATTATGAAAATAGACCATAGCTGGCAACATTGCTTTTTTCATCTCTTCTATTTATATTCTATTTCTATTTATATTCCTGACTATCTCACTCGCACAACCCTAATTCCTTACGCACGCTATACGCTATGTGATCCTTACAGTTAACATTTCTTTTTTGCTGTTTTCTTATACTCAGTGAAATGAAAATTTTTAAAGTGGTTTGGCTGGGGGTTGGAACAAAGTAAAAGGTGACAAACCAATTTTTTTTTGTAATACTGATAGACTGTTTAATAAAAGAACTATATTTGTAACTCAAACGTATTTTTATTAAAAAAAAGTATTGCAAAAGTGATCATTAATTGCAAAATTGCACAAGGAGTGATTTGGCTAGCAAACGATTTATTATTTACCGAATATATATTTTTCTTAAGAGATAGTTTCTGGAATATAAATTTCTTTTATGTTTTGGGTATTCCATGGTATAGATAAACTAAACTTCAATTAGAGAGTAAAATTGTTTTAAAGCTTTAAAAAATCTTTTATGCCCTTAAAAACCACATAATAGAGGTTATGTATCCCATGTTAAAACAAGACATTGCCTATTAGGCAATCGAAATTGAAGAATACGCCGCCGCCCTTGGCGTTAGTTGTGAAATCCCGATTCGACGGAATCGAAGGGAAGCAATTTTATTTCAGTCACCGGCACATGGGTGAAACTTGAATTGAATAAGTGAAAACACGACCGTTACACCATTAGTAGTTCATCGTACCACTACGTGGCACTGTGGGATAATTCTTCTGCAAGTAGGCTACCATAATTTCACTCGTTCTTTGAACTTTAAGACTGTTGACGTGTAAACGTTTGTCAAATTTCGCCGCAATCTGTGACAGGTCGGTGCAATAATTATTATTTTATAGTTTTAAACAATTTCATTCCTTATTTTTGTATTTTTTGAATTCATTTATAACATTGAAACTGTTGCAAATTTTAGGATGGTTTTAAGTGAAGTGAAGTGAAAGTGTATGTTTTGTTTTAATAATAAAATGTGTTTAAAGAACAATGGTAAAATAAGCAATTTTTTGCCTGTCAAGGTATCATAAGCGAAAGATAATAATATTATTTATTATGGATTTTGAACAACGTGATGTGATTAGAATTTACTTGATACTAAGGAAAAAGGTTTTCCCGGAAGCATCCGCTAATTCTAATTGCGCCATCATGTTCAGCAGGTCAAAATTCACAAAAAATATCATTTTTGTCACCTGCCTTAATGGACACAAAAGAGCCTTTTTTAACATTGTTCTTTTTGTTGTTTGTCCTTTAAGAATTCTGCTTTTGTTTAAACAATATATTTAATATTTGTTTTAAATAATGCTGGTTTGAAGTGGAGGCAGAGAAATTAATAGTTTTAGCCTCAACTCAATGTTGTCTGTTAATTTTTTCCCTCGTACGTCCTAATTTTCTTATAAATCCTGGTAGACAATGTTTTTAATACTGGTTTTACATTTGTGTAGTTATCCATTCATTCCATTCCTTCATGAATTTCAGCATGAATTTGTAAAAATTTGGCGTCATCTTTCAAGCTTAGGGGCAACTTAGGGGTATTATATAGGTATATAGTCTCAACTTTATAAAAATTACACATTTCCATGGAAAACTACTCATATGTAAAAGGGATATACCTAACACACGTTTTACATATAAGTTTAGTGAACAAAAGTGTTATAAAAATTGCACTTTTATATAAGACAAAACTGCCAAGTTGCAGAATAGAGGCTGTCGTTTTTAAAATATTTTTGCCAGCTCTATTTAGGTACCTAAATAAAATAAATTGGAAATTTTACCTTTCTTTATTTCCTGTTCAGTCTACTAACTTGTATTTTTTTAATTTACTTGCATTTTGGGCTATTCTTTTCATAACAATGTAATAACAATAACTGTTTGGTAAATAAAGCCGAAATGTTCATAATTTGAAGTTTTATTATATTATAAGCTAAATTTTACATTTTATTCTGTGTAGGGTTTATAAGTATCAGTATTTGATTGTTAAAGACTGTTATTGTTTTTTTAGTTTGGTAATAGGTAATGTCCTCTAAAATATAATCTAATCAGTAAAATCATCAATTTATAGCTGGTTGTACTGAATACGTAATATTTTATTGTGTCATACGAAAAAAAATCAATAAATCGTCTTTAAAATAATCAAATACTAGCTTGAAAATAAATTAATACATTAAACATATCACTTTTAAACTACCCGCCACGAGGAAACGAGCTGCAGCGACATCTGGTGGTACGATGCGTACTAATTTATTGATTTTTATTTAAATTTCGTGTTTCTACAACACTTCTAACCTCTTATATATTTTTTGGTCACCGGTAAGACTGTGTGAATCCTGTGATCCTATAATCGGATCACAGGCAAAATCAGAGCCTAATTCTGAGTTCAAATACTGTATTCCATCGTTTCTCAACCTTTTTACTGTCGTGACCCCCTAAAAAGCCAGAAAATAAAGTAAAAAAACCTTAAGACCCACAGTTTAACATTGCTAACGTGAAAAATTCATTATTTAATACAAGTATTTTTCGTTTCGTATACGAGCCTTACTTTTTTGATAGATTGCGACCCCCCCCCCCCCCCCCCATACCTAATCGTGAGCCCAAGGTTGAGAAACGATGCTGTATTCGATCGTAACTTCAGGTAAAAAGCATTAAAGGAGAAAATGAGAAAATTCATTTTGACCACGACTGTATAGGACTGATTGAAGAATACACCTTAGTTGGTTATGGAATATTCATTGTTTGTTGCGATATGATGTACGACTATACACCAATACTTCTACTACTTCTAACTTGTATTTTTTTAATTTACTTGCATTTTGGGCTATTCTTTTCATAACAATGTAATAACAATAACTGTTTGGTAAATAAAGCCGAAATGTTCATAATTTGAAGTTTTATTATATTATAAGCTAAATTTTACATTTTATTCTGTGTAGGGTTTATAAGTATCAGTATTTGATTGTTAAAGACTGTTATTGTTTTTTTAGTTTGGTAATAGGTAATGTCCTCTAAAATATAATCTAATCAGTAAAATCATCAATTTATAGCTGGTTGTACTGAATACGTAATATTTTATTGTGTCATACGAAAAAAAATCAATAAATCGTCTTTAAAATAATCAAATACTAGCTTGAAAATAAATTAATACATTAAACATATCACTTTTAAACTACCCGCCACGAGGAAACGAGCTGCAGCGACATCTGGTGGTACGATGCGTACTAATTTATTGATTTTTATTTAAATTTCGTGTTTCTACAACACTTCTAACCTCTTATATATTTTTTGGTCACCGGTAAGACTGTGTGAATCCTGTGATCCTATAATCGGATCACAGGCAAAATCAGAGCCTAATTCTGAGTTCAAATACTGTATTCCATCGTTTCTCAACCTTTTTACTGTCGTGACCCCCTAAAAAGCCAGAAAATAAAGTAAAAAAACCTTAAGACCCACAGTTTAACATTGCTAACGTGAAAAATTCATTATTTAATACAAGTATTTTTCGTTTCGTATACGAGCCTTACTTTTTTGATAGATTGCGACCCCCCCCCCCCCCCCCCCATACCTAATCGTGAGCCCAAGGTTGAGAAACGATGCTGTATTCGATCGTAACTTCAGGTAAAAAGCATTAAAGGAGAAAATGAGAAAATTCATTTTGACCACGACTGTATAGGACTGATTGAAGAATACACCTTAGTTGGTTATGGAATATTCATTGTTTGTTGCGATATGATGTACGACTATACACCAATACTTCTTTTTATAATTTTTCCTCGTCTGTTCCTTAAATTTTTTCCATTAAATTGGTTTATTTATACCATTAAATATTGGAACCATATTCACTGTTTAGACACTGAATCATGCTGCTCATATCTGTTTAGTATAGTCAGATACTGGATATTATTATGACCCGTGCCATGCCATCTTTGCTTCGATGATTACGCTCATGTGGGTAATTCACAGTTATTTTAAAGACGTTTAGAGATACAGTGACAAAAATAGATTTTAATTTATTTATTTGTTTTATTATAAGCGCTTTATTTTTTTTAAGGTTTAGTTAACAATAACGTTTTTTAAAATTGATACCTATTTTTCACATGTAGCTTCTTAAGAGGAGTAATCAGCTCCAATCCCTACTATTTTCTTGTTTTCTTTTACATCGTTACTATAAGAAAAACCAACGACTCTTCGGTGAAGACACATTAAAAAGGCATAGTATAATTCCATAAATAAATCGAAATTTTATGTTGTAATGTTTTCCTAAAACGGCGCGCCACAAGAATCGACACAAGCATTGAAATTTTCTTGATGCATATATGTCTTTCTATGTGTCTTCACAGGAAATTTATTGGTTCTTTATAGCAAATACTGAGCAACAACAATATTAAAGCTGATTACTTCGCTTAAATTATAAAAACGTATTAGGACGTCTACCCAAACAGCACACGATATCCAATGGACGTCCATTTTAAAGCCATTAGAGGGTCAGGACACTCAGGACATCCATGGACCACTTTCGGAAGTCGTATGGATATCCATTTATGTAATGCCCATGGACATGTACATTTGTACGTCCATTGGTAATCCATAATATCCATGGTCCTGTAACGGAGGTCATATGGATATCCATTTATGTAATGACAGTGGACATGTAAATTTGTACGTCCATTGGTAATCCAGAATATCCATGGTCCTATAACGGAGGTCATGGATATACATTTATGTAATTCCAATGGACACGTAAATTTGTACGTCCATTGGTAATCCAGAATATCCATGGTCCTGTAACGGAGGTCATATGGATATACATTTATGTAATGTCAATGGACACGTAAATTTGTACGTCCATTGGTAATCCAGAATATCCATTGTCCTGTAACGGAGGTCACATGGATGTTCATTTCTTAAAGCCATTGGATATATGATTTTAGATGTCCATTGGGAATCCAGAATATCCATAGATGTTAATTTTTGTAAAGCCATTGGTCATAGAGGTTTTTAGATCTCCATTGATAATATCCATGGCTTTGTAACGGAGGCACATTGATGTACATCTTTATAAATCTATTATTGGACCGGGACGATTTTAGGTGTCTATTTTGATAATTCACATTGGCAATTTTCCATTGGATGTCCATTCGGAACATTCAATGGACGTGACGCCATGTCCAGGATGTACTTGAACGTCCTACCCAGATAGCACAAGACGTCCACGTCAAAATTTGTCCATAATGTATCCAGTACGTCTATGGACATTTTTGAACGGTCCACTGGATATCCATTTATTCTAGTGCTTATGGATGTACAATTTTGGACATGTTTTGTACTTCGATATAGCGCCCTCACTCGGAAAATTGGTAAACTAAACAATTGAACCAGTTATTAAAAGAGGGCGGCGTGTTCCATTTATCTTATCGTTGTTTTCCGAAGTGAAATAAGTTCAAATACATTGTTACATAGTCATAAATTATTACCGTAAGGAATATAAGTCTCCCAGGAATGCTGCTTATTGCGCAATGCAATGCAAATGCAATTTGTAAATAGAAAACTTTAACACAGGAAACCAACAACAACGCATTTCAAGCTCCACAGCAAAAAGCTCTCACTGACTCTGCAAGCTTCTGCGGAAAGAGTCGTTTTTCCTCATTTGCACGTCGTTGAGTAACCAAGGGTTAACACCAACCCCGGCCGCACCCCGGCTGTGTTGTCGCGCTGGACTTCCCTGTATAGGGGTCGTAGCGTCGACTTCTGTAAATGCGTGCGCATTAGATGCGCACGCATTAGTTAAGTTACTAGGTGACGTTATATAGCATATTATTAAGAAAAAGAGATTTTTCAAAATAATGCTGCTTATTGCAAAGAATTTGAGGATCTAGTAGATATCGATGAGCTCAGCCGTTTCATGACTGACTTTTTAAATATTTTTAAATCTCATCCCAACCAGATGGAGAGATCATTCGCCATAGTCCACTTTCTCACTAAGCAAATATACACATATGGGATATAAAACTAAAAATTGCATTATGGAACGCGAATGGTCTCTCCAATAAGTTGGGAGAATTTTTAAATTTTGTATATAGCCAAAAAATTGATATAATGATCATTACGGAAACAAAAATGAATGTGAACAAAAAACTTAATGTAAGAAATTTTAAAGTGCATAGGCGTGATCGCAATATACGGGGGGGGGGGGGGGGCGTAGCTGCTATTAAAGAACACCATTCCTCATGTTCTTTTACCAAATAATGGTTCTGCCATTGAGAATATTTCTATCAAATTGAGGAATGGTGTTGTAATCAATGGCAGCAACGCCCGCCCAAACCTACGAATGGTTGAAAACGACCTTGACGTCATTTTCAACCATAGTATACAAATAATGATCTTGGGGGACCTAAACGCAAGACATACTTCGTGGCGTAACCGCAGAAACAACCGCAACGGCGAGTTTATCTGCGATTACGTCACGAACAACGACATACAACTACTGAGCACCCCAACACCTACGCATTATCCTGTGAATGGTATGACGCCGTCATACATTGACGTCGTCTTAAATAAGAACATTTTAAATCTTCCTGATCTTGTTGTTCTTGATAAACTACCTTCGGACCATCTTCCTCTGGTCACCGAATATATAACACATAGAAGGATTACTCTCCAATAAGCGCGAACACGCCCGAGACTGCGCGACGAAATTTTCCCTTCTCATCTCGTCCCCGCTTGAGGGCAAATTCGCCCGAGTTGATTCATTCGACGACGCGTGGTGGTATAAAGTGGATCAAATAAGCGGACGGAGAGTTCTGTGTTGTTTATATAGGGGTGACTGAATAAATTTAAATTAATACTTTTTTGTGTGTTGAACATTTTTTTACTTTTTCGTTCTGGTGGTGGTGTTAATCTCTTTGTGTAGTAAAAATAAAAACAAACAAAACAAAAGAATTGCATACCCTTAAAAAATTAAAGAACGTAAAACTAAATAAATAATGTTTATTAATTTAGCTCCCAAAATCTTTTGTCAATAGATTCGGAACGGAAGGTCGATGGTCGAATATCGAAAGATAATCATCGATATTGGCATCGATGTTTATGACCCCTAACATCAATGGCAAAACATCGAATATCAATAAGAGAACATCGATGTTTTTTAAACATTCTAACATCGCCCAGCACTGCGCGCAGACGAGCCTTAATATGGCGAGACGTTTTGGGTCACGCGGCAGCCGAATCTTTCAATTTTAACTAACGATAACTTGAACACTATAAGTCGTAGAAACTGCGTTTTTTTTTAAACTTTGTCGATGTTTTGGCTTTCCTTCGTATGCAGATGGTATGACCAAATTCTTTAAAACATAAAAGTTTCTCGCTTACTGAAAAAAGTGCTGCAATTAAAGTACCTACATGTTGAAGTTTCACCAAGTTTTACAAAAAAAAAACTAGAGTTTTCAAAAAAACAAAATGACTCAGTAGCCTTCGCTCACATTTCTTCTATGGATTAAAAAATATATAACGGAACTATCTCGATTAGTTCGCGAGGTATGTGTAAAAATGTAAGAGACATTAATTTTGTCACATTTATGACATTTTTCGTCATAAAAAAATTTGACCTTCCAAAAAATGTTGTAATTGGCCATTTCAGATAGCCTAGACCCTAGCCAATCATTCTGTGAAGGTCCCATGTAGTTGTACCTTACAATTGTTTTTAACTTATATTTGTCGATTTTTTAAATATTTTATTTAGAATGACAAACAACGTTCCTTTTGTTTTGCTCCTATCGTCAACATACTGCCATGACAATAAGGCATGTACCGACATAATCGATTATGATCCCAATATAATTACAAATTAATGTGCCTTCTTTTATGAATATAATATATACCACTTGGAACTTGCCTACCTTTAAAGAGAACAGTAGGTAAAGAAACAAAAACAAACTTTGTCACTTTGTATAACTTTCTCACAATATGGTTGGATTCATTAAATATTTAACTATTCTTCTATAACTGTCATATTAAATTATAAAATTTAACCAAAAATCTTAACATTTTAATTTTTTATAGTGTTCACCGTGTATATATTGAACACAAAGGATATACTTTTTCGAGTAGGGTTAAGGCGTACTTTGCATACAAAATTTCATCCTTTTCCGTCAACTAGTTTTGGAGCTGTCGGGCTAACAGATAGACCGACAGACAGGAAGACGGAAATGGACAACATACATTGTTGTCATCTAGGAACCCCAAAACGGTAACATCTGTCAAAATCTCGGAAGGTCTGTTACGCCGTTAATAATTTCTTAGTTATTTTAGGCATATTATATTACCACTCGTTTTTTCAGTATTAACTGATTTCTAATAAAAAACAAACTTAGTATTTAATTTATTTGTAGGTGCTGGAACTTACTTTACGCAAATTATATTGTATATACTTAGGTTAAGAAAAAACAGTAATCCAATAAGTTTTTCTTTATTTCAAATTTAACTAACTATAAGTAAAGAACGCAGCTCAACTGTGTGTTTTTAAATAAAAATATTTCCCTACATGTATTTAAAAAATATATTCTCAGTTTCTTTTTATCCGATATATTAAGTTTATTATTTGATCGATCTAAAACACACTTTAATGTTGTTTCTATTGTAACTACTTTATTGTAGATAAATAATAGTTTGCAGTGTTGTTGCTAACAAATTGAACTGCGTTCTTATAGTAACTTTATGTTAATACAACTGATTAATTAAAAAACTGTAGTTTACTTTTAGTTTTATTCCGTTCCTACAGAGTAACCCTCGTAAAACAGCTCGGCCCGCTTACACATATCGCGTGCACGTATCGCCCTCGTAATTTGGGATTTCCGTCTGCGACCTCGCAAGTCTTAAAATTCGAGAAAATACATTCGGCTGCTGGCGGCGATGCTTTGATCTTAGAACATCACAGTGCCGCGCAGGAGTGACCCTTCTATGTGTTATTGTGTTATATATTCGGTGCCTCTGGTGTTGGATTGGAATGCCGACATCAGCGGGGAGGATGGCCCGAAATCATGGCTATACAGCGCGGCAGCGGAGCGAACTGGGGTTTTTTCAGGCAGCTTGTCAACGAAAAAACCGAAATTAACAACAACATTAACACGGTTGAAATTTTGGAAAACGAAGTTGACAAGCTGACTGAAAATCTCCAGTTTGCCCGCAATAAAATAGCAAAAAAGGTCAGCGTAAAGCCAGCGGAGGACCGCCTCGCTGGCGAAATCGCTGACCTTATTAAATTCAAAAACAAGATCAGGAAGAGATGGCAAAAATATCGGCGACCACAGGATGGTGCGAGGGTCAAAGTACTACAAACGACAATACGGACAAAAATCAACGAACACAAAAACAACGCATGGGCCAACGTCCTTGGTGGGTTATCTGTGTTAGACAACTCACTGTGGAAGTTGACCCGCAGACTAAAAAACAAATACAATAAAATCCCGACATTAAATTCAACTAGACCACAAACTAATGCAGAGAAGGCCGAAGTGCTCGCAGAGCATTTGGCCGATATCTGCAAAGGTACACCTAACACGACTAACGAACAAAATGACATAACAGATATAATAAACAAAACGGTACATAACAAATATCCTATCCCCCCATCCATGATCCCTAGGTTGTTGACAACGCCTGGTGAGCTGAAAACGGTCATCAGGTTGTTGCCCAACAACAAAGCCCCTGGAGAGGACGAAATTTCCTACTCATTAATAAAAAACATGCCGAGAAAGGCTGTAGTACAACTAATGTACATTATAAACGCAGTGGTTGTGCTACAGCATTTCCCGGCAAAATGGAAGAATGCATCGGTGATACCGATTCTTAAGGCGGGTAAAGATCCGACGAAGGCGGAATCTTACCGTCCAATAGCGTTACTCAGTAGCTTATCCAAACTTACGGAGAAAATTCTTCTCCGTAAAATCAATGGCCTAAACCTGGAAAGCGCGGTGCCGGACGAACAGTTCGGATTCAGGGCAGGACACAGTACGACACTCTTGGTTGCGAAAGTAGTCCAAGATGCGCTACAAAAGATTAACATGCAGCAGAATACTGTGTTGCTGTCCCTGGACGTCCGCAGGGCGTTCGACACCGTGTGGTTTAACGGACTATTGTACAAGCTACTGGTAACGCACAACTTTCCACTTTACTTGGTATCACTGATGCATTCATACATAACAGGGAGAAGTTTCAGAGTGAGGGTGGAAAACTCACCCTCATCAAAGAAACTAATTCATGCGGGAGTCCCTCAGGGAACCGTCCTCTCCCCAAAACTCTTTTCCCTATATACTTCTGACATTCCAAAATTCCCATCAACGAACTTGGCCATGTTTGCGGATGACGTGCTGGTATACGCCAGTTCGTTTTACGCAGACGTGGCCAAATCCCACATTAAACAACCATTTACATTATCTCCTTCCTTGGTACGAGAAATGGAAAATGGAAATTAATGAGGCTAAGTGTGAGTGCGTAGTATACTCACACGAAAGTTCTCGAAAAATGTGATCCACGTCCCAATCCGCATAAACAACGTCCATATACTACCGGCTAAAAAGCTGAAGTATCTGGGAGTTATCCTTGACGAACGGCGCCGCTTTGCATCGCACATTTCCTATATTTTGCAAAAATCCTTCCTGGCGATGCAAAGCCTCTATTCAATCATGTCTCCAAAATCCCCATTAAACCCAAGGAATAAATTGGTGATTTACAAACAAATTCTATATAAGGCCTATAATGATGTATGCTGCACCAGTTTGGTGCATCATCTCAGATACGCAAATGGGAAGACTGCAGCGTTTTCAGAATGTGGCACTAAGATGTGCCACTTCTGCAAGACGCGCCACTGTCATCCGAGAACTGCATGAGCTCGCCGACATAACTATGTTCGGTGAGCACATCCGCGGTATCTCGGATGATTTTTATAGACATAAAACTGGCGCGTCTATTCTAACATCAAATCTGACTAGAGTCAGCGGCCCGCCCCGGGTGTCACCCTTTCAGGGGTGACACCCGCATCAAACAAAAATGAAAATTATAACAATACAATATCCTGCCCCGGGTGACACCCTTTAAGGAGTGACACCCGCATCAAACAAAAACCAAAATTATAACAATACAATAGCCTGCTCCGGGTGACACCCTTTAAGGAGTGACACCCGCATCAAACAAAAATCAAAATTATAACAATACAGTAGCCTGCCCCGGGTGACACCCGCATCAAACAAAAATCGAAATTATAAGAATACAATAGCCTGTCCCGGGTGACACTCTTTAAGGAGTGACACTCGCATCAAACAAAAATCAAAATTATAACAATACAATAGCCTGCCCCGGGTGACACCCTTTAAGGAGTGACAAACGCATCAAACAAAAATCAAAATTATAACAATACAACAAAAAATCGCACATTCGAGGGCAATGGGCTTGTTTAGTTATTTCGCGTTTTCAATAAATATGTTAATATTATTGCACAATCAGTCAATCGAAAAACACACACACAAAATTACGTCTGTTGGACGGATAATAACTAAAATATTAAGGTTTAAAATTCGACAAAATTGAAAACATTCAGTTTCCAGCTTGACGTCATCCCACGAAAAACAACTGAATGTAACGGGCAATGCGATAAATCCAATACAACACCGCCATGATTCCCTAAGGGGAATAAAATTTTTGACAAGTGTCATTTTGACAAAGTTCATTGCAAAATCTTTCCAGCGGTGCCAGTGTTTATCGCTCATCGTGGGATTACGTCACCAGACGTCATCGTCCCGTTTCATAATGAGCGATGTTTGACCGCTGTTTTGGGGGTGAATTCCATCAAAAATAATTCTAATATTTTGGAGATAAGCTGTTCGAATGAAGCACTTTTGTATTATGAAATAAATAAAATTTGCTGGATAAGCCCATTAAAATTAAAATATAAAAAAAATTGCACGTTTGTGCGAGCTTAAAAAAGTCGATTTGCAAAACTCTCCAAAATTCAATAAATCTAGCCAATATCAATACCAAAACGTAATGCAGACCAGTCAAATAATGGTTGTTTAATGAATCCACTTATGGTAAAAGAAATGATGACTGATCAGAAATGTACTGAGAGCGAGTGGCGGTAGCAAGCGCCTTGGTTATTCCTCCATTGGCGGCGCGGCGTAATTAGGTATTCATCATGGATCTAACGATAAAAAGTCAAACGTGAGAAGTGATTGCCAATGTTTATAGGGTCTGTTATGAAGAGGCCATTGTTTTCTTTGTTAAAAGTTTTTGTTAAATATTTAAGTAAATCTATAGTGAATATTTTTGCTATATTTATTTGTTACCTTTTATTCAGACAAAAATAATAAGTACGCCCATTTTCGTAGAATTTATTAGAATGGCCTGGCCATTTTTTGTGGCATTTCCCCCTTTCGTCTCTGTCACAGACTGATTTGCCAAACTTCATACAGGACATACTAGTTTATGAATAAAAGTTTGTAAATGTTTCAAGCAAGAATTTTTATCTACATGTAAAATTTTATACCTAGAGATTTGTTTTAATTGTAGGACTTTAGTAATTATTTTTAAAAAATTATCTATTTTAAATTTTTCCTATTTAAAAATCCAGGAGTATCACCAAAAATGTAATGATAAAATAGAAATTTTGCCGCCAAAAGTAACCCAAACGGGTTAGTTTGGGCGTGGCACCCAAAAAAATTTTTTTTAGCCATCATACCCTACCATGGGGTGATAGCATTGATAGCCGCCCCGGGTGTCACCCACCCTAGCTACGCCACTGTATGTATGTGCATGAAAGGGCTGTAAATACGAATAAATGAGGAACGAATGGTTATGTAAATATGAATGAATGAAGAATAAATGCTTGTATATAATTTTAGTGTGTGAATGGGTAAATGTATATAATGTAAATAGCAAGAATGGTAGCATGAAACTGGGATCCGTAATGATCATTTTGTAAATATGTATATAGCACCCTCTTTTTAAGCTGGCTTTTTACTGTCATTTTTTCCAGCAGTCCTTTATGTCAAGTGTATATCCTAAATGTCAAATTTGTAAATGAAGGGTAGAAATGCTAGGAAGCCTAAGTGCCAAAAGCTTAATTTGTCACAAAGAAAGTTTTAGTTTTTGGCACTTAGGCTCCTTAGCTTTTCCATTGCTTAGAAAGGTAAAAAACTAGTAAGCCTAAGTGCCAAATTTTAATACTAAAACTTTTTTATATTTTGGGTAATGGCTTTATTAAAGTACAAAAAATATCAAGTATACGCCTTTAAACAAGTTAGATACTACATTTTAAAGACCGCAAAAACTAATTCGGAAGGTTTCTGTAAAATTTCTTGTGTTCATTGTTAAAGAAAGGTACCATTTCTAATAAATTCTTTCTTTTTTCTTGATTTATTACAACACCTTTTGGCTTTTCCTGCAGTTTGGCACGTTTTAAACCTTCAACTGTTTTTCCTACACACTAACTTTCTCCCAGCTTTCTACCCGACTGATTGAAGTTTTCATTTCAACGCAACCCTCCTTTAAGAATACTTTTGATACTCTTATACCAGTGGCTTTTGAGATATTCATGGCTTTGGTATTAATAAGATTATCTGCTGCATTCTGTATTGCAAAAAAATGACCCTGAGAACCCATATCTACAATCTCAAAAGGATTGTGATGTCTAGCAGTAGCAGTTCTTACAATATTATAAATATTACAATAAAAGCCTTGGTATTTCGTTTTCGTTTTTTGATGACAGCAAAGTCTCTGTCATAACTTAGGAAATTGTGTCCGCTGACAAGAAATTTTTGAGTTATTTCTTTAAAGTGACCATGAGCTACCAAAAAAATTAGCAGAAATAACATTTTTTTTTAATTTTCACACTACTTTGCACAGCATTTCCTTCCATGGCGAAGAACATAACGAAAAAACACACCATGCGGCTTGAAATTTGCAATCACTTGTTTGGCACTTAGGTCTAGTAGCTCGCACAGTGACCATGTACATACGTTACCCGCCATCTATGAATTTCAACTGTAAGCTTAATAAATTTATTATGGACTTAGGTCAAGTATAAGCATGTCATACGGCACATAGGTTTATTATCTGCGAAATAGTCGAATTAAGAGATTTTGGCACTTAGGCTCCCTAGCTTTTCCACCCTTCAAATATTAAATAGTTTCTAACCTTGTGTAAATTTTAACCCCATGATTCTGCAAGCCTGGCGGAAAGAATCGATTTCCCTGTATCTCCGCTACACCTGGCAACCAAGGGCCAACACCAGTCCCGGCCGCACTCCGGCTGCCTTGTCGGGTTGTCGGTCATCAATTGGACATCCATTGGACCAAACATGAACCAAGTTTGGACATCCTCTGGATGTGTTTTTGACAATTTTCGGACTTCCATAGGATGTACATAACATGTCAGTGTGCTGTTTGGGTAAAATGATGGAAACTCAATAAGGAATGTGCATGTATTTTTAATTGCATAAATCGTTTAAGGAATGCATTACAAACCCAAAAATATTATTTTATAGAAAATTACAACTTTTAACTAAAAAAAAAATATGTTTTCTTCTCGATATAATTTATTACAATTTAAAAAGCAGCAATTTCAATCTACATGTTAACTTAACCCATTAACGCCCAGTGATACCGTTTGGTATCTCTAAATCAGCTGTTTCTAAAGCTTTCCCTGTTTTACGATAGGGGGTGGGAGACTATTTTCGGTCTTTGTTTTAGCTTTGGGTAGGACCTTTAAACCCTAATCTATGCCTTTAGTGACAATCAAACTGCTGTTGCGGAGTGTTGTCGATTATTACGCTTACAAGCACGTGCTTCTTTACCTTGCATTCGGCGCGTATAAAAAAAACATGGACATTCGCTTCCAGTAAGTATATTTTTTTTATTATAGTATGCTTTTTGCTGAATACAAGTACTGATATAGAATCACCATGAAGTGTGAAGCTGTAGACAGTAAAGGTAGTTTTTTAAAAAATTAATCCAACTTTGCAATATGGCCGCCAAAGAAGATGATACCGTATGGTATCACTGGGCGTTTCCACTACCGCTTTATTTTTTTATTGCAGGCTTGGATTTTCGTTATCAGAATGTGAAAAATTCAAATAGATGAAATATTTATTGAGCCTCCTGATACAAATATAGACACCGATGAAGATTCTGCTGACGAAGATGATGGTGGTATTCTTATAATCTAACCGGTCGCCAATTACGTGCACCTGTGGAAATAAAATTGATAAATAATACATGTTTGGGCAGCAATTATGAAGACGTTTCTACAGATCAACCCCAGCAATCATCTTCAGTACCCGCAAATCAATTTGTAAAAGAACCATCTTCTGCTCCCTCTACATCAAAAACTATGAATCCTCCGGTGTCAGACAACAAGGATTGGATCTCTTGCTAAAAAACCACGACTTGATAAAGAACCAAATACTGCATGGATTGATGGTGATATCGAGCCCGGATCACGTCCTTTCCCACTTGAAAACTACGGGTGCCCAGGTATACTTGGCTCATTATGGTGTACCAGCAAAGTCACCAGGCCCTGCGAAAACGTCAGTGTCATGCAGAGTTCTGTCCGAGATTCGTTATGAAGGTATGCATCATTATGTTGCTCCATGCAATAGACGTCGTTGTGCCGGAACTGGCTGCAAAAGTTTTGGTCGCACCATGTGTTCTAAATGTGATGTTGGTCTATGTGTACCATGTTTTGCTAACTACCATACAATGTAGAATTTTTATTGTAGTAATTTTGCAAGTGAACATGTATTTTGTATATTAGTATTTTATTGTACCTTATGCGCCCAGTGATACCAATTGGTCGCACCACATATTTTTTTATCTAACACATGTTCTATCATAAAGTAGTTTTTTGTAGTTAAGATAGGTCCTTATTAATTACGAAATATGAAAATAATTGACAAACTCAACGAAAAATAATTCTGGGCGTTAATGGGTTAAGACTTAACCTAACGGTGCTTCATACAAACGTGCTCATATATGAATCGACAACTTCTGTAATAGTCCGAAAGCAAGTGAGCATTGTACATATATCAATTGATTTACCAAACTGATTGTTATTATTTGTAATATTCTATTCTTAAGAGTGGCAAAATGTCAATCGACAAACCTTAAGTTGAACAGGTTTGTTATGATGTAACACAAAAAACATCCACATCTCCTAGCGTCACACAGGTATATTCTACCCAGTGACTTACAGATTAAAATGGACTGACGATATTTAAAGTTCCATTAATAAATGCACAGGTTGCGCACAACATTTTAACTTCACTATGGGCGAAAATTAAGCTGTACGTCAATGAATATGTGCCACAGGAATGCGTGCGCAGTATACGAATAGCTTTTTTCCGAAGTCATCAACGACAAACCGATTCCAATCGGTCAGCGTATATATACAAAGAAAATAAAAGGGTTTGCTTAGGTGCTTAGGCTTATATACCGTGGTTAAAAAAGCATAGTATTCTTATCTTAACCACGAGACGGGTGCGTCCCAATGATTAATGGTGCGTCCGCCGGTGAATTCTAATCAACACAACTGTATTGCAATAACCGTATGCAACACACAATACCTGGATCAGGGCCGAAGCAGCCGCCGAAGTCCATTCTTTGTATGCTTCCTACGGGTAGCAGTGTCGCCATGTCTAAGGATTTATCCCGAACCTAGGGATTTTTAAGGCATTTGGAACGCAAGGGATTTTCTTCACTAGATTTTCTTTAATCTAGGCATTTTTATCAATCATAAAAGCAATGATTTTAAACATTATTACATAAAAATAATATAATAGCTACTGTTTACACTTATTACAGTTACAATACATAAAACAAAATTTCGAAACAGGGTATCACCTAAAACATCAGAAGGAATTATGCACACAAAACAATTATTAAAAAATAAAACGAGTTATAATTTTCCAGTTGATAATGAGCTTTATAAGAAAATTAATAAAACAATGTACCTATGACAAGAAACCTATTATGTTTTTTGTTTACGTTGATTCACTATTTCCAAGGCTAGTTTTTAGTTTGTTTTGTGTTGTTTATTTTGCCATAAGATCGTATTAAAGTATTTTTATAAATATAGACTTTTATTATTATGTTCTCAATCCTCAAATAACAAAACCTAAAACTACAAATAGGGGGAAAGGACAAGTAAATTTACCTAAGCAAACCCAATCACAAGCATCTGCCCAGAATTTTGTGAGTTTTATGCACGCGCCAAATTTCAATCTAAAATGAACATATTCATTTATTCTATTCTTATTTTATTTACATCTTATTAGGCACAAATTCTGAAATGTAGGTAAAAAGATTTGAATTATAATTTTTAAATTACAAGACAGATGTTTAAATGTCAAGTATCTATTAACTATAATATAATCTATAAACGGCAATGTTTGCCCAAAAATGTCCTCCTATTTCTAGATGAGAGGGTTGAAATTTGGTTGGGGGTTAAGATTACAACCCAAAATTAGGAAAAACTCAAAAATTGGAAAATTTTTGACCCTGAGACGAGTTTTAGAATAAATTAATAAATCTGTACATATTTCTAGACTCAATGGTGAAAATGCTTGCTTGCGAAAAACCGGGTATTTACGCAAGTATTGTGTAAAACGGGGAGATATTTCAAAATGTAAAATAATAATAAATAAAACGTATTTATTTTTTGTGTTTTATTTTTATTATTATCAATTTTTATTTAACTTTTTTCAAAGCGGTGCCTAAAACTATACTTTCCACAAGTCTAAGGTACATTTTTCCTACGAGGAAATATTTACTCTAATAAAGTTTTTGCTAGGTATGACAAAAAAATGAAATAAAATACATATTTTTAATCTAACAAATTTATTGCTTTAGATAAATTATCAGAATCTTCGGGGTTTAATTTCTCTTTCCGACATTTTTTCTTCTTACGTGTACAAAACAGCGTCCTGTTTTGTACACGTTTTTGTTAGTTGTTACATCCCTTTTTAATAGTCTCTCCTACAATTATATAACTTCGTTTTTCCGAAAGTAGGTACCCAACACCTTAAAAATAAAGGTTATTTTAAAATTTAGTTTAGAAATAAACGTCAACAGAGCAAGTATGGTGAATACACAAATAAGAACATTAGTGTAGTGCTTATATTATACATAACTATACCTATAAAAATATTTTACAGTTCTGAAGATGGTTTAAAAATTAAAATAATCCAAAACGTAAACAGAATAGTTTTTTAATTCCAAACCAATTGACCACCTGCAAATATCACAATTTAAAAAACAATATTTCACCACTGAAAAATAATAACTTGCCTCATTGTTGACAATATCTGGATATTTATGGACCAAATTACTATTCAGTACTCTATTAATTTGCTTTACAATACTAGATCCTATAATGTCTTCCCTTTGCATGTCTGTTAGATCCTCATTTTTCAAACTGTGTAATCTCCTACAAAATAAAGAAAGAATATTAATTTTAATTTACACATACAGTAAAATCTTACTGAATGCCAATCTATTTCCATTAGCAATGCTTCCTGAACGCCTTTGGCAATACTTTCCACATTTTCAATCGGAATATTGATGTAATATTCTGGTAAATCTTGGTTTTTGATCAAATGTGTCTTCGTAACATGCTAAGCCAGCATCATAGCCTATCATAGGGAATTTGTTCTTCTAACAGCATATAACTTTTAAAACCATAATACCTAAAGAAATATAAGGGAATAGTAAGTTGAAGAAAGATATTACATATTACATTCAATCGCTGGTTGTTGGTTGATGCGTCAACTGTTGATGCTCGTTAAGTTGATAAGTAAAAATGGTTACAAACATCTATAAGTTTTACCTTGGCATATTTAGCTTAATCCGTTTCTCCTCTACTGTTTTACAAGCCTTTACCTCATCATGAACGGCATGTTTTCTCCTTTCCATAACTTTTTCCGGAGACATGTCCAATATTGGGGGATACTGTGGGGTTGCTTTATACTCGTCGTCTTCTTGGGTAGCCGACGTTGAAAGACATCTTCTGCGGGTTATTATTCGAGGCGTGAGGGTTCGATTTATACGAAATAGGCTTATATTTTTTAAATATTTATAAGTTCTTTAATATAAAGCAACAAACAAAGTGAAAACATAACCTAAGTTTGACAAGATCAGTTTTATTGGTTGCATAAGCACAAAATCAAGGATTTAAAAATATATTGAAATATTCTATCAGAAAAATATAGTTATAAGTATACGTGCATCCTATTTTATTCCATTCGGTTAGTAGGGGACAGAAATACATTTGGTGGGCTGGACATCAAGTTTACGCGGGCTATTCGAACCTGTGGTCCCTAGGTTTACAAAAGGACAAACTACAAAATAAATCAAAAAGTTACGCTTTCTGAACATTTTATACCGGTCTTTCGAAAGTGCTAAATAAATTAGAAACCTTATTTCAAAACAATACGCAAGATAACGTTTTTAAAATTGATTTCGGTATTCCAAATTTGCAAATACCGCGGATCGCACAGGTGGATGCGGAAACAGAAAGACTCATTTGTTTTTAGACGCTGCGTTTTGCACCAATTGGTCTTCTCGGGTTCAAGATTAAACTTTTTTCAGACAGTCGATTCCCAACGGCCGGTCGGGGAAGAGTATTTCGCGTGCGCTCGGACGGGAATTATCCCGCGGGATAATTTGACTTCGCTGTCGTTGCTCGCCGTTGGGATAGACAATAATTTCGCGGTGCGTTCCTATACTATTATTCTTATAATTAGACTAAGTGCTACATGGCCTTCATAACTGTAGTTTTTATGAATAAATCCGTACAGTTCTAGCCCGTTTAGACTGGTTACATGATTAATGGGCATCAGGAAGCACTTTCGGGTTTCGTTCATCCTAATATAAAATGCTGCTCTGTTCCCCATTTGGTAAGTAGGTACCTAATGTTCTTTTTAAAGTGGGAGTTACCAGATTTTTAATATTAAGATTTTTAACTGAGCGGTAGCCACAGGGCCCCCGCAACCGCGTGTGCAACGCGTGCACTGCACGCGGGCGCACTCTGTAAGGGGCGCCAAGAACCAAAGGTTTTTGGTTAATTTTTTAACAATATTTCCAACGAGCAAGGCACCAAAGAAATCTTTTTTTTCAATAATCTAAGCGAAGTTTATGTTCATAAATATAATTAGGTACCTATCTAATCTAATTCCCTATTAAAACAGAAAACATATTTTTAAAATCAATCATCACTATTCACATCTGAATATGCAATATCATGATCCAATATCCAATACTGGTATAAATCGACAAGTTTGCGTAGAAGTTGTTAGAACTTGTTACCTACTTGCCGATTTTCCTGTCCAGACTCGAATACTCTGTAGGAGTATAAAACAGCGGAAGGCGTCGTAATCCAAATAATTGATATTTTATTTCGCAACGTTTAAGGGTCAAGAAGACGCAGAAAATTATAATATTTAGATACTTAAAAATTAAAAAGATTGATTTGTATTTTGTGTTATTGTGTTTTGTTGTGATTGAATAAAATTTTATGAAATGGTAAGTACCTACCCACATGCAGTATTAGCATTTTCTAAGGTCTATAAAATTCGTTTTTTTTTAATTTTTTCTGTTTAAAATAGTGCACATCCTTAATTAGCCCATACCTTTATACCATAGATACTATTATTTTTATTTCCCTCAAATAGGAAAGTATTTTGTATTCGTGGAAAAATCGGATAGATTTTGATATTTCTTTAGACATTTTAGATTTAAAACCTGACGTTTCGCCTTGGAGCCACCATCATACCGTTTGACTTTCTGAAAAAATTTATATTTCATCTTTGCCAAAAATTAATTATCAAATTATTATACCAGGAAAAGTGTATAGGGTATATGCTTCAGATTGGTCTTAAGTTCGTTTAGCCGTTTAGGTTTAAAGGCTCGCGTTTAGAGTTTAGATTCATAAAAATAAAAAATTACGGGGCGTTCTCAAAAAGATGGGTCTTGTGCAAGGGAAGTCAAGGGTAAATGTCCTTACCAATTTTTGATCTAGTGTTTCTTAAATTCTAGGAGCCACAGAAGAGAAAACGACCTTCTGGTGCAAAATTTCGAGAGCAAAAAAAAGTTAGAGTCCAAGAAAGGGAAAAGATGGCTGGGAGTATGAAACATTTTTTGCAAAAAAGTCAAGTTTACAAGACTGAAACGATAGAGGTAGAAGAAAATACAGTTTCTAAAGCGGCGCCATCGCCATCTTCTGCAACATGTGAACCATCGACATCAACATCAACACGTATTGAAAATATAGCCTCTGTAGAGTCAGCCATCCTAACAACTACGACTACAAGTGACACTTCTAGCAGTTCTAGCGATGAAGCTTCTACTGAAGGGGAGACTGAGATTACTATTCCTAGTATTCTTCCATCAGAAGATCCCGGTTTATGGCCCAGAAGCATCACCAATG
The DNA here is from genome assembly GCA_963971165.1 of Philopedon plagiatum. Classification (NCBI taxonomy): domain Eukaryota; kingdom Metazoa; phylum Arthropoda; class Insecta; order Coleoptera; family Curculionidae; genus Philopedon; species Philopedon plagiatum. Next base: position 17,511,423 of record OZ020196.1, on the reverse strand, counting down.
ATGAAGTCAGAATATTGGTTGATCGTGGTCCTCCCTTGATAGGACGTAATTATCAATTTCCTGCTAATAAAGACAAAAGAAAATTTTCAAGTAAGTACTTTGTTAGAAAACTAGGAAATGGAGAAGAAGTGGAAAGAATTTGGCTAATTTACTCAGTTTCGAAAAATTCGGTATTTTGTTTTTGTTGTAAACTTTTCAGCAAGACTTCTACTAGTTTTTCTGATACTAGTGGTTTTTCTGATTGGCAACATTTATCCTTAGCCATTATAAGACATGAAACATCAATTGCACATAACGTTCACATGAATAAATGGATGAATTTAAAAAAAATGTTGAAATTATCTACAACTGTAAACGATCATCACTTACGGGTTTTAGAAACTGAAAAAAAGTATTGGCATGACGTTCTAGAAAGAATTATTGCAGTTGTTAAATTCTTATCCAGACAGTGCCTAGCTTTCCAAGGTTCATCTAAAACACTTTTCCAATATGATAATGGGAACTTCCTCAAAACTGTCGAGATGATTTCATCTTTTGATCCTGTGATGAGAGAGCACATAAGTCGAGTGCAAAACTCACAAACAAATTCTTTAAGAATGACCCATTACTTAGGCTACCAGATACAAAATGAAATTATTGAATTAATGGCTTCTAAATTAAAAAATAATATTTTGGACATGGTTCGAAGCTCCAAATATTATTCAATAATTTTAGATTGTACACCGGATGCAAGCCATACAGAGCAAATAAGCCTCGTTTTGCGTTATGTCGTTCTAAATGACAGTTCTAAAAAGGTCCAAATACAAGAGAGTTTTATAGCATTCAACTCAATAATCGACTCTACAGGGGAAGGGCTATGTAATTTTGTAATGGGACTTTTGAAAAATTTAAATTTAGATATTAAAGATATGAGAGGTCAAGGGTATGATAATGGGGCCAATATGCGCGGAAAACATATTGGTTTACAAAAACGCATACTCGATGCTAATCCTAGGGCATTTTTTGTACCATGTGCTGCACACAGCTTAAATTTAACAGTAAATGATGCTGCTAAGGTTTCAAATGAAACAGTGAATTTTTTTAATATTGTACAAGAACTTTATGTATTTTTCTCTTCATCCACAAAAAGATGGGATGTTATGAAAAAGCATGTCCCTCAGTTAAATCTAAAACCCCTAAGTGATACTAGATGGTCAAGTAGGATTGATGCTATGAAACCGCTAAAGTTTCATTTAATTCAAATATGTGATAGCCTTCTAGAAATAGCAGAAAATGATACTTATAACATAGAAACTAGACATAAAGCAAATTCTCTTTTATTAAATATTCAATCTTTTAAATTTATTTGTAGTATAATAATTTGGTATGATGTTTTATTCCAGATTAATATTGTAAGCAAAATGATGCAAAGTGTAGCGATTGACATTAAAGTGTGCCAAAACTATTTAAAGAATTTAGTCGATCATTTTAAAAATTATAGAAATGATAATGTTTTCGAGGAAAATCTTGTTGAAGCTGGAAAACTAGCGGCTGCTCTTGAGATAGAGCAATGTTTTCCCCCATTAAATAATGTAAGACGAAGGTATAAACCGAAATTGTTCGATTATGAGCACACGGATGAGACATCTCAAGATCCAAAAACTGCTTTTAAAATAAATTTCTTTTTAAAAATAATTGATCAAACACTAAGTTCTTTAAATAGTAGGTTCGATATGATATCTGATTACGAAAACGTTTTTGGTTTTATTTGTGATATTTCTAAATTAAATGACGAAGATCTTTTAAAATGCTGTCATGTTCTTCAACAGAAGCTAACTGATCAGGAAAAGCAGGAGGCTGACGTGGAAGGAAATGGTTTATTTAACGAGATAAAAGCCCTAAGATTCTTTTCATTGCCTGAAGTATCAAATCCCCTTGAAATTCTTCAATATATATTTGAAAACAATCTAACTTCATCTCTACCAAATATTAGTATTGCGTTAAGAATCCTCCTCACTTTACCTGTGTCTGTTGCTTCTGGTGAGAGATCATTCTCAAAATTAAAAATAATTAAAAATTATTTGAGGTCTACCATGTCACAAGAAAGATTATCTGGTTTGGCTATCTTAGCTATAGAGCAAGAGATACTCGATAAAATAGATTTTGATAATATTATAAAAGAATTTGCAGCGGCCAAATCTAGAAAAACGCCCATTTAATTTCTGTATCCTAATAATAAGGTATGTTTTATTTGTGATTTGTTTATTGTTTGATTTATGCCTTTATAAATAATTTAGAGAAAAATAAAGTTTTGGTTTTGTTATAAAATGAGGTTTTAATCGATTGCCTAAAGGAAAAAAATTAAAAATTAAAAAAATACATATGTTATCTAAAACTAACAGCATACTGATCTTAAGGCATTTAAGAAAGGTTTCTGATAGTTTTTTTAACTACTCTACACTAAATTCCAACAAAAACTGGACAAATTTGGGCACCCCCAATTTTTTTGCCGAGTAAGGGGCGCCAAAATATTTTTGGCACGCGGGCGTTGATAACCCTTGCGGGGGCCCTGGGTAGCCATATAATCTACATAGCTACATAAGTCTAGCGCTTTCACCATTCCATCACCATTAACTTTTTCTTCGATCCAAGATTTTGTGTGTGAAATATGACACAATAAAATTATTATTATTATTTTGAAGTAATTATTATTTTACTATTTTTAAACTTTTTTTTTCAAAACTTGAACACTATCTAACACTAACAAAAAGTACTGCTACAAAACAAAAAATCTTAGTTTAGTTAAATTTTTGCAAGTTTTTGGCAGTATCGAGGGCAGTGTGTCATTAGGTACTCGACTAAACGGCATGTTACTGATTTTGTTTTGCCCAGATTTCTAAATTAGGTAGTTTAAGTTGTACTTTCAACGAAATTAAGTGCACATTCACTGTATGTCAGAAATTTTTAAGAACAAATAAAAATGACTTATGTACTTACTTACCTATCTATATTTTCTGGTGTACCTACTCATTCACTAAAAATATTAAATTTTATTCAATTTTACTGAACTCATGTCATTTGCTTAAGAAAAATGCAATTTTATATACAAGGTGTCACTGACTGAGGTTGCCGATATGACAAATTGACCTAAATTTTAATTTTTTGAGGAAAGATCGTACTTCATAAAAGTTGTTATTTAGTAATAGAATATAATTATTGATATTGAGAAAAATTAATTTTTGTGTATAGGGCGTCCTAAATTATAAAAACATAAATCGTACGTTCAAGTAAACTACCCTAATTTGTTGTTTATAAAGGAAATGCTGTTTGAGGTAGTTGCTTAGAATTACATTTGTACTTAATGTAGTCAAATTCCAAAGATTCAATTGAAGGCATGCTATTTTTTTTATTGCAATATTTTGTTTGTTACCTGTAAGTAGGTATGCCAAAAATACTCATTCAATTAGATACCTAATTAGTACCTAATAAAGGATTTAAGATCTTAATGATATTATTTTCAATTATCACTGCAGTTTGTGTACCGTAACCGTAACTAAATGAATTGCAATATGCTCGTATGCTTCCAGTATGCTCATCATACTTTAAAAAGTAAAATGGTTTAATTGAAATTTTGGCCTATGCAACTTTTTCACATATTGTTATCCTTATAAACAAAAAACAGAGGTCTTGTGTAATTTTTTTTTTTTCAGTTTGAACATTACGTTTTCCCCAAGCAACAATTTTCTCATTCAGTTTGTCCCAAATAGGGTTGCTGATACCACCAATGAATCTGATTTTTAACTATTCAAAGTCATTCTTCATGAAAATTTTTGCTTAATAAGAAAATACGACTTACATTGAGAATTTTTTTATATACAGGTGTTACCAAACTTTAAAAATATAAATTTTAATTTTGTATTTTTATTTATTAGAAAAATGTTATAAAAAATTTTTTTTTGAATCACTTTTGAGGACTTTGCAGCTGGTTTAAAATAACTAAATTAATTGCACTATATTTATAGGATTCCAGTATGCTCATAATTTTTTTAAAATATACAAAGATTTAATAACTTTGGGTTTTGAGTATGAAAATGATTCTAAGCAACTTTTTTACATATCATTTTCTATATAAACACGAAACAGGGATTGTTTTTAGTTAAAATAGTTGTGTATTCAAAATTTTTGGACTCTCTCTATAAAAAAAATAATTTTGTTTAATGTAAACCGTATTTTTTCATAAACAATTTTTTTTATGAAGAATGATTTTTGCTAAAGAAAGTAAAATTTTGTATACCTACGGAGTTTCTTCCTCGACTTCCCTTAATAGGGTTGCTCAGCTCAGCAACCATAATGCTAATACAACAAATTGATCAGATTTTCAATTTGGTATTTTAATATTAATTTTTTTTATACAGGGCGCCCAAATTTTATCCGAGAGTAAAACCATATTTTGAGGGCCGTAATTTAAAAAAATCGGTCAAGTGCAGGCAGTGGCGGCTGGTGAAATTTCAAAGTTGTATATCTCTGTTCCTACTTACAGGACCCGTATCAAATTTAGAGGTTTTAATAGTGAGCCCATTGGGAATGTTTTGGTAAAGAAAAGAACATTTTGTAATTTGCGAAAATAAGTTGAATTTTTGGTGAGCCACCCCTGGGAAAAAATTAGCGCGTTTAGGTATTTTATTTATTAGTTTTTTAAACAAATTTTACATCATTTTGTAGACAGTTTTTAAATTTTAAGAGAAAAAAAGTGTTAGTTGAAAGTTAAAGTCATTTAAATTTTTTTAGAAGTAAAATAGGTTTAATTATAAAAAAATCAGTACAGTTTTTTTATTGTCTCAACACAACGATTGCGTTTTTTTTTTATAATAATAATAATAATAAATATCTTTATTTCAAATTATGAACATATACAATTCTTGTGCACCCGCGCCCAGAAAGATACACACACAAAATGAAATGGCGTCGAAGAAAGAGAGGTCTACTATTTTACTCTATGATTCCCAGTTTGCAAGACAATAATCATGAACAGAATATGGTTCCAATTCAATCAAAAACCTTTTCGTTATCTTTTTAAATAGTTTTAGATTTGTGATGCACTTAATATGATTTGGCAGATTATTAAAAAATTTCAGGCATGCATAACTTGGACTTTTTTCAGTCAGTGTTAGTCTATGGATTGGAGAATTCACATTCATGGTTCTTGTATTATATTGATGGCATATTTGTGGTTCAAACATCTCTCCATGTTTAAAGAAAAATACCAGGCATTCATATATATAAAGCCCATATATACAGTTAAAATTCCAAATGATTTAAAGATGCCCCTGCATGTCTCATTAAAACCCATCTTCTTTATTACCCTCAGAACACGTTTTTGGGCAACAAATAATCTCTCTATCAAACTATTACTACCCCAGAACATGATACCATATTTTACAATGGATTCAAAATTTGCATAATATATGATTTTTAGACACTTTTCATTCATATAATTAGAGATGACCCTAACTCCATAGCAAATTGAGTTTAGCTTTTTAGAAAGTAAAGGTATATGATATGACCAGTCCAAAAACTCGTCCAGATAGACTCCAAGAAATTTCGTCTGATCGAGAAGCTCTATATTACCATTTTCTACTTCTAAAATTTCAGGTCTGGCAGTTTTACATAATTTAGTTCTAAATAATATAACTTTCGTCTTATCATGATTAAGTACAGGGTCTTCCAACGAGGACTGAACAGGGGCTCATTTTTGAGCTTCCTTGTATTTAAAGAAAAATCTAAAATAGCCAATCGATGTACTTTTTCCTGCAGAATTCAAAAATGAAACCAAAAATTTATTTGAACCAGAAACAAAAGAGTTACGCTATGGATAAGGTGTTTTTTAAATGGAACATAGCTTTTTTTATACGATTTTCGGAACGAGTGATTTTTTTTATGTCCGTTCTGATTAAAATATTTAATATTGTGACAGCTATTTTTATTAAATTTTACAGCCAGATTCTCCAACGCTAGTCCGGTCTAATTTGACAACCAAAAGTTTTAAACTGACAAGTGTAAGAATAAGACAACTAAGTTTTAGACTATTAAATTATTTCTGAGCTTTTTCGCAAATTTATAAAGAAAATGGCAAGTTTAGTACGTACTTTCGACAGTAATAGAACTAAATTCACTACAGTAACTCTTTCCAAGATGAAAATCATTTGGAAACCAAGCAAATCGCTGAAATATCAAAATAATTCATAAATTTTTAATGACGACTTATTAACAATGACAGGACAAAAACCTGTCAAAACATAACTGATCAACTATAAGGTCTTAATTTAAACCAGTACTAAATCTTAAACTTTCTTAGTGAATCTGGACGTTAATGTTTTATCCAGTATAATTTAACTTCAACCTGTTTGAAACATACACTAGGTAATAAAGGTAAAATCACCTTGAAATCCTTCAAAGTCAAAAAATTAGACAAATTTACTATAATATTGCCGAAATGAAATATTCATTAGATGAGAGATTGCAGATTGTTATCTTGTTCTACAAATGCTTGCTTCTCTTGCATTTTCTTGGCATTTGTAGAACAAGATAACAATCTGCAATCTCTCATCTAATGAATATTTCATTTCGGCAATATTATAGTAAATTTGTCAAATGTTTTGACTTAGAAGGATTTCAAGGTGATTTTACCTTTATTACCTAGTGTATGTTTCAAACAGGTTGAAGTTAAATTATACTGGATAAAACATTAAAATTTAATAAAAATAGCTGTCACAATATTAAATATTTTAATCAGAACGGACATAAAAAAAATCACTCGTTCCGAAAATCGTATAAAAAAAGCTATGTTCCATTTAAAAACACCTTATCCATAGCATAACTCTTTTGTTTCTGGTTCAAATAAATTTTTGGTTTCATTTTTGAATTCTGCAGGAAAAAGTACATCGATTGGCTATTTTAGATTTTTCTTTAAATACAAGGAAGCTCAAAAATGAGCCCCTGTTCAGTCCTCGTTGGAAGACCCTGTACAAGTTTATTTTCTGAAAACCAATTTTTTGCTTTTTCGAACAGATATTGGCCCCTAATTGTTAGTTCTGCAATACATCTTTCACCAACTATGAGATTGGTATCATCAGCATAACAGGTTACATATTCTTTGGAGGAGGTTATTATAGAGTTAAGGTCATTCAGAAAAATCACAAACAAGATGGGTCCCGCTCTTCTGCCTTGTGCAATTCCTACACTGTTTTCCAACGATTTTGACAAATAATCTTTTCCATCCCTTGTTATTTTAACTATTTGTTTCCTATTTGATAAGTATGATCTGAACAAATTGAGAGCATTTCCTCTTATGCCATAGAACTCTAATTTCTTTAACAATAATTGATGAGCAACACAGTCATATGCCCTAGACAAGTCCAAACACACACCCAGTGCCATATCACCTCTCTCGATGGAACTCAAAATTTTTTTTGCAAATTGGAACACAGCCGTATGAGTTGACCTACCAGACACATACCCGTGCTGATTGATGTTGAATAGATTACAATCTTTCATGAATTCTGTAAGACGTTGACACATTGCTGCTTCAAATAGTTTCGAAAAGGATGGCAAAAGGCTTATCGGTCTATAATTTTCCAACAACTTAGCATCGCCTTTATTTTTAAATAGTGGTTTTACAACTGATACCTTAAGCTGATCTGGAAATATTCCTTGCTCAAAAGAATTATTTATCAAATAACAAATTATATCGGGCATTGCAGGAATCGCTACTTTGACAATACTGGCTGGTATTTCGTCTATTCCACTGCTGTGCTTATTTTTAATTTTCTTAGTAAGTTCATATAATTCTTTTGAGGAAATAGGTTTCAAAAACATGGATTGATTATTACTTACAATTTGACAATTATTTACAGGCCCATTCAACTTTTCGAACATTTTAGTAACCACCGACAGCAAATATTGGTTATATTCATTAGGAATATCTCCAACATTGCCATCAATAGCCACCTCAGAATGCTTGTTTCCATTGCCTGTGACTTCCCTACAAATATTCCACATACATTTTGTCTTATTATCTGATACTCTTAAGCGTTTTTCATATTTTTCTGATCTCACTGCTTTTAACAATTTGTCATATTCTTTTTTTGTTTCTTTATACTGATCCTTGAATATGTTGTTTGATCTAGATAATGTTAAAAGAATGTCTAATTTGTTCTTGCACTCTACAACTCTAGGATCCGTATTTTCTTTAGGTTTATAATTCAAGTTAGTTAACTTAAGTGGAAAGCAATGATTAAAAATCGTGATAAAATTATTCATAAAATTATCCCATTGTTTATTTACATCAGTTTTTTCTACCTTATAGATCTGATCCCAGTCTTGTTCTCTTAAGAGCTCTAAGAATAAAGTTTTGTTTTGTTCTGAGAAAGTTCTTTTATATTGTAATTTATTCTGGGATGGTAGTTTTAAGTTAAAAGATATTTTTTGTGCAGTGTGATCAGAAATAGTCGTATCTAACACTAAACTTTCATCAAAATCAAAATTTACAAAAATATTGTCTATACAGGAGGATGAATTATAGGCGATTCTTGTATTTGCAAATATTGTTTGTTTTAGATTAAAGGACTCCACCAGAGACAAAAAAGTATTTTTATTTACATTGTCTTTTAGAAACTCTATGTTAAAATCACCTACAATTATGATTTTTTTGTTCTCATGGTTAACATCTGTTAGTAGTTTCTCCATTATGTGGAAAAAAGTTTTTATGTTACCTGAAGGTGGTGGGTACACTGTTACAATTAGAATGCTACTTCCGTTAAAGACAGTTTCAATGGCTGCACATTCAAACTCGTTGCTGATCGATACTTTGTTTATTTTCACTCTGACTTGAAAACTAACACTTTTATGAACATAGATGGCTGCTCCTCCATGGTGACCGACTTCTCTACAGTGGCTTGCCCCCAGTTTAAAATTTTCCAAAGAATAATATGCAATTTGATTTGTAGATTTCCAGTGTTCTGTAATGCAAAATATTTTGCAGTCAGTATGATGTTTTAGAAAATCATTAAGTGTGTCTATGGAATTGCCAATGGATTGAACATTTTGATGGATGACGCTTATTTTTTTATAGTTTGTCTCACTTTTACTCTTGGTGTGATGATTATATGCTTGATTTTTTACTCTTTCGTGTTCTTTGGCATTGTTTTTGACAAACTCATTTGCCCTTAGATTGCCACTATAGTCTTTATCTATAAAAAATCATTATAATTAATGTTTGTTTTAAATCTTGAAAGCTTCCGTAGATAAACTGGACATATTCTGCTTCTTGCGGAGTGGTTCAAGTCCTGCCGTTTTAGTTTGCTGCAATTTGGACATTTGAGTTCTTCTACGTTACAATTCTTGCTAGGGTGTTGACCTCCACATTTATGACAACATTCACTTTCAGAGCAGTATTTGGCTACGTGACCATATCCACAACATTTAAAGCAAACAGCCAGGTTAAAATATTCTTGAACATATACCCTGACTAAATCGAAGAAGATTGTCCCTTTTTTTAAAAACCATTTTGCAATCTGCGGTGGCGCCCGAAGAATCCAGTTTTCCTTCGTGGGGTTACGACATTGTTTTTTAGTTATGATTGTAATCTTATCTGACACACTGTATCCTAGTTCTTTAACTATTTCACAGTTTAGATTTAGTAGCTCATCTATAAAGTCTGCATCTGAAAATCCTTTATTAACCCCGGTTACCATAAACATCGGATTTATGTCCCCTGATTCTTTCATTTTAATATTTTTACTATCCTTCAAAGCAGTCTTAAGTTTTTCTTGTTGATTTTTGTCGAAACTTTCGACTATAATGGTTCCATTTTTTGTTTTTTGTATATTTTTAAATCCTTTTCCAACATCACATTCTTTTAGTTCGTTTTTAAGTTGTTTCATTGCGTCATTTGGGTCGTTTGTATTATAAAGACCACTATTTAAAAAATGTTACAGTTTTTATCTAATTTATGCTAATTTAATTTATGAATTTACGATCATACTTTTTATTTTTTAGTGTATAGTGATAGTAAGTATATTTAAATTTTTTGCTTTTTGTTTTTAATTTTTTTGCTTTTTGTGAGGCCCTAGGCAAGCGCCTAGTGGTAAAACCGGCCCTGCATATTTTGTATTTAAGTGTGAGGAAAAAGCTGTTCTAAAAGTTGATTAGAATTAATTTTGCAGTCAAATTTTAATTAACGTTTCTATTAAGTCCTGTTTATGAACCTGAAGCTAGCAGCCAGCGGCCAGCGCGCAGCGGCTGGCTGACGAAATCTTTGATGCGGAATGTACCTACCTTCGCGGTATTGGAAATCTAATAATTAAATACATACCATAAGCCTATCATGCTCTTCAATGGTAAAATTTTTATCTGCACTTGTTGAGGAGGCTTGAAATTTTCTAAATTACCAAAATTACTAAAAAAAATCAAAAAAGTAGCGACTACAGGGCTCACCCGAAAAATTCTAAATTAAAACGTTTAAAAATACAAGCATATTTTAGTTCACGTTCATACTTGATGAAGAGATTTAAAATAAGGCAAAGAATAACATACATAGAGGATTTGACAAAAATCAGAGGCTACGGGGTCGTTTCAAAAGATTCAAATTTTCGTCATTTTATTAAATATAGCAGCATATTTTAGTTCATATTTATACTTGGTGGGTAGATTTAGAATAAGGCGAAGAATAACATACATAAAGGATGTGGCAAAAATCAGGGGCTACGGGGTCGTTTCAAAAGTTTAAAGTTTTCGTAAGTTTATTAAATATAGCAGCATATTTTAGTTCACATTTATACTTAATTGGTGGGTAGATTTACAATAAGCCAAAAGATATCATGCATAAAGGATTTGACAAAAATCAGAGGCTACGGGGTCGTTTCAAAAGATTCAAATTTTCGTCATTTTATTAAATATAGCAGCATATTTTAGTTCAGATGTATATTATTTTATTTATATATTTTATAAATTATATTATATTACTTATACTTGGTGGGTAGAGTTAGAATAAGGCAAAAAATAACATATGTAAAGGATTTGGAAAAAATATGATGATGATGAATATGAATACTTTCCGCAAAGGAATAGCCTTGTGGTTGCCAAATTCAAAAGAAATTGTCCACGGCACAAACCGAAACAACGCGAAACAATATTAGACAAGTTATTTTTGAAACGAATATTATTCACAACAAGACAAAAACAGAGCCAAGAAAAATTAGTACCATCTTTAATCCCCCCTTCGAATTTTTATCAGCTTTAGAATATTGCGCGACACTAAAGGCATTGTTACAGGCCCAAGATTGATATTTGTTTTCAGCTTGACTTTTGACATTTTATACTGTAATTGGCCATCCCTCAGCCCAACTTTAAATGAACACGATTTTACTAACTCGTCTGCCTAGTATGTTATTACCATTTTCTTCTTTGCACAAATTTTAAACTATTTAAGCCTCTGATTTTTGACAAATCCTTCGTGTATGTCATTTTTTGCTTTATTTCGAATCTCTCCACCAAATATAAAGGTGAACTAAACTATGCTACTATATTTAATAACAGACGAAAATTTTAAACTTCTGAAACGACCCCGTAGCCTCTGATTTTTGCCAAATCCTTTGTGTATGATATTTTTTGCCTTATTCTAAATCTGCCAACCAAGTATAAATCTGAACTAAAATATGCTGCTATATTTAATAAAATGACGAAAATTTGAATCTTTTGAAACGACCCCGTAGCCTCTGATTTTTGACAAATCCTCCATGTATGTTATTTTTTGCGTTATTCTAAATCTACCCACCAGTAAACTAAAATATGCTGCTATATTTAAGAAAATGACGAAACTTTTAAACTTTTGAACCGACCCCGTAGCCTCTGATTTTTGTCAAATCCTTTAGGTATGTTATTTTTTGCCTTATTCTAAATCTGCCAACCAAGTATAAATCTGAACTAAAATATGCTGCTATATTTAATAAAATGACGAAAATTTGAATCTTTTGAAACGACCCCGTAGCCTCTGATTTTTGACAAATCCTCCATGTATGTTATTTTTTGCCTTATTCTAAATCTACCCACCAAGTATAAATGTAAACTAAAATATGCTGCTATATTTAATAAAATGAAACTTTTAAACTTTTGAACCGACCCCGTAGCCTCTGATTTTTGTCGAATCCTTTATGTATGATATTTTTTGCCTTATTCTAAATCTGCCAACCAAGTATAAATCCGAACTACAATATGCTGCTATACATATTTAATAAAATGACGAAAATTTGAATCTTTTGAAACGACCCCGTAGCCTCTGATTTTTGACAAATCCTCCATGTATGTTATTTTTTGCCTTATTCTAAATCTACCCACCAAGTATAAATGTAAACTAAAATATGCTGCTATATTTAATAAAATGAAACTTTTAAACTTTTGAACCGACCCCGTAGCCTCTGATTTTTGTCGAATCCTTTATGTATGATATTTTTTGCCTTATTCTAAATCTGCCAACCAAGTATAAATCCGAACTACAATATGCTGCTATACATATTTAATAAAATGACGAAAATTTGAATCTTTTGAAACGACCCCGTAGCCTCTGATTTTTGACAAATCCTCCATGTATGTTATTTTTTGCCTTATTCTAAATCTACCCACCAAGTATAAATGTGAACTAAAATATGCTGCTATATTTAATAAAATGACGAAAATTTGAATCTTTTGAAACGACCCCGTAGCCTCTGATTTTTGACAAATCCTCCATGTATGTTATTTTTTGCCTTATTCTAAATCTATCGACCAAGTATAAATGTAAACTAAAATATACTGTTATATTTAATAAAATGGCGAAAATTTTAATCTTTTGAAACGACCCCGTAGCCTCTGATTTTTGCCAAATCCTTTATGTATGCTATTTTTTGCCTTATTCTAAATCTACCCACCAAGTATAAATGTGAACTAAAATATGCTGCTATATGTAATAAAATGACGAAAATTTGAAACTTTTGAACCGACCCCGTAGCCTCTGATTTTTGTCAAATCCTCCATGTATGTTATTTTTTGCCTTATTCTAAATCTACCCACCAAGCATAAATGTAAACTAAAATATGCTGCTATATTTAATAAAATGGCGAAAATTTCAATCTTTTGAAACGACCCCGTAGCCTCTGATTTTTGCCAAATCCTTTGTGTATGTTATTTTTTGCCTTAGTCTAAATCTACCCACCAAGTATAAATGTGAACTAAAATATGCTGCTATATTTAATAAAATGACGAAAATTTTAAACTTTTGAAACGACCTCGTGGCCTCTGATTTTTGCCAAATCCTTTATGTATGTTATTTTTTGCCTTATTCTAAATCTGCCCACCAAGTATAAATCTGAACTAAAATATGCTGCTATATTTAATAAAATGACGAAAATTTGAATCTTTTGAAACGACCCCGTAGCCTCTGATTTTTGTCAAATCCTCCATGTATGTTATTTTTTGCCTTATTCTAAATCTACCCACCAAGCATAAATGTAAACTAAAATATGCTGCTATATTTAATAAAATGGCGAAAATTTCAATCTTTTGAAACGACCCCGTAGCCTCTGATTTTTGCCAAATCCTTTGTGTATGTTATTTTTTGCCTTAGTCTAAATCTACCCACCAAGTATAAATGTGAACTAAAATATGCTGCTATATTTAATAAAATGACGAAAATTTGAATCTTTTGAAACGACCCCGTAGCATCTGATTTTTGTCAAATCCTCCATGTATGTTATTTTTTGCCTTATTCTAAATCTACCCACCAAGCATAAATGAAAACTAAAATATGCTGCTATATTTAATAAAATGGCGAAAATTTCAATCTTTTGAAACGACCCCGTAGCCTCTGATTTTTGCCAAATCCTTTGTGTATGTTGTTTTTTGCCTTAGTCTAAATCTACCCACCAAGTATAAATGTGAACTAAAATATGCTGCTATATTTAATAAAATGACGAAAATTTGAATCTTTTGAAACGACCCCGTAGCCTCTGATTTTTGTCAAATCCTCCATGTATGTTATTTTTTGCCTTATTCTAAATCTACCCACCAAGCATAAATGTAAACTAAAATATGCTGCTATATTTGATAAAATGGCGAAAATTTCAATCTTTTGAAACGACCCCGTAGCCTCTGATTTTTGCCAAATCCTTTGTGTATGTTATTTTTTGCCTTAGTCTAAATCTACCCACCAAGTATAAATGTGAACTAAAATATGCTGCTATATTTAATAAAATGACGAAAATTTTAAACTTTTGAAACGACCCCGTGGCCTTTGATTTTTGCCAAATCCTTTATGTATATTATTTTTAGCCTTATCCTAAATCTACCCAGCAAGTATAAATGTGAACTAAAATATGCTCGTATTTTTAAAAGATTTAATTTAGAATTTTTCGGGTGAGCCCTGTAGTCGCTACTTTTTTGATATTTTTTAGTAATTTTGCTAATTTAGAAAATTTCAAACCTCCTCACCAAGTGCAGATAAAAAGTTTACCATTAAAGAGCATGATTGGCTTATGGTATGTATTTAATTATTTGATTTCCAATACCGCGAAGGTACATTCCGCATCAAAGATTTCGTCAGCCGCTAGCTTCAGGTTCATGTCCTGTTTCCTGTTTATTGCATTTTTTTTCCATTACTACCTACATATATATGTAGGTATGTACTATTTTAACACAGCCTTCTTGCCTGTATGTCAAAATTACTTATTCAATTGGATTCTTAGGACTTTACTACTGACTCTTGGGTAAAATTAATGTTTCTGAAGTTTTGGGAACCATAGGTATTTGTTCTCTATGAAAATTTTTTTATAAAAAATTTCTTGAAAAATTAAAAATTAGGTCCAGTGTTAAAGGCTACCCCGAGGGCTACCCCCATCTGGGGCCCGAGGACACCCTGTATATAGCTTGGTGTTTTATCATTGAGGAAGTACTTTTATTCCAGCATACAGGGTGAACAACCTACAGCAATATTTCCTATAATCTAAGAAAATGGGTTTGTGTACAATATTTTTCTCATATCGGTATATTCTTGTTGAGCTAAGAGAAAGAAGTACCTACTTATATTTATCATCATTCATATAGGTACCTATAGGGCGAACAAATACTGATTTCCAAGAAAAGTTTTGTATATTGCTTTGTCTTATTATTATTATTAACATTAACACGCTTTTCTTAGCTTGATTATAACATATAATGGAATCTTACAACTCACTTTTCACCAACTTCTAATTGTCGTACAGATCGATTTAAAACTTTGCAAACTTATGCAGTTCCGGTGACAATACAATAATATGTTTTGTTTTCATTAAAAAAAAATATAGAAAATTTTTTATTATTAAAATTATTATTAACTATTGATTTTACGAAAAAAAGTGTCTCTTTATAAAAAGTTCTGCATCGTGAGAAAATAGCATTGCCATACAAAAATTTGATCTAATACATACAGGGTGGCTCAAAAATGTAAAGTCCTAATCCACGTGAAGCTAAAAAAACATAAATTCGTTATTTAAAAGTAAACTGCCAGAGCAAGTGTACTCGAGTTATTTTTTTCTTGTTAGTAAATTAGGTTTGGAACATACAGGAGGTCCCAAAAATAAAATCAATTTTTTAATATCACCTTTACAAAAAAAAGTATATCTTCACAAAAAGTTCTACATCTATCTAGGACATACAGGGGGCTAAAAAATTTAAATTTAAATTGTGACAGCTTTTTAAGGCACCCTGTATTGCCCTACATCAAGTTTTGGAATAAGCATGCTTTTTTTACAATGTAGAACCTTTTATGAAGCTATAGGTAATAAATAAGTCGATAATAAAAAAATTATTTTATTTTTGGGACCTCGAGTATGTTAAAAACCTTATTCACTAAAAAACTGAAAAACACGCTTTTATGAGTAGCGCACTAACAAGTTAAAAATAAATATTTTCCTTTTAAAGTTAACAGAAAATGTGCGTGTGTGCGGAAAGTAAAGCAATTTACAAACTGCGCCCCTCTTGACCCTGCACACATGCATACCCCGGTTTTCTGTTAACTTGTACAGTTATAAAATGTTTGGTCTGTAAATAGGTAGTTAAATTTAAAAGCGTGGGGCGCACTTATATAACGGTCTAGGCATAATAAACAAAATGTAACGTATGCCTAGACCGGTATATATGTAAGTGCGCCCCACGCGTTTAAATGTAATTACCTATTTAAAGACCAAATGTTTTATAGCTGTACTAGTTAACAGAAAACCGGGGTGTTATATATTATGTATTTTACCGTTACCTATATCATGGTATTAGGTTTGTTAGAATATCTATGTTGTTGTCATTACATAAAATAAAACTGATTTACTACAAAATACCAAGTATATTTATTAATTGGCGACGAGAAGAAACGAACCTTTCAAAATGGATGCAGAACAATTCAATACATTAATGGAAACCCTTGCTAAAATAATTCAACCATCAAGAAATGACAATTCTGTTCGAAATGAAAACATTCACCTAGAAATTTTTAATGAAGAAAATGAAACCTGGGATATTTTTATAAAAAGGCTTGAAAATTTTCTTGATATGAAGAAAATCACAGGTACGGCTACGGAAATAGATATTAGAAAAAAAGAATGGTTATTACATACAATGGGAACTAAAATTTTACAATTACTATACAATCTTACCAGTCCAGAGGATCCGAAAACAAAATCTTATGATGTTTTAGTCAATCTAGTTAAAGAACATTTAAATCCTACATCTAGTATCATTACCGAACAAAATCGTTTTACTAAACGAATTCAACGAGATGGTGAAAACATTTCAGACTATGTAACAGATCTTAAAAAACTTAGCAGAAATTGCAATTTCAAATGTACAAACTGTGATATGCCTACGGTCGATATTCATTTACGACAGCAATTTATAAGTGGTTTAAGAAATCCGAATTACATCGAAAAACTTATCCAGTTAAAAGCCCCTGATACCACTTTTTCTGAATGTGTCAAAGTTGCGTTAGCGATGGAATCTGCCTATAAAGAAACTAAGGAAATTCAAAATTCTTCAACAACGTCGTTTTCACCAGATCAAAATTAAGTTAAAACTCAAAAAAGGTACAGGTTTATCAAAATTTTCTAAAGAACAGGAATATGACATCTAAGAGAAAACAATGTTTCCGATGCGGCGACGAATCTCATTTGGCTAACACCTGTTTTCATATTAATTCAAAATGCTCAAAATGTTTTAAATTTGGTCACCTAGCCAAAGTTTGTATGACAAACTGGAAAGAAAATTGTACTAAGATACAGACGAACACAAAAAATCAAAATCAGGTAGATTTTACTAATTCAGAACTGGAAGATAATGATGATGAAATTTACTACATTAATGTTGTCGAAGATTTCTTTCTACCTGAAAACAGACAAAAACCAAAAAAAATTTTAATCAACTTGAATCTGGCTTCATTACCCGTTCGTATGGAGTATGATACCGGAGCTGCCGTTTCATCCATGTCATGTGAATTGTTTAAAAAACTTTTTCCTAAAAAACAAATTTTCAACACTACACTACCTTTAAGGACATATACAGGAGAAGTAATTTATCCTATTGGATTTTCTACGATGGAAATTAAACTGGACAAAGAAAAATTTTTTGGTAATCTTTATATAATTCCAGGCAAAGTTCACCCAATTTTCGGGCGAGAGTGGATGCAGTTATGTAATATACAATTTTTTCAAACAAATCAAATAAACGAAATAGAAAAAAGTGAAATACTTAAAAGTTTACAATCCAAATTTGACACTGTTTTTAAACCTGAAATAGGAAAAATAAATAATTTTGAAGCAAATTTATACCTTAAAGACAATGTAATGCCAATTTATGTACCAGCTCGAAAAATACCGTATGCCATAGAAGAGAAGGTGGGAAGAGAAATTGACAGACTCGAAACAATCGGAATCATTAGTAAACTGGAATACAGCGAATGAGGTACACCAATTGTTCCAATTATCAAGAAAGACGGGTCAATACGATTATGTGCAGATTACAAAGTAACAATAAATAGGGTACTAAAAGATGACAATTATCCAATGCCTAATGTGGAGGACATTTTTGCGAAGACCATGTTAGGAGGTAAAGTATTTACAACTTTAGACATCCGAGAAGCATACTTACATATGCCTATGAATTCTAAGTGCAGAAATTCAAACAATTACTACACCAAAGGGAAACTATAAAGTAAACAGACTAATGTTTGGCACCAAGGTAGCACCTGCCATATGGCAACGTTACATATCTAGAACTTTGGAAGATATACCTGGAGTATGTGTATTTTTAGACGATGTTAAAATTCAAGGATGTGATTTTAATGAAAATTTGAAAAGAGTTGAAATGGTTCTAAATCGTTTACAACAAGTTGGTTTGAGGATTAAAATAGAAACATGTAAATTTTTTGAAAGATCAGTAACATATTTAGGACACAACATATCAGAAAATGGTTTAAAAAAATCTGAAGAAAAAAGTAAAGCTGTCAAAAATGCAAGAAGACCAAATAATATAACAGAACTGAAAAGTTGGTTAGGTATGGTAAATTACTATGGAAAATTTCTTAAAAACCTTGCTACAAAATTATATCCGCTTTACTACTTCCTTTTTACTGGTCGAAAGACTGTGAAAATTCTTTTAATTTAATCAAACGTGAAATTACTTCTGATCAAGTATTGTGTGCTTACGACCCAAATTTACCTTTAAGCTTAGCGACGGATGCCAGCCCTTATGCTGTGGGTGCAATATTATCACATACCTTTCCAGATGGAACGGAAAAACCAGTTGCATTTGCATCAAGATGTTTAAATAAATCAGAAAGAAATTACAGTCAAATTGACAAGGAAGCCACAGCAATTTACTGGGGTCTAAATAAATTTTTTCAATATGTATATGGACGAAGATTTAAACTCATCACAGACCATAAACCTTTAGTATCCATATTTCACCCACAAAAACATTTGCCTTCCATGGTTGCAACCAGAATGTTACATTATGCACAGTTCTTACAAGGATTTGACTTAGAAATGGTTTTTCGTACAACAACAGATAATGCAAATGTGGATGCTCTCTCAAGATTACCTCAGTTAGATCAAAAAAATGACGATGCCTACATATGCGATTCAGTAAACGCTTATCAATTGCAACAACTGTTAAGACTACCCGTAACCCATTCAGAAATTGTGCAAGAAACTAGTCAAGATGAAGTTTTAAAGAACGTTTATGACTGTTTACTACATGGACAGAACATTCAAGAGAATGGTTTTAAAGGAAGAGATTTCGAATTTTCTTTGGCTGATGGAGTTATTATGAAGAATACAAGAGTAGTCATACCTCGTAATTTGCAAAAGAAAATACTAAAGGAATTACATGAGGCCCACCTAGGAATAGTAAAAATGAAACATTTAGCACGTTCTTACGTTTGGTGGCTAAATATAGATGATGATATTGAGAAAATGACTAAAAGTTGTATGAGCTGTCAGATGACACAAAATCAACCGAAGAAAAGAGTACACTACAGGGAAAATACTAAATTACCATGGCAAAGACTACACATAGATTTTCCTGGACCGGTTCTGGGAAAGTATTTCTTAATTCCAGTAGACTCATATTCAAAATGGCTAGAAGTAGTCCCAATGAATTCCATAACTACTTCAAAAACAATTGCAGTGTTAAGAGAGATATTTGCCCGTTTTGGTTTACCTCTTGTGTTAGTAAGTGACAATGCATCAACTTTGTCTTCTCTAGAATTTAAAACATTTTTGGATTCCAATGGAATCAAGCATCGTTTTTCTGCTCCTTACCATCCCGCCACTAACGGCCAAGCCGAAAGATTTGTACAAACGGTTAAAAATGCTCTAAAGAAAATGTCTGAAGAAGCTGGTGATATAAATTTTAAATTATCAAATTTTCTTTTACAATACCGAAAAGTACCAAATGCAGCTACAGGAGTTTCACCGTGTACCTTATTAATGAATTATGATATACGCACGAGAATTGACCTGGTTAGACCAAATAAAAGTACACAGGAAGATGTTGTCCGACAGAATGAAAGTACAATGAAAGATGTTTACGGCAGAAAACATCAAACCTTTTTACGAGAATTTCAAATTGGCGATAAAGTGCGTGTACGAAATTATTCCAATACAAGTAAAAAATGGGAATTTGGAGAAGTATTCCAAAGGGAAGGTCTACTACATTATTTAATTAAGGTACCTGGTAATAAAATCTGGCGAAGACATATCGATCAAATAGCTGCAACTGAAGTTACATTACAAGAAATTCCACCAGAATTTCCAGCTGCAAATGTACCAGATAAAAATAATAAGGGTCATTTCTTAGAATCTACCTCAACTGAAGGTGATCCTTACGATCAAGATTCTAATTTACAAAGTGGGCCATCATGTTCTTATTATATACAAGACCAGTCGAGTTCTATACCTTCACAAAATAGACAATAGGGGTCTATTTTTTCTGCTCATGAAAATACTTTTACAGAAGTTCAAAACGGTACAAATGATAGGAATATAATTTCTGCAGAACCTTATGAGAAAGAGAATGACAAGAAAAATGAGTGTAAAAACAGAATATTTAGAAGATCAGAAAGAATAAGAAAACCTGTTCAAAGACTTAATCTATAGTTTCAAATATAGCGGGGAGGATTGTTATATATTATGTATTTTACCGTTACCTGTATCATGGTATTAGGTTTGTTAGAATATCTGACTTTGTGTTGTCATTACATAAAATAAAACTGATTTACTACAAAATACCAAGTATATTTATTACGGGGTATGTATGTGTGCGAAGTAAAGGGAAGCGCAGTTTGTAAGTTGCTTTACTTATAAAGACCACTATTTAAAAAATGTTAAAGTTTTTATCTAATTTATGCTAATTTAATTTATGAATTTACAATCATACTTTTCATTTTTTAGTGTATAGTGATAGTATATTTAAATTTTTTGCTTTTTGTTTTTAATTTTTTTGCTTTTTGTGAGGCCCTAGGCAAGCGCCTAGTGGTAAAACCGGCCCTGCATATTTTGTATTTAAGTGTGAGGGAAAAGCTGTTCTAAAAGTTGATTAGAATTAATTTTGCAGTCAAATTTTAATTAAAGTTTCTATTAAGTCCTGTTTCCTGTTTATTGCATTTTTTTTTTCATTTCTACCTACATATATATGTAGGTACTATTTTAACACAGCCTTCTTGCCTGTATGTCAAAATTACTTATTCAATTGGATTCTTAGGACTTACTACTGACTCTTGGGTAAAATTAATGTTTTTGAAGTTTTGGGAACCATATTAATTTGTTCTCTATGAAAAATTTTTTATAAGAAATTTGAAAAATTAAAAATTAGGTCCAGTGTTAATATAGGCTACCCCCATCTGGGGCCCGAGGACACCCTGTATATAGCTTGGTGTTTTATCATTGAGGAAGTACTTTTATTCTAGCATACAGGGTGAACAACCTACAGCAATATTTCCTATAATCTAAAGAAAATGGGTTTGTGTACAATATTTTTCTCATATCGGTATATTCTTGTTGAGCTAAGAGAAAGAAGTACCTACTTATATTTATCATCATTCATATAAGTACCTATAGGGCGAACAAATAATGTAGTCTAGTCCACAAGTTCAAAATCGTGTTAATTCTTGATAAAGGTCCTAAAAATATGTACGATAGCTCATTGGATTCGGAATGACGTCTAGAAAAATGTATTTGAAGGATTTTACTGCATGATAAAAATTGCAAAAGTTATTAACAAATTAAGATGAAAAAAAAAGGTGTTTCGTTTTTTGGCAATTACTCAAAAACTATTAATATTTAAGAAATTAAAAAAAAAGATTCATAAAGAGGAGAAAAGTTCCAAAAAAAAGTCCCGACTCCCGTTACTCTACCTCCATTATTTATAATTTTAATTTAGTGCTGAAAATAGGGCCCCGCTCGGCCGATACAGCATGGCCGCGCTACCGCTCAACAGAGTCTATTACATAAGATAATTTTTTTATAGAGTTAAATATCAATAGAAAAATTTTAAAAAATTATGGTGTCATCAGAACACTTTAAAGAATAAAGTCCCGTTGGAAAAAAATTTTTTTGTTGATTTTTCAAAAAGTTATACTATTGTTAACTAAGTAATTTTTCGTGGGCTTTCCTTTTAACAAAAGACAGTATAAAAGTTTAAATAATTGGCCTATAAATTTTTGGCTTCTTGGAGCTCTTCTTGTATATATACTTAACAAGACCACGTTATAAAAGCATCTTAAATTTGTGTATTTTGTTTATTATAATTTTTGTAAGTTAGCCAAAAATGACAATTATCGAAAATGTTGTTAACTTACAAAAATTATAATAAACAAAATACACAAATTTAAGATGCTTTTATAACGTGGTCTTGTTAAGTATATATATACAAGAAGAGCTCCAAGAAGCCAAAAATTTATAGGCCAATTATTTAAACTTTTATACTGTCTTTTGTTAAAAGGAAAGCCCACGAAAAATTACTTAGTTAACAATAGTATAACTTTTTGAAAAATCAACAAAAATTTTTTTTTCCAACCGGACTTTATTCTGTAAAGTGTTCTGATGACACCATAATTTTTGAAAATTTTTCTATTGATATTTAACTCTATAAAAAAATTATTTTATGTAATAGACTGTGTTGAGCGGTAGCGCGGCCATGCTGTATCGGCCGAGCGGGGCCCTATTTTCAGCACTAAATTAAAATTATAAATAATGGAGGTAGAGTAACGGGAGTCGGGACTTTTTTTTGGAACTTTTCTCCTCTTTATGAATCTTTTTTTTTAATTTCTTAAATATTAATAGTTTTTGAGTAATTGCCAAAAAACGAAACACCTTTTTTTTCATCTTAATTTGTTAATAACTTTTGCAATTTTTATCATGCAGTAAAATCCTTCAAATACATTTTTTTAGACGTCATTCCGAATCCAATGAGCTATCGTACATATTTTTAGGACCTTTATCACAAGAATTAACACGATTTTGAACTTGTGGACTAGACTACTGATTTCCAAGAAAAGTTTTGTATATTGCTTTGTCTTTTTATTATTATTAACATTAACACGCTTTTCTTAGCTTGACTTATAACCATAGAGCGGAAATTTGGATGCGCTAACAGAATCGGACTGCCGGCGTACTACTAGAAATTTTCAGTCGCGTAAAACACAATATTTTAACGTATTTTATTTTTATTGACTTTTCATTCAATACAGAATTTTAAATTATATCAGTTATTATGTGAATAATAACCTAGGGTATACAAAAAATGTGTTTTTGGGTACTTTAAATAATGTTATTTTGTGCCACGTCCGAAGCGACTAGACTATAGCTCGCACTGTTAGAGATCATGAACGTTAGGTATTTACACCAGAGTATTTAGTTGAAATTTGAAACTAAGTTGAAATTATGGCATTATACCGGTATATGCTTAAATTATGGATTCCTAATAATTATATTTATATATCAGTCGATTAAAACTATTAAAATACCGTTAAATAACATCACCTGCCATTGTATTGAAATTAGAAGAAATATGTTATCCGATGGTGTAAACGCTCAAGGGGCATTGCTATAGTAGAGTCAACCAAGCATGAGTGTAGAGTTGTAGATACGGGAAAATAAACTTAAACTTTCAATTAAAACATGTGTTATATTAAAAAGCTCAACAAGGTTATATTAAAAACAAGTTCTTAAATCTTGTGTGCAAACTAAAGTATTAAATTTTTTTCTCAATTTCTTAGCAATAGTTTATGTCTTTTCGTTTTAAAAATCCACGTATTCAACGATCTTTCTATTTCTACCGAAGTTATAGATTTTACAGGTTAAAAATTGTTCCTTTGATTAAAACAGACGTTTTTCTTGCACAAGACTCACATCATGAGTGGTTTCACAATGTTACATGAATTTTGACCGAAAACATACCTTACAATTATATAAAGAACAATTTTTGTCTTTTATTCTGAAGCCTGAATCGGTTGCACCATGGACTCTTTTTTGTGCGCCCTAAAGTTTCTTTCTGCAGTAAATTTTTCCCACATGCGCAATTAAACTTACAATTGTTAGGATTTTTATATACTATAGCTTTAGAGTTGTCCATGAACAGCCTCCTGAACACAAATAGAGCTCCAAATAGATAGAATATGCGATCTCTTTGGTTTGAAAGGAAAACCTAGCTTAGGGATTTTCTTCTATTTGAATATCAAAGGCAAAAAAGAAATCAAAATTGTGTGTGCCTACATACCTTTTCATACAAAATAAACCCAAACATTTGTTTTTCTAAACTTTTATGCCGTTGTATGCGCGTATTGACGAGAGTTTATTTTTTTACAAAAGTTGTACCAACGGCGAAATGCCCTAGTGCTAAGGTATCCGCTTATGGATCGGATCAGTTGGTAGTGGATTCAGTGCCGGGCCCGACTGGTCTTTTTTTTAAATTCTTATCAAATTCATACTAAATGAGAATCCGCTGGCGCTTCGAAGCTCCCGAGTTCCTGTGTCAGGGATATTTTTTTATGACTTATACGGGCCGAGCGTAGCAAGGTCCGTATCACTACGTCAAATGTGCATGTGCGGACATAAATTAAATTTTACATTAAATAGTCCCGCCGGACGTAGAAGCCGCGAAGCGCAACAAACTTATCGCAAAACGTGTATGCAGGCAGCAGCAGCTAAAGTACAGTTGGTATGGCTAGCCGCTTGTTATAATGAGCTGTCGCGCGGGGCCGGGCGTTGGACCGTCGCGGTTTTTTAATAATGTGCCTAGTTTCGCCAAGAAATTATTTACCTACAAATAAACATCGCAAACAAAATAAAATAGATACTATAGTATAGTATATTAAACATTTCTACTCTAGATGCTTCTGACTTTTAGTTTTAGTATTGCTTTTCTATGTGATTTTAAAGTCTAAGATTGTTAGCCGCTTCCCGTTTTGATACGTCTCCTCAATAGATGTCTCGCCTTGTACTAAAGTGTGATTATTCGTAATGTGTTAGAATAAATAGGCAATACAAGGAATCAAGGAATGTACTGTACCATGAACCATTTTCGTTAAACATGTATTTTTAGTGATTTACAATAAATCTAAGTTTTTCTACAGTTTATCCGTTTCATTATTTAATCCGACTATGCGCTACAGGGTACTAAAACTGCATTTTTGCTGTAACTTGACCGAACTTCCAAATAATACCCAAACACATATTGATATTACATAATGAAATAGGAAAGCTAGCCGAAACACCGTTTTCTTTAATAAATACAATACACATACAATGCGCATATTAGTTAATTAGTTTTTCTTTGTCAAACCCAAATGTTTTTTAAATAGTATATTTCACGGGGCGGTTCGAGTGTATTGCAGCAAACCCAACCGGGACCGGCATATTTTGGCTTGACTCTTTCTATCTTTCGACGATGGCTTGGCTTGACTCTTTCTTGAGGAACTTGCATTTTTGTAAAAGAAACGTTTGGTTTTACAAAATAAATTATTAAGTTGGTCATTGAAAATAAATTTAGGTGGGTCATTGACAAATGACCTTATGGACGAGCCGCGCCTGTTAGAATATAAAGTCCAGAACATTACATATATGTATATATATATATATATATATATATATATATATATATATATATATATATATATATATATATATATATATATATATATAAAAGAGAGGAGAATTATTGTGGGCATGTCCGCTAGCAATGAACAGTAAAATGAAAAGTTAGAATGGTAACCCGTACGACACGTGTTTCTGCTCATTGGCTTCATCAGGCCCACGTATGTGACTGTGCCTCTCAACATAAGTCGAGATGCACAACGTCACATACGCAGTTACGGGTGTAACCTTAAGAAAAGGGAAAAAAAAATATATTTAACGAGGACCACAAACAGGAGCCAGTGCACCAATTTGTGGCTTCATTCTAACTTTTCATTTTACTGTTCATTGCTAGCGGACATGCCCACAATAATTCTCCTCTCTTTTTTATGTATCGATCCGCGCTAGTTTCTAGCATTTGTTTATATATATATATATATATATATATATATATATATATATATATATATATATATATATATATATATATATTCATTAAATACCATTTTTATAATAGGTGTATATATAAAAAATAACGTTATATTTAGCTACAACTATTTTAATTTATGATTTCTGCGAAAGAACAATACTTGCAACCATGCAAAACCCATGCAACTCCAAGCGTTGTTTATCAGAAAGGAATATATGTATATATTCTACTGTAAAATCTGTTTAGTATTTGGAAACAATTAATAACTTAATAACATGTAAAATAGCTTTGGTCCTGAGTGCGACTCTGTTGTCGCATCGTGATTCCGCTCACTGCTTATAACATATAATGGAATCTTACAACTCACTTTTCACCCACTTCTAATTGTCGTATCGATTTAAAAGTTTGCAAACTTATGCAGTTCCGGTGACAATACAATATGTTTTGTTTTCATTAAAAAAAATATAGAAATTTTTTTATTAGATATTATTAAAATTATTATTATTGATTTTACGAAAAAAGTTTCTCTTTAAAAAAAGTTCTGCATCGTGAGAAAATAGCATTGCCATACAAAAATTTGATCTAATACATACAGGGTGGCTCAAAAATGTAAAGTCCTAATCCACGTGAAGCTAAAAAACATAAATTCGTTATTTAAAGGTAAACTGCCATAGCAGGTGTACTCGAGTTATTTTTTTCTTGTTAGTAAATTAGGTTTGGAACATACAGGAGGTCCCAAAAATAAAATCAATTTTTTAATATCGCCTTTACAAAAAAAAGTACCTATATCTTCACAAAAAGTTCTACATTGTGAAAAAAGAGCATGGTTATTCAAAAACTCTCTCTAGGACATACAGGGGGCTAAAAAATTTAAATTTAAATTGTGACAGCTTTTCAAGGCACCCTGTATTGCCCTACATCAAGTTTTGGAATAAGCATGCTTTTTTTACAATGTAGAACCTTTTATGAAGATATAGGTAATAAGTCGATAATAAAAAAATTATTTTATTTTTGGGACCTCGTGTATGTTAAAAACCTTATTCACTAAAAAACTGAAAAACACATTTTTATGAGTAGCGCACTCACAAGTTAAAAATAAAGATTTTCCTTTTAAAGTTAACAGAAAATGTGCGTGCGTGCGGAAAGTAAAGCAATTTACAAACTGCGCCTCTCTTGACTCTGCACACATGCATACCCCGGTTTTCTGTTAACTTGTACAGCTATAAAATGTTTGGTCTGTAAATAGGTAGTTAAATTTAAAAGCTTGGGGCGCACTTATATAACGGTCTAGGCATAATAAACAAAATGTAACGTATGCCAGGCATACGTTACATTTTACTATGCCTAGACCGGTATATATGTAAGTGCGCCTCCCCACGCTTTTAAATGTAATTACCTATTTAAAGACCAAATGTTTTATAGCTGTACTAGTTAACAGAAAACCGGGGTATGTATGTGTGCGGAGTAAAGGGAGGCGCAGTTTGTAAGTTGCTTTACTGTGTGCACGATGCGCGCACTGAATACCCCGGTTTTATGTTAACTATAAAACGAAAATATTTCTTTTTAACTTTTTAGAAGCGTGTTTTTTAGTTTATTAAACTAGGGTTTGATGAGTCCTCTATTCCAGAGGACAGTCCTCTTAAGGTAAAGTTTGTAGAAAATATATCACGTTTCATTTAAATGAACATTTGTGTAGGTACGTCCTCTGTTTTTATTTTTAAAAGTTGGAAACCCTATTTTAAACTATAATTTATTTCTTTGATGTTAGGTACTTGCAGGTCCTTCTTTATTTATTTATTTAAGGTGACCAACCGTCCTGTTTTGGCCAGGACTGGTTTAGGTTTTTCGACTATTGTTCTGGGTAAACAAAGTATCCTGGTTTGTCCCGATTTTTACGATTTTGTCCAGAATTGTCCTGGATAACAAATCCACTAATGATGCTCCTTAGTTAGACATGTGTATCTGTATAATGTATAATCCCATATGATATATAAAAGAAAACTGGAATTTGTAGCGTGTTAATGAATGTCAATAAATATTTTTTTTCCATTTATTTTCAAAAAAAAACAATAACATTATTGTGTTTTTACCTTTTCGTACCAAGTCAAGGTGACACACATTTTCTGACATTTATGTATTTATTGTCACAGTTTTAAATGCATTTTGTAAGTGTTTTTGGAGCTTTTTTGGCAACTTAACACAATCTTAAGACTGAAATTTGCCAATATCAAGTTTTATTTCTTTAATCTAATGGAACAGGGCCTCACATGGGGTTAAGACTTTACCACGTAAAAACCCTATGGTCTGCTTTAAAAAATACACTGTATATTTTTTTAAAGTATGAAAAATTAAGGGAGAAATGAACAATTAGCTTCTTTGGGACAAAATAGGAAGGTTTAAGAAAAGCTTAACCTTACAGTTTTACTTTTAGAATCCTTTAAAACATACATTTGATGTATTTTTTACACATAACTTTTTATTTGAATGTTGTTGAGATAGACCAATAAGACTATGGATATTAAGTTTGTGTAGCGGTCATCATGGTTAACGTGACCATTTATTTTTTCCTCAGAACGGGACATCAACGGTCTTTCGCCAAAAAAGGTACATAAAAGAAAAACACATTATCCATAATGAATTTTATTAGTAATTTTAATGAACAATGCACGACATGCAAGTATTTGTAATTTATGTAGTGTCATATTTTTCTGACGAACAAATTTTCTTTAATATATCAGGTGATGATTGTAAGTGTGAAATTCTTGGTACATTTTATCAATATTTCACAAGTTTTGCTTTTAAATTGATGTCGCGTTTGCAAACTTTCTGAAAACGGGACATTTTGGCGTCCCGAAGCTTTAATTGGGGACAACGGGACAGTCCTGAGAAACAGGGCAATCCCGTTAAAAACGGGACGTATGGTCACGTTAGTCATGGTAATACATCTTCAGGAAAATTAGTATTCCATTCATTGATTATAAACATCTAAGCAAGCATGGATATTGGAAACCACTGAAACCAGTAAGCCTAAAGTGTGGAATGTAGATGATTAATTTCTTGTTTTTGTTTTTTTACAGGCGGACGCGACTCACTGACGTCGTTAGCGGACGCGGACCCCTTCAAGTTGACACGTCGGGCATTTTGGCGGGCTAGGGGGTTTGTCTGGGATGCCTTAAGGCCATGCAGCAAACTGGGAGGGGGAATTATGGGACGTTTTAATTCCATTTCTTGGAGGACACAGACCCCAATAGCACGTTGAAGTGTCCGTAGTGAATTGTAGCCTTTATCCGCCAGCTGAAGGATAATTTCAAGATTGGAGACGGGCTTTATTCAGTGAACTTGGAGGGGACTCGACTCTTCCAAATTTTCGTATTGTATGGGAGCAGAGCAACCTCATTCCTGGAAAATGACAACCACTTCAAAATTATTCGGTAAGTATAATTTCCTCTGTTTTATACTCTTCTATATTTGCCATTGCGAAGAATTCGCATTTTATGAGATATGAGGTAGAAGGTAGAGTTGTGCCTTTGACCGGTCAACAACTTTTTGGTCAATTGACCGACAGTTTGACCTTTCAGACCTCTTTCAGAAGAGCATTATTTTCTTATTGTCGATCAATAATTTTTGCAATATTGCATTTTTGTAAGACTAGTGATCACACTTTATAATACCTTTAGTACCAATTATAAAATAAAATGGGCGAAAGTGAAAAATAAACAGAACTGCTAAATTTTGACTTCGAATAACTCCACAACGTCACTGAATAAACCGGGGAATCCGGGGATTTGCCCGAAACTCGCACAGACCATAGATAGGTGCCGGTGTTTCCCCGAAAGGCGTTTGTACAGGTCGGCCACATATCCATACTTTATTTTGACATGGGGCAATTTTAATAAGTATTTGACCACCTAATATTTGACCGCGGTCAAATTGACCAGTATATTGAGCGGTCAATTGACCAAGGCACAACTCTAGTAATAGGTATAGTGATTTGAAGCAAAAATTTGGCCCCTTTTTTTGAATTGAATTATTCTGAATTGGCTAACTTGCTTGCAAGAAAATTGGCTATTCATGCATATGATCCAAAATGTTTAAATATCTATTTGTGGAAAGTTATGATTAATTTGTGTTTTAAAAATTTTACTAATAATTCTTTGCTTACACTTTCTAGTAGAAAAACCTGAGCAAACTTCATTATTCGACTAAATCTTTGTTTTGAGAATTATAGCGAATATATTTTTCCTGCAAGTCAAAAATTCGCCCTTAAAAAATAGTTTAAATACATTTTTCGTTCTTTTATCTGATACAAATTTAAGAAAGGAAGAAGTATTTTTCTTATTTTGAATTTGATTTTACATCTTTACACAGTGTTGTGTAACTGTTAAAAGCTTTTTTGCAGAAGTAAGAGCTTATTTTTTTATTTCAGGTATTTTGGCTATACCTACCCGGAGCGTCCGTTAATTGTTACTGCTGGAATAAGTGTGGACAACTTTCATTAATCCCCTCCCCTCTTTCAGGCACTTTGTGGTCTTTTATTTATATCGACACTATTGTTTTAGAGGGACATGATGATTCTGAATCTTTTTTACCTTATAATTTCTTAATTATCTTTTACCGTATTTAATTTTTCAATTATCTTGTACCATATCTATATGTAGGCTTTTGTTCCATGACAGGTTTTTTACCTCTCAAAAATGAAAAAAAAACGTTTTGTATTGTATTTATAGACAGACACTCAAATACACCAAAAAGCCGATCTCCCTTAAGACATTTGGTGGGTTTACTGGTTTATGGTTTAAAAGTTTGCTTGTCCGCCATTATATATACATGTAGATACCAGGCGCGGGCCGTGAGTTTTTTTACAAGTGGGTCAAAATTTTGTGGGCAACTAGTGATATCAACGCAACAAGCAAAATGCACTTTTTTAATTAAGAAAGGTTTTTTAATAATATGCCAAGAAATTATTTACCAACAAATAAACACTGCAAAAATCATAAAATAGGTACTGCAGAACATTGAACATTACTACTCTTGATGTTTATGACTTTTAGTATCACTTTTCTGTTTATGGATTTTTTCTATGTGTTTTAATACCCTAAAATAGTAGATTTTACCGGCTTCCGTTGTGATAAGTTTAGCACCTCCTCAATAGATGTCGCGCCTTGTACTAAAAGCCCAGAATATAAACAGAACAAAATTCTGAGCTAAAAGTATGATTATTCGGAAAATAAAATTAGGAACGCTGCCGAAACTCCGTTTTCTTTAATAAATTCAATGCTGGCCTAAGATGAAAATGCTGGCGACTAGACATAGTAATACGATATTTGTCTACGCACGTGCGACATTCCTTTTATTCAAATGTAATGTTTCTTATCCACGAAATCTCCTTAACTCTGGGAAATACTCAAGAAAATAAAGTAACACTGGAATTCATCATGTACAAGCCATTATAACCCGTTTATTTACATGACATGTGACGTCACAACCAATAGTATGTTTGCAAGTTTCGAATTTTGTATGAAAATTTGTAGTAGAAAATCTTTTTTTTTTTTGTTAATTTATTATTATTATTTAGATGCGCTAAAAACTGTTTTGATAGATTATGTGATTTTTACTATCATAAGCACGTCGTGCTATATAAAGACACACTAAAAACGGTTCACTCACCTTCTTATCGGCGATATCCGCCTGCCTGGAAGTAGACGGTTTTTCCAGGTCCATCTCGGAAAGTGTTTTCGATCTAAAATTGTACCGTCTCTTACTTCGTGGACTGACCTGTCGGTAAAAAAATAACAAATAAAGTTTTCGATGTATTTTTCCTCGGCTTTCCGATGATGTAATTTGTTTTGTTTTTTTCAAAATTCCGCCTCCTTAACCTCAAAAAAACACTAAACGTGCTGTATCTCGAAAAACGCCATTTTATATATTTTTTAATACACTAGATCAAAAGATCAGGATTGTTTACGTCGAAAAAGTTTTTTTCCAGAGAGGATTTTTTTTGTTTTCGAGGAATTAATCGAGAAACATAGCCCGGCGAGGCAGTGACGTGTGGGCTCCGATTCTGTAGTTGGATAAACGTTTACTTCTTTTTTTAAAGCTTTTATTGGACTCTGACTATGTTATATGAATTTTCTTGAATAAGTTTTAAATTTAATTACTTATTTAAAGATCAAATGTTTTATAGCTGTACAAGTTAACAGAAAACCGAGGTCTGCATGTGTGAGGAGTAGTAAGCTGTAGTAAATATGAGATTGGCAACAATTTTAAAAATATTTTATCGAGGAACAACTTGTTGCCAATACACCTTTTAGAGCCGATCTAATTTTTTAAATAACAAAAAATTAAAAAAAAGTTCTTGCTGAACACTGATTCGAACCCTCCACCTCCCGATCAGCTCCCTGAGATCGTACCCCTACGGCTACGCTGGTTATGTGAGAATATCGGTCCGATACCGTTAAATTTGATGCCTAGGACCTGACAGAAATCGTATTTATAATTTTTTATGTTTAACCACTAATTAATCTTATTAATACGATGCAAATACAATACGCATATTAGGTACCTAATTAGTTTTTCGTTTTCCGAACCAAATGTTTTGAAATAGTATATTTTAGGGGACGGTTTGAGAGTATTTCCATAGTGGGAGTGGCCAGATATTATTGGTGGGCCGTCGACCAATTGTGTCTCTTTTTAACTTCCTAAAGCGCGTATGTCTGTTTCTCTCTTACTTTTAATGAATTTATATCGTCTATATAAACCTATAAAATCAATTTAAAATATGACCCAGCCTGGAGCAAGCTTGGATATCCTTTGACGATGGCTTGGCTTGATTCTTTCTTGGGGAGTTTTCGCATGGAACTTTGAAACAAAAGATTCTCTTTTGGTTTTAAAAAATTAAAAAAATAAATTATTAGGTAGATCGCTGAAAATTTTAGGTGGGTCATTGACCAAATGACCTTATGGACGGGCCGCGCCTGGTAGATACATAGTATACATATGATAGACAAACAAACTTTTAAACCATAAACCAGTAAACCCACCAAATGTCTCAAGGGAGACCCGCTTTTCGTTACACGGCAGTGTTAGTCTAGGTATTATTTAGTCTATGGTATTTATTTATTGTAGTTTTAGGCTTAGCTACTTGCGGAATCATCATGCTCTCTTTAATAGTCTTTTTCTATCAACATAAAATTTAATTTTTCCATTTACGGAAAAAGCCATTTATATATTATTAAAATTCATTACATAAACTGAAAATATACATCCCAGATATTCCAAAAATAAAGTTTTTAAACGACGAGTGCCGTATCGGGGTCCCTAGTGAAACTTATTTGCGTAAGGACGTCATACACTTATCTGTTGTAGCTCACTGACCGAGTCAATGGATTTGTGCCAAAGCCCTGTGGGACTGTGGCGTAGTTTTAGGAAACTAGTTCAGTTTTTAGAAACTAATTAGTTTATGAAGCTAGGCTATCTCTGATTCACGGGAGAATCTCTGATATTGCGGCATTCCTCCTTATTAACTTTTCACGATAGTGAATAAATTTAAATTATCAGTACAAGTTTCAAACGACGAGTTCTGTTTCGGGGTCTCATTTGGACGTGGCCCGTGGCCGTAGCTACATTGACTGGTGCCAAAGCCCTGTGAGACCTTGGCTTAGTTTTCCGGAATTCTAATTAATTTTACGAAATTTATTAGTTTTACGGGGCTAAGCTATCGCTGATTCGCAGGAGAATCTCTGATATAGCGGCGTTCGTCATTGGTACTGATATCCTTAGCTCGCGTACGCGTCGCGTATATGTAAAAGTTTGAACTCATTGCGTTGCGGTCCTCGTTGGAGCGGTTGTCTTTGAAAAGGGGTGCACTAATAGTGACTTCGGTACCGTGAGATCTATCAGGAGCGGGGTGTCGAGGCTGTTTGAAGCAGACGCCCCTGGCACGACGCGAGCGGTGCCATGCTGCAACCAGACCCAGAATTTGGGCGTCGGTTTGACACAATAAGGCAGATGCACCAAATTGCTGGTAAACCTATAGGTTAACCACAGGTGCATTGCGGACGCTTAGGCTGAAAACACACTAATCCGCGTAGATCTCAGGGACTTCGGCTGCACGTAGTAAGCCCTCTTTCATCTCACTTCGGTGGGTATCAACTGCGAATCTTGGCTGCAACCGTCGCACGAAGGAAGTTGCAACACGCTATCCAGCCAGTAAATAACATAGAGAACGTGTCGCCGATCTGCTATTCAAGGGCTTGCGTGAAATCGTGGTCATAGAATGATCGTCGTCGTTTAGATACGTGAAGTCCTTGAGGACCATCGGATGTCCAATATAGGGCTCTAACATGTCGGCATGTCGGGCGTACGTCTATGCCCCTTTTTTCGACCCTTGGATAGTGGAGAAGGGAGATGGATTTCTGCACACTGGATTTGACTGGACTCCATTAGATACACTTAAATAAACAGGTAGGTATTTTTGGTACAGTACTGAACATACAATGAACTACAAAAAATATCCAGCATTTTTTCGTTTTGTGTCAGATCTTAAAAAGTAACCAATCCTTCTTTTCTCTGTTTCAGATATTTCTCAGTAAACCTGGACATCTGAGAAATTCAGCAGGAAACCTGGACATCTGAGGAATTGAGCAGCAAACCTAAACATACCAGTCAATTCAGTGACAGGGTTCATCTCACCCGGTATCCTTGGAATAATATAATATATCTGCACCTAGTAAGTAAAAAGCAAGTTGTTGTTTATTTATTAACCAAAAGGTCATTATTCCTGTGCTATGATGTATAATAATTTGTCCCCTTTTTCCATATGTTCTCTCTCTATCTCTCTCTCTCTCTCTCTCTGAGTCAAGCAGCGTGGATATATTAATCTTAGCATATTTTATGTCAATTTTAATGTTACCCATTAAGCGCGACTTTGAGTGAATTTAACTGACAATAATTTGAAAAATACATCATAGAATCCAAAGAAGATACTGTACTACGCCTTTTATCGTCTTTGGGTTTAGCATCTCCTTATCCCTGCGAATTACGCCATTATATCATTATCTTATTATCTATACACTGTGGTTAATGGGCAAATGAGGATTTCGTATTTCTATTTATTCCACAAATCATTCAATCATATTTTAAAATAGCTGACTTGCAATCCTTAGAGTGACTGTAGTGAAGTGAAAGTGTAGTGTTTTTTACTCTCTTATACGATTTGCATCTTATTGCTGGCCACCTTTTTCTAAGCTGGACACAACAGGTGCCTACGCGTCATACATAAAGTTTATATTCGTTTTTTGCGATAATCCTGTGCCGAATTCTGTACCGGATTATTAGCAGTGATTTGTGATAAGTGATGTGTATAGATATTGTAAGTGATTCAGCTCAGAACCAAGTTACAGTGATGTGCGGGATATATTGCAAGTGATTCTGCTCAGAGCCAAGATTGCACATCAGTGTTCAGAACCAATCCAAGCTTTAAGAATGGGAATGTTACTTTAAGAATATTAAGAAGAAAATGGAGCAAACAGTCTAAACAAAGAAAAATCTTGCATTTTTAGTTTCTTACAAGATCTTGCATAGGGACTGATTGTTTGATTTGTGGTCTAAATTGCATGTTAGTAAATACAGTGACAAATGCACGAGTGTCTAAGAAGTGAATGTCGTATCCGGGTTTTATGTCATAATTATTATAAGGTCTACCAGCTATCAGCGATCATAGTGGGAATGGTCTCTGGTTTTAACGCTTCACTTTCTAGTCGCCTGGTCGCATTCGGGACGCGTTGACGTGTAACAGTAACCTGCAACTGTGCATTAGAGGTGAATGTCGTATCCGGATCTTTAACTTGATATGTGCCCTATGAATCAGTCAGCCACAGTAGTGGCTGATGCTCCCCACCCTTTGTTTGGGTGCAGGTGTGATTGGTGATCATAAGGTAGATTGAATAGTGCCGATAGATTGAATAGTGCCGAAGGATCCGGTGCTAGTAGGACTAACACCAAATTACTGGTAGTTCTGGCATTTGTGCGGCTTCATCTCTCATCACTTTTGTGCAGTCATGAACATAGGGCAGACGAAGAAGGGTCCTGCACCTAGGCATCAGGGTAGCCTGGCATTAGCAGATAGCGTAGGTGTTTACCGAAAAACAGAGAGATCACATCTAGGTGCGATTTTGCTTTGTTGTTCGGTTCTCACTCTGTCTTTTTACAGGTTGTCCCGATGAGGGCACAGAAAGTGCAAAAAATGTAGGGTCGCGTCGTTATTGCACGTTTTGCAACACTGTATTTACTACAACGGGGGTTATTCATTTTTTTTATTAATCCACAATACTCGCAGAGTAAACTAATATGTTATAATATATTTATTTATTATTATCCGCCACGCAGCGATTAACAATGTATTTTTATCGCCGCCTCACTTGCCTTTAATCACTTTTTCTTATTCGAAAGCAATTTTACATTACAACATGAGAAACTACAAGAGTAATTCAAATTAAATAGTTTTTAAAGGACGGATTCCGTATCGCAGTCCCATTTGCTAAGGACGTCATACACCTATCTGTTGTAGCTCACTGACCGAGTCAATAGACTGGTGCCAAAGCCCTGGGGACTATGGCGTAGTTTTAGGAAACTAGTTCAGTTTTTCGGAACTAATTAGTTTATGAAGCTAGGCTATCTCTGATTCACAGGAGAATCTCTGATATTACGGCATTCGACCTTTATTACTTCGACGATAATAAATGAATTTAATACTTATTATCGTCCCCTACCAATCAAGTGTAAATCAGTTTTTAAGCACGAGCTCCTTACCTGGGTCTCCTTGTAAGGACGTCATACACCTATCTGTTGTAGCTCATTGACGGAGTCAATGGACTGGTGCCAAAGCCCTGGGAGACACTGGCTCTGTTTTATGAAATGAGCAGGAATCTCTTGAGAGAGGAGATTTTGGCCTATTTTATAAAGCCTAGATATCGCTGATTCGAAGATGAATCTCCGATATTAGGGCGTTCGTTCTTAATTACTTGTTTTATACTATAGCTACCCGCTGGTAGTACCGGGATTTGAGATTCCTTTTGAACATGTTTGCTACCTTTTCCTTTTTCCTTCCTTTCCAATTTCATAAAATGTCAATCTGTTGATATACATAGGATATGCAATAAATGTACATACTTTATGTACAGATGTGATGATATGTAATATAATATGTCAGTCAAGTATGTACATTCAATGCATATCCTGTGTATATACCAACAGAATACAAACACTCAATGACAACGCCATGTTTTACATTCCACGGACATGCATGCAATATGTAATATAATAATAAATATTATTATTATATTATATATCGTATGTATGTCCGTGGAATGTAAAACATGGGGTCATCATTTGTATTATGTTAGTATATACATAGGATATGCAATAAATACATACTTGACCGACATATATTACATATCATATGGAATGTAACGCAGCGATTAATAATGTAGATTTATCGCTGCCTCACTTGCATTTAATTACTTTTCTTTTTATTCGAAAGCAATTCTAGATTGCAACATCAAACGCTACAAGAGTAAATCAAATTTAAAAAGTTTTTAAAGGACGGATTCCGTATCGCAGTCCCATTTGCGTTAGGACGTCATACACCTATCTGTTGTAGCTCACTGACCTAGTCAATAGACTGGTGCCAAAGCCCTGTGGGACTGTGGCGTAGTTTTAGGAAACTAGTTCAGTTTTTCGGAACTAATTAGTTTATGAAGCTAGGCTATCTCTGATTCGCAGAAGAATCTGTGGTATTACGTAATTCGACCTTTATTACTTCGACGATAATAAATGAATTTATTACTTATTATCGTCCCCTCTACCAATCAAGTGTAAAAAGCACGAGCTCCCTAGCTGGGTCTCCTCGCAAGGACGTCATACACCTATCTGTTGTAGCCCATTGGCGGAGTCAATGGACTGGTGCCAAAGCGCTGGGAGACACTGGCTATGTTTTATGAAATGAGCAGGAATCTCGTGAGAGAGGAGATTTTGGCCTATTTTGTAAAGCCTAGATATCGCTGATTCGAAGATGAATCTCCGATACTAGGGCGTTCGTTCTTAATTACTTGTTTTATACTATAGCTACCCACTGGTAGTACCGCTGGATATACCTTAAATGTACATACTTTACGTACATATATTACATATCACATGTATGTCCATGGAATGTAAAACAACATTATTTGGCGTTTATATTCTATTATTAATAGGATATGCATTAAATGTATATACTTTACATACATATATTACATATCATATTGATGGAATCTAAATGTTCATATGGGGATACTCGCAGGACTTCAAGAAAAATACAAAAGAAAAATAAACAAAAACCCATACTATACAGGACAAGCTTAGATACTTCTAAATGATAGAATTGCTTGAAATCATTGAACTTAGACCAAGTTAAGAGGTGTTAAAAACAGACTCGAATTTGAAGCAATCATTAGAAGAAGATATTTCCGTATTTTTCTGTAAAAGAGAAGAAGCTATGCTTCTGTATCATAGAAGAATATGAAACAAGTAGATTGTTTGCTCTGAGAAGACGCATAGTCGAAAACGGTTCATGTTTGTGCCAGTAATTCTGTCAGGACAAAGTTCATATAGTCTTTTATGTTTTAGGTTTATGTAATCCCAAATATGACCAAAATCTCGTATCTTACAGTACTTACATTGTTGCCAAAGTTGTTATTACTTTCTTAGGTATATTAGTGATATTTGGAAAAGCTATTTGTCTGATTATTTCAAACTGAAATGATAAGATGGAGTGGAAGAGTACATAGGTACTGGAGGATAAGGTAGGGTAGTATATATATTTTGGAGTATTAAAAGGTAGGAAAAGTATATTTTTTCGGTGTTGATTGGGTTTGTGCGCCTCGTAATATTAATAATTTTTACTTTTTGTATTTTTAATATTACTTGCTTTCTAATTTTTAAATTTTTTCAAAAAGTATATATCAATAAAGATATTCTTATTTTAAAAATCATCTTACAAAATCGACTATACTGATACTTTTATGAACCCATTTTACTAACTTTGTACTTGCGTTTTAATATTACTCCTTTTTTTAAACGAAAAATGTCACTGCATTGGGCCAAAATTTTCTAAAATTCAGGGTTGGGGCGGAAGATTTTTATTTGAAATCGTTATAAAACGAGGCTGCACAAAATATGGAAATTTTATTACAATTACGGAAAACTCCGGTTAATTTCGCGTCGCGCCGCGCCGCGCCTGCAAAGACCCTCGCCAAAATACCCTTTAAACATCTTAAACTCAAAATTCTTAAAAGAAAACATAAATAAATTAATTTTCATTATTGGTCTGCTGTCTGTCGGTCTATCTATTGCAAAATCATAAAAACTATTTGACAAAGAAAATATTTCTCTGAAATTACTTATGTTCTAGTTTTGGTTACTGGTTCACGATACATCATACAGGGTGAACCACTTAAAAAAATAAATTCTCTATTATCTCTTTAACTCCAGAAGGCAACTGCCACAAAAATAATGATTTGCAAAAGTTAAATTCTGGTTAATTTCTAGTTATTTTAGAAGGTAATATTTATATGGTTAACTTATTTAATGTAACATACCTACAGGGTTAACAACTTAAATTTTGTACATTTTTACTACAACTTAAGCCAAACTTTTTCATTAAAATTACATTTGCTTAAATAACTGGGATTTTCCCTTTGAGACCCTTACACCCTGATTCTGAACGAAATTTCGACTTTCGCAGATTTTTACTATTTGTGAATAGTGATCAAGTGATGTGTGTGATAAATCTTTTTAGTGTCCTTTTATTTTTGAAAAAATATTGTTGAAAAAATACTAGGCAGAAAATTAGATCTTGCTGCTTGCCAAATAATTGTGAATAGTGATGTAAATAAATAAGAAAATGTGTGATACATTTTCTTTATTGTCTGGACTGGTCTTTTTCGCGTTATATTTAGTGTCGAGAATCTGTGCAGAAAATTATTGGTGTGTTTTACAGTGATTATAAGTACTGATGTGCATAGCTATTATGAATAACCGTGTTTGTGATAAAGCTGTGAAATAGTGATGAAGTAATGTAAATAATGGGCACATGGCTGTCATTGATATTTCAAGTGTATTGGTGTGTTTTACAGTGATTATAAGTAGTGATAGATAAATTCGTGCATATATATTACAAGTGATCATGTTTGTAATAGAGCTGTGGAATAGTGATAGTGTGACTAATGGTTAGATTTGCTGTGATGGATATTTTAAGTGTCTTGGCGTATGTCTTACAGTGATTGTAAGTAGTGATGTGCTTCGCGCATAGATATTACAAGTGACCGTGTTTGTAATAAAGCTGTGGAATAGTAATGATGTAATGGGCAGGCGGCTGTTATGGATATTTCAAATGTCTTGGGGTGTGTTTTGGTGATTATAAACGCTGATGCGTTTCGTGCATATAACTATATTACATGAGGCAATGTTTGTAATAACGTAGTGGAATAATTGTGGAATATTTACGGTGATGTGAATAGTGACGAAGTAATGTTAATAGTAAGCCAGTGGGGTATCTTATGTTGTGTCTTACAGTGATTATACAGTTACAGTGATGTAAATAGTGATGAAGTAACAGAAATAGTAGGTAATTGGCTGTGAGTAATGGTTGCAATAAATTTATTGTTGTTGTAAAGTGAATATAAGTAGTGATGTGCTTTGTGCTTATATATTTCAAGTGTCAGTGTGTGAGGTAGAGGTGTGGAATAATTCAATGTGTATATATTTATAGTCGTGCCCCTCTAATAAGGTCTAAATGTGCCGTTTCCTTCTTCCTCGTAAAATCTTTTTATTGCATATTGTCAAGACATTTAACTGTATTTATAACAACATTGCATTTTGGAGCAGGTGTAGGGGAGTTGGGAGCCTGCTAACTTAACTTTTTAGTTAAGGTCGTAGTTATATTTTCAGTCATATACAGTTAAGCTCATATTTACAGGGATTATAAACAGTGGCGTGCTTTGTATGATGTGATTTGAATTCAATGCGTATAAATTTACAGTGATGTGAATAGTGATGAAGTAATGCGATTAGTAAGCCATAGGCTGTGCGCTAGTGATGTATATTTTGTGTTATGTATCTTACAGTGATTATACATAGTTACAGTGATGTGAACAGTGATAAAGTAACGGAAATCATCCAGGAAATGATAATAAGGATAATGAAGAACAAGGAAAGAGAAAGAAATGAGAGACAAAGGACAAATGGGCGCCCGCCAGCATGATCCTAATAAGAGTGAGAAAGAGCGAACGTAGGGGGTAGAACAGCCGAACCCCTAATCACATACTGTGGACGGGGGACGTAGGCTGCAGAATGTAAGACAGCCCGATACTAGCGAAGATATGCTAGAAATGACGGTACCGTTGGATCAATGGGAGATGTTCAGTGGGGCCACTTGTTCGAAGCGTGCTTCGACTACGCCCCATTAAAAAAAATTGGCTGTGTGAGTAATGGTTCTAATATAAAATAGGTAGTGATGTGCTTTTTGAATAGATATTTCAAGTGTCAGTGTGTGATAAAGGTGTGGAATAATTCAATGTGTATATATTTACAGTTATGCCCCTCTAATATGGCCTGAATGTGCTGTTTCCTTCTTCCTAGTAAAATACTTTTGTTGCATATTGTTAAGACATTCAACTGTATTTATAAATACATTGCATTTTGGAGCAGGTGTTGGGGAGTTGGGAGCCTGCTAACTTAACTTTTTAGTTAAGGTCGTAGTTAAATTTGCGGTCATATACAGTTAAGCTCATATTTACAGTGATTATAAACAGTGACGTGCTTTGTATGATGTGGAATAATTCCATGCATATATATTTACAGTGATGTGAATAGTGATGAAGTAATGTGAATAGTAAGCCAGTGGCTGTGTGAGTGATCGATATTTTGTGTTGTGTTCCTTACAGTGATTATACACAGTTACAGTGAAGTGCAAATAGTGGTGAAGTAACGGAAATAGTAGGCAAGTGGCTTTGTGCATATACATATATGTTAAGTGTCGGTGTGTGTGTGTGGTAAAGGTGTGCAATAATTCAATGTGTATA
Organism: Philopedon plagiatum; assembly: GCA_963971165.1. Lineage (NCBI taxonomy): Eukaryota > Metazoa > Arthropoda > Insecta > Coleoptera > Curculionidae > Philopedon > Philopedon plagiatum. The sequence continues at coordinate 17,469,214 of OZ020196.1, read as the reverse complement.
TATTTATAAACACATTGTATTTTGGAGCAGGTGTAGGGGAGTTGGGAGCCTGCTAACTTAACTTTTTAGTTAAGGTTGTAATCATACTTTTGATTATGTGTAAGAGAAGAACAGGACCGGCACGGTCATATTTATTTCATAAATATCGGTAAAATCGAAAGGCCAGTGAAATATATGTGCGGAAATCAAGAGGAACAAATTGGGAAAGCCTAAGAAGAATTTGTGGATAACACATTTGTCCAAGAGGAAGATGATCTACACCATCCAGTTAAACAGTGGAACAATCAGCTTAACGTCGTCAGTAAAGGAGCTCCTGTTGATCACAAAGAAATACAGTCCAGAAGCAAACTTCAAATTATATAAGAGTATAGTAATGTAACATACTTATTGTACTATTTTAATCTAGCATAATTTATTAATTGTATTCATTATACATGTGATTCAGTAAACGTTTGTCTTTTTCGACTAATAATGGCCAATGGTTTGATTCAGTGGTTTCAAATCAGTCCGAGCCAATAAATGTCAATCAACAAACCGTTTATATTCAAAGTAAAACTAACTTACTGAGACATTCCCGGGCAAAGACAAAGCAAGTCAGTGCCAAACAATGCTACGGTGGATCAACAGGATCCCGCGAAAATTTCCTATAAGACTTACTGTGACGGGACTAATATGGGTCACTGCATCTTAAGGAAATGTCTGCACAGAATATTCGTTTCGCTTCGGTTCTGGTTGACAATTAAACATTAAATAAGTTTAATTTGTTTAACTGTAAAATAGAACCAGGACCAAAGCCAAACGAAAATGTCTAATGGGCTTGCATTAAAATGAAGTACACGCAGTATAGGTTATGAAATGAAGAGGAGGAGACAGCCTCATAATGCGCCCACTAGCTCATTAAAGATTAACAAACCACCTAAGGGAACTCGTTGCCCAGGGTGGGACCTCCATGAGACAGCTAGAGAATTATTTAACCTAATAAAGGGGCTTAACTAGACCCTGCTCAACAGGGGTTACAATAAGCCTTATTGACTGCGGTACAGAGAATGTACACACCTACCCTACCCTTCCCTACTTTCTAATCCAATCCGAAACTATATGTGACTAGTAGTTGCGATAAAGTTGAAAAATCCTGCAAAAGCAAAATCCGTTAGCCCAGGTTTGCTCACCAAAGATCCATGCCACATTTTGTTCTTCTCCTGCAATTGTAGTGCGTACATATGATTCCCTGCTATTTTTTAATGAGAAAGTAATGTATCAAAGACACTTCATGTTACTTTTACAGCTATTACAGTTTACATTTTTGTGTATTTTAAAATTTAATAACAATATACATATAACAAATGACATTTTTAGAAGTACAAATTCGATGGTTCAGTTCCATACAGCAACAAGCAACATATTTCGTGATAAGTACAGAAATAAGTTTAAATTCTAATCCGTTACTAGTTTTATAAAGCAATAACTCAAAATTTGTAAAGTTGGTAAAATCAACTCTACAAATTTCGAGTTGTTGCCTTATAAAACTAGTAAAGGATTAGAATTTAAACTTATTTCCTTATTAATCACAAAATATGTAAATTTAGCTTGAAATTTAGAATTGTTGCTGTATGGAACTGGGCTATTAAAATATTTTCCATGCAATTTAAATAAATATTTTACGATTGAAATTATATGATCAGAAAAATTAAGTTGCTGGCAGAAATTTTATCCTGAGTTCATGTTTTTAAAATTATCATAAAAAAGGCTACATCTACATGCTTGGTTGTGACGGACCTATTTACACACAGGCAGACGGAAGCACCTTATTACTGGCCTTTCTATGAGCAGGACAATATGTTTATATACTTACTTAAGTACCTACATCAAAAACGCTAATAAATGCATCTTATTTCTGCATGTGTCCATTACCTATCTACAGCAGGAGTTTGTATGTAAATTACTACAATGACAGGAAATACAACATCTAGTGTGTACCTATCTTTGGTGTGTACGCCCAATCTAATAGATTCTGTTTTTGCAGTAGTTTTAAACTAATCACTGTAGATTTTATTCTGAAGGCAAATGGTTTTGCGGGTTGATTTTTTGGCTCTTATTGATTTGATACCACTGCTGCACTAGAAACAAACCGGCCGCACCAAAAAAAATCATATCGCATGTCATACTTATTTGGTGCAAAAATCGTCACCTTAAGGGAGTCCTAAAACGTCGAAATTACCTACATTTGCTGGGTCTTTAGGACCTGGGTGCAGACTTTTAGGATTCGTTTTTGAGCAGAAATACTTACTAGATTTGTGTGCTACAGAATGTGTCAGTATAAAGGCCTTAAAGCATTAAAATCTAAATCCTGTCCGATAGCTAGGCATCTTAAAGGCTTCTTGCGTGTCTTCCAGGCTTAGCTTGCCTGGGATGCCAACCAGCTCTTAACCAACTTGCACAAAATATTATAGCAATACTGAGTGACAGGACATGAAGGAGTAGAAGGCACTAAAATTTCTGACCAACTTACGAAAGAAGCTGCAAAGGCGCCATTCTATGGACCTTTTGCAGTGCTACTAGGGCACCTTTTACAAGACCTCGGACAGTGAATCAAAGAACAGGAAAAATAGCCTACGGGAGAAATGCTCCAATGGGCTCCAGGGTAGACAGGCAAAAACGATTAGTACCTTTTAGTGCCCGACTTTACTAAGGTTCTAAAACTTCTAACAAATGAACTCTTACTGGTTACCTGCTCTTGGAGATACGTGATTGTGGGTATTCACAAAAGGTCTGGGTCGAAATGATGGGCTATTTCAAGCCTTCCAAAGGCCCATTTCTTAAAAATTGGCAAGTGTTGGTAATTTTAAGGTTATAGGACACGGTAAAATTCGAATCTTGGATATTTTTTGTTACTTACGAATATCGTTCAGGCATTTCCCTTGATTTTCTTCAATTTTACAGTTAAATAAGTTTTGTAATAAACTTAAAAGTTCATAAATAGGCTTCGTACAGACGTACAATTGATTTAGCAAAGCGAGACGTTGGAATTCAGCCGCGCATGTCCTCAAAATATCCGAAATTTGTATTTTAGTTGTATTAAGGCGATGAATCGCGTTTTTGGGCCCCAAAATATGATGTTCTGTAAGAGCGCTCCTACATGCGGTTTGATTTTTGTGTTATTCAAAAAGTTAATTTTACCAAGCGTAGGGATTGCTACGCAAGTTTTTTTCCAAAATTTTACTGCATACTAACCCTTAAACGAGGTTTCTAATATCCATATCCTAAAAATTAAAGATATCCTTATCCCAAATTTCAAAAATCCATAATGTCGAAGAATTATATATCATAAGAACTAAAAACCCAAGTTGTCGAAATTCCCGGTTGGAGCATTTTTAATGTTAATAGGGGTAAAGGCAATCGTTTTTGAGGCTGTACAGGTTTAATTTTATAAGGGTCCCGATTTTTAGAGCGTTTAAACGGTTGACAGCATTTTTATTGCATATCTTAATATGCAATTGCCCCTGGTCATAAACCACACAAAACTTGAGAAATCAGCATGTGGGGCTTGCGTCCACACCCTGGTAAACAGGGTGAGGACATGAGCCAGAAACTAAACACGTTAATCATTCACATATATTTTTAGAAAGATCGTAACATCCCCAACGAATGCAGTTCCAAACACACACTGATTGAATTTTTGAAGGACAAAAATTTAAAATATACTCCCGGTCAGACTTGCCCGGGACCCGGACCCAACCAAACCTTCGAAAATAAAGGATACAGACCACCCAACGTCAACGACAAAATATTAGCAAAGGATACGGCCAGGTTGACGCGTGCATTGAGGAATATGAAGAGCTTAACGTGTGGCAAGTCAACGAAACCCGATCTAAACTTACTTTTATTTAACGAGGTGAATCTGTATTTTAAGTCTGACATACTTGTATTAATTTTAATCTTTTTAATAAAAAAATAATAGTCCAATATTTTTAATTACTGTAGCTATAGATTTCTTAATAAACTTTTTAAAATGCATTTGTTGTTTTATTTACTTGCTAAATAATGTGTCAACATATTTAGCAACAATTCCTTAACAATAGGAAAATATGCACAACTTGGCAATGTCGCGGATCAGAAGTAGATACAAAATTTGAGATTTGATATTTTCATTAGAGCAGAAGTGCGTGCAGATATTTTTGGCATCTGATAAGCGACGTTTGTGCAAGATCTCAGTTCTTAAAGAAATACCTTGTCGAACTTCTGTGCTCCTAATAGAAAATCCCTAAAAACGAAGAAATTTTGCACAATCTGGCAACGCCGCACATTGGGAGCAGAAAATACCTCCACACGCTTCTGTGATCCTGATACAATATTCAAAATTTACAGTCGTTATCCTGGCGAATCGCCAGCGACTTCTCAACAAGCGCTTTGCCAGCGACACGCCATTGATGCGTGTATCATAGTGAGCGATCCTCCGTGACGGAGCAATACCTTCTCGAACTTCTGTACTCCTAATAGAAAATCCCTAAAAACGAAGAAATTTTGCACAATCTGGCAACGCCGCACATTGGGAGCAGAAAATACCTCCTCACGTTTCTGTGATCCTGATACAATATTCAAAATTTACAGTCTTTATCCTGGCGAATCGCCAGCGACTTCTCAACAAGCGCTTTGCCAGCGACACGCCATTGATGCGTGTATCATCGAGCGATACTCAGCAAAGATTCGAGGATTTTTCGCAAATCTATCAGGAGTAGTTTACCTCCTCGCACTTCTGCACTCCTGATACAAAAATCCAATTTTTCGTTTTATTTTTCACTTTCGGTGCAGAAAATTGAGATTTTGACCAACATTTTGGAAATCAGAAACGCGGGGACTTGCGCCGCGTCTCTGATTTCCAAAACGTTGGTCAAAATCTCAATTTTCTGCACCGAAAGTGAAAAATAAAACGAAAAATTGGATTTCTGTATCAGGAGTGCAGAAATGCGAGGAGATAAACTACCCCTGATAATTTGTGCGAAAACTCCTCGAATTTTTACTACGAAAATTTTGGTAAAAATCTTAACATTTGCACCCAAAGTAAAAAATAAAACGAAAAATTTGATTTTTGCCGTCTAAATATTGGTCAAAATCCTAATTTTCTGCACCTACAGTGAAAAATAAAACGCAAAATTTTATTTATGTATCAGGACCGCAGAAGTGCGAGGAGGTAAAAACTACTCCTGACAGTTTATGCGAAACCTCGTCGGGTTCCTGCTCTTGATAATTTTGGTCAAAATCTTAATTTTCTGTACCAAAAGTGGAAATAAAATGCCAAATTTGCACCAAAAGTGAAATTAGAACGCCAAATTTGGATTTTTGTATCAGGAGCACAGAAATGCGAGGAGGTACTCCTGATAGTTTATGCGAAACCTCGTCGGGTTTCTGCTCTTGATAATTTTGGTCAAAATCTTAATTTTCTGCACCAAATGTGGAAATAAAATGCCAAATTTGCAAGAAAAGTGGAATTAGAACGACAAATTTGAATTTTTGTATGAGGAGCACAGAAATGCGAGGAGGTAACTCCTGATAGTTTATGCGAAACCTCGTCGGGTTTCTGCTCTTGATAATTTTGGTGAAAATCTTAATTTTCTGCACCAAAAGTGGAAATAAAATGTCAACTTTGCACCAAAAGTGAAATTAGAACGCCAAATTTGAATTTTTGTATCAGGAGCACAGAAATGCGAGGAGGTAAATTACTCCTGATAGTTTATGTGAAACTTCGTCGGGATTCTGCTCTTGATAATTTTGGTCAAAATCTTAATTTTCTGCACCAAAAGTGGAAATAAAATGCCAAATTTGCACCAAAAGTGAAATTAGAACGCCAAATTTGGATTTTTGTATCAGGAGCACAGAAATGCGAGGAGCATGTGAGGAGCTATTTTCTGCTACCAATGTGCGGCGTTGCCAGATTGTGCAAAATTTCTTCGAGAAGGTATTTCTTTAAGAACTGAGATCTTGCACAAACGTCACTTATCAGAAGCCAAAAATATCTGCACGCACTTCTGCTCTAATGAAAATATCAAATCTCAAATTTTGTATCTACTTCTGATCCGCGACATTGCCAAGTTGTGCATATTTTCCTATTGTTAAGGAATTGTTGCTAAATATGTTGACACATTATTTAGCAAGTAAATAAAACAACAAATGCATTTTAAAAAGTTTATTAAGAAATCTATAGCTACAGTAATTAAAAATATTGGACTATTTTTTTATTAAAAAGATTAAAATTAATACAAGTATGTCAGACTTAAAATACAGATTCACCTCGTTAAATAAAAGTAAGTTTAGATCGGGTTTCGTTGACTTGCCACACGTTAAGCTCTTCATATTCCTCAATGCACGCGTCAACCTGGTCGTATCCTTTGCTAATATTTTGTCGTTGACGTTGGGTGGTCTGTATCCTTTATTTTCGAAGGTTTGGTTGGGTCCGGGTCCCGGGCAAGTCTGACCGGGAGTATATTTTAAATTTTTGTCCTTCAAAAATTCAATCAGTGTGTGTTTGGAACTGCATTCGTTGGGGATGTTACGATCTTTCTAAAAATATATGTGAATGATTAACGTGTTTAGTTTCTGGCTCATGTCCTCACCCTGTTTACCAGGGTGTGGACACAAGCCCCACATGCTGATTTCTCAAGTTTTGTGTGGTTTATGACCAGGGGCAATTGCATATTAAGATATGCAATAAAAATGCTGTCAACCGTTTAAACGCTCTAAAAATCGGGACCCTTATAAAATTAAACCTGTACAGCCTCAAAAACGATTGCCTTTACCCGTATTAACATTAAAAATGCTCCAACCGGGAATTTCGACAACTTGGGTTTTTAGTTCTTATGATATATAATTCTTCGACATTATGGATTTTTGAAATTTGGGATTAGGATATCTTTAATTTTTAGGATATGGATATTAGAAACCTCGTTTAAGGGTTAGTATGCAGTAAAATTCTGGAAAAAAATTTGCGTAACAATCCCTACGATTACTAAAATTAAACTTTTTGAATAACACAAAATATCAAACCGCATGTAGGAGCCCTCTTACAGAAAATGATATTTTAGGGCCCAAAAACGCGATTCATCACTTTAATACAACTAAAATACAAATTTTGGATATTTAGAGGACATGCGCGGCTGAATTTCAACGTCTCGCTTGGCTAAATCAATTTTACGTCTGTACGAAGCTTATTTATGAACTTTTAAGTTCATTATAAAACTTATTTAACTGTAAAATTGAAGAAAATCAAGGGAAATGCCTGAACGATATTCGTAAGTAACAAAAAATATCCAAGATTCGAATTTTACCGAGTCCTATAACCTTAAAATTACCAACACTTGCTAATTTTTAAGAAATGGGCCTTTGGAAGGCTTGAAATAGCCCATCATTTCGACCCAGACGTTTTGTGAATACCCACAATCACGTATCTCCAAGAGCAGGTAACCAGTAAGCGTTCATTTGTTAGAAGTTTTAGAACCTTAGTAAAGTCGGGCACTAAAAGGTACTAATCGTTTTTGCCTGTCTACCCTGGAGCCCATTGGAGCATTTCTCCCGTAGGCTATTTTTCCTGTTATTTGATTCACTGTCCGAGGTCTTGTAAAAGGTGCCCTAGTAGTGCTGCAAAAGGTCCATAGAATGGCGCCTTTGCAGCTTCTTTCGTAAGTTGGTCAGAAATTTTAGTGCCTTCTACTCCTTCATGTCCTGTCACTCAGTATTGCTATAATATTTTGTGCAAGCTGGTCGGCATCCCAGGCAAGCTAAGCCTGGAAGACACGCAAGAAGCCTTTAAGATGCCTAGCTATCGGACAGGATTTAGATTTTAATGCTTTAAGGCCTTTATACTGACACATTCTGTAGCACACAAATCTAGTAAGTATTTCTGCTCAAAAACGAATCCTAAAAGTCTGCATCCAGGTCCTAAACACCCAGCAAATGTAGGTAATTTCGACGTTTTAGGACTCCCTTAAGGTGACGATTTTTGCACCAAATAAGTATGACATGCGATATGATTTTTTTTGGTGCGGCCGGTTTGTTTCTAGTGCAGCAGTGGTATCAAATCAATAAGAGCCAAAAAAATCAACCCGCAAAACCATTTGCCTTCAGAATAAAATCTACAGTGATTAGTTTAAAACTACTGCAAAAACAGAATCTATTAGATTGGGCGTACACACCAAAGATAGGTACACACTAGATGTTGTATTTCCTGTCATTGTAGTAATTTACATACAAACTCCTGCTGTAGATAGGTAATGGACACATGCAGAAATAAGATGCATTTATTAGTGTTTTTGATGTAGGTACTTAAGTAAGTATATAAACATATTGTCCTGCTCATAGAAAGGCCAGTAATAAGCAGGCGCGGCCCGTGAAATTTTAAAGTTGTATATCTCTGTTGCTGCTTATGGGACCCATGCCAAATTTAGGGTTTTTAATAGTGAGCCCACTAGGAATATTTTGGTAAAGAAAAAAAAAAATTTGTGATTTGCGAAAAAAAGTTGAATTTTTGAATTGACCCACCTGGGTAAAAAATTAACACGCTTAGGTATGTTATTTATTATTTTTTCTAAACGAATTTTAGATCATTTTGTCGACAATTTTTAAATTTTAAGAAAAAAAATGTGTCGGTAGAAAGTTATAGTCATTTGAATTTTTTGCAACCGAAAATGTTTCGGTTGCAAAAAATTCAAATGACTATAACTTTCTACTAACACATTTTTTTTTCTTAAAATTTAAAAATTGTCGACAAAATGATCTAAAATTCGTTTAGAAAAAATAATAAATAACATACCTAAGCGTGTTAATTTTTTACCCAGGTGGGTCAATTCAAAAATTCAACTTTTTTTCGCAAATCACAAAATATTTTTTTTCTTTACCAAAACATTCCTAGTGGGCTCACTATTAAAAAACCTAAGGTTGGCATGGGTTCCATAAGCAGCAACAGAGATATACAACTTTAAAATTTCACGGGCCGCGCCTGGTAATAAGGTGCTTCCGTCTGCCTGTGTGTAAATAGGTCCGTCACAACCAAGCATGTAGATGTAGCCTTTTTTATGATAATTTTAAAAACATGAACTCAGGATAAAATTTCTGCCAGCAACTTAATTTTTTTGATCATGTAATTTCAATCGTAAAATATTTATTTAAATTGCATGGAAAATATTTTAATGGCCCAGTTCCATACAGCAACAATTCTAAATTTACATATTTTGTGATTAATAAGGAAATAAGTTTAAATTCTAATCCTTTACTAGTTTTATAAGGCAACAACTCGAAATTTGTAGAGTTGATTTTACCAACTTTACAAATTTTGAGTTGTTGCTTTATAAAACTAGAAACGGATTAGAATTTAAACTTATTTCTGTACTTATCATGAAATATGTTGCTTGTTGCTGTATGGAACTGAACCATCGAATTTGTACTTCTAAAAATGTCATTTGTTATATGTATATTGTTATTAAATTTTAAAATACACAAAAATGTAAACTGTAATAGCTGTAAAAGTAACATGAAGTGTCTTTGATAGGTACTTTCTCATTAAAAAATAGCAGGGAATCATATGTACTCACTACAATTGCAGGAGAAGAACAAAATGTGGCATGGATCTTTGGTGAGCAAACCTGGTCTAACGGATTTTGCTGTTGCAGGATTTTTCAACTTTATCGCAACTACTAGTCACATATAGTTTCGGATTGGATTGGAAAGTAGGGAAGGGTAGGGTAGGTGTGTACATTCTCTGTACCGCAGTCAATAAGGCTTATTGTGACCCCTGTTGAGCTGGGTCTAGTTAAGCCCCTTTATTAGGTTAAATAATTCTCTAGCTGTCTCATGGAGGTCCCACCCTAGGCAACGAGTTCCCTTAGGTGGTTTGTTAATCTTTAATGAGCTAGTGGGCGCATTATGAGGCTGTCTCCTCTTCATTTCATAACCTATACTGCGTGTACTTCATTTTAATGCAAGCCCATTAGACATTTTCGTCTGGCTTTGGTCCTGGTTCTATTTGACAGTTAAACAAATTAAACTTATTTAATGTTTAATTGTCAACCAGAACCGAAGCGAAACGAATATTCTGTGCAGACATTTCCTTAAGATGCAGTGACCCATATTAGTCCCGTCACAGTAAGTCTTATAGGAAATTTTCGCGGGATCCTGTTGATCCACCGTAGCATTGTTTGGCACTGACTTGCTTTGTCTTTGCCCGGGAATGTCTCAGTAAGTTAGTTTTACTTTGAAGATAAACGGTTTGTTGATTGACATTTATTGGCTCGGACTGATTTGAAACCACTGAAACAAACCATTGGCCATTATTAGTCGAAAAGGACAAACGTTTACTGAATCACATGTATAATGAATACAATTAATAAATTATGCTAGATTAAAATAGTACAATAAGTATGTTACACTCTTATATAATTTGAAGTTTGCTTCTGGACTGTATTTCTTTGTGATCAACAGGAGTTCCCTTACTGACGACGTTAAGCTGATTGTTCCCCTGTTTAACTGGATGGTGTAGATCATCTTCCTCTTGGACAAATGTGTTCTCCACAAATTCTTCTTAGGTTTTCCCAAATTGTTCCTCTTGATTTCCGCACATATATTTCACTGGCCTTTCGATTTTACCGATATTTATGAAATAAATATGACCGTGCCGGTCCTGTTCTTCCCTTACACATAATCAAAAGTATGATTACAACCTTAACTAAAAAGTTAAGTTAGCAGGCTCCCAACTCCCCTACACCTGCTCCAAAATACAATGTGTTTATAAATATATACACATTGAATTATTCCACACCTTTACCACACACACACCGACACTTAAAATATATGTATATGCACACAGCCACTTGCCTACTATTTCCGTTACTTCATCACTATTTGCACTTCACTGTAACTGTGTATAATCACTGTAAGGATCACAACACAAAATATCGATCACTCACACAGCCACTGGCTTACTATTCACATTACTTCATCACTATTTACATCACTGTAAATATATATGCGTGGAATTAGTCCACATCATACAAAGCACGTCACTGTTTATAATCACTGTAAATATGAGCTTAACTGTATATGACCACAAATTTAACTACGACCTTAACTAAAAAGTTAAGTTAGCAGGCTCCCAACTCCCCAACACCTGCTCCAAAATACAATGTGTTTATAAATATATACACATTGAATTATTCCACACCTTTACCACACACACACCGACACTTAAAATATATGTATATGCACACAGCCACTTGCCTACTATTTCCGTTACTTCATCACTATTTGCACTTCACTGTAACTGTGTATAATCACTGTAAGGAACACAACACAAAATATCGATCACTCACACAGCCACTGGCTTACTATTCACATTACTTCATCACTATTTACATCACTGTAAATATATATGCGTGGAATTAGTCCACATCATACAAAGCACGTCACTGTTTATAATCACTGTAAATATGAGCTTAACTGTATATGACCACAAATTTAACTACGACCTTAACTAAAAAGTTAAGTTAGCAGGCTCCCAACTCCCCAACACCTGCTCCAAAATACAATGTGTTTATAAATATATACACATTGAATTATTCCACACCTTTACCACACACACACCGACACTTAAAATATATGTATATGCACAAAGCCACTTGCCTACTATTTCCGTTACTTCATCACTATTTGCGCTTCACTGTAACTGTGTATAATCACTGTAAGGAACACAACACAAAATATCGATCACTCACACAGCCACTGGCTTACTATTCACATTACTTCGTCACTATTCACATCACTGTGAATATATATGCATGGAATTATTCCACATCATACAAAGCACGTCACTGTTTATAATCACTGTAAATATTAGGTCGGGAGCCGGTGACACTGAAAGTACCGTCATCGCGGAATCAAAAATTTTATATGTAAATTGATAGTTAATAGTCATACGAACAAAATGAGCTCGGTACGCCGGGATTCATTAAGCCGAAAGTATTTTTAAAACAATTAATTATTATAAAAATGCAAAAATGTTTTTTTACCCAGGGTGTTTTCTAATTGAATGTCAATATTTAAGGGGCGATTTTTGGGTCCATTCTAAAAAGAAAATTTCATATGAACGTATGTCCTAAACGTCTTAACTTTTGAGATACAGGGTGGTAAAGTTTTCAAAAATAAATAGTTTTTTATTAAAATCTGTAATACCACTTTAGATATTTTAATTAAATTTGGCATACCTGTACTATGTATCAAGAGGCATTATTTAGTGTGCCACAATTTTTTTTTCTTTAAACCAGTGGCGTTCGTACGGAATTTCACCTGCCTATTTTGGCAGATATTGATGGTGCGCCACTGATTTCTCGTAAAATTAAAATCATTCCTGAAATTCCCAATCATTTCTAAGCAAATTTGATCTCTTGCATTTTTTCAATCCGATGCACGGTTTTCGCTTAAAAAAATAAAAACCTTTTCTCTGCTATATGAACGATATTGTTATGATCATGCAGAGAAAAGGTTTTTATTTTTTTAAGCGAAAACCGTGCATCGGATTGAACAAATGCAAGAGATCAAATTTGCTTAGAAATGATTGGGAATTTCAGGAATGATTTTAATTTTACGAGAAATCAGTGGCGTACCATCAATATCTGCCAAAATAGGCAGGTGAAATTCCGTACGAACGCCACTGGTTTAAAGAAAAAAAAATTGTGGTACACTAAATAATGCCTCTTGATACATAGTACATGTATGTCAAATTTAATTAAAATATCTAAAGTGGTATTACAGATTTTAATAAAAAACTATTTATTTTTGAAAACTTTACCACCCTGTATCTCAAAAGTTAAGACTTTTAGGACATACGTTCATATGAAGTTTTCTTTTTAGAATGAACCCAAAAATCGCCCCTTAAATATTGACATTCAATTAGAAAACACCCTGGGTAAAAAAACATTTTTGCTTTTTTATAATAATTAATTGTTTTAAAAATACTTTCGGCTTAATGAATCCCGGCGTACCGAACTCATTTTGTTCGTATGACTATTAACTATCAATTTACATAAAAAAATTTTGATTCCGCGATGACGGTACTTTCAGTGTCACCGGCTCCTCACCTATATGACCTTAACTAAAAAGTTAAGTTAGCAGGCTCCCAACTCCCCAACACCTGCTCCAAAATGCAATGTATTTATAAATACAGTTGAATGTCTTAACAATATGCAACAAAAGTATTTTACTAGGAAGAAGGAAACAGCACATTCAGGCCATATTAGAGGGGCATAACTGTAAATATATACACATTGAATTATTCCACACCTTTATCACACACTGACACTTGAAATATCTATTCAAAAAGCACATCACTACCTATTTTATATTAGAACCATTACTCACACAGCCAATTTTTTTTTAATGGGGCGTAGTCGAAGCACGCTTCGAACAAGTGGCCCCACTGAACATCTCCCATTGATCCAACGGTACCGTCATTTCTAGCATATCTTCGCTAGTATCGGGCTGTCTTACATTCTGCAGCCTACGTCCCCCGTCCACAGTATGTGATTAGGGGTTCGGCTGTTCTACCCCCTACGTTCGCTCCTTCGCACTCTTATTAGGATCATCCTGGCGGGCGCCCATTTGTCCTTTGTCTCTCATTTCTTTCTCTTTCCTTGTTCTTCATTATCCTTATTATCATTTCCTGGATGATTTCCGTTACTTTATCACTGTTCACATCACTGTAACTATGTATAATCACTGTAAGATACATAACACAAAATATACATCACTAGCGCACAGCCTATGGCTTACTAATCGCATTACTTCATCACTATTCACATCACTGTAAATTTATACGCATTGAATTCAAATCACATCATACAAAGCAGCCACTGTTTATAATCCCTGTAAATATGAGCTTAACTGTATATGACCGAAAATATAACTACGACCTTAACTACAAAGTTAAGTTAGCAGGCTCCCAACTCCCCAACACCTGCTCCAAAATGCAATGTGTTTATAAATACAGTTGAATGTCTTAACAATATGCAATAAAAGTATTTTACTAGGAAGAAGGAAACAGCACATTCAGGCCATATTAGAGGGGCACGACTGTAAATATATACACATTGAATTATTCCACACCTCTACCTCACACACTGACACTTGAAATATATAAGCACAAAGCACATCACTACTTATATTCACTTTACAACAACAATAAATTTATTGCAACCATTACTCACAGCCACTTACCTACTATTTCTGTTACTTCATCACTATTTACATCACTGTAACTGTATAATCACTGTAAGACACAACATAAGATACCCCACTGGCTTACTATTAACATTACTTCGTCACTATTCACATCACCGTAAATATTCCACAATTATTCCACTGCGTTATTACCAACATTGCCTCATGTAATATAGTTATATGCACGAAACGCATCACCGTTTATAATCACCAAAACACACCCCAAGACACTTGAAATGTCCATAACAGCCGCCTGCCCATTACATCATTACTATTCCACAGCTTTATTACAAACACGGTCACTTGTAATATCTATGCGCGAAGCACATCAGTACTTACAATCACTGTAAGACACACGCCAAGACACTTAAAATATCCATCACAGCAAATCTAACCATTAGTCACACTATCACTATTCCACAGCTCTATTACAAACATGATCTCTTGTAATATATATGCACGAATTTATCTATCACTACTTATAATCACTGTAAAACACACCAATACACTTGAAATATCAATGACAGCCATGTGCCCATTATTTACATTACTTCATCACTATTTCACAGCTTTATCACAAACCCTGTTATTCATAATAGCTATCCACATCAGTACTTATAATCACTGTAAAACACACCAATAATTTTCTGCACAGATTCTCGACACTAAATATAACGCGAAAAAGACCAGTCAAGACACTAAAAAAAATGTATCACACATTTTCTTATTTATTTACATCACTATTCACAATTATTTGGCAAGCAGCAAGATCTAATTTTCTGCCTAGTATTTTTTCAACAATATTTTTTCAAAAATAAAAGGACACTAAAAAGATTTATCACACACATCACTTGATCACTATTCACAAATAGTAAAAATCTGCGAAAGTCGAAATTTCGTTCAGAATCAGGGTGTAAGGATCTCAAAGGGAAAATCCCCGTTATTTAAGCAAATGTAATTTTAATGAAAAAGTTTGGCTTAAGTTGTAGTAAAAATGTACAAAATTTAAGTTGTTAACCCTGTAGGTATGTTACATTAAATAAGTTAACCATATAAATATTTCCTTCTAAAATAACTAGAAATTAACCAGAATTTAACTTTTGCAAATCATTATTTTTGTGGCAGTTGCCTTCTGGAGTTAAAGAGATAATAGAGAATTTATTTTTTTAAGTGGTTCACCCTGTATGATGTATCGTGAACCAGTAACCAAAACTAGAACATAAGTAATTTCAGAGAAATATTTTCTTTGTCAAATAGTTTTTATGATTTTGCAACAGATAGACCGACAGACAGCAGACCAATAATGAAAATTAATTTATTTATGTTTTCTTTTAAGAATTTTGAGTTTAAGATGTTTAAAGGGTATTTTGGCGAGGGTCTTTGCAGGCGCGGCGCGGCGCGACGCGAAATTAACCGGAGTTTTCCGTAATTGTAATAAAATTTCCATATTTTGTGCAGCCTCGTTTTATAACGATTTCAAATAAAAATCTTCCGCCCCAACCCTGAATTTTAGAAAATTTTGGCCCAATGCAGTGACATTTTTCGTTTAAAAAAAGGAGTAATATTAAAACGCAAGTACAAAGTTAGTAAAATGGGTTCATAAAAGTATCAGTATAGTCGATTTTGTAAGATGATTTTTAAAATAAGAATATCTTTATTGATATATACTTTTTGAAAAAATTTAAAAATTAGAAAGCAAGTAATATTAAAAATACAAAAAGTAAAAATTATTAATATTACGAGGCGCACAAACCCAATCAACACCGAAAAAATATACTTTTCCTACCTTTTAATACTCCAAAATATATATACTACCCTACCTTATCCTCCAGTACCTATGTACTCTTCCACTCCATCTTATCATTTGAGTTTGAAATAATCAGACAAATAGCTTTTCCAAATATCACTAATATACCTAAGAAAGTAATAACAACTTTGGCAACAATGTAAGTACTGTAAGATACGAGATTTTGGTCATATTTGGGATTACATAAACCTAAAACATAAAAGACTATATGAACTTTGTCCTGACAGAATTACTGGCACAAACATGAACCGTTTTCGACTATGCGTCTTCTCAGAGCAAACAATCTACTTGTTTCATATTCTTCTATGATACAGAAGCATAGCTTCTTCTCTTTTACAGAAAAATACGGAAATATCTTCTTCTAATGATTGCTTCAAATTCGAGTCTGTTTTTAACACCTCTTAACTTGGTCTAAGTTCAATGATTTCAAGCAATTCTATCATTTAGAAGTATCTAAGCTTGTCCTGTATAGTATGGGTTTTTGTTTATTTTTCTTTTGTATTTTTCTTGAAGTCCTGCGAGTATCCCCATATGAACATTTAGATTCCATCAATATGATATGTAATATATGTATGTAAAGTATATACATTTAATGCATATCCTATTAATAATAGAATATAAACGCCAAATAATGTTGTTTTACATTCCATGGACATACATGTGATATGTAATATATGTACGTAAAGTATGTACATTTAAGGTATATCCAGCGGTACTACCAGTGGGTAGCTATAGTATAAAACAAGTAATTAAGAACGAACGCCCTAGTATCGGAGATTCATCTTCGAATCAGCGATATCTAGGCTTTACAAAATAGGCCAAAATCTCCTCTCTCACGAGATTCCTGCTCATTTCATAAAACATAGCCAGTGTCTCCCAGCGCTTTGGCACCAGTCCATTGACTCCGCCAATGGGCTACAACAGATAGGTGTATGACGTCCTTGCGAGGAGACCCAACTATGGAGCTCGTGCTTTTTACACTTGATTGGTAGAGGGGACGATAATAAGTAATAAATTCATTTATTATCGTCGAAGTAATAAAGGTCGAATTACGTAATACCACAGATTCTTCTGCGAATCAGAGATAGCCTAGCTTCATAAACTAATTAGTTCCGAAAAACTGAACTAGTTTCCTAAAACTACGCCACAGTCCCACAGGGCTTTGGCACCAGTCTATTGACTAGGTCAGTGAGCTACAACAGATAGGTGTATGACGTCCTAACGCAAATGGGACTGCGATACGGAATCCGTCCTTTAAAAACTTTTTAAATTTGATTTACTCTTGTAGCGTTTGATGTTGCAATCTAGAATTGCTTTCGAATAAAAAGAAAAGTAATTAAATGCAAGTGAGGCAGCGATAAATCTACATTATTAATCGCTGCGTTACATTCCATATGATATGTAATATATGTCGGTCAAGTATGTATTTATTGCATATCCTATGTATATACTAACATAATACAAATGATGACCCCATGTTTTACATTCCACGGACATACATACGATATATAATATAATAATAATATTTATTATTATATTACATATTGCATGCATGTCCGTGGAATGTAAAACATGGCGTTGTCATTGAGGGTTTGTATTCTGTTGGTATATACACAGGATATGCATTGAATGTACATACTTGACTGACATATTATATTACATATCATCACATCTGTACATAAAGTATGTACATTTATTGCATATCCTATGTATATCAACAGATTGACATTTTATGAAATTGGAAAGGAAGGAAAAAGGAAAAGGTAGCAAACATGTTCAAAAGGAATCTCAAATCCCGGTACTGCCAGCGGGTAGCTATAGTATAAAACAAGTAATTAAGAACGAACGCCCTAATATCGGAGATTCATCTTCGAATCAGCGATATCTAGGCTTTATAAAATAGGCCAAAATCTCCTCTCTCAAGAGATTCCTGCTCATTTCATAAAACAGAGCCAGTGCCTCCCAGGGCTTTGGCACCAGTCCATTGACTCCGTCAATGAGCTACAACAGATAGGTGTATGACGTCCTTACAAGGAGACCCAGGTAAGGAGCTCGTGCTTAAAAACTGATTTACACTTGATTGGTAGGGGACGATAATAAGTATTAAATTCATTTATTATCGTCGAAGTAATAAAGGTCGAATGCCGTAATATCAGAGATTCTCCTGTGAATCAGAGATAGCCGAGCTTCATAAACTAATTAGTTCCGAAAAACTGAACTAGTTTCCTAAAACTACGCCACAGTCCCCAGGGCTTTGGCACCAGTCTATTGACTCGGTCAGTGAGCTACAACAGATAGGTGTATGACGTCCTTAGCAAATGGGACTGCGATACGGAATCCGTCCTTTAAAAACTATTTAATTTTAATTACTCTTGTAGTTTCTCATGTTGTAATGTAAAATTGCTTTCGAATAAGAAAAAGTGATTAAAGGCAAGTGAGGCGGCGATAAAAATACATTGTTAATCGCTGCGTGGCGGATAATAAAAAATAAATATATTATAACATATTAGTTTACTCTGCGAGTATTGTGGATTAATAAAAAAAATGAATAACCCCGTTGTAGTAAATACAGTGTTGCAAAACGTGCAATAACGACGCGACCCTACATTTTTTGCACTTTCTGTGCCCTCATCGGGACAACCTGTAAAAAGACAGAGTGAGAACCGAACAACAAAGCAAAATCGCACCTAGATGTGATCTCTCTGTTTTTCGGTAAACACCTACGCTATCTGCTAATGCCAGGTTACCCTGATGCCTAGGTGCAGGACCCTTCTTCGTCTGCCCTATGTTCATGACTGCACAAAAGTGATGAGAGATGAAGCCGCACAAATGCCAGAACTACCAGTAATTTGGTGTTAGTCCTACTAGCACCGGATCCTTCGGCACTATTCAATCTATCGGCACTATTCAATCTACCTTATGATCACCAATCACACCTGCACCCAAACAAAGGGTGGGGAGCATCAGCCACAACTGTGGCTGACTGATTCATAGGGCACATATCAAGTTAAAGATCCGGATACGACATTCACCTCTAATGCACAGTTGCAGGTTACTGTTACACGTCAACGCGTCCCGAATGCGACCAGGCGACTAGAAAGTGAAGCGTTAAAACCAGAGACCATTCCCACTATGATCGCTGATAGCTGGTAGACCTTATAATAATTATGACATAAAACCCGGATACGACATTCACTTCTTAGACACTCGTGCATTTGTCACTGTATTTACTAACATGCAATTTAGACCACAAATCAAACAATCAGTCCCTATGCAAGATCTTGTAAGAAACTAAAAATGCAAGATTTTTCTTTGTTTAGACTGTTTGCTCCATTTTCTTCTTAATATTCTTAAAGTAACATTCCCATTCTTAAAGCTTGGATTGGTTCTGAACACTGATGTGCAATCTTGGCTCTGAGCAGAATCACTTGCAATATATCCCGCACATCACTGTAACTTGGTTCTGAGCTGAATCACTTACAATATCTATACACATCACTTATCACAAATCACTGCTAATAATCCGGTACAGAATTCGGCACAGGATTATCGCAAAAAACGAATATAAACTTTATGTATGACGCGTAGGCACCTGTTGTGTCCAGCTTAGAAAAAGGTGGCCAGCAATAAGATGCAAATCGTATAAGAGAGTAAAAAACACTACACTTTCACTTCACTACAGTCACTCTAAGGATTGCAAGTCAGCTATTTTAAAATATGATTGAATGATTTGTGGAATAAATAGAAATACGAAATCCTCATTTGCCCATTAACCACAGTGTATAGATAATAAGATAATGATATAATGGCGTAATTCGCAGGGATAAGGAGATGCTAAACCCAAAGACGATAAAAGGCGTAGTACAGTATCTTCTTTGGATTCTATGATGTATTTTTCAAATTATTGTCAGTTAAATTCACTCAAAGTCGCGCTTAATGGGTAACATTAAAATTGACATAAAATATGCTAAGATTAATATATCCACGCTGCTTGACTCAGAGAGAGAGAGAGAGAGAGAGATAGAGAGAGAACATATGGAAAAAGGGGACAAATTATTATACATCATAGCACAGGAATAATGACCTTTTGGTTAATAAATAAACAACAACTTGCTTTTTACTTACTAGGTGCAGATATATTATATTATTCCAAGGATACCGGGTGAGATGAACCCTGTCACTGAATTGACTGGTATGTTTAGGTTTGCTGCTCAATTCCTCAGATGTCCAGGTTTCCTGCTGAATTTCTCAGATGTCCAGGTTTACTGAGAAATATCTGAAACAGAGAAAAGAAGGATTGGTTACTTTTTAAGATCTGACACAAAACGAAAAAATGCTGGATATTTTTTGTAGTTCATTGTATGTTCAGTACTGTACCAAAAATACCTACCTGTTTATTTAAGTGTATCTAATGGAGTCCAGTCAAATCCAGTGTGCAGAAATCCATCTCCCTTCTCCACTATCCAAGGGTCGAAAAAAGGGGCATAGACGTACGCCCGACATGCCGACATGTTAGAGCCCTATATTGGACATCCGATGGTCCTCAAGGACTTCACGTATCTAAACGACGACGATCATTCTATGACCACGATTTCACGCAAGCCCTTGAATAGCAGATCGGCGACACGTTCTCTATGTTATTTACTGGCTGGATAGCGTGTTGCAACTTCCTTCGTGCGACGGTTGCAGCCAAGATTCGCAGTTGATACCCACCGAAGTGAGATGAAAGAGGGCTTACTACGTGCAGCCGAAGTCCCTGAGATCTACGCGGATTAGTGTGTTTTCAGCCTAAGCGTCCGCAATGCACCTGTGGTTAACCTATAAGTTTACCAGCAATTTGGTGCATCTGCCTTATTGTGTCAAACCGACGCCCAAATTCTGGGTCTGGTTGCAGCATGGCACCGCTCGCGTCGTGCCAGGGGCGTCTGCTTCAAACAGCCTCGACACCCCGCTCCTGATAGATCTCACGGTACCGAAGTCACTATTAGTGCACCCCTTTTCAAAGACAACCGCTCCAACGAGGACCGCAACGTAATGAGTTCAAACTTTTACATATACGCGACGCGTACGCGAGCTAAGGATATCAGTACCAATGACGAACGCCGCTATATCAGAGATTCTCCTGCGAATCAGCGATAGCTTAGCCCCGTAAAACTAATAAATTTCGTAAAATTAATTAGAATTCCGGAAAACTAAGCCAAGGTCTCACAGGGCTTTGGCACCAGTCAATGTAGCTACGGCCACGGGCCACAACAGATAGGTGTATGACGTCCAAATGAGACCCCGAAACGGAACTCGTCGTTTGAAACTTGTACTGATAATTTAAATTTATTCACTATCGTGATAAGTTAATAAGGAGGAATGCCGTAATATCAGAGATTCTCCCGTGAATCAGAGGTAGCCTAGCTTCATAAACTAATTAGTTTCTAAAAACTGAACTAGTTTCCTAAAACTACGCCACAGTCCCACAGGGCTTTGGCACAAATCCATTGACTCGGTCAGTGAGCTACAACAGATAAGTGTATGACGTCCTTACGCAAATAAGTTTCACTAGGGACCCCGATACGGCACTCGTCGTTTAAAAACTTTATTTTTGGAATATCTGGGATGTATATTTTCAGTTTATGTAATGAATTTTAATAATATATAAATGGCTTTTTCCGTAAGTGGAAAAATTAAATTTTATGTTGATAGAAAAAGACTATTAAAGAGAGCATGATGATTCCGCAAGTAGCTAAGCCTAAAACTACAATACATAAATACCATAGACTAAATAATACCTAGACTAACACTGCCGTGTAACGAAAAGCGGGTCTCCCTTGAGACATTTGGTGGGTTTACTGGTTTATGGTTTAAAAGTTTGTTTGTCTATCATATGTATACTATGTATCTACATGTATATATAATGGCGGACAAGCAAACTTTTAAACCATAAACCAGTAAACCCACCAAATGTCAAGGGAGATCGGCTTTTTGGTGTATTTGAGTGTCTGTCTATAAATACAATACAAAACGGTTTTTTTTTATTTTTGAGAGGTAAAAAACCTGTCATGGAACAAAAGCCTACATATAGATATGGTACAAGATAATTGAAAAATTAAATACGGTAAAAGATAATTAAGAAGTTATAAGGTAAAAAAGATTCAGAATCATCATGTCCCTCTAAAACAATAGTGTCGATATAAATAAAAGACCACAAAGTGCCTGAAAGAGGGGAGGGGATTAATGAAAGTTGTCCACACTTATTCCAGCAGTAACAATTAACGGACGCTCCGGGTAGGTATAGCCAAAATACCTGAAATAAAAAAATAAGCTCTTACTTCTGCAAAAAAGCTTTTAACAGTTACACAACACTGTGTAAAGATGTAAAATCAAATTCAAAATAAGAAAAATACTTCTTCCTTTCTTAAATTTGTATCAGATAAAAGAACGAAAAATGTATTTAAACTATTTTTTAAGGGCGAATTTTTGACTTGCAGGAAAAATATATTCGCTATAATTCTCAAAACGAAGATTTAGTCGAATAATGAAGTTTGCTCAGGTTTTTCTACTAGAAAGTGTAAGCAAAGAATTATTAGTAAAATTTTTAAAACACAAATTAATCATAACTTTCCACAAATAGATATTTAAACATTTTGGATTATATGCATGAATAGCCAATTTTCTTGCAAGCAAGTTAGCCAATTCAGAATAATTCAATTCAAAAAAAGGGGCCAAATTTTTGCTTCAAATCACTATACCTATTACTAGAGTTGTGCCTTGGTCAATTGACCGCTCAATAGACTGGTCAATTTGACCGCGGTCAAATATTAGGTGGTCAAATACTTATTAAAATTGCCCCATGTCAAAATAAAGTATGGATATGTGGCCGACCTGTACAAACGCCTTTCGGGGAAACACCGGCACCTATCTATGGTCTGTGCTAGTGATGTAAGGATACGTATCCAAAAATCCGTTGGATCCGAATATTAAAAGAATCCGGATTATCCGGAACCGGCCGAGAACTTGAATACGGATTCGGAATCAAAATAAATTCGCATCGGGTGGTTACTAATGCAAAGTGCAAAGAGAAAACGGAATCGGAATCGAGTGTAAGCGAACAACACGGTCTGCGATTTGGCATTTTTGATATTGTGCTTTCTCTTTCTAATGACATTTCCTAAAAAAAGATGGCATAGTTATCGGGGTAACAGGTATCATATGAGATGAGACCCATTGGTTAAACTAGTCCCGCCTCACCCGAACCGAATTCAAACGAGAACGGCGCGACGCGGTGCCTTCTTATCCCTGAACTTCAACTTCGACTGGTGTGATAACGATACCGCATCGACCTACCTAGCCGTGTATCCGGATAGAAAATGTTTTAGTCTGTTGCATGCATACGTATACATGATCTGTAACCGCTTTCGCGCGGGTCAAGAAATGGATTCGTATTCGGATAATGGATACGGATATTAGCTGATCCCGATTCCGTATGATTCGGATATCTAATGAATACGGATATTTACAACACTAGTCTGTGCGAGTTTCGGGCAAATCCCCGGATTCCCCGGTTTATTCAGTGACGTTGTGGAGTTATTCGAAGTCAAAATTTAGCAGTTCCGTTTATTTTTCACTTTCGCCCATTTTATTTTATAATTGGTACTAAAGGTATTATAAAGTGTGATCACTAGTCTTACAAAAATGCAATATTGCAAAAATTATTGATCGACAATAAGAAAATAATGCTCTTCTGAAAGAGGTCTGAAAGGTCAAACTGTCGGTCAATTGACCAAAAAGTTGTTGACCGGTCAAAGGCACAACTCTACCTTCTACCTCATATCTCATAAAATGCGAATTCTTCGCAATGGCAAATATAGAAGAGTATAAAACAGAGGAAATTATACTTACCGAATAATTTTGAAGTGGTTGTCATTTTCCAGGAATGAGGTTGCTCTGCTCCCATACAATACGAAAATTTGGAAGAGTCGAGTCCCCTCCAAGTTCACTGAATAAAGCCCGTCTCCAATCTTGAAATTATCCTGCAGCTGGCGGATAAAGGCTACAATTCACTACGGACACTTCAACGTGCTATTGGGGTCTGTGGCCTCCAAGAAATGGAATTAAAACGTCCCATAATTCCCCCTCCCAGTTTGCTGCATGGCCTTAAGGCATCCCAGACAAACCCCTTAGCCCGCCAAAATGCCCGACGTGTCAACTTGAAGGGGTCCGCGTCCGCTAACGACGTCAGTGAGTCGCGTCCGCCTGTAAAAAAACAAAAACAAGAAATTAATCATCTACATTCCACACTTTAGGCTTACTGGTTTCAGTGGTTTCCAATATCCATGCTTGCTTAGATGTTTATAATCAATGAATGGAATACTAATTTTCCTGAAGATGTATTACCATGACTAACGTGACCATACGTCCCGTTTTTAACGGGATTGCCCTGTTTCTCAGGACTGTCCCGTTGTCCCCAAGGAAAGCTTCGGGACCGTACATCTCCTGAAATTGCGTACGCATGTCTAGCACGCTCGGTTTGCGCGAGGTACGCATTTTGGTTTGCTGCGCAGATGGCAAATAACGAAAAATAAAGTCGAAAAAAACTTGGGGTAAAAGTTATAAAGGTAAATACGTAGTGGTACCTTGACTATTGGGGATATATTCTTCAAAGTAAATCGTTTCGAATGTAGACACCCAAGTACATCTCCTGAAATTGCGTACGCATGTCTATCACGCTCGATTTGCGCGTGGTACGCATTTTGGTCTAAAATATAAAAACGACAAATGAAGAAGTAAGGTTGGAAAAAAGTTAGAAAAAAAGTGCCCCGCAAAACAAAAAATAGCAGCGCCGACTGGTATTGAATGGCACAAGAGTTCAACTAATGGTCGACTTGTGCCCCGCCCGATTATGCGATTTACGATTTATAATTTTTATAGGCTTGCCATTTAAAAATGAATTAAAATACGGGAGTTGCGGTAAAATGTTTCTTTTTTGAAGACTTTTAAAAGAAGAGGCCACGACCCGGCATAGGTTTGCCTTCAAAATTTTTGACCTCAACGCCCTAGCGTAACCCCCAAGGGGATTGTAAAAGTCAAATTACATAAAAAAAGTAGATTTATTAACCAATAAGGTAAAACTAAAATTTGGTGTATCTATCTTTATTAATAGTAAAGATATTTGCCCATGCTAAGACTTTTCAGACACCCTGTATGGTATTTTCGTATTTCGCACTTTCAAATAACACCATGTGGGTAACTAAATATTTGTATTTTATTTTCACATCGAATCCTAATTTTATTTCCAACGAGGTTAGACCCGTCTCTGGAATTACCCCCGTTTGCAAAGCTTTAGTTATAAGTCAAGCTAAGAAAAGCGTGTTAATGTTAATAATAATAAAAAGACAAAGCAATATACAAAACTTTTCTTGGAAATCAGTATTTGTTCGCCCTATAGGTACATGAATGATGATAAATATAAGTAGGTACTTCTTTCTCTTAGCTCAACAAGAATATACATGTCAATCAAGCTAGCAGAGCCACAACGCCTTTTCAAATTTTTTCTTGTGTCATAATTTTTGGCTATTTTATTGCTAATTTATTACATTTTTAATTTTTTTTGCTCTTCGTTTTTTTTTAAAAAACCCTGTGGCTCTGCTGGCTTGAGTTCAAGCTAGCAGAGCCACGCTGAAAAACCACAAAACAAGATTCTTTTCCAAAATGTTTTTATACAGGAATTTTTGGCCAATCAATTGCCCCTGAAATATGTACAGAGACTGAGAAAAAAATAAACTGATAGAAAAAATCAGCGATTTTCTGTTTCGTCCATAGATAACACAATACTATTACTTAAGATCGCGAAATAATAACTTTATAACCTGTGGGTTTCTACCAGGTTTTAAGACTAATTTATTGCAAATTTATTACCACATTTTTAATTTTTTTGCTCTTCGTTTATAAAAAAAAACCTGTGGCTCTGCTGGCTTGAGTTTCAAGCTAGCAGAGTCACGCTGAAAATCCACAAAACAAAATTCTTTTCCAAAATGATTTTATACAGGAAGTTTTTGCCAATTAATTGCCCCTGAAATATGTACAGAGACTGAGAAAAACATAAACTGTTAGAAAAAAACAGCGATTTTCTGTTTCGTCCATAGAGAATACAATACTATTACTTAAGATCGCGAAATAATAACTTTATAACCTGTGGGTATCTACCAGGTTTTAAGACTAATTTATTGCTAGTTTATTACCACATTTTTAATTTTTTTGCTCTTCGTTAAAAAAAAAACCTGTGGCTCTGCTGGCTTGAGTTTCAAGCTAGCAGAGCCACGCCGAAAATCCACAAAACAAAATTCTTTTCCAAAATGTTTTTATACAGGAATTTTTGGCCAATTAATTGCCCCTGAAATATGTACAGAGACTGAGAAAAAAATATACTGTTAGAAAAAAACAGCGATTTTCTGTTTCGTCCATAGAGAATATGATACTATTACTTAAGATCGCGAAATAATAACTTTATAACGTGTGGGTATCTACCAGGTTTTAAGACTAATTTATTGCTAATTTATTACCACATTTTTAATTTTTTTGCTCTTCGTTTTTAAAAAAAAACCTGTGGCTCTGCTGGCTTGAGTTTCAAGCCAGCAGAGCCCCGCTGAAAAACCACGAAACAAAATTCTTTTCCAAAATGTTTTTATACAGGAATTTTTGGCCAATTAATTGCCCATGCAATAGGTACAGGGACTGAGAAAAAAATAAACTGTTAGAAAAAAACAGCGATTTTCTGTTTAGTCCATAGAGAATACGATACTATTACTTAACATCGCGAAATAATATCTTTATAACCTGTGGGTATCTACCAGGTTTTAAGACTAATTTATTGCTAATTTATTACCACATTTTCAATTTTTTTGCTCTTCGTTTTTTAAAAAATCCTGTGGCTCTGCTGGCTTGAGACTCAAGCTAGCAGAGCCACGCTGAAAATCCACAAAACAAAATTCTTTTCCAAAATGTTTTTATACAGGAATTTTTGGCCAATTAATTGCCCATGAAATATGTACAGGGACTGAGAAAAAAATAAACTGTTGAAAAAAACAGCGATTTTCTGTTTCGTTCATAGAGAATACCTGTGGCTCTGCTAGCTTGAACTCAAGCCAGCAGAGCCACAGGTTTTTTTTAAAACGAAGAGCAAAAAAATTAAAAATGTGGCAATAAATTAGCACTAAATTAGTCTTAAAACCTGGTAGATACCCACAGGTTATAAAGTTATTATTTCGCGATCTTAAGTAATAGTATCGTATTCTCTATGGACGAAACAGAAAATCGCGGTTTTTTTCTAACAGTATATTTTTTTCTCAATCTCTGTACATATTTCAGCGGCAGTTAATTGGCCAAAAATTCCTGTATAAAAACATTTTGGAAAAGAATTTTGTTTTGTGGTTTTTCAGCGTGGCTCTGCTAGCTTGAAACTCAAGCCAGCAGAGCCACAGGTTTTTAAAAAAAAAACCGAAGAGCAAAAAAATAAAAAATGTGGTAATAAATTAGCAATAAATTAGTCTTAAAACCTGGTAGATACCCACAGGTTATGAAGTTATTATTTCGCGATCTTAAGTAACAGTATCGTATTCTCGATGATCGAAACAGAAAATCGCTGTTTTTTTCTAACAGTTTATTTTTTTCTCAGTCCCTGTAAATATTTCACGGGCAATTAATTGGCCAAAAATTCCTGTATAAAAACATTTTGGAAAAGAATTTTGTTTTGTGGTTTTTCAGCGTGGCTCCGCTAGCTTGGATCTCAAGCCAGCAGAGCCACAGGTTTTTTTTTAAAAAAACGAAGAGCAAAAAAATTTAAAATGTGGTAATAAATTAGCAATAAATTAGTCTTAAAACCTGGTAGATACCCACAGGTTATAAAGTTATTATTTCGCGATCTTAAGTAATAGTATCGTATTCTCTATGGACGAAACAGAAAAACGCGTTTTTTTCTAACAGTTTATTTTTTTCTCAGTCCCTGTACATATTTCAGGGGCAATTGATAGGTCAAAAATTCCTTTATAAAAACATTTTGGAAAAGAATTTTGTTTTGTGGTTCTTCAGCGTGGATCTGCTAGCGTGAAGCTCAAGCCAGCAGAGCCTCAGGTTTTTTTAAAAAAACGAAAAGCAAAAAAATTAAAAATGTGGTAATAAATTAGCAATAAATTAGTCTTAAAATCTGGTAGATACCCACAGGTTATAAAGTTATTATTTCGCGATCTTAAGTAATAGTATTGTATTCTCTATGAACGAAACAGAAAATCGCTGTTTTTTTCTAACAGTATATTTTTTTCTCAATCTCTGTACATATTTCAGCAGCAGTTAATTGGCCAAAAATTCCTGTATAAAAACATTTTGGAAAAGAATTTTGTTTTGTGGTTTTTCAGCGTGGCTCTGCTAGCTTGGATCTCAAGCCAGCTGAGCCACATGTTTTTTTTTTTAAGCGAAGAGCAAAAAAAAATTAAAATGTGGTAATAAATTAGCAATAAATTAGTCTTAAAACCTGGTAGATACCCACAAGTTATAAAGTTATTATTTCGCGATCTTAAGTAATAGTATCGTATTCTTTATGGACGAAACAGAAAATCGCTGTTTTTTTCAACAGTTTATTTTTTTCTCAGTCCCTGTACATATTTCAGGGGCAATTAATTGGCCAAAAATTCCTGTATAAAAACATTTTGGAAAATAATTTTGTTTTGTGGATTTTCAGCGTGGCTCTGCTAGCTTGAAACTCAAGCCAGCAGAGCCACAGGTTTTTTTAAGAAAACGAAGAGCAAAAAAATTTAAAATGTGGTAATAAATTAGCAATAAATTAGTCTTAAAACCTGGTAGATACCCACAGGTTATAAAGTTATTAATATTATGGGTTAACCAGAAAAACTACTAGTTTGACTTAGTAAACTTCCACTATATTGACAAAATTATTGACATGTTTCGCTACACTGTAGCTTCTTCGGAATAAGTTTTACGAATGAGTGGTGACTAACAATTGCAATAATGTAAACCTC
Organism: Philopedon plagiatum; assembly: GCA_963971165.1. Lineage (NCBI taxonomy): Eukaryota > Metazoa > Arthropoda > Insecta > Coleoptera > Curculionidae > Philopedon > Philopedon plagiatum. The sequence goes on along the minus strand of OZ020196.1, from coordinate 17,440,135 downwards.
TAGGGCCTAGGGTAATTAAATAATATAGGTAATAAAATAGGGGTAGGTAGATGATTTAATCTGGTACATTTGGGTTTTCCTAAAGCTTTAGGAAAACCCAAATGTACCAGATTAAATCATCTACCTACCCCTATTTTATTAAACCTCTAGGGCCTAGGGTAATTAAATAATATAGGTAATAAAATAGGGGTAGGTAGATGATTTAATCTGGTACATTTGGGTTTTCCTAAAGCTTTAGGAAAACCCAAATGTACCAGATTAAATCATCTACCTACCCCTATTTTATTACCTATATTATTTAATTACCCTAGGCCCTAGAGGTTTACATTATTGCAATTGTTAGTCACCACTCATTCGTAAAACTTATTCCGAAGAAGCTACAGTGTAGCGAAACATGTCAATAATTTTGTCAATATAGTGGAAGTTTACTAAGTCAAACTAGTAGTTTTTCTGGTTAACCCATAATATTAGTTATGGACTTCCACCAAGTATCGGCCGACTCAATCAATTTTTTATAAAGTTATTATTTCGCGATCTTAAGTAATAGTATCGTATTCTCTATGGACGAAACAGAAAATCGCTGTTTTTTTCTAACAGTATATTTTTTTCTCAATCTCTGTACATATTTCAGCGGCAGTTAATTGGCCAAAAATTCCTGTAATAAAAACATTTTGGAAAAGAATTTTGTTTTGTGATTTTTCAGCGTCTACCTGCTAGCTTGAAACTCAAGCCAGCAGAGCCACAGGTTTTAAAAAAAAAACGAAGAGCAAAAAAATAAAAAATGTGGTAATAAATTAGCAATAAATTAGTCTTAAAACCTGGTAGATACCCACAGGTTATGAAGTTAGTATTTCGCGATCTTAAGTAACAGTATCGTATTCACGATGAACGAAACAGAAAATCGCTGTTTTTTTCTAACAGTATATTTTTTTCTCAGTCCCTGTACATATTTTAGGGGCAATTAATTGGCCAAAAGTTCCTGTATAAAAACATTTTGGAAAAGAATTTTGTTTTGTGGATTTTCAGCGTGGCTCTGCTAGCTTGAAACTCAAGCCAGCAGAGCCACAGGTTTTTTTTTAAAAAACGAAGAGCAAAAAAATTAAAAATGTGGTCATAAATTAGCAATAAATTAGTCTTAAAACCTGGTAGATACCCACAGGTTATAAAGTTATTATTTCGCGATCTTAAGAAATAGTATCGTATTCTTTATGGACGAAACAGAAAATCGCTGTTTTTTTCAACAGTTTATTTTTTTCTCAGTCCCTGTACATATTTCAGGGGCAATTAATTGGCCAAAAATTCCTGTATAAAAACATTTTGGAAAAGAATTTTGTTTTGTGGTTTTTCAGCGTGGCTCTGCTAGCTTGAACTCAAGCAAGCAGAGCCACAGGTTTTTTTAAAAAAACGAAGAGCAAAAAATTAAAAATGTGGTAATAAATTAGCAATAAAATAGCCAAAAATTATGACACAAGAAAAAATTTGAAAAGGCGTTGTGGCTCTGCTAGCTTGATTGACATAGAATATACCGATATGAGAAAAATATTGTACACAAACCCATTTTCTTAGATTATAGGAAATATTGCTGTAAGTTGTTCACCCTGTATGCTATAATAAAAGTACTTCCTCAATGATAAAACACCAAGCTATATACAGGGTGTCCTCGGGCCCCAGATGGGGGTAGCCTATATTAACACTGGACCTAATTTTTAATTTTTCAAGAAATTTTTTATAAAAAAATTTTCATAGAGAACAAATATGGTTCCCAAAACTTCAAAAACATTAATTTTACCCAAGAGTCAGTAGTAAAGTCCTAAGAATCCAATTGAATAAGTAATTTTGACATACAGGCCTCGATACAGGCAAGAAGGCTGTGTTAAAATAGTACCTACATATACAGGGTGCGCCAAACTCAGTGGCCTATTAGAAGTATTTAGAAAACGACAGAAGATGTTTTTCTGAAAATTTGGGTGTGGTTATAGGAACTGGTGTTCTATCGTTTAAAAATATTTTGAAAGAGGCAGTGTTGCCAGATCATTCTGAAACTCATAGCAACTTCGGAATTTTAAATGAGACACCCTGTATATTATTTTACATTTTGATTCTGATTTATAATACAATTTTTTTTTGTGTATAAAATCCTATGCCTATCTCTGATAGTTTTTGAAATATTAATTCATAAGTAAATTTTTGGGGCTAAAACATGCTCCCTAAAAAATCAAATATTTTTGTGACCAAGGCACCTAGAAAGTTAAAATTTTTGCAGAAGTTTCCCAAAATATTGCTTTCTTAGAATTTTGACGAATTATTAAAGTATTCTTATACAGGGCGTCTCAAAAAAAGTGTATCTTTGTAATATAAATAAATGCAAAAAACTCAACTTTTTTAAATAGAACACCCTGTATTTTATTTTTTTAACAAAAAATAGAACAAATTTCCTACCAAACTGTATACCATGTTCCTATACCTATCTTTAACCGTTTCGAACTTACAGGCATTTTAGAAAATTAATAACTAAATAAAAATGTTTAAAAACATTTAATAGTAGGTTTTGGCAGAATTTGTTTAGAAACAACTGAAAAAGAAAACATGTCAAGTAAATTGGCTTTGGGGAAAGGTCTATTTTTTAAATTATCAAACAAAATGGCAAATAAATCTTATTCTAATGCAGAAATTTTGAATTTATTTTTTATACACGGAGAGTGTAATAAAATTATATCAAGAACATGTAGACGATTCAACGAACTGTATCCGAATTCACCTCCAATGACACCAAAAAAGTTTAAAAGAATGGAAAGAAATATGTTGCAGTATAATAATGTTAAAGCGCCTAGAATTCAAATTAAACCGGTAACAGGTAATGAAGAAAATGAAATTAATGTTCTGGCATATTTTCATGCATTGCCGCATGCGTCCATATACAGTGCAGAAAACGACTTAGGACTCACATATAACTCCATAGAGCGAATCTTACATAATCATAAAATGCATGATTACAAACTTATTACACTTCAGGCACTTCAACAAAATGATCCTCTAAAACGTGTAGAATTTTGTGAAATTATATTAGTCCGGACACAAGAAGACCCCGATTTTTTAAAAAAGATCATTTGGACAGTAGATGAAGCTAAGTTTTCAAGGGAAGGCATTTTTAATCGAAGAAACTCCCATTTTTGGTCTAGAGAACATCCCCACTTCGTAAGAGAAAATGTTTCCAGTATCAGTTCAGTTTTAATAAAATGGCCTTTGTATTTACGACGATAACTTAACGGGCGCAAAATATTTAGAAATATTAAGGACCACTGTTTCGGACTTTTTAGATGATTTACCATTAAATATGCTTGAAAACTGCTGGTATCAGTTAGATGGAGCACCAGCCCATTCTACCAATGAAGTGCGCATAGAATTATTTAACATGTTTGAAGACAGATGGATTGGTCGACAAGGACCATGGAACTGTCCCCCAAGATCTCCTGATCTTACCCCATTAGATTTTTATTTGCGGGGTACAATAAAAGAAAGAGCTTATAAAACACCAGTTACCACCAAGCAGGATCTAGAGCAACGAGTAAGGGCAACTCTAGGAGCTATAGATGGAGAAGAAATACGGAGAGCTACAACAGACCATGTAACAACGTCTATTCATGATTGCTTAAGAGCAAACGGGGGACATTTCAAACAATTTAGTTATTGGTTTTATTTTTGTATTACTTTTATATTTGTTTTTTTTTTTATACAATTTCATTCCTTACTTACCATGTAAGCATAAATAAATAACATTCTTTCATTTTAAAATTTAAGAAAATTTTGCTAATTTGTTTGATAATTTAAAAAATAGACCTTTCCCCAAAGCCAATTTACTTGACATTTTTATTTTTTATTTGTTTCCGGACAAATTCTGCCAAAGTCTACTATTAAAATGTTTTTATTTAGTTATTAATTTTCTAAAATGCCTGTAAGTTCGAAACGGTTAAAGATAGGTATAGGAACATGGTATACAGTTTGGTAGGAAATTTGTTCTAGTTTTTGTTAAAAAAATAAAATACAGGGTGTTCTATTTAAAAAAGTTGAGTTTTTTGCATTTATTTATATTACGAAGATACAATTTTTTTGAGACGCCCTGTATAAAAATACTTTAATAATTCGTCAAGATTCTAAGAAAGCAATATTTTGGGAAACTTCTGCAAAAATTTTAACTTTCTAGGTGCCTTGGTCACAAAAATATTTGATTTTTTAGGGAGCATGTTTTAGCCCCAAAAATTTACTTATGAATTAATATTTCAAAAACTATCAGAGATAGGCATAGGATATTATACACAAAAAAAAATTGTATTATAAATCAGAATCAAAATGTAAAATAATATACAGGGTGTCTCATTTAAAATTCCGAAGTTGCTATGAGTTTCAGAATCATCTGGCAACACTGCCTCTTTCAAAATATTTTTAAACGATAGAACACCAGTTCCTATAACCATACCCAAATTTTCAGAAAAACATCTTCTGTCGTTTTCTAAATTCTTCTAATAGGCCACTGAGTTTGGCGCACCCTGTATATGTAGGTAGTAATGGAAAAAAAATGCAATAAACAGGAAACAGGACTTAATAGAAACTTTAATTAAAATTTGACTGCAAAATTAATTCTAATCAACTTTTAGAACAGCTTTTCCCTCACACTTAAATACAAAATATGCAGGGCCGGTTTTACCACTAGACGCTTGCCTAGGGCCTCACAAAAAGCAAAAAAATTAAAAACAAAAAGCAAAAAAATTAAATATACTTACTATCACTATACACTAAAAAATAAAAATTATGATCGTAAATTCATAAATTAAATTAGCATAAATTAGATAAAAACTTTAACATTTTTTAAATAGTGGTCTTTATAAAAAAAACGCAATCGTTGTATTGATACAATAAAAAAAAACTGTACTGATTTTTTTTTTAATTAAACCTATTTTAGTTCTAAAAAAATTTAAATGACTTTAACTTTCAACCAACACTTTTTTTCTCTTAAAATTTAAAAACTGTCTACAAAATGATGTAAAATTTGTTTACAAAAATAATAAATAAAATACCTAAACGCGCTAATTTTTTCCCAGGGGTGGCTCACCAAAAATTCAACTTATTTTCGCAAATTACAAAATGTTCTTTTCTTTACCAAAACATTCCCAATAGGCTCACTATTAAAACCTCTAAATTTGATACGGGTCCTGTAAGTAGGAACAGAGATATACAACTTTGAAATTTCACCAGCCGCAACTGTCTGCACTTGACCGATTTTTTTAAATTACGGCCCTCAAAATATGGTTTTACTCTCGGTTAAAATTTGGGCGCCCTGTATAAAAAAATTAATATTAAAATACCAAATTGGAAATCTGATCAATTTGTTGTATGTACCATCACGATCGGTATTATTGTCACGTTCGTATCGCTCTCTAAATTTCGTTAAAAGTGGGATTAAGTTATAGTTTTTGAGTTTTTTTTTCGTGAGAATGTTAAATAAGTGATACAGTTTCTTGATGGTGTAGTCTGGAACCGCGTTTGTTGACGCTATTATCGCATATTATCGCTCTATATTAAATAAACAAAGTACAGAAATAGGTTAAAACCTTAACAAAAAAGTGTTAATATTTATAAGGTCGAAGTAGCGGCCAGGCCCGGACTGAAACATCTTGAAATAACATGACAACTAAAAAGAAAAAAACCCTGCAATGCAAGAAATGCAAAAGACCTATCGCCAAAACGCATGAAAAGATACAGTGTGCAGGAGTATGTAGTGGGTGGTACCATAAATCTTTTAGTGATCTGACGGATCAGGAGTTCCGCAGTTATGAAAAAAGGGTTGGAAAGAAATGGATTTGTGATAGCTGCTCGGAGAGTGAGAATGAATATGAGATGGTAACTGATTCGGTGGAAGAAGAAGCTCCAGCGAGAGAAAGTAAGCCCCAAAGTAAATCAATAAATTTTTGCTTTGAAGATATTTTTGACAATCCTAAACCAACTAATAAACAACTATTAGATGCAATGAAAAGCATGTTTGAAGAGCTTCGAAGCTCTGTCTCTTTTAACGGGACAATGATTGAAAACTTAAAAGATAATCTTAAGATAAATGAAGAAAATAAGAAACTAAGAAAAGAACATGTAGCCTTGAAAAACAGAGTAACAAGTTTGGAACAGGAGATCATCCAAATTAGAAGCTCAACAGACAAAACAGAAAATGAAGAACGACCCAATAATGTAATAATAGTAGGATTAAATGGAGATCAAAATATCAAGAAAAATGTTAAACAGATACCTACTGAGTCACTTAAGAATTGAAATTCCCGAACAGGAATACGGTGTTAAAACCCTGCCAAGTCAAGAAGTGAAAAAAACAGTAATGGAGACTTTTGCCAGCAAAACTATCAGAGATAAAGTACTCCAAGAACGAAAATCAGGCCCACTTGATACTGTGACGTGTGGGATACATCAAATAATCCATCCAAAATATTCCTGAACGAGGACCTTTCGAAACATACACGAGAAATTTTTAAAAGAGCAAGAACGCTGAGGACACATGGATATAAATATGTATGGTGCAAAGATGGATCTGTATATGTAAGAAAAACTGACGACGCACAGTGGGCCCAAATTGGATTTTGTCGATCGAACTTCTGAAACTTCTTATATTTGCTTATGGTATTAAAATACTCAAGAAAAAATTGTCATAAAAAATTGGCACCCCTAGGGGTGCGGTTTAGGGGTGGAAAATATAAACACAGAATGATTTTTGGTATTAACCCTTTATGGTATTAAAGTAATAAAGGGGAAAATTATGAAAAAACATTGACACCCCTTGGGGGTGAGATACAGGGGTGGAAAATATTATCTTTGTATGATTTTTCAAGACAGCATATATATTGGTAAGTACTTGAGGAGATAACGCTTAAAAAATTGGAACATACCTCCTGAGAATGAGATAGCTGACATTTTTATAATCTAAATACGCTTGGCTATTAACTTTGTAACGCCGTACACTCAACTAATGAAATAAAATGCGGGAAAACGCAATTTACCGTTTACTTGCCACCCCAACCGGCGCCGCCTCGCGGGCTGGTATTGTACAAGTGTACACGTGCCTGCAGCATTTCTTGGTATAATTGTCTTCCTTAGACACTAAACGAGATGACCATAAGCAATTTATAAATTAGTGTTGGTTAGCTTGTATTGCAAGGCCGATTCTCTTTTACATTTATTGTAATCTGTAGGATTTTCTACGATGACGTATTTTATAACTGTACCTATATACAAAAAGGAACAAAAAATAAATATGCATTTTGTAGCCCAAAGAATGCTTTATAAGGTTATTTATACACCAACAGTGAGTTTATGCATATAAAATAAAAGAAAAGAAAAATATACTTGCTTTAATTTGTGTATTATTACAAGTTCTTAATTTGTTCGCACTTCGCGCGGAAAGTATGAAGTTGGAATGCATATGCTGATGTTAAATACTAGTAAAATAAGTAATTTACAGTTATTACTAGATACTCATGCAATTCTAACTAAATTGGTTAAGATGAAAAAATGATTTTCGATCGCGTTTTCTTAAATCTGGCCCACCGTGCGACGGCCCTGTTCAGAAAATCAGGAAAATCTTAACCTGGGTAGATATTTTCTGTATTGATCTTTATTTTTTTGTTAACGTTCATATCTTACCTCTTTTTCGATGGCGAATAAAATAAATATAGGACATATTAATATCAGGTCATTGTTGCCTAAGTTTGAGGTATTTAGAAATTATGTTATAATCAACTAGATATTGTGGGGGTCTCTGAAACATGGCTAAATGGTGGTGTATTGGATGAGATGATTAAGATTAATGGATATAGATTTATTAGAAAATTTTATTAGAAAATTAGAAATTATGTTATAATCAACTAGATATTGTGGGGGTCTCTGAAACATGGCTAAATGGTGGTGTATTGGATGAGATGATTAAGATTAATGGATATAGATTTATTAGAAAAGACCGTTCATGCGGTCGTGGAGGTGGGGTGATTTTATACATTAAAAATTTTATGCAGTTCACTGAAATAGATAATTTGAGCACCAATTGTGCAGAGCAGGTGTGGGTTAAATTTAAAATAAATAAAATCAGAAATGTGATGTGTGAAATATATGATTTTTGTGCAGAATTTGAAGAGAATATTTGTAATTTAATGTCTGACTGCGACAGCTTGGTATGTACAGGTGATTTTAATATTAATGTTATGAATCTTGCATGCAAATATGTTGATTGATTTCTGTCTGTACTGTCTGCTTATGAGTTAAAACAGCTAATTAATGAACCTACAAGACATGGATTTTCAGATTCAAGTCTAATAGACCTTAGTTTGTCTTCCAATGAAGATTATATAGCCTGCTCTTGTGTCGATCACAGCTTGAATGTCTCTGATCACTCACGTGAGCTTAAATTAAAGTTTATAAGCCTAAGCCCCTCTATCATACCTATAGGGATTACTCCAGCTTTGACAAGGAACTTTTTAACGCAGATCTTAGAAATATTCCATTTTATAGAATTTATCAACTGCAGGATATTTAATGAACTTGTGCTAGGTCTTTTTAATGTGCATGCTCCGATGAGAATAGCTCGTATTACCAAGAGAAAGGCTCCTTGGATCACACAAAATCTAAAATATCTTATGTCCATTAGAGATAAAGCCTTATCAAAATATAAAAAGAATAAAACTTTTCAACGCTGGGAGTCCTATAGGGAGTTGCGGAATTTCGTCACAGCGTCTGTGTGTAGGGAGAAGAAAGCATTTCTTGAGGACAGGATTCGTCGTAATGGCTCTAGAGACAACTGGAAATTGCTTAGAGAACTTAATGTATATGGTAAAGAAAGAGCACAGGTTCCTGACGTCCTGGGGACTGCTGATGAAATAAATGACTATTTTATCAGCATTCCTCAGAGCGATCCGAATCAGGATGTGCTAAACTTTTATATAAATGGTCGGCGGGAGAACGCTCCGGGGTTTGAATTTGGAATGGCCACTGTAGAGGAAATAAATACTGCACTGTTCTCGATAAAGTCGAGGGCTGTGGGGGCTGATGGGATGGGAATTGATATGTTAATACACTGTTGTCCCTTGATTGTGCCGGTTGTGGTGCATCTGGTAAATTGCTGCATTGAGACAGCCACCTTTCCTGAGGTATGGAAAGTAGCACACGTAATACCTTTACCAAAGTTAGTTCACCAACCAATTTAAAGGATTTGCGCCCCGTCAGTGTTTTGCCTGCGTCGTCAAAGGTCGTTGAGAAGATACTGGATGGCCAGATTAAGAGTTATGTAGAGCGGTGCAGCATTTTGCCAGAGACACAATCTGGATTTAGACTATAGCTGCAACACCGCTCTGCTGAAGGTTACAGACGACATTTTGGAGGCCACCGAACGTGGTGAACTTACGGTACTTGTACCTACTATTAGATTACTCAAAAGCCTTCGATAAGTTAAATCACACATTATTCCCAGTCAACAAAAAGCCGTTCATGGGACGTCCCAGGGACGTCCCGGAATGTCCCATAAGATCCCATTGACGTCCCTGGGACGTCCGTTTGGATCAGGGATGTATCTGGGATGATCCCATAAAGGTTACACAGGACATATATGGGATCATCTTAGGACCTTACTAGGACGTTATAGCCACTTTTTGTGTTGTAAATCCCATTGCTGACGTCCTTGGGACGGCAACATAAGACGTCCGTGGGACGTCAGCAATGGGACCAATTTGGGATCTTTTCAAAGTCCAGGGGACGTCCCAGGGACGCCTTAGCTGGGATCGTCCCACCTGGGACGTTGGGGATCAAAATGGGACGTCCTGGGGATCTTTGTTGTTTGCTGGGTTACTGGCTGTACTAAAATATCTTGGTTTCGGAGAGCATTCGTGTACTCTACTTGAAAAATACCTAAATAATAGAAGCCAAAGAGTTATGTTGAATGGAGACTTGTCAGAGCCAAGGAGTCTGCTATATGGTGTTCCACAGGGGTCTAACCTGGGACCTATACTCTTCTCCCTGAACACTCATTATTATGCGGACGACACTCAAATTTATTTTTCACTTAAACCTAGTCAAATACAGAACTCTTGTGATAAAACAAATGCCGATTTGTGTGCCGTCTTAAGGGCATCAGAGTCGCACTGCCTCAGCATTAACCCGGATAAATCTCAGGTTCTTCTATTTGGAAGATCGCAAATGCGAAATTTATATTCTAATCAAATAGGTATTAAGTTAGGTAAACAATAAAAAATTGGAACTTGTAAACTCCGCCAAAAATTTGGGCCTGATGATTGATACAGACCTTAGGTTTTCTCAATATGTCAACACCTGTAAAAGAGGTTTTGCTAACCTTAAATTAATTTATGGCCAAAAGAATATTTTAAATGAGAAATTGAAAAATGTTCTTTGTGATTATATAGTACTATCGCATTTTAATTATGCGGATGTTATCTACAGGCCTTGTCTTGTGGGTGCTGATGCTCATCGAATTCAGCTTATTCAAAACTGCTGTGTTCCGTTTGATTGGTGGTATAAGACGAAGAGAAAGGGGTGTACCTGCTAAACTTCGGGAAATCAAATGGTTAAGAATGGATGAAAGGAGAGTGCTACATTCACTTACTCTATTTAACAAGATTATACTAAAGCAGCGACCCCAATATTTGTTCCAAAAAATTAAATTCCGTAACGATATGCACAACTTAGATATACGACACAAGTTTATTATTACGACACCAGTACACATAACGGTCATTTTTGAGAGATCCTTTAGTTTTAACATAGCTACCTAAACTTTATAATAAAGGGCCCGATGGTATAAAAATTTTCACCGGCATAAGATTTAAGTCAGCAGTTAGGAAAATCATAGGTACCTACTTTGTTGTAGACTGCTTTCCGCACGTTGTTTCCTAGCTTTGGTATTATTTTTGAGTGGATGTCAATATGATTTTGACCTGTGCTTTAATGTTCTTTTATGTCATTTAAACTATATTCTAAATATTTAGATAAATTTGTATTGTATATGTATTGTATGTAGATTATAAGTGAATTACTGTTCTCTTTCCGGTTAAGTGAGGAAGCCAAGCTTCAACTTCGCCTTTTGTAATCATTACAATAAGTCATTTATTATTATTATTATTATTATTATTATTATTAGCAATGGTTGCTGAGCTGATCAACCCTATTAAGGGAAGAAACTCCGTAGGTATACAAAATTTTACTTTCTTTAGCAAAAATCATTCTTCATAAAAAAATTGTTTATGAAAAAATACGGTTTACATTAAACAAAATTATTTTTTTTTATAGAGAGAGTCCAAAAATTTTGAATACACAACTATTTTAACTAAAAACAATCCCTGTTTCTTGTTTATAAGGTAGAGGCACCAGTAGCTGACAGGTTAAGAATTTTTTTCCCATTAATTAATTTATGTCTATGATTTACAGAAGTATGCATAACATATTTGGTAAATAAAACAATGCTACATTAGCAAATACATTTTTACTATTAGAATGTTCAAAAACGGCTCCGTGAATTTTTCAAATAATGTTTTGAAAAAAACTGCACCTGCACCTGAAGCTGAATTGTCAATATGAGGAGTGAACCTTTACCTGACACAAAGTGAACCTATGCCTGACAGGCATGTATTTTGGATTAAACAAGTTGTTTTTAGTATTTTTGAATTGGAAACATTTTCAAAAACCAACAAAAAAGGTACGGACACAAACAAAAAGATCTTTGGATTTTTGGATATTAAGTATTGTTCAACTTCTACGAACCAGCTTCTAATCTGCCCTTCAGTAACATCTTTACGGCTTTTCGTGAGGGTTTGGCTAACTCTTTAACTAATATAGGGATGTCGTTTCATAAATCCCAAAAACCATTTTTTTCCTAGCTTAATGCGACATTGTAAGTAACTTTTTTTAGCTCTATCGCTAGTCTTCTGGGTAATTATTTAGATTAACGTAAACAGCGAATTTTTTCATGAAATTTTGCACAGACCCTAATTTTGGGTCGTAGAACACGAATCCGAAGTCAGTTTTTGGCGGTCTCGTAAAAAAATTTTTTTTTTGCTCCCCCAACCTGGGCAAAAAGGTGGTCAGGTTTGCTCAGTTTTGATTGATATAGATATATATGTATCTATATCAATCAAAACTGAGCAAACCTGACCACCTTTATGCTCAGCCAACAAATTTAAAGAAATTCATTGAAAAACTAACCTAAAAGTTTAAAAAAAATTTTTACGAGACCGCCAAAAACTGACTTCGGATTCGTGTTCTACGACCCAAAATTAGGGTCTGTGCAAAATTTCATGAAAAAATTCGCTGTTTACGTTAATCTAAATAATTACCGTCTTCTGGCACATAAGATCAAATTCAAAAATCAAATTATTCTTTGATATTGGAAACCTTTTACGACCCATTAATTTGATCCAATTGACAAGAGTAGACTCTTCTTCTGGTGAAAAAAATGATGATGGACCCATTTTTCTTTGCTCTGGATATTTTCCATGAACCTTACACCAGAGTTGTTTTGGGGACGGAGTATCGTCTTGCAGCTGTGGCAACTGCTAAACCATTATGTACTTCAGTTAGTGCCCGAGTCATATTTTCTTCCTTATATTGAAGAATTTTTTTTGTTGGAGGCATCAGGAAAACAATATTTCAAATTAATTTTACCATCAAAATAGGATTCAGGTTTAGGTTTAGTAATTTTTTGATAGAATCCTGTGCCTGACACCTATACGTATAATGTCAGGTACTGGTTCACTGTCAAAAAAAATGAAACCTAAAGCCTTACCTTACAAATGTTGATTTTTTTACAAGATTAATGAATCATACCCTAAAAACAATTTAGACTAATCATCTATGAACCTACATTAATGTAAAATATTTAATTTGCATCACTTTTTACTTGCCGTTATTGAAACCTTATTAGAAAACGCGTAAAATTTGAAAAACAAACGACTTCAACGCGTTTCAGCTGGAGTAGCCATCTTAAGTTGCTGAACTGAACACTGCATGCGCAAACAACCAATATAGGACGCATCTAGTTATAGATCTAGCACAAAGGAATGGAATTTTATAAGTAGACAGTAGGTACCTATTTTTAATATTTAAAAAACTATGTGTCAGGTAAAGGTGCACTGTCAGCTACTGGTGCCTCTACCTTATAGAAAATGATATGTAAAAAAGTTGCCTAGAATCATTTTCATACTCAAAACTTCAAAACCCAAAGTTATTAAATCTTTGTATGTTTTTAAAAAATTATGAGCATACTGGAATCCTATATAGTGCAATTAATTTAGATATTTTAAACCAGCTGCAAAGTCCTCAAAAGTGATTCTAAAAAAAAAATTTATAACATTTTTCTAATAAATAAAAATACAAAATTAAAATTTATATTTTTAAAGTTTGGTAACACCTGTAGGTATATAAAAAAATTCTCAATGTAAGTCGTATTTTCTTATTAAGCAAATTATTTTATGAAGAATGATTAATAGTTAAAAATCAGATTCGGTATCAGCAACCCTATTTGGGACAAACTGAATGAGAAAATTGTTGCTTGGAGAAAACGTAAGGTTTAAATTGAAAAAAAAAGTTTACACAGGACCTCTGCTTTTTGTTCATAAGGGTAACAATATGTGAAAAAGTTGCATACAATTATTTTCGCAGTTAAAGGCCAAAATTTCAATTAAACCATTTTACTTTTTAAAGTATGATGAGCATACTGGAAGCATACGAGCATATTGCAATTCATTTAGTTACGGTTACGGTACACAAACTGCAGTGATAATTGAAAATAATATCATTAAGATCTTAAATCCTTTATTAGGTACTAATTAGGTATCTAATTGAATGAGTATTTTTGGCATACCTACCTACTTACAGGTAAACAAAATATTGCAATAAAAAAAATATAAGCATGCCTTCAATTGAATCTGGATCAAATGGAATTTGACTACATTAAGTACAAATGTAATTCTAAGCAACTACCTCAAACAGCATTTCCTTTATAAACAACAAATTGGGGTAGTTTACTTGAACGTACGATTTATGTTTTTATAATTTAGGACGCCCTATACACAAAAATTAATTTTTCTCAATATCAATTATATTCTATTACTAAATAACAACTTTTATGAAGAACGATCTTTCCTCAAAAAATTAAAATTTAGGTCAATTTGTCATATCGGCAACCTCAGTCAGTGACACCTTGTATATAAAATTGCATTTTTCTTAAGCAAATGACACGAGTTCAGTAAAATTGAATAAAATTTAATATTTTTAGTGAATGAGTAGGTACACCAGAAAATATAGATAGGTAAGTAAGTACATAAGTCATTTTTATTTTTTCTTCAAAATTTCTGACATACAGCGAAAGTGCTTAATTTCGTTGAAAGTACAACTTAAACTACCTAATTTAGAAATCTGGGCAAAACAAAATCAGTAACATGCCGTTTAGTCGAGTACCTAATGACACTGCCCTCGATACTGCCAAAAACTTGCAAAAATTTAACTAAACTAAGATTTCTAGCATTACTTTTTGTTAGAGTGTTCAAGTGTTGAAAAAAAAAGTTTAAAAATAGTAAAATAATAATTACTTCAAAATAATAATAATAATTTTATTGTCATATTTCACACACAAAATCTTGGATCGAAGAAAAGGTAAATGGTGATGGAATGGTGAAAGCGCTAGACTTATGTAGCTATGTAGATAATATGGCTACCGCTCAGTTAAAAATCTGGTAACTCCCACTTTAAAAAGAACATTAGGTACCTACTTACCAAATGGGGAACAGAGCAGCATTTTATATTAGGATGAACGAAACCCGAAAGTGCTTCCTGATGCCCATTAATCATGTAACCAGTCTAAACGGGCTAGAACTGTACGGATTTATTCATAAAAACTAGTTATGAAGGCCATGTAGCCCTTGGTCTAATTATAAGAATAATAGTATAGGAACGCACCGCGAAATTGTCTATCCCAACGGCGAGCAACGACAGCGAAGTCAAATTATCCCGCGGGATAATTCCCGTCCGAGCGCACGCGATATCGAAATGCTCTTCCCCGATCGGCCGTTGGGAATCAACTGTCTGAAAAAAGTTTAATCTTGAACCCTATTGGTGCAAAACGCAGCGTCTAAAAACAAATGAGTCTTTCTCTAAGATGAAATTTATATGGTAGGCCTATGGTCTTTCTGTTTCCGCATCCACCTGTGCGATCCGCCGTATTTGCAAATTTGGAATACCGAAATCAATTTTAAAAACGTTAACTTGCGTATTGTTTTGAAATAAGGTTTCTAATTTATTTAGTACTTTCGAAAGACCGGTATACCATGTTCAGAAAGCATAACTTTTTGATTTATTTTGTAGTTTGTCCATTTGCAAACCGAGGGATCACGACAGGTTCGAATAGCCCGCGTAAACTTGATGTCAAGCCAACCAAATGTATTTCTGTCCCCTGCTAACCAAATAAAATAAAATAGGATGCACATATAATTATAACAATCTTTTTTTGATAGAATATTTGACTAAATTTTTAAATTCTTGATTTTGTGCTTATGCAACCAATAAAACTGATCTTGTCATCTTGTCAAATCTAGGTTATGTTTTCACATTGTTTCTTATGGTCTTTAATTTATAAATATTAAGAAAATATGAGCCTATTTCGTATAAATCGAACCCTCACGCCTCGAATAATAACCCGAAGAAGATGCCTTTCAACGTCGGCTCCCCAAGAAGACGACGAGTATTCAGCAACCCCACAGTATCCCCCAATTTTGGATATGTCTCCGGAAAAAGTTATGGAAAGGAGAAAACAAGCCGTTCATGATGGGGTAAAGGCTTGTAAAACAGTAGAGGAGAAACAGATTAAGCTAAATATGCCAAGGTAAAACTTATATAGATGTTTGTAACCATTTTTACTTATCAACTTAACGAGCATCAACAGTTGACACATCAACCAAGAACCAGAGCTTGAATGTAATATCTTTCTTCAACTTACTATGTCATTATATTTGTTTAGATATTATGGCTTTAAAAGTTATATGCTGTTAGAAGAACAAATTCCCTATGATAGTTTAACGCTGGCTCAACATGTTACGAAGACACATTTGATCAAAAACAAAGATTTACCAGAATATTACAACAATATTCCGATTGAAAATGTGGAAAGTATTGCCAAAAGCATTCAGGAAGCATTGCTAATGGAAATAGATTGCATTCAGTAAGATTTAAACTTATTGTGTAAATTAAAATTAAAATTCTTTCTTTATTTTGTAGGAGATTACACAATTTGCAAATGAGGATCTAACAGAAGTGCAAAGGGAAGACATTATAGGATCTAGTATTGAAAAGCAAATTAATAGAGTACTGAATAGTAATTTGGTCCATAAATATCTACATATTGTCAACAATGAGGCAAGTTATTATTTTTCAGTGGTGAAACATTTTTTTTTAAATTGTGATATTTGCAGGTGGTCAATTGGTTTGGAATTAAAAACTATTCTGTTTACGTTTCGGTTTATTTTAATTTTTAAACCATCTTCAGCACTGTAAAATATTTTTATAGGTATAGTTATGTATAATATAGGCACTACACTAATGTTCTTATTTGTGTATTCACCATACTTGCTCTGTTGACGTTTATTTCTAAACTAAATTTTAAAATTACCTTTATTTTAAAGGTGTTGGGTACGTACCTTCGGAAAAACCAAGTTATATAATTGTAGGAGAGGCTATTAAAAAGGGATGTAACAACTAACAAAAAGATTCAGATAATTTATCTAAAGCAATAAATTTGTTAGATTAAAAATATGTATTTTATTTAATTTTTTTGTCATAGCAAAAACCGCTTTGAAAAAAGTTAAATAAAAATGGATAATAATAAAACACAAAAAATAAATACGTTTTATTTATTATTATTTCACATATTGAAATATCTCCCCGTTTTACACAATACCTGCGTAAATACCATAGAGAAAATATATAATAGAGAAATAGTGTCATTTGCGAATGTGGCAAATTTACCAAGCTGAATCCGTAAACAAAGACGGTCTTCTGCGGGCTTGCGCCTTGTCGAACGTTTGCCTTGTGATAGACAGGACCGTACTTCAAAATTTATTTCACATGACGTGAATCTTTTATCGAGTAATAAATGCTAAATATATTACTTGTAATTATTCTTTTTATTAATGATAAAAATGTAACCATTAGTGAGATTTTAACAAAAAGTGTATAGTTTGTTGGCTTAAATCTGAGTTTTCTTGCTATACAAAACTGTCGATAATTCCTCGAAAATAGCTCAGTTTATACATATACAGTGCGTCTCTTTAATGTCCCCCCTCTTAATTTTTTAAACGTTACATTTACAAAATTGAAAGTTGAAATAAAATATAAACATAGTATTCTAAACAATAGAAATAAAATATGCAACTGTTTTAAGAAGTAAAATAGTAAATCAAAAAAATTACATGTGTATATTGTATTGGATTGGCATCCCATCCTGTATAATTATTGAACAAACCAAGTTCTATGGTAAGATGTAAATATTTTTACACCTATTTATAGCACCGAATATATAACACATAGAAGGATCACTCTCCAATAAGCGCGAACACGCCCGAGACTGCGCGACGAAATTTTCCCTTCTCATCTCGTCCCCGCTTGAGGGCAAATTCGCCCGAGGTGATTCATTCGACGACGCGTGGTGGTATAAAGTGGACCAAATAAGCGGACGGAGAGTTCTGTGTTGTTTATATAGGGGTGACTGAATAAATTTAAATTAATACTTTTTTGTGTGTTGAACATTTTTTTACTTTTTCGTTCTGGTGGTGGTGTTAATCTGTTTGTGTAGTAAAAATAAAAACAAAAGAATTGCATACCCTTACAAAATTAAAGAACGTAAAACTAAATAAATAATGTTTATTAATTTAGCTCCCAAAATCTTTTGTCAATAGATTCGGAACGGAAGGTCGATGGTCGAACATCGAAAGATAATCATCGATATTGGCATCGATGTTTATGACCCCTAACATCGATGGCAAAACATCGAATATCAATAAGAGAACATCGATGTTT
This sequence comes from Philopedon plagiatum, assembly GCA_963971165.1. Classification (NCBI taxonomy): domain Eukaryota; kingdom Metazoa; phylum Arthropoda; class Insecta; order Coleoptera; family Curculionidae; genus Philopedon; species Philopedon plagiatum. Next base: position 17,422,021 of record OZ020196.1, on the reverse strand, counting down.
TTTAAACATTCTAACATCGCCCAGCACTGCGCGCAGACGAGCATTAATATGGCGAGACGTTTTGGGTCACGCGGCAGCCGAATCTTTCAATTTTAACTAACGATAACTTGAACACTATAAGTCGTAGAAACTGCGTTTTTTTTTTTAAACTTCGTCGATGTTTTGGCTTTCCTTCGTATGCAGAAATTCTTTAAAACATAAAAGTTTCTCGCTTACTGAAAAAAGTGCTGCAATTAAAGTACCTACATGTTGAAGTTTCACCAAGTTTTACAAAAAAAAAACTAGAGTTTTCAAAAAAACAAAATGACTCAGTAGCCTTCGCTCACATTTCTTCTATGGATTAAAAAATATATAACGGAACTATCTCGATTAGTTCGCGAGGTATGTGTAAAAATGTAAGAGACATTAATTTTGTCACATTTATGACATTTTTCGTCATAAAAAAATTTGACCTTCCAAAAAATGTTGTAATTGGCCATTTCAGATAGCCTAGACCCTAGCCAATCATTCTGTGAAGGTCCCATGTAGTTGTACCTTACAATTTTTTTTAACTTATATTTTTTTTTTTTTTTTTTATTTATTCAAATTAACAAATCTCATGTTACAAAACATATACAATATCAATTCTAAAAAAAGTTCGTTAATTCACCCCTAATCAGCGAAATCACTGGTAACGGGGTATGCGTCACTTAGAACATCAACTGTTCTAAGATTACCTAGTATGCCAATTAAAACACGTACATAAGTTACTACACTTTTAACAATCTTAAAATACAATACACATAAAATTTTACGTGGATATCATATTACAACTAAAATCACAGTCACCTTGGACATGGTCCTGCAACAATACCAGACCAGTTCACATCAATAAGCAAATTGCAATAAAAAACAAAAAAACAAAGAAACCGAAAAATTCGCGGAGATACAAGTGCGATAGTTCATTCCAGAACTACAGCTTTGACTGAAGGAACCTTTTGAGCTTTAGCGAAAAAACGCTGTAGGAAGGCACTTCCCGTATGTTTTGAGGCAAAGTGTTGTACATAAGAACAGCCTGTGTCAGTGGATTATGTAATCCTTTATTTGTACGAACAGAGGAAATATGCACTTTCTGACTACCCCTTGTATTATAGTCATAGACTACTGTATTTGTCGATTTTTTAAATATTTTATTTAGAATGACAAACAACGTTCCTTTTGTTTTGCTCCTATCGTCAACATACTGCCATGACAATAAGGCATGTACCGAAATAATCGATTATGATCCCAATATAATTACAAATTAATGTGCCTTCTTTTATGAATATAATATATACCACTTGGAACTTGCCTACCTTTAAACAGAACAGTAGGTAAAGAAACAAAAACAAACTTTGTCACTTTGTATAACTTTCTCACAATATGGTTGGATTCATTAAATATTTAACTATTCTTCTATAACTGTCATATTAAATTATAAAATTTAACCAAAAATCTTAACATTTTAATTTTTTATAGTGTTCACCGTGTATATATTGAACACAAAGGATATACTTTTTCGAGTAGGGTTAAGGCGTACTTTGCATACAAAATTTCATCCTTTTCCGTCAACTAGTTTTGGAGCTGTCGGGCTAACAGATAGACCGACAGACAGGAAGACGGAAATGGACAACATACATTGTTGTCATCTAGGAACCCCAAAACGGTAACATCTGTCAAAATCTCGGAAGGTCTGTTACGCCGTTAATAATTTCTTAGTTATTTTAGGTATATTATATTACCACTCGTTTTTTCAGTATTAACTGATTTCTAATAAAAAACAAACTTAGTATTTAATTTATTTGTAGGTGCTGGAACTTACTTTACGCAAATTATATTGTATATACTTAGGTTAAGAAAAAACAGTAATCCAATAACTTTTTCTTTATTTCAAATTTAACTAACTATAAGTAAAGAACGCAGCTCAACTGTGTGTTTTTAAATAAAAATATTTCCCTACATGTATTTAAAAAATATATTCTCAGTTTCTTTTTATCCGATATATTAAGTTTATTATTTGATCGATCTAAAACACACTTTAATGTTGTTTCTATTGTAACTACTTTATTGTAGATAAATAATAGTTTGCAGTGTTGTTGCTAACAAATTGAACTGCGTTCTTATAGTAACTTTATGTTAATACAACTGATTAATTAAAAAACTGTAGTTTACTTTTAGTTTTATTCCGTTCCTACAGAGTAACCCTCGTAAAACAGCTCGGCCCGCTTACACATATCGCGTGCACGTATCGCCCTCGTAATTTGGGATTTCCGTCTGCGACCTCCCAAGTCTTAAAATTCGAGAAAATACATTCGGCTGCTGGCGGCGATGCTTTGATCTTAGAACATCACAGTGCCGCGCAGGAGTGACCCTTCTATGTGTTATATATTCGGTGCTTATACAATGCCCCTAATACACACACACACCCCATCAGTGCCTTTCTGACACCTTGACCACACTCAATATACGTCACTGACAAATATTTCTACTTCTCCGTGTGTGTATTCACTTCAACACCGGAGTGCATTTAAGGATAAATTATATTTTTTACCTACTATTCTTTCACATATTGATATAATTTAAATTTGGAATTAAACTATTTGTATTTATGCACTAATTGTAAGAAATAGACTACGAAATAATTCCTTATATTTAAAAGTTGGATACATAATTGGCGAAACATATGAAATGTCTGTAACACTTTGTAAAGTAAAGACTATTTTTGTATCGAAATAACAAGCTTCAGAGGTTCGCTATATTCGCCACCCCAACCAAAAATACCATAACATACAAATGACTGAGATTTTTTCGGTCCGGTTCTGATCGCCGTGTTGCGTCATTGAGTTCAACAACCACTTTTACGAGACGTCCCGAGTGCGCATGCCTCGAGGGGACCGTCGTTTAAAAATCTGACTGGCGCCCAATGCGTACAAACGCACGTTTTCGCCCATACATTGGACGGATTCAGCGGTGTCGCGAATACGTTGTGATGGTCTAAATATATGTTGTCTATGGTAAATACCCGGTTTTTCGCAAGCATGCATTTTCACCATTGAGTCAAGAAATATATACAGATTTATTAATTTATTCTAAAACTCGTCTCAGGGTCAAAAATTTTCCAATTCTTGAGTTTTTCCTAATTTTGGGTTGTAATCTTAATCCCCAACCAAATTTCAACCCTCTCATCTAGAAATAGGAGAACATTTTTGGGCAAACATTGCCGTTTATATAGATTATAGTTAATAGATACTTGACATTTAAAAATCTGTCTTGTAATTTAAAAATTATAATTCAAATCTTTTTACCTACATTTCAGAACTTGTGCCTAATAAGATGTAAATAAAATAAGAATAGAATAAATGAATAATATGCTCATTTTAGATTGAAATTTGGCGCGTGCATAAAACACAAAATTCTGGGCAGATGCTTGTGATGACGCATGCGCGATGCCCAGTGGTTTTGGCTGCAGGTAGACTCTAGTATTTGTTTGTGTCAGTAGCCGAGAATAAAATTCAGTAGTGTCAGTCACAGTGCCGGTTGGGCGCTTGGGGCTGGCGCCCAGGGGCCCGGGGCCCGGAATTAAGTTTGCTTAAAATAAAGTAAAGTGGTTTGAGGCTCTCAATTATTTTTCGATGCGATGCCCGGCTTCCGGCCCATCCACCACTGAAACGAAGCATGGGATCCTAAATACAACAAAAATTATCAAAATTTGCTTCGACTTGCAACGCCACTGATTAAACGAATACGTGAATACCCGAATGACCTGATCAAAATCAAGGCCTGGCACGCGGAACAAGCCGATCACCATAGCAACGAGCGATGCGGTTCTTTCGGGCGGCCACCATAGACAAGATATATTTAGACCATCACAACGTATTCGCGACACCAGCTGAATCCGTCCAATGTATGGGCGAAAAAGTGCGTTTGTACCATAGACAAGATATATTTAGACCATCACAACGTATTCGCGACACCAGCTGAATCCGTCCAATGTATGGGCGAAAAAGTGCGTTTGTACGCATTGGGCGCCAGTCAGATTTTTAAACGACGGTCCTCCCGAGGCATGCGCACTCAGGACGTCTCGTAAAAGTGGTTGTTGAACTCAATGACGCAACACGGCGATCAGAACCGGGCCGAAAAAATCTCAGTCATTTGTATGTTATAGTATTTTTGGTTGGGGTGGCGAATATAGCGAACCTCTGAAGCTTGTTATTTCGATACAAAAATAGTCTTTACAAAGTGTTACAGACATTTCATATGTTTCGCCAATTATGTATCCAACTTTTAAATATAAGGAATTATTTCGTAGTCTATTTCTTACAAGTAGTGCATAAATACAAATAGTTTAATTCCAAATTTAAATTATATCAATATGTGAAAGAATAGGAGGTAAAAAATATAATTTATCTTAAATGCACTACGGTGTTGAAGTGAATACACACACGGAGAAGTAGAAATATTTGTCAGTGACGTATATTGAGTGTGGTCAAGGTGTCAGAAAGGCACTGATGGGGTGTGTGTGTATTAGGGGCATTGTATAAGGGGTAAGATGGTGTAAGAAGGTCATATATAGTGTCAATGCCTCCTTCCCCTAAATTGCATAAGGGTGAGTGTGACCAAAAGGCATATTTGCGCTTTCGCCAAAGGGGCACTAAAAATACTAGTGGATTAGGGTAGAGGGGAGTATTTTAAAAGGGATGGCGAAAGAAAAAAGTGCTTTCGCCAAAGGATCGCTAAGATATCAGTGGATTAGAAGGGTGTGTCCAAAAGGCGTATTTACGCTTTCGCCAAAGGGGCACTAAAAATACTAGTGGATTGGGGTAGAGGGGAGTATTTTAAAAGGGATGGAGAAAGAAAAAAGCGCTTTCGCCAAAGGATCGCTAAGATATCAGTGGATTAGAAGGGTGAGTGTCCAAAAGGCATATTTGCGCTTTCGTCAAAGGGGCACTAAAAATACTAGTGGATTAGGGTAGAGGGGAGTATTTTAAAACGGATGGCGAAAGAAAAAAGCGCTTTCGCCAAAGGATCGCTAAGATATCTGTGGATTAGAAGGGTGTGTCCAAAAGGCATATTTGCGCTTTCGTCAAAGGGGCACTAAAAATACTAGTGGATTAGGGTAGAGGGGAGTATTTTAAAAGGGATTCGCCAAAGAAAAAAGCGCTTTCGCCAAAGGATCGCTAAGATATCGGTGGATTAGATTGACATGGGGCCGTAAGTAGTAGCGCTTTCAGCAAAGTATCAAGTGCACACACTGTAAATAGGTGTAAAAATATTTACATCTTACCCTAGAACTTGGTTTGTTCAATAATTATACAGGATGGGATGCCAATCCAATAAAATATACACATGTAATTTTTTTGATTTACTATTTTACTTCTTAAAACAGTTGCATTTTATTTCTATTGTTTAGAATACTATGTTTATATTTTATTTCAACTTTCAATTTTGTAAATGTAACGTTTAAAAAATTAAGAGGGGGGGGGGACATTAAAGAGACGCACTGTATATATATATATATATATATATATATATATATATATATATATATATATATATATATATATATATATATATATATATATATATATATACATATATATATATATATATATATATATATATATATATATATATATATATATATATATATATATATATATATATATATATAAACTGAGCTATTTTCGAGGAATTATCGACAGTTTTGTATACCAAGAAAACTAAGATTTAAGTCAACAAACTATACACTTTTTGTTAAAATCTCACTAATGGTTACATTTTTATCATTAATAAATAGAATAATTACAAGTAATATATTTAGCATTTATTACTCGATAAAAGATTCACGTCATGTGAAATAAATTTTGAAGTACGGTCCTGTCTATCACAAGGCAAACGTTCGACAATGCGCAAGCCCGCAGAGGACCGTCTTTGTTTACGGATTCAGCTCGGTAAATTTGCCGCATTCGTAATTGACATTATTTCTCTACTATATATTTTCTCTATGGCGGCCACCCGCCATTTCGCAATTGAAGAGTTAAGCGTTGTTGTCTGGTTTAATAGTTTGGAATTCTTGCTAAGGCCCTGTGTTGCAAATACTAATACTATTTAAAAAAGTTAATTCTTTCTTACATAAGTGAATACTGAATTTAGGGATAGTACTGGCTTAGAAATCAATCGTGATTGTGAGTATCTATATTTTATTTCGCTTAAAAAAGATAATAAAGACAATAGGAGGCAATACTTTCTGAAAACTTGGCAATATAGCCCGCTCGAATGTTTCCACATTCCGTTTATAACAAGTGGGTAGTGGATCAAACTGTGTACTGTTACAGCACACAGTTTGATCCACTACCCACTTGTTATAAACGGAATGTGGAAACATTCGAGCGGGCTATATTGCCAAGTTTTCAGAAAGTATTGCCTCCTATTGTCTTTATTATCTGTAACTATACGACTGTACAGTACAGTCGTATAGTTTATTATTATTATATTGTTATGAACATACGGGGGTGCGACGTTGCCAAATTTACGTTTTCCCTTAGTCAGGGAAATTGTGCACAACTTGGCAACATCGCATGGGGGTGCCTGGGGATGACCCCCCAATCATTTTGTTTTTTTCTAAGAAATGTACCTATCCTATAATATTGTAGTTTATATAATAAACATTTAACAAAACATGTTTTTACGTGGTAAAAAATGTTTTATTTTTTTGTTTGTTTTTGTTTTGTATTGTTTGCAATATTCTGTTTTTTGTATTTTTTGAAATATTATTTTTTGGAATTCTTTTTTCTTTTTGTTTTGTTCTAAGAAATGTACCTACATTATAGTTTATATAATAAACATTTAACAATTAAAACACGTTTTTACTTGGTGAAAAAAACCAACAGCAATGGGGGCCCCTATGTATCCAGTGCCCAGGGCCCGAAGTTAGGTTAAACCGGCACTGGTCAGTCAGTATCATCTTGCCAGGCGCGTCGAATGCAATAAATCTAATGTTGGTGTGGTGAAAAAATCTGTACGCAGTATTTCGCGTAAACATAATATTTACTTTATTGAGGCCGTAAAAGGGTTCTTGGCGTTATTTCCAGCGACAAATCTGTATGTCGCTGGTTATTTCGCACTGTTCTCTAATGGAAATTTGCAAGCAACCGTTATTTCGCTTTGCGATTTCCGGATCCATAGACTCACATAGTTTTAATTTATGTGGCTAACATCCATATCTGTATGCAAACTATTTTTTAGCCTTTAACTTTTCAACCGAATAAAATAAGTATTTCTACATAGACATTGGATTAAGTTAAAAATTTACTAAAACTTCCATAAACATGTAGGAACACTATTTAAACTGATATAACACCATTCACAAATATTAAGACCAGTCCTATAACCTTTCAACTGCGCATGCGTTCCTGTCGTACTGCGCGCGAGAGGAGGCATTCTTGGTTCAAGCAAAGTTAGTCCATTTTAATCTGTACGTCAAGGACTCTACCCGATTTATTTTTTCCCTTTGACAACACCAACCAACCAGACGCAGAATTTAATTTCGAAAACAAAGGTGTGCATTTAGGCGAGTAGCATGTGGAGGGCTGCCTTATTTGCTCAGACAGTAATATTTGTTTGTATTACGGTTGTTGTTGTTTGTAATTTCTTTATAATTCTTTGAATGAATGCTTCTTATCCACGAAATCTCCTAACCTCTGGGAAATAATCAAGAAAATAAATTGACATTGGAATTCACCATGTACTAGCCATTAACTTTTATTTACATGGCATGTGACGTCACCATCAATAATATCACGTTTTGCAAGTTTCGAATTTTGTATGAAAATTTGTAGTGAAAAATCTTTTATTTTTGTTAATAAAGACCATAATAAATGAATCAAAGCAATCACAATAAATATTTAATTTATGTAAAGAATACAAAAGAAAGATTTCAAATTTATTTGGATTATATGCACATTTCCTATTAAGTTGACAAGAAAACTTATTCTCATAAACTTTTTATTTATAGCAAATTTCAATAACATCGTCATCTTTCTGCTCAAGATGCAATTATTGCCGCCTGTTGAGTCTATTTTAAGTACACGAGATGCGAGTTTCTTCCGGAAAAGCGGAAGTAATTGGACCTTACTAGTACTTTAATTTTATATGCTATTATAGAGGTCATGACAAAAGATCAATATTTTCCAATATACTTAACTTTTCTTCTGAGTAGAAGAAACATAAAAATATCTTATTCAATTTTATTTAAAATAACTAAACCTATTCGATATCATGTAACGACCCCCTCCTGATGTCTTCTCTTTTGTCTGAGTATCTTCTTTGATCGTTTCTGTTTATAAGTGGAGCTTCATCAGGATTTTCGACGTCCCTGATTCCAAAACTACCTGCATGAATATCCTCAGTACTTTTACACAGCGCCATTTTGTCCGTATCTATAATTGAGCTGAGCGTTTTAAATACTCTTTTGTTGACATTTAGTAAGACTATTCCTATGTGCTTTTTGTTGTAGGTCTTTAGAAGGATTTCTATACTCTGAAAAACATAAATTATCATATAAGTCTGCTAGTCAGGATCATAAAAATCCAATAGAAATAGTGAGTTATTGGTTAAGGCGGCAATCTCCACGTGGGCAACTTAATTTCATTTTGACATGGTTTTTCGGCTTTAAAATTTTTAGTATAAAAATAGGGTTGCCATCTCTAAAATTTAAAAACCAGGACAAGGCTACATAAAAATCCGGACAAAATCCGGACGGCGAAGATATTTCAAAAATCACTTGAAATAAAAAAAATCTATACTTTATACATATATATATATATATATATATATATATATATATATATATATATATATATATATATATACATATATATATATATATATATATATATATATATATATATATATATATATATATATATATATATATATATATTTGTTGCACAAACTAAAAAAAAACTCAAAAACTAATATATAATCTTTGAGTGGACTTCTGTTAAGAGTTTTGACTGCTCTGGCTGTAACAAAAATCATAAAATTCCAAACAAGTGTACCTACTTTAGGTTGAACTTTTAGACCGTGGGATAACGACATGTCTTAGTTGGCGAATTTTTTTTGTCTGTCTTTTGGAGGACTAAAAAAAGGTAAGTTTGTTAACTGAGGAAAGTAAGGTTCATGTCTACGAAAACTATATGCTTTTTGACGACGATTTTAGATGGTCTGACGTGTCGAGTATTAAAAGAAGATCATTGCATAATACTGCATAAAAAAGGCAGACGGTAAGCAAGGGCCCAAAGGGTTAAAGTGTCCGGGTGCACTTGTAATAAAAATGCACCCTTTTTTTCTAGTGTCTGCCAACCGTCTGCCTTTTTTTGTATGTATTATTTTGTAATGACTTTCTTTTAATCACATGGCAGACAATATAAAATCGTCCCAAAACACAGTTTTTGTACAAATGAAAATTCAGTTTTCATTTGGGCGTCACCCGGGCCGGGGTCAAACCTCACTTTTCTTCATTAACAAACTTACCCTTGTCAGTCCTCCAAAAGGCAGACAAAAAAAATCGCAACCTAAAGCAGTCGCTATCCCACGGTCTATTTGTAAAAATCATATGTCATGGTCCCAAGTTGCAGTCAATTTCATTCTTTGGTTCATTGAGCAACGATTTGAGAGAATATCCTTTCGACATTTGCATTGTGTGCTGTTAGCTCCTAAAAGAACTGGCATATTTTGATTAAGTCAGAATATGCTTCTGAGGATTTGCAGGACCAAAAATATTTAACCCACTTCTTGTGAGAGAACAAATTATTTTTGACTGCAAATTCATTATTTTCAAAATAATTTTTTAATGCCATCAATTGGTTGAAAACTTGTGAATCCTCAGTTTCTGCTCCTTCATTTAAAAGGTGGGGAACTAAGGGAATAATATCAGTTTCCCACTTAAGTGTCTCGAGATTTAACCAATTAGCGAACCTAGCGAAAATCCGGACCAGTTATCAAAACCCGCCCGGACGTCCCCGGACGTCCCTAAAACCCGAACATGTCCGGGGAAATCCGGACGGATGGCAACCCTCATAAAAAGTATAGATTCATATTCTGCAAGTAATCTTCAGTCAATTATTTAACGTTTCAACGTTTATAATGATTTCATTCAGAATAATCCTATTTTAAAAGATTTATGGTGACATTTGTTCTGTCACTAGGACCTCAATATTCTTTGTAAATACAATTTTCCTAAAATAAATCATAAAATATCTTAAAACTTTTTTTAATACGTTAAATAATAGCTCTAGAATATGAATCTATACTTAATATTATACAACTTATAATATATCGTTAAAAATTTTAAAGCCGAAAAACGATGTCCAAATGAAATTAAGTTGGCCAACATGGTGCGGCGAACTCGAGCAACATCGCTACCGGCGCGGCGCGGCGTTTAATAGCGAATTTCATTACATCTCGAACATCGATCACTGTACGGTTATCCTGGCGTAGTATTATATAGAGAGGTATCAACGACGTGGTTGAGCGTTTGCAAGTTGCGTGAGAAAGGTTAGCTTTGTTCGCGGAAGACATTCTGAACCGATTCAGAACGAGATCAGAACTGATTCAGGTTTGGCGTAGTGCGCATGCTTAATTATTAACCGATTCAGGATTTGTTTTTACCGCGAACGATTTCGGAACATCGGAACTAGAATTTGGGATTGTCTACTGTCAATGTAGTTTTTGGTTTTGGCGGCAATAGGGCATGGTGTTTCTTTTAAAAATGAGTGAAATTGAAGGAAATATGTAATAATTATAATTAATTATCCCTAAGATTTCTTCTAGGTCTTCATCGCTGGACGATAAATGATCTGACATGATGGGAGTCCTCACTAAAAACATATTTGATTTAGAGTTAAACTGAAAAGTAAATTCACTTTTTTAACTCACCAGTTACAATAAAATCCAAATTACCTTATGCAAAAAATCTGTTTCAGTTTAAACTTTGGATTCCTAACCAAACAAACACAATCGTGAAATCAGATAAATTTGATAGGGGGCGTGTCCGAACTTACGGTTCTTGTTAAATCCCTAGAACCGATAGAATTAGTTCAGAATGGATCTCGAACCGAATGTTGCTTCTCCGCGAACACGGAACTGTAAAGGGTTTTCCAATAAGAGGTGTTATTTTGATATTCAAAGGAAAATGCCATTTTTTGAGATAAATGATCGGATGTTTATTTCATTATAAAGAGGAAGGTATGCCGTTAATAATGGAAAATAACATCTGCCAAATGACCACCACGACCACGCCTACAGGACCATATCCTTTTCATGAAATTTTCCATAACCAAATCGCAAAGTGGCTGCCCTATGTCCTCGAAAGCCTGACGAATTCCATCTTTGAGGTCTTGAATCGACGCTGGGCTGTTGGCGTAGACCTTCTCTTTCACGTGGCCCCAAAGGAAGAAGTCGCAAGGTGTTAAGTCACAAGATCTCGGTGGCCAATTGTGATCACCTCTTCGAGAGATAACACGGTCCGGAAACTTTTCCCGTAAACGATCAATGGTTTCGTTGCTTGTGTGGCACGTAGCGCCGTCTTGTTGAAAGTAAACGTTGTCCAGATCAATACCATCCAATTCCGGCCATAAAAAATCATTAATCATCTGTCGATAGCGCGATCCATTCACCGTAACTGGTGCTCCAGCCTCATTTTCAAAAAAGTAAGGTCCAATGACCCCGCCGGACCATAAACCGCACCAAACAGTCACACGTTGAGGATAGAGAGGCTTTTCAACAATAACTCTTGGGTTTTCCGAGCCCCAGATGCGACAATTTTGTTTGTTGACGAAGCCACCGAGGTGGAAATGGGCCTCATCAGTCAAGATGATTTTTCGATGGAATTCCGGATCATTTTCATGCATTTCAAGGACCCAATCGGCAAAGACACGCCGTTGTTGATGATCGGCCGGCTTGAGTTCTTGTGTTAACTGAACTTTATAAGCCTTAAGACCCAAATCTTTATGCAAAATACGGTGTAATGACGTTTGTGGAGTGTTTAATTCCAAAGAACGACGAGGAATGGACAAACCTGGGTTTTCTTCAACATGTTCGGATACAGCAGCAATATCCTCAGCTGTTCTTGAGCGACGTGCACGGGTTTTATTCTTCACATCACTAACTTGTCCCAACAGCTCGAATTTTCCCACCAACTTCTGTATTGCGGTCCGACAAGGTGCTTCACGACGACCCAAAAATGTTCGAGTTTTACGAACCGTCTCTGCCAAATTTTCACCATTTTTATAGTGAATTTTAATAATTTCAATGCGTTGTTGAAGCGTGTATCGTTCCATTTTTATTAATGGCATAGTTTCTACTTGTCAAATGTCAAAAAATTACAGCTCCAAAAGTGACATCTACCGAAATAGCGGGCTATTCAAAATAACACCTCTTATTGGAAAACCCTTTATATCAGAAATCCGGAATTTTGTGATCCGCGAACGTCATTATTTCAACTGCGCATGCGAATAGTCCCGAATCCGTTCTGAATCCTTACCGCGAACAAAGCTGTTTCTCGTTTCCCGGATTTAAACTATTGCGGTAAAATATACAAAACGCGGTGAAATTAGTGTGCTATATTTCTAAAACAGGTTGTACTTGTCAAAATATGATGAAAAGTTTTTATGAATATGCCTCGAAAAATGCTTCCTAAGGAGGCTAAAGCCCCCAGAAAGGGGACGTCAAAAAGAGGTTTTCTGCAATATATGTTAACATAGGCGTTTCTAGGTGGGGGCTTGGGGGAGAGGGGGGGCTAAGCCCCCCATATCTCGGATTAGTACCCCCCCCCCCAAATCCAACTGAGTGGCCTAGTATATGTATAGCCAAATATGTAAACCGAGGGCTTAAACCCCCCCAAATAAGTAAGCCGGGGGTTTAAGCCCCCCCAAAAATAGAGGTCTAGAACCGTCTATGTATGTGCAACCGTTTGAGGTAGAAGTTTGGCGAGTTTGAAGCTTTTATGATCTTACACATATTTCTTTGTCCAATTTTTACTTTTTCAGAGGCGTCATATACAGGGTGGGTGCTGGGTAAATTATGCCTCATCTTTTTTGTTTGGATAATTTTTGAATTTTTAATAATACATTATGAAACCTGGTTTATTTCTACAGAAAAAAAGATTTTCTTAGTCGATCTTTGTATCTTGACCTGTTTTAGAGTAAAATTGTTTTGAAAAAAACACTTTCATGAAAAGTAATAAGTTAATAAAAATAATCATAAAATTTATATTTGTCGATAGTAGGCCATGGATTAAAATTGATATTTGTCTCGCTTGATATTTCTGCATTAAATATTGTCTGCTGCTGTTATTGTTGTAAAATTTTACTCAATAAATTAGAAAATGCAAAACTTTTTAAACTTTTTAAAGAGCTCGCTCTTATTCATTTTGTTTACGGATATTGTAATGGAAGTTCCTTTGCTGCGGTACCGGAATATCAAAGACTTAGGCGCCGACTCTTGAAAATCTCAATGGATGCAGGAGGCAGGAGCATGGTTACTACACTAATAATACACCGTACTTTACTAAGATAAGACTAAAGTGCGCCCACCGTAAACTCGGGATTTCATGACAAGCGCCTGTCTAGATTATCATACAAAATGTTTTAATTGTTTTTATTTATTCTTTTAGATATTTTAAATTTTAAGCAATAAAAATGTTTTTTAATTTTTTGGTGACAAAACAAGGGATCATTGGAATAAAATAATCAGGTAAAGGAAAAACTAATAATATAATATATTTTTTTTATCTAAGACATTCCACGTAGACTTCAAGCCTAAGTACTAACGTACCGTGGGTGTCTGAAGGAAAGGGAAATGTACTCGTAGTCTATTGACACCCGGGAAGGGTAAACATCTGCAGGCAATTTAATCCATAATCTGGAGACCCTAGGTATGAGTGAGCGAGAGAAGTGGTCTGTTCTAGGCTTTTGTAGCTGGACAGTAAAGGGATGCATACGTAACGCGCAAGCCTGGTTTTGATTTCAGAGGGGGCAACTGAAGTTTTAGGGGGGGGGGGGGGAATTTATGAAGTAATATTTTTCTAGTAGACAAGACAATGATTTCAGTCATTATCTAGAGTGGGCAACTTTTTCTTTCAGAGTGAGCATTGCCCACTCTGTCCCTCTAGCTACGGGCCTGGTAACGCGCCTCTTGTTGCTCTGTTAGGAACAGTCAAGGGGGGAATAATACCGACTAGTTCTTCAAAGCAAAATTTGTGGAAGTATCGGTAGAAAAGGTATAAATCCCCAACAGAGCGATAGAAGGGAGTTTTCTTGTGAGGACTGGGCCATTGATGAGTCGAATGGCTCTCCTTTGGATAGAATCAAGGATGTTAAGTATTGAAGGTGATGCCGCTCCCCAGATGTGGGAGTAGTACTCTAGGTTAGGTCTTATTTGGGAATCATAGAGAGTGTATGTATAAGTTGGAAGGGGATAAGTATTTTCTGGCTCGAAAGAGAAAACCAAGCTTTTAAGCTGTTGATGTGGCTACTGAAGTAGGTAATGTGTTTGTGCCAGCTGAGATCATGTTCGAAAGCGACGCCAAAAAGATTGAACGTTTCATTGTTCCGTAGGACTTGGAAATTCATGTGGATGGGGTAAGCGTTGCCAGATTTTTTGCGTTTTCATTTATCATCACATCGCAATTGTTTTACGTTTGGATCGCGACTCGCGACTGTATTGATAAAAAAAACTATTCGTGCGCATTTAGCCTTAGGGTGAATGCACACGGATACTTTGTGCATCGATAAAGTCGCGATACAATCAGTCGCACGATTAAATCGCGGTTGCATGAATACCCAAGTACGTCTATTGCCTCATAAGCTGGTGTGTAAAAGTAAAGTGAATAGCGACAGCATCCCGTTTGCATCGCAATTATTTTTCGGTTGTATCGGGAACTGCGACTACATTGATGCAAAAAATGTTCGTATGCATTAAGCCTTAGTTATTGGTAGTCGCTTGATAAAAATTAAGGTACCTAACAATTTTATTTCATATATTATTGCTAAGCTAATACTGCATGCACAATACATACCTTTGCTGCTGAATAGTCAATTTTCAGTATTGCAGAGCAATCCAAAGCTATTGGTGTCAAAGGACTTTTTCGGTGTGCCTTTTTAATGGTTTCTGTGAGATAATCCGCAGCTGGGTAGAAAAGTCCTAATTCAGGTTTCACGTAGATATAAGATTGGCTTTTTTCAGTCTAAAGTAGAAGTAATATTAATTCCAAATTAACATTATTAAAAACGCTTGAAGTTAATTTCTTGATTTAATAATTAATTATCATCATATTTTCGTAATTTCGATTTTTGTACTTGTTGAGGTTTGCATATGCGTTTAAATTTGTGTAGACTTACCAATCTTGATTCAATTAAAATTTCAGGTCTTGACCAAGTTTTGAGTAATATGAGAGCGTTGAAGAAGGCTCCTATTACAATGCTCATTTCTACGCTAACACCAATTCCAATGAGGAGAGTCATCAAAGTCATAAAAAAATCCACCTCTAAAAATATTTTATTCTAGTAAATAAAAACAGTAAAAGGTTTGGCAGTATTTTTACATGAAAATACATTGAATAAATTCATTTCGTTTTATTTTATTGCGATATCGTATTAATCGAGCGGTAGGTATATCTGTTTCCGCGCGTCATAGGCGTGCGCGTCTACCGATCAATTAAAGCTTCGCCGCTTGCCGTCAACATATCGCCACTCGGTTCCCGAGCCGACGGTTATGTGGTGCTGGAACAGTTATACAGCTCTACTTATTAATAGAAAATTTATAATCAGTGACCAATAGGAAACATGCATGTATTTTTTGCATAAATTGTTCAAGCAAGTCATCATAAACCCAAAAATATAATTTTGAAGAATATAAATTAAATAGCAATTTGAGCAATGATAAATGACCTTATATATTGTCTAAAGTACTCGTCGCTGTATCGTGCTACGTTCTTAAATTCAAACCATTTCATCTTTTTGCTCGAAGTTTTTAATAGCCATGCGATCACTCATCAAAGCGTATAGAGTGCGCCGCGCCGGTTCTCGCAAAACCGACACCGCGCGCACTGTGCTATATTTACACGAACCATTTCGAGTACTTTTCGATCCCCCTCTATCTTCGAGGCTACTTGCATTACAGGACTGATTGTTTTCTGGGTTGTTAAGGTGACCAATCGAGCTAGAGCTTTGAAATTTGGAACATAAATAGTGTTTAAAATGATAATTACGAGAAAAATAAAAAATCAATAAAAATCCAACATGGTGGAAAATCCAACACCAACATGGCAGATTCTGACACAAAATAGATAGCGACTTCTGCTTTACAAAGTTAGGTTTGTACGTAGTGTAGCGGTTATCACAACCGCCTAACCCGCGGAAGGTCCCCGATTCGATGCCGGGCGGAATCAATTTTTTTTTTAGATTTTTGATTTACTTTCAAATACCTCTATTTTATGATAATCGTAACAAACAGAAATACCAGGAACGCATGCAACCTTATCGACAAAAAGCCATTATTAAAAATTTTTGCTTGGAATAAATACCGTTCATGTGCATACACATATACTAAAAAATAAATATCATTTGGTATCTGGAAAAAAGTTATGAAATCCCGCCAAAAATATACATGTAAAAAAACAGGCCAAGTTTTCGTCAAGACTGTGTGTTTTGTTATCTGAAAAAAAATAACTGAAATGTAAAAATTATGCCTTCACGTTACTATCAGTATTTTGATAAGCACGGAAAAATATTGTGTGAATTGATAAATTTACAGACCAAACTTGGCAAGTTTTCATTAAACAACAGAGCAATATTGATACCCTTGGAAACTTGGCAAGTTTGTTCTATAAATTTATCAATTCACACAATATTTTTCTGTGCTTATCAAAATACTGCTAATAACGTGTAGGCAAGGAACGTGGCATACTTTTTACATTTCAGTTATTTTTTTTTTTAGTAGTACGGGGGTAGAAAAATGTTTTATACTTACTATTACATTTCCACAGAGTTATAAAAATTTCATAGTCGATTAAACTGCTAGCGGCAACCATCAGCACTGCCCCCAAGGTGGATCTTGGAATGTAAAAGAAATACGGCGCTAAAAAGCTAAGCGCCAGAATAATCACAGCACCTTAAAAATAAAATGATCATCAATAATTTCAAGCAAAAATTGACCTACTCCAGGATTCATTTTTGTTTTATTACATTCATTTTCTATAAAGGTTTTCACCTGAATATATTCCTTGTAACGGTGTTCTTACTCCACTACTGCTTGCTACCGAAGATCTGGTAAAAGCACCACAGCTGGGCATTGCTTTTACAAATGAGCCACAAATATTGGCAAGACCAAGAGCCATCATTTCCTGAGATGCATCAACGACTGTTTCAGCACCTGTAAACAAAAGGGTTTAAGAAGTTCACCAACAGACCTATTGTCATTGTTGGGGAAACCCAACAGTTCGTCTAATTTCTATTTTTATTTCCAAATAGATATTACTAACCAAGCAGGTATAAAATCTTTTTCAAATGATAAAACTCAAACTCGTAACTCTTGTTTATTTAACTTGCATTAAAATAGGCAATTATCGGTTAAACACAAAGCCCATTTCGGATAAAATATCTAAAGAAAAGCTTTCCTTTAATTTAGTTCTTCTAAAACGACACCTTTGTCGGCGAAACTTCAAAGGCCTAGTTTTCTTAGAAAATATCTTATCTTTTAGTTTTATTGCTAAAATAAAAAATAAATGCATAAAAGGCCAGAAAACATGGCTACAGATATCAACCCCCTTACGTCTCGTAGTCGTACCGGCGTATCAATAATCGGCCTCTTCCTATTTTCTAATGGTCAGAGTAGTATTTGCGCCATCGATCGCTGTTCTTACTGTAATTGGTCAAACTCGTTCAGGCGAGTCCCCGAAGGGATGGAACATTTCATTTCAACTTAGTTCCCGTCGGGAAAACAAGTTAGTTAGCAGACTTGTATATCGGTTGAATGTAATTATACTTCCACTTTACAGGAAAAATTTCACAGCTTAGTGATAAATTGCATAACCTAAATAGAGGATAGGACAAGGTGTACACACAGTTTCTTAGTATAAAGGGGGTAACACCATCAGGCTCAAATGATAAAGAGGAGGGCAGTGTAGAGAGTTCCGAAAAAACATCAGCCAACGTCAACGATACCTTTAAAATATGAAGAACACTATCAATGTTATACTTAGGAACAGCTCTACTATTAAAGTCACAGTTCACATTCACAACTGTCAATGTCAGTAGAAAGCCAGGTTTCCACCAGTATCACAATATCGTAACTACATAAGTTGATTGCCTCACCCACCTTTAAAATCTTTGTGCGAATTCCACCAATATTATGAAAATAGCAGCTTAATCGTCTTTTGTCTGAGTGTGCTGTCCATTCTGCCGAGTCTTGGCGATATATGGTTCACTAAACCTGTATCGAATTGCCAAGCTAGCTTCTCCAGAAGCTAATCGCTCGTTCAACTCGGTGCGTGCGGAGCTGATTGTAGTGCTCTCTCTGAGATTAGATCCGGGCTAATGCCAACTCCGAAATTTTTTAATTTATGTTTATTCTTTAAGCAAGAAGTGACCATATTTTTATCCGACAGGACAACTTTTAACGGCCTTGTTTTGTTTTGAACAGGTTTACCAATTCTTATGGCCTTACACGGAATGGGTTCCAAACCAAGCATGTTAAAAACCTCGGTTACCTTGGAGTTGTCGTAATTTATTTGAGTTGGCACGTCTGTTGATTTGCTTTCAACAATATTATATATCATCAAGTTTGAACCACGGGCAGCTCGATCATGTACTTCCTTCAACACGCAACACAAGTGTGCCTGTCCATGGCACTACCTGCCAAAATAGGTTCAGCCTGATTCCTACTGGATTTGAGCAACTCAACTTCATCCCGCAGGAACATGATTTCGGACTTAAGCTGCGAAATATTACCTCCTTGAATGATTCTCAACTCCTACAGAATATTTTGAGAAACTGTGCCTTGCTCTGATGTGGCATGGCATATATTGAAAGTTTAATACCAAATGTATGTATTTATTACTTAGCTCAACAAGCTACATCGGCCGCAACATCAATTAATTTTAAACCATAGTTATTATTATTCCTTAAATTAACAAGATGAAAAAACTAGTAACGATATAATTTCATAACCACTTACTATATGCTTTTGCTATAGCTACATTCGCCAGTACAGCAACAACAGGTATAACAATAATCCCAGATCCAAGAGATTGTACCATATCCACCAATGTCATGGTACTGTTACTGAATTCTGCATGAATTGGTGGTGGACTAATATCAGGAAGGCCACTAGGTACAGGTCCTTAAAAATAAAGCAGGTAGATATTATTTTTTGTCTCAGACAGCCGACATAAGCTTCAAGCCTAAGTACCGACCTACTGCGGGTTTAGAAAGAAGAAAGGTGCAATTTATTGATACGGGACTTAAAGGATTTGAGGTTAGAATGAGAGGAGAAAACCCTTGCAGGCAATTCATTCAGTGATCTGAGTCCAGGTATGAATAACCAGGAGAAATGCACAGTTCTGAGTTTCTAAGGCTTTTTAGGATGCATATGTAACGCGCGTATTGTTGTTCTGTTGGAAACAACAGCTACAGGAGGAATAATAGAGGGTAGTTCTGACCGGTAGCGGTCTATCTGTAGAAGAGAGATAAATCACTCAGAGCGGCGGTGAGCGAGAGAAGGAAGCTTTCTTGTAAAAGCTGTACTACATGGCTCTCTTTTGAACAAAATCAAAAATCTGTGAAGTGTGGAAGTGACGCCTCCCCTAGATGTGGAAACAATATTCTAAAATATGTCATATTGGGAAAACATAGACAGACTACAGATCATCATAGGAGAAGTATTGTCGGGCTCAAAAATGAAAACCAGGCTTTTTATCAGCTTCTGAAGTCATGTGGTCTTATACCAGCCGAGATCATGTTCGAAAACTATGCCAACAAGATCGAGCGATTTTTTATTCTGCTGAGCTAGGCAATTTTGTAGATGGAATGAGTATCTCTGGATTTTTTATGTAAAAGGGTTAGTGGTACCTCAGTTAAGTAATTAGAGATGTATGTGGACGGAATATGTGCATAGGTAACCGCTTATTATCCA
The DNA here is from genome assembly GCA_963971165.1 of Philopedon plagiatum. Lineage (NCBI taxonomy): Eukaryota > Metazoa > Arthropoda > Insecta > Coleoptera > Curculionidae > Philopedon > Philopedon plagiatum. The sequence goes on along the minus strand of OZ020196.1, from coordinate 17,401,810 downwards.
GTTCAAGATTAGGAACTGGTTTTGGGAAATATGTATTAGAATGGAAAGTACTACCGCGGCACAATTATGGGCAGAATTGTTAGTAAAAGAAAGCAGGTCATTATTGTGACGAAGAAATAGAGTTGGTGCCATTAGTACTGAACCTTGAAGTACGTCCGTAATAGGATATATTTATATATTAATATAAGCGTTCAAATCCCAACAAATGCAAGTTGAAATGTTACTAAAGCATTTTAAATTTTAATACGCACCTGTTAACTTGAAAGGCGTACCACCATTTCTGTGATATAATATATAGGCAATGATCGATGAAATGGAAACGACCAGAGCATTTTTAGAAATTGATAGGAACCACAACATTTTTTTGGTGGATTGAGATTTTGTCTTAATTTTTGTCAATTGCTAAAAATTAACAAAAAAAAATGATCTGTCCATCTAGAGAACTAGTTGATCGATTAGGTTTTGACAGGTTATTGTCCTGTCATTGTTAATAAGCCGTCATTAACAACGTTTGAGTTATTCTAATATTTCAACGATTTGGTTGATTTCCAAATGATTTTCATCTTGGAACGTGTTGCTAGAAGGAATTTAGTTCTATTATTGTGGAAAATAAGTATTAAAATTGCCTTTTTCATTTCAAATTTGCGAAAAAACTCGGAAACAAATTCATAGTTGGTTGTCAGTTTAAAACTTTTGATTGTCAAATAAGACCGGCCTTGCGTTGGAGAATCTGGGCGAAATTTTTTTATTTATTTATTCTGTGCAACACCGAATTCAAATGCATTTTTCTCAAAAACAGTTGCTTCTAGAGACATTAATAAAGTATACGTGGGGGAATAACACCTTCCATTCAGAAATCGTGTACACTGAAGCACAAAAAAGTTGAGACGTTTTAAAATTGCATTTAATACAGGCAAAATACAGCAAATTTGAGAACGGATTTGCTTTCCCACAGCCGTCTTCAACTCTCGAGCCATGAAGCATAAATGGCAACGTCGCAACGTCGGCTGATTTTATTTCGATAATAATATGTATTATATAATATGGAATACCACACAGGGGAAAGTAGTGATTATAAACTATATAAAAACAAAATAAAACGTGTTTAGGAACCGTTTTTAATTCTATTAACACCCAGATAATTCATAAAATGCAAGAAACAACACAATATACGAGAATATTTTAGATGCTTTGAACTGTAAAATCTAGTAAAATTGTGAACATACATATTAAGTTTTTAAACTTATTTAAACTAAGAAATAAATAATTTAATTAGGGTCCCTTCTTAAAACATTTTTTTGATGTACACAAATATTTTGGTTGATTTGTAAATGGGCGGGGTTTGCTGCGCCATCCCTCATTTTATTCTGTGGAGGAGTACCTATCTCAACAATAATTTTAATGAATGGATCAGTTTCACACTTTTTTTATACATAGGCGAGTGATGTCATCATTTCACTGCATTTTGATTTGTTAGATTTTGGAATGTTGCCGAACTGTTCGTCGCTCGAGCTGGCATTTAACCAAAGTATTCCAAGGAAATATAGATAATTATAGAGAACAATGTGAGAAGCATAGCTTTTTTGTAATAATCGTTTTAACTTCACATTCCGTATTTCAGCACCAAAATATTCTGCATTTGAAAGTAAATATTCATAATATCATGTCCATAGTATCCTTGGGCAAATTGCCCGTATCAGCTTTTTCAAAGGCTTGATCCATTTTCCACTGAATAAGCTATAACTAATGGTGAAAACACTTATACAAACCAATACATTTTCTTTCAAAAACAATGAAAACATAAATCAAACAGAGTTCAAAAGGTTTGTTAGGTTATATTGTTTCACAACTGTCTCCTTACCTGACAGAAATCGTTTGTTCCACGATTACATTCATTGGGGACTTCTCGATTCAAAGCCGTTAACGGTGTTAAGCTATCCTTTTGTAATCATAATAAGTTATATTATATTGAAGAAGTTGTACCTCCTATCACTGATATCGACCTTGTTTTATGTCAGACATTGTGACAACAGCGCAAATCGATATATTATTTTATTGGTGTGAAATATGGCGGGTTTTTTAATCCTTTTGAAATTTTCACGTTCAATATAAGATTGCCGTAGACTTCTTTAAAAAAAGATTTCATTTAGATAAACTGCACCCCACTCACTAGTGCTTTACTTATAAATAATATTTAAATTCAATTGAATGCAAGTGACCCATTGTTCTAATGTGTTGCCATTGAAAATATGTATTTAAAAACAATTGTACAAATGTTTTGTGTACTTAGATGAAATATCTTATGTATATACAAATATATGTTTTTAATGTAAGTACTTAATCTGTTTTATAACCAGACTGTGTTATAATACAATAAATTTGTAATAGGTTATTTTAACAGTATATTACATTGTATTATTTTTGACTTGTAAAAGCACTTGTGTAATAATCAATAACAGCTTATTTACTTACTTACTAGGACATGATAAAGAAAATTCGTAAGTATTGCTATTTTTATCTTTGTATGTTTCATTTCTAATAATGTCACATACATATATCAAAATGTTTACAACACACAACTGAAGAATGGGTCACTGAGAAATTGTCTGTGTGGATAGCGCGCAACCAAATATTTTTACTTTAATCGTCTTTTGGAAAACTAAACGTTGTTTGATAACCTTCTGTTTTAATAATACTATCATAATTTGCTCTACAGCCAGGCACACAACATTTGCGCGGCATGTTAAAAATCAGTGTAGGTACGAGTACACCAGTTTAGACTAAGAGAAAATAACAATCCGTAACCGAAAAGTCTAAATTAAAAACTGTGCAGGCCTAAATTAATAGTACCTATATAACTTTAAGCACTTTAAAACTTCCAGAAAGGCGCATCAAGCAAACACTCTTTACATAGTATATTAATCAGTTTAAAGTAAAGATGCATATTATTGTTCAACAATATTGTTGCCGATTATAGAAAACAATATACACTAGCGGAAACAATTAAAGGATCAAAAAAAAAATCTCAATTTTGTACGATTTTTCAAATGGCTGGATCTTTGGTAAAAATGGTCATATTGGAGTGAAAAAAAAATCAGTTTGAAGCTTGAAGTGTCTAGTTTAAGGATCTTGCGATAAAAAATTTTTCCAAGCAACAATTAGCGCAAAATCCTAATGAATATCATGGAAAGAAAATTTTTCGAAATTTTTTGCAAACTTATTTTGCGTGTACGGACGTGAAAATTTTTTTTCAACCTAACCACTATATGGATTGGATAGGCTGTTCATTTAGCTTCACTTTCTTTTTGTGTCGGCCTCGATACGACCATTCCTCGCTGAGTTATCAGACTTTGAATGCAAATGCGTCATTTTCTCTTCTCTCAGCAATATCTCAGGAACCAATGGTCCCGCAGAAAATGGAAGGGGGGTTTCGGAAACTTGGATCCATTCTCTACAATGCTCTGGCATGTTTTTTCAGAAAAAAAATTTTTTTTCATCGTTAACATGACTTTGAACAATTGTGAAAAACAGGACTCTTTCAGGTCTTTTAGAAAATCACGTGCCACATTGAGACTATTGGGAACATGACTAATGTTAAGTGTGCATCTTACAGGCCATTGTACCCCTAAAAGCCCTACAGAGTTTCAACCTGATCCATCAAGCCGTTTTATTGTTTCATTCGATTGAATTTGTGAAAAAAGTGAACGATCGCGTTCTTTTGCCTTGAGAGCTCATAATCTTTAAAAAAATGGAAAAAAATTTCTCGTAATTTTTTTTCACAGTGTTCTTGCGTAAAGCGTTTGGAGTCATGAAAAAAAAAATGTTTCTGAAAAATAAAAAAAAAATGTGTTTCTGAAAAATGGAAAAAAAATTCTTTTGGAAAAATTTCTCTTATTGAAGCGATCTTCACAAATTTTGCAAAACCACCGGCATTAGAGTTACCCAAAGCGTACCAGGTGGAGGTAGCACGGTCGGATTTACGCTCCTTTGTGTGTGTGTTCCCTTAAGAGACATGAGACCCGGTGGTTCGTCATTTCCACCTTATGTCATGACTCCAAACTCATTCTTTAAAGAGTGTGTGTTTATGTGTGTGTACGTTTTAATCCGTTCAATAACGGGTTTTGCCGCCCCTGCTCTCTAACAGCCCTCAATCGTTCGGCCATATTGATGCATCGGGTTATTTCGGGTTGCGGAATGGTGTTCCAAATTCACCTCTAAGTTGGCAATGTTATGGAAATTGTTATACTCCCTCTGCAATCGATAGAGAATATTGGGAAAATGACTAATGTGAGGTGTGCATTTTACAGGCCATTGTACCCATGGAAGCCCTACAAAATTTCAATTTGATCCATCAAGCCGTTTTTGTGTTTCATTCGATCGAATTTTTGAAAAAACTGAACGATCATGTTTTTTTGCCTTTGGAAGCTCATAATCTGTAAAAAACTGGGAAAACAATTTGTTCCTGATTGTTTTTCACACACTTATTGCGGGAAGCGTTGGAAGTCAAGAACAGAGAAATTTGTTTTTTGATTTTTCGAAAAACAATTTTTTTCCAATTTTTCAAAACAATTTGTTTTTACGTTTTTAGAAAAAAGAACTTTCTTTTCATGACTCCAAACGCTTTCCGCAATAGAAATGTGGAAACAAATTAGGAGAAATTTGTTTTCCATTTTTTTACAGATTATGAGCTCTCAAGGCAAAAGAACGCGATCGTTCACTTTTTTCACAAATTCAATCGAATGAAACAATAAAACGGCTTGATGGATCAGGTTGAAACTCTGTAGGGCTTTTAGGGGTACAATGGCCTATAAGATGCACACTTAACATTAGTCATGTTCCCAATAGTCTCAATGTGGCACGTGATTTTCTAAAAGACCTGAAAGAGTCCTGTTTTTCACAATTGTTCAAAGTCATGTTAAGGATGAAAAAAAAAATTTTTTCTGAAAAAACATGCCAGAGCATTGTAGAGAATGGATCCAAGTTTCCGAAACCCCCCTTCCATTTTCTGCGGGACCATTGGTTCCTGAGATATTGCTGAGAGAAGAGAAAATGACGCATTTGCATTCAAAGTCTGATAACTCAGCGAGGAATGGTCGTATCGAGGCCGACACAAAAAGAAAGTGAAGCTAAATGAACAGCCTATCCAATCCATATAGTGGTTAGGTTGAAAAAAATTTTTCACGTCCGTACACGCAAAATAAGTTTGCAAAAAATTTCGAAAAATTTTCTTTCCATGATATTCATTAGGATTTTGCGCTAATTGTTGCTTGGAAAAATTTTTTATCGCAAGATCCTTAAACTAGACACTTCAAGCTTCAAATTGATTTTTTGTTCACTCAAATATGACCATTTTTACCAAAGATCCAGCCATTTGAAAAATCGTACAAAATTGAGATTTTTTTTTTGATCCTTTAATTGTTTCCGCTAGTGTATTTATTTTAATAAACCGCCGCGGCCGTTAAACTTTAGGGTATTTTACACGTGCGTACACGACACGCTATCAGCTGTTTACTATTTTCAGCCCCCCGTGCTGTCTTGCCAGATTCATGGCTCCTTTGTTAAAGAAGGTTGTGGCTTTTCACATCTTAAAAATTCCCCGCCTACCAAATTTTGGAAATTTTTTTCAAAACATATCGATAAAAATGAAAATTTAATCACCTCTTATTATTAACTTTTGTACTAAGATAAGTAAGGTTAAATCGGTCTAAATTGAGCCAGAGAAGTCACTGGTAAGGTAAAGTAAAGTAAAGTTGATAATAACTAAGATACAGGGTATTAAAATTATAATTTTGTTTTCGATTTTTTCCAATAATTTCCCAACAAACGACATAGCGGCACGAAACTAGGGATTTGGGTTCTTTTGAGGCGAAGAATTCAAATTTGCCCATACTTTTGATGTCACTAGTGGAGGGCGCCTCCTACCGCATACCTCACTTCTTTTAAATGACGTAACTTTTTTTAAGCTTAGTATATCGATCTGACTGTTAAAAAATCGATTATTCTACTTTTTTGACGTCAAACAGGTATTTATTGAAGTCGCTAGGAGTAACCGTTTCCGAGATAATCGCATTTAAAATTGCCTATGCAATGTATGTAATGGTACATAAACAATGCGATTTTGTTAAACTTACCCAATCCAAGGGTAGATAATAACCAAGATACACGGTGTCAGAATTTTGATTTTGTTTTCGATTTTTTCGAATAATTTCTGAATAAATCCAGATAACGGCGCGAAGTTAGTGATTCGGGGGCTCATTGGGGCAAGAAATGCAAATTCGTCCAAATTTGAAGGCGTCATTCAAATAAAATACGACTATTTGTTGTATTGGAAATTACAAATGCGATTACCTCGAAAATGGTTAATCCCAGCGACCCTAACAAAATACACCTTTTTTACTTAGAAAAGTAGGAGGATCGATTTTTTCTATAGTAAAATCGATACAATAAACCGCGAAAAAGTTCTGTCATTTCGAAGAAGCGCGATGCGCCGCAAGTGGCGCTCTCTACTGGTGAGATAGAAACTATGGTTGAATTTGCATTTCTCGTCCCAAGAAGCCCCCGAATCCCTAATTTCGCGCCTTTTCTGGTTTTGTTCAGAAATTATACGAAAAAATCGAAAACAAAATCACAATCCTGACACCCTGTATCTTGGTTATTATCAACCCTTGGATTGGGTAAGTTTAACAAAGTCGCATTGTATTGACCTGGCGAGTCTGTTGTTGCACTATGTACCATTACATACATTGCATAGGAAATGTCAAATGCGATTATCTCCAAAACGATTACTCCTACCGACTTCAATAAAATATACCTTTTTGACGTAAAAGAAATAGGATAATCGATTTTTTCAACAGTCAGATGGAAGTACTAAGCTTAAAAAAGTTTTGTCATTTAAAAGGAGTGCTGTATGCATGGTGGCGCCCTCTACTAGTGACATCAAAAGTATGGAAGAATTTAAATTCCTCACCTCAAAAATCTCCCAAGTCCCTAATATCGTGCCGCTATGTAGTTTTGTTGAGACATTATTATAAAAAATTGAAAACAGAATTATAATTTTGATACCCTATATCTTGGTTATTATTAACTTTGGAATTAGGCAAGTTTGAATAAATCGCATTATTTTGACATAAGGAATCTGCTGTTTCTCTGTGTACCATTACTTATGGACCACCCTGTATATGTATTACTGGGGTCAGAATGATGACTATTTTGTGTATATACGTATTAGGTCTTAATAGCATAGGGCATAGACAATGTTGATAAGAAAGATATATACAGGCGTAAGCAAACCTAAACAAAGGCGAATACGTACAGAATTGCTCATGTTTATTTAAGATTGCTCTGGATTTTTGTTTCTCTTCTTTAGTTGACACTTTCTAAACTATTACGGCCAGATTCTCCATGCTAGTCCGGTCTAATTTGACAACCAAAAGTTGTAAACTGGTAAGTGTGAGAATAAGACAACTAAGTTTAATACTATGAATTTGTTTCTGAGTTTTTTCGTAAATTTATAAAGAAAAGGGCATTTTTAATACGTACTTTCGACAATAATAGAACTAAATTCATTCTAGTAACCCGTTTCAAGATTAAAAATAATTGGAAACCAAGCAAATCGCTGAAATGTCAGAATAGGTTTTTAATGACGACGTTTGTAAATTTATCAATTCACACAATATTTTTCTGTGCATATCAAAATACTGCTAATAACGTGTAGGCAAGAAAATTGGCATAATTTTTACATTTCAGTTATTTTTTTCAGATAACAAAACACACAGTCTAGACGAGAACTTGGCCTGTTTTTTTACAGCTAAGTTTTTCGTGGGATCTAATATACAAGCATGTCTTGTTATGGTTCTAAAATTGTTGGTTTTATTTAATAAGTAAATCCCGAAGTACCTATTGGAATATCCTTTAGTTTGTCAATTGTATTATCAGTAGAAGTTAAAACATTTCTCTACATGTGCGAAAATATCCTAAAAAAGGAAAGTACGGGACGCGTATTGGCATTGTTTACCACAGTGCAGCGCATATACGGCGTTGGAACGCAGTAAAGAATGGCCAAATGTTCGCCGCATGTATCCAGGCAAAGCTTACCGCGGTTCAGCACAAACTGAACGTTTTCAATTTTGTTGAATTTTAAGCCTATAAACATTTTAGTTATTATTCGTCCAACCGATGTAATTTTTTGTGTGTGTCTTTCAATTGACTGATTGTGCAATAATGTAAATAACATATTTATTGAAAACGCGAAATGACTAAACAAGCCCATTGATAAAAATCAATTCGCAGCCGATTTGTTGACTTTTCCAATTTTCAACCAGCTAAAATCGATCTGATCTGACTGCGGTTTGTGAAAAAAAAGTGTCATGTGGCATTCAACTCTCGTCAGGCAAAGTGTATAGTTTGTATATCGAAGGTGTTATTTAATAATCTTGAATCTGTATTATAGATATGACACATACGTTAATGATGATACATCGAGATGGAAGCTATGATGTAACATTAAGCTTTCGATATATAAACAATATTTTGAAGGTGGCATATTTATATTTAAAATACAAACATAAAAACAGTATTCGAGGGCGACAAATTTATATTTAAAATACAAACAATATTTGAGGGTGACAAATTTAAATTTAAAAATCTTGTAAGTAGTTATCTTTCACAGCTTCTGGACCAATCCAAATCCAAAATCCAATTCCCCCCACTCTTCGCCAATCCAAACAGGATATATATCCAAACAGGATATATATCCAAACAGGATATATATCCAAACAGGATATATATCCAAAAATTCCCCCCACTCTTCGCCAATCCAAACAGGATATATATCCAAACAGGATATATATCCAAACAGGATATATATCCAAACAGGATATATATCCAAAAATTCCCCCCACTCTTCACACTACCAAAATCCCCCCACTCTTCACACTACCAAAATCCCCCCTCTCCCCTCTCCGCTCCCCTCTCCGCTCCCCTCTCCGCTCCCCTCTCCGCTCCCCTCTCCCCTCCCCTCTCCTCTCCCCTCTCCTCTCAGGAGCTTAAAACCATTCCACAACACACTCTTCACACTACCAAATCCTACCACTCTTATATCAAATCCATTCCTCCTACCCGCCACACCACTTTTATTGCTATAAATTCTCAATATTTACAGTATTTAACACAATTCACAACGATGTCTGTAGCAGTCCCTATTGATTATTCATGGGACACAGAACATTGCGAAAGCTATAATCCACAAGAGTACATAGAAAACAATTTAATAATAACAAATCCACCTCCCAATCTATCTAAGAGTGCTAAAAAAAAGTTTCGAACTCAACAGAGAAAGAAAGTTCAAGAATTGGAAGCAAAAAAGGAAAAGACTGCAAAAAAACTATGTCTTGTCCAACAGCAAATGTAATGTTTAGTCATGTAAGCGGAAAGAAAACCTTGATAGATTTTACTACAGAAGAACTAGAAATGTTACCTTTGGAATATCTAATTAATTATGCAGATCCTTTGGAACTCTTGGATGTATGGGGAAAATTACCAATGTCTTATAAATCAAGTTTTGATCTTCAAATTAAATTGCCATGTTTTATACATTACAATCGTCCTGACTGGAGCACACAATTCGATGGTCCTCCTGTATCCCAGAAATCATGTTTCATGTGCTATAGAAACATAAAGTAGACTAATGTAGATAAACATATTGTTATTCTTGTTCAAAAGTAAACCTGTATTTTAATAAATGTTTTATAAATGTCAAACAAATAATTAGAAGTATTATTCATTAATCCATGGATTTACAGCATCCCACCACCACCAAATCCCCCCACTCTAAATCGTTAAACATCATTACACAAAGCTTCACTCATTTCATCGTATTACAGCGCGTTACTCAAAAGGGTAAGTGCGGTTAAAACGCAAGTGTTGTACTAATTCGAACAATACACAGGTCAATACAGACCCCATATGTAGAGCGGTAGACCCGCCCAAAACAACAAATTCTTAAAAGTGGGTGGGTTGGAATGTACACACCAAAGTACATCTCCTAACACTCCGTGCGCATGTCTAGCACGCTCGGTGTGCGCGTGGTACGCATTTTGGTCTACTGCGCATATAAAAAAATGGCGGCTCAAAAAAAAAAAAAAAAAAAAAAAAAAAAAAATGGCGGCTCAAAAAAAAAAAAAAAAAAAAAAATGGCGGCTCAAAAAAAAAAATGGCGGCTCAAAAAAAAAAATGGCGGCTCAAAAAAAAAAAAAAAAAAAAAAAACGTTTTTTATATTTTTCGTTTTTTTACATCTGCGCAATAGAGATGCGTATGGGCATGCCCCGCCCAGACGGATTCTCTTTATATTCTCTCTTCGCTTCTCGTTCTGCAGTCGCATCTTCAGCTGGATATAATACAGTTGTGTCTTCTCCTTGTTACGTATATATCCTCAGCGGTTAGTTAGCGTTGATATTATATTAATTGTTTAGTTTGCAAAAACAGTATTGTGCAAAGTGTTGTGAAACCAGATAAAATATCGCAAGAATGTGTTGAATAAAAGAGTTGTGAAAGCTGAAGATGTTAAAACATAAACATCAAATAAAAGTAAAAAATTTAAAAAGGTGTTTTGTGGACACGCGCTATGAACTTTTAGAATTAGACTGTAGTGATGAACAACTCTTTACGTTGCTTGAGGAAGGTATAGCGTTATGTAACAATGTTCTTGCAGGATCTATAAAATCAAAACATTTTAATGACCATATAAGTCTTATAAGTTTAGGTTTAGATTTATATGAATGGTTTACCGTAATGAGAGGAAGAAATCTGATTGCGGAAGAATAAGTGTAAGTTTCCCGCGCGTTTTTGTTTAGTTCCCATCATGTTTTCATGCAGTGAATGCAACAAGAGTTTTACTCATCAATCGAACGTTCATAGACATAAACGAGAAGCATGTCCTTGTATACCATCCTGTTCTCGGGAAAAACGAAAAACCAATACCCAGTTATGTGATATACCGTTGAAAAGATCCATAGTAGAAGACAGACCCCCATTACCTAAACTTACTTTATCGCGATGTAAAGATTGTGATACTTGGTATATAAAAAATAAACTTGCTGCGCATTTACGTTCAAACCTACATAAAAGTGCACTTAAAAGTATATTATTAAGTATATTGTTAGTAGTGTTTCTATGTTCAATAGATATGATATTATTCAAAGTATATTTGTATTATAAATAAAATTCAATAATAAAAAACATATCTACCATTGTACAGTATAAGTTAAGATTATATTATTTCAATAAAACTTCAATAGTGACACAGGAATGGAATCAGTTGTATAGAAAATCTTGTATAGAAGAATGTAATTCAAATGTGTGTCTAGTATTATTAAGTATATTGTTAGTAGTGTTTCTATGTTCAATAGGATATATATTATTCAAAGTATATTTGTATTATAAATAAAATTCAATAATAAAAACATATATATAATAATGGTTTTTATTCATAACAATACCTATAATTATATAACAATTTTACGTTTGCTATTGCACAATGCCATGGATTCACATTTTTGTGAAAATAACATTCTGGAATTTTCTTAAATTTTCCTTAATTTTATTAAATTATTATAAATTAATTAATTATTTTAAATAATTATTAAAATTACTTAATTTTGGTTCTTGGGCAATAGGAATAGCGTATATGAAATCTTCATCCAAAAACTTTTTTAAGAAGTTTATTTTTTCATTCCCTTTCACGTAAATTTTGGGCGATTGGTAAACTTCTAACATATGCTTTAAAATATTATCAATTTCATTAAGTTCTATATTTCCAAATTCCCATTTTAGTCCATGATACTCTTCGCCCCATTTAACCATTTTGAGATCGAGAGCAGATAACATATTTTTTTGAAATGGTGATTTAAACAGATAATTTGAGCAACGAATACCATCATAAATCGCTAATTCTTTTGGAATGTATCCAAAGGAACTGTTATATCCTTGAATGTCGATAAAAAGTTCTGTCTTACACTCATTCATGGTTAGTCGCTAAATGATGTTTAAATCTATAAGATTAGTGTTTAAATCCCCCCACCACTCTTACTACTCCCCACTACCACGCTTATTATCCCCACTACCACGCTTGCTTATTTAAGCACTCACCCACAGTTCTACAACCATTATTTCAAGCAAGCATCTGAAAATGTATCAACCAACAGGAAACCAACAAGAGTTTAGTAACAAGCGCAATGTAGCTCTCGTCAATGAAACAATTTACTACATTAACAAATCCAAATCCAAATGGGTCAGCATTGGATTTTCCTTAGAGAGAAAATATATTCCTGTTGTTAAACTCTGTGGATACAAATATAATCAAAATGTCACTTTTAATGAAGATCAATGGATCTCCTTCCTAAATAATCAAGGAATTATGATGAGCTTTATTTATTCCAACAACACCGGGTGGCAACCCATGAAGGGAAATGGTTATGAGATTCACTTTGTGTTTATTGGGGATGCAAGAATTATCAAGATTACACAAGATGGAGGTAATGAGGTATTCCTAGCTGGTGATACCATAAATGAATTAGTAAACTTGGCAAATTTAATCAAATATCGTGTTGATATCTTAAAAAACCAGGAATTTTCCAAATATTACAATATTTTAGTTAGTGGAATCTCTATGAAAAATGGCGATTTGTTAAAAAATGTATATGATGTTATTTCACCTATGGAAAATAGTTTAAATGTTTGCTGTGTTTTAGAATTATTAAACTTTTACTCAGATTGTGTTCTGGAGGATGTAGAAACATTCGTATGTAATGAATTTGTAAAAAGTTGTAGTGAAAATAAAAATGTATAGGTATATTTTTCTTTTTATTCCGCCCACCTCCTAAATTAATTTTTAAAGCTCTGAACTTACTTTAAGTGTCACATACTCATACAAGATGTGGTTAGCATATACATCTCAACGAGTAGCATATAACCTAACAAGCGCTATAGATAATCTATCACAACACTTTAGTAACTTAAAATTTGATGCTGTCCATGAAGCCGAGTATGGATTCGAAAGATTTTATACGTATGAGGAATGTATGGATATGGCTAGAAAATATGAAAAAGCAGCAGAAGCCTGTAACATATATTTTCATACTTCTGATCTCTCTTATGTTAACCGGGTGGCAACCCATGAAGGGAAATGGTTATGAGAATCACTTTGTGTTTATTGGTGTTGCAAGAATAATTAAGATTACACAAGATGTTGGTAATGAAGTATTCCTAGCTGGTGATACTATAAATGAATTAGTGAACTTGACAAATTTAATCAAATATCGTTTTGATATCTTAAAAACCAGGAATTTTCCAAATATTTCAATATTTTAGTTAGTGGAATCTCTATGAAAAAATGGTGATTTGTTAAAAAATGTATATGATGTTATTTCACCTATGGAAAATAGTTTAAATGTTTGTAGTGTTTTAGAATTATTAAACGTTTATTCTGATTGCGTTGTGGAGGATGTAGAAGCGTTCGCATGTAGTGAATTTGTAAAGACTTGTATTGAAAAATAAAATTTTAAAATATATTTTTCCTTTTTATTCCTCCCACCTCCTATTCCTCCCACCTCCTATCCTAAATTAATATTTAAAGCTCTGAACTTATTTTAAGTCTCACATACTCATACAAGATGTGGTTAGCATATACATCTCAACGAGTAGCATATAACCTAACAAGCGCTATAGAGAATCTATCACATGACTTTAGTAACTTAAAATTTGATGCTGCCCATGAAGCCGAGTATGGATTCGAAAGATTTTATACATATGATGAATGCATGGATATGGAAAGAAAGTATGAAAAAGCTGCAGAAGCCTGTAACATATATTTACATACTTCTGATTTAAAGTCTTTTCTGCAAACCATAAAGGAAATGGGATTTGAGGAGCATTTGGGTGAAGTAAAACAGTTTATTCCACAAGACATCATTGAAGAAATATTTGAAACCTAATTTATATCAAATAAAAAACTTTATTTCATTTATGTGTGTTATTCAATCATTAAATAATTATTATATAAATTGTATACATTAGTAAGTGCACATATACATGGTGATTTAGAATGATAAAAACAATGAGCTTCTCCTTCTTGTAACGATGGATTTTCATCAAGTTCCATGACTGGTTTTAATGAATATTTTCGAATGTATTCGGATTTCTCTCTCCTTTTTACTACCTCTCCTATGCCACCTCTCTCTTATGCTACCTCTCTCTTATGCTACCTCTCTCTTATGCCACCTCTCCCTACCACTCCTCTCTCTTATGCTACCACTCCTCTCTCTTATGCTACCTCTCTTTTACTAGCTCTCCTCTCCTATGATACCTCTCTCTCGCTTTTACTAGCTCTCTCCTCTCTCTTATGATACATACCTCCCTACCACCTCTCTTTCTTATGTTACTTTCTCGCTCTCTCCCTATGCTACTTCTTGCATACAAGCTGCCGTTTTACCATTTGTTTCAAACATTACATAGTTCTAACGTATAAAAAAGAATGTACAAAAAGGTATAAAATGTCTATTTTTTCTGAATTTGGTTTCAGATTTTTCCAATTTATCTTTATAATATTGTTTATTACCTATACCAAATTTAAATTAGATTTATCAGCCACATCGCCAGCTAAAAGCTTGGTTTTTCTCTTCCGAGCCAGAAAACTATTTCTTCCATGCCTAATTACACACTCTTTATGTTTCCCAACTAATACCTCCAAATGAGAGCCATTCGACTTATCATTAACTCAGTCCTCCCAAGGAAACTCTCTTATTTATTTTCTATCGATACTTGCACGGATTTTGCTTTGAAGACCTCACCGCTATAATTATCATCCTTAATTGTTTATAATAGAACAACAAAAGGCGTGTTACGTATGCAAGGACCTCCAGATTATGGATCAAAATTGTCTGCAGACGTTTTTCCCTGCCCCATCCCAATCTTCAATCCTTTAAATCCTGTGTCAATAGATCACATTTTCCTTCTCTCTTCAGACTCCCACGACACATTAGTACTTAGGCTTGAAGTTTTCGTGGACTGTCTCAGATAAAAAAGCCAAGTGTTTCACCTTTATTTGTGAAAAGACAATATTTTGATGTGGAATAAATAATGCATTTTTGAGCTTTTTCTAAGACCGATATCTTTCAAAAATCTTGCTCTTGATGGTAGTTTTCGACTGAACAAAATCCTGGCAACGCATAACTGGTCAACTAGAACACCTTACTTTAAACCAATACTAAATCTAAACTTTCCTAGTGAATCTGAACGTTTATGTCGACAACACCAAAAAAGTATTAATCCAGTACACTTTGACGCTAAGAAATGAAACATCCTTTGAAGCTATTTTTAATAAATTTGATCTTAGATCGGTACACTTAATTGTAGCAGCTCGAAAAGGTGGATTAAAACTTTGTTCTTTAACTTGATGCATCCCAGAATAATATAATGACAACTTGTGTTACTATCTTTATTTAACCCATCAGTGTACATCTTACCTAGTAAAAACATTATTGAATTCACAACTAAAACTATTAATAAAACTCAATTCCAAGTTGCTCCAGTTCTCTTAAAATACTCATAATTTTGGGTGTATTAATGCCATCCGTATTATTCTCTTCCAAACATCGAAATTGCTCTATCATGTCATTGACATCTGTATACTCTAGGATAGGACTCTCCGTCTAACTTCCTGAAGCCCTCCTCCCCATTTTTCTACTTCGTAGTTCCCATCGCTAGTGTCTTCGATTAATTTTCTCCTTTGGATTTCGTTTTGAAATTTTAAAAATTTTAAATATTTCGTATTTTTCTTTTTAGCCACTATATTATTCAATTCTTTATCAGTGCTTCGGGGAGGAAATAGCTTTTTAATAATATTTACATACTTCCAACCAGACGATGAACTAATGCGTTCACACCGTTTAAAGTTTCTTTTGTGGGCATTTGTTAGAACTAAAATGTTTCTATATTGTAAGAGGTCGTTATCGGTGTACTCTACAGGGTGTTCCTCAGTCAGGAGATTTAGGAGACCATCTGTTAACTTAAACTCTTTCTCACTAATAATTAGAGTATTTCCTTTAAAAACAGCTGGCACATTTCCAAGAAACCAACTAGAGCACACCTCCCGAAAACCAAACACGTTTTTATTTGACATTTCCATCAACTTTAAAGTTATTTTGCTGATAACCATCTTATCTCTTTAACATCTAACTTGATAATGAAGCTTTCTTAGTGATAGTAGGATATTTATTAACACGTAATGGCGTCGTAAAATAGACGTAACATAGACGTAACATAGACGTAACATAGACGTAACAGAGACGTAACATAAACGTAAAATGGTATATCGCCTGTTTTTACCTGGTTTTCAGCTGGTTTTAGCTGTTTTAGCTGGTTTTTACCTGTTTTTAGCTGTTTTTAGGAAGAGTCCTTTCTACCAGTTAAAAAAATAGAATATTTCTTAACGAGGGAGAAAACACAATTTACACTCGTGTAGCATCATCCCGAGCCGAAGGCGAGAGATGATCGAACGCCACACTCGTGTGGCATCATCCCGAGCCGAAGGCGAGGCATGATCGAACGCCACACTCGTGTGGCATCATGCCACACGAGTGTAAATTGTGTTTTCTCCCTCGTTAAGAAATATTCTATTTTTTTAACTGGTAGAAAGGACTCTTCCTAAAAACAGCTAAAAACAGGTAAAAACCAGCTAAAACAGCTAAAACCAGCTGAAAACCAGGTAAAAACAGGCGATATACCATTTTACGTTTATGTTACGTCTCTGTTACGTCTATGTTACGTCTATGTTACGTCTATGTTACGTCTATTTTACGACGCCATTACGTGTTAATAAATATCCTACTATCACTAAGAAAGCTTCATTATCAAGTTAGATGTTAAAGAGATAAGATGGTTATCAGCAAAATAACTTTAAAGTTGATGGAAATGTCAAATAAAAACGTGTTTGGTTTTCGGGAGGTGTGCTCTAGTTGGTTTCTTGGAAATGTGCCAGCTGTTTTTAAAGGAAATACTCTAATTATTAGTGAGAAAGAGTTTAAGTTAACAGATGGTCTCCTAAATCTCCTGACTGAGGAACACCCTGTAGAGTACACCGATAACGACCTCTTACAATATAGAAACATTTTAGTTCTAACAAATGCCCACAAAAGAAACTTTAAACGGTGTGAACGCATTAGTTCATCGTCTGGTTGGAAGTATGTAAATATTATTAAAAAGCTATTTCCTTCCCGAAGCACTGATAAAGAATTGAATAATATAGTGGCTAAAAAGAAAAATACGAAATATTTAAAATTTTTAAAATTTCAAAACGAAATCCAAAGGAGAAAATTAATCGAAGACACTAGCGATGGGAACTACGAAGTAGAAAAATGGGGAGGAGGGCTTCAGGAAGTTAGACGGAGAGTCCTATCCTAGAGTATACAGATGTCAATGACATGATAGACCAATTTCGATGTTTGGAAGAGAATAATACGGATGGCATTAATACAGCCAAAATTATGAGTATTTTAAGAGAACTGGAGCAACTTGGAATTGAGTTTTATTAATAGTTTTAGTTGTGAATTCAATAATGTTTTTACTAGGTAAGATGTACACTGATGGGTTAAATAAAGATAGTAACACAAGTTGTCATTATATTATTCTGGGATGCATCAAGTTAAAGAACAAAGTTTTAATCCACCTTTTCGAGCTGCTACAATTAAGTGTACCGATCTAAGATCAAATTTATTAAAAATAGCTTCAAAGGATGTTTCATTTCTTAGCGTCAAAGTGTACTGGATTAATACTTTTTTGGTGTTGTCGACATAAACGTTCAGATTCACTAGGAAAGTTTAGATTTAGTATTGGTTTAAAGTAAGGTGTTCTAGTTGACCAGTTATGCGTTGCCAGGATTTTGTTCAGTCGAAAACTACCATCAAGAGCAAGATTTTTGAAAGATATCGGTCTTAGAAAAAGCTCAAAAATGCATTATTTATTCCACATCAAAATATTGTCTTTTCACAAATAAAGGTGAAACACTTGGCTTTTTTATCTGAGACAGTCCACGAAAACTTCAAGCCTAAGTACTAATGTGTCGTGGGAGTCTGAAGAGAGAAGGAAAATGTGATCTATTGACACAGGATTTAAAGGATTGAAGATTGGGATGGGGCAGGGAAAAACGTCTGCAGACAATTTTGATCCATAATCTGGAGGTCCTTGCATACGTAACACGCCTTTTGTTGTTCTATTATAAACAATTAAGGATGATAATTATAGCGGTGAGGTCTTCAAAGCAAAATCCGTGCAAGTATCGATAGAAAATAAATAAGAGAGTTTCCTTGGGAGGACTGAGTTAATGATAAGTCGAATGGCTCTCATTTGGAGGTATTAGTTGGGAAACATAAAGAGTGTGTAATTAGGCATGGAAGAAATAGTTTTCTGGCTCGGAAGAGAAAAACCAAGCTTTTAGCTGGCGATGTGGCTGATAAATCTAATTTAAATTTGGTATAGGTAATAAACAATATTATAAAGATAAATTGGAAAAATCTGAAACCAAATTCAGAAAAAATAGACATTTTATACCTTTTTGTACATTCTTTTTTATACGTTAGAACTATGTAATGTTTGAAACAAATGGTAAAACGGCAGCTTGTATGCAAGAAGTAGCATAGGGAGAGAGCGAGAAAGTAACATAAGAAAGAGAGGTGGTAGGGAGGTATGTATCATAAGAGAGAGGAGAGAGCTAGTAAAAGCGAGAGAGAGGTATCATAGGAGAGGAGAGCTAGTAAAAGAGAGGTAGCATAAGAGAGAGGAGTGGTAGCATAAGAGAGAGGAGTGGTAGGGAGAGGTGGCATAAGAGAGAGGTAGCATAAGAGAGAGGTAGCATAAGAGAGAGGTGGCATAGGAGAGGTAGTAAAAAGGAGAGAGAAATCCGAATACATTCGAAAATATTCATCAAAACCAGTCATGGAACTTGATGAAAATCCATCGTTACAAGAAGGAGAAGCTCATTGTTTTTATCATTCTAAATCACCATGTATATGTGCACTTACTAATGTATACAATTTATATAATAATTATTTAATGATTGAATAACACACATAAATGAAATAAAGTTTTTTATTTGATATAAATTAGGTTTCAAATATTTCTTCAATGATGTCTTGTGGAATAAACTGTTTTACTTCACCCAAATGCTCCTCAAATCCCATTTCCTTTATGGTTTGCAGAAAAGACTTTAAATCAGAAGTATGTAAATATATGTTACAGGCTTCTGCAGCTTTTTCATACTTTCTTTCCATATCCATGCATTCATCATATGTATAAAATCTTTCGAATCCATACTCGGCTTCATGGGCAGCATCAAATTTTAAGTTACTAAAGTCATGTGATAGATTCTCTATAGCGCTTGTTAGGTTATATGCTACTCGTTGAGATGTATATGCTAACCACATCTTGTATGAGTATGTGAGACTTAAAATAAGTTCAGAGCTTTAAATATTAATTTAGGATAGGAGGTGGGAGGAATAGGAGGTGGGAGGAATAAAAAGGAAAAATATATTTTAAAATTTTATTTTTCAATACCAGTCTTTACAAATTCACTACATGCGAACGCTTCTACATCCTCCACAACGCAATCAGAATAAACGTTTAATAATTCTAAAACACTACAAACATTTAAACTATTTTCCATAGGTGAAATAACATCATATACATTTTTTAACAAATCACCATTTTTTCATAGAGATTCCACTAACTAAAATATTGAAATATTTGGAAAATTCCTGGTTTTTAAGATATCAAAACGATATTTGATTAAATTTGTCAAGTTCACTAATTCATTTATAGTATCACCAGCTAGGAATACTTCATTACCAACATCTTGTGTAATCTTAATTATTCTTGCAACACCAATAAACACAAAGTGATTCTCATAACCATTTCCCTTCATGGGTTGCCACCCGGTTAACATAAGAGAGATCAGAAGTATGAAAATATATGTTACAGGCTTCTGCTGCTTTTTCATATTTTCTAGCCATATCCATACATTCCTCATACGTATAAAATCTTTCGAATCCATACTCGGCTTCATGGACAGCATCAAATTTTAAGTTACTAAAGTGTTGTGATAGATTATCTATAGCGCTTGTTAGGTTATATGCTACTCGTTGAGATGTATATGCTAACCACATCTTGTATGAGTATGTGACACTTAAAGTAAGTTCAGAGCTTTAAAAATTAATTTAGGAGGTGGGCGGAATAAAAAGAAAAATATACCTATACATTTTTATTTTCACTACAACTTTTTACAAATTCATTACATACGAATGTTTCTACATCCTCCAGAACACAATCTGAGTAAAAGTTTAATAATTCTAAAACACAGCAAACATTTAAACTATTTTCCATAGGTGAAATAACATCATATACATTTTTTAACAAATCGCCATTTTTCATAGAGATTCCACTAACTAAAATATTGTAATATTTGGAAAATTCCTGGTTTTTTAAGATATCAACACGATATTTGATTAAATTTGCCAAGTTTACTAATTCATTTATGGAATCTCATAACCATTTCCCTTCATGGGTTGCCACCCGGTGTTGTTGGAATAAATAAAGCTCATCATAATTCCTTGATTATTTAGGAAGGAGATCCATTAATCTTCATTAAAAGTGACATTTTGATTATATTTGTATCCACAGAGTTTAACAACAGGAATATATTTTCTCTCTAAGGAAAATCCAATGCTGACCCATTTGGATTTGGATTTGTTAATGTAGTAAATTGTTTCATTGACGAGAGCTACATTGCGCTTGTTACTAAACTCTTGTTGGTTTCCTGTTGGTTGATACATTTTCAGATGCTTGCTTGAAATAATGGTTGTAGAACTGTGGGTGAGTGCTTAAATAAGCAAGCGTGGTAGTGGGGATAATAAGCGTGGTAGTGGGGAGTAGTAAGAGTGGTGGGGGGATTTAAACACTAATCTTATAGATTTAAACATCATTTAGCGACTAACCATGAATGAGTGTAAGACAGAACTTTTTATCGACATTCAAGGATATAACAGTTCCTTTGGATACATTCCAAAAGAATTAGCGATTTATGATGGTATTCGTTGCTCAAATTATCTGTTTAAATCACCATTTCAAAAAAATATGTTATCTGCTCTCGATCTCAAAATGGTTAAATGGGGCGAAGAGTATCATGGACTAAAATGGGAATTTGGAAATATAGAACTTAATGAAATTGATAATATTTTAAAGCATATGTTAGAAGTTTACCAATCGCCCAAAATTTACGTGAAAAGGAATGAAAAAATAAACTTCTTAAAAAAGTTTTTGGATGAAGATTTCATATACGCTATTCCTATTGCCCAAGAACCAAAATTAAGTAATTTTAATAATTATTTAAAACAATTAATTAATTTATAATAATTTAATAAAATTAAGGAAAATTTAAGAAAATTCCAGAATGTTATTTTCACAAAAATGTGAATCCATGGCATTGTGCAATAGCAAACGTAAAATTGTTATATAATTATAGGTATTGTTATGAATAAAAACCATTATTATATATATGTTTTTATTATTGAATTTTATTTATAATACAAATATACTTTGAATAATATATATCCTATTGAACATAGAAACACTACTAACAATATACTTAATAATACTAGACACACATTTGAATTACATTCTTCTATACAAGATTTTCTATACAACTGATTCCATTCCTGTGTCACTATTGAAGTTTTATTGAAATAATATAATCTTAACTTATACTGTACAATGGTAGATATGTTTTTTATTATTGAATTTTATTTATAATACAAATATACTTTGAATAATATCATATCTATTGAACATAGAAACACTACTAACAATATACTTAATAATATACTTTTAAGTGCACTTTTATGTAGGTTTGAACGTAAATGCGCAGCAAGTTTATTTTTTATATACCAAGTATCACAATCTTTACATCGCGATAAAGTAAGTTTAGGTAATGGGGGTCTGTCTTCTACTATGGATCTTTTCAACGGTATATCACATAACTGGGTATTGGTTTTTCGTTTTTCCCGAGAACAGGATGGTATACAAGGACATGCTTCTCGTTTATGTCTATGAACGTTCGATTGATGAGTAAAACTCTTGTTGCATTCACTGCATGAAAACATGATGGGAACTAAACAAAAACGCGCGGGAAACTTACACTTATTCTTCCGCAATCAGATTTCTTCCTCTCATTACGGTAAACCATTCATATAAATCTAAACCTAAACTTATAAGACTTATATGGTCATTAAAATGTTTTGATTTTATAGATCCTGCAAGAACATTGTTACATAACGCTATACCTTCCTGAAGCAACGTAAAGAGTTGTTCATCACTACAGTCTAATTCTAAAAGTTCATAGCGCGTGTCCACAAAACACCTTTTTAAATTTTTTACTTTTATTTGATGTTTATGTTTTAACATCTTCAGCTTTCACAACTCTTTTATTCAACACATTCTTGCGATATTTTATCTGGTTTCACAACACTTTGCACAATACTGTTTTTGCAAACTAAACAATTAATATAATATCAACGCTAACTAACCGCTGAGGATATATACGTAACAAGGAGACGACACAACTGTATTATATCCGTGTGGGCGGGGCATGCCCATGCGCATCTCTATTGCGCAGATGTAAAAAACGAAAAATATAAAAAATCTTTTTTTTTTTTGAGCCGCCATTTTTTTTTTTTTTTTTTTTTTTTTTTTTTTTTGAGCCGCCATTTTTTTTTTTTTTTTTTTTTTTTTTGAGCCGCCATTTTTTTATATGCGCAGTAGACCAAAATGCGTACCACGCGCACACCGAGCGTGCTAGACATGCGCACGGAGTGTTAGGAGATGTACTTTGGTGTGTACATTCCAACCCACCCACTTTTAAGAATTTGTTGTTTTGGGCGGGTCTACCGCTCTACATATGGGGTCTGTATTGACCTGTGTATTGTTCGAATTAGTACAACACTTGCGTTTTAACCGCACTTACCCTTTTGAGTAACGCGCTGTAATACGATGAAATGAGTGAAGCTTTGTGTAATGATGTTTAACGATTTAGAGTGGGGGGATTTGGTGGTGGTGGGATGCTGTAAATCCATGGATTAATGAATAATACTTCTAATTATTTGTTTGACATTTATAAAACATTTATTAAAATACAGGTTTACTTTTGAACAAAAATAACAATATGTTTATCTACATTAGTCTACTTTATGTTTCTATAGCACATGAAACATGATTTCTGGGATACAGGAGGACCATCGAATTGTGTGCTCCAGTCAGGACGATTGTAATGTATAAAACATGGCAATTTAATTTGAAGATCAAAACTTGATTTATAAGACATTGGTAATTTTCCCCATACATCCAAGAGTTCCAAAGGATCTGCATAATTAATTAGATATTCCAAAGGTAACATTTCTAGTTCTTCTGTAGTAAAATCTATCAAGGTTTTCTTTCCGCTTACATGACTAAACATTACATTTGCTGTTGGACAAGACATAGTTTTTTTGCAGTCTTTTCCTTTTTTGCTTCCAATTCTTGAACTTTCTTTCTCTGTTGAGTTCGAAACTTTTTTTTAGCACTCTTAGATAGATTGGGAGGTGGATTTGTTATTATTAAATTGTTTTCTATGTACTCTTGTGGATTATAGCTTTCGCAATGTTCTGTGTCCCATGAATAATCAATAGGGACTGCTACAGACATCGTTGTGAATTGTGTTAAATACTGTAAATATTGAGAATTTATAGCAATAAAAGTGGTGTGGCGGGTAGGAGGAATGGATTTGATATAAGAGTGGTAGGATTTGGTAGTGTGAAGAGTGTGTTGTGGAATGGTTTTAAGCTCCTGAGAGGAGAGGGGAGAGGAGAGGGGAGGGGAGAGGGGAGCGGAGAGGGGAGCGGAGAGGGGAGCGGAGAGGGGAGAGGGGGGATTTTGGTAGTGTGAAGAGTGGGGGGATTTTGGTAGTGTGAAGAGTGGGGGGAATTTTTGGATATATATCCTGTTTGGATATATATCCTGTTTGGATATATATCCTGTTTGGATATATATCCTGTTTGGATTGGCGAAGAGTGGGGGGAATTTTTGGATATATATCCTGTTTGGATATATATCCTGTTTGGATATATATCCTGTTTGGATTGGCGAAGAGTGGGGGGAATTGGATTTTGGATTTGGATTGGTCCAGAAGCTGTGAAAGATAACTACTCTTGTAAGAAATACTTTTTAAAAAAAGCTTTTATTATTTAGATGTACTAAAACGAAAAAAATAAGTATAGTTTTTTCATTGTGGTAATGCTGAATGCTATTTCTGAGTGGACGTAGTTCGCGTGGGTGGATCCTAAGAAAAGTAGTATCAAAGAATCAAAGTTATCACTGAAACAGATATACTAATATATTATGTTAAATTTACTGTCTTAAAAGCTCGTCGCGCGCGAAAAGTTCATACAGGCATTAATTTTGTTTAGCAGAAATTGTAAATACCTAAGTATGCATTTTTTTCTTTTCTATTTACGCGACAAGCTTTTAAGACAATAAGTTTGACATAATATATTATACCTGTTTCAGTGATAACTTTGATACTACTTTTCTTAGGATCCACCCACGCGAACTACGTCCACTCAGAAATAGCATTCAGCATTACCACAATGAAAAAACTATACTTATTTTTTTCGTTTTAGTACATCTAAATAATAAAAGCTTTTTTTAAAAAGTATTTCTTACAAGATTTTTAAATTTAAATTTGTCACCCTCAAATATTTTTTTGTATTTTAAATATAAATTTGTCACCCTCGAATACTGTTTTTATGTTTGTATTTTAAATATAAATATGCCACCTTCAAATATTGTTTATATATCGAAAGCTTAATGTTACATCATAGCTTCCATCTCGATGTATCATCATTAACGTATGTGTCATATCTATAATACAGATTCAAGATTATTAAATAACACCTTCGATATACAAACTATACTTACACTTTGCCTGACGAGAGTTGAATGCCACATGACACTTTTTTTTCACAAACCGCAGTCAGATCAAATCGATTTTAGCTGGTTGAAAATTGGAAAAGTCAACAAATCGGCTGCGAATTGATTTTTATCAATGGGCTTGTTTAGTCATTTCGCGTTTTCAATAAATATGTTTACATTATTGCACAATCAGTCAATTGAAAGACACACACAAAAAATTACATCGGTTGGACGAATAATAACTAAAATGTTTAGGCTTAAAATTCAACAAAATTGAAAACGTTCAGTTTGTGCTGAACCGCGGTAAGCTTTGCCTGGATACATGCGGCGAACATTTGGCCATTCTTTACTGCGTTCCAACGCCGTATATGCGCTGCACTGTGGTAAACAATGCCAATACGCGTACGGGACCTACCTTAAACATGAGTAAGAATATCACACAAACTACACCTAAAAAGGTATCAGCAAAACGAATTTCCCCCAGATTGTTAAGTATTTCTCTTATTGCTGGCAATGTGTCATGGTTCTGAACTTTAATTCCAAAGAAGTTTTTAGCTTGAGATACCAAAATAATGACTGATGTAGCCGATGTAAAACCGCTAGTCAAACATGGTGATATAAAATCTATTAGAAAACCTAAAACAAAACAAATATAGATCCATGATTTTTTCCACATAAATTTAATTATTAATTTATTTTCGAATCAAAACAATTAATTTTTTTGTTAAATATATTTTTTCTGTTCGCTTTTCTTTTAAATTGTTTCTATTTTTTATTGTTTCACCGTTTTCTTCATTATTTTAATTTTTAGCCTAGGAAAATTATGGATATTAATTTTAGTGGCACTGTATGATTTTTCCCGTGTTCTTTCTTTTTTAACGATTTTAATTTTCTTTTTAGAAAAACAAAATAAACCTTTTTATAAATCATAGCAAAAGCTTTACTTACGTCACAGCATAATGGACAATATCGACACCACTTTTAATATTTAAATTTAAAGTGTGTCTTTCTAACATAATTATAATGACAAGGACAAAACATATCTAATATCAACAACAAAATGAATAAATTAATTTAAGATCCCATCCCATCCATTTTCAGAATTGTCATTCTAAGCCTAATCCTAAATAATTCTTGGTGCTAATATCGTTTAATAATATTTTATTTTCTTGTTAAATGGTGACGACGTCAAAATTTGTCATCTTATGATAACTTTTATTATTAAAAAATACTTTGAAAAGAGTTTTATCTGACTATTACCGCAAATATAAAATAAAATGTTTCTATCAATGTGTATTGATTACCTATATGAGGACCAATAGTTAGTTGGGTTCTCGTTAAAATAAAGCAGACTAATAAATACATGGCCATATAAAAAACAGTGAGAAATGTCAGTCATAGAAAAAAAGTTTTGTTTGGCGTCACTACTCGCTGTGGCGTTGCCAAGTCTCTCTACTATAGTCCTATGTAAGCCGTTTGAAAAAAATAAAATTATTGTTACCTTTAAAGAAAGAAATCGTACTACGTATTTCAAAAAGTTAAAATACTATAATACAGCGTTTTTATTTAATATTCTGAATAAATAATTAAATTTGATACTAACATTTTTATAATTTATTTATTATTGTTACCATTGTAGTAAAATCTCTTTAAAATACACTTCTTTTGAAAATATTTTAGGTTAACCCACTAACAGTACAGCCATCAATGAAAAAAAAACACTCAGCTAATAATTAAAATTACCAAAAGTTAAACACAAATATTACACGTTTTTTTTGTAGCTATCCGCACTATTAAAAACGAAAACTGATGTTTTTGTTACTTTTAGAGTAAAATCTCTGTAAAATACACTTCCTGTAGACTGTAGAAAGGTTTTATCAAAGAAAATATAATTGGTTTGTTAGGTTTTAAGTTAAGCTTATGCAACACTAACAAAACAATAGCCATTAATGTAAAAAACGGTTCACTAACTAATTGAAACACAATGCTTAAAAGAATCAAAGGTATTTTTTACTATCAGCACTGAAAAACTAAAACGTTATTTATTTATTAAACAACACAATTCTTGCAATTGACATTATATGTCATTGACTCTAATCTTGTCTAAATTTATCCCTTACTTAAGAAAAGAGAGGCAACCCAAAAGAAGAAGGACTTTTCTGGCGCATCCGCCAATTTATACAATAAGTTTTTTAAATATTATTGCCTTAGCTAAGTATTTTAACGATATATTAGAAAGTATAAGTCCTAAAAATTAAAGGAAAGCACATTACTTATTTAAAAAAAAATTAAAGGTATATTTTTTGCTCGACTCCTGGTTTTTGTTTATTTCAAACTACTCTACTACATAGGCAACAATACAAACACGCGTTATATGTTAAATTTTTGCGCCAAATCAGCGCCGTCTACTTCCTCAAGACACTAAGACAGGAAGTGACAAAGAGAGATTGGAAAAGAAGCATTCTGAATGTCATCAAGTGCCATGCACCGCATTACTTTTGTTCAAACTAGAATTAGGATTTTTTATCGAAATAAAAGTGCTTCGAGTAGCAGAAGATATTTAAGTTTTTATAGTCCACTTAACCATCAACAATAGCATAAAAATCATATATTTCTTCAGAAGTTAGTTTTAAATAATAATATAGTTTCCTTTTACTACCTAGAAAATGGTGTTCGTCGACCGTTGTTAACTAATATTTTGCTCAGTTTTATCTAGTTTGTGCTTTGATTATAGTGTTTCTTAAATTAGCCTGATAGGTTTGAAAACTAAATTAAATTTAACACTAATACTAATAATATTAACGTATTATGGTAACGTTTGAGGGTACAAGAAAGTGAAAGAGTCGAGATGCACCCGAGAAAACTCATTTAGGGGATCTTTTAAAAAAAATCGGTAAGTTACGATAATTTTTTTAACAATAGGTCGAATAACAACTTCCTATTTTTTCTTAGGAAAAGGTTTACTTTTTTTTTACTTTGTCTTAAATTACCCTTAAAAACAGAAAATAAATTTTCCTTAAAGATTTTTATGTTTGGTAACGTTTCAACAAATTCAATGGTTTTTAGTTTTTTTCGCGCGCAATTTTCCGTCAAGCGAATACATAGGTCTGCTAGGTGCGGCGAACATGGACGGGTTTTAAGGTGTTTTTGGAAATTTTTAAAATACTCGATTTAAGAAAAAAAAGTATTCTAAGTAGACTACCCCAGGAGTCACCCATTCCAATATATGCAGTGAATTTCATAACACCCGGTATAGTAGAATTTAAAAAACAAAAAATAATAAGGTGACCCCTCGGAAATTGCTTATCTGATGTTCAATTGTTTTTTCAGTTACGTTTCCTGATGTTTCTTGTACAAACCTACAATTATTGTTCTAATTTAAACATTTTCTATCTCCTCAAATAAAACAGTTATCTATTGATCTAAATATAATCAATAACCCTAAGTGTATATTTGCAGTAATAGCCAAATAGAACTCTTTTCAAACCAAAATCCGCAAAAATAATAATATAAAAAATACATCATTTTATTTTGAAAACCGAAAACAATTAAATTGAATACTTTTCTACTAAATATACTACTATTTTACATTACCTAGTTTAAACAGTCCCATGGCTAGTTCAATACATCCAGCTAAAAATGTAAGAAGGATAACACATTCTATCGGTCGCCCAACCGCGTAAGAGAAAGTAAGCAAGGCCATAAGACTAGTAGGTCCTATAGACACTTCTTTTACTGTGCCAAAAAGTACATACGAAAAGGATCCTATAAATGCTGTGTAAAGTCCTGCAAAAGAAATTTGGAATTAATAATGGACGTAGTTTATTTTTCATCTCAGTCTTTACAACTATACTAACGTAGGTATATTCAAAAATACCTCTTTTTCTTTCAAATAAAATTTGTCGAAATTACTGTTTTCCAAAAATTAAATTTTATACTCCAACAGCAACATTCATTATTGCTAAGACCTATCTAATTTGACAACTTGGGGTTTAAATTGACACGTATAAGAATAAGGTATTTAAGTTTTGTACTCTGAATTTATTTATGCGTTTTTTCGCAAATTTATAAAGAAAAAGGGCACCTTAAACTCTGTATTTTCCAGAATAATAGATAGTAGGTAGTAGATTTTACTGATATATTAACGTCCGGTTGCACAAAACATTTAATCACGAATTAAACTCATTAGACACTTGTAATGTGACAGCACTTACGTTAACGTCATTGCCAAAGATGACTCTAAACTCTAAACAATTAAATTTACTACTTGATTAAAACTTTTGTGCAACCCGCTGGTAAGTGTTGTTGATGATTTTAGACGACTCGTTGTTTGGGGGCAAACAACATTACATGTTAAACATATAATAACCTTATTACATAATCTTCGAGCACAAATCCTAGTACAGTTACCTACATAATAAATGTACCGACTTTTAAAAAAGAAATCCTCCTTTTAAAAAGGTAGTTTGCAGGCATTTATTTATAAACCGGTTTTACAATACGAAGTACTTGACACTATTTCTTTAGTATCTTAGTAACGGTTAACCTTCGTTATTGTTATCTATATATTCAAGTAGTTCAAATAAATCGCGTGAATTCGCGAGAGCATGAACCCAACTCAGAAGTATCAGTCATACCGTCGAGGTTGCCGTTAATGACTTTTGAGTTGTCATTTGTCATCTATTTCTACAGATAAATCTTTGTAAGTGTGAGTTGGGAGGATTTTTTACAAGCTTTTATTTAACTTCACATGTTAGTATGCATATATTTGTATGTACATTTGTATGTTTAGGTCAAATATTGCAATCAAAATTTCGACTAGTTCCAATTAAGCTAGAGCTTTGAAATTTTGTACACGTGACAATGCAATATAGTATATTTAATATTATTCTAAATCCAATATGGCGGACGCCCCAAGATGGCTGATTACCTTTTTCTTTACAATCCCCTGGATAGGGGTATCAAATGAAAGGGTTTAACGAGTAGAATACGATAAGCTATGTGACGTAATTCTAAACCCAATATGGCGGCCGCCACAAGATGGCGGATTACCTTTTTTCAGAATCCCCTTTAAATGGGTATCAAATGAAAGGGTTTGACGAGTAGAATATTATAAGCTCTGTGACATCATTCTAAACTCACTATGGCGGACGCTACACGACTGCGGATTACCTTTTTCTTCACAATCCCCTTGATATAGGTATCAAATGAAAGGGTTTGACGAGTAAATCTATCTGACGTCATTCTAAACCCAATATGGCGGACGCCACAAGTGGCGGATTACCTTTTTCTTCACAACCCCCTTGACATTTGTGTCAAATGAAATGGTTTGACTAGTACGATAAGCTGTGTGACGTCATTCTAAACCCAATATGGCGGACGCCACAAGATGGCGGATTACAATTTTCTTAACAATCCCCTTGATATGGGTATTCAATCAAAGGGTTTGACGAGTAGAATACGGTAACAGGTAACTTCTTTTACCTAATAGTAATGCATTATCAGAAATCCATGGGTTAAGACGTAATTAAAAATTTAAAAATAAAGTCTTTAAAAAAAAACATTTTAAAAAGAAGCTTTTATTATTTAGATGTACCTACTAAAACGAAAAAATAAGTATGTATAGTTTTTTCATTGTGGCAATGCTAAATGCTATTTATAAGTGGACGTAGTTCGTGTGGGTGGATCCTAATAAAAGAAGTATCAAACCTATCACTGAAACAGATATAATATATTATGTTAAATTTATTTTCTTGAAAGCTTGTCGCGTGAATAGAAAAAAATACATACTTAGGTATCTACTTACAATTTTTACCAAACAAAATTAACGCCTGTATGAAATTTTCGCGCGCTACAAGCTTTGAAGACAGTAAATAATTTAACATAATATGTTATATCTGTTTCAGTAATAGCTTTGATACTACTTTTATTAGGATCCACCCACGCGAACTACGTCCACTTATAAATAACATTTAGCTTTGCCACAATGAAAAAACTATACTTATTTTTGTCGTTTTAGTACATCTAAATAATAAAAGCTTGTTTTTAAAAAGTATATTTTACACGATTTTTTTAATTTTTAATATACATTTTGAATAGTCGTGAGTCTAGCCTATAATTTCACGTGTTGGAATCTGATCATATTGTTCATCTTAGGGAAAGCCTAGCCTAATTATTTAACCGGCCTAATTACCTAATTAATTATTTATATGATTAATTATTTCAATGCATTTTTGCACGATGTTGCTTTAAGAGCAAGTTACGGTGCTTCGTAGACTATCCCCTTGATGTTTTTATGGCCGTGCTTGTATTTTTGACCGTTTGGACGTGTGTCCCTGGTTAAGCCTCTTATGGTAAATTAGTGGATGAAGGGCTCCACTAAAGAACATAATCAAAATAAGTGCCTATTCAAAGTCGCCATAAAATTCCAAACGTTTTCACTAATCATTTTTATGAAGAAAGCTGTTTAGCAAGTGCCCTAGCACTATAAAGGCGTTGCAATATCCTAGAGCTAGCGAAAAAATTATCACTTTACTTTCCATTCGCTTTATATTCTACGATGCCTTGCTTTTCTTTTTTAAATTAATCATTTAGTTTACTTTTAACTTTTCAATTTGTGCACTTTTTGAGTTTTCTTACAGGAAATTTAATTATTGGTGGTGAGCTATTTGATACATTTATAGCACTATAAGTGGCACCAAACTAGATCTGTTTTTAAGCCCACACTAATAATGTTAAGGAGTGTACACTTTGTCTTTGGTATATACATTGTCTGTAGGATGAGGTAATGAACCAAATTAATAAACCCCCCTCCAGTAAACTATCCCGCTTCATTAGAGCTAGTCGATGGCTTGTTGTCATACATCTTGGCCTTTATAATAAAAACTATTAATTGATGACAGCAACTATCGGCTATAATCTTATTTTTAGGAAAAAATGAAGAACTGTTTTTCTCGAAGGTTTAGAAGAGCAAAGAGCACGAAAATCGTGGAACCAGAGGTGTAACGTAAAATCGCATGGCCCCCTCACAAAATCAAATCTGGGGCCAGATGGGCATGCCCTTTTCATCCTTCGGCATTTCAAACTACGTAGCATTTCAAATTAGTAAAGCCGTTTCAGAGTTAGAGGAGAAAGCGAAAAATAACTTTAAAAAAATATAGTTACAATAATTGTTTTGAAAATGGTTTAAGTAATTCTTCTTACCATATTGTGGTTTTAATCCAGCCAACCCAGCGTAAGCAACTGACTGTGGTATCATGGTCATTCCCACGGTGAGTCCAGCTATGAAATCTGCTATTATATCTCCCTTCGTGTAATGTGGCAGCCATTCCAAGATATGTATTCGCTTCAGTATTACTTTCTTTATTTTTGAGCCTAACGTTGTATCATCATCTACTGGGTCTAGTACTTTTCCCGTCACTAAAAATAATAAGGACGTAAATTAAAATATGTAAAATACCCAAGAAATTGTAGATTTCAAAAGGCACGAGGCCTCTCAACAATTCAACTACTTCGCTAATTTTCCTTCTTATTGACGATTATCTTCTTATAATGATATATTATTAAGTTTTTTACGTTGGAAAATAGTGGTGAGATGAATATGTGCGTAGTATAAAGATCCAATAAGAAATATGCATGTATTTTTTATTGCATAAATCGTTTAGGGAAGTCATTACGAATCCAAAAAGAATTTCTTATTTTTACTTCTCGGTATAATTTAATACAATTTAAAAGCAGCCATTTGCCCTCAGTACCAAATGACGTCGGGAGATATAAACAACAATAATACAGAAGACAAGTTAGATCTGGAGCGTCGAAATAAGCAAACAAATTATGCAATGGGTGAAACCAATTGGAATAGGTCCCTAAAGGTATCCAGATAAACGTATGAAGCTCTTTGTAAAAATATCTTGTTGCTAGTTTTTTCTATTAACAATTTATTGCAAAAAAGTAGGTTTTTTTCATGTGTTTTTTTCGGTTTTTCCGTCATACCTCAGTTATTTATTAAAATAGCGGAACGCCATTGGCACCATCAGAAAGGTGAGAAAATTTTACACAATTTTGCACGTAAGTATAAATAATCGCTAAGACAATCAACTAATCATATTTTGAAAGTATTTAGACTGTTTGAATTTCCGATATTCTGGTGGAAGTGTGAAATTTTCCAGTTTGTTAATTCAAGCTTCGTATTTATAAACAAGTTTTAAAAAATTAAAAAGTAAGTATTTTAACGAATTCTGCGAGGGGTGTATCCATATAGGCTCCTTTTTTACGGCCAATTTTCAGTTGTCTGTTTTACAAAAAATGCAGTTTCGCGCTCAGGAAATCCAATCATAATTTTTTTCAATTTTTCAATTTTAAAAATAATACAGTAGTTCTCAGTGAGGTAAAATATTTACTTTCAGATGGTGTGAATGGTTTTACAAAAACTTTAATTTTTCAGTAATTGGCTAAAAGCAAAAAAGTCTACAAAGTTCTACGAAGCCAGATACAATATGTACGCCATTTCCATATACACGGGAAAAAGATATACTTGTTATGGGAAAGTTTCTTTGTGTGAAA
Organism: Philopedon plagiatum; assembly: GCA_963971165.1. Taxonomy (NCBI): domain Eukaryota; kingdom Metazoa; phylum Arthropoda; class Insecta; order Coleoptera; family Curculionidae; genus Philopedon; species Philopedon plagiatum. Next base: position 17,368,203 of record OZ020196.1, on the reverse strand, counting down.
ATGTTTGTCACGCTGCATCACATTTTTTTCAACCCCCTACCTAATAATACGCCACAAAACTTGGACGAATGATCATTTTTATGATTATGTCTAAACAATCTCATTTATCCGAAGAATTTTTGTTAATACAAAATTATTGTTATTCATGGCGAATTACTGCATTGGTTATTAGAATAAAAACTATTGAATAAGTTATAAAATCCAGAGAAATTAAAATTGATGTAGGTATTTCAATCGCGTCACGTTTGGTCGGACCCCCTCCCCCCTCCTCGTCTCATATCATCACGCTAGGCAATTGCCCCCTTTCCCCTTTCTGCGTACGTATTTTATGGACGGCCCCTAAGTTTAGGTCGCTAAACATACCAAATAATATAAATTGTATAGAAGAGTTACTTACTCCTGACGAAAGTAAAATTTCTCTTGCAACAACTGCACAGTTTAATAACTAGATTTTGTGTACAAATCGTCCGTACTAAAATATGTGCTTCCCATTACATGTAATAGCCTTACTCATTTAGATAAAACATAGATTTGTAGGTTCCTAATTGCAAGTGTTAATTTTTACTTCACTTGCTAGAGGAATTCGTGAAACAATCACATCTCGAGATTTTTACAGAACTTCACATTGTAGGGTACCTATCTATATCATCAAAAACATGGTTCCTATATACGCTCCTCTGTCCTTATGTCACACCATTGACCTTTAGCAAGACGAGGCGATGTCATTCATTCATAACTAGCCCTTGGTCTTGTTTCATACATGTGTATAGGACAAAGAAAGAATTGTTATTGCTTTCCCAGCCATCTGTATTTCACCGAGCAGCTGTGGAAAGACAGTTTCGAAAGAAAACAATCGAATTTTCACACTCTTGGCACTGACGCGCCATTTTTCAGTTTATGGATAAAACCTTTTTAAGAAAAGGTCAAAAATCACTTAAGATTTTACCACAACAAGCATATTCCGTGCTGTCAAAAACGTTACACACTAAATAATACGCCTTGACTACTCTTTAAGCCATGGACTACGGCCCGTACTTTGAATAAAAAGCGACATTGCCACTCTCAATCTAAATGTCGTCAACATGCAATTGAACTGAATTAGTAAAAATGCATTATCTATATCACAGCAACAAAAAATAGAAATTAATTTTTTAAAATGCTCACACTGTATATATATATATATATATATATATATATATATATATATATATATATATATATATATATATATATATATATATATATATATGCCAGAAGTGGAAGTCCTGGTTTTGAACCGGGATTTGGCATAATCAATCCAATCCAATCAATATTTAAAGTTTTATTTTGTTTGATCAAGTAGTTTTAAAGTTGTCGCGCCAAGAGAGAATCCGACACATATACATATTTAGAAACAAGGGAGGAAATGCCATTATTTACATTTTAAAGCAATCAGAGATTTTAGGATTACTCTTAATCTGGACAACTAACTATATGGGCCCCCACTTAGAACGGCTGTTACTATGCGTCGGTTATATGGTGCATTTTCAGATTGATAAATTATACTAAAATAATGCAATTACAGTAATTATCTGCAATCGTCAATACCACAGGTCAAAGCGTATGACTATGGATTAAAAAATATACCAGTATACCATTACGTTTAGTGATAATCGATAATAAAATTTTAGTAATTTATTTCCATTGCATTGTGAAATTTAGAGTGAGTGTGGCAACCTTGCCTTTTCTCCGTAGCACGTATTCAAGGCTTAAATAGTTTTAAAATTATCTTTTCCGACGAAGCTCATTTCGGCGGTTATGTAAACAAGCAAAGTTGTAGGATTTGAGGAAGTGAAAATCCTCGAGTGATTGAAGAAAAACCTTTACATCCTTCTCGAGTAACCGTGTGGTGTGCATTGTGGGCTGGAGGTGTTATAGGGCTATTTTTTCATGAAAATGACGATGGTGAAACGGTTAATGTTAATGGCGAACGCTACCGCAATATGTTAAGAAATTTGTTATGGCCCCAATTAAATAATATGCACCTCACCATTATGTTCTTTTAACAAGATGGTGCCATGTGTCACACGGCGAGGAAACTTTAGATTTGTTACGGACACGTCTTCCTGGCCGCGTCATTTCTCGAAATGGTGATATTCAGTGGCCTGCATTATCATGCGATCTAACACCCTCGATTTTTTCTTGTGGGGCTTCCTCAAGGACAACAATCCGCAGACGATTAATGACCTGAAGCAAAACATTCGTCAGGTTATTGGTGAACTTGAACCGCAAGTGAGTCAAAATGTTATTGACGATTTTACGCAAAGAATAGTAATCTGTAGAAGCAGCCGAGAGGAACGGGGACATTTGAAAAATACTACCTTTAAAACATAACTGTCTCTACTTTAAATAAAATAAACAAGCATGTTATTTTTCTAAAATTGTTTGATTTATTTAAAAAGTAAATCCCGAAGTAAGTACCTATTGGGACACCTTTATTTCATACAATTTAAAATCTGTACTACCTTGGCGTAAATCACTAGACAGTCTGTTAATCTGATATTTTATAATATTTGCTTCGTAAATATTTGCATTTTTAATGTCAATTTGAAAACGTAAATCCAAAAAGGAAAGAAGTAGATATGTTTCTTTTTGTAAATACAAGTTAATTTAAAAGAAAATATTTTATTAGTTGTTATTTTAATGTAGATTACCCATTAGATTTAATTTAAAAAAAATTCGTCTTTAGTTAAAACGCTCATTTTTCATCGTACGATGCAATTAAATCTGTAAATTACCCTTAATTAAAGTTTTAAAGTTCAAAATAACTCGATTAGGAAATTTCTGCGAGATATCGTTGATCCACCCTGAACGGCAAGTCATGTGATATCAGCACATCTGTTCACGGTAAATCAACGGGATCTCGAGCAGGCTTGCCAGATCGAGGGATTTTTTCGCAATTTTTGGGAAAAATCACTCGGGAAAATCTGGGGAAATAAAATATGTTGGGAAATATTTGAGGAAATGCTTTTTAACTGGGCACATTTCGGGGAATTTTACTTTGCTCTCTTCAGTTATAATGACCACTAGAAAAATCAAAAATTGTCCTATGTATAAAATAAAAACAAAAATCCCAATTTTTTCCATTTAACGGTGGTTATGAAATATTCTAAGTTCCGCCGAGATAAAAAAAAAATGTTGCCGAATAATGTATTGCTTTAAACTTTTGAATCAACAACTTAGTTGTGAAACGGTACATGCTGCATAGACAAGCAAAGTTTGGTAGCGTTGCTTCGTCTTTCTGTCATCATCGGCGAATTCGCGTTTTCGAGTTGTTCACCTGTTGTGTTTTGAACTCTGCGGCAAACCCTATACTTTCTGTGTTCTCCGTTTTGTTTGTGTAACGACGAACCCCTTATTTTTCTGTGCTGTACCTTGGTTCTTGATTTAAATATTAGGTATATGCATTTTGTGCTCATAAATAAAACTCAAAGCTGCTGGTCTTCTAATGCAATTTCAAAAACGACAAATCATTATAGACTAGCTTAGGAAGCAGATCTACAATGTTCTGGTGAATACATGACGAAAATTTGCTGTTTTAGTTTTTACCATAACAAAATAAAACAAATTTAATATAAGTACTTTTGAATTTTACAAAATACTAATAAGTTATAAATTGTCGTCATTTGTGTTGTTTTTGATATTCTTGTTCGCGTGCAAATTAGTCTATCGATCTTGAAAATATCGATATTAGCGCGTCGATATTTATCGTTTTTAAAATCTCATCTGACAACCCTGACCCAAGAAAGTATCCTAGACAGTGCGACTATTAAAGCGGTCCATGTGGGTTTTACGTGTTAAAATTTTAAACCCCCGTACAAGTCCTGTTCTGTCAGAAGTATAAAGCAAAATTTAACACAGGTAGCACAGTCCAGTTAAAACAAAAAATCTTTAAAAAGTGCTTCGATTGCACGAAAAATTTATTTACGACTACGGGTTGTATCGTCAATTCACATGTAACGCGAAGAAGAAATTCCACTGTCGATCGTAACCGAAGACTTTAAGATAGACCTATGATGCCTAGCAGTGACGAGATTCCATGTGTAAGTCTTAGTCAACTCAACTTGCTGAAAAGTCCACAGGATCTCGGAGAAATTGCTACAAAGCACTAAAACAAGAATAGTACCAATCTGATAAGCCCGGGAGGTTTAAGAGCTCGTACAGCATGATTATTTTGAAAGGATGGAATTTTGTAAGTCCTGAATGAATATTACCATAGTTTGAAGCGTGAAAATGTACGCAAAACAGATTCTTCTTCCGGATACTTACGATGATTTATATTACAATTTAGTTTGGATAAAATATACGTGCAGTATACGAGTATGTCTCAAATTATTAAAAGACCGCGTAGAAAACACATATCCAAATAAAAACTTCTGGACTCTAAAAAGGAGATATTTAAAATATTTAATATAAGCATAAAATTTACGTCGTATTCCACAAACTGAATATTCGGCTTATAAGCACATAAACGTAGAAATTTGTTCTGTACCCCCTCAACAGCTTTTATGTGAACTTGCTAAGAAGGCGACCAGAGCACACAACCGTACTGACCGTTACCACCGTATACAGACAAAGACAAGTAGAAGCACTCGACGTCGGGCGTTTGATGATTCGAGATCTAAAGCGATGTGCCGACGCACCGGCTGGTCGGGGTAGTGCATCGAAATACGAGATACAAAACCAGCCAACAACCTGCTAGAAGCAAGGCGGGATGCGGGCCGAACGACGGCAGGTCGGATTAGACCTTGAGCGAGAGTGATTCTACTTGTCTTTTGTCTGTATACGGTGCCGTTACATACTCCAGATCAGATCTCACAATGGAACAGTACATGCAGTAATTCATATGTTAGTTACACATAAAAAATCATGCCAATGTCATTAATGTCAATGTAGATATGAAACAGATTTTTATAACTTTTTTGGGTAATGGAAATAACGTTGGTTTACAAATGTAAAGAATTTGTCTAATATCATGGCCAGATCTCTAATCTTATCCACTCTGGTAAGACTAGTGTTATTAATACTGTATTCGTAATCAATATGATCCCGAGATAATCTAGAAAGGGACATGCCATGGCACTTACTACGGATTAAACTAAGTTTATTCAGCTCTAACCAAAGGTAGAGACCACCAATGTCATACTGAAGCAGAATACGACTATCAATAGAATCTATTGATCTATGAACTTTAAGGTCTTCAGCGAACATCAGAAATTATGAGTGCAAAATAAACTTTGTAATGCCATTAACAAATAGAATGAAAAATAAAGATCCACAATGGGAATCTTGTGCATGTGGCACACCGGAATGAACGACAATGTCTCCGGAGACATAATTATGTATTCTGACTCTTTGCACTCTACCAGTTAGAAAACTTTTTATCCACTTCAGAATGTGACAGCAAGACTCCCACGTTGCTAGTTTAGCCACAAGCAACCTGTGATCCACTGTGTCGAAAGCCTTCGAGAAGTCAGTATACGTATATATCTGCAGTCTCCTCTTAAAGGCATTCAACAGGCAGTCCTGATAACTCACCAAATTTGTAACCGTTGACCTAGCACTGCAAATGCCATGCCGCTGAGCAATTTTAACACGCTTACACTCCCATAATAAGAGCGATGTTACAAGTGAGTAAAATATTTTAGCAATGGCTGTTCGGATGAATATGTCTCTGTAATTGGCCACATCACTCCTATCCTCCGACTTAAAGATCGGGGTAATGAAAGATTGTTTCCCGAAGTCTGGAAATATTCCAGTCTTAAGAGATAAATTAAAAATATCATGTAATGGCTGGCTCAGAGTACACACGCAACCCCTCAGTAGGAGTGTATATAGGTATCTGGCGGTTGGTGAAATTTCAAAGTTGTTTATCTCTGTTCATACTTACAGGACCAGTACCAAATTTAGGGGTTTTAATAGTGAGCCCACTGGGAATGTTTTGGTAAAGAAAAAAAACATTTTGTAATTTGCGAAAAAAAGTTAAATTTTTGGTGCGCCCCTCCCAAGAAAAAAATGAACACGTCTAGGTATTTGATTTCTTTTTTTTTTCTAAACAAATTTTACATCATTTTGTCGCCAGGTTTTAAATTTTGCGAGAAAAAAATCTGTTAGTAGAAAGTTATAGTCATTTGAATTTTTTTAAGCCTAAAATATAATTTTACAAAAAATTCAAATGACTCTAACTTTCTCCTAACACATGTTTTTCTCTCAAAATGTAAAACCTGGCGACAAAATGATGTAAAATTTGTTTAGAAAAAAAAGAAAGCGAATACCTAGACGTGTTCATTTATTCTTGGGAGGGGCGCACCAAAAATTTAACTTTTTTTCGCAAACTTCAAAATGTTTTTTTCTCTACCAAAACATTCCCAGTGGGCTCACTATTAAAACCCCTAAATTTGGTACGGGTCCTGTAAGTATGAACAGAGATAAACAACTTTGAAATTTCACCAACCGCCACCACCATACCATCCGGACCAAAAGAACAGCCAGGCACACAGCGCATAATTGAGTCAAACACTTCGGTCCATTGATTTCGAATCACATAGATATTTATTTTCATTTTAGAGCAATCAAATTCCCAAGTTATTTATAACCCGGTAAGAGATATGGTCCCCTACCTAGTTTTTGAGGCAACGTCGATTCACCCTGATTCCTTGAGGGATTTGAAAGGCGTAATTTTGTTTGTCCTTTGCAGGCAGGTAGGAATGTAAGTATAGTGATATTTTGCGTGGTTTTTGGTTTTTCCTGACAGAACTTTATCTATAAACTTTGCAGAATGATGCATCAGTGTCAACTGTGTAGAAACGTGTATTCTTTTCATCTGAAACTGTCTTTCCAGGGGTTTGCTTGGTGGAATACAGAATACAGGAAAGTCATTACGGTAGCGCGCGGAGTCGGAATTATAGCGGTCGTTCTTTGTCCTACACACGCACAATGTGTGAAACAAAACAAAATGCTATTTTTGAACGGCTGCGTCTTCTCTTGCTGAAGGTCAAGCTTCGGTTGCACCTACATTCAATATATTAATAGTGAGACAGTCCTCCAGCGTTGCTGAAGGTCAATAAAAAATACTTATGAACAAAGTTGCAGATAGTCGTACATATAAAATTTCTGAAGAAAACAGGAGGATGTATTTCAGTTTCACTTAATTTCTTAAGATCGTCACTGACGTATTTAGAAACAATTACAATTATCCCAAGACTTACTTACTTACTTAAGTAACAGTAAATTTGTTTTAAAATCGATGACAATGGGTTGCAAGAAAGATCGAGGTGGATCCATTTCATTTTACAAACAAGTGCGAATTCTTATCTTTTAACGTTTCTAAAACAACTATTTGCAAAATGAAATAGATCCACTTCCCTCTTTTTTCGATTTTATTGTTTGGGACTTACAATTTTGGCAATTTAATTTTAATATTTACTCGGCATGATAGTATACAACTTTTCATGAGTGGGTCATAAATTTAGGTGTTTACCTTAAACCTAAAGATTATGATTTAGAAATATATAAAAACTTTCATATGTCGTAGGAATATTAGCATAATTAACTTTTTCTGTTAGTTTATGAGCTTCGACTGTACTCATCAGTGATCAGGGACGTTCCTCGAAATGGCTGGGCCTTCCTCCTATGCAAATGTTAACATTTGGGTCCTATATACAGGGTGCTCTAAAAAACATGTGCAATGGCTTAAAGGGAGACTCTTGAAAATAAACAAAGGCAAAAATATGAATATGGGTCCGCAGATGTTTTGTTTCAAAAATATATGGTATTAGTTTTTTTTCAGTTTTTTCAAAATATTTTCAAAATGGCTCTAGCAATTTTCATGAAATTTACGTTGTCAAGTACTTCAATTAAGCATAATTCTGACTATGAAAATACCTTGGCAGGTTTTGCAGGGGGTGTATGAGATGTTGGTAATTTTTTTTAAATAAAAACACTTTTAATAGAAACATGATTGTTTTCCCTTTCGATGTCAGTCAAATAGTATGTTAAATTCTTAACAAAACTTACCTCTTCAATTTTCACCTCGTTTAGGCGACAAATGCACTTTTATTAAGCCCCTACTGGTTTAGTGTTCCCAAACAGATAGAGGGCTTATCCTGCAATTTTTTTATTTCATAATATGAAAGTAGGTACTCCATTCGAAAAGCTTCCAAAAAATTAGAATTTTTTCTGATCAAATTCACCCTTAACATAGCGATCAAACATCGCTCATTATAAAACGGCAAGGTGGCCTCTGATGACGTAGTCTCACGATGGGCGAGCCAAATTTAAGAAATAAATTAAGGGTTGGTATCGCTGAAAAAAGTTTCCGACGATTCCGTACACAGTGGATTGGCTTTCGGGGTTATGTTAATACTAAAACGGCCGATAGGAGACATGGCGGTGTTGCCGTATCTTTAATTTGAGTCGTCATATTCAGGCGGACGAGGTTTGCTCAGGTTAAGTGGGGGGGGGGGGTGCACGGAGCACTAATTCTGCAAGTATAGCTTGCGCTAGACCGATTTTTTTATATTATTTTTCATTGCGATAAAAATATAAAGGGTAAAAGAACATTCAATTGTGTCCACCTGCAGATGTTTTTCCTTCCCGTCTTAACCTCCAATCCTTTAAATCCCGTGTCAATAGACTACATTTCCCTTCTCTTCAGATGCCCATTGTGCGTTAGTACTGGCTTGAAGTCTACGCGGGACGTATTAGATAAAAAAAATTCACCAGTGGACAAACCGGTTCTAGTCGGTCAGCGTGCAATCCTTGTTTACATAACGTAGCTAAAAAAGGATGACATGCTAACCAAAGAAACGGGTTTCTCCGCCGGTAAATTCGGAACAACATAATTTTTAATCTAGGCAACAAACATTTCAAGACCAGGGTCGGATTAGCAGCCAAAGTTCATTTTTGGTCCGCTTCATATGGATCGCGTGTTTTGACGTTTACTCTAGGACAGGCTGTAAAAATGTTCTTGTTAGTATTTCGAAGCTTTCTGTATAATGATCTATTAAAGATCTGCAAACAACCTTTATTTTGTTGCGTGCCGTAGTCAAGTAAAAAAAAAGGGAAAATAAAGGCATGATAAATAGAGAGGTAAACATCCTGTACCCTAAAGTAAAAGCAGGATCGCTATTATCAAATAAATTAATTATGTATGATTAACAATTCCAACACAAAAATGTAGAAATGTCATTTAGATATAAATATAGCGCATTGTGTTTACAGCGGAATATTTCGTGAAAAGTGTGTATTTTGTAATCTGCAGCAGCAATATTTATATTATATCTGTATTTGCGTGGTACTTATTTTAAAGATAAGTTTAATAAGCGTAAATTACTGACACTAATGAATTTTACATTCTTTTTCTTTATAGGACTTTAAACAACTTTTTTACTTCAGCATTTGCAAACAAAATACCAGAAGAAATTAACCCCGCTCCTAATAGTCCATGACGAAAAAAAGTCCATAGAATTACTGATCTTTCTTCATTCTCTCAAGTTTGCTGCCCTAGATTCGGACATTGTGGGCCTGAGCGCATTTATTGATGATTCCGGGCCTATACAAATTTTCTCGGACAGTCACCACATCTGTCTGTTTACAGTCTTCCTTCCTGACTTATAGTCTAGGTCTAGTCTCTGTATAGAAAAACGCTGCACCCTCCAGGAAACGTTTTCTGATACAAACGGTCCCAATAGGTACTTCGGAATGTAAATTTGGCGCCGTTTTTCAATAACTTAACCTAGAAATTTTATATTTTCCATGTATCATCTATAGACCTTGCAATTTAAAAATTATGAATCGTTTTACAACGGAAGAGCTAACGGTTAGCTAATTTTGAATTTGAATTATTATCTTTTTCGGCGAAGCTCATTTCCACCTCGGAGGTTACGTGAACACGCAAAATTGTGAGATTTGGGGAAGTGAAGATCCTCGAGTTATTAATAAACAACCTTTACATCCTCTTCAAGTAACCGTCAGGTGTGTATTGTGGGCTGGAGGTGTTATAGGGCCATTTTTTCATGAACATGAAGATAGGGAAACCATTAATGTTAATTGGTACCACAATATGTTCTCCATGCCCGCAAGAAACCTAAACTCCACCATCAAAAGCCCTGGTTTTCCAAGGTTTCTGATAAAGCCAGACTCAAAAAAGTCCAAACTCACAAAAAATTTCTTCAAAATCCTACACCGGAGAACCGTCAAATTTACACCTGCGGCGCGGCAAGAAATCAATGCAACACACCTATCTTAGAGTAAAAATGCTTTTAACAACCGCATAAAAAGTGCTTTTCTATTCCAACGGCAGCAAATCTTTCCGGTCACTTGCCAAAAACATTAGTCAAAACTTCTGTAGAAGCACTTTTCCTCTCTTGACCTCTGACGACAAAATTATTTCCACCTCTAAACTACTTGCCAAACAATTTTCTGTCAATTCCACCCTTATTCCTACTGCCAATTTTGCTCTTCCAACCGCTACGTCTGTACCCCACAAAATGCCCGACAAAATATTTAAGGTCATTCCTTAACACCAAAAAGTCCTCCGGTGTGGATGGCATGGCAATTGTTCTTTAAAAATGCTCTCCAGGACAGGATATCTACCCAGACATCTAGAAGACTGCTCGTGTACACCCTGTCCCGGAGAAAGGTTCCTTCCATCCAATTATAGGCATCCTATCTCTATTTTCTCTGTTGCCAGCAAAGTTCTGAAAAAAGTCATCAACTTGCAGATTCTAAAATATCTAGAAAAAACGCAAAATCATCCATGACCGACTGTACGGATTTCGGCACCAAAAATCCACAGCTGATCTCCTAAACTTTGTTACACATAACTGGAACAAGTCTCTCGAATTTCATGGCGAATTTCAGATTGTGCTGTTGGTATTTCCAAGGCCTTTGATCAAGTATGGCATGCCGCACTCCAGGCGCGACTCGTCCATAAAGTCATTTGGTCAATGACCCACCTAAATTTATTTTCAATGATCTACCTAATAATTTATTTTTTAAACCAAAAAATAAGTATCTTTTCCTTCAAAAAAGTTCAAGTACCATGTGAAAACTCCCCAAGAAAGAATTAAGCTTTTTTTTTTTTTTTTGTTTTCTCCTTGGGCTCCGTCCGAGACCGGAAGCACTGCGGCCACTAGAGGCCTATTGTGCCTACCCAATAACTTTTGTTACACCCACTCTGTTATCCCAGTTTCCTGCACAAGCCTGTACAGGTCCACAAGGGAGCGGGTGATCAATTCCTCCGGTTCTAACTTTGGTTGCCCGAACAGTTGGTGGCGCTTGCGATCTAGTGACTCGCAATTATATATAATGTGCTGAACTGTTTCCCTGTCCCTACCGCATAGTCTGCAGCTAAGGTCTCCCTGGTACAGTTTCATTTTGTTGAGAAGGTCCTTTACAGCCATGTGTCCTGTTAGTACCCCTACGATTGTCCTCAACTGGATCCTGCTCAGATTTAGCAGTTGCCTGGTGAGTCTAGGATTGGGATTTCCTATAGCGGCCTTGCTGTGGTTCAGTCCCTGTACTCCGTTCCAGTGGACTTTGTGTTGTTGTTTGATCCATCTGCTTACCGCCTCTCGTGCCGTGCACTTTGGTACCCCGAGAGATGGTTCTGGGCCAATGTATGGTGTAGCCGATCCCTGTCTAGCAAGTTCGTCGGCTTTTTCGTTACCAGTGATGCCCTTGTGTCCCGGTACCCACATGAGCTTCACTGAGTTTCTGGCAGCTAGCGCGCCAAGATCGTTTATGCACTCCCATACCAGTCCCGAAGTGACTCTGTGGCATGAGAGTGCCCTCAAAGCGGCCTGACTGTCTGAACAGATATAGATCCGCTTATTTGAATAAGCCCTCCTATTGTTTTCCAGCGCACATTGTAAGATGGCGTAGGTTTCTGCTTGGAATACCGTGGGGTACTTCCCCAAGGAAAAGGACATGTCCCTCCTTGGTCCGACCCCATGTACTCCTGCTCCGGTTCCCGCTTCGGTTTTTGATCCGTCGGTGTACCATATGATTGCCCCCGGAGGAAACTCTGGGTTTGTCGAAGTCCATTCCCTGCGATCCGCTATTACTACCTCGTAGGGGATGTTGTATTGGAATTTTGGAGTCATGTAGTCCGATCTCATTTCTAAATCGGGCCCTCCAATCTTCTCTCTTATGAGTTCATGTCCCGCCCTTTTCCGTAATGAAGAGGGCAGAGTGTTTTGCAGTCGATAGAGACCCATCCTCGCCTCTCCCTGGATGACCAGGTGCAAGGGAGGAAGGTCTAGGAGATTCTCCATCGCTGAGGTAGGGGTCGATCTCATTGCCCCTGTAATGCCCAGACAGGCTAGTCTTTGCAGACTGCTGAGCCTGAGCATTATTGTTTTCTGCGTTGCCTTGGTCCCCCAGACCAAGGCTGCATAAGTTATTGCGGGTTTCACCACTCTGGTGTACAGCCAGTGCACCATCTTAGGTGAGAGACCCCATGTTTTCCCATACGTTCGTCTGACCACCGCAAGGGTGATTTCCGCTTTTCGTATGGTTTTATCCACATGCTTGTTCCAGGTAAGTTTTGAGTCCAGTGTTACCCCCAAATACTTTACCTCTCCCTGCAGTGGAATTGTGACTCCTCGCAGGGTTAGAGGACCGAGCCCCTCCTTTTTCCTGCGGTTAGTGAACGGGACGATGACAGTCTTGTTTGGGCTTACATTAAGTCCTTCCTGTCCTACCCATTTTTCCACTACGGCGAGGGCGCTCCTCATGCAGTCCCTCACGGTTGTGTTGAATTTTCCTTGAGTCGTTATGACCAGGTCGTCTGCGTAGCCCAGGATCGAATAACCCCTTTGGCTTAGTTCTTTTAGAAGCCCGTCCATTACCAGGTTCCAGAGGAGGGGAGAAAGAACCCCCCCCTGAGGGCATCCCCCTGCCACCCGGGCTGCCAAAGTTTCACCGAGTAGATCTGTATAAATTACCCGGCTTTTAAGCATGCTTTCTACCCATCTGCAGCAGGTCTCATCTAGCCCGATGCCCCTGATTGCTCTGGATATAGATGTGAAGGATGTGTTGTCAAACGCTCCTTCAATGTCGAGAAATGCTCCGAGAAGCACTTCTCCGTTACCTATCGCGTTCTCCACTCTGCTAACTAGTTGGTGGAGTGCTAATTCGGTCGACCTTCCTGTTCTGTAGGCATGCTGGTCTTGATGAAATGGTCCGTCCCCCATTATAGCATCCCTTATATGCCTATCTAACAGTTTTTCTAGTGTTTTTACAACAAAGGATATTAGACTGATGGGTCTGAATGCCTTGGCGACCGAGTAGTTGGGACGTCCATGTTTCGGTATGAATACCACTTTGGTCAGTCTCCAGATCCTCGGTATGTGACCTAGGGCCAGACTGGCCCTTAGTATGTGACAAAGCTTGCTGACAAGTAGGTCTGATCCCTGCTGTAGCAACGCTGGACAAACTCCGTCTGGACCCGGAGATTTGTAGGGTTCAAATGAGTTTATAGCCCATTTTATTTTTTCAGGGGATATCACCTTCTTAGCAGCCTGCCAGTTGTCCCTATGAGCTCTGTTAGGAGCTTCATTAGGTCCTCCAAATCTCCAGGCTTCAGGTGTTTCCTTTATGAGTTTGGACCCAGGGAAGTGAACCCGAAACAGTTCGGTCATTGTTTCCGTCCCCGTTAATGTTTGCTCTCCATTCTCAGTGACAAGAGAGTTGATTGCAGGCTGAGTGTCCTTTGACAGTATCTTTGCGAGTCTGGCACATTCTGGAGTGCTTTCAATAGCCTCGCAGTGCCTTCTCCAGGATGCTCTCTTGGCCTTTCTCAGCGCTATGTTGTATTCAGTAAGGGTAGCCCTATACGCTTCCCAGTTGCCTGATCGTTTTGCCTGATTCCAGTTCTTTCTCACTTGTCCTCTTTTGGCCTCCAGGTCTGGTCCCCACCAGGGGACCTTCCGGGAGGAATTTGATGTAGTTTGAGGACAATTTGCTTCGAATGCCGAAATGGCCGCGTCCGTCAATTGATCCGCTACCAGTTCGAGGTCCGTCACGTTATTTATTACCTCTTTAAGCCCCTCCAGGTTACGTTCTAGGTCTACCCGATAGTTACCCCAGTTCGTTCTGCGAGGGTCGCGATAAGAGTTAGATTCCCGTTTTATACACGTTATTTCGTACCGTATATGTCTGTGGTCCGAGCAACTCTCTTCCTCAGACACATGCCAGTTTTTAATATAATTGCCGACGTAAGCCGTTGATATAGTTATATCTAAAACCTCCTGCCTTTGCCCCGTTACAAAAGTCGGATTATTACCTCTATTCATAATGTCTAAGTTATTTGCCATTAGGAATTGAAAGATGTGCTCACCTCTTTGATTGGTGTTAGTGCTGCCCCAGATGCTGTGGTGTGCGTTTGCATCACACCCGATGATCAGCTGCGATCCACTTCCTCCGCAGTCTCTCACCAGTTCCTCCACAGCGCTGGGTGGTGGCGATTCCGGGTCATCGTATGGGAAATAAGCCGATCCAATAGTGATATTCTTCGGCCCACCTCCCTCCGTGGTTGCTAGTCTTACTGCCACGAGATCCCTGAGACAGAACTTAGCCAGTGGCAGCATCCTTATATTCTTTTTAATTAAAATGCAGGTTCTCGGTCGGTCGGTGGTTCTATTGTAAACCAATTCACCACCTACTCCCGAGAGACCTTTTATTTTACCTTGGTTGACCCAAGGTTCTTGAATGAGGGCGATGTCGCAGTTCTCCATCACCCTACACAGGACAGCCGAGGCTGCCCTGCTGTGGTGAAGGTTAACCTGCACGACCCTCACTTTGAATGTAATTTTTCTTTTCTACTCCTGTCCATTCTTGTTCCCACGAGTCTGGGGGAAAGGGTGGTCCGCACCGGCAGCGCCCCCTTGCCGGTGTAAGGCTGCTTACTCCGGGATGTCGCCTGGTGTCCCGGAGGCTCCGTTTCAAACGCCTGATTACGGCTCAGGCGCCATTCGTCCCTTTGGCACGGGTCGCGTCACACCGTGGGATTAAGCCGCATGTGTTAGATGTAGGTGAAGTGTAGGTGTTGTAGTGTGCTCACCGCTGTACCCCGCCGCTCCGCGCAGCAGGACAGGCAGTGAGCTGGTGTTAAATGTGTAGTGTTGTAGTGTGGGCACCACTGTGCAGTTGTATCCTTCTTAGTCTGGCTTCTAACCTCAGAGACCTTCCCAGCATGGTTGAACCTAGCTGGCCTAGCCCTCCGAGTCAATGAAGCTCGCAAGCCCCGCCGGTACGTCAAACCGAGGATACGATGGGGGGAATTAAGCTTGCTCCGGACTCGCCGTATTTTAAATTGACCTCATAGGTGCATATGGAATATATAAAATGCATTAAAGCTAAGAGAGAAACAAAGATACGCGCTTTAGGAAGTTAAAAAGAGACACAACTTGTCGACGGCCCACAAACAGTATTGGGGCGCGCGTGGCCGTCAACGCCGCCGCGCCGATTTTCGGGTTCGTCCAAATTCTGGCTCACTAATTTAAATCTGACCTATTTATAATTAGAACAATATTCGCGATACATTTAATATAAGCTTACCTAATTTTATTTAATATTTAGGTAAATAATAATAATAATAATAATAATAATAATAATAATAATAATAATAATAATAATAATAATAATAATAGTAACAATAATAATAATAATACTAATACTAATAATAATAATAATAATAATAGTAATAATTGTAACTGTGCATTAAACCTACAGTAATTACGACTTTGACAATATCTTGGCAACGCAGCACTCGACGAATTAATATGTCCGAATTGTATCCATGCTGCCGCCAAGCTCTTGTTCATCGTTTATTATTATTAGTCGCCCGTCGCCGGACTCACTGGCATTTGCCAAGTTGAAGAAGTGTTTCGTCTTTCGACCTAATTTTGCTGTGTCTGTTTGGATATTATTTGATATTTGTCTTGAGTCATTTGTGTAGTACTAGTAGGTACTTGAGTACTTATGTTAACAAACAATGTCTTTAACAGTGCAAGAAATACTGCAGTGTAAAATAAGTAGTACATTAAGATTTGAAAAACGTTTAGAAATTTAAGAAAAAGGATGCCCCAAACCTGTTCTGGATCTTAAACAGACCACGAAAGGCAGAGCGAACGACAACAGGGATTTTAAGCCACGTATGTACAATAGTTTTGACTGTATTTGCGGGTTTAACGTAAAAAATGCCTATTTTGTTTTCCGTGTGTTTTGTTTTGTACCGATGATTTGTTATGGACTAAAACTGGCGTTACTGACATCAGACATTTAGATAATAAATATGAGATAATAAACGTTTCCAAGCTTAAATCAGAATGCAAGTTTTATTTAGTCGTGAAGATTTTTATAGTGCGGGTGTTGTTGCCATTTTACATCTCTTGTTAGAAATGAACCTCAGGGAAACTTTTTCGGAAAGCGTAAAATTATTAGAGATTTTATGTACTATTCCAATGACGACATGGGACAGTGGAAAGTGAGAGGTACTTTTCGACACTAAAATAATTAAGACTTTCTTAAGAAATACAATGGGGGAGTCAAGGTTACGCGCTTTGGCTATGTTAAGCGTTGAAAAACCTTTTATTAGAATTATTTATAATTTTAATGAGCTAGTGATTGACAGAAGGATAGAAGAATCGATTTGATATACAAACACATTTAACTGCATAAAAGGTGAGTAAATTATAAAAAAAAATATATTAAAAAGGTTTGCACGTAATTTAAAAAAAGTCGCAACAAAAATGCAATTTTAATATTTTGTTTTTTACAGTGTTATTTGAAGGTAAATAATTTCTTGGCAGAACTAGGCACATTGTTAAAAAGCCTTCGTTAATTAAAAAAGTGTATTTTGCTTGTTACGTTGATATCACTAGTTGCTCACAAAATTTGACCCACCTGTAAAAAAACTGACGAGCCGCGCCTGCCGCACTCCTCAACAAACTACCTTCTTAGGCTACTTTCACACGGACGGTTTTCTGTCGTGGTCGTGTACGGCAACGATATCGTATAGCATTGTTTTAAATGAAAGCTTTCACACCACACGATTTTAATCGGAACCGTACACGTGTAAATACATGCACAGTTTTTTTTTCCACGACACGATCGCTGCACGGCCACGACAGAAAACCGTCCGTGTGAAAGAAGCCTTAGGCTACTTTCACACGGACGGTTTTCTGTCGTGGTCGTGTACGGCAACGATATCGTATAGCATTGTTTTAAATGACAGCTTTCACACCACACGATTTTAATCGGAACCGTACACGTGTAAATACAAGCACAGTTTTTTTCCACGACACGATCGCTGCACGACCACGACAGAAAACCGTCCGTGTGAAAGTCTACTTTCACACGGACCGTTTTCTGTCGTAGCCGTGCAGCGATCGTGTCGTGGAAAAAAACTGTGCTTGTATTTACACGTGTACGGTTCCGATTAAAATCGTGTGGTGTGAAAGCTTTCATTTAAAACAATGCTATACGATATCGTTGCCGTACACGACCACGACAGAAAACCGTCCGTGTGAAAGTAGCCTAACGGTCTTCCTTCCAAATTATGTACCTGGATTGGTAGCTTTCTTTCTTATCGGCGCATGTGTGTCGTGGTAGACGGTCACTCATCTAATTTCCATGCTATCAATGCTGGCAAGGTTCAGTCCTAGCATTAACCCTATTTCTTTTTCACATTAATGACCTGCTCTCTGCAACTACCAATCCCATCCACAGTTAAGCTGACGATAGTACGCTTTATTCCAACATTAATTTTTTCAGACAAGTCTTGAAACAAGAGCTGGATAGTAGACGCAATCTATGGTCCTATCCCTTTGCCAAGAACTTCAATTAATCTTAGACTGGGATGCCAAAAATCTAGTTTAGGTCAACGCCACCAAAACCCAGTCTTGCTCCCTGTCATGCAAAAAATCCGGCACTTACCCCATCCACGTGAATGACCAAGCCACAGATCTTATTGGCATCGCTTTCGACCATGATCTCAACTGGCACAAACATATTACTTCAATAGCCACGTCAGCTCCTAAAAATTTTGGATTTCTCTTTCGAGCCAGAAAATACTTCTCCCCTTTCAACTTCACTCTCTGTTGGTCCCTTTTCTATGCCGATACTTTTACGGAGTTTTCTCTGAAGAACTAGGCGCTGTAATTGCCCCCTTGACTGTTTCTACAGAACAAGAGGCGCGTTACGTATGCATTGCTTTACAGTGCAGCTACAAAAGCCTAGAACATCCCACTTCTCTCGCTCATTCATACCTAGCGTCTCCAGATTATGGAACAAATTGACTACAGATGTTTTCCCTTCCCATCTTCCACTTTCTTAAATCCCATGTAAATAGATTACATTTCCCTTTTCCTTAGCATAGCTTCTGATAGGTCTTAAGAGCAGTATTATTTCCGGAATTTACTTAGTTTCCAAACGATCTTTATTTAAAAATTGTTGCTAAAATCAATTTAGTTTCATTGTTGTAAAAAATAGGTACCCACTTAAATTGCCTCCTTCTTTACAAATTTACGAATAATAACTAAGAAATAAATTCACAGTACCTTGGATGCCTTATTCCTACACTCGTTAATTTAAACCTTTGAATGTCAAATCAAACTGGTATTAGTAATAACGAATCTGGCAGTTGATTTCCTTAATAAATTATATGTATTTTTATGTGTCTGCACTAAAAAGTCTTCTTTATAGGAAATAACTCACAAACAACAATACTTACTTATTTTCACAAGTTGAGGATCAGTTCCACCTGAAGCTATTTGTCAAAAATCTTCGGTGATGATAAGGACCCAGTAACCTATTAACTTTAATCAGTGCTAGTGCGCAACTAATATTAAACAATAAAAACTTTCGAATGAAGTACCTTTAGAGTGTTATATTTTAATCCACGTCTTATAACATTTTACTCGGTATAAAGTCAAAAATAAACAAGAGCTAAGTAAATATATTTGATGCCGAAAATAATGTTATACTGTGTTTCAAAATTATATAAAGTTCGATCTTGTTGGCATCGCTGTTGAACATGATCTCAGTTGGCACAAACACATTACTTCGGTAGCCATGCACATCGGCAGCTAAATAGCTTGGTTTTCTCTTTCGAGTCAGAAAATACTTCTCCCATTCCAATTTATACACTCTCTATGATTTCCAAATAAGACCCAACCTAGAGTACTGCTCCTACATCTCGGGAGCGGCATCACCTTCGATACTTAACATCCGTGATTCTATCCAAAAGAGACCCATTCGACTCATCAATGACCCAGTCCTCACAAGAAAAGTGCCTTCTCTCGCTCATTGCCGCGCTGTTGGGGATTTATCCCTTTTCTACCGGTAGGTACTTCCACGGATTTTGCACTGAAGAACTAGCTGGTATTATTTCCCCCTTGACTGTTCCTAACAGAACAACAAGAGGCGCGTTACGTATGTATCCCATTACTGTCCAGCTACAAATGCCTAGAACAGACTCTCGCTCACTCATACCTAGGGTCTCCAGATTATGGAACAAATTGCCTGCAAGTGTTTTCCCTTCCCGTCCCAACACCCAATCCTTTAAATCCCGCGTCAATAGACTACATTTTCCTTCTCTTCAGACGCCCACGGTACGTTAGTACTTAGGCAGGTACTTAGGTACAAGAACATTATAAGTCTATGAAAACTTAGCTGCCTTAGTAAACCCACACGGGGCAAGTAACACCTCATTTAAAAAAAAATTAAATCTCTGTTTATTTCCGAAGGTTCAAGAAATTGACTTGGACCTTTTCCAAATGGCGGCCACTATGTCTTGTGGTAAAATCCTCACGGGGCATGTAACACCTGATTTTAAAAATCTTTCAAATCTCTGTTTATTTCCGAAGTTTCCAGAAATGGACTTGGACCTTTTCCAAATGGCGGCCAATTAAAACTGCCATTAGGTTTTGTGAAAAATTTAAACTTGAAACGTTTTTATTATTGAGACAAAAGGCACAAATATCTAAGACAATACCTTTTCGCTATATTCCACGCAGTGCATTAAATCATATAAGATACCCACTGGCCCAGCCTGGCCCACTTTGGCTGAGTATTCCAAAAGTTGCGTCGGCTTCGTAACGACAACAGATTTTTCGTATTGGTATTAAATTTTAATACACGGACTCACAAAAAAAGTGTACTACGAACCCAGGTTTATGTTTACCAATTACAGAACTTAATAGCTTTTGAATGAATTATTGTTAAGGAAAGTTTATTTATATTTTTATTATAGCGATATTTTTTCATAACAATTTTATGCTACGAATGCGAACTACGATTTATTTTTATTTAATATACAGGATCAAACCAAATTTAATTTTTTTAGACACCGTGTAGAATGGCCTAGCTACAATAATGAATTTATATAAAGGTAATTTGTAACCTAATCGTTGCAGATCTTTTTGTTTTTTGATTCACTGTCGTATCTGTTTTTCTGTATATTTTTTAATCAGTTTCTAAACTACTCAAATTTTAGTTTTTGTATTTTCGAAATGTATTTTCAAACAATTGTGTTTCCCTTATGTTGAACCATAGCATATGTGCTAAGTTAATTTTTTAAGGTTGAACCAACAACGGTTATAGCGATCTGTGGTATGGAATGTGGGCAGTATTTAGGATCTGTAGAACACTAGGTTGGACCTGTGGTGCGGGGTGCGGGCCCTACCGGGGGAATATTTTTTAAAAATTAACCTGCAAAAATCGCATTTTAGAGCAATTTTTTCCCGTTTCCACGCCACGCCAAGCGATCAAGATTCCTGAATGCTGACTTAACTTATATCAGCTGTCCACCGCAGAGTTCAGCCAAATTAGTCCACACAAAATAACTGCGTCGACGTCTTTTCCAGCTCCAGTTTTAAAACAAAGACATTTTCTATTTTAGCCTATTCAAAATTAAAATTTTTAAACAATTTTTTTGTGGTGCGGGCCCATAGGCTACAGCCTAGATGGCCTGCGCGTAAATGCGGCCCTAAATGTGGGGCGGAAGGGCAAAGTCACAGAATCATCCGATTGAAGTTTTAGAACACTAATTTTGCGTTAATTTGGAAAAGAAAAAGTTCGTTATTATTTTATTTATTATTTTATACCACAACGCCTTTTAAACACCAACTTCACAATAGAGTTGCCTGTACCCTCTTTTATCTTACAATGTTATGATAAGACAATATTTAACATTCTTTTTGGTACTTGGTATATCCTTGTGTACATTTCACGGTTGTATATCAATATAAATTAAATTCGGTATGTGATATTATATAAACCTAAAATAATCATATTATGTGATTAAATATTTAATACCATAACATACCAGGATACAGACAAGGAAGCATACTATTGGTAGTGATCCAGGAATTTTGTTCTGGCTCAAACTCGAGAAAGTAAATTTTGAATAATATAATGGTATGCAGTGGCGGCTCCAGGGGGACCTGGGCCCCCAAACCAAATACTTCGCTGCATAAAAAATTAAGCAGCAAGAGCAAAAATTACTTAGCGATGACAACTTTTGTTATCCCTTTCTTTGTCTTATACAAATCGCTGGCCGATTTTTAACTTTTTACTTATTTTGCCTCAAAGCGCGACAAACTTTACTTTTACTTTTTTGCTGTGAAACAAAGACAAATTTATTTCCGTAAGTTATTAAGGTTTAATTGAGTTGCCTTGTTCGTTGATGTTTCGTCAAAAAATTATACCTTTAAACAGCGGCGTAGCTAGGGTAAGTGACACCCGGGGCGGGTATCAACGGTATCACCCCATGGTAGGGAATAAAGGTTAAAAAAATGCGCCGCCGGCGAAAATTTTTTGGGTGCCACGCCCAAACTAACCCATTTGGATTATCTACTTTTGGCGACAAAATTTCTATTTTATCAAAAAAATATTTTTTTCACATTTTTATTGATACTTCTGGATTTTTAAATAGGAAAAATTTCAAATGGGCAATTTTTTAAAAATAATTAATAGAGCCCTACAATTAAAAAAAATCTTCGATTCTATTCGATTATAAACTCCAAAAAATTTAAAGCAATCCAGTTTTAGCTAAGGTTCTTCACAAGTAAGGAACAATTTTCTTTTATTTTAATTGTAAGTATCGCATTTTTACAATCACTAGGCACACTAAACACTGACGCCACAAATATAAAACTGAACAATACTATTTTATTAATTAAAATATTTGGACGGGATAGGTTTGCCAGACGTCCCAATTTTATCGGGACAGTCCCGATTTCAAAGGGTATGTCCTGCACCCCTACACTCTTCAAATCGGCGATGTGTCTCGATTTTTAAAATTTAGTTTTAGTTTAAGTGGTACTGACTGTTCTTAGTTTAAGATGTATGGTTTTTAAAGCTATACTATATTTTTTACGTTTGATTTTCATTAAAAGTTTATATGTTTGCTTTTCAGTTCATTTATTAAATAAATATTATTTCATATATTATTCATATATTAAAAAATAGCATCCCGATTTTTTGACCCAGGTCCAGATTTCTAAGCAGCTTTTAAACGCTGATAACCCGATTTTGAAGATGTTGGATCTGGCAACCCTAAGTCAGGGATGACCATTGAAAGCCAATACTTTTAAAATAACAGTATATTCAAAGAATTTAATTATTTATTTATTAAATTTACGGGGAATCCCCATTTTTACGATATAACAAATCTTCAAATAAACTGCTGGCCAATTCAAGCGGGACAAACTAAATTTTTGATAAAATTTAGAGTGGAATATTTTCGAAACGAAAAAAAATTTTGATTTAACTTTTTCAGTATGTAATTGAATAGTTCTTCTAGTTTTTATACTTTAAGGCACTATTGCTAGCAGTCGCTGCAACTCTATTTTACAGGGTGTTAAGTGAAACCCTGACTTTTTTGGAAAAGTTTTCCAGTTCCGAGAATCTAGGAAGAATTTTTTTTGAATTTTCTTTTCATACTAAAATGATCCATGGTCAAATACAAAAAAACAATTTCTCCGGATTTTCTCTATTTTCATTTGTTTTCCGTATACAGGGGTTAGTCGAAATTATCGACTTCTTCTTACAAAGGAACCCCTAATTTGGCCGTTTATTCACAAAAAGCGAAAGACCAAGTAAATTTGTAGTTTGAAGTAGTCCAGCTAACAAAATTAATACAAATTTTTGTACAGGGTGTAGCAAGTTTGGATCACGGGCTAGTAAATTATTATTTTTTAATTTCTACTACTTTTTCCTAAGTTAACTATTAATTATCACGTGCTACGTTAAAGGGTTAAAATTTGTTAGGTCCGATAACAGTACTGGATAGAAAGATCCTTTTTGCCCAAACGGGTTTTTCATTTTTTGTCTAGTCCCATTTTTAGTGATTAAACGGCTCGCATTTTGAACCTAACTTTTTGCAATTGCATCCATGAACGATTGAAGTGAGAGTGCTTTTTTGGTGGTACATAATGAATGTTTTATCCAACCAAAAAACATGTAGTGGCCAAACAGCTAATGATGCTTATTCGAAGAATTTTTTAGCATTATACAGGGTTGCAAAAAATATACCACCTATACTTTGCAGGTGGATTTCTGTTAATTTAGCGGCGTTTCTATTTCTTAGTCAAAAGATCTAGTAGGCCAAAAAATAAAACATTTTCTTTGCTATTGACAGTTACCAAGGCAACAAAGTATTCTTCTTTGAATTGGTGCGTTATTATCCTTTATAATGGCTCGATTAAGTGCAAAAGAACAAGCTAATTGTTTGCGTTTACTACAAGATGGGGTAAAAATTAGTATTATTGCGGATATGTACGGGGTTGGGCGAAGTACAATATCTCGACTGTGTCAACGCTTCCACGAAACGGGAAGTGCAAACTATCGTTATGGGGGAGGTCGCCAAAAGAAAGTCGGCATTGCAGATGAAAGATGGTTGGTTAGAGAGGCTCGTCGAAGGCGAAAAATTCCATCAGAGAAAATTAACCAGGAGTTCAGAGCAAGAACACACATTCGTGTGAGCAATAGGACCATTAGAAGAACTTTAAACAATAATAACTTAAGGTGAGTTACTTCAAATGAGATCTTATTTTTTGTACCAATATTTTTAGTGTTTCATTTTAGTAAGTCGGCTATTATAATATCGACGTCAGCTGAGGCGTGAATCTTGGATTTTGCGCACCGATATTATAAATGTAAACTTGAACTAAGTTGTTCATAAATTAAAGTTTTGATAGGCGACCCTAAACACATTATTTGTGCTTGCAGCGTAATGTTCCTTAGTTCTTCCCTAGAACTAACGTTATGAAAATTGACCTAATTTTGCATTTTAGTATAATAAAAGCTACTGTTGGCTTATTTATTGGTTCATTCCCTACACCTATAGGTACTACAGATTTTTAAGCCAAAATTTTAATTTTAGAGCTCGGCGACGTGCTAAATGTGTGCGACTTCTACCACAGCATAGGCGAAGACGTCTCCAGTGGGCATATGAACATCGCAATTGGCCATTAGATAACTGGGAAAACTGCATGTTTGTAGACGAGTCAAGATTTAATTTAATTCACTCGGACGGCAGAATATTAGTTTGGCGTGAACGTGGCGAACGGTATATGGAGGAGAATATGGCTCCTCAGGAACCTTTTGGTGGTGGAGGCGTTACTGTTTGGGGTGGTGTAATGTTTAATGGCAAAACGGAACTTTTTTTAACATTGGAGCCCATTAACGGTCAGGTATATAGGGACGAAATTTTAAGCAATATCGTTCTACCATTTGCAAACAATTTTGGGAACGATTTTGTGCTAATTGACGATAACGCCAGACCTCATAGAGCACGCATTGTGCAAGAGTTTTTGGAAGCTAATAATATTACCAGGATGGTCTGGCCTGCAAAATCACCAGACATGAATATTATCGAACACGTCTGGTCTAAATTGAAATTATTGGTAAGTTCTAGGGAAGATCCTCCTCAGACTCTAGAACAACTTGCAGACGCCATTGTTCAGGAGTGGGAAAATATTCAGCAAGAATTTGTCAATAATTTGGTAATAAGCATGCCTCGAAGATGCCAAGAGATAATAAATGTAAGGGGAGGTCCTACTAGGTATTAAGATTTGTTTTGTTTTCGTTAGTTGCAAGTTTTTATAATACCTTCAAGTAAAAAAAATGTTCTATAATTTAAAACGTTTTCTGTTTACCTATAAAAGTAACAACCAAAATTTACATTTTGGATCTCCTAAAGTAATGCCGGGAAAAATAACTACTAAATTTGAAAATTACGTATCTTTTCGAGTACTTTCAAAAGTAATTAAATCTTCTGAAATTTCTATACCTTCTAAAAACTACGCTATACAGAATTTTATAACTTGTTCAGTTGAATTCACTATCCATCTCCAATTTTTGACGAGAAAAATGTACTCCGTGACTATTAATTTAAGACACTTCTTATTAATTAAAATTTCTCAATGCCATGTACTGACTTTTTAGAGCAGTGGTAAAATATTTTTCTTTTATAATGAATAATCGAAGTTTACGAAAATCCAAAGATATCGAGAAACACGTGGCTTCTATTATAAGTAGTAACTTCTGCACAATCCTGTATAATGTGAAAAAGTTCCGAATGAATATTATTCTTTTTATCTGTATCGTTACTAGATTTTATTAATAATAAGTAGGACATTTTCTTTAATAATTATTAATATAGCAAAAAGGAACTTTATGAATACCTAAAGGACTCTAAAATCACATGATTTTCATATAAAATGTAGGTGATATGTTTTGGGCAAACGCGGACAAAAGCAGCGAATAAGCATCTTTAGCTCTATGGCCACGACACTTTTTTATTGGTTGGTTAAACCAATAAACGATGTCCACTTCAATAGTTCATGAATGCAATCGCAAAAAGTTAAGTTTTAAACGCAAGCCATTTGTATCACTAAAAATGGGACCAGACAAAAAAATTCAAAAACAGTTTCGGCAAAAAGTTCCAAGAAAATTGGGACTATATTCAATTAATTTGAAAATCACATGACTTCCATATAAAGTATAGGTGGTATATTTTTTGCAACCCTGTATAATGCTAAAAAATTCTTCGAATAAGCATCATTAGCTGTTTGGCCACTACATGTTTTTTGGTTGGATAAAACATTCATTATGTACCACCAAAAAAGCACTCTCACTTCAATCGTTCATGGATGCAATTGCAAAAAGTTAGGTTCAAAATGCGAGCCGTTTAATCACTAAAAATGGGACTAGACAAAAAATGAAAAACCCGTTTGGGCAAAAAGGATCTTTCTAACCAGTACTGTTATCGGACCTAACAAATTTTAACCCTTTAACGTAGCACGTGATAATTAATAGTTAACTTAGGAAAAAGTAGTAGAAATTAAAAAATAATAATTTACTAGCCCGTGATCCAAACTTGCTACACCCTGTACAAAAATTTGTATTAATTTTGTTAGCTGGACTACTTCAAACTACAAATTTACTTGGTCTTTCGCTTTTTGTGAATAAACGGCCAAATTAGGGGTTCCTTTGTAAGAAGAAGTCGATAATTTCGACTAACCCCTGTATACGGAAAACAAATGAAAATAGAGAAAATCCGGAGAAATTGTTTTTTTGTATTTGACCATGGATCATTTTAGTATGAAAAGAAAATTCAAAAAAAATTCTTCCTAGATTCTCGGAACTGGAAAACTTTTCCAAAAAAGTCAGGGTTTCACTTAACACCCTGTAAAATAGAGTTGCAGCGACTGCTAGCAATAGTGCCTTGAAGTATAAAAACTAGAAGAACTATTCAATTACATACTGAAAAAGTTAAATCAAAATCTTTTTTCGTTTCGAAAATATTCCACTCTAAATTTTATCAAAAATTTAGTTTGTCCCGCTTGAATTGGCCAGCAGTTTAGTTAACAATAGGTAGCCGACATAAAAATTTATATTAAACATGCAACAAGAGTAAATGTACAAAAACATCTCAACAATCGACAAGGAAACACTAAAAGTTACATGATTTAATCAATCTCCTGTAACCCAACAACGTGCATCTATCTGAATATACCTACATATCTACATTCTATTCAATAAATTTAGAGTCCTGTCAATAGGAGCATTTTGACCATTGTTACATAAAAAAACGTTCAGGTCACCACTTTGCCTTTAATTTATGACCTTTGGCGTCCGATATAGATTTAGCGATTCTTCCCTAACACGTGTTTTTCTAAGAACAAATTGAATGCCCTTGGCCTTTCTTTAACCGTAACCATAAATGATGGTACAATATAACAATACCAACATAAAGAATGCAAGGAAGTGTTTGAAAGTTGAAAAGACAGCTGTGGTTTGTTCACAGAAATTTAAAAATGCTTGCGATTTGGAATATGAAATTTATAAAGATTAGCTTTGTTTTAGATTATAATAATGAGAAATAATAAATTTTTGTTTTTTTTTATTGATTTTTATGACCATATTTTCCATGGCATGAGCTCAAGCCCACTGATGTCACCCCCCTAGGTATGGTACCCGGGGCGGACCGCCCCCCCGCCCCATCCTTGCTACGCCGCTGGCCTTTAAAAAATTAATTTTCAAAAGATTTTTTTTTTAAAACTTACTTTCGGCAAATGGTTGCAAAATTTTTTTGAAAATGGGGTTTTCAAAGAAAAAACCTTTAATAAATATTCGAAAAATGTGTTGTTCAGAAATGTTTACTTTTATTCGAAAAATTTACGGAGATCCGTTATAAACTGATTTCCAAAAAACAATAATTTGGTATATACATTTAGATCATGTATTAACTAAAAGTAAAGTACCAAATGCCAATTCCACCTTTAATTCCTCCTGCCAATTTCGCTCTTCCAACCGCTACTACATAATATTTAAAGGTCAAACAAGTTCAAAAAATTCTTCTATCCCTCGACACCAAAAAGTCCTCTAGCCTGGACGGCATACCAGCAGTTGTTCTAAACAAATGCGCTCCAGAACTTGCACTCATCTTAACTCGTCTTTTCCAGACCTCCTATAACAAGGGTATCTTCCCAGATAGCTGGAAGACTGCTTGTGTGCAGCCTGTCCCCCGAAGAAAGGTCCCAAGTCCCTTCCATACAATTAAAGACCCATCTCTCTGCTGTCAGCAGTGTTATGGAGAAAGTCATCAACTTACAAATTTTATAATATCTAGAAAAACACAATATCATCTATGACAGACAGCACGGATTTCATCACCAAAGATCCACGGCTGATCTCCTTACCTTTGTCACCCATAACTGAAAAAGTCTCTCGAATTTTTCTCTTGATACTTTCAAGGCCTTTGACCAAGAATGGCATGCCGCACTCCTCAACAAACTACCTTCTTACGGTCGTCCTCCCAATCTATGTACCTGGATCGGTACCTTTCTTTCAAATCAGCGCATATTTAATTTTGTCGTGGTGGACGGTTACTCATCTAACTGCCACCCTATCAATGCTGGTGTACCCCAAGGTTCAGTTCTGGCACCAACCCTATTTCTTCTTTCCAATAATGACCTGGTCTCTACTATCAATCACATCCACAGTTATGCTGACGATAGTACCCTTCACTTCAGCATTAATTTTTTCAGACAGGCCTCGAATCAAGAGCTGGATAACAGACGCAGATCTATGCACCTATTCCTTTCCCAAGATCTTCAATTAATCTTATACTGGAGCGCCAAGAACCTTGGCTCAACGCCTCCAAAACCCAGTTTTGCTCCCTGTCACTTAAAAAATTCAACAATTACCCCATCCACATGAATGGCCAAGTCCTACACAACAATAAAGCGTCCGATCTTGTCGGCATCGCTTTCGAACATTATCTCAGCTGGCACAAACACATTGCTTCATTAGCCGCATCAGCAGCCAAAAAGCTTGGTTTTTTTCCTTCGAGCCAGAAAATACTTCTCCCCTTCCAATTTACACACTATCTATGTTTCCCAAATAAGTCCTAACCTACTGCCCCCACATCTGGGGAGCAGCATAACTTCCGAACTTAACATCATTGATTCTTACCTAAAGAGAGACTCACCAATGACCCAGTCCTCACAAGAAAACTCCCTTCTCCCGGTCATTGTCACGCTGTTGGGAATTTATCCCTTTTCTCGATACTTCCACGAATTTTGCTCTGAAAACCTAGCCGTTATAATTCACTATTCCTAACAGAACAACAAGAGGTGCGTAACGTTCCTTTACTACAAAAGCCAAGAACATCCCAGTTCTCTCGCCCATTCATGCCTCCAGATTATGGAACAAATTGCTTGCCAAGCAAACCCAACCGGTACGTTAGTACTTAGGCTTGAAGTCTACGTGGGCTGTCAGATAAAAAAAAGTAAGATGTTCTCTCGGGTCATCGATATACACACCTGATG
This sequence comes from Philopedon plagiatum, assembly GCA_963971165.1. NCBI lineage: Eukaryota > Metazoa > Arthropoda > Insecta > Coleoptera > Curculionidae > Philopedon > Philopedon plagiatum. Next base: position 17,338,816 of record OZ020196.1, on the reverse strand, counting down.
GTGTGGTTTACGGCCCTTCCACGCCGGGACCTACAGTTTATCCGAACCACCGCCTACAGTGTCACAGTGCAGAGCCTGCACCCCAACGGCTATCAACCCTTAGGTTCGTGTCACATTATGTGGCCATTTTTTCTTACCTACCGACTGGGGAGTGTGAAACGAAGTGTGATACTTTGCGTAACGTAGAGTGGGCCCAGAAATTTTTAAGGTTCAGAATTTGAACCTACGCCGAATGAAACTAGGATTATAAGGCTGACCCCTTAACTAATCGAGCCACCGCCGACCTATGGTTAATCGATTTCTTCCTGCGGTAGTTTGGAACCAGCCAGATCCAATCATCTTCTAGGAAAACAGTTTGTTCATCGAGTTCGGATAATCTTATTGTCTCTGACTAATTTCAAAGTGCTGCAGAAACAAACCCAATATTATCTTAACAAGTAGTAAGTTTTTCAGGATCGTATTGCTTTATGTTTGTCTGTCTATCTTAACTATTAGAATTAAAAATTAAAAAATTAAACAGCATTTTAAAATTTTATTAAATAGTAAAAATAGGATGTCTCTGTTCACATCACCATATTTCATGAGGGAAGTTTGGGGAACAAGCATCGGCAGGTACTGGGTATCAATAAAATTTAGGAATAAGTCATGTAAATAAAAAGGGAGCAACTTTAAAAAGTTTTATATTTTATAAACAGAAACATCAACAAAAATCACTACAGCCCTACTACCAATAATTAATAATTCTTAAAATTACCACAAATCAACTAATCTGTATAAATTTCGATTTAACAAATAAGACAAAAACAACGATCAACTAAAAATAAATAAACTCTTTTCTAACAAAATAAAAAAAAAATTGATGCACAACAAATAATACAGTCGTCAAAAATATAAAGTTTCAACATCTCACGTAAATTTCTCATCTCTACGGTTGCTTTCATTAAGAATTATTACAAGATGAAAGTGATAAAATATATGGTTTTTAGGAGGGGTATTAAGCGCCCAATGGTTTTATTAACATCGCTGTTGGTAAGTTATTTGATACAGAAAAAATCAACGACTTTCCGGTACACACATAAAAAAGACATTTTTTTATCAGGGACAGCCCACGTAGACTTCAAGTCTAAATACTAAAGTACCGTGGGCGTCTGAAGAGAAGGGAAATGTAATCTATTCAAAGGGATTTACAGGGTTGGAGGTTGGGAGGACAAGGGAAAACATCTGAAGGCAATTTGTTCCATAATCTGGAGACCCTAGGTATGAATGAGCGAGATAATAGGGATGTTCTAGGCTGTTGTAGCTGGACGGTAAACGGATGCATACGTAACGCGGCTCTTATTGTTCTGTTAGAAACAGTCAACGGGGGAATTATAGGGGCTAGTTCTTCAGAGCAAAATCCGTGGAAGTATCGGTAGAAAAGGGATAAATCCCCAACAGCGCGGCGATGAGCAAGAGAAGAGAGTTTTCTTGTAAGGACTGAGTCATTCATGAGTCAAATGGCTCTCTTTTGGATCAAGGATGTTAAGTGTCAAAGGTGATGCCGCTTCCCAGATGTGGGACAGTACTCTAGGTTAGGTCTTATTTGGGAAACAGAGAGTGTGCAAGTTGGAAGAAGAGAAGTATTTTCAGGCTTGAAAGAGAAAACCAAGCTTTTTAGCTGCTGATGTGGCTATTGATGTAATATGTTGGTGCCAACTGAGATCATGTCCGAAGCGATGCCAACAAGATCGAAGGTTTCATTGTTCTGTCGGGCTTGGCCATTCATGTGATGGGGTAAGTGTTGCCGGAAATTTTGCGTGGCAGGGATCAAGACTGGCTTTGGAGGCATTGAACTGGATTTTAGAACCCCAGTCTAAGAGTATTTATAATGTATCAAAGAAATCACACATTTATATTTTTTTCTTGAATATCGTGCTCCGAAAAACTAAAAAATAAAATTTTGATTTGTTTAATGAAAAGTGTGTTATGTGTCTACACTGTAGATGTTGAATAATTGGATTTTTATAGCAAACAACTAAACAACAACAACAATGCTAAGAAAACACAATAATAGTCATGAGGGCTGAACACCGCTCTTAAAACTACCTATTGCTTGTGGCACAATTTCAGCAAAATGTTCAAACATTATGTCTTTACGGCTATATAACCAATGGCAAAATTCTGGATTAACATATCACTTTTATTAAATATACATTTTATATAAAACAATTGGATAGTTACTTTTTAACGGTACCTAAGATACATTACGTCCAACCTTTTCTATAGTGATTTTATACATATTTGGGTGGTAATATTTAAAAGTGTGTTGTCTTTGTTGCGTGTGTTTGGTTTATATTTGTTATTTTACAAACAGTCCACGAGATGTCAGTAAAGTAGACCTAGTAGCAACATATTAACAGCGGGTTACAGAATGAAAATTTAATGGAGGATTAGCTAACATCGTGTTAAAATTTAATACAGAATTTAATTTTTGTTAAGTGATCCAAGATTTAACTTAAGCTCGCCAAGGCCTAAAAAGAAATCGCTTAACTTAGGCGTTTACATTCGGTCACGTAGCTGCCAAGTGTAAAAGGTTGTACCTAATTTGTCTGTTGTTGTTTGTTTTGAAGTGCAATAATTGTGTGTGTTTGGGCGAATAATAATTACGAAAACAGAATCAACGGGACAGATCCTACAATTATACTGAAAAGGAAAAAGACTTATTTCCAACAATAGTAGCAAAGTAAAAAAAAATTGTTTTTATTTAAGCTCTACATAGTTTACTCTCAGCTAATATTTTCCTAATGTTCCACATAAATATCTCGTAAAATCCTCAATTAAAACGTGTCCTCTTAGATTTCCAGTACAAACTCTTCTAACTATTGCGTGTTCCTTGATTTAATTTTTTCCATAGTCATGATGATCTTACAAAAGAGTAGCAAAAAAAGGTTTGTAATTATGAAATTCTGAAGAACAATAATGTGGTATATTATTGAAATAGTTCATATTTCATGTTCAAATCAACATTATAAATTAGCTTTATTTTGCCCACATTTCTTATCGTACTGTGCATAATCCGATACAAGGGTAGGTACCTACGTAGTAATAATGAATTGAATGTCCATCGGCAATATACAAGTGTATAATTTTAATTTCAAATATTTAAAAAATGATTTTTCTCTAAATTTTTTGTATTAGAATGCAAAATTTTTCCAAATTATCTAAAATTTTGCAAAATATTTTACCAAAGACATAAACTTAATCACATCAAATTGTGGAATTAGTTTAATTCAGAGTAAATTTTTCTCTGTGTTAAAACAAACACAAAAACTAAACATCTCCAAGGATTTTGTAGTGGCAATCAGGCGCGGCTCGTCCATAAGGTCATTTGGTCAATGACCCACCTAAATTTATTTTCAATGTTCGACCTAATAATTTTTTAAAACCAAAAAATAATTATCTTTTCTTTCAAAAAAGTGCAATTTCCATGCGAAAACTTCCCAATAAAGAATCAAGCCAAGCTTGCTCCGGGCTGATTAGTTTTAAATTTACCTCATAGGTTTATATGGAAATAAAAAACTACATAATTTCAATGCATTAAAACTAAAAGAGAAACAAACATACACTCTTAAGGAAGTTAAAAAATATAACGAAATAATATCGCTTACGGCGCGCGCGTGTCCGTCAACGCCGCCGGTTGTCCCTGGCCAGTATGGAAATACACTTGAACTCCGTAAAATATACTATTGCAAAACATTTGGGTTAGACACGGAAAAACTAATTACCTAATAGGCGCTTTGTATTTGTCCAAACTTTTGTTTACATTTCATTACGTCGCGCCGGCACCTAAGTTCCGGCTTTCTTAATTTTGTTGTGTAATATGTTTTGGATATTATTTGATTTATGTTTTGTTCTTTCTGTAGTAGTGTAGTACTATTGCTTGAGTACTTGTGGTACCTTTATTAACAAAAACATATGTGAATGCTAAAAACTTATGACAAAGTAGATTATCTAAAACAAGGTAACAAAAATATGATTTCTTTAAACTTGTTATATAGAATTATTGCTGAGCTACTTGGCAACACAACAATCTAGCTCACTGTTTTCTTATGCCCATGTGTTTACTACCAGTGGTGCGCAGTGGTTTGATTTTTTTTTGAGGGGCCATACCTAGCGCCATTTATGACTATTTTCCTCCATCTGAATCTATACCAGGATTTACCGATTTCAATATATGCAGAGAATTTCATAACACCCTGTAAGTAGCCCTTAGTTTATACCATTTTAAACAAATAAAAAAAGATCTTTTTTAAAGAAAACGTCCATTAGCATCTTCGATTCATAGCTCTTTCCGCTCTCAGGTCGATCTGAGAGCATTCGAGTGACAATTTTTATGTTCCATTGAAACGAAATCGCTTGACGATTTACAGCTGGGCATGTTCCATTAAAAAATCGAGTATTTTCGCTACGCTTTCAGATTGATCGCAGTTATTTTAAGTAATTTTAATGCTAACTCGTTGTGATACACACTGTATGTTTAATATCAAGTTGAGCAATAATTACTACAATGAAATAAAACCATCCATATTGCAAGAATTTTCAGAGGTACATGCATAACTAATATTGAAAAGGAAGGACGTAATGAGTAGAGCTGTATAACTGTTCCCGCAACACATAACCGCTGGCTCGGGAACCAACTGGGCACATGCTGACGGCAAGCGGCGATGCTTTAATTGATGACGCGCACGCCCTATGCTGCGCGAGAACAATTATACCGCTCTAGTAATAAGTTACCGTCCGTATAGAGAGTTCAACTTTTTAGTAAAGGATAATAGTTATAATAAAATAGAGAAAGCTTTCAAATAATAGAGTGTCTTAAGAGTGTATTACAGGTCTCAAAATTGAACACCCTGTGTATAAAGTGGGTTGTACACATAATTGAGAGTTGTATAAAATACGATGTAAAAGCAGTTTTGTATACAAAAAAGGAAAACTACAAGATTTGGGCATATATACAGTTAATCTAACTAATAATTACATAGCATATACAGTACTAGTTAAAACTACATTTTTACAGCTTAATTTAAATTTGTAAAAGTAGTTATTTTGACATAGTCTTAATTTTGTGGCACTATTATTATATTAATTTATTTTCAAACCGGTGTGAATCTAGAAATGCACATAAAAAATCAAAATAAATTGTGCGCAATAAAAATTATCTACCCTGTTATTACAGTTCTAATGTTTTATTTACTAGAATTCGTGTCACTCAAAAATTATAACGCAATGAATATATATATATATATATATATATATATATATATATATATATATATATATATATATATATATGCTGTGCCCTATAATAACTATGGTTAATTCCTTAAACTCGGAAAAAACAGAAGCTGTTCCGAACATGATCTTTTTAATTTAAAAAGCAGTCTTTTACTATCTTTTCAGTTTCTATATTAACTAATGGGCAAGCACAGTGCTTAAACAAAATTTCTGGTCTAACTTTAAACATTAGTTATTCTCAAAAAATAGATAATGCTGTCTTCAGCACGTTAAGGTTTATTTTATCCTCTATCGTCCCACTTCATTGTTTCAAATGGCATTTTGTATACTTTTATGTACAGGGTAGTAAACAAGACGGTGCAATTTTTACAAATTATTGTTTGCTCAAATTTCCACCCGCATTAAGTCATTGTAAATATGCCACGAAATTTAAAAACTAAAAAACCGGTTTGATATTTTAGTTTCAAGTTCCAAAACTCCTTCTAAGGGTTTAGAAAAGTCAGCAAATGTTCGCATACACCTCACGATACTGGTGAAGTAACAAATTTCAGAAAAATTATAAAAATAAAACATTTTATTTAAAAGGCAACTTTGTTTCACTCTGCATAAGATACTTGATATGAGGTAGAAGAATTTGCATCCCAACTTGTCTGCAATAAACAGCAATGATATATAGGGTGATAATTGATCTATAGAGCATGAAATAGACCCAAAAATGACTGAAAACGGCATTCAAATAATTTCTCCTCTGGTTTTTGAGATCGAGAGAGATAGTTCAAAGATAGACCAAAAAATCTTTTATGCACTTCGAGCGTTAGGCGGTTATTTTATTTTAATTATTTTTATTTAATTTTACTTTTTTCGTTAAAATTCTTTAAATTACTAAATTGCGGCGTAAATTTGATCGTTATATACTTATTATAATATCTGAAAGAAATTAATTAGACTTCAGTATAAATATATAATATGATGAGTGATATTAGTTGAATTTTTAAATATTATCACAGTCAAGACATGATTTGATGAAATAATAATTAAAAATGTCTAATTAATATTCTCAGTTCCAAGATAGAGTCTAGTATTTCAGTCATGTCATTTACTTCTACGAGTATAAATACAAATTTTACTTCGGATTGATTTTAAGATACCACTAAGAAAAACAAAAATCATTCGCTCATAACTATTTCGGAAACGGTTAACTTGATAAGTGGGTAATTTCCTTAAAATAAAGAGAACACAATTTAAAAAAAAATAGCAACCTACTGAGTGTTGTATGATTTTTATATATAGGGTGTTTGGTAATGATTGGATCAGACCTAAGCAGTGGCTTCCCTGGCTCAATTTAGATCGATTTAACCTAACTTGCCTTAATACAAAAGTTGCTAATAACACTTTTACACTGGTCGCTCTACCCTGACCAATCTTCTAGAGTACCACCACTGTCTGTGTCAATCTCTTGAACAAGGTTATTGCATCGATAGTATTTATACGGACTATTCAAAGGCCTTTGATCGAGTGGATCATATCCTATCCCTATTGCTAGAAAAATTGAGACTAGGTAGGTATCAGTGTGTCAGGATCGGTAATTATTTATTAAGTTACTTTAAAGTACCATCAGGAATACGCCTGGGTTCCCACTGCGGACCTCTGCTCTTTTTACTATTCACTAACGACGTCCACCGTGATTCTTCACATTCTTATTTGATGTTTGCAGATGATCTCAAGACCTATCGAGTTATACATGATAATCAGGACTCTGCTGCTCTTCAGCGTGACTTGAGCATTTCGTATGAGTGGTCCAAATAATAATGGTCTTCAATGGAACGCATCTAGATGTTGTGTGAGAACTTTTCCTCGAAACAAGAATTTTCCATCAATTTATTTATTTAATGATGATAATTTAACCCGATCAACTCAAGTAAATGATCTGGGAGTCTATTTTGACAGAGAGTTCAGTTTCAGTAATCACATAAATACGATAGTCGCTACAGCGTTTGAGAGGTTGGGTTTTATTCTGCGACACTGCAGGGATCTCTCCCCTAACATCTTAAGGTTACTATATTGTACGTATATGCGCCGTTGTTTGAAATATGAGTCTATTGTCTGGTCACTATATTATCAAACTCACATTAGGTCCACTGAGCGGGTTCAGGATAGGTTTCTAAAGGTATATTTTCGTAAGATTGGTCTTAACTTGTCGGATCGATGCTACAGTGCAAGATGCGGATTGTTGAATTTTGATACATGGGAAGTTCGTAGGTTTGTCAGGAACTTATGTTTCTCTACAAACTCGTTAATAGTCTTGTTGACGTGCCAAATTTACTTCGGCTTCTGGATTTTAATGCTCCTTGCCATACTTACCATATAAGGGACCATACTTTTTTCCGAGTTCCCTTTCACCATACCAACTATGGCTTCAATAGTCCTATGTCCAAAATTAAAAGGCGTTTTAATGCCAACAACTGTTGTGTTGGACTTGTCTATGCATTTATATATTCCTGTAAGCATGTAATATAGGTAAGTAGGTAAGGGTAAGTAGGTAAAAGATTTGCTTGGTGTATTTTAGAGTATTTTTATTTTATATTTTCTGTTTCAGGTGAGGGGTTGCTAGTCCTCCATCGGGCAACTCCCCAGGTTGCCGATAGGGGAATGCCTCCCATAAATATATGGTTGGTACCGGTGAAATGAAATAGCCGGGGCGGACCAGAACTAGCGTTGAGCAGTGGCAGCTGGCTTCTCAAAACTGACCACAAGCAAGAAATAGGATAATTTCAATGGCTGTGGACCAGACAACTAACGGCGCAGTGGTATCCAGACAAACGGCGTTTGCACAGATGGAGAAGGCAAGGGGAAACCACCTCATAACACTTCCCTAGTACAATCACAAAGCTCAAGGACAGGTACAAAGAAGAAATGGCCCTCAGTCCCGGGCACCCCTTTAGTGGTGGAAAACGGAAAAGAAAATTGCCACTTTGAATGTAAGAAGCCTCTGTGAGGCCGGAAAAGCTGCGAATTTAGTTAGAGAGATAGAAAGATTGAAAATAGACATCTTGGGCAGCAGCGAGGTTAGATGGCCCAACACAGGAATATCTCTAATACATAGTCTACTACTTGGGCGGCTACACCACACAGAACGGAAACGGCGTAGCTATTATTGTAGCAAACAATATAGTCACATCAAGAAAAGGTTTTGTTCCCGTCTCTGATAGAGTTCCCGTCTCTGATAGAGTACTGTTACAGATCAGTTGTAAGCCTATTAATTTTTTTGTCGTCATAAAAACGTTCAACTTCTTCAGTGCTTTGACCTGTTGGTGCATATACTTGCAGTATGTTTATATTACAAGTATATGCACCTATAGGTCAGATCACTGAAGAAGTTGGGCGGTTTTATGACGACATAAACGGAACGATGGGTCTCCTAAAAAAGGAAGAGATCCATAATATACTAGGAGATTTTAACGCCAAGGTTGGTCAAGGACAAGTGAAAGATGTAGCAGGAGAGCACGGCCTCGGGATACGTAATGATAGAACTGAACGCCTGATTCAGTTTTTTCCAGGAAAATGAATATTGTATAATGAATACTTTTTCAAATTACCTCCTAGAAGATCATATACATGGAGAGGACCTGCAGACGGAATTGAAGGCCTAATTGTCAGAAATAAAACTGACTATATCATTATTAATAAAAGATCTAGAAATGCAATCAAGTCAACTAAAACGTATCCAGGAGCCGACATACCAACTGATCATGATCTTCTCATGGCAGCTGCAAGACTAAGGTTAAAAAGAATTGATATAAAGAAAAAGGAAATAAAAAAAGACTACAGTATAATAAATAAAGAACCAATAAGAACACAAATAATAAGAGAAATGAAGAATCAAAGGAATATGGACACACAACTTCAGAAGTAAAATGTGAAAACATTAAAGTAGTTTTGAAAAATACCACCGAAAACTGCATACTAGAAAATACGAGACAGAAAAAGCAGCCGTGGATGAGAGACAATATCCTAGAATTATTGGACCTGAGAAGAAATTATCGAAACAGAGAAGATGAGAAATATAGGTAAACAAATCCATCAGAAGATCAACGCAGAGATAAAGAAAGCAAAATAAATCTGGATCAACAACAAATGCGACGAAATTGAAGAACTTGAGAATAAACCAACGTCCTTAGAATATAGGGCACATCAAGAAGAAGGTGTTTTAGGCCTAAGTAGTATTATTTTGTCATCAGTCATCTTGTGAAAGATTTAATAACAAGTAGAGTGTTTGTGTGCGTTCTAGATCAATCCAAATCCAAAATCCAATCCATGGATATATATCCATGGATATATATCCATGGATATATATCCATGGATATATATCCATTTTACATGGTTATATATGGATATACTGCATTCAATTCCAGGAAATCCCCCCACTCTTCACACTACCAAACAGGATATATATCCAAAAATTCCCCCCACTCTTCACACTACCAAAATCCCCCCACTCTTCACACCACTCCTCTCCGCTCCCCTCTCCGCTCCCCTCTCCCCTCTCCTCTCCCCTCTCCTCTCAGGAGCTTAAAACCATTCCACAACACGCACTCTTCACACTACCAAATCCTACCACTCGTATATCAAATCCATTCCTCCTACCCGCCACACCACTTTTATTGCTATAAATTCTCAATATTTGCAGTATTTAACACAATTCACAACGATGTCTGTAGCAGTCCCTATTGATTATTCATGGGACACAGAACATTGCGAAAGCTATAATCCACAAGAGTACATAGAAAACAATTTGATAATAATCAATCCACCTCCCAATCTATCTAAGAGTGCTAAAAAAAAGTTTCGAACTCAACAGAGAAAGAAAGTTCAAGAATTGGAAGCAAAAAAGGAAAACTATGTCTTGTCCAACAGCAAATGTAATGTTTAGTCATGTAAGCGGAAAGAAAACCTTGATAGATTTTACTACAGATGAACTAGAAATGTTACCTTTGGAATATTTAATTAATTATGCAGATCCTTTGGAACTCTTGGATGTATGGGGAAAATTACCAATGTCTTATAAATCAAGTTTTGATCTTCAAATTAAATTGCCATGTTTTTTTCATTATAATCGTCCTGACTGGAGCACACAATTCGATGGTCCTCCTGTATCCCAGAAATCATGTTTCGTGTGCTATAGAAACATAAAGTAGACTAATGTAGATAAACTCACTGTTATTTTTGTTCAAAAATAAACCTGTATTTTAATATATGTTTTATAAATGTCAAACAAATAATTAGAAGTATTATTCATTAATCCATGGATTTACAGCATCCCACCACCACCAAATCCCCCCACTCTAAATCGTTAAACATCATTACACAAAGCTTCACTCATTTCATCGTATTACAGCGCGTTACTTAAAAGGGTAAGTGCGGTTAAAACGCAAGTGTTGTACTAATTCGAACAATACACAGGTCAATACAGACCCCATATGTAGAGCGGTAGACCCGCCCAAAACAACAAATTCTTAAAAGTGGGTGGGTTGGAATGTACACACCAAAGTACATCTCCTAACACTCCGTGCGCATGTCTAGCACGCTCGGTGTGCGCGTGGTACGCATTTTGGTCTACTGCGCATATAAAAAAAATGGCGGCTGAAAAAAAAAAAAAAAAAAAAAATAAAAAAATGGCGGCTCAAAAAAAAAAAAAAAAAAAAAAAAAAAAAAAGTTTTTTATATTTTTCGTTTTTTTACATCTGCGCAATAGAGATGCGCATGGGCATGCCCCGCCCACACGGATTCTCTTTATATTCTCTCTTCGCTTCTCGTTCTGCAGTCGCACCTTGAGCTCGACAGTTGTGCTTTCTCCTTGTTACCTATATATCCTCAGCGGTTATAGTTGATATTATATTAATTTTAGTTTGCAAAAACAGTATTGTGCAAAGTGTTGTGAAACCAGATAAAATATCTCAAGAATGTGTTGAATAAAAGAGTTGTGAAAGCTGAAGATGTTAAAACATAAACATCAAATAAAAGTAAAAAATTTAAAAAGGTGTTTTGTGGACACGCGCTATGAACTTTTAGAATTAGACTGTAGTGATGAACAACTCTTTACGTTGCTTGAGGAAGGTATAGCGTTATGTAACAATGTTCTTGCAGGATCTATAAAATCAAAACATTTTAATGACCATATAAGTCTTATAAGTTTAGGTTTAGATTTATATGAATGGTTTACCGTAATGAGAGGAAGAAATCTGATTGCGGAAGAATAAGTGTAAGTTTCCCGCGCGTTTTTGTTTAGTTCCCATCATGTTTTCATGCAGTGAATGCAACAAGAGTTTTACTCATCAATCGAACGTTCATAGACATAAACGAGAAGCATGTCCTTGTATACCATCCTGTTCTCGGGAAAAACGAAAAACCAATACCCAGTTATGTGATATACCGTTGAAAAGATCCATAGTAGAAGACAGACCCCCATTACCTAAACTTACTTTATCGCGATGTAAAGATTGTGATACTTGGTATATAAAAAATAAACTTGCTGCGCATTTACGTTCAAACCTACATAAAAGTGCACTTAAAAGTATATTATTAAGTATATTGTTAGTAGTGTTTCTATGTTCAATAGATATGATATTATTCAAAGTATATTTGTATTATAAATAAAATTCAATAATAAAAAACATATCTACCATTGTACAGTATAAGTTAAGATTATATTATTTCAATAAAACTTCAATAGTGACACAGGAATGGAATCAGTTGTATAGAAAATCTTGTATAGAAGAATGTAATTCAAATGTGTGTCTAGTATTATTAAGTATATTGTTAGTAGTGTTTCTATGTTCAATAGGATATATATTATTCAAAGTATATTTGTATTATAAATAAAATTCAATAATATATAATAATAATGGTTTTTATTCATAACAATACCTATAATTATATAACAATTTTACGTTTGCTAATGCACAATGCCATGGATTCACATTTTTGTGAAAATAACATTCTGGAATTTTCTTAAATTTACTTAATTTTGGTTCTTGGGCAATAGGAATAGCGTATATGAAATCTTCATCCAAAAACTTTTTTAAGAAGTTTATTTTTTCATTCCCTTTCACGTAAATTTTGGGCGATTGGTAAACTTCTAACATATGCTTTAAAATATTATCAATTTCATTAAGTTCTATATTTCCAAATTCCCATTTTAGTCCATGATACTCTTCGCCCCATTTAACCATTTTGAGATCGAGAGCAGATAACATATTTTTTTGAAATGGTGATTTAAACAGATAATTTGAGCAACGAATACCATCATAAATCGCTAATTCTTTTGGAATGTATCCAAAGGAACTATTATATCCTTGAATGTCGATAAAAAGTTCTGTCTTACACTCATTCATGGTTAGTCGCTAAATGATGTTTAAATCTATAAGATTAGTGTTTAAATCCCCCCACCACTCTTACTACTCCCCACTACCACGCTTATTATCCCCACTACCACGCTTGCTTATTTAAGCACTCACCCACAGTTCTACAACCATTATTTCAAGCAAGCATCTTAAAATGTATCAACCAACAGGAAACCAACAAGAGTTTAGTAACAAGCGCAATGTAGCTCTCGTCAATGAAACAATTTACTACATTAACAAATCCAAATCCAAATGGGTCAGCATTGGATTTTCCTTAGAGAGAAAATATATTCCTGTTGTTAAACTCTGTGGATACAAATATAATCAAAATGTCACTTTTAATGAAGATCAATGGATCTCCTTCCTAAATAATCAAGGAATTATGATGAGCTTTATTTATTCCAACAACACCGGGTGGCAACCCATGAAGGGAAATGGTTATGAGATTCACTTTGTGTTTATTGGGGATGCAAGAATTATCAAGATTACACAAGATGGAGGTAATGAGGTATTCCTAGCTGGTGATACCATAAATGAATTAGTAAACTTGGCAAATTTAATCAAATATCGTGTTGATATCTTAAAAAACCAGGAATTTTCCAAATATTACAATATTTTAGTTAGTGGAATCTCTATGAAAAATGGCGATTTGTTAAAAAATGTATATGATGTTATTTCACCTATGGAAAATAGTTTAAATGTTTGCTGTGTTTTAGAATTATTAAACTTTTACTCAGATTGTGTTCTGGAGGATGTAGAAACATTCGTATGTAATGAATTTGTAAAAAGTTGTATTGAAAATAAAAATGTATAGGTATATTTTTCTTTTTATTCCGCCCACCTCCTAAATTAATTTTTAAAGCTCTGAACTTACTTTAAGTGTCACATACTCATACAAGATGTGGTTAGCATATACATCTCAACGAGTAGCATATAACCTAACAAGCGCTATAGATAATCTATCACAACACTTTAGTAACTTAAAATTTGATGCTGTCCATGAAGCCGAGTATGGATTCGAAAGATTTTATACGTATGAGGAATGTATGGATATGGCTAGAAAATATGAAAAAGCAGCAGAAGCCTGTAACATATATTTTCATACTTCTGATCTCTCTTATGTTAACCGGGTGGCAACCCATGAAGGGAAATGGTTATGAGAATCACTTTGTGTTTATTGGTGCTGCAAGAATAATTAAGATTACACAAGATGTTGGTAATGAAGTATTCCAAGCTGGTGATACTATAAATGAATTAGTGAACTTGACAAATTTAATCAAATATCGTTTTGATATCTTAAAAACCAGGAATTTTCCAAATATTTCAATATTTTAGTTAGTGGAATCTCTATGAAAAAATGGTGATTTGTTAAAAAATGTATATGATGTTATTTCACCTATGGAAAATAGTTTAAATGTTTGTAGTGTTTTAGAATTATTAAACGTTTATTCTGATTGCGTTGTGGAGGATGTAGAAACGTTCGCATGTAGTGAATTTGTAAAGACTTGTATTGAAAAATAAAATTTTAAAATATATTTTTCCTTTTTATTCCTCCCACCTCCTATTCCTCCCACCTCCTATCCTAAATTAATATTTAAAGCTCTGAACTTATTTTAAGTCTCACATACTCATACAAGATGTGGTTAGCATATACATCTCAACGAGTAGCATATAAACTAACAAGCGCTATAGAGAATCTATCACATGACTTTAGTAACTTAAAATTTGATGCTGCCCATGAAGCCGAGTATGGATTCGAAAGATTTTATACATATGATGAATGCATGGATATGGAAAGAAAGTATGAAAAAGCTGCAGAAGCCTGTAACATATATTTACATACTTCTGATTTAAAGTCTTTTCTGCAAACCATAAAGGAAATGGGATTTGAGGAGCATTTGGGTGAAGTAAAACAGTTTATTCCACAAGACATCATTGAAGAAATATTTGAAACCTAATTTATATCAAATAAAAAACTTTATTTCATTTATGTGTTTTATTCAATCATTAAATAATTATTATATAAATTGTATACATTAGTAAGTGCACATATACATGGTGATTTAGAATGATAAAAACAATGAGCTTCTCCTTCTTGTAACGATGGATTTTCATCAAGTTCCATGACTGGTTTTAATGAATATTTTCGAATGTATTCGGATTTCTCTCTCCTTTTTACTACCTCTCCTATGCCACCTCTCTCTTATGCTACCTCTCTCTTATGCTACCTCTCTCTTATGCCACCTCTCCCTACCACTCCTCTCTCTTATGCTACCACTCCTCTCTCTTATGCTACCTCTCTTTTACTAGCTCTCCTCTCCTATGATACCTCTCTCTCGCTTTTACTAGCTCTCTCCTCTCTCTTATGATACATACCTCCCTACCACCTCTCTTTCTTATGTTACTTTCTCGCTCTCTCCCTATGCTACTTCTTGCATACAAGCTGCCGTTTTACCATTTGTTTCAAACATTACATAGTTCTAACGTATAAAAAAGAATGTACAAAAAGGTATAAAATGTCTATTTTTTCTGAATTTGGTTTCAGATTTTTCCAATTTATCTTTATAATATTGTTTATTACCTATACCAAATTTAAATTAGATTTATCAGCCACATCGCCAGCTAAAAGCTTGGTTTTTCTCTTCCGAGCCGGAAAACTATTTCTTCCATGCCTAATTACACACTCTTTATGTTTCCCAACTAATACCTCCAAATGAGAGCCATTCGACTTATCATTAACTCAGTCCTCCCAAGGAAACTCTCTTATTTATTTTCTATCAATACTTGCACGGATTTTGCTTTGAAGACCTCACCGCTATAATTATCATCCTTAATTGTTTATAATAGAACAACAAAAGGCGTGTTACGTATGCAAGGACCTCCAGATTATGGATCAAAATTGTCTGCAGACGTTTTTCCCTGCCCCATCCCAATCTTCAATCCTTTAAATCCTGTGTCAATAGATCACATTTTCCTTCTCTCTTCAGACTCCCACGACACATTAGTACTTAGGCTTGAAGTTTTCGTGGACTGTCTCAGATAAAAAAGCCAAGTGTTTCACCTTTATTTGTGAAAAGACAATATTTTGATGTGGAATAAATAATGCATTTTTGAGCTTTTTCTAAGACCGATATCTTTCAAAAATCTTGCTCTTGATGGTAGTTTTCGACTGAACAAAATCCTGGCAACGCATAACTGGTCAACTAGAACACCTTACTTTAAACCAATACTAAATCTAAACTTTCCTAGTGAATCTGAACGTTTATGTCGACAACACCAAAAAAGTATTAATCCAGTACACTTTGACGCTAAGAAATGAAACATCCTTTGAAGCTATTTTTAATAAATTTGATCTTAGATCGGTACACTTAATTGTAGCAGCTCGAAAAGGTGGATTAAAACTTTGTTCTTTAACTTGATGCATCCCAGAATAATATAATGACAACTTGTGTTACTATCTTTATTTAACCCATCAGTGTACATCTGACCTAGTAAAAATATTATTGAATTCACAACTAAAACTATTAATAAAACTCAATTCCAAGTTGCTCCAGTTCTCTTAAAATACTCATAATTTTGGGTGTATTAATGCCATCCGTATTATTCTCTTCCAAACATCGAAATTGGTCTATCATGTCATTGACATCTGTATACTCTAGGATAGGACTCTCCGTCTAACTTCCTGAAGCCCTCCTCCCCATTTTTCTACTTCGTAGTTCCCATCGCTAGTGTCTTCGATTAATTTTCTCCTTTGGATTTCGTTTTGAAATTTTAAAAATTTTAAATATTTCGTATTTTTCTTTTTAGCCACTATATTATTCAATTCTTTATAAGTGCTTCGGGGAGGAAATAGCTTTTTAATAATATTTACATACTTCCAACCAGACGATGAACTAATGCGTTCACACCGTTTAAAGTTTCTTTTGTGGGCATTTGTTAGAACTAAAATGTTTCTATATTGTAAGAGGTCGTTATCGGTGTACTCTACAGGGTGTTCCTCAGTCAGGAGATTTAGGAGGCCATCTGTTAACTTAAACTCTTTCTCACTAATAATTAGAGTATTTCCTTTAAAAACAGCTGGCACATTTCCAAGAAACCAACTAGAGCACACCGCCCGAAAACTAAACACGTTTTTATTTGACATTTCCATCAACTTTAAAGTTATTTTGCTGATAGCCATCTTATCTCTTTAACATCTAACTTGATAATGAAGCTTTCTTAGTGATAGTAGGATATTTATTAACACGTAATGGCGTCGTAAAATAGACGTAACATAGACGTAACATAGACGTAACATAGACGTAACAGAGACGTAACATAAACGTAAAATGGTATATGGCCTGTTTTTACCTAGTTTTCAGCTGGTTTTAGCTGTTTTAGCTGGTTTTTACCTGTTTTTAGCTGTTTTTAGGAAGAGTCCTTTCTATCAGTTAAAAAAATAGAATATTTCTTAACGAGGGAGAAAACACAATTTACACTCGT
Source organism: Philopedon plagiatum (assembly GCA_963971165.1). Lineage (NCBI taxonomy): Eukaryota > Metazoa > Arthropoda > Insecta > Coleoptera > Curculionidae > Philopedon > Philopedon plagiatum. The sequence goes on along the minus strand of OZ020196.1, from coordinate 17,321,660 downwards.
GTAGCATCATCCCGAGCCGAAGGCGAGAGATGATCGAACGCCACACTCGTGTGGCATCATCCCGAGCCGAAGGCGAGGCATGATCGAACGCCACACTCGTGTGGCATCATGCCACACGAGTGTAAATTGTGTTTTCTCCCTCGTTAAGAAATATTCTATTTTTTTAACTGATAGAAAGGACTCTTCCTAAAAACAGCTAAAAACAGGTAAAAACCAGCTAAAACAGCTAAAACCAGCTGAAAACCAGGTAAAAACAGGCCATATACCATTTTACGTTTATGTTACGTCTCTGTTACGTCTATGTTACGTCTATGTTACGTCTATGTTACGTCTATTTTACGACGCCATTACGTGTTAATAAATATCCTACTATCACTAAGAAAGCTTCATTATCAAGTTAGATGTTAAAGAGATAAGATGGCTATCAGCAAAATAACTTTAAAGTTGATGGAAATGTCAAATAAAAACGTGTTTGGTTTTCGGGAGGTGTGCTCTAGTTGGTTTCTTGGAAATGTGCCAGCTGTTTTTAAAGGAAATACTCTAATTATTAGTGAGAAAGAGTTTAAGTTAACAGATGGCCTCCTAAATCTCCTGACTGAGGAACACCCTGTAGAGTACACCGATAACGACCTCTTACAATATAGAAACATTTTAGTTCTAACAAATGCCCACAAAAGAAACTTTAAACGGTGTGAACGCATTAGTTCATCGTCTGGTTGGAAGTATGTAAATATTATTAAAAAGCTATTTCCTCCCCGAAGCACTTATAAAGAATTGAATAATATAGTGGCTAAAAAGAAAAATACGAAATATTTAAAATTTTTAAAATTTCAAAACGAAATCCAAAGGAGAAAATTAATCGAAGACACTAGCGATGGGAACTACGAAGTAGAAAAATGGGGAGGAGGGCTTCAGGAAGTTAGACGGAGAGTCCTATCCTAGAGTATACAGATGTCAATGACATGATAGACCAATTTCGATGTTTGGAAGAGAATAATACGGATGGCATTAATACACCCAAAATTATGAGTATTTTAAGAGAACTGGAGCAACTTGGAATTGAGTTTTATTAATAGTTTTAGTTGTGAATTCAATAATATTTTTACTAGGTCAGATGTACACTGATGGGTTAAATAAAGATAGTAACACAAGTTGTCATTATATTATTCTGGGATGCATCAAGTTAAAGAACAAAGTTTTAATCCACCTTTTCGAGCTGCTACAATTAAGTGTACCGATCTAAGATCAAATTTATTAAAAATAGCTTCAAAGGATGTTTCATTTCTTAGCGTCAAAGTGTACTGGATTAATACTTTTTTGGTGTTGTCGACATAAACGTTCAGATTCACTAGGAAAGTTTAGATTTAGTATTGGTTTAAAGTAAGGTGTTCTAGTTGACCAGTTATGCGTTGCCAGGATTTTGTTCAGTCGAAAACTACCATCAAGAGCAAGATTTTTGAAAGATATCGGTCTTAGAAAAAGCTCAAAAATGCATTATTTATTCCACATCAAAATATTGTCTTTTCACAAATAAAGGTGAAACACTTGGCTTTTTTATCTGAGACAGTCCACGAAAACTTCAAGCCTAAGTACTAATGTGTCGTGGGAGTCTGAAGAGAGAAGGAAAATGTGATCTATTGACACAGGATTTAAAGGATTGAAGATTGGGATGGGGCAGGGAAAAACGTCTGCAGACAATTTTGATCCATAATCTGGAGGTCCTTGCATACGTAACACGCCTTTTGTTGTTCTATTATAAACAATTAAGGATGATAGCGGTGAGGTCTTCAAAGCAAAATCCGTGCAAGTATCGATAGAAAATAAATAAGAGAGTTTCCTTGGGAGGACTGAGTTAATGATAAGTCGAATGGCTCTCATTTGGAGGTATTAGTTGGGAAACATAAAGAGTGTGTAATTAGGCATGGAAGAAATAGTTTTCTGGCTCGGAAGAGAAAAACCAAGCTTTTAGCTGGCGATGTGGCTGATAAATCTAATTTAAATTTGGTATAGGTAATAAACAATATTATAAAGATAAATTGGAAAAATCTGAAACCAAATTCAGAAAAAATAGACATTTTATACCTTTTTGTACATTCTTTTTTATACGTTAGAACTATGTAATGTTTGAAACAAATGGTAAAACGGCAGCTTGTATGCAAGAAGTAGCATAGGGAGAGAGCGAGAAAGTAACATAAGAAAGAGAGGTGGTAGGGAGGTATGTATCATAAGAGAGAGGAGAGAGCTAGTAAAAGCGAGAGAGAGGTATCATAGGAGAGGAGAGCTAGTAAAAGAGAGGTAGCATAAGAGAGAGGAGTGGTAGCATAAGAGAGAGGAGTGGTAGGGAGAGGTGGCATAAGAGAGAGGTAGCATAAGAGAGAGGTAGCATAAGAGAGAGGTGGCATAGGAGAGGTAGTAAAAAGGAGAGAGAAATCCGAATACATTCGAAAATATTCATTAAAACCAGTCATGGAACTTGATGAAAATCCATCGTTACAAGAAGGAGAAGCTCATTGTTTTTATCATTCTAAATCACCATGTATATGTGCACTTACTAATGTATACAATTTATATAATAATTATTTAATGATTGAATAAAACACATAAATGAAATAAAGTTTTTTATTTGATATAAATTAGGTTTCAAATATTTCTTCAATGATGTCTTGTGGAATAAACTGTTTTACTTCACCCAAATGCTCCTCAAATCCCATTTCCTTTATGGTTTGCAGAAAAGACTTTAAATCAGAAGTATGTAAATATATGTTACAGGCTTCTGCAGCTTTTTCATTCTTTCTTTCCATATCCATGCATTCATCATATGTATAAAATCTTTCGAATCCATACTCGGCTTCATGGGCAGCATCAAATTTTAAGTTACTAAAGTCATGTGATAGATTCTCTATAGCGCTTGTTAGGTTATATGCTACTCGTTGAGATGTATATGCTAACCACATCTTGTATGAGTATGTGAGACTTAAAATAAGTTCAGAGCTTTAAATATTAATTTAGGATAGGAGGTGGGAGGAATAGGAGGTGGGAGGAATAAAAAGGAAAAATATATTTTAAAATTTTATTTTTCAATACAAGTCTTTACAAATTCACTACATGCGAACGTTTCTACATCCTCCACAACGCAATCAGAATAAACGTTTAATAATTCTAAAACACTACAAACATTTAAACTATTTTCCATAGGTGAAATAACATCATATACATTTTTTAACAAATCACCATTTTTTCATAGAGATTCCACTAACTAAAATATTGAAATATTTGGAAAATTCCTGGTTTTTAAGATATCAAAACGATATTTGATTAAATTTGTCAAGTTCACTAATTCATTTATAGTATCACCAGCTAGGAATACTTCATTACCAACATCTTGTGTAATCTTAATTATTCTTGCAGCACCAATAAACACAAAGTGATTCTCATAACCATTTCCCTTCATGGGTTGCCACCCGGTTAACATAAGAGAGATCAGAAGTATGAAAATATATGTTACAGGCTTCTGCTGCTTTTTCATATTTTCTAGCCATATCCATACATTCCTCATACGTATAAAATCTTTCGAATCCATACTCGGCTTCATGGATAGCATCAAATTTTAAGTTACTAAAGTGTTGTGATAGATTATCTATAGCGCTTGTTAGGTTATATGCTACTCGTTGAGATGTATATGCTAACCACATCTTGTATGAGTATGTGACACTTAAAGTAAGTTCAGAGCTTTAAAAATTAATTTAGGAGGTGGGCGGAATAAAAAGAAAAATATACCTATACATTTTTATTTTCAATACAACTTTTTACAAATTCATTACATACGAATGTTTCTACATCCTCCAGAACACAATCTGAGTAAAAGTTTAATAATTCTAAAACACAGCAAACATTTAAACTATTTTCCATAGGTGAAATAACATCATATACATTTTTTAACAAATCGCCATTTTTCATAGAGATTCCACTAACTAAAATATTGTAATATTTGGAAAATTCCTGGTTTTTTAAGATATCAACACGATATTTGATTAAATTTGCCAAGTTTACTAATTCATTTATGGTATCACCAGCTAGGAATACCTCATTACCTCCATCTTGTGTAATCTTGATAATTCTTGCATCCCCAATAAACACAAAGTGAATCTCATAACCATTTCCCTTCATGGGTTGCCACCCGGTGTTGTTGGAATAAATAAAGCTCATCATAATTCCTTGATTATTTAGGAAGGAGATCCATTGATCTTCATTAAAAGTGACATTTTGATTATATTTGTATCCACAGAGTTTAACAACAGGAATATATTTTCTCTCTAAGGAAAATCCAATGCTGACCCATTTGGATTTGGATTTGTTAATGTAGTAAATTGTTTCATTGACGAGAGCTACATTGCGCTTGTTACTAAACTCTTGTTGGTTTCCTGTTGGTTGATACATTTTAAGATGCTTGCTTGAAATAATGGTTGTAGAACTGTGGGTGAGTGCTTAAATAAGCAAGCGTGGTAGTGGGGATAATAAGCGTGGTAGTGGGGAGTAGTAAGAGTGGTGGGGGGATTTAAACACTAATCTTATAGATTTAAACATCATTTAGCGACTAACCATGAATGAGTGTAAGACAGAACTTTTTATCGACATTCAAGGATATAATAGTTCCTTTGGATACATTCCAAAAGAATTAGCGATTTATGATGGTATTCGTTGCTCAAATTATCTGTTTAAATCACCATTTCAAAAAAATATGTTATCTGCTCTCGATCTCAAAATGGTTAAATGGGGCGAAGAGTATCATGGACTAAAATGGGAATTTGGAAATATAGAACTTAATGAAATTGATAATATTTTAAAGCATATGTTAGAAGTTTACCAATCGCCCAAAATTTACGTGAAAGGGAATGAAAAAATAAACTTCTTAAAAAAGTTTTTGGATGAAGATTTCATATACGCCATTCCTATTGCCCAAGAACCAAAATTAAGTAAATTTAAGAAAATTCCAGAATGTTATTTTCACAAAAATGTGAATCCATGGCATTGTGCATTAGCAAACGTAAAATTGTTATATAATTATAGGTATTGTTATGAATAAAAACCATTATTATTATATATTATTGAATTTTATTTATAATACAAATATACTTTGAATAATATATATCCTATTGAACATAGAAACACTACTAACAATATACTTAATAATACTAGACACACATTTGAATTACATTCTTCTATACAAGATTTTCTATACAACTGATTCCATTCCTGTGTCACTATTGAAGTTTTATTGAAATAATATAATCTTAACTTATACTGTACAATGGTAGATATGTTTTTTATTATTGAATTTTATTTATAATACAAATATACTTTGAATAATATCATATCTATTGAACATAGAAACACTACTAACAATATACTTAATAATATACTTTTAAGTGCACTTTTATGTAGGTTTGAACGTAAATGCGCAGCAAGTTTATTTTTTATATACCAAGTATCACAATCTTTACATCGCGATAAAGTAAGTTTAGGTAATGGGGGTCTGTCTTCTACTATGGATCTTTTCAACGGTATATCACATAACTGGGTATTGGTTTTTCGTTTTTCCCGAGAACAGGATGGTATACAAGGACATGCTTCTCGTTTATGTCTATGAACGTTCGATTGATGAGTAAAACTCTTGTTGCATTCACTGCATGAAAACATGATGGGAACTAAACAAAAACGCGCGGGAAACTTACACTTATTCTTCCGCAATCAGATTTCTTCCTCTCATTACGGTAAACCATTCATATAAATCTAAACCTAAACTTATAAGACTTATATGGTCATTAAAATGTTTTGATTTTATAGATCCTGCAAGAACATTGTTACATAACGCTATACCTTCCTCAAGCAACGTAAAGAGTTGTTCATCACTACAGTCTAATTCTAAAAGTTCATAGCGCGTGTCCACAAAACACCTTTTTAAATTTTTTACTTTTATTTGATGTTTATGTTTTAACATCTTCAGCTTTCACAACTCTTTTATTCAACACATTCTTGCGATATTTTATCTGGTTTCACAACACTTTGCACAATACTGTTTTTGCAAACTAAAATTAATATAATATCAACTAACCGCTGAGGATATATAGGTAACAAGGAGAAAGCACAACTGTCGAGCTCAAGGTGCGACTGCAGAACGAGAAGCGAAGAGAGAATATAAAGAGAATCCGTGTGGGCGGGGCATGCCCATGCGCATCTCTATTGCGCAGATGTAAAAAAACGAAAAATATAAAAAACCTTTTTTTGTTTTTTTTTTTTTTTTTGAGCCGCCATTTTTTTTTTGTTTTTTTTTTGAGCCGCCATTTTTTTTTTTTTTTTTTTTTGAGCCGCCATTTTTTTTTATATGCGCAGTAGACCAAAATGCGTACCACGCGCACACCGAGCGTGCTAGACATGCGCACGGAGTGTTAGGAGATGTACTTTGGTGTGTACATTCCAACCCACCCACTTTTAAGAATTTGTTGTTTTGGGCGGGTCTACCGCTCTACATATGGGGTCTGTATTGACCTGTGTATTGTTCGAATTAGTACAACACTTGCGTTTTAACCGCACTTACCCTTTTAAGTAACGCGCTGTAATACGATGAAATGAGTGAAGCTTTGTGTAATGATGTTTAACGATTTAGAGTGGGGGGATTTGGTGGTGGTGGGATGCTGTAAATCCATGGATTAATGAATAATACTTCTAATTATTTGTTTGACATTTATAAAACATATATTAAAATACAGGTTTATTTTTGAACAAAAATAACAGTGAGTTTATCTACATTAGTCTACTTTATGTTTCTATAGCACACGAAACATGATTTCTGGGATACAGGAGGACCATCGAATTGTGTGCTCCAGTCAGGACGATTATAATGAAAAAAACATGGCAATTTAATTTGAAGATCAAAACTTGATTTATAAGACATTGGTAATTTTCCCCATACATCCAAGAGTTCCAAAGGATCTGCATAATTAATTAAATATTCCAAAGGTAACATTTCTAGTTCATCTGTAGTAAAATCTATCAAGGTTTTCTTTCCGCTTACATGACTAAACATTACATTTGCTGTTGGACAAGACATAGTTTTCCTTTTTTGCTTCCAATTCTTGAACTTTCTTTCTCTGTTGAGTTCGAAACTTTTTTTTAGCACTCTTAGATAGATTGGGAGGTGGATTGATTATTATCAAATTGTTTTCTATGTACTCTTGTGGATTATAGCTTTCGCAATGTTCTGTGTCCCATGAATAATCAATAGGGACTGCTACAGACATCGTTGTGAATTGTGTTAAATACTGCAAATATTGAGAATTTATAGCAATAAAAGTGGTGTGGCGGGTAGGAGGAATGGATTTGATATACGAGTGGTAGGATTTGGTAGTGTGAAGAGTGCGTGTTGTGGAATGGTTTTAAGCTCCTGAGAGGAGAGGGGAGAGGAGAGGGGAGAGGGGAGCGGAGAGGGGAGCGGAGAGGAGTGGTGTGAAGAGTGGGGGGATTTTGGTAGTGTGAAGAGTGGGGGGAATTTTTGGATATATATCCTGTTTGGTAGTGTGAAGAGTGGGGGGATTTCCTGGAATTGAATGCAGTATATCCATATATAACCATGTAAAATGGATATATATCCATGGATATATATCCATGGATATATATCCATGGATTGGATTTGGATTTGGATTGGTCTAGAACGCACACAAACACTCTACTATAACACATATTATATTGTTTGTTTGTTCTTTTATTGTAAAAATGGAGTTGCCGTTGATAATTAATAAATAAAAAGAGAGATACAGGGTACTAAAGTTAAAATTTTATTTTAGATTTGCATTAATGTTTTGAAAGATACTAAATAAATTTACAGTTTGATAGGCGGGGGTTTTTTGAAGTGGAAAAAGTAAATCCGTACTCAAATATGCTGTATTTTTTAGAGGGCGCCAGATACGGCAGTAAATGCCATTTTAAAACGTCCAAACTTTTTTCTTCTTCGGTGTACACAATGTCAAATAAATACACTATTAATATCGGTAGAAGCAACTGTTTTTAAGAAAAATGTATTTTGGTGTTGCACAGAATCAATAAGGAATAAAAATTGTTTCGTATTGGCCGATATGAATATTGATATTTTAAGTAATAGTAGACATTCCAAGAGACTTCTAGATATTTATAATTCAAATAACTTTAAATTATGTAACAAAAATAACACCACCAGAGATACAAGATCTAGTGCAACTTTAATAGACCATATTATCACAAATTCAACAAAAAATATGAAAATATCCTTTCAGATTAGTCCGTTAAGTGACCATAAACTTCAAATTCTTAGTATTTTTTGTCAGGAAGTGCCAAAAAAATCAAAATATGAAATTATTACTCAAAAAAAATATAACATTGAAAAATTAAGACAAAAACTAGAAATTCTGGACAGAAAAAAAGATTCCATTAAGGATCCAAATTTTTTTTATGGTGAAATTCTAAAAATATTTAATGAATGTTACTATGAAACAAATTTTAAAATAAAAGAAAATTCAAAGCCTTGGTTTAACAAAGAATTAGCAAATATGATGAAGATCCGAGATAAATATTACAAAATAAAAAAGAAACACCAAGAAAGTGAATATTACAAACAAATTTATGATGATTACAATAAACTTTTGAAAAATCAAATAAAAACAACCAAACAAAGTTATTACAAAGAAAAGTTTCTTACAGGAGACCAAAGAAATATATGGAAAAACTTAAATTTTATTGTAACGAATTCTGAAAAAAAAAAAATCAACAATTAATTATATCATTAAAGACAATAAAAAAATTGAAGATACTGAAGAAATATGCGAAGAAATCAATAACCATTTTATCAATGTAGCAGAAAAATTATCAGAAAAAATTCCAGTAATACATAATATAGATGACGGAATGGAAGTAAATCCAGTATCCATGTTTTTAAATTTTGAAGAAATTACAAGTGAAGAAATAGAAGAAATAATTGATAAAATTGATAAAAATAAAGCAACTGGTTTTGACGACATTTCTGTAAAAGTTGTTAAAATTTTTAAAAATAATTTACTGTCAATTCTTAAACATCTTATCAAATTATCTTTAAAAACTGGTATTTTTCCAGATAAAATGAAAATAGCAAAAATCTCACCAGTGTTTAAAGATGGAGAAAATTTTAACTGCAATAATTATCGACCAATTTCTATTCTCCCAGTGTTTTCAAAAATTGTAGAAAAAGTTATAAATTATAGAGTGATAAATTTTTTGGAATCAAAAAAAAAACTTTTTTCAGGGCAGTATGGTTTTCGTAAGGCTAGGGATACAGAGACAGCAGTAGCTGATGTAATTACTAATATCCAGCAAAATGTTGATAACAATCAAAGCTGTTGCTTCTTATCCTTAGACTTATGCAAGGCATTTGATACTGTTAACCATACAATTTTATTAAGATGTTTACACAATACTGGCACAAGGGGAATACTCAATTTGTGGTTTCAGAATTATTTGTGCAATCGAAAACAATTTGTTCAAATAGATGGCATTAAAAGCTCGCACAAAAAGATAACATGTGGAGTTCCACAAGGCTCTACATTAGGGCCTACTCTGTTTTTAATATATATAAATTCAGTATCACAATTAAAATTAAAGGGTAGCATTAAGTTATTTGCTGATGATACTACTATTATATATTTCTCTCCAAAAATCTCTCAAATATATAGTGACATAAAATATGACCTAGATCTTATCTATAAATGGCTTCAGAGATATAAATTAACATTAAATTTTAACAAATCAAGCTTCATGTTCATAAGTAAATCAAAAGTTAATCAAGATATTCCTCCAATTTTATTCAATAAGAAGGAAATTAAATACACACAGTGTATAAAATTTTTGGGCTTATACATTGATGAAAATTTAAATTGGAAAAAACATATAGATTATTTAAGAAATAATATTTCACCAATTATTGGAATTTTGTTTAAGGCAAGAAATTTTATTAACATCAAATTTTTAAAAAATATATATTTCTCATTAGTTTATTCAAAATTGCAGTATCTAATTTCAGTATGGGGATCTGCTTGTTCGAATGCTTTAAAACCTTTAAAAAAGTTACAAAATAAAATAATTAAATGCATCCATAAACTCCCCTTTTTAGAACCAACAACAAATTTGTACAAACCTCATGGCTACCTAAACATAGACCAACTTTATAAATTAAAATTATGTATATTAATACACTCTATAAATATTAAAGAAAAGTATTCTAACATATCACTGCAAAAAACAAAAACACTGCATAAACATAATACCAGACAAAATGAAAATTTACAAACAACAATAGTAAAAAGTAATTTTGGAAAAAGGTCAATATTATATACTGGAATTTTAATATATAACAGCATACCTAAAGATTTAAAAGATATAAAAAATTTAACAAAGTTTAAAAAACATTTAAAAAATTTTTTTTTTTCGTAAAGAATGATTTTTTTTGATTCTTTTTGATACTTTTTTGTGTGTGTCAAGAAATTGTTAAAACCACTATGCTTTTTGTAATATTTATTTATATATATTTTCAAATGCTCTGTATTTTATTATATTATATTCCCTGTAATGAACTTTGTAGTTAGTTGGGAATGAATAAATAAATAAAAAAAAAAAAAAGTCTTCAAAATGCCATCAGTTCATTTAAAGCAGTTTATTTTTTCATTGTTCATTCGTGTTTTATTTAGTTTTTATTATTTTCACTTGATGTTTGCATTTCCTGAATAAAAATGTTATTTTTGATGATCCTAATTTTTTTCATTTTTAGCACCAATTCAAATGCATTTTCTCAAAAACAGCTGCTTCTAGCGACATTAATAAAGTATACCTTTTTGAAGTAAAAAGGGTCTTGTAAATAAGAATTTTATATTCAGAAAATCTGTACATTGAAGCACAAAAAAGTTGGGACGTTTTAACATAGCATTTAATGCCGTATGTGGCGCCCCCTACAAAATATAGCAAATTCGAGAATGGATTTGTTTTTCCCATCCCAAAAAAACCCCGCCGATCAAATTTTGTGAATTTATTTAGTACCTTTCAAAACAGATCGATACAAATGTAAAATATTCAATCAACTTTTGTCCTCAGATAAATTAGGTTAAATCCACCTAAATTGATATAACAAAATTTGAATAAAATTTGTTAGTCTTCTTTACCTGTAGGCGTCTGCCCTTCCCTATTTTTTATTTTACTAATCTAAACTTGGAAAAACGAAAATATGATATTTTAACGTTACCAAATCTCGGGTTCCAGTTCACTAAGCTATTTTCAAAAGCTATCGCAAGTTTTAAACAGTTCTTAAATTCAGCGATTAACTTCGTCGCTGCGTATATTCTTTTTTAATGTATTCACTATAGCAAGGACAGAACCACAACCGCCTCTACTTACAAGCTGTGAAAAGAGATCGGGCAACACCGTGGACCTGCGGGTCTACCGCGACTCAATACTCGACTGTTTAACGAACTCGAACGGAAAACGGGATTCACTTAAAATATGTGTCTTAGTGTCTTAAAAATTAATACTTGTCTAAATTGTTTTTATTATTCATGAGCAGTTTTTGAAAGTCTCTTAAGTATATTCTAGCAAAAATATGTATATGTCATAAGTTGCAACTTGATATTTGTATATCAGTATCGATGTTTAAATATTTGCTCACAATTAGTGTTTATCTGAAATCAATTTAACTGGAAATTAGTTAAAGAAAAAAGTTAATTTTTAAAAAAATCGGCCACCGATTGATTGCCCTCCATGTTTTTATGAGTATATATTTTGTTGAGACCACCTACTTATTTTAATGTCCATAGGGAATTCCATTTTAAATCAAAAATAGTAAGTTTATTTCTCCATATAAATATTTTTATTACATTGCCCAGTCCACTGAAACCTTATTCACAATGCTAATACATCACTGTTAGATGTAAAGTGTGGAAAATATTTTAAAATCGGTCACAACTTTAACTATCCAAGAATCAGAAATGTTGATTTTGTTTATATAATTTAAAATCAAATCACCGAAATTTTCAATTAAGTCTAACCTGTCAAAAGCTTTGTTTAATTTATTAGTACCTTCTCGACATGCCTTTGGAGTTTTTTCTCAGCATTGTTATAGTTTCTGACAAATATTCGACAAAATTTGAAAAAATAGTTAGCAGGAATTGCATCTGACTTAAGCACTCCTGTAAGTAGGAACAGATATTTTGAACTTTGAAATTTCACCAGAGAAATGGTGGTTAAACTTAGGAACGCGCCCATTGTCAGCCTAAATAACGGAGTCTCAGATATTCTTCATTCGTAGTAATGAAAAAGGTTTGTATTTGTCTTAATTTACTTACATAAATAGTATTTCTAAAAATAATTAAATCTGTTTACTATGCAATCCCCTGACCTTTTTATATATGGCAACACTGGATGTTTATTTGTTAAAGTGCATTTTAAAAGGCATTTACGGAAACAGCGTTCGGTTTAACCCAAATCTCGTCTGACATCGGAGATCATGTATTTATTTACAACACAGTTAACAGAGAAACATAAATCACAGCGCTCATCGGATTACTGAGATCACAGTTTCCGCAAATTCCTTTTATTTATATCGCTGTGTTTTGTTGTTGCCCGCCGGTACCGATAATTTAACATTTTTATATTGTTATTAACTTTACATAATGTCGGTATGTGCCTACCAAAAAATTATCGTGAAGTACAAATAATTAGAATACATTTTTTCTCGTGAATAATTTCCCCGTTTTGAGAATTGAGTCTCTGGAATTAAATTTAGCCAAAAAAAGGGAAAATACCATCAAATATTTTTTCTAATTTTGACATATAAAGTGAAACTTTTCAAAACCGATGACAGTTTAGAAACATCTTACTTTTCGCAGCTAGTTACGAAAAGTAAAATATTTCCTAACTGGTGATGAAATATTGATTTCATAACTAGTTATAGAAAAATGAAGCACAGAAATATAAATATTTCGTATTTCTCTCTCGACTTCTCGGGTACAATAGAAGATAACGCGTTTTGAGCTGCCTCTTTAATATCACTTGGGGTATTGGAATTGGCCGTTTTCAATATTTAAAAAAAATTAATTTGTGACGCGACACTTTACAAATAAAACTCCGAAACGAAATCATGACAACCCAGACAACTGTCTTCTAGGTACCTACTAGATGAAATAAAAATTTCTTCGTCTGATGCCTACTTATATGTTTTGATACAATAATTAAAATTAAAAAATTTTTTAACATATTTTTGTCAAAATTAGAAAAAATCTTGTGTGAAACACGTTAGGAAATGCAATTCTGTTTAATTCGTATAATTTTGAAGGATCTCGCTTCTCTTGTCCCCCAATCAAACCCAAACAATACACTCGTTAAACAAAGTAAAGCATTTTCTCACTGGTTACATAAATAGCTATATTTATATTATAACCTGTAATAGAACGAACACTTAAAACAACAATAGTTGTCCCATTTAAGAGTATACATAGTATTAATAAAATTCATTATAGGCAGCCCCTGCCTGTAACAAACATTTTTAAAAATATAAAACAAACATAAAAACACATGTAAATATGTACATGCATAAATTTGCTGAGATAATTATTATTTCTTATATAATAAAATAATTAATTATTTTAGCAAATAATATCGAAGAACTTTCATGGACTCTTAATATTTTATTAAATAATATCCGTTTTACATCCTAGCAAGGTTTTTCTCTACACTGTTGACCAGTACAAAGCAGAGTGACAATCAACGTCAAATCAACTCTATTTAAATTACGTGAAAAATTGGAGAATTGGCTCATAGTACTTAATCTTACTTTTCAGTATTAACTCGTCGCTTTTAAATATGGTGGCGACTCTTAGATGATTTAATAAATTTACATGCATAATTTAATGCACTCATTTTTAAAAGTTATTACTAAAAGCACACTAAAACAATACGGTTATAGGTGAAATCTTCTTTTAAATCTTATATGGCTTCAATTGGATATAAAACTACATCGACGAATTTTTGTAAAAATAAATATAAATATCTGCATTATTATTTAGACTAATTTCTTTAAAATAAATATAAATATATTATTTAAAGAAATATGTTTAAGATAACTTCAGATGCTATATATAAAAACAAAGGGACTCTTAGCTGACCCTCAAAAGTATTATTTTAGGTTGTTTTCTGGGTTCGAGGAATCTACAAACATTGTTCGTAAAACAATTTTTCGATTTTTTTTTCCAAAAACACTTGTCTCGAAATAGTATATTATGTAACGATTAGGTAATGATGGGTATCAATACACAAGCATAAAATAACGACACGAGCCTTGGCGAGTGTCGTTGCGAATGGTCATTACATCAGAGTTGGGTATTAATGGCCATTACATAAGAGTTGCATACACTATTTGTTCTATGACCCTTTATTAATAAATATTAAACTGAACAGCATTTATTTAATTTAGCAACAGTTAAACAAATTAAATTATTTATTATTACTACTAACTAGGTACCATAATCTGACATAGGTAATTGATAATTTAAAATATTCTTAAAAGTTTTAATGAAAATTCAAATTTTAGTAAAAGAAGTGTCAAATCAAATCATTTGTATTAAAATGTATATATTTGATTAAAAAAGTAAGGGTTCCATATTGGCTCATATCGCGGTTTCATAATGAAAATTTGTATCATAATGAATATTATTATGAAACATAACGAAGAAATATTTAATTTTAATATTGGAGTATTGGAGTAAAAAAATTTTTTTTCAAAAGTAGAAATTTTTCTAATACAATAATTTAAAAAAACACTTTTTTCTACAAACGTGTTAAAAATGCATTTTTTAACACGCCGCAGACGCCTTAAAAATGTTACTTTATGGCACTAGTGTTAAAAGTACTTTATAGCACTAGTGTTAAAAGTACTACTATGGCAACTACGACGCCAACAATGGTTGTTAGATTTTTTGACAAATGTCAACTTCATAATTTTATATTATATCTACGATGCTACTTAAAACTATGTGTTTCGAATATGTTAAACTTTCTAAAAATTGTAATTGTATTTTTGTTTTTTATTGTCGTTTGTAGAAAAAATGTTGTATGATATTTGTGTTAAAAGTACTTTTAAGGCACTCATTTGAATTGCAGAATTCGCTTCGCTCATTCTGCAAACTTTCAAATTCGTGCCGTAAAATTATACTTTTAACACTTATATCATAAATAACTATTCCTACATTCAAATTTTTCGAAAATGCAAAAAATCTTTTTTTTCGCATTGTTTAACTCAAAATTTTAAATTCTTCCAATATCATAATCCAGTTTTATAAGATGTTACGATTTTAACAGTTTCGAAAATGCCGATAAAAAAGGACAGAAAAAGCCTGAACTAACCTGAGCAAACCCAAAAAAGGCGAATCTATGCAGGCTTGTACAGGATCCTTTTCTCTCATATTTTGGATTAAAATTTTTATCAAAAAATGTGATTTTTTGGGAAAAAACTTTTTCGAAAAATTTATTTTTCGAACAATTATTTCCGAATAGCTGCTTTTCAAAGAACTGGGTAAACTGGTTTCGAGCATCCTAGAACTGCTTTAACACATCACTTGATTTGTTATGGCAATAAAGGTTATGCTTAGTTAGTATTAATATAATATTAATTAGATAATTATTCTAATATCACAAATTTTTGTTTATTAAATAAGCAGTTGCAGAAAAAATTTAGACGCCCACTATATGAAACTGAATTTCATAAATACATAAATTTATTAAAAGTAAGAATTTAAAATTAAAAACAATATAATAAAAATTATATATCACGAATTTCAATTTATAAATATACAATATAACAATATAAAATTAAATAATAAATATAGATTCGCATTTATAAAATAATTAATTACATTTAAACAAATCAAGCAATTCGCAGTCAAATGAAATAACTAAAAAATCTACAAGAATCTGTTAATAAAATAAGTAGAAAGGTTAATTTATTATTTCATACTAAGAAATGCTTCATTGTGATTGGATAATACGAAAATTTTTCAAAAAATATTTTTTTCGAAAAATTAGTTTTTGAAAAATAAAATATAAAAAGTAGCCTTTTAAAAATATAATTTTTCGATGTTTTTTTTCGAATATGAGATACTTTTTTCAAAAATTTAATTTTTAACTGTAATAGTTTAGAAAATGTTAATAAAAACAGATAAATGGTAATAGAATGAAGGCTTAAAAACTGACAACAAGAATAAAATCGTAACCAAACCGGAGCAAACCTGCACATATTCGCATTTTTAGGTTGGATCAGGTTTGATTAGGCTGTTTTTTTTATCATTATCTAAACTATTAAAACTGTATATCTATGTAAAAAATAGCCAGTCAGATCATAAACTGAAAGTCTGTCATAATTCTTAATTATTAAAAAAAATATATTTTAGATAAAAAGAAACCAATCATTTCTATCAAAACGGTGTATCTCATGCTATACCTCACCTTCTCTCACTTTTCTCTCTGCTTTGCCCCAGTCTTAAGTTTCCGAAATATTACAATTCTAAAATTAAAAATACTACCGTAAAAACTACCAAGCTTTAGCGCCCATCAGTGACAGTACTTCTTCATATGTCAACCAGAAACTAAGAGACCAAGGTGCCATTCGCATCCAGATGGGTATGAAACCTTTGTAAAGGGCACCAATACCTTCCACTTGTACTGTTTTCTTTAGGCAATCGATTGACGATGAGTACATCAGACCCCTAAATAAACGAAATAGAATATAATAACTCATAATGGACTCTTTTACTAAATTTGAATGTTATAACCAGGGTTCGTAAATCAGGGAGCCAGACCATAGGCGCCGGAACTATAACTACAGCGGTGTGTCGCGACTCGTGAGCTGCACCGTGTCAATACATCGACATGCTTTGCGATGGAGACATGTTACCAAACGTTCGTAGAAGCAGAGACTATAAAGAATATAGGCAGACACTCCGCCAAATGTAAGAATAAGACAACTAAGTTTTATACCCAAGCAAACGAACTTTTAAAGACAAATAAGCGGCCATCCATCATACAAGCATCAACTTTCAGCAAATTATCCGATTGTCCTTGCACAAATTTAATTCTGGCCATCGTTAAACGTGTCTTTTATTCAAATGTAATGTTTGTTATCCACAAAATCTCCTGACCTCCGGGAAATAATTAAGAAAATAAATTAACCCTGAAATTCCTCATGTACTGGCCATTATAACACTTTTATTTACATAACATGTGACGTCACAACCAATAGTATCACGTTTTGCAAAATTTCGAATTTTGTATGAAAATTGATAAAATCTTTTTTTTAGTTTATTTAATTTATGTAGAAAATACAAGAAAAAATAGTTCAGGTTTATTTGGATTATATGCATATTCCCTATTGCACAAACAATCAAGAATTAAACTAACTGGATATCTGTAATGCCATCACCGCCAAAGGTGGCTCTAAATGTCAATTAAATTTATAACTTGATTAAAAGTTTTAAGCTATCAGTATTTTTCTTCTACACCGGTTAAATTTTGTACATAAAAATATTATTCTTACCTTCCTCGGTCATCCAAAGGTTGATTCATAACCCTAGTTTTAATAACATCAGCAGGAGTACCCATAGACGCGGCAACGAAACCAGCGCCGCAACTGGCGAGAACATGAACCACGTGGTTATCAGGCAGACTGGTATTTGTCAAAATAAAGCGTTTTAAGAAATCGTAAGTTGTTAAGTCGCCAAGGTTCACTAATGCTGCCCTCTGCACGTTGGGAACGGATCCTGCAAAAGGTGAATTTTACCTTTAGTTTTGTCGAAATCTAGGAACCAGTTTTTAAAAGTAGTATTCAAAATCACAATTTTCAAACCACCAATTTATTTTCGATTTTTCTCAAATATTTGTAATATGCTAACTTTTGTTCGTTCCAAAAATTACAGAGGTAATAATTTACATAATAAAAATGTATGAAATATAGGAACCAGTTTTTAAAAGTAGTATTTAAATTCACAATTTTCAAATCACCAAATTATTTTCGATTTTTCTCAAATATTTGTAATATGCTGACTTTTGTTCTTTCCAAAAATTACAGAGGTAATTCTTTACATAATAAAAATGTATTCGTTGTTATTTACCTTTCCATAACCCTCTCATACCCCCTTTCACCCATACTTTTTTAAAAGCATCCATAAGACCATGCACTCGAGGTGGTAACCCCATTAGTCTTCTTCTTCCTTCCATTTGCAATTGTACTTTGACTAGATCAGTAGGACTAGCTATATATTGTGAGAATGCTCCTGCAGTGACGCCACCTAAAACAGTTTAAACGATGTTCTAAAAATTTTGAAAAAAAAAACATAAAGAAATGGAAACTAATGAAATTAATGTCTTTTTAACAGGCAATACAAGAAATATGACTATTACTGATTTATTTTTTAAATACACACGAGATATTAAAGAATACGAAAAGACAGAACACAGCTTTTGACGTGAGGAATAGACCTAACTTACCAAACTTTAATAACAGCCAGATTCTTCTACGCTAGTCCAGACAACCAAAAGTTTTAAACTGACAAGTGTAAGAAGACCAGTAGGTTTTATACTATGAATTTATTTCTGAGCTTTTACGCAACCTTATAGAGAAAATGGCAATTTTAGTACGTACTTTCGACATAATAGAACTAAATTCATTACGGCAACTCGTTCCAAGATGAAAATCATTTGGAAACCAAGCAAATCGCTGAAATATCGGAATAATGCAAACGTTTCTAATGGCGACTTATTAACAATGACAGGACAAAAACCTGTCAAAACATAACTGATCAACAAACTATAAGATCTTGCTTTAAACCAGTACTCAACATATTATATAAAGCCTTTTTTGATTAACAGTGTTTATGACTAAACATGTTTGGATTATTTCCATCTTTACATAATAATGTATCTACAAAAAGGTATCCTAAAGTACTGTTGAAATGTTCACATTTCAAACAGGGTTAAGCACCATGAGATGGTTTGGTGGTATAAATTCTACGGGACCTTAACATGTTTTTACATTTATTATTGCACATTACTTATAATATCCCCTTGTTTAAGATACCAGTATTAAAGTTATGAAATGCAGATATAGTGGAACAACCCATAGCTGTACACCTACATTTTAAACTATAGAACTTAATAATACTTACAGCATGCTGATTTCCACAACGGAAAATATTCATCTCTGGAACTATGTTTAAATATTTTTTCTTTTAGCCATTTGTAGGTCATGATTCTAGTTCCGGAGTAGATAAGATGGCGGGCAAAGGCGGCATGGACGCCTTGCCATAATTTGTGGACGCCCTCTTCCCGTGAAATGCCGATTACCGTTCCTACCATCCCTCGATAAGGAATCTATGCAAATAATAAAATCAAATAAGGTCTTAATCAAAAAAATCTGCAAAAGTCTTTGCATGGAACTTCCCTCGCGAAATGAAGGAAAGTTTATATTTAATTTCATTATCAATTATTAAAAATGTACACTATTTATAGTAAACTCTTTCGAAAATATAGTTAGTTAAATATGAATTATGACATATCATGTTTTTGGTCTGTTGGATAAGTTTGTACATTCCAAGTGTTCAGAATATTGAAGTCATAATGCTGACTTATATACAGCGTGTCCAGAAACCATCTTAACAGATAGGAACCTTCTTTATTTTTAACTTTACGGAAAAAATTCATTCTTCATAAAAAGTTCGGCTTGTTGAGAAAATAACACGCAAATCAAAAATGTTGACCCAGCATATTCGGGGAGTCACAAAAAAACGATAAATGCCGTAGAAGAAAAACTATCTTTAATTTTATTTGCAAAGCACAATAACGTAAGAAAGTGTCGTCCAGAACTGAAAAGTGATCGAATATAAAATTTGACAAAATAACATTATGGTCATACGGTATGACCATAATGTGATGGCTCATACCTTTAAATTAAAAAAAAACATATTACATTATTATAAATTACATATTCCCAAAATAAACAAAAAAATACTCTTTTTACTTAAAATATAAAATAGTATATTAAAGTACAAGTTTTATAAAGCATAATTTTAGAGCACGCGTCCATGTTAGAAAACGAGCCGCTTGCGGCGAGTTTTCTAACGGGACAGGTGTGCTAATAGCTTTATAAAAGTACTTTGTACTATTTTTTCTATTTTGCATTTTTTCCAATAAAAAATGCACTTTTAAAAAAAAAATATGACATACAAATTTTGTAAACTTTTATGTCAAAATTGGATGTTGTTATACTATTAAATTATTTGCCACAGTACCCTTGATAAATTAACAAATCATTTTATTATACATGACTACACACTGCATTATCAACTTTTAAAAAATAAAAAAATGGTTTCATAAAAATCCGATTACGATGCTAAAAACGATACCGAAAAAGCTTTGATATGAAAAAAAATAGAAAAATATTTCTGGAACATTTTTCACTCATCTAAACTGCTGGACACTCGAAACGCACCGATCGATTTTTCTTGCATTTTTTGATAGAAGATTTCGCACAAACTACACAATATTTTGAAATGCGATTTTCAGTACTCTGAAGTCTTATCCCTTTATGTTTCTGTCGAAGTCGCGGGAAATTTTAACACTTCATAAACAACTTATACAGGGTGGATAATAACAGATTGCAAATTTTGCTAATTTTCATCCTAAGCGCGAATTTTATTCAGCTGATATTTTTTTCAAATTTACTGACCATACGAATCCTTATTTGAAACGTCAAAAACAACTTTGCCCGATTTTACTTTTCTTTTCTGTTTTTGAAGATACAGGGTGATTTCTAGTTTGTCGTCAATATTTTGAATATGTGAGTGTCAATTAACATCTGATGATTAATTTACAAGCTTTTTATACTAAACGACTTAGTTTAGATCAAAAATCATAGGACGTTACGCACTTGATATTTAAGATATACAGGGTGTCTTCAATCGGCCATTTAGATTTAAATTTCCAAAGGTAATGTTAATTTTTTATTTTCCGCATTCGAACTGGCTGTATTGGATGACAAAACATCTATCCGTGATTTATGTATACTGGTACAATCATTAGGATTATATACTGAAAGGGTTTTTTAATTTTCTGATTCCTGAAAGCTTGTAGACGCTACAGGATGATACATATTTTAGTAATGTTTATGAATTCTAATGACCAATAATAAGTGATGTATTCTTTTACTTTTTGGATTTGTATAATTTATTTAGGAAAATTCAGGTTCGTACTACATTTTATACAGGGTAATTAAAATTTGGTGGTTTGCATTCACTAAAATGAAGTCAGGCCCACAATTTTCGGAAAACAGCAAATTTAAATTATTTAGATGTTCAAGTAACAAACGAGCGCATTTAACTCTACGTCTTCCTCTAAAAGAAGGGTTGTGTTAAAATAAGTTTAATAAATTAAATTCTTAACAAATTTATCATAGGTTGTACAGTCCTGTACAATGTGAGTCGTCATTACACGCGTAACTTAATTATTACATTATTTTACCTAAACGTGTCAGTTATGGTAATTCAGCAAAAGTTTTCAATATTGTCATAATAAATAAAACGTTTGGCGAGTATTAGATACGTCATCATAATTTAATTAAAATGCCGCGATTAAGTAAATCAGAGCAAAGAAATTGCTTAAGATTGTTAAACGATGAATTAGCGACACAGACAGTACACGATCTGTATGTCTATAAAGCTACCGTAATTCGTCTCAAGCAAAGGTTTATTGCAACGGGAGACGTTGCCTATCGGCATGGAGGTGGACATTGGAAACAAATTCCAGCCCTTGCAGAGAGGAATCTCCTCCGAGAAGCACGGGTAAACAGGACCCAAAATTCCCGAAAATTAAACGAAAACATGCGACGTCAAACAGGGCTTGTCATTTCTAATAGGACTGTCAGACGATATCTCAACAAAAACAACCTACGGTAAATCTGTTAATGTTTGTTTAATTTATTAAACTTAATTTAACACAACTCTTCTTTTAGAGCAAGACGTAGAGCTAAATGCCCTCGCTGGACAAGATTGAATCTGATCCATTCGGATGGGAGGACTCTTGTTTGGAGGCAGCCTAGGACGCGATTTATTAAAGAGAATATGGCTCCGCAGGAACCATTTGGGGGTGGAGGTATAACAGCATGGGCGGGAGTAATTTTTAATGGAAGATCTGAACGGTTTATTTCTAATCGAACAGTCAACGCAACCGTTTATAGGGACGACATTTTAAATAACATTGTTTTGCCGTTTGCAGAAAATTGTGGGCCTGACTTCATTGTAGTGAACGATAATGCAAGACCACACAGGGCCCGTGTTGTCTTGGATTTTTTGGTGGCAAACAATGTTAACCAGTTAAAATTGCCAACAAAATCCCCTGATTTGAATATTATTGAGCATATGTGGTCTGCATTAAAGTTACAAGTGTGCTCAAGAATAAACGCTCCTGAGACATTAAAGGAACTCGCTGTGGTAATACAGGATGAGTGGGAAGATATCCCCCAGGATTTAATTCTAAGATTAGTGAGAAGTATGCCACGGCGATGTCAGGCCGTTATCAACGCACGGGGAGGTCCCACTAGATATTAGGCTGAAATTTGAATTACCCTGTATAAAATGTAGTACGAACCTGAATTATCCTAAATAAATTATACAAATCCAAAAATTAAAAGAATGCATCACTTATTATTAGTCATTAGAACTCATAAACAATACTAAAATATGTATCACCCTGTAGCGTCTACAAACTTTCAGGAATCAGAAAATTAAAAAAACCCTTTCAGTATATAATCCTAATGATTGTACCAGTATACATAAATTACGGATAGATGTTTTATCATCCAATACAGCCAGTTCGAAAACGGAAAATAAAAAAATAACATTACCTTTGGAAATTTAAATCTAAATGGCCGATTCAAGACACCCTGTATATTTTAAATATCAAGTGCGCAACGTCCTATGTTTTTTGATCTAAACTAAGTCGTTTAGTATCAAAAACCTTGTAAATTAATCATCAGATGTTAATTGACACTCACATATTCAAAATATTGACGACAAATTAGAAATCACCCTGTATCTTCAAAAACAGAGAAGAAAAGTAAAATCGGGCAAAGTTGTTTTTGACGTTTAAAATAAGGATTCGTATGGTCTGTAAATTTGAAAAAAATATCAGCTGAATAAAATTCGCGCTTAAAATGAAAATTAGCAAAATTTTCAATCTGTTATTATCCACCCTGTATAAGTTGTTTATGGAGTGTTAAAATTTCCCGCGACTTCGACAGAAATACAAAGGGTTAAGACTTCAAAGTACTGAAAACCGCATTTCAAAATATTGTGTAGTTTGTGCGAAATCTTCTATCAAAAAATGCAAGAAAAATCGATCGGTGCGTTTCGAGTGTCCAGCAGTTTAGTTTATCTGGAAAAGTACAAAGTAAGGTATAATATCAAATGAAACTTTGACAACTAATTGTTTTATTTCTAAATGCTGACAGTTGTGTTTCCTTTTTACAAGCTTTAATTTAATTTCTCGTGTTAGTATGTATAGGTCTAATATTGCAATCAAAATTTCGACTTAGTTCTAATTAAGCTAGAGCCTTAAAATTTTGTACATGTGTATAAGACCGGTGACAATGCAATATAGCCCGGGAGGTGGTGTCAAATTTTATCGGACCATTTCACCAAAGTTCATTTTTTTACTACAGATTGTTGTTTCATAGCTTATAGAAGAATCATGTGTCAGCTGGTCCAAAAGCGTGGCTTAAGATGATGAGGGGCTGCGAAACTCGCAAAAAAAAATTTTTTTCAAGTCATTTCAGCAAAGCTAAAAAGCTGCAGATTGTTTATTTATAATGTTTCCATCATGAAAAAATGTGTTAGCTGCATGGGGCAGGTGGAAAAACTTGTTAGCTGCCCAAGTGAAAATGTATGAAAAGTACGGAAAATCAAGTGATTTCAGCAAAGCTAAAAAATTGCTTATATAACAGTTTACGATCTGCAAATCGTATAAATGACTGTTAGCTGGTATTAAAATGTGGCAAAACCTGATAGCTGGTAGCCCGGGAGGTGGTGTCAAATTTTTATGGGTGATTTCAGCATAATTACTCTCTATTCTGTATGGTAGTTTGTACTTGACAAACAACTAAAATAAGTGTTAGCTGGCGCGACGCTGTGACCTGCGGGTGTAAGAGGCTGAAAAACTCGTAAAAAAATTTTTTTTTTCGAGTCATTTCAGCAAAGCTAAAAAGCTGTAGATTGTTTATTTATAATGTTTCCATAATGAAAAAATGTGTTAGCTGCATGGGGCACGTGGAAAAACTTGTTAGCTGCCCAAGTGAAAATGTATGAAAAGTACGGAAAATCAAGTGATTTCAGCAAAGCTAAAAAATTGCTTATATAACAGTTTACGATCTGACAATCGTATAAATGACTGTTAGCTGGTATTAAAATGTGGCAAAACCTGTTAGCTGGGCTTTCAAAGTGTAGAGTAGAGTTCAGGCGCGCGCTTCGCGTGGTGCCTTTAGTGACGCAGCAAACATATTTGTCCACCTTTTCTTGTTAACTGACTACTGATTTTCTGTTTTTTGTTTATCATAAACTGATGAGGTACTTATTTTCATACCAGCTAATATCATATTACTGAAAAAAATGCGATTAAAAGAGAATACGGGAGTAAAATGGTATCACATATCGTATAACAATATTATAAATAAATTAAAACAGTGTATTTTATAATTTGTACATTTATCGAATTGCAGAATATTATTTCAAAAAGCAGAGACTATGTTTTCTACTAGTATAGTATACGACATTGTCGTAGTTAGGAAGGTCAAAAAATCCGATTTCGACTGTGAAAATGATTCAGATGATGAATATAAATAATTTGAGAGCTTACTGAATATATGTTATTATATTTTCTAAATTATACTATTACAAAAATGTACACAATTTATATCGATTGTAGTAGAAGACATTTTTCTTGCTGTTCGAAATAATATTCTGACATTCGATAAATGTACAAATTATAAAATACACTAATTTATTTATAATATTAGTATACAATATATGATACCATTGTACTTCCGTATTCTCTTTCAATTGCATTTTTTTTCAGTAATGTGATATCAGCAGGTATGAAAATGAGTACCTCATCAGTTTATGATAAAAAAATCAGTAGTCAGCTGACAAGAAAAGGTGGAAAAATATGTTAGCTGCGTCATTAAAGGCACCGCGCCTCAATGCTACGCTACACTTTGAAAGCCCAGCTAACAGGTTTTGCCACATTTTAATACCAGCTAACAGTCATTTATACGATTTTCAGATCGTAAACTGTTATATAAGCAATTTTTTAGCTTTGCTACTTTTCATACATTTTCACTTCGGCAGCTAACAAGTTTTTCCACCTACCCCATGCAGCTAACACATTTTTTCATGATGGAAACATAATAAATAAACAATCTACAGCTTTTTAGCTTTGCTGAAATGACTCGAAAAAAATTTTTTTTTTTTGAGTTTGGCAGCCTCTTACACCCGCAGGTCACAGCGTCGCGCCAGCTAACACTTATTTTAGTTGTTTGTCAAGTACAAACTACCATACAGAATAGAGAGTAATTATGCTGAAATCACCCATAAAAATTTGACACCACCTCCCGGGCATATTTAATATTGTTCTAAACCAATATGGAGGATTACCTTTTTCCTTACAATCCCCTTGGTATGGGTACCAAATGAAAGGGTTTGACGAGTGGAATACGATCAGCTATGTGACGTCATTCTAAACCCAATATGGCGGCCGTCACAAGATGGCGGATTACCCTTTTTTCCACAACCCCCTTGACATGGGTATCAAATGAAAGGGTTTGACGAGTAGAACACGATAAGCTATGTGACGTCATTCTAAACCCAATATGGCGATCGCCACAACATGGCGGATTACCCTTTTTTTCACAACCCCCCTGACATGGGTATCAAATGAAAGGGTTTGACGAGTAGAATACGATAAGCTATGTGACGCCATTCCAAACCCAATATGATGGCCGCCACAAGATGGCGGATTACCTTTTTTTCAAAACCCATTTAACATGCATATCAAATGAAAGGGCTTGACTAGTAGAATACGATAAGCTATGTGACGTGATTCTAAACTCACTATGGCGGACGCTACAAGATGGCGGATTACCTTTTTCTTCACAATCCCTTTGATATGGGCATCAAATGAAAGGGCTTGAAGAGTAGAATACGATAAGTTGTGTGACGTCATTCTAAACCCAATATGGCGGACGCCACAAGATGGCGGATTACCGTTTTCTTAACAATCCCCTTGATATGGGCATTAAATGAAACGAGTAGAATACCATAACAGGTAAAATTTCTTGTAAATCATTTTCATCAGAAATGCATAGGTAGTTTAAGACGTAACAAAATTTCAAAATAAAATCTTGTAAAAAATACTTTTTAAAAACAAGCTTTTATTATTTAGATGTACTAAAACGAAAAAAAAATAAGTATAGTTTTTTCATTGTGGCAATGCTAAATGCTATTTATAAGTGGACGTAGTTCGCGTGGGTGGATCCTACCAACAGTAGTATCAAAGTTATCACTGAAACAGATATAATATATTTTGTTAAATTTACTCTTGCTTGCTTGCCGCGTGAATAGAAAAGAAATAGTATATTTCATTACCAGTCCGGAAAAAAGGATTTTTCTGTGCGCGCTTGACAAATTCTCGTGTGAGGCGCAGCCGAACACGGGAAGTCAAGCAAGCACGGAAAATCCATTTCTGGACGTGTAATGAACGATATTTTTTATTATACTTCTTTGAAAACGATAACATAAAACAAAATATAACATAAAAAAATACATACATACAAAATAAACTTGGAATATTTTTATTTTCACAACTGTTATCGGAATTTAAAAAAAAAACTACTAGAGTAATTAAAAATTAACTATTAATAATGAAAGATGCCACTTTTTCAGGTTGAGAGAACATTTTATTAGAATGAATTTAATTGACAGAAAATTAACAACGCTGACAATATGGTCTTTGGCAGGTATGATGCGTTTTCATGGTAACTTTCAAATCATTTAAAAGGTGATTTAAATTTGTCTATGTCAGATAAGATTGACAAAACGTCAAAAAATATTTCAGAAATTCATCTAAATATTCAAATATTTACGAAATAAAATACAAAATAGGTACATATTAAATATCAGATAGCATATAGACTTTCTTGAGTTTAGTTTATTTTCCTATACCTATATTTCTATTTTAAAGCCAAAAAATAGTCGGTATCTTCATTCAGCACACTGAAAGAACTGGAGACCAGGAAAATTTTTTCCGTGCGCTCTTTCCGTGCGCTAGCCCGAAAAAGCCCATCTTACATTATTACTAAAACAGATGAAAATAAGGTGTTTTCAAAGAAGTATAATAAAAACATACTTAGGCATCTACTTACAATCTCTGCCAAACAAAATTATTGCTTGTATGAACTTTTCGCGCGCTACGAGCTTTTGTTTCCGTGATAACTTTGATACTACTTTATTAGGATCCACCCACGCGAACGACGTCTACTTATAAATAGCATTTGGCATTGCCACGATGAAAAAAATATATGTACTTATTTTTTTCGTTTTAGTACATCTAAATAATAAAAGCTTGTTTTAAAGAAGTATTTTTTTACAAGATTTTATTATTAAATATGGTGCTGAGGAAACAATTTAACTAGTGTCGATTGTTGGCGACCACTATAAAACATACAGAGAGGCTGCCCAAATTTTTAATGAAAGATATTCGAATAAAATAATAAGCCACGTGACTGTTGGAAATATTGGTAATAAATTTAAAAGTACGGAATGTGTAAGCAATCAATTTTCTGACAAGCACTAGGTTTGACGGACGAACGAAGATACCTAATTAGAGGTTTTGCAAGCTGCCGTGGAAGATCCAAAAATCTCATTGAGAAATATTTCACAAACTGTTCCACGACCTGTTTCAAAATCCACGACCCAAGCTATTTTAAGGAAAAATCATTTTTCCCCATACAAACCAAAATTTCTTCACAAACTGCAGCCTAGAAATTTTGATTCACGATTTTTGTTCTGCTCTCCAGGTGAGGTAGAAGATGACCCATTTTTTGCAAGAAAAATATTATTTTCAGATGATGCCACGTTCACCTCAAATGGAGTGGTGTGTTCCCAAAACTGTAGGTGGTGGAGTGATGAGAATTCCCACTTTGTAATTGAGTGACAAGTACTCTTTCAAGACAAACGTTTGGTGTGGCGCTTTTAAGAGCAAAGTTGTTACTTTTTTAACACCAAATTTTTTGAATCGACTACCACTGGATATAAGAAACACACTTTGGTTCCAACATGTCACAGCTCTGCAAGAGTGACAGAACTTTTTAACCGGACATTTCCACATAAGTGGACTGGACGAAGGTCAAGATTTGCTTGACCACCAAGATCCCCAGATATAACTCTACTAGATTTTCTTTTACGGGGATTCATAGACCACTTAGAGAGAATTATCAGAGAATGTGTCCGAGAAATGGTTAGAAATGCAGCGGCTCAGTTGAAATGTCTTTAATTTTTCCAATTTACTCTTTTCACTAGTCAGTTTTTATTACCTTGTACCATACTTACTTTGCCTCCATTTTTGTTGAGCTCGCCCTGTATTTGAAGCCTTGTCTTGACAAGGTCCAATGGATAGGTTACTGAAAAAATCAAATCAAATAAATAAATAAGAGACAAAAAGTCACAAATGTATTTTAGAAAATTTTAAATATATTGTATGTACAGTCGTGACGAATAAAAGTTTTATTTTTAATGCTTTTTCTTGTGGAAAACGACATTTTATTTTGACCACGAGTATACATGAAGGGTACAAGAATAAAACACGGTTTGTCGCAATAA
The DNA here is from genome assembly GCA_963971165.1 of Philopedon plagiatum. Taxonomy (NCBI): domain Eukaryota; kingdom Metazoa; phylum Arthropoda; class Insecta; order Coleoptera; family Curculionidae; genus Philopedon; species Philopedon plagiatum. The sequence goes on along the minus strand of OZ020196.1, from coordinate 17,292,648 downwards.
CAGAGTTTCGAGATATTGCGATTTTTAACTTTAATTCTTTTATACGGAACAGAAAAAATATATTTTACATAATCGACATTAAAATACTAATACAAAAATGTATTTTTAAATTATAAATGTGTAACCAAAAACTAATACTATTTTGCAAAAAACATAAAAAAAAAATGGTGGCCAAATACATAGTTTTTTCGAATAAAACAAGACTTGTCCGTAAACCTTATAGGAAAAATGTCTTAACTTTCTTAAACTTATTTCTTAACATTCTTAACTTTCTTAACATTCTTAACATTCTTAACATTCTTAATATTCTTAATATTCTTAACATTCTTAACACTCTCAACATTTTTAACTTTCTTGACCTCGTGGGGAATCTTCTCAAAAAATGTGGCTGCATCGGGGTTTTCACAAAAGCGTTTTAACTTTATGAGATCTAGATACTTGGCCTCATTGATAGGAATATAATCTGAAACAATAAAAAAAGGTTAACTCCTAAATCCGACAAATACCATAGGGAATATTCTTACCAGAATAACTCAAATCGGGTAGCCTAAATTCATTGTCAGCTAAATGAAGATGTACTGGAGTCCTCTTGATAACATTCCGTATCGGACTTTGAAGCCAGTGACCAGTATAAGTCGTGCGGTATGTAATTAGACGCTGATGATCTTTTTTGCAGATTATCTCTCTTACTGGTTGAATGGCGAAAGGACATTTTGGAACAAACTGGTCTTTAAAAAATTCGCTCCATTTTCTCACTTTATTCTGTCCAGTTTCTATTACGGTAAATGGGCACGGATTTTTCCTTGAATTACGGAGTAATTCGTACCAGTCATTAGGTAGCTCCATTCTTGTTTTAAAGTTTATCAAACCCATATTCTTATCACACTCTAAATATGAGTGTCCTCGAATGGGAAATGTGATTTGAATGGAGTTAAATCGTTTAACATCATGTACAATAAAATGCATAAACCTGAACATAATAAAATTTTTGTTCTGGCCTCCAGCAGAATCGCAAAATATGTGCAAGTTTTCAACACCAGTATCGAGGTGATTCATTATGGTCAAAAAGAAAAGAGCATACTTCATCGGCCCCTTTTTTGGCAAAATGTTCAGGGTATGCATAGAAAAAAGACATCCCAGAAGATAAGACGTGAGTATTAAACGAATACATCGACAACTGCCTGCAGTAATATACGTCATTAGTGGGTACATTGGGCAACGAAATATTTTTTTGAAAATCCATAGCGATGGCTACAAATTCTGGATCAGTCATGCTTCGTTTCTTAGCGTCCCTTTTTTTGTCATAAAACCACTGTGCTTGTCTTTTATGAAGCTCATTCTTTATTTCCAACTGTCGAATATCTTGTTCCGAACTACCAGTTGCTTGTTTTTTAATTTTGTTTATCTCTGCAGTAAAGGTGTCACATGCGCTACATGTGTCGGTGCGAGGATAACCAAAACTTATGTTAAATTTCGTGTTAAATATCATTCTATATGTCTCATAACTAACTTTTTCCATGGAGTATAGCTGTCTAAACATTAAGAACATCTTTTTTATATTTAAACTTTCTGGGAGATATAACTTTTTTGAATCTTTTAAACTGTAATGTGATAGCCTTCCTTTAAACGACTTAATATGGCCGTAGACTTTATCCTCCAAATCATTAGGCAACTTGTTACTTACAGCACAATGCTTCCCTCGCATATCCTTTGGTGCAAATCCTACATTTTTTAAAGACATTTGTAAATGCTCCAATTTCCCCTTTGTAATACCATGAATGCTAATAAATGCCTTGCTGCAAACAGATATTTCCTCCACAGTATCACCTCTCTGAAATCTCAGTTTGTACACAAAACTACTCTGGTGATATGAAGCTTCTGATTCGGGTTTTCGGCTTCTGCGCCTTTGTACTGGTATCACCGATATTAATCCACAAAGGTAGCTATTTTGTTCATCAATTGAGTCCATATTGTTAAATTTTGTTAAAACACCCCTACGCTCTAAATCACTAAGCACCTCGAAACACTTAGCCGCTTACAATTGCATGGATCCCCTTGTTCGTGAGCAGACATTCGTATTTTTTTCATTACATCTTGCATTCTACCTGTTGTGGGCTTTTTCTTTGGCTTTATTTCAATGTTTTCAGTCATTTTATAGGTTTTACATAAACTAAATTAGACGTTACCACAAACAAACAATCACTGACAACTGACAAGTTAAGACTAAGACTAAGACAATAAATCAACCAAAATGGAAGCAACCGACCGATCGTACCAACCAGGGACATTCCCTGTTTTATTCGCGTCGCGCATGGACATCCCCTGTTATATTCAAGTACGGCAAAACTTTGTCGCTTAATTCTGAGGACTCTGCTGGTTTTATTCCAATCATATTTTGTACAATAAAAGTTATATATTTTACCAAGAGATTGCGCTTGTTTTCTCGATTTGGGTAAAAATGGATATTCCTTGTTTTATTCTTGTGCCCTTCACATACTCATTCTCGAGTGGTATTTAGGGGATTATTTCACGAATGAAAACACAAACTGCTCGAGTGGTATTTAGGGAGTATTTCACGAATGAAAACACAAAAAATATGAATTGAATATTTATTAAACAATTTAAACAACAAACCTTACTTTTAAATTAATCTAAAATGTATTTATTATTTATTGTATAATAGAAATACAAACAACAAACAACTAAATTTTTCTAAAAACCTTTAAAATGTTGATACAAACAGCTAAATAACAAATCATGCCGACGGTTGCTAACAGTAACTACGGGTTTATAACAATTGCAAGCCATTGGCTGCGTTCAACGCAAGTTAGCGGTCGACAGCGCTAATGTTTAGCGCTTACTAGCGCTTAGTGGCCCGATGAACGGGGTTTTAGCACAGGCTCGGGCACAGGTTTGTAGATGACTGCAAGCGTCAGCTGTCGTTCCGTTGACGAACCCGTGTTTTTTTTTAATTTTATTTATTTTCCGCAAAATGGATCCACATTTAGTTGCTAATTTTTTCGGAGATTACTTTAATGTGGCCCAAGTCGTGGCTCCGTTGATGCTTTTAAAGTAGCAAGTAACCTCAATTAGTTTCGTTATTATCCATGTTTCAGAAAATACAACGAAAACAATGTCAAAATTCGCGAAAACAAATTTAAATTTATACCAAAACATAAACAAGTTATACTGTCAAACACCAGCCGCCATTTTCGCTAACTAAAAAAGCGCTTTTATTTAGCGCTAACTCCGCTGCTGGTCGCTTTTGTGCTAAGTGTCCGTTCAACGTCGATTCAGTAGTAAGCGCTTGCAAGCGCTAACAACCGCTAACTCGCGTTGAACGCAGCCATTTGTTTGTATCGAAATTAATATGACAACCAAGAAAATGACAGGAAAAAATTATCGGTGTAATTTTTTTTTAATTGACGTAACGTCAAAAAATTATCGCTGTAATTTTAAAAAACTTTACTCATCTTACGGGACTTTTAACACATGAGTGAAATAATCAAAATTATTTTAATAAACATCGATTTAATAACCCTTTGTTATTAGGGCGTGTATGTGTATTGATTACATTTGGACCATAAATATCTTTTTTTGTTTGAAGTGATAGAGAAATGTTTAAATTAGAAAAATTGTAGATTTGTACAAGAACCATTAGGAAATGTAACTGAGAAAACAATAAGGAATATGCACCAATTTTTTTTTATTGCATAAATCGTTTAAGGAAGTCATTACAAACCCAAAAAAAAATATTTTGAAGAAAATTACGAGGATAATTTAGCTACAAAAAATGTTTACTTTTCGGTATAATTTATTACAACTTAAAAAGCAGCCACATTTGTCCTTGAAAAGTGACGCCAGGAGATCAGCAAAAATCTACATGTTAACGCAAAGCTTAACTTAAAGTCGAATTGGTTTGATTTTTTCGGAAACAGTCAGAGGGAGAGAAATCGAATTTTTTGGAATAGTCGGAGCTATTAAACGTCAAAGTCGAAATTTCCGCGATTTCCGTTGAAATCGGGTACAGGTCGTAAATGTGAATTAAATCGATGTAAATTTTCGGAGATTGTAGGGGACCCGGAGCTTTAGAAGTCCACTGAAACTGGCGAGGATCAGAAAATGGCAAGTAATTCATTTGAATTTTTTAGGTCGAAAAATGCCATTTCCAGACCGCTCTTTGATACCTAATAACTCGAAAACAAACGTCTGATCGAAAAACGGACTCATAAGTGAAACTTTAAAATCTCAAATACATTTTTTGCAATACATTTACCTAAACCTAAAATCACTGGAAAATGGAAATATTTGGAAAAAACTGGAAATTTAGATTTTTGACCCAAATGGAATGTGGTAGAGGAATTCTTCCTCGACCGAGGTGGTACCACCCCACACATCCTCTTAAAGGGCTGGTGAAATCCCTACGAATGTTTCCAGCTCTGGATGTGTGAGTCGATTCCCCAGTACACCCACGGTAGGTACCTACATAGTACTTAGACTTCGGTCTTCGTGGGCTGTCAGAAGATAAAAAAAAATATTTCACGGTTTTTAATTTTTTGTCGGGTCAAAATGGTTCCAATTAAAATCCCATATACGTCATCGGAAAGAGCTCGTCAAAGTATGTGTTATCCATATTTGTTAGTTTCTTCATTCTCTATTGGAAGGGAGCAATCGCCGATTAAATTTCGATTTTTTTACTTTTTTTGCCCTCGACATCGGTACATTCGAATCACTCTGTATTTTTTCCTATCTATTTTTCCCCAATTTTTCAACACTATCTAATAAAGGGTTAATCACACTGTAAAATGAATACCGAATGGGTCATCCAGGAGCGTATTTAAGGGGTAAAATTTGGATTTTTTATATTTTTTCCGACAAATCCTATTTTTAACCGACATTATTCCACACTATTTACTCTAGTTAGTGATTTTTTTGGGTTTATTTTATCCGTTAATTATCTAGGAATACCTCCCACTAATTTAAATCGCTTATTTTTTCGGTAGTTATAAATAAATAGCTTTATTTGCATCGGGGACATCCAAAATTTGAAATTTTTTTGAATTTTCGAAGATTGTAATGAAAATAAAGAATTTCAATTTATTTACTGGAAATTATCAAGATGATAATAATATGTCAAAATTTCGCAGAAATGCCAATTTTTGTTGAAAGGTTCCTGGACCGATTTCGGCTTGAAGTAGGTAAACATGAATAAGAGTTTAGGAACCTTCTACTTTAAGTGCAGGGATTTATCGTTGGATGAGTTACGCATTAAATGCCATTTTTATTGAGTTGCCAATGACTCTACAACACTGGAATTCGCCATGAACTCATGATGAGTCATAAGTTCAGTTTTGACGACACAGCCAATGGGATCACGTTTTACAAGTTTCGAAATTCGCGCGAAAATTTGCAGTTTTAAATCCTTTTCTTGTTAATAAAGACCAAAATAAATGAATAACAGCAACCGCCATAAACATTTAATTTATGTAGAGAATATAAAAAAAAATATTTCAGATTTATTTGGGTTTTATCCATAGTCCCTATTGAACGTTAAATAAGCCACTTTTGAACCAATCTTAAATTTGGTTAGAGGACTTGTCATATTATTTTTTTTTAATTCTACTCGCTAAGAGCTGTTTTATGTTAAGATACCTACACCGAAGTTCGCCTGTTTACCTATAATTTTAAAAAACAAAACCTTAATGCAAGTCGTATAGTGTTTCTACGGAAACACCGACGATCTTTAGTTAAGTGACATGTGCTCTTATCAGGTGCTTCAGTCGAGGCATCAGCCATTGAAACAAAGACAGTTTATTCTTAGTTTCTTTTATTATGGGTCACAGTCAGCAAGAAATGGTTGATCTATTTTACAATATTTTTTATATTAAACTAAAATACATGGATTATTAAGAAAGTAAGATGGATATTTACATAAACTTATGCACCTGGTTACTGCCACTTAACTAAAGATTGCCGATGTTTCCATAGAAACCCCCCATTAACTTCCATACGAAGGGTATGGAAAATTACTTAAATTTCGTTTTGTTTTTTAATATTATAGGAAAACTAACACTCAAACATCGGTGTAGGTATTAGTAGGTACCTAATTTAACATAAATTAGGGCTCTTATCGAGTAGAATTTAAAAAACAAAAAAATAATATGGCAAGCCCTCTGAAAAAACTTAAGGTTAGTTCAAAACTCGCTTACTTGATATTTATTTGTTTTTTCAGTTTCCTGATTGTTCTTGTACAAATCTACAAGTCTTTTAATTTAAACATTTTCTATCTGTTCAAAGTTATCTATTAGTCCCACTCCAACGACCTGGAAAACTGTTATCTAAATATGGTCTTATTATTTGTGCATTATGTGCTGGAAATATAACGGATTTAATTGGGATACATGTTTTTATCTATTTACTAAAATGAGCCTCTTTGAGCTTATATAACTCCCTCGCTCTATTTAACCTTTCTAAAATTTACCAGTGGGTTACAATGTAACAGAACGATTTTAAAGGCGAATAACAAAAAAGTTATGGAACTTATTGTTCTAATAATAGAAAAACTATCGATTTGCTTTTTTACAATAGAGCGATATTGTTTTTCATTACTGGAAAAACAGTAGATTTTCGTTGGAAAGCATGGTCATTGTCTAAGAATAGCATTTCTCTGTCCAACTGAGAATGATTGATACCAATACAATGAAAGTAAACACGCAACATGACTCCGCCACAAATTACAGTAATTTATTATTAATATGTTCCAAAAAACAATTTGTGTAAGAAATAATTCACAAACTCAAGTCGTACTTCGCATGCCGTTTCATACAGGGCGGGCCACCGAAAACAGTCCATCGGTTGATGCCTTTTCAATGTATTAAAATAGTCGGACATGTCAATTGAGGTGCCCGGAGGACACCATTTTTGGATATCTTCTTACAATTTTAATTCTCAAGCGGGGGTGACCTTGCCCTAAACTTTTGAAATTCAAGGGGTGTATTGTGACCACACGCCTCTAAAAAAACTAGAATACCGATTAGCTTTTAAAAATGGCTTACGCTTGCATGGACGGTCATATGGAGTATTTAATTTCTGACTTCGTGAAAGTTGATGAGCGGTAATTTTGAAAATAATATGATAAAATATGAATATTAATATTCTATACCGACAAGGAAAAATGAATGCCGAATCGTCACTAAAAAAAGTTTGAGTGGCACTGCTACTCAAGTGCATTGCAGCAAAATAAATAGGTCAAAAATTCATTATTCTTAAATTTGTATGCCATGTATATTGGGTAAAGAAAAGGGATTCCTTCCGTTCTCTACCAGGTCCTATTGGGTGCCTACAGTTAGGGTTGCCTATACTACGGATGATTGATATATTAAAATTTTGAGGGGTGTCATTATTACCATAAAAGTTTTAATTTCTAAAACAACAGACACTTGACTTTTTGAAAAGTAAATGTTTTTATGAAGATTAACTGAAATATTAAATTTAAGGCGTCTGTTGTATAAACAACTACATCAGAGCATACTGTATTTACTCATATGTAAAATAGTAATATAATAATATATGTAATGCACATGTGTCATATTTTAGATAACTTCTGCTACAACAAGTATTAATGAATTTACCATCACAAAATACAAGGATGGGCCCTGTAAGTAGACTACTAGCTTGAAAGAAAGAGGGCTCAGCCAGCTACTGAGGTCAGCAATTTTACTGCATAATATGAGATTCGTCATGAAATATATGACGTTGACATGTATGCCAAACATGTGTATTTAACTGTTGTAACTAATGTTTATTTCAAAGTGAAATTTTAATTCTACAGCTTGTGACGGAAACTTTTGGTCGATAACACATAACACACATAGCAAGCAATGTATCAGATTATAGAGTTCTGCATAAGAACTAACTATTTTAAATTTATTTAATTAAAATGACGTTAGTTCAACTAAAAGACTTTAGGTGTAGATTTATGTTCTTTTAGGTAATGGGAAGCTAACGCGTAATGGTACAGTAGCATGTTGTGTTCTTGTATTTAGTTGCATTAGTCATTCTTAGCAGATGTGTCAATTGGTGAGGACAGAAGAGGGGGCAGGTAGGTAGCCCTTACCCCCAGGACGGGTCTTTTCGATCTCCCACTCCGCCCGGGGAATAAACTACCCCCAACCTAGTTTCCATAATAAACTTCCCCTAGATGGCGAATGCGCTGGCTTCCACGGAGCTTTAACAACTTTTAAAACCGATTTCATGTGTGTTGTCCGGCTGTACTTATGTTGCAATTATCTGCTTTAATCTTCAATTGAAGGTTTAAATGCGAGAATTTGCTTCAATGCAGGTAGTAAATCACTCCCCATAAAATGTACATTGAATTTCAAGCATTTCTCATAAAGGCAATATATGTACGTAGTTCTACTTGAATTTAAATACAATAATTTCGTCTTACCAAAAATATATTTTCAAATTACCCCCTAGTCGAATATATTCTTAACAAACGTATTTTCTGGGTTATTTATGTAATAATTTATCATCTTATTTCTGTAATACTTTAAATAAATAAATTAATAATCAAAAATCACTGTTTTGTTTTATTTATTTACCGAGTTCACCTTAGGAAATACATTGTTTAAAATTGTTTGACCTCAATTTGGAATTTTTTTTTTAGAAAAAGAGCCTCAAATACTCATATAATAACTGCCATAGAGATTGGTCCAAAAAAAAAATTCAACACAGTTTACAGTGCAGCCGAAACAGAAGATATATATTTATTTTTTGGGGCTTGACTACAATAAGAACTAACAACGAAAACCGGAGCAAAAATATTGTAAAATTCAGGTTAGGACACCAGGCTTTCTAAATATTGTTATAGTGTACACAAAACAAATAATATTGCTAGAAAGAAGAATAAAAAATGCTACAAAAGTTTAAAATCTATAAACAAATATGAACTAGTTATTGTATGAAGTAGGTATTACCGTAGAGAGGTGAATGGTGAACACCCTCGAGCTATTTAAAAATTTTACTGTAGAACTACCCCTGCTAGGGGCTTAAAGTTACGTCGATGAAGATATCTAAAGAAATGTGTCGCCCCCGAAACAAAAATAGACGTGTCCGAGTATTTTTTAGGCATAAACCGGGGTCAATGGCGTAGATATGTGTATTATTATGTAGGTATTTACAAATCACAAGGCATTAAGCTACATGATGGGTCTTTTCGATATAATAACAGCTGTACTAAAATTTTTCAAAATTTCTGAATAAACTTAACTTCTATTTTCAAAACGTTTGCTTACTTAAGTTTTCAAAAAAAAAAAAGAAAAAAAAATGAAAAAAAAAAAAAAAATTAAATAATGAATTTAAAAAAAAAATTTTGAGACACCCTGAACATAAAATTGTTTCAAAATTTGTTAACAACTTTGATTTTTATTTAAAAAAAGCTCTGCTTAAATTTTCCAAAAACATGGACAATAAAGGTAGTTTATTCTTAAAGCCATATTTAAATTTTCGACTTTCCCTCGTATATGCTAAAGATTTTTTGAAATCTTTTTGGTGATATTTTACTTTGGGAACATGCAGATTTCCCAGAATTTTTTTTACCAGGTCTAATAATAAAAAAAAATCCCATATTGAAAGAACTTTATGAGACACGATGTATGTATTGAGAAAAGGTTAGGTTTAATGAAAAATCCTCCTAACAAATGAATTTTTTAATTCCGTTTACTGACTGTCCAGTTTCGACACTCAAAGGCCCATAAATATTTTGATGGATGCGCCAGGAACAGACAGATCTTTTCTCATTTCTCACATCCTGTTGGGATAAAAAGTAGCATATTCCTTCTCCGTAACGTACGCCACAGATTTACCCACACCAGATACGTAAGTTTGGCGAATCGGCAGTATAAGTTCCTGTGACCTTGTGGGAGTGTACGGCAGCTAGTTGCACCAACGAAGGCAAATAAGGTTGTCAGTCATTTGCTCTAAACAACGTTTTATTCTAATAATAATAAATTATAATTTCTTTATAAGCTCAGCTGTGTCCAGTCATTTTAAAACACCTACACAACACACCTAATACAAAATTATAAGTCTATAAAACAAATATAACACTAATTTTATATAGTATTTTAAGTTCATTCACTGCCGAAATATCACAAAGCCACGCACTAAACAGTAACGAGGTGCTCGTGCAGCCACTACTTGATGTCGCGGAACTCGCTGACTAAAGCAGTTGCCGATTAGCAATTGAAATTAGGTATCTTCCTTTCACCCCAAGGAGGAGCTCCCGTACAGCTCCTGAGCCGCACACAGTTGTTCCATTCAACTGGGGCATCAAGCACCTGAACCGTTCGAGCCCTATCCCCCCTGCCCTCTCATGCATTACTTGAATTGAGCCTAATGTCAAACTTGTCAATTTGTTCCTTTCAGAACGGTGTCGAGTGACTCCGGGGCGAGTCGCTCCGGGGCGTCAGACACCTGAAAGGAATATTACTAGTGGGTGTGGCCACAGCAAAGGCGCGTTCCCCGTTTATCGCTTGCTTTCGTATCTGTGACGTACGCTTCCTTTATGCAAAGTTTCATGGCGATTAGTTGCTCCGTTGATACGTGAGTGAGTAACACATTAACATATAAAATATAGGTAATGATGAGTTACCGCGTCAATATTGAGGGGAAAATATTTGGAAAATGTCTTGCCTCGGATATACAGAGTGCTTCATTTTTCTAAAAACATTCGTACTAATAATGTTGGTAGTACTTACGAAATTCTGCATTCCAAGCGGCCACAACCGAAACTACATAGACGCACCATAGTGAGTCGACGAATTTCGGTATTGGTAGGTCGGGTTTGGCGGGAGGCACGGGTGGCATAGCAAGCCACTGTTACAAGCCCTGAAAAAAAATATAAATATTGTAAATCTAATGGGCTCTATCAATAAATTTTTATTTTGCCGCCGTTGTACAGGGCGAGGAAAATATAGTTCTTCCAGTTCTTACTTTTTGATATTGTTTGGTAGTTTTTGAGAAAATAAAAAACACAATAACCTTTCCGATAAAACAATCGCAAAAATGTCTCTTACGTCACAATACTACGGCTCAAACGCAATAGATTGTAACAAAACAATCAACAACTAGATTGCGTTCCAAACTACACCGTGCGATGCACCGGTATGATCATCACGTGATTATGAATAAGGATTCTAAATACAGTCACGTGACAGTCACATCGATGCTTCGCATGGCGTAGTTTTCAAAAGCGACCCTGATAGTTGCAGCCGAAAAATGTCGCCCGAATGCGTTAGCCAATCGGCAGGTGCCAGTCGTCGCACATTGGCAACGAGTATTCAAAGTTCCAGATTTCTTAAATTCAACTCCAACTTGCACAAACCTATTAAAAATACGGCCGGAACTCTGGGCTCTACTTTCACCTACTATTTGCTTAAATTAAGTTACTCCCCGTCTATTATACTGATCAACAACTTTGTTTTCTCTCTCAAGAGATTTGGAATGTTGTTCTTGTTAGGTTCTTGGTCCCTGATTACGAATCTGGCTGTAAAATCTTTCGTACCATGTAAAGTTTTTGAGAAAATGGACAAAAAACAGCGCTTTTGGTACTCGTTAGTTCCATATAACTTCGGAATGGTACATGCTCGAGAGATCTACGACGAAGCAAATTGATGGGCAAGACTACCTACTACTTTCCAATACAAAGCTGAGAACAAATTTTTGAGCAGTTTTCAACGAAATGTGTGGCGTAAGACTGTACACGTGTATCTCATTTTCGCTGGATCGACCATCAACGGACATTCGCTTACCATTACCAAGTTTGAAATGCAGTTTCCAAGAGTACAAATGGTTGCTCTTTCCATTTCTGATGTTAATTCCTCCCTAGAATGCACAGGCAATGCAAGATGGCGGATTAAAAGAGGGTAATTTCGAAACTATAAACACGGCACTGCATGATTTTTTTTTGTTTTAGATTGATATAACTTTTTTCGCTAGTTGCGCACGATGAACGGTTTCAGCAGTCTTGCACCCGTTGCTTGCTTCTAAACATACATGGATTCTTGTATAACAACTGTTTCGAATACGAATAAGACATGCATCACAAAAAATGACCTGTGAAAAGTGACAATGATTTAAAAAAAAAGTACTACCTACAGCGCGTAAGAAAGCCTTTGAGCAGGCGTGCTGAGCACCCCCAAAACTCTAATTAGCACCCCCAAACATTTTTCGCCGTATACTGAATAGGATCTAGGGCTTAAGCACCCCTGGACTCGACTGCCTAGCTACGCCTTTGCTGCTTTAAAACTTTCCTTAAACTCCCTGTATTTCAGATTGTCGGACAAGGAATCAATAATCAATACGAAGGGATTAAAACAACTATTCGTTCGAATATTTGATCATGTTAGTGATTTTAATGATTTCGCCATTTTTTATTACGAAACTATACACTTTTAATTTAATTTAGATGTGGAATATCATAAAAAAGCGCTTCCTGCGTTTACAATTTATTGAAGACTGCTGAAACTGTACATCGTGCGCGACATGCGGTGGACAGCGCGCAGCTCATAATGTTCAGAGCGCGACACGCGCTCGAAATTAGTAAATAATATCTTTCGACCTAACAGAGACTCCACTTTTATTTTTTGATGGACATTAGAGTAAAACACAACGCATATAATGGGATTTTCTGCGATTTTTTACGTTGTGGGAGCGAGCATGAAAAAAATATTTGAACAATTAATTTGTTAATAATGTTTACTAAATAATTTTCTAAAATTATTTTCAGCATGCAATCAGAAAGGGAACACAACAATAAATAAAACGGCGAGAGGACGGTATCGATCCGATGATTGAAACCAGAGTTAATGAATTTACAATGTGACAGAAACAAACAAACTATTAAAGTTTATAAATAACATAAATCGGAAGATCAAATTTTTTTTAAATTTCTGATACACGTATCGACTCAATAATGAAAAGATGCTAAAAAAAATTTTTTGGGACATTTTGAAAATTGCAAAATTTTTTTCGCCCAAATCCGTACGATTTGTAAAAGAATTACTTCTATATCTTTTCATTTCTTCTCAAAAACTGACGTGATAGGGAAATTTTACGGTCATATTTGTAATCAGCGTGTTGCCAAAAATGATTTAGAAAATCTCTGACAGAAAATCGTACCAACCAGTGAATTGCTCTAGTAGGCCAAGCAATAGAGCGATTTGTCGTGACATTAATCCTATTAGATCATCATCTAAAAGACGATCCGTAGATGATTTCTGTTAACTTTCCAACTCTGAAATTTTTTCCATTAATTTGTTATAAACATTTTTAAGCAAATAACGCGATTTTTTTTAGTTTTTTGCTTATAAAATGGAAAGTAATGAAGCAATCTTCATGGAGTAAATGGATGATTTGTAGAGAATAGAAATACGAACAAAATGAGATGTCAAACGTCCCGGTCGGATAAGTAGCAACGGAGAAAATCCGGAAAAACCGGAAAATTAAGTTTGTTTTTTAAATTCATAAATCGCCCATTTTTAAACGTAGAGGGCTCAAACTTTGGAAAAAAGTAGTAATTTATAGTTACTTTATGTGTGCAAAGCCCCGACGCTGTCCGACGATTAGTTTTGCCACAATCGTCATTTTAATTTTTCAGTACACTATTTTGCAACAGGTCTGGATGCTCTATGGATCGTCCGATTTTAATTATTGAAACGGATTTGAAAAGTACAAATTTAATTGAACAAAATGTATATTTTCATTTTTCCATAAAATGCTACGAAACCGGTTGAAAATGCACGTAAAGATGCGTGAAAATGGCCGGGCGCGCGAATATTGGCTCTCTTTCGCTCCTCCGCTCTGCCCACTACTCTCCGCTTTGGCGCGCTCGGCCATTTTCACGCATCTTTACGTGCAATTTCAACCGGTTTCGTAGCATTTTATGGAAAAATTAAAATATACATTTTGTTAAATTAAGCTTGTACTTTTCAAATCCATTTCAGTAATTAAAATCGGACGATCCATAGAGCATCCAGACCTGTTGCAAAATAGTTTATTGAAAAATTAAAATGACGATTGTGGCAAAACTAATCGTCGGACAGCATCGGGGTTTTGCACACACAAAGTAGCTATAAATTACTACTTTTTTCCAAAGTTTGAGCCCTTTACGTTTAAAAATGACGGATTTATGAATTTTTAAAAAACTCTTAATTTTCCGGTTTTCCGGATTTTCTCCGTTTTATAACCAAAAAATTAAAAAAATCGCGTTTTTTTGCTTAAAAATGTTTAAGTATGACAAATTAATGGAAAAAATTTCAGAGTTGGAAAGTTAACAGAAATCATCTACGGATCGTCTTTCAGATGATGGCACAGGCAGTTTTCTAATAGGATTAATGTCAAAAAATCGTTAATATTTTGCTCTGTTGCTTGGCCTAATAAGGCAGACTTCGTACTGTGGAGGCCTGCCGTAAATTATGAAATGCAGGTTTAGTGCAAGCCATTGCTGTAATTTACATCAATTATCAATTATCACACTTAGTCAGCAATTATTGTAGTAAGTTGAGACCTAGACAGAAAATTTATGTCTGCAAAAATTTTTAAATATTCATTTTGTAATATGACAGAGAAGTTCTGGTAAATTTTTATTTTGGTCGGCAAAAACTTTTAACTTTATCAAAAAGGACAATTTTATTTACCAAGCATAATTACGGTTCTTCATGTAGTAAAATAAGCTTAAATTTACAAAGTTCCTTAAAAACAGCATGTTTTACCCACTACTTAATAAAATGGATACCATACTTATAATTTTCTGTAATTTTACCACATGACTTCTACGTTATATTTAGATTTTCACAAATACGCTTTCGAACATGAAATCCGATCGATTTCAAGTTTTGACCTATTTAGTTTGAAACATTTTCACCCGTAGCCTGATTTCATTGATTTTTTTAAACAACTTTGTCGACGCTTTTGTTTGTTAAAATTTTCGAAAAACATTGTGTATACTGTATGTAATACATGTTTTAAAAAACACTGACTAGGCCAATACTTGTTTGAAATCCATAACAAAAGGATTTTGGAATAATATCTATTTTCAGGCAAATTAATTAGAATATGTTTTTCTAAAAATACGGCATTCAAGTTGCAAGTAGCTTGCGCCCGCGACTTCGTCCGCGGTATAGCCATTTTAGTCCATTACAAACTTTGAACCCTTATTTCACTCCCTTAAGGGTTGATTTATTAAAAACCGTAAAATACGTGTTTAAACATTTACACTTAGATTCTGCAACGCTAGTCCGGTCTAATTTGACAACCAAAAGTTTTAAACTGACTAGTTTAGTGTAAGAATAAGTTTTATACTATGAATTTATTTCAGTGGCGGTTCCTGAAATTTCAGATTGTCGTATCTCAGTTCCAACGCATAGGACCCACACCAAATTATAGGATGTTACTATTGGGTACTCTAGAAACATTTTCGTAAAAAATATTTAATTTCAAAATTTGCGAAAAAAATTTAATTTTTTGGGCCACTTCACCTGAGATCTGAGAAAGCTCTAAAGAAAATTTTCCTCAGCACATTTTTTCATAAAGTATATCAAATTTTATCGACAAATTTCAAATTTCGTGAAAATATTCTAATTTTCCTTAAAGAAATGCCATTTTAAATAATTATTTCTTAGACAAAATACTTTAGGGTAAACATTTTAAAAACTAATTAATTTCAAGATATTAGAGGTAATTCAATGAAATTTAAATTTTGTCGATAAAATCTGATAAAATTTATGAAAAAACCTTGGACGTAAAATTTTCTCCGGAACTTTCTCAGATCTCAGGTGAAGCCGCCCAAAAAATTAACTTTTTTTGCAGATTTTAAAATTAAATATTTTTTTAGGAAAATGTTTCTAGAGTACCCAATAGTAACATCCTATAATTTGGTGTGGGTCCCATGCGTAGGAACTGAAATATAACACATCTAAAATTTCACGGGCCGCGCCTGATTTATTTCTGAGCTTTTAGTACGTACTTTCGACAATAACTAACATTCTTAGTGAATCTGACCGTTATTTTTTAGAGTATTTACTTCTATGGAATTTCGAGTTAATAGGAATATTTTTTCCCCACACAAAGTTTGACCTCGGTTTCAGCCCCTTAGGGGTTGATTTCTAAAAAAACCCTTTCTTTGTGCATACCTATATATATATATATATATATATATATATATATATATATATATATATATATATATATATATATATATATATATATATATATATAGGGTCTCAATATTGCTCAGTTCTTTAATGAAACAAACAGGGTGAACAAAATAGGTTAATTATAAAAAGTATGCCTGACCCTAATCTATATCTATACCGTATCCAATTTATTTTGAGAATGATGACAGAAACCCATTTTATAACGGAGGGATCAATTATGTCTCTCTTTCATGTTCTTTCTCTCTCATTTTTTCTCTCGTCTTCTTTCTCTCTCATACTCGTAGAATTTTTACAGCTGGTAGAAAGTTAGGTTATGAGAAAGATAAACATGACATTATTTGAAGCCTGTCCCATAATATAAGTTGTTTTTGCATTGTAGAAATATACTTAAAAAGTTTATAGAAAGTATTAGCAGCTTAAATTCCTGTGTTCTATAAATCTGGGACCGACTAACAACTATTGAAATATTACGCAAGGTACATATTTGTTCTCCTTTACATTACTCGGACCGGGCGTTATGGCAATGAGTAACAGGAACGCCGACCAGATATTAAGAGCCTACATCAGTGGACCGCGTGCTCCGATTCGGCATTTCGCCACTGAAGAGCGGAAATCAATGTTAATGATCAATCTGGCAACATGGCCATTCCGAGACGCGACGCGACCTCGCCGTCTCGAGTTGTATTAGGACAGCACTTGATTTCTTGAAGAATAATTGATTATTTTTGAGCAATTTTATATTATTTATGTATTTAGGATTTCAAATTATTTCACTTTTCACTGTAAATAATCGCAAACTATTAAATGTTGGACTTGATAATAATTATTGATCTTGATTTATTTTTATTCTTTATATGTCTTATTTGTTTATTTAATCTTTTTGTCTATCATATGGGAATCGTTAAAAATATAAAAATTAAAGACAGATTTTCAAGAATTCGTTATTTATTTGGAAAAAATAAGTTGTAAAAAAATTTATATAGACAGAAATACATAAACAGATAGGTAGGTAGACTGGCAGCCATTTTTCTTTCTTTTTTGTACATATCTATAAGAAAAAGTGCATTAATAAATGTGTAATATTATAAACTAATACTACCAAATGACATAACAGCAAACAAATTTATGGAATAATATAAGATACTTTTCCTTCACATATGTTATCTCCAATGGGTAGGGTTTTTGGCAAAAGCGGATCAACCAGTTCAGGAAACATAAAATTGTCATAAAAAATCTTAATTTCGGCAACATTTTATTTTGCCAAAAGGATTCATCACGTTTTATCTAAAAAAATAATATTCTAGAAAAAGAATATTCTCCAGTTTTTAACAGAAACTCTAATAATTAATTTAGAAAAAGAATATGAAACTTTTGTTTTTGTATTTACAGTAATTTTTAAAAATAATTCTTGTAGGTGGATCTCAAAATTCTAGATAGGAAACAAAAATAAATTTTAAAAATGCCATTATGCCACGATTTATTAAAATTAAAAAGCAAAAGCTGAAATGAGATGAAATTAATTTTTAAAATTGAACCGATCATGCAAAAGCGTTAAAAAATAGATAAAAACTGCATTTATTTGTACTTATTCATTTCTTTCCGATTAAAAAATTTCTATTACCGATACTAAAATGCATTTTTAGTCCCCCTTTTAGAGTATTTTGCACTTTTTATTCTTAGCACTAAAAATGTTGTTATTTTTTGGCTTATTAACGACTTTTCAAGACCTTAAGGTAGTTCACACTAAAAAAAACACTATTTTTACCTGTTCGCCTGCATAGCAATGTTGTTAGCACTGCTAGAACTATTCTGTTTAGACTTCTGAGTATTTGGTCCTATTTTTTTCCTGAAAATTGTTGCTTTTATTTTACTTATAAAAACATGTTGGCAATGATGTTAGTTATAATTTTCATATTTCATAACTACGGTGAACTTCGGATATAACGAATCATCGAGGAATGTAAGGGGATCCTTAAATAATTCGTTATAGCCGGGAGGTCGTAATATCGGTGATACAGTATTTATTAGCATCAACAGTATACTTATCATGTGAAACCATATTACTATGTTAAAAATTTCAAATTTGAATGGAAAAATTTCGATTTTAATGTGAAATACCCATCAGGGATACTACCTACTAGCTAAAATACCAAATAATCAAATTATATCTCCTACAGTGTGAAACTATACCTAGGTATCGCTATTGCAGAATTGTTTGCAACTTGTCAAAATAAAGAAATTTATTAGGTGTAATAAATATTTGGAGAATTATTATTTGTACTTTCCTGTAGAAATAAAAAAAGTACTTATATAATAGTAAATTTGTAGGTTACTTATAACGCTATTGTGTAACAAAAATACCCTGATTTAATGGTTTTGGTGTTTAGAAATAATTTTGAATTCAACCTAACCTACGTAATAAGCGGAGTTCGCTATATCCGAAGTTCACGGTCAATAGAGCGTCAACGTAACATATTACCCCATTTTGAACATCCCGTAAATCTAAAACAGCTTAATTGATTTTAAAACCGAGAAAAATTCTGAGAGAGCGATTCATTAGAAATCAATTTCTTTCAAAAATTACGCACTTTTGATGTATAGTATGCTTCTTGTGCTAAAGAGAACAAATCTACCTCGTTTTTTAAAATCTATCAAGTCATTTCAGATGTACGGGGTATCAAAAATGGATCAAAATGTTATGTGTAACAGTTCAATTGGCACTTGGTTTATATTATTTTATTTAATCATAGTACAGGATCCGAAGTAAGCTCGTCCTTTACCGATCTGCTTACCGGATAAAAAGTCTTTTTTATCAAACATAATACGTTAACAAATATATCGCGAATGGGTTGCCTAATGAAATATGGTCATGGCTATCCTTAATTAAAAATACTGTAATTAATTTTTTTTTATACTTCACTCACTTGCTTACCAAACGAACTTAATAGGTACTAATCGAAAGTATAAAGCAAAAGGAACATGCAAAAGTTAGGTTACCTACTTTTTTTCGGTCCCTATACCGGGTTGCCATCAGGTATAAACAGGTGAGTCGGTTTTAGTAATTTGTACTCATCTGCTTTCTCATTGAAACATATATTAAAATAAAGATAATTTTATTGCGAACACGGTGGTATAAGGTTGCCTGCAAAAAATCGGTCATGAATCACGGTTGCCAGGCTTTGAAATTTAAAAATTGGAGCAAGCGATGCGCGACAGGGAAGCATTGCGCGTACTATTCGGTGCGATAGAGGAGGACACAGCATAGCAGCTGTGTGTGACGCGACTTTCGGATGAAGGAGAGTGCGCATGCATGTATTTCTATCGTTTTATAATAAACTTTTTTTACATGACACTAATGTGTTCATCATTTGACATACATTTTACATACCCTAATTTTGTTCATATTAAAAATACAAATTTCATTTTTGGGTTGAAGCTTTAGTTGACAAAATCGCATTTTTTGCCATAAAAAAACAATTCAATATTGATTGTGGTTTCTCCGGAGGTGAGTTTAAGTTTTTTAGTTTAAATGGCAACCTACCAATTTTTTTATATCATTAGATACCTTTTTAAATTCCATTTTCGGTAATATATCATAAGTGGTAGTTTGCTCTCAAAATGGCGACACTGGAGTCATTTTTCCGTTTGAGTAGATCGCCATTTAGAAGTTCCTGGTTGTTATTTTCATAAAATAACTCTGTAGTTTAGTGAAGAAGATTGTTTAACTTTTATTTTTTAAAATGATTTTGTAAAACTCTTTTTAAATAATTTGTATATGCAAATTTATGTTCTATTAATATGGACCATTTTTAAAGCAAATTTGCACCAATACATTAAATAGAAAGTACCAAAAGCAAAATAGCCGTCGCGTAGTACATGTTACTAATTACCTAAAATTATCAAAAACACATTTTAACGGTTTTTTTTCTAAAAAAGAAGTCAAATAAACAAGACAAAGTACGTTAAAAAGAACATTTATTTAACATAAAATCGGCTATGCATTTACCTAAGTTGGCGTTAAAAAACAGCCCACTTAGGTAAATGCATAAATCTGATTTTATGTGTAATAAATAATGTTATTCTTAACGTACTTTGTCTTATTTGATATTTTTTGGAAGAAAACCGGTAAAATGTGTCTTTTTGATAATTTTAGGTAATTAATAACATGTACTAGACGACGGCTATTTTACTTTTGGTCCTTTCTATTTAATATTTTGGTGAAAATTTGCTTTAAAAATGGGCAATATTAGTAAAACATAAATTTGCAGATACAAATTATTTACAAAGAGTTTTACGAAATGATGTTAAAAAATAAAAGTTAAACAGCCTTCCTCACGAAACTACAGAGTTATTTAATGAAACAACCAGGGACTTCAAAATGGCGACCTACTCAAATTGAGAAAAATGCCCTGAGTGTCGCCATTTTGAGAGCAAACTACCACTTATGATACCTATGTCACCGAACAGGGAATTTAAAGAGCTATCTAATGGTATAAAAAAATTGGTAGGTTGCCATTGAAAATAAAAACTTAAACTCACCTCCGCAGAAACCACAATCAATATTCAAATGTTTTTTTTATGGCAAAAAATGTGTTTTTGTCAACTAAAGCTTCAACCCAAAAATGAAATTTGGATTTTTAATATGAACGAAATTAGGGTATGTAAAATGTATGTAAAATGATGAACACATTAGTGTCATGTAAAAAAAGTTTCTCTTTCATCCGAAAGTCGCGTCACGCGCAGCTGCTATGCTGTGTCCTCCTCTATCGCACCGAATAGTAAGCGCAATGCTTCTCTGTCGCGCATCGCTTGCTCCAATTTTTAAATTTCAAAGCCTGGCAACCGTGATTCATGACCGATTTTTCGCAGGCAACCTTATACCACCGTGTTCGCAATAAAATTATCTTCATTTTAATATAGTTTCAATGAGAAAGCAGATGAGTACAAATTACTAAAATCGACTCACCTGTTTATAAGTACCTGGCAACCCGGTATAGGGACCGAAAAAAAGTAGGCAACCTAACTTTTGCATGTTCCTTATGCTTTATACTTTCGATTAGTATTAAGTTCGTTCGGTAAGCAAGTGAGTGAAATATTAAAACAAAAATGAGTTACAGTATTTTTAATTAATATTTCATTAGGCAACCCATTCGCGATATATTTGTTAACATATTATGTTTGATGAAAAATACTTTTTATCCGGTAAGCAGATCGGTGAAGGACGAGCTTACTTCGGATCTTAGACTATTACGTGTTTATATCGGTTAATTTCATATAAATCATATATACCTACCATAACCAGTAGAACTACTTACACACTACTTACCGTTTTTTCATAGAAAGTCGTCTATTTTTGCGACTTGTGGATGAACATAATCGTTTTCTGACACATAAATTTTCGTTCTTTCTAGTCCGCCCCATGATAGCTATTTAAATACACCGAAAATCCAAATCGCAATCACACGCTAATCTTAATAATAAGACTGCTCCCGGTGTCGTACGATGCTTGCTGTGTTGCCAAGATGTGTTAACTGCCGAAAAGGCTACGCGATTTTCTCCAAAATTCATTAATTACGGAATTCCAAAGTTTTACAGAAAACTAAAGGTTTAATTAAAAATTCGATCTCCGCATAAATTATAGAGAAAATCGTGAACAATGAGGGAAAGTCTTTTAAAAAAATAAATATTACAAAATAACAAAAATTTTAAAAATATTTTTTTTATTTTTCTTTTTAAATGACTTTCCCTCATTTTGCTATAAAATTATAATATATTTCCAAAATTTCGTATCATTTCCAAGGGCGTAGCCAGGGGAGGGCAGGGGGGGGCACGTGCCCCCCCCTGGCACGAGCAAAAAGCCAAGATTTACCAATGTGCCATTCAAATTTCCCGTACGTCTTATTCCTAACTCAGCAGTCAGCTGCGGCGCCTGCCGGTCAGTGCTGTCGCAGCTGATTTTCAAAGCGTACTGAATGTAGGGCAGAAAATTCAAAAATCGAAACGTTTAAGAATTTAAAACATTTAAAATAGCTTTCTCTGCAGTTTAAAATCATTGAGGGTGGTTAAATAAAACCCTGTTTTTTTTTCAAAAATAAAAAATAGTATTAAATTATTCCAACAGAACATTATATAAAAAGTTTTAATTTATACCAATAGACAGGTACAATCGGTACTTGTATACTACTTAATTACAAATTTTAAAAAATCAGTAGTTTTATGTATTACCATCAGTTTATTTCCTCAGATTTTTTTTTTCAATCGATCAATTCATCGGCAGCCTCCAATGAAAAACAAGTATTGTTTTTTAATATTTGTTTACAGTACTCCATCGTAGTTATATTCAGGCAATTTATATTTTCTTTAACGACACAAAGTACAAGAAAGAGTAGTACTCGTATCACACTAATTTCATCAATTGAAAACGCCACTAAACATAATTCATAATATATTTTCAGTCACAATAATTTTTCAAAATTTTTTGTGCTTATTTGGTTTTAGTTTCGTTTTGAAAGTTCGTACTAAAATTAGTGGTTTTTCCAAGATCAGTACTGACGTACAGAATTTGGCCACTTTGTACTGAATTCAGTACAATTGTACCCCGAAATGGCAGCACTGCTGCATGTGGCGCAAACGTGTGAAGTGGTAAGAAAGCTTTTTCTGTTAATTGCAGCGTGCATCACGTGGCTGCCGTGCGCTGTTCCTGTTCACTCTGTTTGTTTTCACGCAGATCTCAGATGTAAAATAATTATCAAATTGTAATATAATTTTTCTTACAAAATTGGCCTAACAATATCCTATACTATACCTGCACCATAATCGACAATTTTAGCATAATTTCAAATTTATTTGAATTTATTTTAAATAAAACCGCAAACTTTTACCGGCTTATTATGAAAACAATTTTTTGTTTTTTTGCAAAATAATTTGTTTTCATAAAATGTTTCGCAAAAATAAAATGTAGATAAATTTTATACATTCTTTTTGTTAAGCGATGTTCTGTTTTAACAGGTATTCATTATTTTCTTTTTCAACTCATTCGAGTTTCTAATTTGTAATAATAATACGTATATCAATGGCTAAATTTATAGAGGAGGGCGCTCGCGTACGGCCTCGGCACCCACACGAAAAAATCCTAAACACGCCTATGTTTCATTTTCAATGCTCAAATCATCTTCATTTATATGTTATACTTTATACGCATCAGTATTACAGTCAGTGGTTACCTCAGGGTGTGCTTCTGGGTGTCCGAGCATACCAAATTAAAAAAAAAATCGTCTGCAGCGCTAATCACGAGAACTGCGGGTTGCGTCGTTGGGGTCCAGAAAATCTGCCCTCCCGGTCACCTAATTCTGCCCCCCCCTGCTCAAAATCCTGGCTACGCCCTTGATCATTTCGTTGGTTAGTTTTGGTGCAATTCTTTGAAACAAATTAGTATGTATCAGCTGGTGATGAATGCTCTTAAGTTGAGAATAGTGGGCATTACTGAAGATTTATTTAGTTATTGAGAAAGTAGTGAAAATTGCGGCCTAGAAACGTTTGGTTTCAGTTTAAAGCTGAAGTCACAGTGCCATTACAAAGTGTATCTATCCTACTGGAACTAACACTCAACATTTCCAGTTAAAAATTGTGAAACTACTTGGTATATTCGATTAAACAATTTTTATCGCGTCTTTAACTTACATAAACGTCACTGTTCGCAGGTAGGCTGCATTATAGATCCATTTTCATTATAAATCTGAGAATACGGAATATTTCTTAAAATTATTATAAATTGGTTATCTTAATAAAAACATTTACTCATTTTTGCTATTTATTCTTTATTTATTTAAAAACTTTTCCTCTGATCCTTTTTTTGCAAATTATTGGTTAGAGGGAGTATTGTAACTTGGGTACGAAACAATTTTAAGTAGTATAAAATAAGAAGGTTAATATGGCTATGCTGACACTGTTTTTGCTTAAATAAAATGAGATTTTTGCAAATGCTGTTTGTGTTCAGTAAAAACAAAGGTCTTTTGCTATAAAATCATAAAACTTACATAAGTATTTTGTCCGGTTAGAAATTTATTTTTTATGATAGTTCCAATTAAATTTCACAGTAGACAATCAGAAATACTTGCACAAATAAAGCTGACTGTGACAAAATGTTTGAATATTCTTTTTTATTGGCAATGACATCGTTTTTATTTGTCTTTTACTAATGCCCCTTTTGGTAACAAGGATAGAAAGAAATCGGATTCCGTTGGGAATTTTAACAGGAAAAAAAAAATTTTGCGATGACTAATCTTTCAAAGTATATAACCTTTGCCAAATACTTCCACAAGCAAATAAGATAGGATAAAAATTTGAACAAATTATTTTTTTATTTGTCTTTGTTTAATGCACTTTCGCCAACACGGATAGAAAGAAATCTGATTCCTCCGTGATTATCAGGACAGAAAAGATGAATATTGTGATCACTAAAATATATGTTCTGGTGTAAACTGTCCATGGAACTGACAAATAGGGTGAATATTGTTCAATTGTTTTTTCTGTCATCATTCTCCCATAAAATTGGATACAATATAGTGTAGTATATATTCGGTCTAAAACCTAATCTGAATAAAATGATTTTTCTGAGGTTTCGAGACCTAATATGTCTCGTTGTCAAATAATCTAATAAATTAAAAATGAACTAAGTAATTATAAAAAAATAATTAAAAAAGGATATAAGAGTTTTCTGGAATTAGCCATGTACTCATTATGAGTCATAAAAACACTTGACGACACAACCAATGGGATCACGTTTTACAAAGTTTCGAAAATTCCGCAAAAATTTGCAGTAGAAAATCCTTCTTTTTTTGTTAATAAAGACCAAAATAAATGGATAACAGCAGCCGCCATAAACATTTAATTTATGTAGAGAATATAAAAAAATATATTTCAGATTTATTAAGTATATATTGCATATTCCCCATTATGGGCAAAAAAGTAAAAAGGTAATACTTTTTCTTTTAATTTTACTTTAGGTTTGGGTTCTTTTTAATTGTATTATTTATAGGTGGAGACGCTGGAGTGGTGACTATTCCACAATAACATAAAAATAGTATTATCCAATACAAAGACTAAAAATTATAAAAACTTAATACTTTTTACAAATTACCATTGCAGAACAAAGATAGAAATTCTCATTTTGTCAGTAAGTACCTTAAAGTTGCAGCCTTGACAACCGAGGCAGGCTATTTTTTTAGTATGTAACAAAATTAAACAACAGTTCCTTCTGATATAAATTTCTGTTAACTCTAACGTTTAACACACAAAGAATAAATATAAAGCAATTTAATCCCAAAAACTTACTTATTGGTACGATATTAAAACATGCCCCAAATGATGGTAGGTACTGGTTTAAATTAAAATCTAGTTGATCAGTTAGGTTCTGACAAATTTTTGTCCTGTCATTGTTAATAAGACGCCAATAAAAGCTTATATGAGTTAGTATAACATTTAGGCGATTTACTTTGTTTTCAAATGATTTTTCATTAGGAACGTGTTGTTAAAATAAATTTGGACATATTATGAAAATTACATACTTAAATAGCACTTTCTTCATAAATTTGCGAAAAAACCTTAGAAATAAATTAATAGTACAAAACTTAGCTGTCCTATTCTTACACTGGTGGGTTGTTTGTATTCACCATAAAAAGGAACAGAAAAACATAAAATAAAAAATATAATTACCTTTAGCAGGTGTGTAGGTACTATTCAACGATAAAACAAAAAATACTTTACTTGACATGGATTACTGACTTACAGAGAACTAGCGCTAGTTAATACTGTTCGGTGGATTAAAATCTATATGCTTTATATTTTTTAAGGTTTAAAACAAATTATTATGTAGAATGCGTCAATAGATTTTATTTAACCTATATATTAACAACTTTGCGTGGGGCGATTTTTACTAATTGATTGATTCCATATGCTGACAATATTTAAAATTAGAGAATTTTTTTAAATGTGGTTTTAATGCTTATCAAAAGCTCGGAGCTTAGCGCGTGATAATTATCTAACCGCAAGAGAAACAGCGCTCTTCATACTGTACTGCATTTGAACCATTCACAATGATATATTTCGGTTTTAGAAAGTCAGATTTGGGAGACCGTAACCTGAACTTATGTTTCGTAACTCCCAATACAGATTCATGAAAATACAATTATTTAGAATCCTATATAGCAGTGGCGGTTCTTCTATAGGGACCTGGGACATATGAGCACGTGCCCCCCAGACAGTCAAGCAACCACTCAAAACTATATATATATATATATATATATATATATATATATATATATATATATATATATATATATATATAGGAAGTGACTCCGCAGCCGGCGCCGGTTCCCAAAATGTTGATGCATGGATACCGGCGCCGGCACACGGGTACAATTTCTCGGATGCCGGCGCCGGTTCAGATACGGCCAAAACGAAATGCCGGCAGTTCTAACCTAAAATAATTATAGTTACGTCTTTTAAATGATATGTAAACATTGTGTTGTTTTAATTTGGCGTAAAAACTATAAAATATGAGTGTGATAAATTTTCTTCATATGAAAATTGTAATTGTGTTTTGGTTGAATACAAGAAAGCCACAAACAATGAGTTTTGGTTGCGTGGTAGCAGAAATACTATTATCTGCGGTTAGCCTGTGTTAAAGGTGGAAGACCATTCAAGACAAAAAATAAAAAGTCAACAAGGAAGGAAGGAAGTGTTCCACGTGTAAGAAAGGCTGCCAGGCTAGCATTTTCTTGAAAGTAAGTGAGTGTAAACAAATTCTATGCATCCTGGGGATTGAACGAAATCACAATCATACTTCATCCAAAGCTTATTTCAATTTTATAGCAAAACAGAGACACAGAGTTCCAGGCTCTGCTAGTTATTTCTACCTCAAAAAATGGCAATATATCCATAGAAGGCAAGAATTCCAATCATATTTTTAGAATTTTAATTGATTTTTGAGCTAGAAGCTTTTTTCTATGATTTTATATAAGAAATCTCTACAATAGTTTTTATAGTAGTCAATTTTGACTGATTTTAATGCTTCTTTTTTTTTTTTTTTAATATTGTGTAATATATTATGTTATATTAGAGATTCCCTGTTATAAACTTGTAAGTTTGTTGGGAATAAATAAGTTGAATAAAAAAAAAAATTGATATCAGACAAATTGAACACTCTTATTGAAGGTATATTATATGGGTTTATTTTTCTTATTTCTACCCTTAAATTCGCAGAATAATAACAATTGTTATATTTTTGTAGGAAGATTTAAGTTTCGTTAAAGTTTACACTATAATAAATTAATATTTTTTGATTGAATTAAGGTATTTTGATTCTCATCTTATTTTGACACTAATTTTCTAATGCTGCCGGCATGCATGATTGCTGCCGGCGCCGGCATCGGAGCCACTTCCCCGGCAAACAGCTCGGCTGCCGGCGCCGGCATCCATGATGACTGCCGGCGCCGGCAGTATATATATATATATATATATATATATATATATATATATATATATATATATATATATATATATATATATATATATATATATATACTGGGAAGGGTAGTCTTGACCGACAGTAGCGGTATTTCATAACACCCTGTATATATATATATATATATATATATATATATATATATATATATATATATATATATATATATATATATATATATATATATATATATATATATATATATATACAGGGTGATTCACGGTCGATGGTAGGTTAGACGTTTATGGAGAACGGAACGCGGGATTTTTTTGAAAATTTGGCAACGTGGGTAATTAGCTATGCTCTGTCCATCTAAAATATTTTCAGCATTGCGACGTTGCCGCTTCTATCAAAAAGTCCTAGCAACTTTATTTTTTTAAATGGAACACCCCATATATTAATAAATTTTTAGAATCGCTCTTTTATTACAATACTTTTTTGTTAATATTACCCTATACCTATCTCTATCGGTTTTCGAGATAAAAATTAGTTTGTGTTAAATATGGTCCAAAACATGGCCCTAATTACACGTAAGTAAATTAGTGCTCTCAATTCATGGAAAGTTGATATTTTGGCGGTAGTTTAGACAGACCCGATGTATTTATTTTTCACCATGAAATCGACTCCATATCATACAGGGCGTGCTAAGATTACTATTATTTCCGTTGTTCATAAAAGGGGTCAAATGTTCGTTTTTTTAAATGAAACCCCCTGTATATTAATCAATAAATTGAAAGACGAAGAAAAACGCTTTAAGATGGTACATCATATTCCTATACCTAAATCATCAAGTTTTCTTAATAAAAGCGCTTTTTTGTGAAAAAAAAAATAAAGACTTTAATTTTAAGTAACCATGGATATCAAACATCAAAATATCAAACTTACGACATTTTGACGACTGTGTTTAAAAAAATCTCCCAAAATGAACGCAGATAATCATTATTCAAACGAAGTTCTTATGAAATTATTTATTTTACACGGACAATGTGATCAAATCATTGCCAGAACTTGCAGAAAATTTAACCAAATGTATCCTGAATTGACACAAATGAACGAAAGGAAGTTTGTAAGATTACAAAATAATTTCATTAACTATGGCTCAAATTTAAAAGCGCCTCTAACATTACCAAAACCTGTTACTTCAAATGAAGATAATATTGTCAACGTTTTGGCATATTTTTATGCATATCCAGAGGCTTCCATTCGTAGTGCAGAAAAAGATTTGGGTGTATCATATGCTTCAATACAACGAATTTTGGGAAATCACGAAATGCATCCGTTTAAATTTACTAAAGTGCAAGCCCTCAAAGCAGAAGACTTTGAACGTAGAGTGCATTTTTGCGAAACCCTTTTAATACGTATACAAGAGGATCCGGAGTTTTTGTCAAAAATCATTTGGAGCGACGAAGCAAAATTTACAAGGGATGGGATTTTTAATAGAAGAAATAAGCATTTTTGGGCTGATCATAATCCTCACGTGACAAAAGAAATGGGATTTCAAGAAAAATTTGACCTAAATGTTTTTTGTATTTTAAAAAAGCACAAAATTAGCTTTTTTATTTATGATGCCACTTTAAATGCTGAGAGATATCTCGAAATACTAAGGACGACTGTTACCGATTTCGTCGAAAATTTATCTTTAGAGGATTATAGGAATTCGTGGTTTCAACTGGACGGAGCGCCAGCTCATTGCACCCAGGAAGTTTCCAGGGTACTTTATGAAATATTTGACGATCGTTGGTTTAGGCGCTTAGGGCCGTGGGATTGGCCACCGAGATCCCCCGATCTCACGCCGCTTGACTTTTATTTATGGGGTGTTTTAAAAGAAAGAGTGTACAGTACTCCAGTGCCTACCAAAGAAGAACTGCGACGGCGAATAGTTCGGTGTATTGAAGATCTGGATCCCCATGAAATTGAAAAAGCAACTACGAGTCGCGTACAAAAGCACATACTAAAATGTTTAGAATGTAATGGACAACATTTCCAGCATTTATTGTAAAAATTTCTTATTTTGTTTACAGTTTTGTTTTTTGAACCTTCCTAATTTTGTTATTTAATTTATTTTCACATGTTAATGAAATTATTTTGTAATCTTACAAACTTCCTTTCGTTCATTTGTGTCAATTCAGGATACATTTGGTTAAATTTTCTGCAAGTTCTGGCAATGATTTGATCACATTGTCCGTGTAAAATAAATAATTTCATAAGAACTTCGTTTGAATAATGATTATCTGCGTTCATTTTGGGAGATTTTTTTAAACACAGTCGTCAAAATGTCGTAAGTTTGATATTTTGATGTTTGATATCCATGGTTACTTAAAATTAAAGTCTTTATTTTTTTTTTCACAAAAAAGCGCTTTTATTAAGAAAACTTGATGATTTAGGTATAGGAATATGATGTACCATCTTAAAGCGTTTTTCTTCGTCTTTCAATTTATTGATTAATATACAGGGGGTTTCATTTAAAAAAACGAACATTTGACCCCTTTTATGAACAACGGAAATAATAGTAATCTTAGCACGCCCTGTATGATATGGAGTCGATTTCATGGTGAAAAATAAATACATCGGGTCTGTCTAAACTACCGCCAAAATATCAACTTTCCATGAATTGAGAGCACTAATTTACTTACGTGTAATTAGGGCCATGTTTTGGACCATATTTAACACAA
Organism: Philopedon plagiatum; assembly: GCA_963971165.1. NCBI lineage: Eukaryota > Metazoa > Arthropoda > Insecta > Coleoptera > Curculionidae > Philopedon > Philopedon plagiatum. The sequence goes on along the minus strand of OZ020196.1, from coordinate 17,262,235 downwards.
ACTAATTTTTATCTCGAAAACCGATAGAGATAGGTATAGGGTAATATTAACAAAAAAGTATTGTAATAAAAGAGCGATTCTAAAAATTTATTAATATATGGGGTGTTCCATTTAAAAAAATAAAGTTGCTAGGACTTTTTGATAGAAGCGGCAACGTCGCAATGCTGAAAATATTTTAGATGGACAGAGCATAGCTAATTACCCACGTTGCCAAATTTTCAAAAAAATCCCGCGTTCCGTTCTCCATAAACGTCTAACCTACCATCGACCGTGAATCACCCTGTATATATATATATATATATATATATATATATTATGAAATTCACTGCATATATTGAAACCGGTAAATCCTGATATGAATTCAGATAAAAAAGGTACCTATATGTAACAAGTTTGAAAAAATAATATTTTTGTTATCTTTAAAGAAAGAACTCCTACTAAAGGTGAATTTATGCAGACGACTTAAAATTTAATTTAACCTTAATTTAATTTTAATTTTTCTCTAAGAAATTTTTAGGGCCTTGAAAGTTAAAATTAAATAAAAGTTGTGGACAAACGCTGTTATGCTTTCATGTGTATTTAACTCGTACTAAATTAAATGTAAAGTTAAATTAGGGTTTTTTATAAAACCATGTTATAATTAATAGCAGTACCTATTTCTACATTCATTGCATTGAAGTATGAAAATAATTCACTTTTTACTGATAAAAAAATGTTCGCACTACTTTTGCGCATGTTTTCATCCTAGACAAAACTACAAAACATACAATTTCATTCACATAGTATTTGTTTATTGTAAACGTTAATTACACCATTTTAAATTGTAGAAATATTTAATCCCGATGAATTTGTGCAAACTTTAATGGCGGTATCCATTGATACTGTATTTTCAGATTTAATATCCATTTCTTCTTCTCCCCCATTATTTTTGCGGCAATTTTCTTAACATTTTCTGAAGAATACTCTACATATCCCTCAGCCACCACCTTTTCCACGCACCATAAACATATTCCGTTTTCTTTGCACATTCACCACGCCATTTCAGTGTACACAAGCTGACTACAGAATTCGATAACAACGACGCAAATGAAAGTCAAAAACAGTGGCCAGTAGAGTCGTTTTTCTACTCCCGTACTCTATTATTCAAATTAAATGCCTTCGAGATGTTTCATAATAATGTTCATTATGATACAAATTTTCAATATGAAACTGCGTTATTAGCCTATTTAAATCCCATAGTTTTTTGTGTGTGGCCTCTTTTTATTAAAAATGACTTTGAAGGTTCTTTCACTAAAATTTGCATTTTCATTACGACTTTGATGTCAGATTATAGTAGGTATATTAGCGATAGTGAAGAATTATTACTTTGTTTAACTGGTGCTAAATTAAATAAAGGTTGCTCAGTTTAATATATATTAATAAATGGCCGTAGAAAAAATAGTGCATGCAACTCTCATGTTATGGCCATTATTAAAATCGCACTCGTAACGACACTCGCCAAGGCACGTGTCCTTACTTTATTAGTCAATATCGAACCGAGCAACATTTATTTAATTTAGCAACAGTTAAATAAATTAAATTCTGTACTATCACTAATACCATAATCTGACATAATTTGTAATTTAAATATTCTCAAAAGTTATAATGAAAATGCACATTCTAGTAAAATAACAGCCCAAGTCAGATTATTTGTATTAAAAGAAAAAAAGTATGGGTTTCAAATTGGCTGGTTTCAATGTAAATTTGTATCTTAATAAACATTATAATAAAAAATATCGAAGACACTTACCTGGGATATTAGAGTACGGGAGTAGAAAAATTACTATTACAGTATGTAATGTAACTGTTAAGAAAGTCAAAATTGTTAGACTACCATAGACACACTCCTGTTACTTAACATGGCAACTTTTTAGGGTAATCCATTTTTTAATTGTTTTTATGTTGCCATGTAACAATTTTATTGTTTTTTATATACTGTTTCTGGTTTATCGTATTTTATTTAATATAATTTCCTCACATAACGTGTAATCCGCGTGAAAAGCACCTATTACACAATAACTATTAAAAATCTCGTATGTTTTTGTTTATTAACCGAAATATTACCATTGGAGCATATCTCTGATTCTAAAGTAACCTTGCAATAGATATATTGGATAAGACACGAAACTAACAACTTCACGATTGCACTAGATTTATACCGGTAAATACCTATGGTAAATACATACGGAAGAAAATTGGTCTTTTGTTACAAGGTTAAAATAGGCTGTTATTATTTCTTATTTTAATATCGTAAGATTTAGAATATTTTAGTCCTTTAAAGCTATCAGCTAGAATTTTAGTAACCGTAGTATTTGTTTGAAATATCCAGTCTCATCTGATAAACATAGAATCTAGGGAGCCATTTTAGACTTAGCTTAGGGGGACCCATTTTTTATACATTGTGTCAGGCAAAAGCCCCCTTCCCCAATTGGCGACCCAGTGCAGAACTGAAAAGTCACCCGTTGCCGGTAGTTTCTAGCATCCCCAAAAACTGAAACAAAATTCGCACTGAGTGTGAGTGAGAGAGCATTATACCAATGTGCAGATGGAATACTTCGGTTTAACCAGAACTAATCTAGTTTAAAATTCATTACTGCCGGAACAACTGACCAACAATGTAAATTTCATTATTTTCAGTTATACTAAAAACTTTTCCTCGTGTATTAATTTGTCCATAAGAGGTGTTCAATTATCGGTGAATTATATTGAAAATTGCACAGTAGGTAAAAATAAAATTGCATAGTGAAAATCCAGTACTGGACTCAAAACTGAAAATTCAACTGCATGACGTATTTTTGCTGCAATCGATTCTACAGTAACTAAAAAGAGAACCTGCATTATCGATTCAAATAAATCATGACAATATGTTGGAAATTATCAAGATTTCTAAACTAACAAGGTTGTCTCATTCGATGCTGACCTACCTCAACGCCGCTACGTCACACGGCGGCCTGCGCGCGTTACACGGTATCGTCGATCTCTCTTCTACACGCGCTAATTCTCCATAACCCGTCTTTTCGAGCAAAATATCATTATTTTGGTAGTTTTTTAAGAAAATTAGTTTTTTATATAATATTAATTACATATGTTGTATTTAGGAAATAAGCACCACGATCACAACAATTTCTGACAAAATATACGGTATTGCAACGAATACAACGACAACAATGGTGTATAAAACCGGCCACCGGTCGCCAGTCGACGTCATGCCTTCCGCCTCCCCTGCGCGGACCCCTTAGCCGGAAGCTAATCTATGAGGTAACCTTGTTAGTTTATAAATGTTAGTTTAGAAATCTTGGGAAACTATAATAATCAGGCGCATCCATAAGGTCATTTGGTCAATCCCACCTAAATTTATTTTCAATGATCCACCAAATAATTTATTTTTTAAAACTAAACTTTTCTTTCAAAAAAGTGCAAGTTCCAAGCGAAAACTCCCCAATAAAGAATCAAGCCAAGCCATCATCGAAAGATATCCAAGCTTGTTCCGGACTGGGTCGTATTTTAAATTGGCCTCATAGGTTTATATGGACGATATAAATTCATTAAAACTAAGAGAGAAACAGACATACGCGCTTTAGGAAGTTAAAAAGAGACAAAAGTTATCGACGGCCCACCAATAACCGCCCCGTGAAATATACTCTTTCAAAACATTTGGGTTGGACAAAGAAAAACTAATTAGGTACCTAATATGCGCATTGTATTTGCATTGTAATAATGTATTATTAATTAGCGGCTAAATATAGAAATACGATCTCTCAGCCACGTCAATGTTAGCCATCAAATATAACGGCATCGGCACGGGGTGTGCATTAGCAACGTGGTCCAGAGGTAGAGTCTCAGCTAGTGAACCAAGAGGTCGTGGGTTCGAGGCTGTGCTCGGGTAGACATTTTTTAAATTTTTGTTATTTAAAAATTTGATCGGATCTAAAAGGTGTATTGGTAACAAGTTTAGCACTTGTTCGTCGATAAAATATTTTAAAATTATTGGTAATATCATATCTACTACAGCTAGCAGCCTGTATTATACTTTTAGCCCAGCTTTTAGAACAAGGCGCGACCTCTATTGAGGAGACGCAGACTTACCAAAACGGAAAGCCGCTAACAACCTTAGACTCAAACACATAGAAAAGTAATACTAAAAGTCATAAACATCTAGAGTAGCAATGTTCAAAATACTACAGTACCTATTTTAGGATTTTTGCGGTGTTTATTCGTAGGTAAATAATTTCTTGGCAAAATTAAGCACATTATTAACAAACCTTCCTTAATTAAAAAAGTGTATTTTGCGTGTTGCATTGATATCACTAGTTGCCCACAAAATTCTGACCCACCTGTAAAAAAACTCACGTGCCGCGCCTGTTAATAATTGTACTATAACCTACAATAAATAAAATACAAAAGTAATGATTGTGTTTATCTATTTTATTCTGGAAATTTTCTACCGAATACCATTCGTGCATAAAAATTATTATTATCAAGAAAATTTTGAAAAAGTATGTTGCCTAAATAAAACCGCATTCATTTATTTTTTCATTGTTTAAAAAAATAGCCCTCCTCTTTCAGAGTCGGGCTTTTACACTTTTAAATAACGAAAAAATAAACTCATGCAGTTTTCATGCAACATTCTTTTTTTCAGAATTTTCGATAATTTTTATACACTTATGGTATTGTAACTGTCAATTTGTTTTTCTAATTTTGACACATAAAGTGACACTTTTCACAACCGATGACAGTTTTAAAAAAAAATCTTACTTTTCGTAACTAGTTCCAAAAAGTAAAAGATATCCTAACTGGTAATGAAATATTAATTTCATAACTAGTTATGAAAAAATGAAACACAAAAATTTTAATATTTCGTATTTCTCTCTCGTCTTCTCGGGTACAACAGAAGATAACGCGTTTTGAGCTGCCTCTTTAATATCACTTGGGGCCTCGGAATCGCAAATTTTCAATATTTTTACAAGAAATTTTTTTTTCTACAAACGTGTTCAAAATGCATTTTATAACACCCCGCAGAGGCCCTAAAAATGTTACTTTATGGCACTACTGTTAAAAGTACTTTTTCCTACGATCACCTATGAAAGTGAGAAAAAAAGCACGGTTAACTTGGCGAGAAAGTGCCTTATATCACGCGTGTTGAAAAGTACTTTTTGTAATTCAGTTATGAAATGTCACCTTTTTTGACATTGATTTTCATTGTCAAATGTGGCTCATTTTGAAACAAGTTGTAATATGATTTCATTTTAACACTCATGTTCAAATAAGTATTGTTATCAAAGCTATTTCCATAGAAACAAAAAATGCCTTTAACTTTATTTTAGTCTAAATGGAATTTAAACAAATCAAATATTTTTTTAATAATTGTTCGTAATAATATCTGAATTACAAAAAATATTGTATGAGACACGATGCAAAATAGCTTCATTTTTGCACACGATGTGTTGAACCACTCGCTGCGCTCGTGGTTCAATCTCCACATCTAGTGCAAAAGAGTCGCTCATTTTGCAACTTGTTTCATAAATAACTATTACAACACACGTGTTGAAAAGTACTTGTCAACATGACATTGAAATAGATGGTGCCAATTTCATTTGGTTTATTTTCAGCATACTTGATAAAAATGTTAGTGTTGAAAGTGAGGGTTTTAAAAGACAGAAATTGAGGTTTTTTTGTAAACATTTTTGTGGTCGTAGGAAATAGTATATTGTACAACGAGCATGGAATGACATGCATTTCCTACGAGTATGACGTTTGCAGCACGATGCCGCAGGCGAGTGCTGCAAATCATACGAGTAGGAAATGGTCATTCCATGCGAGTTTTACACTATACTTTTTCTACGAATGTTACTGTTAATAAAATGGGATTAGTAATATTTTTCTTTTTAAGATGTCAAAAAATGTCAATGAAATTATAAAGATTTTGACGCGGCACCGGTCAACGCCACCTTTGTAAAATATACTCGCGCACAAAGTGAACTTTGTAGTTCAATCACCATGGTGATTGAAGCACAATGAAAATGTGTATAAAACAATGGACTATCTTCCGCAATTACTATTGAACATACAAAAAAGGTTTTTATTGACATGAGTAGAAAAAATATTGTACATTACTCGTGTGAAAGTCATTTTCGCACACTCGTGGGATTATCGCACTCGGCTATCGCCTCGTGCGACAACATTCCCACTCGTGTGAAAAATGTCACTTTCAACACTTGTTATGTAATATACTATATAGCACTAGTGTTAAAAGTACTGACAGGACGTTTCAACTTTTCCGTAAACAACTACGACGCCAACAATGGTTGTTAGGTTTTTTGACAAAAAATGTCAACTTAATAATTAATTAATATTATACCTACGATGCTACTTAAAACTATGTGTTTCCATGATAAACTTTCTAAAAATTGTAATTGTGCTCTTGTTTTTTATTGACGTTTGTAGAAAAAATTTTGTATGATATTTGTGTTAAAAGTACTTTTAAGGCACTCATTTGAGTTGCACAATTCGCTTCGCTCATTCTGCAAACTTTCAAATTCGTGTCGTAAAATTGTACTTTTAACACTTATATCATAAATAACTATTATTTGTGACGCGACACTTCTTTACAAATAAAACTTCAAAACGACATCATGACAACCCAGACAAGTGTCTACTAGGTACCTACTATATAACAGTGACGTTTTAAGTTGTTTCAGGCCAGAAGCTTTTATGGCCTGTCCAGCCTGTCCTAGTTGACTGGCGATTTTGATAAGATTGTGATAAAAGTATGTGTTACTGAACAATATTTTATCTTAAAAAAAAAACGAATGCTAAAGAAAATATGCTAATAAACAACGTTTTATTTGCACAAAATAAAGAAATGCTAAATGAACAGATGTTAACACGTTGATGGACAGTACTGCAATAGCAGTAACTTTAAAGTGATCTGACTGGACACTCACTGCTAATGCAGTAATTATATTTCCGCCTTAAAAAGTCATTTCTGCTATAGCAGTGTGTTTATCCATTGTAATCCATATCTATTTATGTTTACTGTCCCCCGGAAACTTTATAAAACTTTGGGCACTGTCCCCCTAGAGCAGAAATTGTTCGGATTAGTGACACGTGTTTGTGTTGCTATGGAAGGAATAAATGCGCGCGCCTACTGCTATTGCAGTAACGGCTGATTTAGTTTACATGTGATCAGTTGTGTTGTGTCCCCAGAGGGGAAAACACGCACAAACCTGCATTGCCCTACTTGTTTTGAGGTTTTTCATGAATAACTAATTTTTATATTATTTTAGGTTTTGTTACATAGAATAAAAACGATGCCAATTTATTTCAAATTATTCATTTACTTGCAAAAAACATACACTGCAATAGCAGTAATACTGTCACACAAAAGCACATAAATTAACTGCTATTGCAGTATCACACTCCCCCCACATCACAAAAAGTTATGTGAGGGGTCACAACTGCTATAGCAGTATAGACCTTTGGTCACGTGATTCGCCTTTAAATGACCTTATTATTACCTGATTAAAATATCATGATAATCGGTCCACTAGTTCCTGAAATATGGCAGTGACTTTCTGAGGTCACTCGCCCATCATCCACTGTCCATCAACGTGTTAATAAACAATATATTAATAAAAGAAAAACAAGGCTAAACCTCTATCTATACAGCGGCTCTCTTAGCCTTTGAACTTGCAACATTATCTATAACGTCAAAATCCATTTTTAAAGTTAAAATCTGAATTTATGTACATGATCGATACATATGACATTTTTTTTATTGATTTTGCTTCTGGAAAAATTTGTAATCCTCTTTAAAAGAGAAAACGACTTTTCACCGTTGCTACTAAAAGCGGGTATTCAAGGTATATCCTTACCGCAACCTCCATATTAGGGAAGGTGGTTTCAATATTTTTACCTCCTACTAGCTTTCGCCTTACTCCATCACAAACTTTAAACCCCCATTTCACCCCCTTAGCGGGTGATTTATTAACAACTATAAAACATGTGTCGTGTTTAAACATTTTTACTTTCAGATTCACTAAGAAGGTTTAAGATTTAGTACCTACTGGTTTACATTAAGATCTTCTAGTTGATCAGATATGTTTTGACAAGTTTTTGTCCTGTCATTATTAACAGGTCGTCATTAAAAACATGAATTATTCTGATATTTCAGCGATTTGCTTGGTTTCCAAATGATTTTCATCTTGGAACGGGTTGCTAGAATGAATTTAGTTCTATTATGGCCGAAAGTACGTACTAAAATTGCCCTTTTCTTTATAAATTTGCAAAAACACTCAGAAACAAAGCCATAGTACAAAACTGAGTTGTCTTATTCTGACACTTGTCGTCAGTTTAAAACTTTCGGTTGTCAAATTAGACCAGACTAGCGTTGAAGAATCTGGCCGTTATTTTTTAGAGTAGGTACTTTTGTGAAGTTTCGACTTAATAGAATCATCTAATATTCCTGTTTCATCTGCTTGGGGGCTGAATTTTAAAAAACTCTTCGTTAGTAGATGCCTACGTTATATAAGGAACCTCTGTGCAAAATTTAAAATTTCTAGACCAAGCGGTGTAGGCTGTGCGTTGACATGTTAGTCAGTGGTCAGTTTCTTCTTTTATATATATAGAGTAGCTTGCGCCCGGGTATAACAATTTTACTCCATCACAAACTTTGAACACCCATTTCACTCCCTTAGGGGTTGATTCCTGTTTCATCTGCTTGGGGGCTGAATTTTAAAAAACTCTTCGTTAGTAGATGCCTACGTTATATAAGGAACCTCTGTGCAAAATTTAAAATTTCTAGACCAAGCGGTGTAGGCTGTGCGTTGACATGTTAGTCAGTGGTCAGTTTCTTCTTTTATATATATAGAGTAGCTTGCGCCCGGGTATAACAATTTTACTCCATCACAAACTTTGAACCCCCATTTCACTCCCTTAGGGGTTGATTTATTAAAAACTGTAAAACATGTGCTTAAACAATTTCGAGTTTCGTGTTAATACGACCATCTAATATTATTTTTTCTCCATACAAACTTTGAATCCCTGTGTTACCCGGTTCTTAGGGGTTGAATTTTGAAAACCCCTTCCTGAGTGTATGCCTACGTTATATAAGAAATCTCAGTGCAAAATTTCAAGTTGCCACACCCAGCGGTGTGGGCTGTCCGTTGATACGTCAGTCAATCAGTCAGTCAGTTAGTTTCTTTTTTTATATATATAGAAAAGATTAATTTAAGCATCTCTTTTAGAGTGAAATGGCAATCAACTCTCCTCTGGAAAATCATTGTCAAGATCATCAGAATAAAATCTCTGTAAATTTTCTGCAATACTGGTAGCGAAGCGGTAAGAGGAAAAGCAACTAAGTAAAGCAGTGTCTCCAGATTGGTCGATTTGTTGCAAATTGGGCTACTTTTTATAATGTTTACGGACAACAATTGGGCTACTTTTTAAAAAACAATCTTTTTTTGGCCTGTCAATTTTGTGGCCTGTAGGCCATGGCCTATTTGGCATAACGGTAAAAAACCCACTGGCCGACTAGATGAAATTAAAATTTCTTTGTCTTATGCGTACTTAGATATTTTCATAAAATAAATTAGAATTGATAATTTTATTATTGACATATTTTTGCCAAAATTAGAAAATATCTAGTATGAAACACGTTAGGAAATGCAATTTTGTTTAAGTCGTATAATTTTGAGGGATCTCACTTCGCTAGTCGCTCAAACATTAGAAACAAAGTAAAGTATTTCCCTACTGGTTACATAAATAGCTATTTTAAGTTATTTTAAATTTACGTCTTATAAAATATGCACGAATGCACTTATTTTTAAGTAACTGATATTTTTTACACCGGCTATTTATTGTTAGTACCTATGTACATATATTTGATAAATCAAGGTCAAGTGCTATTCTTGCGTGGCTAATTACGAATTATAAGTCAAGAGCACACTTTAAGGAGAAAAATTACAATCAAACAATTAAAATCAATATAATTTATTTTAACTATAGAAAATGATTAAAAAATTATATTTTAGCTAAAATCTCGGGTTGGTTTGTGAGGATCGAAGGTTAAAAATAAAATTTTTAATTTGCATTGAAATTTGAAAATTAAAAGTTCCACAGTGCGCTTGTTGAGTTTTGTTTTTGGAGTCAGATTTCTGTCAGGTGCGAAGATGTTACCGAATAGTGACGTAAATGTCTTTCCGCTACAGTAATCGGGATCTACAAATAACTGCAGATTAGGATTTGGGGGGCGTACATATCTATATGTACTCGTATGTATGTACTCGTACTCGTATGTATGTACATACATATGTTTGTTCTAACACTGTATGTTTACCATTTTCTTAGGAACAATTGGACGGATTTGAATGCCGCTTTTAGGGTGGATTCCACAAGTATAGATTAAACCCTAATCTTCAGGTTAACAGTAAGACTGATCAATCAGAGGCCGGCATTCTGAAGTTTAAAATTAAGATTATGGTTTACTATAACTTGCGAAAGAGGCCCTTACTGTGTTGTAGAACAATTATTCGCCAGGAGACTTCCGCATATGCATATATTAGCTAATTGCTCGCGACTTCGCTAGGGAATAGTCTATAATATACAATGTTAAAGAGCTGGAGGGTGAAAGCGGGAGGATTAATGAAATGCAGAGTGGGTTTGTTGCGTACGCTATTTCGGGATGACTAGGGTGAGGGAAAATGATAAACAATTGGTCAAGTATTTGTTGCTTAATTATTTGCTATAAAAAGCCAATGATCTTTTAGTGTGAACTCCTAAAAAAGGCATAAGTGCTTTCATTTTAAAACTAGCCACCATTAATATTTGTTTTGATATAACTTCGGGTTGGACAAAAACACGTCAATTTAGACATCGAGGAGGCAATTTAAAAGCAATGCATATTGAATTTTACATTTCGCCCGCTCATCTAAGCTGCTCCTACTTATTTTTCAAATGGGACCCTCTGCCTTGTAATGCATCATTTTAAACAGTGACATAACAAGAAAAATTGACTGCCAGTATTAAAACTTCCACTCACACTTTACCTCCGCCATGGGTAAAATCTATGGCCACAGACACTCATGCGCAGGATGTGTACGGGCGTTTTTTCAGAATTTAGCAGTGGATAAAGGTTACCTACTTAAATAGGATAGCATGATAACCGATAGAAGCGGGTTTCTCCGCCGCGCGCCGGTGAATTCCGGACAAGACAATTTTTAATCTATGCAACGTACAATGCCTGGCATTTCTACATGGACATATTAAACTAAAGATTTACTAAAATTTTCATAAATATTAATATAATTCTAACCACACGCCTCTAAAAAAAGTAGAATACGTTAGGTTTCGAAAATGGCTGACGCATAAATTTGTGCTGGCAGCATCCGCTAACTTTGTGGAAGTTGAAGGGAGGTAATTTTGAAAACAAAAGGATAAAATATGCATGTTAATATTTTATAATATAAAATAACTCCAAATGTTTGGCTACTTGAGATTATTGTTTTAGAGCTATTTTACAACTATGTTACTTAGCGTGTGTCCCGTTGTCAACTTCGGTTAAGGTTTTGTGTCCCGTAAGTATCGGTAACCTGAAAAGTTGGTAAGATTGGAAACGCGGTTCCTGAAAAATATCTGTCATTAATGTCACCGAAGGAACCGATGCTTCCCCGCTGGTTTTCCGGTTTGTTATGTCATTTTGTTGTTTATGTTTTGCTTTTTTGTTTAAATTTATTTTTTCACAAATGTTAAAAATCATCTGTGTTTTAAAATGTTGGAAGCAGGAAGAGGGGTATGTTTTTAGGTTGTCGATATCCGTAAAAATAAAACAAACATATTTAAATCGTTAGGTTATGTGATCCGCTGCTTCCTGATAATTTGCCAGCTAACAGAAACGACCGATCTGCGTTCCGTAGTAAAACCTTGTTCTTTCAGGAACCAGCGTTACCATTGGTTTACCGCATTATACCGAGTGGTTAACCAGGTTTGACAACGGTACACAGCCTTAATATAAACCGAAAAAAATGTTGGGTGAAAAGCAGTGCACAAATCCGAACGCGCCCACGTGATAATCAACTCTATCATAGGTGCGTTTGAGATTAGCACTCTTTTCACTCCGGACGTACCTAAGTGCACTCCGTCCGTTCGAGTATTAAATTCGGACCAAAAAGAGTGAATCCGCTTGCGTTCGGGTATCGAAAACAGAGTGAAAAGTGTTTACTCCAAAAGTTCCGTCTCGCTGAGAGGTGCTTTAGGAGCGGGCATGCGTAACTGCGTTTGCAAATTTTATGGTTAAGTTAATTTTTTGTTTATGTCGGTTAAATTGGAATCTTTTCATTCTAAGCAGGGTTCATTCTGAAATGCATTTTAAGTTTTGGTCCGTCATTTAATGGGACCGTTATTTCCGCAGAATTCTCAACTTTTTCTTCAGAAATTTCTTCGCTTTCGGAGCTTTCACAAAATTCTTCCTTGGCAAAGTTTAAAATGGGGATGAGAGAATTGAACATATTTAATAATTTTCATTAAATCCTTGGTCTAAAATTTAACCCATATGCAAGTCAAACACATGTTTATTTTTAAGGTTATGTTTTTGCACTTTTGGCGTAGAGCGTTTGTCTTTGAAAGATTTACTCCCAAAACTCTGAAGTCACGTGACAAAAATCTACTTTCACTCCACTCCAAATCCGTTGGCTATCCCGAACGTAGCTCATATTCACCGTTTTCGGGCTAGTGGTTCTGTATTCTGGTTAACATAAAAGTGACAGGAATTTTGACAACGGTCATATATATCATGACGTCATATCTTTCGCCGTCCGAATGCGTTGGTCAGTCAGTTGTCAGTTTGTATTGTTTATTGGTCGTGATTTATTTTTGGTTTAATACTTTTGGAACATTTAACTGGTTATCTGGTCTAGTAGTTAAAATATTTTCAATATTTTGTGATTTATTACCATGTGCGCCATTCTACGCGTATAGCTCTTGTGATATGCTTAATGGCAAATTTATCATCTATAGAAGTTTAACAAATACATGAACATAGATATATCATATGAGTACCATATGCACGGAGGCACAGCCACAGTACCTAGTTCAACTAAGGTAGGAAGTAAATAGGCACTTTCTGAGAAGAATAATTGGTGAAAATAGGCAAAACACTGTTACAAAATTGAACTGTTACACTTTCTACCAATAAATGTTCATTCCTTTTAATAACTGGACGCATATATCTATAGTTTCTTCAAAATACACTGATTTGATTTATTATAAAATGGATATTTTCCAATGTTTCCATTTTTATAAGTAAACAAAGGGCTTCCAGCCGAATTCACACGATCAGCTGTTGTAAACAATATCAAACCGCTACAGCTAACCATTAACACATTGAATGCCACGTCATACATAGATGAATGACAGTGATATTTCCTAGAGGGCCGTGGCTTTCAAATATGGATGAAGTACACGATGACATAATGGGCCACGTCGGCGTCGAGCGCATGTCAATGACAATAAATATATTTTTCCTACGACCACCTATGAAAGTGAGAAAAAAAGCACGGTTAACTTGGCGAGAAAGTGCCTTATATCACACGCGTGTTGAAAAGTACTTTTTCTACGAGCGGGCGGAAAATTGAATTTTCCACACACATTTTAGTGTGGAAAATTAATTTTCCCGCACCGTGTGGAAATAATTTTCCGCACCGTGTGGAAATAATTTTCCACCTCAATATATCAAATTAATAATAAGCCGGTATATTATGGTGGTTGCGAAATGCTTTAGTTACCATGTGTAACTAACCAGCTATTTACTTTCATTTTTGTTTGTTTATTGTCAGAAAACTGTCAGTGCATTTCTAAAATATTTTGCTCGTGAATAAGTGAATCCTCATTAAAAATGAATATTTGTAAGTAATGCAAATAATTGTACTTTTACAATAAATTATAATATAAATAATTAGGTATTAGATTTTGACATGTAACTATTATTGTTAATAATATTTTACTTTATGTTTACTTTATCAATAATCTAATAAAATATGTTTCTAAATCAACTATAAGCACTTATAATCAGATAAAAATATCTCAACTTTTGATTAATTCTGTTGACTTTCCTCACGCTCGTAGAAAAACTATTGTACCTAACACTTGCGGAAAATGTTTTTCCGCCCTCGGCTGCTTCACCGAACTCCGCTACGCGTCGTTCGGTGAACGGCAGACTCGTGCGGAAAAATTCATTTTCCGCACTTGTTAGGTAAATAGCTATTACTACAACACACGTGTTGAAGAGTACTTGTCAACATGACATTGAAATAGATGGATGCCAATTTCACTTGTTTTATTTTCAGCACACTTGATGAAAATATTAGTGTTGGAAGTGAGGGTTTTAAAAGACAGAAATTGAGGTTTTTTTGTAAATATTTTTGTGGTCGTAGGAAAAATATTGTACATTACTCGTGTGAAAGTAATTTTCACACACTCGTGGGATTATCGCACTAGGCTGTCGCCTCGTGCGACAACATTCCCACTCGTGTGAAAAATGTCACTTTCAACACTTGTTATGTAATATACTATTTCGTGGAGTTTTGAAACATTTTTTTACAGCTTTAGAAAAATAATAATAATAAAAATGACGAAATAGCTTTATTGGCACAAAAGTAAAGCTTTGTTTTTTTTTACAAAACGACAAGGTTTTTATATAAATTAAAGGAAATAACATACTTAAAATTAAAAATGATAGGAGAAATAAGTATTTTTGCTTAATTAAAAAAAAAAAATAAAAAAAAATTATTCTAACTAAACTTGGTTTCTTACAAAACTAAATGGTAAAATGCATGGAACAGAAACGTCTGTCATGAACATGTTGATGACGATGCCTATCACCTTAAAATCGCTAAAATATTCCCTGCTGGGCCACGCCATTCATTTGTAAATTACAGCACCAAAGGCTATTTTTATGGAAAAAAACGCAAAAAACTTTTAAAAAACAAGCTGAAATCGATGTATTTTAGTAAAAATCACCCAAAAACCAAAACTTACAAATTGGCCCCTGAAGAAATATTTATATCACGCCCGTGGCACGCAATGTGTTAAACGAGGCCGGTTCTTAAATTGACAGACCAAAATGATATCGTGACGTCACCGTTTTCTATCCGAAAACGATTGGTATCATTTTGGTCGGCCTTGACGATGAACAGAGGCCAGCTGAATTCGCTGATTGTTTGTTGTTGACATATTTCAAGTAATAAAGCTGTCAACGTGCCAATCCCCCCAGATAGCCGTCCTATGCATATTATGTGTGCCATTTTTTAGAGAGTTGTGATTCTAACTGATATAACACCCACACATTTTAAGGCCGGTCCTGTTCAACAATAGGTACAGAATATGCTGAAATTTTAACTGTGCATGCGTGCATTGGCAATACGCGTGGTCTTTGTTTAAGCTATCTTAGCCCATTTTTGTTTTTATGTCGCTGATTTTAAAGGCCGTACAAATCCTAAACTAACGACGTTAAAAAAAGTGAATATGGTCGATCTATTTACGTAATCGAGCTGGAAATAAATTATATGGTAGGGGCAGTTTAATTTTTAAATAGGGGTAGCTGGGGGTAAGAGAGTGGGAGTAGAGCACGTTAAAATCGTGTCCATGGAGGCCAAGTTAATTTTATCTTGACATAGTTTTTCGGCTTTAAAATTTTTTACAATAACATTAGGTATGAGTATATTAAGTAGATTCATATTCTGCAAGCAATATTCAGTCAATTATTTTTCTATTACCTATATGTTATTATTTTATTAATACGTTAAAAAATACCCACGGAATATGAATCTACGGTTAATATTGCAAAAATTTTTTTACAAATGAAATATAAAGCAAACCATTATACTAAAATAAATTTAAGATGGCAATAAATGGGTGTGGTCGGCAAATGCAGCCTTAAACTTTTTCGATAATTCACGTGTTTTTGTTTAAACCAACTTTACTTCCATTTAAGTGTTACTGAGTCTGTCTAGTTATGATCTGATATCTAGTTTTAAAATGAAAGCACTGCGTATAAATTTGACATTTTATTTTGTGCTTTTCCTTCAAGACCACCAAATTCGATAAAGAAAAAGACACGCAAAACACAATCTTAACCCTCAACGGCTACGGTTAAAAATTTTTGCACGAAGACTATCCAGAGGTACGTGATACCGCTAAACGATTTTTATTATTTTTTTGTTAATTTCAATGAGACCGCTGAACGTTTTTTATTTTTTTGTTAATTTGAAAAATATCGTAACGTAAAATTAAAGTAATATTTGGAAAACCTTATTAAACTAAAGGTGTTTAAATATTTCAACACAAAACAAAAGTATAAAACTCCCAAAAGCTAAAGAATTATTGAAAAAAATATTAAATAATTTTTTGAATTTCTAAGGCATGGGTTGCAAATTTTTTTGGCATGTTCCAAGCAGATCGGGTTTTCACATTCTCGGCACATTACATATAGTATACTCGTATTTAGTTTTGCTTGTTTTCTCATGACCGTAGTAGTAACCCCGCCTGTTTCCTTCTTGAATCAAAACTACTTTATCCTTCTGCTGTTGCACAGATTGCATCATAGTTTTATTCGTCTCCAGATAACTCAGATTCGGAATCGTGATCATCTTCCATTGAAAATGCCGTTGTATAGTCAGAATCGTCATCACTGTTGTTATCTTCATCCAAAATATTTAAGCACCATTCTTCAAATCCCTGATCATAAGGATAAATTTTGGATGGATCAGGTCTTGTTCACAATTTTGTACCCAGGTGTTAATTAAAAACCGATCAGAACATAAAAAGTTATTGGTTTCCGAATTTCCTGTGCGACTAAATTTTCTTACGCTCAGACTACAGAGGGGTATCACGTACCGCAAGCACTAAAAAACTCTCTATCATTACCACGTCTGCGCGAACTAAGAAAGGCGCTACTCAAAGAAAATAAAAGGGTATGTGCTACTGACGATTGCATCTCACGGTCTCAATCTCAATGTGCTTAAAAGGTATAAGCATGGTCAGGTTCGGCGTGGAAATATTTTAAAAACTATTAGTGGATAAAAATATCGTAGCGGTATGTGATACCGCTACGGAGCCGTTGCGGGTTAAGACTCTAAAATTGACCTATGTCAAGTTTTATCTCTATACTTCTAATTGATAGAACAGGACCTAAAATGGGATTAAAAATTTGCCATTTAAAACTCGATGGCCCGCTTTAAAAAAATGACTGTATATGTTTTTATTGTATGTACTACACTGGAAAGTCTTTTTATAGCAAATAACTGAGCAACAACAATGCTCAAAATTAGTAGAAATAAGCGCTTAATACTGCTCTTAATGAGAACTGAGAACGGTACATACAGTAAACTTTTTCTTAGATCTCGCAGTATGATGGCCAAATCACTTGTCATTTATGGCACCCTGTTGAAGTCTGGGCTATTTTACGTTTAGAGGTTGGCTAAAAAGACAGGACCGGACTTTTACTCGCCGTTCAACTTAAATAATAAACACCAAGAAAATCTAGTCTCTGAACTCTATAAAGTCTAAAAGTAAAATGTTTAAAACACACACTATACAAAAAACACCCACAGAAATACCAATATTACAAACACAAAACACCAAAACCAAACGAAAATAAAACGACGCGACCTGTCGTGTCAGCTTGATACGGCCCACTACTGAATAGTACTAATCTCGATGGCGTAGATATGGGGGGTTGAGGGGTAATTCACAACCCCCCCCCCCCCCCCCCCCCCCGAACGGTACGAAAAGCAAATGGTTGATCCCAAATAAGACAATTAGTAAAGGGTGGTTGAATTTTTTTGGTGCTCCCCCCTCCCCAGGAAAAAAATTGTTTGGTGCTACCCCCAGAAAAAAAAATTATGTACGCCCTTGACTGATCTAGGGACTTTTCGAAGGAACCAATATCAGCTTTTGGTGTCATCTGTGAACGCTGAGTTTTATCATAAATTGAACAGGCATCAAGTATTTTCCTTGGAAATTTGTGTAAATAAAAAATTTAATAAACCAGGTAGGTATTAAAAATGTTACCTGAATTTTATTTTTTAAACATTACACTGAAATTACTTAGTTACCGCCAATACAAAAAAAACATGTTTTTTTATTTCTTTTCAACGCGCACCAGAATTAAGCAATAACAAAAAAGTTATTCTGCGAAAACTCAATTAAATCGTTAAAATTTCCAGAATGTTTATTATATAATCCCCATGGAAAAGGCATGCACCAACAGCATTGAAATCATTTCAAGTATGTTCCAGGCGTGATTCGTGATTCCAAACAAACAAAACAAAATTGGTGACCTTTGCTCTGTACAATACTGAGATTTTAACACGCGGCGGACGAATAATTTTTCAATTTTATAACATTAACTGGAAACAGATTTAGTTAAAACCAAAATAACTTCAAAAATCAAATAAATCTGAGCCATTTAGGCCATTGACTTGCATTTCAGTAACCAATGGCATAGTTTCAAGTTTGTTCATACAGAAAAAATTTCTGAATGGGAAATTAATCAATTAAAACTAAAATATCGAATATAACTTATTAAATGTTAAGGATATACTTTTAAAATTAGGTACATTAAACTAAATCAAGCGGTGTTAAATTAAACCCATTAATTAAAAAGTTAAAAAATAGGTTTGAATTAAACAAGGCTACTTGATTTTTATGAAACAACCTATATAGTCCGTTTATTTTGTTTTTGATTTAACAATCTGACAACAACGCATCAAGTGACATGCATTTGTTTTAATAAAATAATATAGACAATTTTTTATTAATTAAAATTTATATATAATTATTTTCGGTAATTATTGATATTACTGGAAACAGCGAATTTTTTCATGAAATTTTGCACATACCCTAATTTTGGGTCGTAGAACACGAATCCGAAGTCAGCTTTTGGCGGTCTCGTATGGTTTTTCCAAAAAAAAATTGTTTTTGGAAAACTTTTAGGTTAACTTTTAGGTTACCTTTTTGTTATAGATTCCTTTAAGTTTCGACACTTTCACTTCAACATATCTGTAAACTTATAATTTTTATTAGTTTTCGTCACACAAAACACCACATTTAGGCAAAAATAGCTAAGAAAATTGCTTTTTTCTATAGAAAATTCCACTTTATCGTTACTAGACGTCATTATTTTGCCAGCTGTCAATTTTCCGGCGTTGCCACGTTTACAAAGCATTTTTCTCGCAAATTTTAACAATTTCCGGCCATAAATAAATCCAAAAAAAGAGATGGCAATATGAGAGTAAAATAAGACAGATAGCATTTTATTTTCCCTAAAAGGGCAAAAAGATGACCCCAACCAACACCCTGGGGCACCGATCCCTCTTCGCCTGCGAGGAAAGAGACTGGTCAGGGCCCCTAACCAGGTGCTAACCCTGCTCCGACCTTAGGGTGCCCTCCGATCCACCGTTATACCACCGTTATATCGAAAATATTAGATCTGTCACCTAATTCACCGACTTAGAAAAGTTTTTGATACGAACGGTGGATCGGAGGGCCCCCTAAGGTCGGAACAGGGTTAGCACCTGGTTAGGGGCCCTGACCAGTCTCTTTCCTCGCAGGCGAAGAGGGATCGGTGCCCCAGGGTGTTGGTTGGGGTCATCTTTTTGCCCTTTTAGGGAAAATAAAATGCAACGTGGCAACGCCGGAAAATTGACAGCTGGCAAAATAATGACATCTAGTAGCGATAAAATGGAATTTTCTATAGAAAAAAGCAATTTTCTTAGCTATTTTTGCCTAAATGTGGTGTTTTGTGTGACGAAAACTAATAAAAATTATAAGTTTACAGATATGTTGAAGTGAAAGTGTCGAAACTTAAAGGAATCTATAAAAAAAAGGTAACCTAAAATTTAACCTAAAAGTTTTGCAAAAAAAAATTTTTTTTGGAAAAACCATACGAGACCGCCAAAAGCTGACTTCGGATTCGTGTTCTACGACCCAAAATTAGGGTCTGTGCAAAATTTCATGAAAAAATTCGCTGTTTCCAGTAATATCAATAATTACCTTATTTTCAAATACAAAAAAATCTTAAGAACTTACCATCTGATCAATAAAATTAGAATTTGAACTTTGGTCTTTGGTGTTCCGTTCGTTCACAGTGTTTCCCACAGAACAACAGGTAAGAAACGTTAAGTGCGTGCTAATTGGTCGCAACATTTCTGTCAATTGTGGCGCCCTCATCCGTAGGGTCCCAAAGTATTCATGGCGGAAGCGGGGTGCGGAAGAAAAGCCACCATATGATCAGTTAAAGGTCAAATTGATGTTTTGACATTTTATAACCTTGTATTTACATAATGTTTTTATTGGACGTTTATAAAAGAATTTTCAGATAAAATATAAAAAAAATGACAATCTAAAACAAATATATAAATACAAGGCATAAAATAGCAAAACATCAATTTACCTTTAAAGTCGGTGCAAAATTGTATCGTATTTAAAAGTAAAACAAGGTCTTATTTTTACTAATTTCTTCATTTAATCAATATAAATCATAACGAAATGTTTATCAAGTCATCTCATAACAACATGGCTCATATGAGAATGTTAACGCAAGGTAAAAGTCACAATCGGGTGAAGGTTCTAATCAGATTTCTTCAGTTCCATTAACATCACGTTGGGCTTGTGTGGAGGTCCAATTCCATCGAGCATTTAACATGAAACAAAACGAAAACTTCGGCAGAATCATCTTGTACACTAAATACCTAATAGTTATTTATATCACACAAAACAGGTGCACTATTTAACTTTACTCAATAAGCGAATGGTACATAAAAAAAAACTCTGGTTAAGTTTCACCTTTTTATTACTGCTATTTATTTTGCTGTCAGTAAAAATGTTGTGCTTTCTACAGTGTCCAGTAGGGCAATCCAGAGTTAAAGTGTACTCGTCAAGACATATATGTTTATTTCCGAAGCTTAACGCAGGGATGCTACGTACAAACGTTATGTATACCAATTGAGAACTTGTATTCAGTAAGCTGTTTTTCAAGCTTCTAATGTCGCAAAAGTTTAGGGAAAATTAAAAAAAAAATGTTTTTATAATCCTTTGGAAAATTAGTGTAACAGGAATTCTTACACGAGTACTTAACTCTGCCAAAGGAAGAAGCTGCTATGACTGCAGCCATGTTAGATAAAATACAGAGACAGTAACATGTAGGTATGGGTGGCAAACTACAAAATGAATTTTTCCGACAACCACAAAAAATATGTTAAAAAAACTATAAATTATATTGAATGTTCTGGAATTAAAATCATCTAAATAGTTACACCTAGCACGAAATATGTTTTAAATATGATTAAGAAAATGGTACTTACCAAACTACAATATCTGATTTGTCTATTTACATCTACAATAAAAAAAGTTTGATTAAAATCATTTTTAATGATACAAAGACCACAAAACAGAAATGGTCAAATTCACTATTGCCAACTTTCATCATTTATTTATTATTGCGAAACTATGTTCACTTAAATAAACCATATAATATAGAAATAACTTATTAATATTAGTCTAGTCTTCGGAACTATTGGTATTGGAAATACATTTGGCAGTGTATTATTTTTGAATGCTGAAAGTATATTTTTAAATATCAAAAAATGAAAAAACTGTATATTTTAGAACAAACTACACGTACAATTTAAAATATCAAAGTACCTGGAAAAATGTTTGTTTACTAAACTATGTAACAGAATACCATGTTTCAAGACATGTATTGATAATTGGCTATATTTTTCTTTAATACAAGAGAACACTTACCTGGAAACGTAATAAAGTCCTAATTTGCTTTTCTAAGCCGATAAATTGTGATTAAAATCACACATAAAATAATCTTCATCTTTTCTCGAAATTATAAAATGGCTGACGGACAAGACAAAGGCCAGACAACCGAGAATAAAATAACCTGATTGGTCTAATTTTGACATCTGTCGTCTGTCGAATGGACGTAGTGCCCTCTGTGTCATGGTCGCTAACTAAAATGTGACAAGTGGCAGCTGCGATAATCCGTATTTAAAGTTTCAGGGCCCTGGTGTTTCCAAATAAACATATCCCTTGGCAAAAAGATATTTATTATTAAACAGTTTCGATTGGCTAAGCCTGACGTATGTTCGGGTTAAATTTGGTAGGGGCTAAGTGACGTCACAGTTAAGCAGTTAGGCCTTACTTTCAAAAACTGGATACAAATATTTCTGAAAATTTAATACCTGTGGCGGTATATCTATTATTGTCAGAGATATTTTATAACAGTAAAATTCCTACAGTTAGATTCAGGTCCCAAATCCCACACCAGCACTAAGGATACCGATGAATGACATCATCCAGGGGATGCGTGAGTCTTAAGAGCCGAAGTTGTTCTTTTGCTTCTTCTAAAATTACATTTTTATTGTTTTATTTTAATAATTTTAATAACTTAATTATTGTAAACGCATAATAAAAAATATTTAACGTTATTGACAAGCTACAGATTGTGTTTGGTATTGTGATTTTCATAACCTTCTCGATGTGTTTCGCTAGACCTGTCTAGTGTAGCACATCGAGAAGGTTATGATGATTTTATTGCCTGAAATAGTATGGTGTATTTTAGGCATTGAAGTGTGTATATTTTTTGGCAATTGAGTTATTGCTAACACTACAGTAACTCAGCAACTATGGCTAGTGTGTTACTGTAGTAATGAGGGATTGGGGATTAATATCAACCGAACAACAAATATACGGGAAAGGGAACTATTGCCGCTGTCCTCGATTCGTAAAAAAATGGAAGACATTTTCTGTCAAAAAGTGGAGATTAATCAAATCAAAATATGCTTTATTGTTATAAAGAACAAGTTCCTGTAACAAAGCCAACAAGTAACCCAGTAAACCAACGGCAGTCGGGAAACAGTCGGCCGCCTGCCGGCACTATAATAGTGGGAAGTCGGCGGCTTTTTTTGGCCATTTTCTAGCTGCATACGGTACGCGCCTGTTATTTCCATGCGACGAATTACCAGCCGCAGCTTTCAACCTAAGCGTCACGGATTCGGCACACCAGAAACGATACTTATGTTTCGAATTGAACGCGGTTATGATTCTGGCAGCCCAGTTGCGAAATTCAGCTTTCGCACCGCATGCAGTTCTTAAGCGGCTGACCCATCTTCTTTTTATACTTACTTGTTGGAGATTGCTAACCGCCGTTACCGCGATCATTCCGCTTGACTTTTTCAGCCATCCCTCCGACAATGAACATATGTGCATAGTAAATTTTAGAGTTTATAGAACGGCGTGACTCGACAACAAAGAACCGCCACTGTTTGTGGAAGTGTAGAAATGTGTTGTGTTTTGTGCTTTTTTGTGTGTTGTTCAGTTGTTCGCCTATATTTTTTTTGGAATTTGTATTGTAGCATTTTCAGTGATGATCTCGTTTTTATTGTTCCTTGTTTTGTATGTAAATATGTTTTTAAATAAATTTGTCCACTACTTTATAAATATTATAGTGTACATATTTCTTACCTTATCTTCTGCCATTTTACTACTTTCCTAACTAGAAAAGTTATAAACTAGTTTAAAATGATGAAATAAATTTACTATTCCAACAGAAATGAGCAAGGTTAGTTAATCTGCAAATAGCTACTTAAATACTGGGAGCAGAGATGTTCAGCACGTTTTTATAAAGAACACAATGAACTGTATATTCAAATGTAGGTATATAATTTAAGAGGGTTAACATTGCTTATTCTGAAAACATTTTTATAGAAAAAAATAAGTTTAAATTTCCAAAAATATTTGCTTTTTAGCCCAGCATACCCCAAGTTTACGATACTTGGCTAATCCACCAGTGGACGGGCAGCGGATTTCCAACGGTACTGCACCCTGTACTGTAATGCCGCTCATGGCTCATGACAACACCCCCTGAAACAGGGGGTGTTGCTCATGAGCGACATTACATTCCATGGGCCGCGGCGGCAAAGAGGACATGCCCGGTCTACAATCCGCTGGGTTTGCCGTGTTTCGGGCCGAACGCGGCTTTCGGCAATGCGGTTTCTGTCCGCTTCTGGAGCAGCTACCTTGTGTTTACTGGGAACCTAATATTAGTATATTTTGTTATAATAAATTAAGTAGTACCTAAATCAATACTGCTATAAAATGATCATGCAATAGATGTGGACAAAACAGTAATATTAATGTAAAATACAATGATAAAACAAACTGGGTGACATTTTTTTTAGAATGTACTAAATCTAATATATCTATCTTGTTAAAGTATTCGTCCAAAGTATAATATGCTTTGTCCTTCAACAAGATTTTTACTGAATAAACGAACCTTCTATAACTCTCAATGACTCTATATACCCTCAGTAAATGTAAATTTTAAGGCTTCCATAATCAGCGAATGTCTGGCTAGGGCAGTTCCTGATATTGGCAACCGTAACTGGTCTCCATTTCGAGCGTTATGATCAGTCTCACTCCGGACATTCTTGTACTTTTTATGAATTAAGGAAACTGTCTCTTTTCATTTTAATAACCTCTTATTTTCGATTAAGAGATTCTATATTCAAGAGCCGGCAAGGTTGCTCTTACCTAATTTGTTGCACCTACGTTTAATTATCTCGGAATACCGTTAATCCTTAGATGAAGGCTTTGTGTTGGTATACCATAATACCATACCATACCACTCTGCACCAACTGTAATAACAATAACCCACAATTTCCAGCTGCTTCCTGCAACCAGATGGTCGGACGTGTCACCTCTGACTCCAATTGAAAATGCTCGCATAGGGAGCGCTATTAGCTCTCCGCAATAAAAGTAGTACTTTTATATTCTTTCTGTGAGGCGAAAATATTTTATAATTCAAACATGAAATTAACGTACAATGTTTTTTGTAGTGCTTCTATAGTTAATTTAAAAAATGTGTTTAAAATAACCAAAAATTTTGAACCACCCGAATGTTCCTCCGCTGATAGGGAGATGTTACTAAATTATCGTAATTTGATGAACGTTAAGTTACGAATTAATTTTGCTTTGACTTATCTCCCTTTTCTAATTGTTAATATATATAAAATACACTATCTCAAATTATAACGTTTTTATAATTATAATAGGCGGATTTTGTTTATTAAAGTATTTTCTGTATTATTGTGGTGGTTTGTTTGCCGTTCTGGCCGTTACGACCTGTTTGTTACGTAGTCTCTATTTGTACCTCCGAAGAATCAAGTGTCAACCGAGGAATATTCGGGATTTTCCGTCATAACAATCATAATTTTCCAAAAGAAGACTGTGGTAGTGTTGAATTTCATCAACAGAAACAAAATAAGAGCAGAAAAGTATAAACATTTTAGTGCAATATTTGTTGAACGGTGAGAATCCTAAGAACGCAATGGTTTTGCTTGGAAACAGGGTGAAATAAGGCAGATACCACATATCCACCCCTGAGGATCGTCTTTTGTTATTCACCTGATTTTTGACGTTTGTCGAGTGATTCACTTCGCCCGAGGCGACTGAAGTTTTTTTATTTTTAGTGATAAAAAGGACTTTTTCTGGAGAAAATCTTATAAATAATCGAAAAATAAAATGGAGGCCGTGGCCAAGCACGAATTTGTCGCTACAGCTGACGATGAGCTCAGTTTTAGGAAAGGACAAGTCCCAAAGGTAGGCCTTTGATGTTGATGGGTTTTGTTTTTTAACTGACATTGAATTTTTGTTTTGTTTCTAGAACCATAATCATAGGTATCTGGTTAACACAGGCTACTTTGTTAGTACAATGACTCTAGCTTTATTGTTCAATATAGATTTAGTATGTAGGTACTTCATAAGAAAGCTTTAGGGCAGATGTCGAGTTGTGTCCCTACAACTACAGTGTTTTTTAATGGGTTGTTCTGTTGACTTGTCAACTACTCAACATAAAAAAATTTGCTCATAACAGACTGGACACAAATTATGACTATACATAAGTCTTAAGTTTTGATGTAACATGCATTGAAAAAAAGTGGATACTATGCAAACATGTTCTCTTATGCCCTTAGATTTTGTAAGGTCATTTCGTACTCTTCTGAAGTGCTATTAGAGCATTTCTATTTTTTGTTCTTTCAAAGTACTTAGTAACGAAGGAGATAAAGGTGGATTTATGCAGACCACTTTAAATTTAATGGTAATTATTTAGATTAATGTAAGTAAACAGCGAATTTTTTCATGAAATTTTGTACCGAGGGGTAAACCGCAGGCAAATTTTGTACACCAGATTACACAAATCCGCAAGATTTCACAGATTACACAGTTGATTACAAAGATTCTACAATGATTACACGGATTTCACAATGACTACACGGATTTCACACAGATTACACGGATTTCACAAAGATTACACGGATTTCACAAAGATTACACAGATTTCACACATGAATACACAGATTACCCACCTGAAATTTTATTTTTTGATAGACCTATCCTAAATAATTTAAAAAGTTATAATAAAAAAAAATCATTACATTTTAAATCCAAAAAGATGTGCATTATCTGTCATCCGATTGATGTTTGCAATTATTCCTTCATTAATTCTGAGATTAATTCTTACTTTTCTAGGACAAAAAATGTCAGCCACATTTGTTACTATCCCTGAACCAAAAGATACTATTTTTTAATTTAAAGATTTATAGATGTTGAACTGGCAAAGTCGTTAGACTATTTAAATCACCACAAAACCCTTTTTTAGTGAATTAACCCTGTACATCGTGGGTTATTATGTACAGGGCGGTACAGGGTCAGTTCCTCATAATTAGTGTGGTTTTTGCTGCCTTTACTTTTTGAAATAGAAAAAAAACTTTTTAAATTAAAGTTTTAGAACTTTTTACAAGCTATAAGAATTTGCTTTTAAAAAAATTAAATTAACATTGCAAAAAAAACCGCACTAATTATGAGGAACTGATCCTGTACAATATCTAGGGCAAGGTAACGGTAAGAACTTAACATATCTTTTTAAAAAAGATTTAGGCCTTTTAATAGAAACCTTATACACAGAGTTATACACCCAATCGTTGCATAGCAAGTTTATAGTGTTTTTTTAGATTCATAGAGTCGTTTCTAGATAGGGAAAATGGACTATTTCCAACTAAATTGATAGGTCCACAGAAAATGTATTTTAAATCAACAATTTCAACATCTTCTGTTTTTGGCCAAATAAAACATGTCTGTGAAGTTTGTCCCCCAAATGTCAAATTTATTAAAAATTAATGGAGTTCTGACTTTCCTATGAAGAGTTCTAGAGTTCTTTTCACTTTTTATTAATAGTCCGTTAAAATAAAAGTGAAAACACTGTTTTCAAAATGGGGTGCTAACTTCACGCAGCCCCCCATTGTTGCAAAAACAAAAGTTTGGCCACAGTGCTTAATAGTTCTAAAGGAGTTCTACAGTCCTTTGTGATTTTCGAGGCCAGAACTCTTACCCAAAAAATTCTAATACATGTTTTGTGCTTTTTGAGAAGGAAAAATTCAACAACAAAATGTCATTATCTTTATGCAGAACTATAGGACTATTGCAGAACTAACGGGATCTCATGAGTTTTAAACCAGAACTCTTGTTAAAAAATACTTCATGGGGTGCCAACTTCAACTTTTTCAACTATCAAAAATTTAAGTTGTAAACAAAAAAATACCATTCTAATTCTACAGAACTGTAGAACTATTGCAGCACTAACGGGAACTCATGAGTTTTAAACCAGAACTCTTCTTAAAAAAATTTTCATGGGGGGCCAACTTCACACTTTTTTAACTGTCAATAATTTAAGTTGTAAACAAAAAAATACCATTCTAATTCTACAGAACTGTACGAGTATTGCAGCACTAACGGGAACTCATGAGTTTTAAACCAGAACTCTTCTTAAAAAACTTTTCATGGGGTTCTGGGTTCTGAAAACTCGTGAGTTCCCGTTAGTGCTGCAATAGTTCTACAGTTATTATTATTATTATTATTATTATTATTATTATTAGGCAGTAGGCGGTAAAACCGATGAAACTGCCAGCTTCAGTCAGATTACATCACAAATAAAATTTAAAACCTTAAAACTTATTCTATCACAGTTACAATTTAAAACTCATTCTATCACAGATTTGTTGTTCCATTATGAAAGTAATAAGATATCCAATAAGCTCCTCAATGCACATCACAGATAGTGGACCAACTCCAGATCAACACTTGCAAGCTCCCTGTCCATACGACTTTTGAAGCAGTTGATTGAAGGTGCTGTCACTGTGTCTTCAGAGAGGCTGTTCCATGAATAGACGACACGATTAGACAGGAAGTTTTTCCTTGGCAGCTTAGCACATCTTTCCTTTCTCAATTTTAGGCTATGTCCTCTGAGACCCTGTTGTGGGTTCATCCGGAAGATATCCAAATTTATGGAGTAACACCCATTGAGTACCCTATATGTATCAATGAGATCTCCTCGCTGTCTTCTTTCCTTTAGGGTTGTCAGGTTAAAGGCGTTAAGTCTTTCGTGGTAAGGCAGACTTCGAGTCTGAAGTGGGATCCTTGTTGCTCTTCTCTGCACTCTCTCCAACATCTCGATGTCCTTAACAAAGTAAGGACACCAGACACTGTGAGCATATTCGAGTATTGGCCTTACGTAAGTTTTGTACAGTTTTGACACAACTGCCACAGAGTGATTCACGAAAGTTTTTCTGATGAGGAACAAAACATAGTTGGCATGTTTGACTATATTACTTATGTGTGCTTCCCACTTCAGATTACCATCCATCGTTATGCCTAGGTCTTTTTGCTGAGTTACATGTTTTAAAAAAGTATCATTTAGTTTGTAGGACTGATTGGGATTATTTTGGCCGATATGAAGTATACAGCACTTGTCAGCATTCAGTTTGAGCTGCCATTCTTTTGACCACTGCTCCAAGAACACCAGCACGGGTGAGGGTGTCATAGTTTGTCAGAGGACTGCCAAAGATTTTGGTGTCATCAGCAAACAGGGATAATTCGGATTTCACATTTAGACTTAAATCAGCAATGTACACCAAAAAGAGCAGAGGACCCAGGACGGAGCCCTGAGGAACACCACTCCTTGGACTGTACGGCTTTGAGTAACATCCGTCTATTCTGGTCTTACATGTTCTTTCTCTCAAGAAGTTCTCAATCCAAGCCAGTAACTTGCCACGAACTCCACAGTGCTCCAGCTTCAGAAGGAGTCTGTTGAACGGTACCTTATCAAAGGCCTTTTCATAATCCAGATAAATGACATCTGTAGGCTCGTTATTATCAAATGCACTAGTCCACTCATCCAGACAGGAGAGGAGATTGGAGACAGTGGATCTTTTAGGCAGAAAACCATGTTGTGAGGAACTTATTGTGCCATTTGACAAAAGAAATTCAGTAAGCTCTCCAGCAATAATTTTTTCCATACACTTACATGGATTACAAGTCAGACTGATAGGACGGTAATTCACTGGATCATATTTATTTCCCTTCTTATGAATTGGCATGACATATGCACTTTTCCAGTCCGAAGGTAGGCGGCCTGTCTCCATTATGGTAGACATGCTCATGGCCAGGGGTGCTGATAGAGAGTCTGAGCACTTTTGCATGAATAAGGTAGGAATACCATCTGGACCCGGACTAGAATCAGTCTTCATCACCGCCAAGGTTTTTTGGACCTTTTGTGGAGTGAACATGATTGTTGACAGTTCAGTCTGTGACCTAGTTTCGGCTGGCAGGGTAGGCATGTTAATAAGATCTTCATCAGTGTACACTGACTCAAAGTGAGTTGCAAATATGTTGGCAACTCTATCAGGATTGGTAATTACTTCACCACTATCAGGATCTTTCAATACAATAGTGGCTACACTGGAATTCAGAGAGCTTCGAACATATTTATAAAACTGCTTGCTCGATTGTGTCAGTAAGTTTTCTTCGTATCTTTTTCTGGCATCCATAATGGAGCTCTTCAACTGGTTATTACATCTCTGGTAGTTCTGGTAATCGTTCGGTGTTTTAGATATTCGGTATCTATCCCACAGCTGCCTCTTCTTCCTGATGCCCTTCATTATTTCCTTGTTGATCCATGGTTTTTGGGAGTTAACTCTTTTGGATTTATCTGGGATGTGTGTTGTTATCGCACGATTCATGAGATCAATACAGCCCTCATAGCTGTGGTCAAGACCAGGAGATTGATTTTTAATGAAATCGTTGATATTGTTGTAATTTGCACTCCAAAAGTTTCTATGTTTGACTGGTATAGTCGGTTTTGGCTGTAATTTAATTTGAGCAGTTGCACTTATTGTAATATGGTCACTAAGGCCCATGGGTGGAAGATCGGAAATGTTAGTTATGAGTCTGTCATCGTTGACCAGGACAAGGTCCAACACTGAGCACTGGTTATTACGAAACCTAGTTGGAAAGTTAACAAGCTGGCGCGAGTGCCATGTTCTGTAGGCATCCAGAAAATTTTGTGCATTAATATTTGGCTGATTTAATGTAAGTGTATCCCAATCAATTTCTGGGTAGTTGAAATCTCCAAAAATGATTGTTGTGTGGTTCAGCAACATCTCGGCCATGGCATTAATCATTTCATCTTGATCATTTCTGGGAGCGTCGTGAGGTTTATAAATACATCCCAGTGAGAGTTTGATGTTTGCAATTTTCACATCCAAAAATGTAGCTTCCAAAGATGCTGGGAATGTGCATGTATTGTTTTCTGTTACTTCTGTTCTATAGCCAGCAATGAATTGTTTGACATAAATACACACACCACCACCCCTTCTGCCAACCCTATCACATCTATACAGATCGTACCCTTGGATTGCTATAAGGGAATTGTTAAAATTTTCATTAAGCCAGGTCTCTGTCAAAAGGACAAAGCAAGGCTTCAGGGTGCTGATCGATGTTCTGATCTCATCCAGCTTGTTACTGATTGAATTGAGGTTGGTGTACATAAAAGTAACATCAAGGATGGGCAACCGGGAGATTGGAGTATTTACTTTTTTGAGGATGGAATATTCGTGTTATCATTAGGCACAGGATTAACTTTTATAATTTTTGGTATTCCATTTATGTACTTTATTCTTAAGTTGTGCTCCCCCTGTGATGATCTCTCCTCTAGTCGTTTTATAGTATTTTGTAGATATTCTCTTTGCAATTTAGTCATATCATTCTTAATGTACATACCCGAATCCCTTGGAATATTGCTTTTTGCTTTAAGGAACTGCAGAGCATCATCTTTGGTCTTAAATGTTATTTTCACTGGGCGGGCCTTATTTTCTGAAAATTTACCAATTCTATGCATTGTTATGGCATCAAGTGGGACTCTATCGCAGATATTTTTAAGGATTTCAGTGACCTTCTGCTTTTCTGTATTAATACGGTCCTCTCTGTTGTTGTTGACGGGTTCAGCCAATCCAAACAGTAGGACATTAGTTGACCTTATATCTCTTTCCCGTAGTTCTTGGATTGTAGGTTCTATTTCATTCGTGGATTGTAGCTCAAGATTGGGTCTGGTGTGGGTTATCTCGGTAGCATTTGAAGCTAACTCATTGAGATTTTCAATCTTTGCTTGGATATCTGTCAAAGATTTTTCAAGTTGCATTTGGCTAGCAACAATTTCATCGATTTTTTGGCCCAACTCATTAGAATCTGTATCTTTTGAGCCTACCAATTTAGCAATTTCCATCTTAAGGGAGGCAATATCTTTTTTCATAGAAGGCAAGTCTTTAATATCTACTCTGCATTCGGAGCAGTAGAACATCAAAACACGTTCTCCAACGGCCACTGCACGGCATTCGGTGGTCGACAAGCCTGCACAATTTTTGCAAAAAATCATCTTGCAAGCATCACATGGGCCACCAAACAATTCTCCCGATTTAGTTTGCGATGCGAATAAACACTTTTTGGTGCATTTAGAACACGAGAATTGGGTCATGTTTGAGCGATTCTTGGTTATGTTTTGATAAATTTTGTTTCTTGTTTATTGTTGTTTCTCATAAGGATTTCATAAAAATTTGAAGTACTAATTATTTTTTAGCCGATTCTTTGTTGTTATTGCACTATTTAGCTATTTAAAAGCACAAAAGACACTACAAAACTTTAACTTTCACGTGGACGCGATACACGAGCTTTGAACGACATATGTCATTTCTGTAGAATTAGAATGGTATTTTTTTGTTTACAACTTAAATTATTGACAGTTAAAAAAGTGTGAAGTTGTCCCCCCTGAAAATTTTTTAAGAGTTCCTGTTTAAAACTCATGAGATCCCGTTAGTGCTGCAATAGTTCTACAGTTCTGTAGAATTAGAATGGTATTTTTTTGTTTACAACTTAAATTATTGACAGTTAAAAAAGTGTGAAGTTGGCCCCCGTGAAAATTTTTTAAGAAGAGTTCTGGTTTAAAACTCAAGAGTTCCCGTTGGTGCTGCAATAGTTCTACAGTTCTGTAGAATTAAAATGGTATTTTTTTGTTTACAACTTAAATTACTGACAGTTAAAAAAGTGTGAAGTTGACCCCCCATGAAAATTTTTTCAAGAAATTTCTGGTTTAAAACTCATGAGCTCCCGTTAGTGCTGCAATAGTGCTACAGTTCTGTAGAATTAGAATGGTATTTTTTTGTTTACAACTTAAATTATTGACAGTTAAAAAAGTGTGAAGTTGGCCCCCCATGAAAATTTATTTAAGAAGAGTTCTAGTTTAAAACTCATGAGTTCCCGTTAGTGCTGCAATAGTTCTACAGTTCTGTGGAATCAGAATGGTATTTTTTTGTTTACAATATACATTATTGACAGTTAAAAAAGTGTGAAGAAGTCCCCCCCCCCTGAAATTTTTTTTAAGAAGAGTTCTGGTTTAAAACTCGTGAGTTCCCGTTAGTTCTTCGATAGTTCTACAGTTCTGCATAAAGATAACGACATTTTGTTGTTGAATTTTTTCCTTCCCAAAAAGCACCAAAGATGTACTTATTAGAATTTTTTGGGTAAGAGTTCTGGCCTCGAAAATCACAAAGAACTGTAGAACTCCTTTAGAACTATTAAGCACTGTGGCCAAACTTTTGTTTTTGCAACAATTGGGGACTGCTTGAAGTTAGCACCCCATTTTGAGAACAGTGTTTTTACTTTTATTTTAATGGAACTCTTAATAAAAAGTGAAAAAAACTCCAGAACTCTTCATAGGAAACTCAGAACTCCATTAATTTTTAATAAATTTTACATTTGGGAGGCCAACTTCACAGACATAATAAAACGTTGTAATTCAGCTTTTAAAAATTTTAGTCTAAAATGGTCTTCTTCCGTTTTCTCTATAACCCTTCCTATGTACCACTGATGTTCATACAGTACCGCGTAATATTTTTCTAGCTGAGGCCCCAATAGGTCTAAATTATAGGAAACACTGTCAGTACTTTGGTTGGAGAAAGTTTCAGTATCGGTTGAGTCATCTAAAATTACCTGAGACTCATTATCATCTTCATCAGAACTAGTATCTTGCTCCCATTCCGGCCCTGATCTTTTCGATATTTTTGTACTTTTCTTTTTAATTGACTTTACAAATAGGACTTCTGAAGGTCTCTTACTCGGTCTCTTAGGAGGTTGACTTGAATGTTATCGTTTATTTTGACTGTTTGTTACAAATCTCTTTAGTTTATCTGTACTGACTCTGCCTGAAGATTCACCTAACAACCAACAGTATGAAGACTTCTTTATAACTGAGGATTTGTCGCCAATTTTAACTTTTATGTACGGCGTATCTTCCGACAAGCAAACGAGCTTTGGTAAGTTTCTTTTATCTAAGTGGCTTCTCAGTCCTTTAAAGTCAAAATCGCCTTCTTGTAAAGTAGTTCTGTTTGTTTCTAAATATCTGTTTAATCTTGAAATTGAAGGTACACTGCTTTTTAAATTAGAATGAAATGTTTCATAAAGTAGTCTGTCCCCCGCATAGTAAAGATAAACAGCAACTTTTTTTGTATTTTCATCAAATGAATTGTGGTTGTTGGAATGACCTGCGTTTTGATAGGCATTAGACAGTAATTTTTCCAAAAATTTTGTTAATAATTGCCTTTGTTGTTCTGTACTTTGTAAAACTGCTTAACAAGATTTCACAGATTACACAAAGATTTCACAAGATTTCACAAGATTTCCCAAGATTTCACAAGATTACACGGAGATTTCCCAAGATTTCACAAGATTACACGGAGATTTCACGGATTACACAAGATTTCACAGAACTTGTACACCAGATTCTCACTGCGGTTTACCCCTCGTTTTGTACAGACCCTAATTTTGGGTCGTAGAACACGAATCCGAAGTCAGTTTTTGGCGGTCTCGTATGGTTTTTCCCGAGGTTTTTCCAAAAAAAAAATTTTTATCTTTTAGGTTAGGTTTTTCAATGAAATTCTTTAAATTTCGGCACTTTTACTTAAACACATCTATACAAGTCATTACACACTATTTTTCTGGACCATATTTAGGCAAATTTATGTCAAAACACATTAAAAAAACATTTATTCTGGGCTTTTAGTACAAGGCGCGACCTCTATTGAGGAGACGCTAAACGTATCCACTAGTATATTGCCGCTAGCAATCTACTAATCTAAAGTATTAAAACACATAGAAAAAAGCCATAAACATCTAGAGTAGTAATGTTCAATATACTGCAGTACCAGTTTTATGATTTTGCGGTGCTTATTTGTAGGTAAATAATTTCCTGGCACATTATTAAAAATCTTTCCTTAATTAAAAAAGTGTATTTTGCTTGTTGCGTTGATATCACTAGTTGCCCACAAAATTTTGACCCACCTGTAAAAAAACTCACGGGCCGCGCCTGTTGCATGCATCAGCATGCAGGTGTTGGATTACTGATCAATAGGATTTTGGTTAGGTCTGATGTAGGTTAAAATTTAAAAATGTTGTTGACTAAGTTGGACAGAATAGTAACTTTAGTTTGTTATGGTTAGCTTTTTTATTATTCCTAATTTACAAGTTTTTCATAAAAAACAAGTAAACGTGGCAACACTGGACACAGAAATATTGTTAACAGGTAGGAAAACAATGGCAGCTAATAGCCAGTTCAAATGGAATTTTCTATTGAAAAAAGCAATTTTCTTATCTATTTTTGCCTAAATGTGGCGTTTTGTGTGACGAAAAATAATTAAAATTATTAGTTTACAGATATGATGAAGTGAAAGTGTCGAAACTTAAAGGAATCTATATAAAATCCTAACCCAAAAGGTAAAAAAATTTTTTTTGGGAAAACCATATGAGACCGCCAAAAAGTGACTTCGGATTCGTGTTCTACGACCCAAAATTAGGGTCTGTGCAAAATTTCATGAAAAAATTTGCTGTTTACATTAATCTAAATACTTAATTACCTAAAATTAAATTAAAGTTGTAGATAAATGCTGTTATGCCTTCATGTGTATTTAACTCGTACTAAATTAAATGTAAAGTTAAATTAGGTTTAAATTAAATTTAAAGTGGTCTGCATAAACCCACCTTAAGTAAATACATAAATTAAAAAATATTATAATTATATTCAAATATAACAAACGAGGGGTAAACCACTGAGGATGTAGGTGTACAACAAGGAGGATTTACGAGGATTTCTCGAGGATGTATGAGGATGTATGAGGATGTACGAGGATGTACAAGGATGTAGGAGGAAGTAAGAGGATTTCTCGAGGATGTACGAGGATGTATGAGGATTTCCTAAGGATATAAAAGGATTTATTTGACACAAAATGATCGAAAAATTTTAAATTGTTCTAAAATAAACCTAAATAAAATGTTTCCCCTTTTATTGCTACAAGAAATTAAAAAACAAACATACATTTATTGTCTTGTTACAATATCAAAAAACCTTTTTAGTTGTATTATGTATTGTTACAAAATTTGGTAAACCTTAAAAAAATATGGCAACCTTGCATATTTATTCGCGACCCGAGATGATACGGCGTCGGCGTAGAGACCGTCGCCCGCCATTACGGTTTTTGTACTTTTTACGACCGGAAATTTCCGGAAATTCAAAATTCCGGAAATTTCCGGTCATTTCCGATTAAACCTGATATGATATTTTTGCATAGAGCGTGAAAAACTAAGATAGGGACATGTAAGCCGTTTTCCTCTAAGATGCACCGTTTCGGTGCTAGAGCCTGGCAAAGGACAAAAATAGTCATTTTTCAAATGTCATTATCTCGGAAAATACTTAATTTAGGTATAGGTTATTTTACATGAAAAGTGCTTGGAATTGACAGGAGAATCCAACTATGTAAAAATATATAGGGTGTTCCATTTAAAAAAATATATCTTTGTATTGCCACACTTTTTTGAGACACCCTGTATGCACCAAAATAATTTTAGATTATAGAGTAGTAGTCACATATTTTGTTTGAACATTTTTTCTCTATAAGTTACGGTTGCCAAGCTAAACTCCCTCCACGCATCGTTGGGACACCCGGTATATATATATATATATATATATATATATATATATATATATATATATATATATATATATATATATAATTATATATATATATATATATATATATATATATATATATATATATATATATATAATTATATATATATATATATATATATATATATATATATATATATATATATATATATATATATATATATATATAATATTGTTCTATAAGTAATTTTTAAAAAAATATTAATAAATTTAAAAAAAAATTAAGAAACTTAACCAAATTTCTTTTTTAATTTAAATACAAACCATAAAGTGAGTGGTTTTCATTCACTATATGATGGTTCGCACTTTATGTCAAAGTCAAAAAACCACGATGACAAGGTACTTCTTTTCTAAGATATACGTTATTTTTAACTTACGAGCCCCCGAGAACCGCCCCGCAGGAACCTAAAACATGTAGGTACGTTAATTTTTTCAGTTTTAGAATATCCTCCTGGATATATTCTGTTAGTTATGAATTAATTAAAAAACGTATAGTACTCATTCGACTTACTCTTAATTTTAGGATGCCCGGTATTTTTATTTAAATTTTATACTTAAATTACTATTGTACTGTTCTGACGAACCATTATACATACATCTATACTATACGATGGATCGTAATAACATTATTTTATTCTATTTTACATGACTAAACCCTATATAAGTACGTTTTTCCAGTCTTTTAAAGGAGACTTTTTCGGTTTTAACAGACTATTCAAAGTACTGTTTTACTTTATTAATGTATGTTATAAAACTATCAACAATATCAACTCTGTCTTGAAGTCAAAAAGTATATGAGAATGTAAGGTTGTGTGAGAATTTCGGAGGAAGTATGAAGGATGTACAAGGATTTCTGAGGATGTATGAGGATTTCCGAGGATGTATGAGGATTTCCGAGGAAGTATGGAGGATATATAAGGATGTACAAGGATGTATGGAGGATATATAAGGATGTACAAGGAAGTATAAGGATTTACGAGGATTTATTTCTACCAAAAGGATGTAGGTGTACAAAATTTAGGTCAGTGGTTTGCCCCTCGATAACAAATGAAAAGTCAACGAACAAAAACGTGACAATGAAAACAAGAATCAGCTTAATTCAAAGAGACAATTGGTTCTAAGAGTACTCCAGAACAGTAAATTATGAAATTACTGCTAACAGGGGTGGATATGTTGAAAATTGATGTACTTGAAGAACAGAACGTTCAAATGAACGAAATTTTTCGAAAAGGAGAGAAAGTAAAAAATAAGTAAAGATCTTACTAATTACTATAGTTTTAAGAGTAAAAAAGCATGTCCGATCGTTTAAAATATAAACCAGCCCTCCAAGCCTACCGGAAAGCACCCTTAGCTCAACCCTTAACATTGGATTTAATTTTTTAACACGTAAATATGCGACGACCCCGCTGATTTTTACTTCTTGAATAGGTGCTTTTAGGGTAAGTATACAAAATTTTAGGAACAAAAATCAACCCTTCAAACCCACCGGAACCTACCCCTACTGTTACTGTAATATTCTGATATTTTATTTGACCCAAAAAATACGATTCTCGAGCTTATTTTATTATTTAAATAATTTTCTTGAAACCTATGACCTGAAAAAAATAAAATAAAAATTTCAAGCCAATTAAAAACTACCCCTAGCTTGCTTCTTTGAATCGACTTCTTCCACAAAACAAGAAAATGTGCGACAACCCCGCTGATTTTTACTGCTTAAATACTTTTAAAGTATACAAAATTTTAGAAACAAAAATCAACCCTTCAAACCCACCGGAACCTACCCCTACTGTGACTGTAATATTCTAATATTTTATTAATAGCAAAAAATACGATTCTCGAGCTTATTTTATTATTAAAATAATATTCTTAAAACCTATGACCTGAAAAAATAAAATACAAATCTTCAAGCCAATTAAAAACTACCCCTAGCTTGCTTCTTTGAATCGACTTTTACCAGAAAACAAGTACTTAGGTGTGCGACGATCCCGCTGATTTTTACTGCTTAAATATTTTTGAAGTATACAAAATTTTAGAAACAAAAATCAACCCTTCAAACCCACCGGAACCTACCCCTACCATGACTGTAATATTCTAATATTTTATTAAACGCAAAAAATACGATTCTGGAGCTTCTTTTATTATTAAAATAATATTCTTAGAACCTATGTCCTGAAAAAAATAAAATAAAAATTTTCAAGCCAATTAAAAACTACCCCTAGCTTGCTTCTTTGAATCGACTTTTACCAGAAAACAAGTAGGTGTGCGACGACCCCGCTGATTTTTACTGCTTAAATATTTTTGAAGTATACAAAATTTTGGAAACAAAAATCAACCCTTCAAACCCACCGGAACCTACCCCTACCGTGACTGTAATATTCTAATATTGTTTTAAACGCAAAAAAATACGATTCTGGAGCTTCTTTTATTATTAAAATAATATTCTTAGAACCTATGACCTGAAAAAAATAAAATAAAAATTTTCAAGCCAATTAAAAACTACCCCTAGCTTGCTTCTTTGAATCGACTTTTACCAGACAACAAGTAGGTGTGCGACGACCTCGCTGATTTTTACTGCTTAAATACTTTTGAAGTATACAAAATTTTAGAAACAAAAATCAACCCTTCAAACCCACCGGAACCTACCCCTACCGTGACTGTAATATTCTAATATTTTATTAAACGCAAAAAATACGATTCTGGAGCTTCTTTTATTATTAAAATAATATTCTTAGAACCTATGACCTGAAAAAAATAAAATAAAAATTTTCAAGCCAATTAAAAACTACCCCTAGCTTGCTTCTTTGAATCGACTTTTACCAGAAAACAAGTAGGTGTTCGACGACCCCCGCTGATTTTTACTGCTTAAATATTTTTGAAGTATACAAAATTTTAGAAACAAAAATCAACCCTTCAAACCCACCGGAACCTACCCCTACCGTGACTGTAATATTCTAATATTGTATTAAACGCAAAAAAATACGATTCTGGAGCTTCTTTTATTATTAAAATAATATTCTTAGAACCTATGACCTGAAAAAAATAAAATAAAAATTTTCAAGCCAATTAAAAACTACCCCTAGCTTGCTTCTTTGAATCGACTTTTACCAGACAACAAGTAGGTGTGCGACGACCCCGCTGATTTTTACTGCTTAAATACTTTTGAAGTATACAAAATTTTAGAAACAAAAATCAACCCTTCAAACCCACCGGAACCTACCCCTACTGTGACTGTAATAGTCTAATATTTTTTTAAGCGCACAAAATACGATTCTCAAGCTTATTGAACATAATTTGTTCTACAGGTTTTCAGATATATAAGATAGTAGAATCCATATACTTCCAATCAAATTTGTGTCACTACATCTCTATACAACCACGAATAATCATGTAATCCACTACTTTACGGTTAATAAAATATTAGAATATTACAGTCACAGTAGGGGTAGGTTCCGGTGGGTTTGAAGGGTTGATTTTTGTTTCTAAAATTTTGTCTACTTTATAAGTATTTAAGCAGTAAAAATTAGCGGGGTCATCGCACATCTACTTGTTTTCTGGTAAAAGTCGATTCAAAGAAGCAAGCTAGGGGTAGTTTTTAATTGGCTTGGAAATTTTTATTTTATTTTTTTCAGTCATAGGTTTTAAGAATATTATTTTAATAATAAAATAAGCTCGAGAATCGTATATTTTGCCTTTAATAAAATATTAGAATATTACAGTCACGGTAGGGGTAGGTTCCGGTGGGCTTGAAGGGTTGATTTTTGTTCCTAAAATTCTGTATACCTTAAAAGTATTCAAGCAGTAAAAATCAGCGGGGTCGTCGCACATCTACTTTTTTTCTGGTACTTATGAGTCGATTCAAAGAAGCAAACTAGGGGTAGTTTTTCATTGGCTTGAAACTTTTTATTTTATTTTTTGGGTCAGGTCATAGGTTTTAAGAATATTATTTTAATAATAAAATAAGATCGAAAATCGTATTTTTTGCGTTTAATAAAATAGAATATTATAGTCACAGTAGGGGTAGGTTCCGGTGGGTTTGAAGGGTTGATTTTTGTTTCTAAAATTTTGTATACTTTAAAAGTATTTAAGCAGTAAAAATCAGCGGGGTCGTCGCACATTTTTTTGTTTTGTGGAAGAAGTCGATTCAAAGAAGCAAGCTAGGGGTAGTTTTTAATTGGCTTGAAGATTTTTATTTTTTTTCGGGTCAAAGGTTTTAATAATATTATTTAAATAATAAAATAAGCTCGAGAATCGTATTTTTTTGCGTTTAATAAAATATTTGAATATTACAGTTACGGTAGGGGTAGGTTCCTGTGGGTTTGAAAGGTTGATTTTTGTTTCTAAAATTTTGTATACCTTAAAAGTATTCAACCAGTAAAAATCAGCGGGGTCGTCGCGCATCTACTTGTTTTCTGGTAGAAGTCGATTCAAAGAAGCAAGCTAGGGGTAGTTTTTACTTGGCTTGAATATTTTTATTTTATTTTGTTCAGGTCAAAGGTTTTAAGAATATTATTTAAATAATAAAGTAAGATCGAAAATCGATTTTTTTTGCGTTTAATAAAATATTAGAATATTACAGTCACAGTAGGGGTAGGTTCCGGTGGGTTTGAAGGGTTGATTTTTGTTCCTAAAATTTTGTATACTTCAAAAGTATTTAAACAGTAAAAATCAGCGGCGTCCTCGCACATCTACTTGTTTTCTGGTAAAAGTCGATTCAAAGAAGCAAGCTTGGGGTAGTTTTTAATTGGCTTGGACATTTTTATTTTATTTTTTTCAGGTCATAGGTTTTAAGAATATTATTTAAATAATAAAATAAGCTCGAGAATCGTATTTTTTGCGTTTAATAAAATATTAGAATATTACAGTCACGGTAGGGGTAGGTTCCGGTGGGTTTGAAGGGTTGATTTTTGTTTCTAAAATTTTGTCTACTTTATAAGTATTTAAGCAGTAAAAATTAGCGGGGTCATCGCACATCTACTTGTTTTCTGGTAAAAGTCGATTCAAAGAAGCAAGCTAGGGGTAGTTTTTTAATTGGCTTGGAAATTTTTATTTTATTTTTTTCAGTCATAGGTTTTAAGAATATTATTTAAATAATAAAATAAGCTCGAGAATCGCGTTTTTTTGCGTCAAATAAAATATCAGAATATTACAGTCACAGTAGGGGTAGGTTCCGGTGGGTTTGAAGGGTTGATTCTTGTTTCTAAAATTTTATATACTTTAAAAGTATTTAAGCAGTAAAAATCAGCGGGATCGTCGCACATTTTCTTGTTTTGTGGAAGAAGTCGATTCAAAGAAGCAAGCTAGGGGTACTTTTTAATTGGCTTGAAGATTTTTTTTTCGGGGTCAAAGGTTTTAAGAATATTATTTAAATAATAAAATAAGCTCGAGAATCGTATTTTTTGCGTCAACTAAAATCTCAGAATATTGCAGTCACAGTAGGGGTAGGTTCCAGTGGGTTTGAAGGGTTGATTTTTGTTCCTAAAATTTTGTATACCTTAAAAGTATTCAAGCAGTAAAAATCAGCGGGGTCGTCACATATTTACGTGTTAAAAAATTAAATCCAATGTTAAGGGTTGAGCTAAGGGTGCTTTCTAGTAGGCTTGGAGGACTGGTTTATATTTTAAACGATCGGACATGCTTTTTTACTCTTAAAACTATAGTAATTAGTAAGACCTTTACTTATTTTTGACTTTCTCTCCTTTTCGAAAAATTTCGTTCATTTGAACGTTCTGTTCTTCAAGTACATGAAAATTGCTCTTTTTAATAGAGTACAATAGAATAGAATAATTCTCTACGTTCAGAATAACCAAAAAGGTTTAAGATTTCGTCCAACTGGTTAAAATTAAGATCCTCTAGTTGATCAGTTAGGTTTGACAGGTTTTTCATTCTGTCATTGTTAAGGTGTCATTAAAAACTTATGGGTTACGCACAGATCTGTGATCTATTGTGCTCTAGAATTTAAAAAAAAAATATTCAATTGACAAATAAATATTATTATTATTCTAATACTTCAGCGATTTGCTTGGTTTCCAAATGATTTTTCATCTTAGAACGTGGTGCTAGAATTAATTCAGTTCTACTACTGCGGAAAGTACATATTATTATGTAAGTACTAAAATTGCCTTTTTCTCTATAAATTTGTGAAAAAGCTCTGAGACAAATTCATATTATAAAAGTTATTATAAGCCTTATTCTTACACTTGTCAGTTTAAAACTTTTACAGCCAGATTCTCCAACGCTAGTTCGGTCTAATTGACAACCAAAAGTTTTAAACTGACAAGTGTAAGAATAAGACACCTAATTTTTTATACCATGAAATTATTTCTGATCTTTTTCGCAAAATAAAGAAAAGGGCAATTTTAGTACGTGCTTTTGACAATAATAGAACTAAATTCATTACAGCAACTCGTTCCAAGATGAAAATCATTTGGAAACCAACCAAATCGCTGAAATATCAGAATAATTCATAAGTTTTTAATGAAGACTTATTAACAATGACAGGACAAAAACCTGTCAAAACATAACTGATCAACTACAAGATCGTAATTTAAACCAGTACTAACTCTTAAATCTTCTTAGTGAATCTGAACGTTAGTTTTCAAATTAGGCTGGTCTAGTGTTTGATTGGGTTTGATTTCAATACAAATAATAGTTCTAAGTAGCCTAAATAATATGAAATTTAAAAGTGGTACCAAGTAATTAAAAGCTATCTATGTACGTATTTGATAAAAATAACATAAAATATGACAAAACAGAATTTCATTCATTACACTGTATTACACATTGACACAATTCAATCTTGAAACTTCTCCAACCCTACAATCTTCAAAATTTTAAAAATTTGGGGGTCACAGCCATTCCACACTATAAGAGGCATGATCCAGAAGCCTACCGGTGATTACTAGGATTTGTAAAAACATGGTGCCTGACCATGGGCGGCGGGACCGTAAATAAAACTGTGTGTTAAAAGTAGGAGGTAATTTACATAATACTACTAAAAAACACTTACCCAGGAAATCTGTGTATGGTGGTTACTACCCAATTTTTTTATATATTCACCAGTACTTACAGCTC
Organism: Philopedon plagiatum; assembly: GCA_963971165.1. Taxonomy (NCBI): domain Eukaryota; kingdom Metazoa; phylum Arthropoda; class Insecta; order Coleoptera; family Curculionidae; genus Philopedon; species Philopedon plagiatum. The sequence continues at coordinate 17,218,658 of OZ020196.1, read as the reverse complement.
TGAGGTCTTTTACGGGCCATTAAAATGGAACCTCATGAAATATTCACCTTTAAATAGCATGTTACGTGAGTGTAATATATTGATAACAAACCTATGATATTGATGTTTAATATTACTTGTAGGGAAGTCGCGAATAGTAGTTTTTACTATCCGGCCCAAACCGGATATTCGGCCAAACGCTAACCGCCGGATCCGGATATTCGGCCGAATATCCAACAGTTTAAAAGGACGAATTGAATTAAAGTTTGTAGCTATGTAAATCGAGCCGCCATGCCCGTCGTGAGATAATTTTTACTGTGTAATGCAGACCGATGACCTGCAGCACATTTTTCCATCTTATCTGTGTATGCTTTCAAATACTTGTCAGCACCAGCATCCACAATTTTTAGCGAACGACTTTGTTCGGAGGCAGGCAATGTGTTTGAAGAAAAGCGGAATCGGCTTTCCTCCGAAAATGGCGAAATGTTATTTTACTTACAAAAAATCTTCATTAGTTAATTTTAAATATTAAAAATTTAAGTTCGTATTTTCGTTACATAAATTTACTGGTACTAGTACTAGTTTTCAGTATTATTAGGTTTTAGTTTTTTATTTTTATCTAAACTTACAATACCTAAGGTTTTCGTGTTGTATGTTGTTTATTTTAAATAAAAAAATCATTCGTTTTACGTGCAACTAATTATTTTTTATTATAATTTATAATAATAATAAACTGCCTCCATACAATAAAATACATCGGATATTCGGTCGAATATTCAATTATCCGGCCAAACCAGATATCCGGCCCAACCGGCCGGATATCCGGATCCGGCCGGATAGACCGAATATTGGCGACATCCCTAATTACTTGTAAAGAAATTATATTGTATTATAAATCAAATTAGAACATCTGCTCAGGTTGTGATGTTATATGTAATTTCTGTTTGATTTGTTCTAAATTTGAGCTTATTTGTGCATTTGTCCTCTGTTGTGGGTCACATTTTTGTTTAGGTGTAAGTTCATTTAGCTTATAGGTATTTATTTCAAAATTAGTGAGCACTCTTATCTACAGTGGCGGTTTTTGTGTAGGATCAATTGTGCAGTGAACACCCTAAAAATCTACGCAAAAAGATGGTTTTCTATACCTTATAACTACTTATATTATTATACTATTATACATAAACCTTAAATTTTTTTTATTATAATTTTAAATTTTACAGTTACCTTTACTTACTACTGTACAGATTTCTGTATTTTTATAACAGTCAAGCTCTTTTATTTTACCGTCTAACATTAACATTAATACGAGCTCTAGTGGGTTGGTGGTGCGTTGCAGAAAGAGGAATCTGGCGCGTGAGACAAAACATCGTCGTTTCAAAATAATGCAAATTTTAGCGTTCTGGCATGCACTGCACAATGCACCTGAATCATCAGTGGTCAGCTGATAGAATGGTGATATTGATCCCAGAAGGCTAGTAGTAGTAGGTTATTTTCGAGGTTATTTTGATTAAAATGGAGCACCTGATTTTGTATTTTAATCGCGTAATTGAAGTTTTTGCAAAAATGAAGAACAGGAGAATGTAGCTACTTCTTACATAAATAAGCACAAATTAATATATATATATATATATATATATATATATATGATATATATATATATATATATATAGTTATAGTTCCGGCGCCTATGATAAGGCACCATGATTTACAAACCCTATTGATTACCCATTAAAGTTTCTTATGTTTGGGTTTTTAACATTATCTTGGAGCTCATTGTACATTTTATGTGAAACTGAGTTATTTATAGTTTTTCTGTAATTGTAACCTTTGTGGGGTGCAGGTAATTAGCAATTCTAGTGCTGTATCTGTTGAAAATATGAATTTGTTCTGAATACACTTTTATCTTTGTATACCTAGTCCAAGGAAACCTTTGGAAAAATATACGAGGTAGTGTCAACAGATTTAAATGCTGAAATAAAGGCCTACAATGGTTTCGCAAACCAGCATTAGCTAGACTGCAGACAGCTTTTTTTTAATTCCAAAAAGTATGTACCTACTTAAAAAGTGTAATTTAGACCCCCTGTAAGCATATTTTAAGAACATTGACTTAACCTGCCCCATTTGGATTTAACAATTAATTTAGAAACTTTTTTCTCCTAACATTTCTTTGAAATCCCACACAGCTTAATAGTTATTTAGAAAAATGCTCATACATGTGACTATATTATTTGAAGATCAACTTTTTTCATTCTAATTTGGACATGCAGTGGACGTTTTTATAAATAACTAGATAAAAACATAAACAGTGCAAGACATAAAAAAAAAGCATGGCTCAAAAAGTTAAATACCAGTGGTTAATCTAAATAACTACTTATTAACTAGTTATTAGATTAAGACACTATCACCCTACATGAAGACCACAGGGGAAAAACAAGGAGTGTCACAAAAATATAAAAAATTAAGTTACCATCGCTGTTAGCTAAACCTCTATTTTTATTTATTATAAACCCAAACCCAGGAGAAGAACATAGCACAAATCAGATTTTATGCACTCATTAATCCCGAAAATGAGAAATAGTCCACATTTTGGGAAAAATTCTAAGCCGCTCCGGTTTTACCCCTCTCACCCCATCCCCCTTTATTATTTTTTAAAGTCAAATACCAACAGGACCACCGGACCGTCATGCTAAAACAACGAGAAAGAATTATTGAAATCGGTGCTGCCATTCCGAAATCCACACGCAAAAATTGTCGATTTCAAGAGTTTTTTTAGTTTTTTGCAGTTTTATAGGGAGTCTAAAGGGGTCGAAACGTAATGAAAATCGGATGACGCAGATTCAGTAACATTATTTTATTTAGAAAGATTCATGGTAATAAATATAATATGTAGCTACTATTTTAATACTGTGATTGCTGGGAAGATTTCTATATATAGGACTTTCCTTTGAAGATTAAGAAGTTAGGAGAATAACCCTAGGATGACTCTAAAAACTTTTAATCAAGTGAATGTGCAGGAGTTGCCTTGATATTTTAGTTATATGAAGTACAATCAAATAAAATCAAAATATTCTTTATTGTCAAAGAACAAAAAAATTCTCATTGACAGAGATAAAATACAAAAAAAAAATTAAAGACGCACAAAATACAACATGTCCCTAGCTTAACTAAATTAGTCATCACAGGATAAAAAAAAAACAGATATATCTCATTTAATCTTTATCTCACATTTCAATAATATCAAACAATTATTATCATAAAAAACAAACAAATACAAAAGGCGAAGCCAATTAAACCTATCAGAAAAATACTCATCCAAATTCATAGTATGCTTTACCCAACAAGTGCTGTTTAAGATTATTTTTAAATCTTATAATACAGTTAGATATATTTTTAATAGATATGCATGATTGTAAATGATTGTACATTTTTTTTGGAAATTTGGATTTAAAAAAGAGTTTTTGTTTTGTTTCTACTACAAAAAAGGGCGGTGAGATACATGTGTAGGGCCAGATTTCATGATTCTTGTAGGCCTCTTTTTAAGGTATAAAATTTTGACACTCTGCTCCATATTTATTTTGGAATCTGTTTGTATTGTATACAGGAAGCATAAGGGCGAAATCGCCGAAACTTCGGAAACATTTTCGATAAAAGTTTCGATTGTGTGTCGAAACAGCGAAAGTCACAGCTAGTATCAACCACTGGGAAAGACGTGCAAATGCGCCCTTTAAAATGTATGCATTTCGAAAATATTTCCACATTTGTTGCCAACAGATTCCAATTTGTGTCGGAAACAGAAACAATGGTTTCAATACATTTACCAAAATGTGTCTAAAAATGCTACTTGGGAGGCCCAGGACAGATCCCTGTGGCTCACCATTAGAAATAATTGTCATCCAGGGTGACCACTTTCTCTCAAGACCAAATTTCCCTGACTTTTCCCGGTTTACCAGACAATATTTGACTTTTTTCCCCTGAATTTACGTTGTAACATGAAATTATGTAAAGACTTTTAAAAAAAGTTGTTTATGATTTTATATTGTGTAAATACCGTAAAAGATAAGTGATTGATTGATAATTAAAAATGTAATAATTAAATAATTGAAACATAAGAATTTATTCCATACAGTGAATTTTTTTTTGTAATTAAGTACATTTATAAGAAATAAAATTTACTGAATTTTATTATCTATCAGTTTGAAGGTATCAATTTTTACCTTGTTTGGTATATAAATATTTTGTTTATTCAAATTTAAAAAAAAGTACACTAATATCTCTTTCCAACTAACACGTGATTTATATGCTTCTGTTTATAATAATATCCTTTTCATCTATCTACTCTATCTTTGTTATTCTGCGCATTACTTTCACACTAAGAAAAGAGAAATAGAGAAACTAAGAAATGACAGTGGGGATACTACATTCCCCTACTGTAGGGGAAAAGGGAATGCAATGGATGTAAAATACGATGGCGGCTTCACTGTGCTAGCATGGAACTTTCATCAGAAAATAATTTGAATATTGTAGATGAACAAATTTCCTGACTACTTCAATTCCCTGACTTTTCTTGATTTTCCAGAAAGGGGCCAGCCTGGTCATCTTACATGTATTTCGGGCAATCTTCACTATTTACTTTCGGTCACATAAATACAACTTAACTTAAGGCTATTTATTTAGTGTTGGTAAAAGTTGTAGATTTTCTTGTTATATTTGGTAATATGAATTGTTATAAATAAATAAAGATGCCTTATCTGAATCACTGTTAAGTATCTTGGATAAGTTTGTTTAATTTCGTTTGAATTTTTTAAAAATTTTTATGAACAAGTTATGTATGGTATTCAGTTATAACAAATATATTGTGAACTTGCTTATGAATTAGTTAGCCATTTATAGAAATATTCATTTTATTTAATGGCTTTTTTTTTTGCAATTGTAGCACCTAGGTGCCAAGCACCTGTATGTGCGTAGATATAACTTACATTATATTGCTAACGTCAGTCTCGAATTTTTTAAATTTGTTTGCAAAAATAGCCAAAGTAGGGGCAAGACAATCAAATACACACACACACACATATATATATATATATATATATATATATATATATATATATATATATATATATATATATATATATATATATATATATATATATATATAATAAATGTAAATGCGAAGATTTACTTCTTCGCTAGTGCAGCGAAAAGGCCGTGAATGAAAAATAAAAATAATGAGGACTATCTTTGATTCTGGTCTGGGTGACCTCCTGCTATCGATTTCTGGGCCCTTACCCATCAGCGGGCAGGCTTACACCCAGGGTGGCTGAAAAACAGACCACGATTTGACCAGAATCAAAGAGAGTCCTTATATCCAAAATGTTCGGAAAGGATGGGTAAGATGTAGTGGCTCGCGCCAACTAGTTCACCCAGTGTTGCTCCAAAAATGTTTGGCTGCTAACACAATAATACTCGAAAGTATGTCGAATGTCGATTTTCTCGACGTCGACGGTACAAATGCACCATTGTACAACAATAGTAGAAAAATGGAAGATTTCTTGGCCTATAGGTAATATAATAAATGTAAATGCGAAGATTTACTTCTTCGCTAGTGCAGCGAAAAGGCCGTGAATGAAAAATAAAAATAATGAGGACTATCTTTGATTCTGGTCTGGGTGACCTCCTGCTATCGATTTCTGGGCCCTTACCCATCAGCGGGCAGGCTTACACCCAGGGTGGCTGAAAAACAGACCACGATTTGACCAGAATCAAAGAGAGTCCTTATATCCAAAATGTTCGGAAAGGATGGGTAAGATGTAGTGGCTCGCGCCAACTAGTTCACCCAGTGTTGCTCCAAAAATGTTTGGCTGCTAACACAATAATACTCGAAAGTATGTCGAATGTCGATTTTCTCGACGTCGACGGTACAAATGCACCATTGTACAACAATAGTAGAAAAATGGAAGATTTCTTGGCCTATAGGTAATATAATAAATGTAAATGCGAAGATTTACTTCTTCGCTAGTGCAGCGAAAAGGCCGTGAATGAAAAATAAAAATAATGAGGACTATCTTTGATTCTGGTCTGGGTGACCTCCTGCTATCGATTTCTGGGCCCTTACCCATCAGCGGGCAGGCTTACACCCAGGGTGGCTGAAAAACAGACCACGATTTGACCAGAATCAAAGAGAGTCCTTATATCCAAAATGTTCGGAAAGGATGGGTAGCAACACTGGGTGAACTAGTTGGCGCGAGCCACTACATCTTACCCATCCTTTCCGAACATTTTGGATATAAGGACTCTCTTTGATTCTGGTCAAATCGTGGTCTGTTTTTCAGCCACCCTGGGTGTAAGCCTGCCCGCTGATGGGTAAGGGCCCAGAAATCGATAGCAGGAGGTCACCCAGACCAGAATCAAAGATAGTCCTCATTATTTTTATTTTTCATTCACGGCCTTTTCGCTGCACTAGCGAAGAAGTAAATCTTCGCATTTACATTTATTATATTACCTATAGGCCAAGAAATCTTCCATTTTTCTACTATTGTTGTACAATGGTGCATTTGTACCGTCGACGTCGAGAAAATCGACATTCGACATACTTTCGAGTATTATTGTGTTAGCAGCCAAACATTTTTGGAGCAACACTGGGTGAACTAGTTGGCGCGAGCCACTACATCTTACCCATCCTTTCCGAACATTTTGGATATAAGGACTCTCTTTGATTCTGGTCAAATCGTGGTCTGTTTTTCAGCCACCCTGGGTGTAAGCCTGCCCGCTGATGGGTAAGGGCCCAGAAATCGATAGCAGGAGGTCACCCAGACCAGAATCAAAGATAGTCCTCATTATTTTTATTTTTCATTCACGGCCTTTTCGCTGCACTAGCGAAGAAGTAAATCTTCGCATTTACATTTATTATATTACCTATAGGCCAAGAAATCTTCCATTTTTCTATATATATATATATATATATATATATATATATATATATATATATATATATATATATATATATATATATATATATTATATATATATACAGTGTGGTCGTTTAAGTGTGCAACATATGGGAAAGTTTTTTATTTACCGATTTCTCAGAAAATTTTATTTTTGATAAAATGGTGCATGTTCGATAATTATATTGGGTGTACTTGGAATGGTTGCAAGTCAAACGGTGTACAGGGTAGGGCAAAAAATATAAAATTTCTACAAGAATAAAGTACCCCTATTTCAGAGAATTCAGCAAAATGTTATCAAGAAAATGTGTTTAGAATTAAAAGTTATGCATAGGTTTGAAAACATGACCTCATAAAATAAAAAACAAAATTTTTTTGAAAATATTAATTATTTCCTAAAAAAATTTTTTTTTTATTATCACCCTAAAAACCTTCATAAATTAAACAAAATCAAATCAAGTTCACACATCTTTGTTCAAATTCAAGCATATTTGTAAAATTAACTTAGCTTTTTAATTTATTAAGGAATCACAAACATCATGTTTGTTGCAAGGACATTAAACACAACTTTAAAATACCGTAAAAATTACTTTTAACAAGATAAAACATTAGTAATGATAATTTTTAAATTAAAAAACCCTCATTTAAATTACAAAATATTTATTTTAAATGTTTATTAGAAAATTGTACAAAATAATCTACAAACATGAAATCATTCTAACATAATGGCGTTGTGGGGCATTATTAACAAAACAATGCATGCATTATGTCTGCGTTTAGTGCAAAGTCAAGAAATACAATGTTCCTAAACGTATTTGAGTATGGTGCCAACGGTTTTGTCAATTTTTATCGGCTTCATTTTATTATAACTTAACAATAAACAAATTTAAAAAAAATTAAACAGACAATATTTGAAATGCAGAAAAAAAATTATATTAGGTATGTTTAAAAAAATTATCGACGCGTCTCCGTATGTCCACTTTCACGTTCAATGCATTTAATTGTCCGATCATAAAATTCACTAAGCGTGGATCGCAATACACTTGCTGGAATATTTCTGCAATGAAATCGTATCGAAATTTCAAGCTCCCCAACATTATTAAAGGGTCGATCCTTGTAAACTTTTTGCTTTAAATATCCCCATAAAAAAAAATCTAGTGGGGTGAGATCTGGCGAACGAGGAGGCCACCGTGGATCGGTATTTCGTCCTAACCATTTATCACCAAATTCTCCATTTAACCATTCAGAAACAATTCTAGCAGAATGAGCCGGACAACCATCATGTACAAACCATAATTTACGTCGTTCTTGTATACTCATATTATCCAAAAAATCTGTTAGTTCGTTTTCCAAAAAATGTAAATAGGTATCACCAGTTAGGTTTTGGCGAAAAAAGAACGGCCCTATTAATTTGTCGTTAATAATACCGCACCAAACGTTTGTTTTTTGGTAATACTGGTTTTTGTTGTCAATGACAAAATTTGGATTTTCGTCCGACCACCACCTACAATTTTGGGAAGAAACAACGCCATTTGTAGTGAACGTGGATTCATCCCCAAAAAGCATGTGTCTATGGAAATCACGTTGATCTTCTATTTCTCCTTGAATCCACATGCAGAAATCATACCGCAAGTCATAGTCTTGTCTTTGAAACGTGCAAATAAACATTGGCTTATAGGCGTGATATTTTTGTTTTTTAAGAATCTCCTTAATAGAGGTTTTTTTTATACCCGTATAAGCATGCACTTCTTGGGTGGATCTTCTAGGATTTTCAACAACTGCTTGAAGTACTTGTAATTGAGTTTCTTCAGTACATACAGTTTTGGTACGTTCATTTTTATATTTATACTCTAAAGACCCTGTCTGTTTAAAATTATTTAAAATTCTGCTTATGGTTGAATAGTGGACTTGTTTATCTGGATGTCGTTCATTGAATATATCTCCTGCTTCACGCACTGTTTTATAGTGTTCTCCACATATTAGCACTAATTCTGCCTTTTCGGCTAACGTTAACTTTACTGGAGGAGGCATTTGAGATCAGCTAATAACAATAATTATTTAAGAATGAATAATGCCACCAAACTGTCATAATGTTTACTTTTAACCCTTATTTGTTTTCTTTCCATAGGTATCTGCGATTATTTTAGTAGGATTTCATGTTTGTCGATTATTTTGTACAATTTTCTAATAAACATTTAAAATAAATATTTTGTAATTTAAATGAGAGTTTTTTAATTTGAAAATTATCATTACTAATGTTTTATCTTGTTAAAAATAATTTTTACGGTATTTTAAAGTTGTGTTTAATGTCCTTGCAACAAACATGAAGTTTGTGATTCCTTAATAAATTAAAAAGCTAAGTTAATTTTACAAATATGCTTGAATTTGAACAAAGATGTGTGAACTTGATTTGATTTTGTTTAATTTATGAAGGTTTTTAGGGTGATAATAAAAAAAAAAATTTTTTTTAGGAAATAATATTTTCAAAAAAATTTTGTTTTTTATTTTATGAGGTCATGTTTTCAAACCTATGCATAACTTTTAATTCTAAACACCTTTTCTTAATAACATTTTGCTGAATTCTCTGAAATAGGGGTACTTTATTCTTGTAGAAATTTTATATTTTTTGCCCTACCCTGTACACCGTTTGACTTGCAACCATTCCAAGTACACCCAATATGATTATCGAACGTGCACCAACTTTTATCAAGAATAAAATTTTCTGAGAAATCGGTAATAAAAAACTTTCCCATATGTTGCACACTTAAACGACCACACTGTATATATATATATATATATATATATATATATATATATATATATATATATATATATATATATATATATATATATATATATATATATATATATATATATATATATATATATATATATATATAGAACGACTGTTGATTTTCTTGGGGTAGCGGTCTCGGGACGAAGTAAAACTCTTTTTTCACAAACGCCAAGCTTTCGGAAATTAATTTTTTCCTTTTTCAAGGCTACAATAATGGAAATTATTACATGATAGCTTATATGTATGGTTTTCTTTTTATTAAAAAAACATAAAAAGAAAAACGGAATATGTTACATATAAAAAGGATCAGGAAGTTATGGTCAATTTCAATTTACTTACGTGCAAATTGAGTAATACTCTGGTGATATGTTTGTTTAATAAGTAAGGCATCGTTAGTTACATTTTAGTTAAATTTTTAGCTTAATTTCTTAAAAGTATTAAAAATTAAAAGAGCAAGGGAAAACATTTGTCAACCTGACAACATATTTGCATATACTGCTGGTTCTTATTAGTAGGTGAATTCTTTCTGACATTTTTTTAAAAATTAAAAGAGCAAGGGAAAACATTTGTCAACCTGACAACATATTTGCATATACTGCTGGTTCTTATTAGTAGGTGAATTCTTTCTGACATTTTTTTTGCTGGTTGTTGTAATAAACTGCTAACAATTTGGGTCAATTTTCATGATCTAGCTATCTTTATTTTAGAAATTACTATGAATTCAGATTCATTTTCATCACTATAAAATTTTAGTTATATGGTTATGTTGGTGTTATTGGCTAGAGAACTTTTTATAATCTAATATATGTTGAAAATAGCAAAAGAAAGAAAAAACATAGGCCTTATGTTTTTTTTTTTGTTTTTTTTTTTTTTTCTTTCTTTTGCTATTTTCAACATATATTAGATTATAAAAAGTTCTCTAGCCAATAACACCAACATAACCATATAACTAAAATTTTATAGTGATGAAAATGAATCTGAATTCATAGTAATTTCTAAAATAAAGATAGCTAGATCATGAAAATTGACCCAAATTGTTAGCAGTTTATTACAACAACCAGCAAAAAAAATGTCAGAAAGAATTCACCTACTAATAAGAACCAGCAGTATATGCAAATATGTTGTCAGGTTGACAAATGTTTTCCCTTGCTCTTTTAATTTTTAATACTTTTAAGAAATTAAGCTAAAAATTTAACTAAAATGTAACTAACGATGCCTTACTTATTAAACAAACATATCACCAGAGTATTACTCAATTTGCACGTAAGTAAATTGAAATTGACCATAACTTCCTGATCCTTTTTATATGTAACATATTCCGTTTTTCTTTTTATGTTTTTTTAATAAAAAGAAAACCATACATATAAGCTATCATGTAATAATTTCCATTATTGTAGCCTTGAAAAAGGAAAAAATAAATTTCCGAAAGCTTGGCGTTTGTGAAAAAGGAGTTTTACTTCGTCCCGAGACCGCTACCCCAAGAAAATCAACAGTCGTTCTATTCAACTGTCGGTCAAGACTACCCTTCCCAGTATATATATATATATATATATATATATATATATATATATATATATATATATATATATATATATATATATATATATATATATATATATATATATATATATATATATACAGGGTGATTCAAAAGTACTTTGACAAACTTCAGGAGGTGATTGCTGGCATTATTTTAAGGCGAAAAGTTCATATAAACAATGGTCCTTGGCGGCTTCGTTACGGAGATACACGGTGTTGAAAAATTAGATGCCGCCATATTGTCTGTGGGTGGACATTTCCAACAATTTATTTAAGGCAATTTTATAACTGTTACTTATTTATTTAAATAAATAGTTGTTATTTTAATAATGTCTGAATGTTTGATCAATTCAAAATAAATGTTTTTGATCAATTTAAAATAATTTTTTTAATACATTTGTATAGCCGAATAAAATAATGATTTACCTTTAAACCGTGCCCCGTATGAAAAAAACGCAAGAGACTTTTTTTTTGTTGCAAATAAAGCAAGGACTCACAAAATGACACAGTAGCTTCTAAACGTTTTGAGCTTGTGTTATGAAATTCGGTGGATGACATAAGCACCTAAGGACACTCATTTTAAAAGTATATCGCGTTCTTTAATTTATCAAGTGGCGTCGGCACGAAACTTTCATAAAATTAAAATCTAAACACTTTTTTCTAATAACTTTTTTCAATATCTTGTCACCTAATACCAGTTTTCCATGACAATATATATTTTTTTCAATTTTGCCGGCAAACGAGTAATCACGTAACAAATGTCAAAATGAATTTTTAGGTTACCCATCATGCAGAGACAATCGGCATAAAAAGTTTTTTTAATATTCCAATAATAAAAATTTTTCCCATATGTGTCCAACTTTTTGCCGGTCACGTGTCCAACTTTTTGCCGGTCACTATATATATATATATATATATATAATCTAAATCTAAAACCATGACAAGTAACCAACTTTCCAAATCAGACGGCACACACCCTAAGTTATTGATCCTTTCCCCGCGTACAACCCCAAAAGTCCACAGTCCACAATGCCAAAGACTCTTCATCCATCCTCCCACACAGCCAGAAGCACAGCGACCACAAAGAAGATCAGAAGGACCGACAAGTCCTTTTTCATTTAGCGATTCTTTAAGATACTCTGGAATGTATTGTAATTTGCTTTGGTTTATAAATTATTGTTTTTTTATGTTATTTGCATATATTTCTTCATTCCAGGTATTAAATATGGAAGACGATATGAACTGGTACCGAGCAGAATTAGAGGGAAGGGAAGGCTTGATTCCCAGCAACTATATAGAAATGAAGCCACATGAGTAAGTCTTAACTACCTTTGAAAATCGGCCTCCAAATATTTTTGATACTTTAGAACCAATGTTTTCTACAATTTTATTCTCGAAAACTATCTGGTGTTAACGAAATGCTAAACATGGTTGTCATTTTGGAGGAAGTGATGTCAAATTTCAAGAAGTAGTATAATTGGTTAGGAGTAGTATTAACGTTGTTGCTCAGATATATTCTCTAACTCTGTAAATAATTTAGTTGTTTTTAATTTTGTACATCACATTATTTTTGAGATAAATTTCAAAGCAAACAAACCCTTTTGTAAGGAATGATGCGGACCTCAATTAAAGAGTACATGAGTATTTGGAACCTGACCTATAATTATTTTTTTTTACTCAAATAATTGCAATAATTTCTATTTGTTTAGTTGGTATTATGGCAGAATAACAAGGGCTGATGCTGAAAAGTTGCTGCTGAACAAACATGAGGGTGCCTTTTTGATACGAATCAGTGAATCCAGCCCAGGAGACTTTTCCCTATCTGTCAAGTAAGTAGATAAACAAGCGTTTACCATTATTTTTTCTATTAAATTTATTGTTCATCACTAAAGGCTTTTTTCGGTTCATTTTCATTATTTATCATGCTGTCGGTGTATCGGGTATCTAGGTAAATAAAACGAACGAAAACTGGTCAACCGAAAGCGAAGTATATATTGCTTTAAGACAAACGTAATTTATTCATGTCATAAATAGTTTATTTCGCTCGTGGATGTTTCGTTTACATGACGGGCGTCGCGGAAAAGGAAGGGGTTGGTGCTATACGAGGCGAGAGAAAAACCGACTTACTTTACATATTTGACAGACGTCGATTATTCGTCGTTAACATTCCCGTCTTTCCAAGTTAATAGTTTAACAGTTTAACAATTTTCAAAGTTTATATTTATTCGTCATTATGATTACACATTTTTACATAAACAGGTTTTGGCGGCAGCGTATTGTATTGTTTTTGTATAAGTTGCGGTCATCAGCATTGAGTGCATATGGCTGAGAAAAATGGTTTAACAAGCGCTTGTGTGGTGTTAGTGTTAAAAAATTTGTGATTGTGCTTTTCCAGATTTAAAGTACAATGGTTCACATGTAATATGTTTAGTATGTAATAAAGAACCTCTCTGTTGGAAGAGGCCAATGTGCACTCGCCATATGAACAGTACAACTCACAAATATAGAAAAGTGACCATAGACTTTATGTCGCATTTCTTTTCAAGTTGATATTTTTATGATGAGTGGTAATATACCATTTAAAATAGCTCACAAACAACGGTCCACTTTTGAACAAAATAAGCTTTGCAATGGAAATTGCCAAGCGAAACAACGTTGCGAATGTATTTACCGTGGGTGCGCGAAAGAATAGAAAACAACATTATTGCTCAAATCTACAATAAAAAAGTGTGGTTACCGGTCGATGAAACTACGGATTCTAGGAAAAACTCTATTATTCAAGTTACTTGAAATTATAAATTAGTCTTAACAACACTATGTTTATAAAATCGACAGCTCCATAAAGTGAAAGGTCAGAGGAAATTTTTAAACAAGACGAAAATTTGTTGCTAATTAGTTGCCAAAGAATCAATTTTGTTGCTCAAACCGATCTTTGAAAATCGTGACCACTGCTATCCTCACATAAAGGCTGAGGAGATATCAGGGTGAACCTGATTTCATGGGTGTTAAGTTTTGCAACAAAATAGCGATTGCAATAAGATTGCTTTGAATAAAAAATTTTAAAGATCGAGTGAGGAGGTTCCTAGTGGGGGAAGCCTTTTACACAATGGACGATTTCCTAAAATGTCACACATCACGACTAGGGTTGTAATCTGTCATTTTTAATATGTTGTTTGTTCGATATATGTAAAAAAGTTTGTTTTATATTTTCTTTAATCTAACATATATTTTGTAGTAAAGATTTTATTCTATTTTGTATTGACTTGTATAAATGCTTATTGTATACTTAGCACCAATAAATTATTATTATTATTATTATTATTATTATTATTATTAAGGTAGCGGGAAAATGAACAATAATCGTATCAACAAATACGGTAAAATATGTTGCTAATTTGTTGCAGCTGGACGCTGCTAAAAAAGATATCGAAAAAAACATTTAGAGTTTTTTTTTTAAATTAAGTTTGATGACTAATAATCAAATCAAATTTAGCGAAAATATCAGATTTCCGAGATATTTTAACCTAAAAGTCACAAAAAGGCGGCATGGGCCTACTTTCTGATTATATCAAAAAATAAAAAAGAATTTTTCAGTACAGACAGTACGAATTTCGTCGCCAAAGATCCACAGCTAATCTAACCTTTGTCACACATAACTGGAACAAATCTCCCCAATTTCATGGCAACTCCCAGATTGTTTCTCTTGATGTTTCCAAGGCCTTTGACCAAGTATTGCATGCCGCACTCCTCAACAAACTACCTTCTTACGGTCTTCCTCCCCAAACTATGTACCTGGATCGGTAGCTTTCTCTCTAATCGACTCATCTGTCGTAGTGGACTGTCACTCATCTAACTTCCATCCTATCAATGCTGGCGTACCCCACGGTTCAGTCCTGACACCAACCCTATTCCTTCACATTAATAACCTGCTCTCTTCAACTACCAACCCCATCCACAGATATGCTCTAGTTAGTACTCTTCACTCCAACATTCACTTTTCCAGACAAGTCTCGAATCAAAAGCTTGATAATAAACGATATTTAATTAATCTTAGACTGGGGTGCCAAGAATCTTGTTTAGTTCAATGCTTCCAAAATCCAGTCTTGCTCCCTGTCACGCAAAAAATCTGGCAACACTTACCTCATCCAGAACAATGAAACATTCGATCTTGTTGGCATCGCTTTCGAACATGATCTCAGCTGGCACAAACACATTACTTCAATAGCCACATCAGCAGCTAAAAAGCTTGGTTTTCTCTCTCGATCTAAAAAATACTTCTTCCCTTCCAACTTACACGCTGTCTATGTTTCCCAAATAGGACCTAACCTAGAGTACTGTTTCCACATCTGTGGAGCGGCATCACCTTTGACACAACATCCTTAATTCTATCCAAAAGAGAGCCATTCGACTCATCAATAACCCAGTCCTCACAGGAAAACTCCCTTCTCTCGTTCGCCGCCGCGCTGTTGAGGATTTGTCCCATTTCTACCGATACTTCCACGGATTTTGCTCTCAAGAACTAGCCGCTATAATTCCCCTCTTTCACTGTTCCCAACCGAACAACAGCGTTACGTATTTACTGTCCAGCTACAAAAACCGAGAACATCCCACTTTTCTGGCTCATTCATACCTGGGATCTCCGGATTATGGAACAAATGGCCTGCCGATGTTTTCCCTTCCCCTCCCAACCTTCAATTCTTTAAATCCCGTGTCAATAGATTACATTTCCCTTCTCTTCAGACGCCCACGGTATGTTAGTAATACCCAAGCAAACCCAAGCAAACCCAACCAAAAATGTACCGGAAATGAATGTTAGAAAGTCTCTGAGAGAAAATGTGTCGAACAGTGAATTGCTGTGCGGCCCGCTTGTATAGTGGCAGTTCAGTAGTTCATATTGGACTGACCTGGTCTACACTAAAGAGTTTGGTTTTTTATAGCAAATAACAAAGCAACAATAATATTAAAAAATCAAAATTGTAGCAATAAACACTGCGTCTTGGTTGTTCATACATTCGTTACAAATCTGGTTTGTTCCTTTTTTTAATACTTTACGTTTTAGGACGGCTACTTAAAAAAATTTAAACCGGATAATATTTTTAACTTCTAACTTATATATTATGTATCTGCTATGGTTGTATTAGTTAAACAATTAGTAATGAATTGGATTGTTTATCATTTAATGCGGTGATTAAGACTAAAAATAAAAAAGGAGATACGACACGATATAATAATGTGAAACGAATGACATTTTAAATTAAGTTTTATTGTCTTATTTTGGTTAGAACGTTTAGTCCACAGAGTTTTTCTATTTGCTCATTAAAAGAAAATCGTCGACGTCTTGTTTTTATGGTTTATTTATATCAACAATAAATATTTGAAATTGAAATGTGTGGTAATCCGGTATAAATAAAATTACATATGTAGGAAGGTTGTTTTTTTAAATATGTATGTCTAGAAACGTTAGCAACTCTTTTGAGTTACACAGTGTACTATACAGGATGTCCCAGCGAACACCATCTGCTTCAAATAATTGGAAAACCGTTTATTTTTACCCAAGGAGGGTAATGTCTTTAACAGTCTATGTATACAGAGTGTCCTAAAAGTTTTAGTATGGGCATATATCTTTGCTATTAGTAAAGATAGATACACCAACTTTTACGTGTATCTTATTGGTTAATAGATCGACTTTTTTTTGTATCTTAGATTTTTCAAGCCCTTTAAGGGGTTGTGTTGGGTTGTAGGGAGTTGAGGTCAAAAATTTTAAATGCAACCGTATGCCGTGTGGCAACTCATTTTAAAGGTATTCAAAAACGAAACATTTTACCGCAAACCTGAGGTCGGTTTCTTAATTCGTTTGTAAATATTATTAAAAATCGTATAAAAAAATTTAAGTGCCTTTATTTCTCTTAGTATTTTGAAAGTTGTTCAAAATAACCACCATGAACTTCTTGGCAGTAACACAGACAAAGTCGATTTTGGAACTTTCCCAAGAAGTAACACCTGCCATTCTCGAAAATGTGAGAAGTGAGTTTCAAAATCGACTTTATTACTGCCAAGAAGTTCGTGGTGGTCATTTTGAACAACTCTTAAAGTAATAAGAGAAATAAAGGTATTTACATTTTTTTCACTATTTTTAAGTTTTAAAGGCTTGCCATTTCAAAACGACTTGAGATACGGACCTCGGGTTTGCTTTGCGGTAAAATGTTTCTTGAAGACCTTTAAAAAACAGTTAAGGAAAAATATGATTTTTAAATTTTGTAACCTATGTAAAGGAAAAGTAATAATTGCAAAAGTAAAATTGTATGTTTCCCAAGCTTATCAATCAATTTATCATCCTATCATCCATTTTAAGCAATCCACAGCGCTCTTGATTTAAAAATAAAACTGCAGATGTAAAGAACTGACAAATTAGGCATGGTTGTATTTAAAATGTAAAGGTGAACCGAAATAGACAAAAATATATAGGATGTTCCTTTTAAAAATCAAATGTTTAAAAATAGCAGAAACTTTGTCAGTCAAAAAATATGCCTCATTTCACTACCTACAATTTTGTTTTGATACCTAGTTTAGGAAAAAAGTTAGAATAATTAACCCTTATTTTGTGGGATCCTGTGTATATAGGTATTAGATGTTAATAGTTTTAAAAATATTGATAAAGAAGACAAAATTCCAAGGCTAAGCGAACCTGACCAAACTCAAAAGAAAACGAATCGTACAGATTCTTTTTTTATTAACATTTTCGGAATTATTAAAGTTCAACCCTCAATTTTCGAAATTAGGTATTTTCGTCCAAGTATTTTTTTTTTGCAAAATTCATTTTTCGAAAAATTATTTGTTGATCAGTCTTTAACACATGGATAATCCGGTTCTTTTGTGAAATAAGCTAGATTTTATTGATTTTTCCAATTACGCTTATTCCTCAAAATTGACGTTAAAGACATCTTGCTCCATGCGAAGTAATTTTTTCGTCGTTTCGTCGGCTTTACAGCTAATCCCCTTACCACCTCCATTTGCCGTGGGCACAACTGAATGACCTGCAAGGTTCCCAGACCTTGCCCCATGCGATTTTGGGGACATCTGAAAAACCACAGAATATAGAAACAGGTCGGATGATTTGGAAGATCTAAAAAACTGAACTGCAGTGGAAAATTTTATTAAATTTTGTTAATTTTAACTTTTCTATTTTTGGTATTTTCTCAAAAATTTTCTTATCTAAGATACTAAAAATTGTATACGATGGTTTAGGCAGCTAAATGGCGAACGTTCCTTTTTTATACATTTGTTTTGAACTACTATATAACAATTTAGTATTTTGTAGGTTTCAAGTATTTTGCGAAATTCTTAACCTTGAGGTACCTAATATTTGTGATAAAAAAATTATATTCCCCTTAATCAAAATACCACAAATATGAATAGATAAAGATTAAAACACAATATCCTGTAAAACTTTCTATCATCAAATAAAAAAACAAATTTTTGTTACTTTTTAATTCTTCAACTTAAAAAATCCCACTTTACCATGGTTCCAAAAAGTGCGATTATGTATAACTCGATAGATCTTGAGATCATTAGGCAAACATCAAATGAGAAGGATCTAGGTGGACACTGATATCGTTAGTGATTAGCAAAAAGAGCGGAAGTCGGTAGTGGGAACCATGAGGTATCCCTGATGGTACCTCAAATTGATTTGATAAATAATTACCGATCCTGACACACTGATACCTACCCATCAAGAAACTTTGCAACCAACTTAGCGTAGGATTCTGTATATCCATTAGTTTTAATTTTTCCAACAATAGGCCATGATCCACTCGATGGTCTTTAAATAGTCCGAAAAGTCTTTAAATAGTCGGTATAAATACTATCCATGCACTAACCCTGTTCAAGGGATTGGCACAGACAGTGATGAGTACTCTAGAAGATTGGTCAGGGTAGAACGACCAGTGTAAAGGTACGGTTTCCTCGGGGCGACCACGACAGGCGATCGTCGCTCGGCCCCAGAATACCTTATCTGGGGCTCAGCGATGATCGTGAACCACTGCTCAATGGCAAATCAATGTAACCGTCTCCCTCCAGGCGGCTATGTTGAGCGACCACAGGTGTCTTTAGCGATCGTCGCGAGTCGACTGCTCTGAGAGCAGTATAAATAATCGCAATCTCTGGCTGGGCAGCGGCTGTTTTATTTGTGTATATTCCCAAGGTTGTGTTGAATTTAACAGAAAAATGACTTTTGAACACGAAGAACATGAAAAGATCGCTCAGCGATGATCGCCCATCCTGGCCGCTCCGAGGAAACCGCACCTTAAAAGCCATGCTGGTTACCAGCTGTTATTCCATTGCACAAAAGGGACAACAACAAGTTTCAAGAGAAAAATCGTTTGGAAACGAAGCAAATCGCGGAAATAATAGAATAACTCTTACGTCTTTAACGACGAGTTATTATTCATATCAGGACAAACATTTGTCTAAACCTAATATTAAAACTTTTTAATGAATCCCAGGGTTTAAGTTTTCAAAATTAGACTTTTAAAGTGTGCGAAATGAACATGACCCTTAATAAAGAAAAAGGGGTAAATACAACAGTTTTTTTTAAATATTACATTGCTCTAAAAAAAGAACCGTCATATATTGTCTGAATTTTCCAATTTTTCTGATTATTTTTTTTTTTTTGGAGCGATACATTTTTATAAATATTTATTTTTTTCATTTCCTTTACTGAGGGTGAAATTACTTTGCATATTGTTAAAAAACTAGGTGTTTGTGATTTGTTTATTTATTAATATCATACCATGCCAATTTTAAGCCACAAAAAACTTCTTATAAAGCATGAGGTTCTTTAATAAAACGAAAAATAAAAAAAAACCTATTAGTCTCCAAACTTTTTGAGGTACGCTGTATATAGGTAGGTACAGCAAGCGCCACATAATTTGATGAGACCGCAGGCAGGTAATAATCCATTCCATTTAATCTTATTGGTTGCTGCAGATTTATTGCCATAACCCATAGCCTTGTGTAATTTTACTTTAAACTTTGTATTTTTAATATAAATAATTACATAAATATATGTAAAGTGAACTGTACTAAATTTTATTTTAATATGATTTTGCACATTTATTATAATATAAAAACAACTAGAACACTAGTATTTAAAGTAATTATTTTATTTGGGGAATATAGATGCATAACTATTACAGATACAAATAATAATAGAACACGTACAGGTATACTTATGTCACCTTTTCTGTAGCACAGGTACAATTTTGTTATAATATAGCTTACATTTTCCTTTATTTTATAGATAAAAGATAGAAACAAATATATTTTTAATAACATATCTAAATCTAAATATCATAGTCTTCATCTGAGGAAGTGTCGTCACCAGTATCGTCATTTACGGTTTATTATTGTATATTATTGTCCGATTGTATCTCCCGATCCAGATATTTATCTTCTAAGGAAATTATATGTTTGGACCTTTTTATCCAATCTGTTTGTGTAATGTTGCTAAATTATTTTTCGGCAATCTTCTTTGCGACATCTAATTTGAAAGTAATATTTCTAAGGGCGACATTATTTTTAAGTGTGGCCCATATAAATTCAATTGGATTTAAGTCCGGGTGATAAGGCGGTAGTCGCCCGGTTACACGGTTCGTGGTTTGGCAAACCACGAAGCTGGCCCACGGTTCGAGATGGCTCGTCATTTGACGAACTAGAAGTGTCAAAACGGCTGTAATAGGGTCTGTGATTCGTGGACTTGAGCTTCGCCGTCATTTTGGACCCTTGAAAACTTAGTTTGATTACTGACATCATGGATAGGTTATTTATAGTGGCCTATTGTTGCAGAAAAAATTAAAAATACATAAAAAAATATGGTGGATCGCGTCTCATATGAGAAATAAGGAAAGGTAAATATGTACATTGGTTTTTACTGCTTCTAGAAAGTACGTGTCGTTAGGCCACCAGCTCCTTTGTTCCATGAAATTTTACCGAAAGTTGACGGGACCAACAATATTACGAACCATGAACCGCGAGCTACGGCCAACCTCCAATGTCAGACGGTCCGTGGTTCGTCATGACAGGTTCGCCAAAACACGGACCGTGTAACCAGCAGTGGGACTCCTCGAAGTCGTAGAATTCTATTTGTAGAGAGAAAGCGATATTTTTTCGCTCTGTTTTACGCTCGCTGTCAAATGATCGGCAGATAAAAACAACAGGATAGCTTTGTGTCGTTTATAGAAAACTAACCACTCGAAGTAGGGGCCCGGGCCTTTAAAACTGTGTGAAAATCTTGTAACAAAGTATCATACTTATAGGTTTTGTGTTTATCATTGTGCTCTTTTATAATTTTATATAACTGAGGTCTCAACATATCCAGATGTAATTGTATTGCTTTTGCATTTAACCAGTCTATCATATATGCTTTCTTGGAATTTGATATAGGGGCCCGATTAATTTTAACACTATGATAGGGGACATTATCAATTAGTGCAACAGAATGATGTATGTATTATTTCTAAAATATTGAAACACGCAAAAAACTATGTCGGCAGCTTGGCTACCAAGTACTTTGTTATCTTTACTTTCAGCCATCGTGTGTTCGCGTCGAAACTAAACTAAAATGCCCGCGCCACTGCTAAAAGCCAGGTGGGTGTCTACATTTAAAATTAAGGGTAGTACGCAACTTGCCTTCTCGCCAACTTACATGGCGGGTGCTTGTATGTACCAGAAGTTTTGAAAACGCTCTAAAAGGAGGGTCGATCGGTGTCCATATACCCTGGCGACATATTTTGTCGATATATCTTGTCTTATTAGAATACAGGGATTTTCAGATAATGAAACATAACAAGTTTTACAGCAACCGGTTTTACGAAATTAGTGTCTCCAGGGTACCAACTGTCTAAATGGATTAAAGAATAACCAACATGAACATTTTTTTTACAAAGCAACATATGCCTTCACTAAATTATTAGTTAAATTTGAATATCAGAAACATTTTAATATTTCAGATGTTCAGATGGAGTGCAACACTTCAAAGTGCTACGTGATGCGCAGGGCAAATTTTTCCTCTGGGTGGTAAAATTCAATTCACTCAACGAACTGGTCGAGTACCACAGAACATCATCAGTATCTAGATCCCAAGATGTCAAATTGAGAGACATGGTAGCAGAAGAAGTAAGTAAACATGTTTTTCTTTTAAGAAATTAGTGGGCAAGTTTTTAAATTGTTGATGGAAAATATCAGTTAATTTATTCACATTATATCATTGGTTAAGTCAATGCATTTCAGATAAGTAAGATTTTAAGAACCGACTGACGTATTATAGTCCGATGTTGGATACAATATTATTCTCCGAAACTACATTAGGGGCAAGTTCTTAAATTATTGATTGAAAACATCAAATAATTTATTCGTATTATGTCATTGACGTTATTGATTAAGTCAGTGGATTTCAGACGTGGGAGATTTTACCCGACTGATGGATAGTGCGAGGTTGGATAAAATATTATTTTCTAAAACTAGCTTATATTTCCATTTATTTGTTAAACTGACGAGGAAGCAATAATTATAATATTTTTTTGGTTATAAATCACTTTTAAAACCAAAAAATTTTAAAGTTTGCTTTTATTAATAACTTCACACTCTGGCAGATGACTTTTCCCACCATTCATCCGTCGGAAACATCGATCTTTAAGTGTAATGAATCCGATGAGCAATCTGATAAAAATACGATGCATTTAAAAACGCTAAAATTAATTTTAGCAAACTGCAAACTTGCGTCGATAATTTGAAATTTTGCTTATGTTCATAACCTCACATTCTGACAGCTGACTTCCTCCACCACGCATCAACCTCCACCAAGAACGGTTTAAAGGAAATGTGATTAATGCGCTTTAGACATCGCTGAATTCGAAAATTCGCCCATTCGTATTATATACAGGTCGCTTCAGTATTTATCCAACAAATTTTGACTCAGTTAAAGTTTTATTTATATTGCTGCAATATTATGTTGGAAAATATTTAATATTCCCGCCAACCTTCAACAAGTTAAACCATAGCCGTCTGCATGTGCTGACGCAACAGTTACAAAGTGACACTGTTCCGTTAGTACATGCAGACGGCAATAAGTTAAACAAACCAGAAGTAGACAGATCTGACATTAATGGCATATGATTTGTCAACAGTGTCGCAAGATCATTCGTAAATTCGTCTTTAAGGGCATGTTCCGTTTAAAAACCTGGTTAACCGAACTGGTAAATTGTAGAAACAGCGGTTCCTGATATTCGGTTTAGTACCGGACGGCTTTGCTAATGAGCAAATTATAACTTAACCTCACAGTTTTGTTTGTGATTTGTATATTTTTATTTACCCCCGTAAATTTTGTTCGTTTCTAATTGTCTAATAATTTTTGTTTCTCTCTGCTTGATCTTAACGCATCAAACAAATAAATGACATAATGGCTATTTTAACCAGTTAGGAAATGCTTTACTTGGTTTAACGAGTGTTATGTTTGAGGGACGAGCGAAACGAGATCCCTCAAAATTATACGAGTTAAACAAAATTGCATTTCATAACGTGTTTCATACAAGATTTTTGACAGAAATAATATGTAAATAAAATTATTAATTTGAATTATTGTATCAAAACATTTAAGTAGGTATCAGACGAAGAAATTTTTATTTTATCTAGTAGACAGTTGTCATGATGTCGTTTTGAAATTTTATTTTTAAAGAAGTGTCGCGTCACAAATTAAATTTTTTCTCCTGAAAATGTCCGATTCTGATACCCCAAGTGATATTGAAGAGGCAGCTCAAAACGCGTTATCTTCTCGTTGTATCCGAGAAGTCGAGAGAGAAATTTGAAATATTGATATTTGTATGCTTCATTTTTTCATAACTGGTTATGAAATTAATATTTCATCACGTGGGGAAATATTTTACTTTTCGAGTAGTTATGAAAAGTAATATGTTTCAAAACTGTCATCGGTTTTAAAAAGTGTCACTTTATAGTAATGTCAAAATTACAAAAATGACATTAATTTACAGTGACAGTGACAGTGTTGACATATAATTTCCAAGAACCGTAGCTCGTGTCTTACCACTTTATTAGGATATCGGTATAAGCTAGACACCAATTCGTAACCAAGATTGGAAACAAAACACGCCCTAAGGATAACTAATTGTTCCCAGAGTCACGTAAAAGAGGAAAAACAGAAAAATGTCGGGTAGTTCAAAAACCTGTCGGGGAAAAGTTAAGGATAATTTCAGTAGTAATCAGTAAAAATAAAGATTTTCTGCCTAAAGTCAGAAAAAATAGCAACTGTCGTTATTTTTCTAGTTTATAAATATATATATAAACTGGAAGTTTTGTTTTATACACTCGCTGTGGAAAGTCTGAATTAGATGACGTTCTTTTTGCTTAAATTTGTGTGTGATATGCATACTCTTAGCAACAGAGAATCATCAGAAAATGTTCTACAGACAAAAGTTTTTGGAGTTTCTCTACTAAATAAGCCTCTTCGTATCATTCTTATTTTTACAACCGCCCCACTTTCAGTTTTAAATAATTTTGGAAAGTTTCTCTCAGCAAATAAAGTCCAAAAAAAGGTTTAGGGTTATGGCGAGCGTTTTGTATAATGGTTGGCCACTCTGAGGGACCAAAAATCACTTTATTCTCATGTGCCTGTTCAATGGTACCATGAACTGAATCCACCGGCATATGTGAATGTCCGGGTAGAAGAAAATTTATAATTTTTTTTTCTATATTTATTGACGATTTAAAAAACCATTGGATTAGGCACTGTCGGAGTACAATAAGAGCTCTTTTGCTTTAGCCATATTATCTATATACCTCAAATATTTATACATAATGGTGCAAATCTACAAAATTAAGTATCAGTTGTATCATTACCTGAAAAACGCCTTAATTTTGTATAGCACCCGGTAGGTACAGAGAAGGAAATTAAAAATACTTACAGCAACACACTTAAAATCCATTTTGCTTGAATTTAATGAAAAAAGTACGTTTTTGGTCACTAATAGTATCATTTGTCACACCAAAATTTGAGCTACCAAGAACTTCCAAATTATCGGTTTCAGTATTACATATTGCATGTAATTTAACATCACTTAACACTGTAATTTTCTTATTATCAATGGAAGAAACCATATTTACGATTCGCTTTGCTCGTTTGACATTATTTAAACTTATTTCTTATACTGGTCCTTTTAATGGATTACAGTAATCGCATTCGCCCAAAGAAAATTCATTTTTTTGCCCTAAAATCTTTATATTTCATTGTTTGCATTTGCCCTTTTGCCAAAAGATTCATACATTACCTACCTATCGCTTAGTGCATAAAGCCCAAAATAGAAAATTTGGCTTCTTCGCCCTTTATCCAAAATACCATTGAACTCTCCACAGCTCAGGCAAAATTGCAAATAGTGAAATAGGTTAGGCATTACCTGTAACTTACCCTTACTTCACAGTCATAAAACTGAGCTGATACCTGATAATTCTAATTAGCATATCTTGAAAACCCATAACTGGAATGTTTATTACCCTATTAGCTGGTAATTACATCTATAATAAAATGTCAATATTTACAATTTTGCCCACGGGTCGCTGCACCGTGCGCCGTAAAGAAAAAATCAGTGATTCAAGTCGTGATCTCTGAAAAAATATTGTTCTATAGATTATTTCTTCCAATGTAATAAGGAAATTCCATTTTCAAATGATCTTCTGGGAACCAAATTAAAATAAATTTCCTTTATCATTGTGGAAAATACGCGAAGAAAACGAGAAATATATTAAAAATTTAACTCCCTGTATATTGGGGCGTTTTGGGGCTTGTGTTTATAAGAACTTTTTACCTATTTTTGGCCAAAGGACCATTGGTAAAAGTTTGTTTGCAACATCCTGTATACATTATAATTTTGCCTACTGAAATAAGACTACTTTATACATATTTTGAAACATTGGCCCATCGATTTTTATAAGAGAGGATCATTTTGTAATATTAATTACAATTTTTTTCTTTGCAGTATTTAGTCCAAGCTCTATATGACTTCACTCCTCAAGAAGTGGGGGAACTTGAATTCAAGAGAGGAGATGTTATCACTGTTACAGGTACGTAATTATTTATTTCAGTCTGTGTTGTGCCAAATAAAGATACTTTTGGGTTAAATTATCTGCGTATTGTCAGATAGTTAAATTAATAAGTATTATTCAGAATCTTGGATTTAGAGAAAAAAATCGAAAATATTTTGATTTGGAAAATAGCCTTACCCAGCGGATACAATTTTATTGCAGCCAATCCCATGTTCATTATAAAGTGTTAGAACCGATTTGTCAGAATCTCTACATCTTGTACCAACATTAAAACACAATAATTTCAGTAATATAGGGCATTTTATGCCATTATTTTTAATGTTATGCAAAAAACACAAATCGGCGATTTTCCTTCTAAATTTTAGACGCTGCAAGCGTAGCTCCAAAAGAATATCCTCATACTGGTATACATCCCTATTGGCGATTGAAATTAAGAGAGTCAGCGTTGGCACCTCCTCGATCAGCTGATTTTTAGAGGGCAAAAATGGCCAACTAGATGAAAAATTACAAGAACCTGTGCAGTAGTTTGAATTCATGTCTTCTCTAAAAAGTTCATGACATTTGTCAAATTAACGCTAACCTTACTTTTTGGTTACTGACAACTGTGCAGTTTACTGTAGTAGTTGGATATTAGCGAAAATCGTGTTTTAAACTTTTTGTGAGTTTCGTCATTGTAGCTTGTCGTAGTTATGTTTTTAACTCTTTTGGCTATTTTTAAATTTTTAGACAACATTCATTAATGACAATATATATATATATATATATATATATATATATATATATATATATATATATATATATATATATATATATATATATATATATATATATATATATATATATATATATATATATATATATATATATATCTAATAAGAGTTTCTGAACTTTTAATACAAGTAATAACATAAGATAAAAAAAAGTCCTCAAAGAATGCCGTGGAATTAATCACGCATGTCTTGAATTATTACTTTTGAAAGATAACGTAGGTAAAATGTTTAGGTGAATGAAAAGTAGAACTGTCAAGTTCTGAAGTTTTTATTTTTAAGAATATTACATATGGTAATCACGGCAGAACAAAAAAACTTTTATGATCGAAAGTTACTTTGGAAATTCTAGAAGGGTTGGTGGCCAGTGGGTTTATTCAACACGGGACGCTAATCAGGATTTTCAAACATAATTTCCACAGATAGTCATGAATTTCGACCAATTTCGCCAAGTTTTGTTTAGATTTGGGACTTTGTTTAGAGAAACAGGAAGTGTTAATAGAAAGGAAGGCAGTGGGAGACCCAAAGTTCGCACTGCACCAAAAGTAGAAGAATTGAGGCAAATTGTTAATGAACATCCACAAACCCCTATTCGGCGTTTAAGCCAGCAAGTAAATGTATCCTACAGAACCTACAATACAATCCTGATATATGACCTGCATATGCACGCTTATCGTTTAAGCTCAGTCCAAGAATTGTTACCAAACGATAAGCCGCAGCGAATGCAATTTTCATAGCTTCCAAGCTTCCCACAGATCTATCGTTTTATTATCACCATCGGACCACGCAATGTCTACTGATCTTTTTTTTTTTTTTGAAAACAGTGAAATCTTATGTTTTCATCTAGAGTTTTATTCGTAATACACGACAAAACATTTCCGATGATATCTCCTGCAGTCAGATAGTTCACTTAGGTCATCAAACTCACGATCGTACTCTATTTCAATATTGTAAACGTAGTGGCTATATGTCCGCCGGCGCGGCGGTAGGTTACAGTCAGACTTAGAATTCCGCAGCAAGGCGGACTCGTGCAAATAATAAGAACTTATCCGCCGTAAAAATTATAGTGCGGCGGAACGCAATGGTTGATAATTCATTTTCCGCCATTGGACGGATTTTACTGCATAGTAGCTAAGATCCGCCAACAAAATTTTGGCAGGCTTTATAATTTATATATCTATAAATAACACTCCAAATTTACAAGTTGTTTTTCCCACAAATTTTTAAATCAGCGTTAAAAGGTGAGGAGTTGTGAAATACGTTCTCGGACAGTTTTGCTCAGTTGTAGGGTTCAGCAGTATTTTTTCAAAATTTTTTATTTATCTTTGTTGAGTTTTTTACTGTCAGGTAGTAATAACACAGAAGGTCTACTTCCTTGTCAGGTAGTAATAACGTTCTCGGACAGGTTTGCTCAGTTTTCGGTCTCATCAGTATCTTATTTAATAAAATGTCAGTTTGATGCGGTGCTGATAAAATTTTATACCAACAGGAATCGTGCAGTCGCAGTAAAAAACTCAACAAAGATAGATAAAAAATTTTGAAAAAATACTGCTGAAACCTAAAACTGAGCAAACCTGTCCGAGGACGTATTTCACAACTCTTCACCTCACCTTTTAACGCTGATCCAAAAATTTGTGGGAAAAACAATTTGTTTTGGAGTGTTATTTATATAGATATACAAATTATAAAGCTTGCCAAAATTTTGTCGGCGCATTTTAGCTACTGTGCAGTAAAATCCGTCGAAAGGCGGAAAATGAATTATCAACCATTGCGTTTCACCGCACTATAATTTTTACTGCGGATAAGTTCTTATTATTTGCATGAGTCCGCCTTGCGGCGGAATTCTAAGCCTAACTGTAACCTACCGCCGCGCGCCGGCGGACATATAGCCACTACGTATTGCGTAACGTAGAAAAAAATATGTGCACTCGTTTATACTAAAACCGAGCCGAAAGAACAGACACTGCACAGTATTTTAAAACTTAAAACGGATATTTATGCATTAGCATCAAAAACTCAAAAGCAATTCGCCGGATGACGGGGGAGAAATCTAACTGCATACTGGAGTTATTCCAAAATGATTTTTGGGTTTGTTTGTTATTTTTGTTGTTTCTCTTTATAACTAAATAAATATATTTTAGTATTTCGTAAAAATGTAGGAAATAAAACCAATTTCTAAGCTGAAAACTGATACAAACTAAACACAAGATTAAACAATCAGCTGTGTGCTAGTTCCTAAACTGGCCGTTAGGAGGCGCATGGTCATCGAACTTCCTATTGAGTTTCATGTGCAAGCTCAGGAAAAATCTTTTTATATTTAAAACTTGCACTACTGTTATGCGGAAATGTTAAAAAAAAATGAGAAAATAATCGGCGCACAGGATCTTAAAGCAACCCAAGAGAGATATTATGCGTTTGCATATTAGGTACTATTAATTCGCCGAATGACGGAGTACAAATCTACTTGTACGGCAGGATTATTTCAAAATTATTTTTTGTTTTTTATTGATTTTGTTGCAGTTCGTCCCTATATTTCGATATAATTTAGCACTTCATCAATAACTTACGAAATAAAACTAATTTCGATGGTTAAAAACCGTTAAAAAATTACACAAAATGTAAACATTCAATTCTATGCTAGTACCAAAAGAGCCGATGGTGACGCAGAACCGTGTTGCCGTGTCCTTAATTTAAATCGCCAACAATAACCATACCGATAGGCAACTAACCTCAAAAACTTTTTTGCACCCTTTTGACGGCTTCTATGCACATTATAACTAGAAGACCAAAAATCTGAACAATATTCCGGCAGTGATAGTACAAAACAACAATATAGGATTTTAAAAGTTAATATTGACAATTCGGTTGAAATACGCTCAATAAACCCTAATCCTTTGTAGGCTTTGCTAACAATGTTGACAAGGTGAGTACTAAGAGACAATTTTGAATCAAAAGTTTATTTTTTCCCATATTTGACTGGTTGTCTTAATTTATTTACAGATCGTTCAGACCAGCACTGGTGGCACGGTGAAATCGGTCATCGTAGGGGTCTCTTTCCTGCTACCTACGTGACGCCCTATCATTCGTAAATATTATACAGGTTATTGAAAAGTCTTACAAAAATAGACAAAATGGTTCATAAACTTATAAAAGGACATTTTTTCGAGGTGAATAAGTATTTTACAACATAAAATACAACTTGGATTACAATATTAAAAGAATGTGTAGTGTTTCTACGTAAGGAAATTTTGTTACTGCCAAAAGTAGCCGTTGATAATCAGGGTTACATTTTTTCTATTTTTGTTGGACCAGCCATTTGCATTTAAAAATGATTTTTATCATTTTTAAATCGTATTTTGAATTTTCTCTCCTATTATTTGCGATAAAACCTGATTTTTTTTTGTGAGAAGGCATTAATAGAAAGTAAATCAGCGGTAAAACGAACCAGTTTAACCAAATTTTTTCACCTAATTCGATTCAAAAAGCTTCAAGTTAGGAAAAAGAACTTTTTTTTTAACATAACCCAGTGTAAGAATCCTACATGTACAGGGATATCCACGCTGATTAAAAGATCTCAAGAATTAATACAGATTTGTTTATCTTTGTCAGAGGTGTAGGAGATTGTAATATAGCCTCTAATAATAATTCTAAAGATGCAACTGTGTCAGTTCGATTACTAACTGGCAATAACTTCCGAATGTTAAATACATCACCCTATATATTGAATTATTGAACTCTACCTGAAATTGTTTTGTATAAGGCACTTTCAAAATTCAGTAACGTACTGGGTGTTCTATTTAAAACTTAGAAGTTACTGTCAGTTAGTGGTAGAGCTGGAAAAATTGAATCTTTAAAAATATTTCTAAAGATGAGATTGTAATCTACGCCACTGACCAAAATTAAAAAAAAAATAACTGTTAGTTCCTGAGATCTCTTAATAAGCCAGCATGAGTAACCCTGTATAGATTGATTGTTTTTGATATAAGCATTGACAGTTTTAATTTTCTTAAATGTTTTAGCACAATTTTCAAAGCTTTATATAAAATAGAAGAAAATAAAATTGTTTATGTTAAAAGGTGAAATGGGTTAAGAAATTGGGTATATGGTGTTCGATGTTTGAATGTGGTTTTCAAAGTTTTAATATTGTTGATGTAGGGCATTCTCTCCCAGTTTTTACTAAGTGGGCTTGTAGTTGATCTAATTGAACACGTTTGAGTGAAAGTCAGATTTCTGATATGGAAATATTTAAAATATTCATTTAAAGCTCATACAGTGCGTCTACAAATATGTATTTATTATTGGCGATATAACAAGCTAAATACTACAATCCCGCTTTCTTTTTGGCAATTTTTGAATGTTTGAATGACAGTTCGAAAAAAATTTCACAATATTGAAACTTTTAACCAGCTACTATTGTACAAGAAAAAAACTATAAGTAGAAACAAAAAAAAGATGTGTGATTTTATTAATTAATTAATTTTGGTGCATTTTAATTGTAGGTTTTTATTAATAATGATTTTATTTACAAAATTGTGTAGACTCATATTAATGTTTCTGTTATTATTGAGTAATTTAAGGGTAGTGAATATTTTTCTTGATAATTTTGCTCATATTTGTGACAAATAGGTCAGTTTTTTAAGGTACGTGTTAATAAATTGGATTTTTTAGGTACGCGCAAAATTACATTCTAGTTTTTTAATAGTAAGAGGGTGGGGAGTTCACTTTTTTTACTGCATCTAAAATCTTCAAGTGTAGTGTTATCTACTAAAATTTTTAAGGGTTTTATACCTTCAGTATTTTAATAGAGCAAGGAAATGTTGCAAATTTTATAAAAAAGGACTTAACCATAAGAAAACGTCAACTTTTTAAAATGGTAGGAATTTTTTACACGATTTTGAATTTATGAACAATTATCAAAAAATTTAAGGAGCACCAAATATACAGGGTGTCCGAAAAGTCTTAGTATGGGCAAATATCTTTACTATTAATAAGGATAGAGACACGAAATTTTAGGTGTATCTTATTGGGTAATAGATTCACTTTTTCATGTAATTTAACATTTTCAACCCCATTGAGAGGCGACGCTAGGGAGTTGAGGTCAAACATTTTAAACGCAATCTTATGCCGTGTGGTACCTCATTTTAAAGGTTTTCAAAAAAAGAAACACTTTAACGCAAACCCGAGGTCCGTAACTTAATTTATTTTGAAATTGCAAGCCTTAAAAAATTAACAATCGAAAAAAAGTTAAAATTTATCTTTTATTACTTTAAAAGTTGTTCAAAATGGCCACCATAAACTTCTTAGCAGTAATAAAGTCGACTTTTCAACTCACTTCTCACATTTTCAAGAATGGCAGGTATTACTTCTTGGCAGAGTTTCACATTCGCGACAGGCCAGGGAGAATTTCGATTATTGTAGAATTCGCCGATCAGTTTCAACAAATTGTGTTGTAAGAAATAGTGTTAAAGTGGCCCGGAAATCGACTGGTGGTAAAGCACCGAGAAAACAATTAGCTACGAAAGCTGCCCGAAAAGCACGCCGACCACCGGAGGAGTTAAGAAACCTCATCGTTACAGGCCTGGAACTGTGGCTCTTCGTGAAATCCATCGTTATCAAAAAAGTACCGAATTATTGATAAGGAAATTACCCTTACTTCGATTGGTTCGTGAAATAGCTCAGGATTTCAAAACCGATTTACGTGTCCAAAGTTCCGCCGAGATAACATTGCACGATGCCAGCGAAGCCTATTTGGTAGGTCTTGTTGAAGACACCAATCTTTGTGCCATTCATGCCCAAAGATCACGCCAGACGTATTAGAGGCGAATGTGCATAAGTTGTTCTATTTAGATGGCTCTTTTTAGAACCACAATATTTTTAATTAAAGATTGCTCGTTTATTCATTATATACCTTTTATTGAACGGACAACAAAGAAAGGAGACATTTTCATAAAATAAATATGGTCGTCTATTTAATTTTGTTTAATAGAACAATTATTGTCATAATCTATGTAATAGATTTTAAAAAATCTGCGTATTAAGTAATTTTTATACGTACATGACGCGTGTTAAAGTGTACAAAAAGAGGAAATAGCGATAATTGGACTTTTTATAAAATACTTGCTTGAAGAAAGAAAAACTTTATAGATACTTTATTACTGCTCAGAAGTTCATGGTGGTTATTTTGAACAACTTTTAAAGTAATAACGGAAATAAAGGTATTTAAATTTGTACTTTTTTCACGACTTTTAATTTTTTAAGGCTTGCCATTTAAACACGAATTAAGATACGGACTTCGGGTTCGCGTTAAAATGTTTATTTTTTGAAGACCTTTAAAGTGAGGTACCACACGGCATAGGATTACATTTAGAATGTTTAACGTCAACTCCCTAGCGTCACCTCTCAAGGGGGCTGACAAAGTTAAATCACATGAACAAGTAAATTTATTAACAAATAAAATTTATAAAATTTGGTTTATCTATCTTTACTAATAGCCGAGACATTTGCCATACTACCTGTATACCGTTAACAAAAAGAATTAGAAGTGATGTTCCTATTACTTTTTTTGTTAAAAGTACTAGACCTGATGCAGTAAAGTAGTAGGTTTTTTTGCACATGTAATATACCTGATGTCTTTCATATGTTTTTTCATAACTGACCTAGTGTTATCCAATTTTTATGTTTTAAGTAGACAGTAAAATTTTTCATGTCATTTATAAATATTTTTGTAATAAAAAATGCGTACAGCCTGTTAAATGAGCTAGAACTATTATTATAGAGGTCTAACAGGCTCAATAGGATATACTATTTGCGTGTGACGTCAGCAAGTTAAGAACTACGTCAGCTTGGTATCGATTGGCTGCATTTAATATGACTGAAACGATAAGTTACCGATACGTCATTTGTCATTGTGATAGGCCAAAATTAACTGTCATGGAAGGCGATGTCAAATATTGGTTGGTTACCTAACTACAGGAGTCGTTATAAAGAAATTTAGGTCGGAAACACGAAATATGATACACTGGTAGACTAAGTGCTGATCGGATGTATTGTTAAAAATTAATGTGAATCGAATCATGATTACTAGGACATTATTAATATTTAGGATGTTCCTAAATGTCCAACGTTTTTCCGCGTTCAATTGTTTTCCAACTGTTTTAATAGATCACGTGACTTTTTTTACTGATGTGCTATTCGTCTGCAAGTTTTAAAATGGGATCCAGCACTGTTGTAGTAGATCATGTGACTTTAAGGGTATTCGTCTGTAAACTTGGTTGGCCTTGATGACAGGCGAGAAAGGACAACTAATGGTTATCACTAGTGACCTTTCAATTTTATCCTCACCCGTCTTGAAACGTTCGTAAAAGCAGTTTTAAAACGGAAAGAAACATTGACCTCGAACCGCAATGTTCCAGCTGACAGCTCCTGCCATTGAAATTATTGAAACGCTTGCAGAAGAATAGAACACTGCACATAGATCATGCCACTGGCGCTGGTCACGTGATTTTTTAAAATAATTTCAAAACACTGGAGCTAAGAGACACAAGTCTTCAAGTCTAGTTAATATTTCAGAGTGGGATTCTTGGCCTGATGTTAGATAAAGTTTACAGAAATATACATCAAGCAATGCATCATTTTTAATGTAACTTACAAAGCTTTATCTTTATTTAAAACCATTTTTTAGGTAGTAACTAATTTTAATTAAATAAGTAGTACCTACTCATATTGAGTTCTAAAAGTTTTGGGCTTTGGCATTTGTTTTTGACATCTTACACCGTTATCAAGTTATTTAGCAAATATCCGTTTGTGCATGCATTATTTTAAAAAATAAGGACTTATTTTTTGAAAAGATATGCGCATTTTAGAAAGTTTAATATGAACCTTGTTTTATCTGAAATCAACTCAAGAATCACACCCTTTATACTGAACTAGTGAATCCAGATTTTTGGCTGACGTCATAATGGCTGTAAAAAAGACAACACTGCGTTCGCTTGCTTAAAAATCTGCTCTTATTGAGTCTCTTTTCCACTGCAAGAGATGTTAAATCTTTTTTTATTTTCTGCGAATTATAACATGCATTTCTTAAAGTCTAAAATATTGAAATAGTTGTATAGATTTTTGCAAAAATCCTACATAATTTTACTAAACATGAAGTATGGTTTCCTAAAAAATTATGTGCCTGTCAAATATTAAACCATCGGTTTGGTGAATTTTGCTATAGCTATAGTCTTCTTTCAAATTTCAATGAAAATTTAGGATTTTTGCAGAATCTTAATGAGTGATATATCTTTTAGGTATTTTAGTCTTTCTTTGTTTTTATTTCGGATGCCATTTAAAAGATAGATTCCTTTTATGCAAATGCTGCGAGGTTAGAAAATAAATCTAATTTCTAATCGTATATAATATCCGAATTTTCGTCCGATTTAAAAAAACTTTGTCGGATA
Organism: Philopedon plagiatum; assembly: GCA_963971165.1. Taxonomy (NCBI): domain Eukaryota; kingdom Metazoa; phylum Arthropoda; class Insecta; order Coleoptera; family Curculionidae; genus Philopedon; species Philopedon plagiatum. Next base: position 17,183,083 of record OZ020196.1, on the reverse strand, counting down.
AAGTGATTATGTCTACTTTCTATCTCTGGTCTCCTAAACTTTACAGGATTAAACTGAGGAAGGATGCAGGAAAAAAGTGACATCGTTTTAGGTTTGCTAATGACCTCCGTACTTTTGTTATATCGGTATTGTTTTAAGATCTTTAGAGGGTACCAAGCCTGAATTTTCCTTTGCATAGAAATCATTATAGCTCTCTTAATAAGCAAGATAGAAACAAAAATAAATTATAGTTTAAAAACTAAACAACACGCTTATATGAGTAGCGCACTAAAAAGTTAAAAATAATTATTTTCCTTTTATAGCTGTACAAGTTCACAGAAAACCACGCGCAGCCTGCGGAAAGTAAAGCAATTAACAAACTGCGTCTCCCTTTATTCCGAACACATGCATACCCCGGTTTTCTGTTAACTTGTACAGCTATAAAACATTTCCAGATTCACTAAGAAAGTTTAAGATTTAGTACTGGTTTAAATTAAGATCTTATAGTTGATCAGTTATGTTTTGACAGGTTTTTGTCCTGTCCCTGTCATTCAAAACTTATGAAGTATTGTGATATTTCAGCGATTTACTTGGTTTCCAAATGATTTTCATCTTGGAACGAGTTGCTGTAATGAATTTAGTTCTATTATTGTTGAAAGTACGTACTGAAATTGTCCTTTTCCTGATAAATTTGCGAAAAAGCTCAGAAATAAGTTCATAGAATAAAACTTAGTTGTCTTATTCTTTTGTCAGTTTAAAACTTTTGATTGTCAAATTAGACCGGACTAGCATTGGAGAATCTGGCTGTTGGTTTTTAAATAGGTAATTAAATTTAAAAGCGTGGGGAGGCGCACTTATATAGCGGCCTAGGCATAATAAACAAAACGTAATGTAGTTACCTACCTACCCGGTTTTCTGTTAACTTGCACATCTATAAAAGGAAAATAATTATTTTAGATTTTTTAGTGCACTACTCATAAAAGCTTGTTTTAATTTTGAACACAAAATCGTTATATAAAGGTAAACTGCTACTGTGAATGTACTAGAGTTAACATTTTTATGTTAGTGAATTAGGTTTGGAACATACAGGAGGCCCCAAAAATGAATTTTTTTATCAACTTACAAAGAAGTATATCTTCATAAAAAGTTCTACATTGTAAAAAAACAGCATGGTTCTTCAAACACTTAATGTAGGAGAATACAGGGTGGCTCAAATAGGTGAGTCACAATTTAAATTTAAATGTTTTAGCTACCCTGTATGTCCTAAATAAAATTTTTGAATAACCATTTTTTTTTCACAATGTAGAACTTTTTATGCAAATATACTTCTTTTGTAATGTAATGTAATGCGATAAATAAAAAAAATAATTTTATTTTTGGGACCTCCTGTATGCTCCAAACCTAATTCACTAACAAAAAAATTGACTCTAATATATTTGCAGTGGCAGTTTACCTTTAAATAACGATTTCATGTCTTTAACTTAACGCTTAAAACTCTCCAAGGACAGTGAGAGTAATAAAAAATGCATCATGAAAACCCCAGAGATACGTAGTAAAATTATCGGATCAATAGGCTCGCGTTTTAACCTGTGGCCTTCTTCAGTTCCGTATAATTCAGGTGATCAGAAACGGAAAGCAGACATATAGGGCTTTAATTTGAAAAAGGGTTTTAAAATCAGACGAGAATTTTATTCGGCTATCATTCGCGATTCGAAATTGGGAAAAAGAAATCGCCACCCTTTTCAAAAGTTTAAAAGCTTATTATGATAAATTGAGAGTTAGTTAATTTATTTTTTAATCTCGCTGTTATTGATTATTGTTTACAATATAATTAAGCTTCTTACCATTTTAGATTGGTCCATAGGAAAACACAGGGTGTTTAATTTGCTGTAATATATACATTCGTATAATATGATAATTATGCCAAAAAATTTGGGCAAAATGGGACTAGGAATCTTCAATTTATAATTCACAAAGTTTAAATGTTCTCTTACAGTTTTGGCCAATTGTAGAATTTAAAACAACTCTTTTATTTAACATTTTGCATTAAAATATCACACAAATTTCTTGACATAATTACATGATTTCGTATTTTTTGAGCACCCCGTACAAAATATTAACATTTTTTCATAGTGGCTATTAGTTTTTTGGGCCAGCAAAAGCTTTTATTAGGAATGACTGTTTCTCGTGTCATTGAAAATTTTCTCGTGTTTAGAACTCTTTAAACAATGTAAATTAAACACTCTGTATGTTCTCCTTGTAAATAGTTGATAAAAAATAATTAGGTACTACTGCCCATTATCGTAACACCAAGGTAATATGATGTACCGTAAGAATATATTTTGGAATTATATTTTATAATTTTAGCTTGCCTTTTGGTTAAATATATGGATAATTTATTAATACTTGCTGGCATAAGAGTGTCAACATTTTTGTATTAGGTGTTTTTATTTAACGTGAAGGTTAGCTAACTCGATATAGCTTTTTATTTTTTTAGTTTAAAGTTGTATATACTAACGTAGATTATGAAATTTATGCGGATGATAAGTGCAACATATTTAGATAAATATATGTTATACAAGCTATATATTCATCTTGGTTTTTTTTTTGTATTTATCCCCAGGATTCACCTAAATGTTTAGCCGGTATTTGCTGCGTATCCACGTATCGTTTCATTCTGGTACGATATGGTGCAACGCGGTCCATATATTCCTTGGTGTGTAGCCCCACTGCGTATACATGGTATGCCTCGACTAAGTTTAACCCAAAGGTCTTCACGCACTTCCATTTTTTTCAAATTTTGTTAAAGTGGTGTGACCTAAGAAATTTAAGCACAAAATGAAATTCCTAGATCAATAGTTTGAAAAGAAAACTTGATTTTACTAGTTGTTTTTCTAGGTTAAGCGGCTTTATTTTATGAAAAAGAGTAGTATCAAAATTTTTTAAGGCGTATAATCTTACTAGTCCTGAAAACGATATCTTCTCAGTGAAAATATTTAATATTTTTAAATAGCTTTGATAATCCTGAAACTAGATGAAAAAATTAGGTTTTCCTCAGTTTTTGGTACCTATCTCTTAAATGGTACGTTCAAATACGATGGTTTACGAATTAATTCTAAAGATAATGCAATTATCTACAAATCAAGAAAAAATTTGCCTCTCCGCTACATCTGTTCAAAAGGTATAGATAATAGAAGGTTGAAAAATTCGAACAAAAAAATTATGAAATAAGAATGTTGTGATATATCTCAATAATTATAAGTTATGGTTAAAACTGTTCATCATTTTCAAAAAGTTGACTTAATTTCAAGCAAAATAAAAGAAAAATTCATCTTTTATCTGGATTAAAACCAAAGATAGGATCGTCGAAAATTGTATGTCCGCGCCGACGCGACGGTGTCGACAGTGTCAACCGCCTAGAGCGCTTTGGCGAAATGCATTTAATAGCTGTAGTATTAAGTTTTTTTCGAGTTTTCCTAAGTAAAAATATTAAATTGATTCCTTCTAATTTAATTTCCATTAAATGAATTATTTTCAATGTATAATTTTGTCCTTTTATATAGAATGATACATTGAAAATAATTTATTCGAAAGGACATTAAATTAAAAAGAATTAATTTTATATTTTCACTAAGGAAAACTCGAAAAAAAAATTAGTAATACAACTATTAAATTCATTTCGTCATAGCACTCTACGCGGTTGGCACTGTCAACACCGTCGCGTCCACCCGGATATACAGTTTCCGACGATCCTATCTTTGGTTTTATTCCAGATGAAAGATGATTTTTTTATTTTGCTTGAAATTGAGTCGACTTTTTGAAAACGATGAACAGTTTTAACCATAACTTATAATTATTAAGGTATATCACAGAATTCCGATTTCATAATTTTTTTGTTCGAATTTTTCAACCTTCTGTTATACAGGGTGCTACAAAAATATGTTAAGAAATTTTAAGAGCAGATTCTGCATCTAAAAATATGAAAATAATAATAATATAATTATATAAACATGGATCCCCAAACGCTTCTTTTTCGAGTTACGATACTTGTATGGTTGCGTAATATGGGCTTATGTACACGAAGGGAACGCACATGAGCGCTAACAGCGCCATCTTCCCGATGCTACTTGCTCTGCGCAACTAGCATCGAATGTTGGAGGGGGGAAGTCGGAAGTCCCAAATTGCGCGGCTAATTGTTAAATTTACTTTATGCTTTGTGTATTCACCATTTTGTAAAAGCACACATTTACTTTTCCAATTTTATTTTTTTCGAAAACCATTTTTTCGAATTTGAAGTTCCACTATGCAGTTTCAACGAAATACTTTGACTCATTAAGATGGGAATGTACTACAAAAGGACAAAATAAATATAATTTATTAAAATTTAATTGATAATTGTAGCTGATTTAACTACAATTAATTTATTGTACTTGTACAAACCCACAATTAGAAATTAGTTTATTGTAGTTGTAGGGATTCAACAATTACAACTAATTTAATTGTAATTGTAAGTTGCTATGATTACAATTAATTGCCAATTGCTATGTCTTAATTGCTGCCCAATACTGCGGCTAAGAGCAGGAAATTGGTCATAGTCTAACGGTAGAGTGCCTCAAATAGTGTTCCTAACTACCTTGATGAAAGGCACTATGTTCAAACGCCAGATATTTGGATTCTCACAAAATGGGTAGGTAGAGAAAATTAAAAAAAAAACAATAGTTTTGTCATAATATGTGCAGAATTTATTTATCATATAATATTATTCGTAAGGCTTTGGTCTTAATAGTGTAAACACCTGATAATTACAAATGTAACTGTACAAGGGATCTGTTTAACGCCAACACATACCTTTTTATTTTTAAAGTAAGTATAAATGTCAGTCAGAAATTTTTTTCAATTGTTTCGTGCGTTCTTGCAAAGAAAAATAATCATTAAATTGAAAATGTTTAAAAAAGTTCATTAGATTGGAAAAATGATTTTGACAACTAAGAAAAGTCCAATCAAGAAGTTTCTATTTATTACATGAAAATAATAAAATTTATTTTTTAAGCAATTTGATTTCGTAAAAGAATAAGTGTTTCTTATAAAAAAAACTGTTTATAAGCCACATTTAGCGTCGTAATCCTATTGTTGTTGCCGAGTTATTTGCTATAAAAAACCAGCGACTTTGCAGTGTAGACATAATAAAAAAGACAAGTATAATTCATCAAAGAAATAAAAAAAAAATATTTTTGTACTTTTTTCTTTTAAACCGCAATCCGTAAAAATTCGTTTCATCTGTCGAATGTTTGCGGTGCGTTAAAGGGAAAGTACAGAAAAAGTTTTGATTTCTAATACAAATTAGGAAGTCTTTTACTTTTCGATTTTTCTATTTTCATTTAGAAAATCATTAGTGTTCCAAACAAATAGCGGGACCTTAAATATACATTTCTTTTATTATCTTTTTAGTCTTAGGAACATTTATTTTATATATTTTTTATATTACCATTATGTTTTCATTATGTCTCTATTTTTTTGTCAATATGATCGGTACCCCGTTACTTGCGGACGATTTATGGTTAAAATTGTCAAGAAGTACTTTTATCTACAGACTATGTAGGTACCAAACCCGAATACCGAAATATCAACTTTTCTGATCAAAATAAAGTAAAATGTCAATTAAGTCTTTTATACGACTGCTATTGTATTTAATTTTCATGTTCAATAAAATCTAAAGTCATATGGCACTACATAAATAATATATTTTTCTTTGCAGAACGATAGGCATCATTTCAAAAATATATTTTTGTGACCCAGTGTTACATTACAATAGTTTCTGTCAATTCTGCCGGATAATACTCATAAAAACATTTCTGTTCCTTGTTTCACTTACAATACAAAAAATACTTGTCAGTCCAAATTTTTGTAAGCACAAAAAAACTTAAAGAATGGAATGACTAGCAGTACATAGACAAATGACAGTAATACAAATATGTTATACGTCTAAATTCTTATAAAAAACTGTATGATACATTATTCTATTATTACGTGGTTTCCTTTAGACAAAATCTTAGCTAAAATAATACAGAAAGAGAAAGTCCTTAAACGTCGTATAAAATCGAAATTCTTGCTATTTGCTAACTTTTAATGCAATATACGATTCTTAAATCTTAAAATAAATAATTCATTACTACTATTTTGTTTTTTAACACTGTTGTTCAGTTATTCTCGACAGTGTGATCAGGTTATATCTCGGAAACCATTACGATTTTGGAGTATAAAATTATAGTTCATCGTTAGGTTTTAGGGGTCGCATTTGCTAACTTACGACAAATCGTTAATTTCTCAAAATATACTAAACTTTTTCAAATGTCTGCTTAATCATCCAGATATTTTGTTTAAACAATTTTGCTCTAGTTGCATTGGCAATGGCAGGTCAAAGGATGACAATTTAAAATTTGGTAATTTGAGTTTGTCTTATCCGAATCTAACAAACGATGTCTCATTTTAAACAACTCTTTAATTTGATCTTAAACAGCTGAAAAAGTAATTTATATGCTCAACGATAGGGGGCGCTATTTAAAGAAATGTCATTCGCTCCGATTTCTTAAAAAATGTAAATGTAATGTAGGTAATGTAAAGCTTTTTTACTCTATTTGATAGGCCGTTATTTAAGAAAAATAAATTTGAAAACGGGATGTCAATATCTTTTTTGTTTTCAAATTATTACATAAATAGAAGTATTATTTCACGATTTCTCTATAAATAACATTAACTTACTCTAAATGAACAATAAAGCTTAAACTCAACAAAATTTATCTGTAAATGTTTATTTTTCATTATTTTAATTTTTTTCTGATAACTGGAGTGTTTTATTACTTTATTATTATTAAAAATGCATTATAGTATTTATTTACTTGTAAATACTGAATATTTAGCATAACATAACACAGTAATAATTTTAAACTGGAGGGAGGTATCGACCTTCGGTATTAAAATTTATTTTTGTGACAGCGTTTTATAACTGACACTTTTTGATTGTCGTTAGAATTTAGAAAATACATTCTTTTAATCTCTAGTGCCTAGAAATGATACTTTTAAGCACTATGTAATTTTTAAAAGTGACACTTTTGAGCATGTATGTCTTTTAAAATTTAATTGGCAACTAAAAACCATTGCGAAGACATGATGATAATATAAAAGCATAAAAATACTTAGTAGGTATAAAACGCGTTCACAATAGTATATTGTACAACGAGCATGGAATGACATGCATTTCCTACGAGTATGACGTTTGCAGCATGAGCCGCAGGCGAATGCTGCAAATCATACGAGTAGGAAATGGTCATTCCATGCGAATTTTATACTATACTTTTTCTACGAATGTTACTGTTACATAAAATGGGATTAGTAATATTTTTCCTTTTAAGATGTCAAAAAATGTCAATCTGACATTCCACAAATAAAAATTATAAAGATTTTGGATGTCAACGCCACCTTTGTAAAAAATACCCGTGCACAATGGGAACTTTGTAGTTCAATCACCATGGTGATTGAAGCACAATGAAAATGTGTAAAACACAATGCACCATGTTCCGAAATTACTATTGAACATACAATAAAGGTTTTTATTGACATTCGTAGAAAAAAAATCTTGTATGTAATTTGTTGCGAAATTGACTGTTTTAAGCAGTCGACGTGTTGTCCAACTTTGCTTACGCCTCGTTGGACAATTTCACATCGCGTGCTTAAAACACACTCTTTTCGCAAGTTGCTTCCTAAATAGCTATTTTCTACGACTGCCTTCGAAAACGACAAATAATATACAATAACCATGACTCGAAACTGTCTTTTTTCACACGATATGTGCACAAATCCAAACAACACAGTCCTGTCATGTTTTTCACCCAGTCCTGTCAAAAACAACTCTGATACCTGTTATTTGTATTTTTTGAGGTAGTGTAGTTTCATAACAACCAACTTGTTCGACAAATAATAATCATGTTTGAAGTCTTCAAACCACATTTTTAGAGCTTCTTAAGTTTATTAAAAATGGTTGATTCTGCCGAAATTTCAGAAAAAGCGGCCCAAATATCAACAGATCTTTTATCTTAAAAGTCCAAAGGTATGATCTTGCCGTTGAACAATTCATGAAGTGGAGAAAATCAAAAAACATCCAGACGTTTTCCGAAAATGTGATTTTAGTGTACTTTGAGGAATTATCTAAAAAATGCAAATCCTTCCATGGTCCACATTTTCCATGATAAATAGTACGTTAAAAATTAAAACTAACAATGATTTGGGAAAGTATAACTAAGTGCAAGCGTTTTCGAGAAGAAAATCTGAAAACCACTAGGTACCGAAAAAGTCTAGAACTCTTACCCAAGAGGATTTTAAGAAATTTTTAACAGTACCTGACGAAAAACACTTGTTAGGGTAAGCAAAAATAGTTTTCTTGGCCCTTTTGAAAATCATTCAAAAAAGTGCTATGCTGCATAAAATTCTGTGTCAAGTGCAGTTGAAAAATAAGTATGATTTGTTTACTATTTTTTATTGTTTCTGTTTTAGGCGGTGGTGGCGGTTGGACTCTCTGGACCTTGCCGTTGAGAGAAAATTTGGAAACTGACAACGCATGACATGAAAGACTCTGGCGAAGCCATACTGATCAATCACAAACAGTTCGAAAATGAAATCTTAAAAAAGTACAGTAGCCTTCTTCCTGCCACTGTACGCGAAAAAAGATTGTTTCTGAACTACCAACAAGGTAAATGCACAAAGCAATTGGTGGAAATCAATAAAATTTGCAATATGGCCAAAAAAATAGCAACCTTTTTAATACTAAACAATCCTGGCGAATATACAGGCCACTATTTTCGTCGTTCGTCTGCTACCATTCTTGTAAACACAGGTGCAGATTTGCTGTTACTAAAGAGACACGGAGGCTGGAAATCTAGGGAGGTTATGGAACGATAAATTAGTGTAAGTAGTAAGTGTCCAGAACTGCTCCAATTTTACACTGAATTTTAATTTTTAATATAATTTGTTTTGTTAAATAAATATCTATTTATAAAATTGTTTGTTTTCCTTGCAGTCGTAGAAAAAATATTGTAAACAAACAACACGTTTAAAAACATCTTTTCACTCATTCGACTTGTGGCCCTCGCCTTCCGCTCTGCCCATCAAACTGTCTCGAGTCTCGCTCGTGTGAAAAGATTCGTTTTAAAACTTGTTGTTTAAAATACTATTTCTTAACTAACGACCCATCAAATAGAGTAAAAAAGCTTTCTTTTTTTACGAAATCAAAACAAATTTGAGATTTTTTTGAATAATGCTCCCTATCGCTAAGCAAACCAGCTAACTTTAAAATTGTTGATGATAAAATTAAATCAGATCTAAGATTTTTTTTTAAATGAGTCACCGTTTGTTGAATTCGGTTAAAGTAAACTCGAGTTACAGCATTTTAAAAATTTTCAATGGTTGTCGATTGCATGGTAACTAGAGAAAAATTGTTTAAACAGAATATGTAGACGACTGAACACGGATTCTATAAATTTTATGACCGACTAACTTAACTAACCGTGTAGGAAAGTTTTTGATTGTAGAATCTTAGCAACTTACGATTTAAAAATTAGTAAATGCCGGTAATTTCGAGGTTATAAGACTGTTTAGGATTTTTATAAATTAGAAAGGGGGCACAAAGTAAAATGTTACTTAGCTAAGATTTAATTTAACAGGAACCCTGCTATTATAATACGGGAAGGGAAATAAACATTTTGAGACCAAGAGCAGCACCTAAAAAAAGAGTCAGCATACAGTAAATTTCTTAATTATACCGGTAATTCCAAATATGGTTTTGCCTTTTTAATACTCAAAACTAGTACCTAAGAACAATTCAGTGCCCATTACTACCATTTTTATAAACACTGTTGTTGCCTAGTCATCAGTTGCCAGCCCAAGCAAACCCAAAAACTTTTCCATATGCAGATAAGTTCTTTCCTTTGTACTTTTCCTTTAAAATCGCGTGGCGCAAAAATCTGACAGACGTACCAAATTTTTGGGGTTTTAAAAGAAAAGTATAAAATAAAATGTTGATTTCTTTAATGAATTAAACAGGATGTCCGAAATGTCTTAGTATGGGCAAATATATTTGCTATTAGTAAAGAACGAGACACATAATTTTAGGTGTATCTTATTGGATAATAAATCTACTTATTTATGTAATTTAACTTTTTTAACCCCCTTAAGGGCTGAGCTAGGGAGTTGAGGTAAAAAATTTTAAATGGAACCCTAAGTCGGGTGCTACCTTATTTTAAATGTCTTCAAACAAGAAACATTTTACCGCAAACCCAAGGTCCGTATCTTTATTCATTTTTATGACAAGCCTTTATAAATTAACGTCCAGATTCACTAAGAAAGTTTAAGATTTAGTACTGGTTTAAATTAAGATCTTCTAGTTGATCAGTTATGTTTTGACAAGTTTTTGTCCTGTCGTTGTTAATAAGACGTCATTGAAAATTTATGAATTATTCGGATATTTCAGCGATTTGCTTGGTCTTCAAACGATTTTCATCTTGGAATGAGTTGCTGTAATGAATTTAGTTCTATTATTGTCGAAAGTACGTGCGAAAATTGTCCTTTTCTTTATAAATTTGCGAAAAAGCTCCGAAATAAATTCATAGTATAAAATTTAGTTGTCTTATTCTTACACTTGTCAGTTTAAAACTTTTGGTTGTCAAATTAGACCGGACTAGCGTTGGAGAATCTGGCTGTAAAAATTTAAATAGCTATTATTTCTCTTATTACTTTAAAAGTTGTTCAAAATGACCACCATGAACTTCTTGGCAGTAACAAAGACGATTTTGTAACTCACGTCTCACATTTTCGAGAATGGATGGTGGTACTACTTGGCAGAGTTCCAAAATCGCCAAGAAGTTCATGGCGGTAATTTTGAACAGCTTTTAAAGTAGGTAATAAGAAAAATAAAGGTACTTAAATTTTTACGTTCAAATTCACTAAGAAGGTTTAAGATTTAGTGCTGATTTAAATTAAGAACTTATAGTTGATCAGTTATGTTTTGACAGGTTTTTGTCCTGTCATTGTTGATAAGTCGTCATTAAAAACTTATATATAATAAATATTCTGATATTCAGCGATTTGCTAGATTTTCAAATGATCTTTATCTTGGAACGAGGTGCTGTAATGAATTTAGTTCTATTACTGTCAAAAGTGCGTATTAAAATTGCCCTTTTCTTTATAAATTTGCGAAAAAGCACAGAAATAAATTCATAGTATAAAACTTAGTTGTTTTATTCTTACACTTGTCAGTTTAAAACTTTTTTCTGTCAAATTAGACCGGACTAGCGTTGGACAATCTGGCTGTTAATTTTCTTTGACGATTTTTAATTTTTATAGGCTTGCCCTTTAAAAACGAATTAAGATACGGACCTCGGGTTTGCAGTAGAATGTTTCTTTTGGAAGACCTTTAAAATGAGGTACCATACGGCATAGGGTTGCATTTAAAATTTTTGTCCTCAACTCCCTAACGTGACCCCTCAAGGAGGTTGAAAAAGTTAAATTACATGAAAAAGTAGATTTATTAACCAATAAGATACACCTGAAATTTGGTGTATTTACCGTTACTAATAGCAAAGATATCTGCCCATACTAAGTCTTTTCGGATGCCCTGTATATATTTTTGGTCATTAGTTGTTTTGTAGCAAATAACCGATCCAAAATAATGTCACAAAAACCGAAATAGTGGTAAAAGGCGCTGAATACTGCTCTTAATAATTGTAAAACAAGGGTGAGGAACAGATTAACGACTGTAGGATTATAACAACAAAAAAGTCGTATAAAAATGTGAATCATTTTTTGAATCTAGGCAATTCCCTGAAAACGTTTTAACCGAATAAAGATTCACCGATGTAAAATTTTACCAAAATATTTCGCTTCGGATTAATTTTCTTGGAATTAAGTCACAGACGTCATTGTTTTAAGGCAGTTTACAGAACTGAGAATTTATTTGCTTCCAACATAATAAAATTCAATCGTTACCGCCAAAATCAAACTGACAAACTGAAGGAATTTTTCACCAACAGCGGTGGTAATGTATTCTTCTGAAAAAACTATCTTCTTTCTCTTTTTCCTCCAACTCGCAGAATTATAAAGTTATTGGAATAATAACAAGAGGTTAATTACCCTTTGTTACAATCAGTAAATGCTTCGGTAGAGCTGCCTAAAAGAACGACGTTCGGGCGTCATTCCAAGAAAATTCTAAATGAAATATTTCGGTGAAATACTACTTCGGTCAATTATTTTCGATGAATTGTCTTCGGTGAATTCACCGGACACCTCATTTTCTTGCAATTTTCAACCACTGTCACAAAATGCCGCTCTAAAAATTGATTCTGTGTCATATAAAAAAGTAATAAATACATAACCACGCCATATTTTCAAATGGCGTTTAATTATTAAATATTAACTTGTCATGTTTAGCTTATTAAAAAAATTCCAGTAAAATTTGCTTTAACATCTCCACCAAAGTCTGATAATAATTTTGATTCTGGGTTTAAAATAAAACGGTTTTTAACTTGAAAGATCGTATGTAGTAATTTTACATAATTTTTCTACCTAGTACAGTCGTATTATTAAAATTTACTTTTTATTTTCGAAAACGAAAAACTTAAATCATACACTGACTTTCAAAGAATAAGTTATAAGTACATACACCTAAAATTAAAGTAGAAGGTACCTCAATATGCTTAGACTAGTAATATATACACAATTTTTAAAATAAGTCATTCATGCCTTACCTTATTCTACGTATGATACACTGTCTAGTATATTGAAAATATTTTTTTATTTTTTCGATAATTTCAAATTTTTTAAGTACATTTAAATAAGACCTTGGAAATGATGTACATTTTACATATACATGATTTTTTTAAAGAGTATCTTGGTTTATAGACCGTGGGATAGCGACATTTGTAGGTTGCGTTTTTTTTTGTCTGCCTTTTGGAAACAAGGTAAGACAAAGGTAAGTTTGATATTAAATAAAAGTGAGGATTTGTCCCCGGACAGGATGCCGCTCAAATGAAAATTGAATTTTCATTTTTACAAAAACTATGTGTTTTGGGACGATTTTATATTGCCTGTGATGTGAGTAAAAGAAAGTCATTGAACAATAATACATACAAAAAAAGGCAGACGATTGGCAGACCCTAAAAAAACGCGGAAAATAATTCGTTTTTCTTACAAGTTCACTCGGACCCTGTAACACACGGCAGACAATATAACATCGTGTCAAAGCACATAGCTTGTGTAGAAATAAAAATTCCAATTTTCATTTTGGGCGGCACCCAGGCCGGGGTTAAAACCTCACTTTTCTTCATTAACAAACTTACCTTTTTCAGTCCTCCAAAAGGCAGACAAAAAAAATCGCAACCTAAGACATGTCGCTATCCCACGGTCTATTAATATTTGCCCGACAATAGAAACATAAATAATTGCGGTTCAATAAGAAACTTTAAAATTAAATTATTAACAGCGCAACTGGAAAAAATATTGTTAATTAGTTTTTGAATAAAAAATAAATATGTATTATATATACAGAGTGTCCCTGGATGGGGTTAGCTATAGGTACCACAAAGGGACCTAATATTTAATTTTTCGACAAAAAGTTATTCATTATAAAAAATTTTGCTTGTAAATAAAATGCGATTTGTCTAAAAAGAATTAGTTTCTGTACACAGGAAGGTCAAAAACTTCAAAAATATAAACTTGACCTAAGAGTAAACTACCTTTATTTTTTATTTTAAAGAAAAATGCCACTTGAAAAAGTTGCTTAAAATTATTTTTTTTTTGTGATAATCTATAATTTCAGAAAAATCTTTCTATTTTTGCAAAACAAAAAATTGTAAGTGTGAAATAAACTAAAAGTTTTATTTACAAAGTTTTCATTCAACGTGAAAGCCGCCAACTTCTACACACTTTTGTAGTGCCAGATATTCATTTCGGTTATAGTATTTCTTACATTCGGAAAAAAACCGAGGCATGGAAAAAATCTAGTTCAACAAGCCTTTTTTAAACACTGAATTATGACTAAGAAAGTAATTCTGAACAATATTTCCTAATTCCATTTTTCTTTAAATCGAAAAATAATTCTACTCGTAGGTAAAATCCATATTTTTGAAGTGATATGTTGATTATTAATCTTATTTTTGAATCTAGGAAAGTATTTTTTATGAATTAATTTTCTAACGAAAGTAGAATTGAAAATAGAATTTTTTCTATTCATTGGACATCCTGAAATGCCTTGAAATGTGGTCCATTAAGTGTGTAACAAATGAGATTTTTTTTATTAGTTGCACAAGCGAAATATAAATTCCGTCAAATGTTGCTGCATGTCCGATAACCATAGCAGGTGCACTTAGAATGTTTCAAGTCAAACAGCATACAGGACAGGCCAAAAAATATAAAAATCGTTGAAGAGTAAAGTACCCTTATATCGAAAAATACACAAAACCGTTATTAAAAGAAGTTGTTTAGAATTAAAATATATGTCCAAATACAAAGTCATAGCCTTCTATTAAAAAATTAATTTTTTAACATTTTAAATTATCCCCGTACACTTAATGGACCACATTTCAAGGCATTTTAGAATGTCCAATGAATAGAAAAAATTCTATTTTCAATTTTACTTTCGTTAGAAAATTAATTCAAATAAAAAATACTTTCCTAGATTCAAAAATAAGATTAATAATCAAAATATCTATGGAATAGTATAAAAAATCAAAAATCGAAGATTTACGTATTTTAAAATAAAAATAATCTGCACCCACCGAAAAAGGTAAATGAGTTTACATAAAAACACACTTCCGTTAAAATAAAAACAGAAAAAGTGCTTTTTAAATATTCTATTTTAATCCTATATTTTTTGTAACGCTGCAATTCTTAAAAGCAAAGCAATTTAGGTTCCTCTTTGTTGAAATTATCGATTATAAAACACGGCCTTTGCTTGATAACCTTTTAAAAAATACCATAATTTCGTCCAAAAAGCATTACCACTATTTACAGATCTTTTATTAAATTTGACTGGTGATTAAAATCAAGATACTCTTTTAGAGATGTAATTGAGATTTAAAGCTAAAAACGGTAACTTTTAATATAGGTACTTATAATCTTCGAAATGAAGCAGTTTATTTTGTCTTCAGCAAATAATTGTAATTCGTTGCGAACAAAGTTGAATTGAAGAGAAATTTGTATTTTTTATTTTTGATGGTATAAGAAAGCAATGACGTAATAATATATGTATGTATATTATATAAAATTAAAAATGGAATACTGTCCCATATCCCATAAGGATTTTCCAATTACCTCCATAATCTCGTACTTTTAGGCAAAAATAGTTACCATGACTTTCGTATGAAAGTTTCTACAGGGTGTGTCCGTGTGTCATAGTATATGGGCAAATATTTTTGCTATTGGTAAACACAGAGACACCAAATTTTAGGTGTATCTTATTTGTTAATAAATCTACTTTTTTATGAAATCTAACTTTTTCACCCCATTGAAGGGGTTACGCTAGGGAGTCGAGGACAAAAATTTTAAAAGCAACCCTATGTCGTGTGGTACCTCATTTTGAAGGCCTTCAAAAAAGAACCATTTTACCACAAACCAATTAATTTAAATTAAAAATAAAAAAATATTAAGTACCTTTATTTCTCTTATTGTTTTAAAAGTTGTTGAAAATAACCACCATGAACCTCTTGGCAGTAATAAAGTCGATTTTGAAACTCTGCCAAGAAGTAACACCTGCAATTCTCGGAAATGTGAGAAGTGAGTTCCAAAATCGACTTTATTACTGCCAAGAAACTCATGGTGGTCATTTTGGACAACTTTTAAAGTGCCAAGGGAAATAAAGGTTTTAAATTGTTAATTTCTTTGACATTTAAAAACGAATTAAGGCCGCGGGTTTGCGGTAAAATCTTTCTTGTTTGAAACCCTTTAAAATGTGGTACCACACGGCATAGGGTTGCATTTAAAACTTTTGACCTCAACTCCCCAGTGTCAATCCTCAAGGGGGTTGAAAAAGTTAAATTATAAAAAAGTAGATTTATTAACCAATAAGAGATACACCTAAAATTTTGTGTCCATCTTTACTAATAGCAAAGATATTTGCCCATACTAAGACTTCTCGGACACCCTGTATATGTAGTTTTGAAGATATAGCCTGCGAAAAATGCAAATAATCATAAGTGTGTGAAATATTGGAGCTGTTAATAAAACTTTAAATCTGGCATAAGAAAATAAAAAATAGCAATCGATTTATTCAAATCACTTGAACCAACACACAATTGAGTGGGTGTTGCTTAAACTGTCATGAAAATTAATTACTATTCTATTCACGGTAAGTGGCCTATTAGAATACCTCAATAGAACTAATAAAGATATATTTTTAAAATTTTGATCAGACAAGATCGATGATTAATGAAAAATATTTTTAAAGATGCAATGTTGTCAGCTCTACCAGCTGCAACAAATTTTGAACTTTAAATGAAACACACTTCACCTGATTGACTTTTCAAATCTTACTCAAACTTTTGGATATATTTTGTAAGAGACACTGTAGTTCTAAACTAAATAGTTTTCGAGATATTGACATAAAAACATATCATATGTATTTGCCATTTGTCAGCCTTACTTGACTTATGATGCATATTATAGAACGGTTTGCATGTCCCTGTCTTAGTTTTTCGTTCTCTATTCAAAACATTATGTTAAGCTGGAAGTACATTTTCTTACTTTGGAACTTTTGAATAGGAAATGAAAAACTAAGATAGGGACATGTAAGCCTTTTTTCTCTAAGATGCATCATTAATAAGCTATAGGCTGTCAAATTGCAAAAAATATCATTTTCAAATGTCAATATCTCTAAAACTATTGAGTTTAGGCATATAGTAACTCATATAAAGTAGGTTTGAATTTCGGCGAGATTTCAATAGAATATTGAATGTTCAATTTAAAATTGGGAAGTTGCTGTCAATTCGTGGAGAGCTAGCAACGGCGCATCCTTTAAAATACTTTTAATAGCTAGATTGCAATCTTCTACGCCTTTGACTGAAATTTCAAAAAAAAAAATGTGTATGAAATCCTGCGACCTTCTAATAGGCCAGGAACCGTAAGCAACCCGGTATATTGTTGGAAAATCAAGTCATGGAAGAACTAGAGCGTACTACTGCATAAAATCATAATCATATCCTATTCTACTGAAAATGTTTAAGACATAAAAAGAACCAAATTATTTTTCGAAACTTGTTCTCTACTGTGTTTGAATAATTTGAATTTTCACGACACTTGGCGAACTTTTTCCGAACGTATTAAATAATCCAATATTCCAAACTGTGACTCATAATACAACTGTTAATGATCCTCATTTCTTTATTAATATGGCCACCAAAAATTTTAAATAAAACTTCTCTTTACTTTATTAACCTTTAACAAATAAATTATTTGCCTTCTTCTTTTAAAGATAATTTTTTTTCTCGGGGATATTTCAACATTTTTCCTCGAAGTCTTCACGTATATCACATAATTTTAAAAAGTTCTTTATTATGATTTTTTTAAATATACTTATATATGCAGCACAGTTCTTCATCACAAATACTAGGGTAAGAATCTTTAAAAATTGTCACTGTTTTTTTTTTATTTAATAGCACTATATAATTTATTAAAAAACTTTATTATTTTTATTTTATACCGCTTCACCAATTTTTTACACATACAAAAGTAGGGGTAGGTAACATATATCAACTGGCTTCGTTTATACTTTTTAAGGGTATTATTTTCAAAGGGATTTAAAAAAACTTAACAATAACACTTTGAGCAAAACAAAAGGGAATGTACAACATTTTCGAACCACAATATTAACTTAACGTTTTAGGCCAATAACCAAAATTCCATCTAAATATCCAACATTAAAATCGTATAAATAACAAATATATACAGTGTGATCTATGTCGTCTTGAATTCACTATTAAGCAGAGCAAGAATACAAGTTTATGTTTATGTTATAAGAATAAAATTTCCGGAAATACTTCGTTTCAGAAACGCAGGACGTTTAGAGGGAATGGGGAAAATTAGTTTTAACAAATATAATATAAGTTGACTGACTTAATAGTTCTCGAAGTCAGAGTTAACTAAGGGAGTGTCCTAAGTTGTCTAATTGAGAAAAAATTAAATATATATATATATATATATATATATATATATATATATATATATATATATATATATATATATATATATATATATATATATATATACAGGGTGACGCGGATCTAAATGAACATACTTCAACACAAGACAAAGAATACCTTGGGGGTTCTTAATCACCCATCTTTGATAGTTCAATTGTCGATAGTTAATAAGATACAGGGTGTTTTATGAACTTCAGCAATTTTTTGTTCTTGTCATATTTTTTAATGCACTCCGTATAAAATTTTCATATTGGGTCAACATCTGTAACCTATCTGTCGCTTAAAATTGCAGTATCAGAAAATTTTAAATTCCAGGCCCGTATTAAAAAAAGTTGACATTTTCAATTTTTACATTTTTAACACCCTGTATATCAATTTTTTCAAAATATTATTTTTTTATTGGAAAGAGCATAAAGAATTGACCCTAACGGCATAATTTTCAAAGTTCCCGCACCCATCACTTGATTAGAATAAATGGTTGTTTTGTAAAAAATTTCAAAATGGTGCATATTTGGAAATTAGAAATTAAGAAAATAACAATAAAAAAGCAAAAACTGCTTCCGAAGTAAAAAAATAAATGTACTAAACGTTTAATAGTTTTAACGAGACTAAATTTTAGGGAACAACACAACAACAAATAACAAAGTAATAATAATAATAACAAAACTGCAAGTTAAAATCGACTGCTTAAAATCTAATACATAGAAAAAGTTTTAGCAAGAATTAATTTTAAGAGCACTTTAGCAGAACACTGTTATTTAAGAAGCTGTTCAAAATGCCCTCCATTGGCTTGTTCACATCTTCGTCTTCTGATGTTTAAATTTGACACTGCTTTTCTAATTGCGTCTGGGTTATTTTTTATTTCCTGAAAAGCATTAATAATTCGTTGCAAAAGCTGCTCCCGCGTGTTGATTTCTTCTGAATAAACCAAATTTTTCATATTCCCCCAGAAAAAAAAGTCCATAGGATTAAAGTCCGGCGACCTGGCTGGCCATAAATGGGGCCCTCCACGGCCTATCCATCTGTTAGGAAACGTAATATTTAAAAATTCAGATACAACCCTTGCAAAATGTGGTGGGGCCCCATCATGTTGAAAAAAGAGCCCTCTCACGTTAGCATTTTCATTCTGCATAAGTCCTGGCAAAATGTTTTGTAAAAAATTTAAATATTGATTTCCATCTAATCTTTCAGCAAAAAAGTGCGGCCCAATTAATTTATTATTTATTATACCTGCCCAAACGTTTATGGAAAATTTGTGCTGCGAATGCGATTGTCTGATGGCATGTGGATTTTCTAACGACCATACATGGGAATTCCTTGAATTATTTACACCATCTCTGGTAAATTGTGCTTCATCGGTCCAGAGGATTCGATAAAGACTCCTTTGGTGTCTACTGAGCCACTGGCAAAAGAGTAACCGGTTTGCATAATCGCCAGGTTCCAATCTTTGAACTTCTTGAACATGAAACGGATGCAAGCCTTCCTTTTGCAGTGTTACATTAACTCTTTTTTGCGGGATTCCTAGACGTGTCGCAATTTTTCGAGTAGATGTTTTGGGATTATCTTCAACAAGATTTAAGATATCTTCTTCCTCCTGAACTGGATGTCGTATTGGTTGATCAATATTATTGTCGGTGGGAAAATGTCCATGTTCTCCAGCAAATAAAAATACATTTGCAAATGTTTTGTGATATGGACATCTTCTACCCGGAAATCGCCTACGATATTCCCGAACAGCAGCTCTTCCATTACCGTTACAAAAACCGTATACAAAAATAATGTCGGCATATTCGGCATTTGAAAATTGGTAAGGCATCTTCAACAGAAAATTGCAATAATTGTTAACCGAATACTAACAAAGGTCAGACAACTGTCACATATCTGATAGTGACTTGAATTGTTGCTATGGAACAGTAACTCGATAGTCTTTGGTTTGTTTTTAAATGAGGCAAAGCCTACTTCACAAAGTTTGAAATTTCTGACTGTAATTTACGATTTTTTGTCGATGTCTAAAAAGCAATCATTATCTTGCAGTTTTGTTATTATTATTATTACTTTGTTATTTGTTGTTGTGTTGTTCCCTAAAATTTAGTCTCGTTAAAACTATTAAACGTTTAGTACATTTATTTTTTTACTTCGGAAGCAGTTTTTGCTTTTTTATTGTTATTTTCTTAATTTCTAATTTCCAAATATGCACCATTTTGAAATTTTTTACAAAACAACCATTTATTCTAATCAAGTGATGGGTGCGGGAACTTTGAAAATTATGCCGTTAGGGTCAATTCTTTATGCTCTTTCCAATAAAAAAATAATATTTTGAAAAAATTGATATACAGGGTGTTAAAAATGTAAAAATTGAAAATGTCAACTTTTTTTAATACGGGCCTGGAATTTAAAATTTTCTGATACTGCAATTTTAAGCGACAGATAGGTTACAGGTGTTGACCCAATATGAAAATTTTATACGGAGTGCATTAAAAAATATGACAAGAACAAAAAATTGCTGAAGTTCATAAAACACCCTGTATCTTATTAACTATCGACAATTGAACCATCAAAGATGGGTGATTAAGAACCCCCAAGGTATTCTTTGTCTTGTGTTGAAGTATGTTCATTTAGATCCGCGTCACCCTGTATATATATATATATATATATATATATATATATATATATATATATATATATATATATATATTCTTTAGCCATATATGATATATTTTTTTATAGGAGTTTTCTTGGGTATAGGCAATTTTTTTAAATCAAACATAAAATTTAAAAATTCACAACGTTTCGCACATTTGTGCAATACTGTGCTTCTTCAGGCTTTTAGACACTTGGAAGAGTGCGTTTGCATGATCTAGAAATGCTATATGATACAAGCATTTCTAGCTCATGCAAATGTACTCTTTCCAAGTGTCTAAAAGCCTGAAGAAGCACAGTATTACACAAATGTGCGAAACGTTGTGAATTTTTAAATTTTGTTTCATTTAAAAAAATAGCCTATACCCAAGAAAACTCCTATATATATATATATATATATATATATATATATATATATATATATATATATATATATATATATATATATATATATACTACATATATGGTGTCTAAAATCTGTGATGATACCCCTATTGCTATCTCCGAAACGGTAAAAGATACGAGGTTGGTCAAACCAGAGAAAATGTGCCATTTTTAGTCCTTATTCATTCTATTTATTCTCCATAGTTTCTTATCTACAGAAGATTTTTTAAAAATAGTCATAAATTTAATTCTTAAATATCTCGAAAACTATTATAGTTAGAAAAAAATTGTTTTAACAAAAATCACACGATTCTTTACCTTTTCTAATGTAACGTTATTGTTTTGTTTATACCATTTGTTTTTATTGAGCTACTGATACTAACTTGTAGTTTTCAAATACAGACCTGGACTTTTTGCTGCATTTTTGAAAGAATACTTCATACCCTTTACAACTGTGTATAACTTGAATATGTTTTCCGACGTTTTTATCAAGAATATCAACATCACCAGGATTTTCTATCAGTACGGACCTAGGATCTTCCATGTTAAGGAACAATTTCACAACCTATCGCAACCTGATGATGATGCTATTCTTCACCAAAACCTCCAAAAACATAATCAAGTGATGCATAGTTGTAGAGTTTATAAAGACAAGAGAATTTCTTTCAAAAATTGCAGCAAAAAGTTCAGATCCGTATTTGAAAAAAACAGGTTGGCATCAGTAACTCAATAAAAACAAATGTAATAAACAAAACAATACCGTTACTTTAGAGGAGGTAAAAAATCGTGTGATTTTTATTAAAACATTTTTTCTAACTTTAACAGTTTTCGAGATATTTAAGAATTAATTTTTTGACTTATTTTTAAAAAATCCCCTGTAGATAAGGAACTATAGAGAATTTGGCAACTCCGTCAACGGAATATATGAATAGGGACTAAAATGACACATTTCCTCTAATTTAACCGACCTGGTATCTTTTACCGTTTCGGAGATAGAAATAGTGGTATCAAATATTTTAGACACCCTGTATATATTTGAATTAGTGGGAAGTATTCGTAGATAATTAACGGATACAATAAACCCAAAAAGAATCACTAAATAGGGTAAATAGTGTGGAATAATGTCGGTTAAAAATAGGATTTGTCGGAAAAAATCAAGAAAATCCTAATTTTACCACTTAAATACGCTCCTGGATGACCCATTCGGTATTCATTTTACAGTGTGATTATCCCTTTATAATATAGTGTTGAAAAATTGGGAAAAAAATAGATAGGAAAAAATACAGAGTGATTCAAATCTAAATTTAATCGACGATTGCTCCCTTCCTATAGAGAATGAAGAAACTAAAAAATATGGATAACACATACTTTGACGAGCTCTTTCCGATGACGTATATTTGAATGACGTATATTTAATTTGAACGATTTTGACCCCACAAAAAATTAAAAACCGTGAAATATTTGAGTCAAAAATCTAAATTTTCAGTTTTTTTCCAAATATTTCCATTTTCCAGTGATTTCAGGTTTAGGTAAATGTATTGCAAAAAAAGTATTCGAGATTTTAAAGGTTCACTTATGAGTCCGTTTTTCGATCTGACGTTTTGTTTTCGAGTTATTAGGTATCAAAGAGGGGTCTGGAACTGGCATTTTTCGACCTAAAAAAATTCAAAAGAATTACTTGCCATTTTCTGATCCTCACCAGTTTCAGTGGAGTTCTGAAGCTCCGGGTCCCCTACAATCTCCGAAAATTTACATCGATTTAATTCACATTTGCGACCTGTACCCGATTTCAACGGAAATCGCGGAAATTTCGACTTTGACGTTTAATAGTTGCGAAACGAGACATCCTGTATAACTGAATTTTTTACCGAAGCTAGTTGAACTATTCCTCTATCTATTCCTCTATCAAAAAATTCGATTTCTCTCCCTCTGACTGTTTCCGAGAATATCAAACATGTTCGACTTTGGGTTAAGCTTTACGTTAACATGTAGATTTTTGCTGA
Organism: Philopedon plagiatum; assembly: GCA_963971165.1. Taxonomy (NCBI): domain Eukaryota; kingdom Metazoa; phylum Arthropoda; class Insecta; order Coleoptera; family Curculionidae; genus Philopedon; species Philopedon plagiatum. The sequence continues at coordinate 17,159,841 of OZ020196.1, read as the reverse complement.
TCTCCTGACGTCACTTTTCACTAAGGACAAATGGCTGCTTTTTAAATTGTAATAAATTATACCGAAAAGTAAACATTTTTTGTAGCTAAATTATCCTAGTAATTTTCTTCAAAATATTTTTTTTGGGTTTGTTATGACTTCCTTAAACGATTTATGCAATAAAAAAATTTGTGCATATTCCTTATTGGATGGTATGATTTTTATCATATTTTTGGATTCTAGGAGAAGTTCTAGACATATTTTGTATAACATACCCTATGCGGTTTTTCAATCGTTTTTGAAATATTTCAAATTAAAAATTATTTCGCATAAATATACTTTAAACGTAACTGTCCAGGTTGCGAACGAAATTCCTGCTACCTTTTTAAATTTTCTTCGTAGGTAAGTCAAAGTTAATGTCAAGGTTGACAATACTACTTTAGTCACCATGAATCTATAATTTTATTTTTATGCAAAATGAGTTATCCTAACGTTCATATTTAACATTTTTTCCCATCTTTAAAAATAAAAAAGGTATAAGGTCTGTTTACTTTTATTTGGATATCCGTGTAAACTTATATATGCATTGCTAATCTGAACAAACCCAAAAAGGACGACATGTGGAGGTTTTGCACAACTCTTCGTAGTTCTATTAAATTTATTTCAGAATTTAAGTTAAATAGAGTGATAAGTTCCCGAACTTATCACTCTATTTATTTTGCAGGGAGATGCAGCGGCAGGTCTGCTGACTACCAGGAACTTATTCCTAATGCCGTTTCATGCTTCTGAAGTATTTTCATCTTCACCTATTAAAATATTAAAAATTTTTGCATAAAAATAAAATTATAGATTCATGGTGACTAAAGTAGTATTGTCAACCTTGAGATTAACTTTGACTTACCTACGAAGAAAATTTAAAAAGGTAGCAGGTATTTCGTTCGCAACCTGGACAGTTACGTTTAAAGTATATTTATGCGAAATATTTTTTAATTTGAAATATTTCAAAAACGATTGAAAAACCGCATAGGGTATGTTATACAAAATATGTCTAGAACTTCTGGGTTTATTGTCTCCGTTAATTATCTACGAATACTTCCCACTAATTTAAATATATACAGCAGGGGTGGCCAACCGGTCGATCGCGATCGACTGGTCGATCGCGGCTATTAGTCCAGTCGATCGTGGCAAGGCAAAAAATATAAATATGTAGAACAGACTGTTGTGTACTGAACTATGCTGTTTCATTTAAGAATTCTAGAAGTATGTAATTGGTAGATCGCACAGGGTGTCGTCAGTGAACAGTAGATCTTGGGTCTAATCAAGTTGGCCACCCCTGATATACAGGGTGGCTAAAATATTTGATACCACTATTGCTATCTCCGAAACGGTAAAAGATACGAGGTCGGTTAAATTAGAGGAAATGTGCCATTTTAGTCCCTATTCATATTCCGTTGACGGAGTTGCCAAATTCTCTATAGTTCCTTATCTACATTATAATGGATTCAAATAGTGAACGGTTAACTGGTTTAAGTTTGGCTGTTAACGTTAGTATATCTGATATTCAACTTACGGAAGATTTTCGGCATGCTAAGAAAGAAATTTCTAATTGTGAAGTTGAACAATCTAGGGAATCCTAATCTGCCTTCATAACGAAGAGGGCAGTAAGGATATATGGGAACCCATATATACTTAGTGCCCTCTTCGTTATGACGGCAGTAATGTAGAAAAAAGTAAACGGAGCAAAAAAGAAAACAATGCAAACGTTGGTAATAAAACATACACGTCTCGTACTCGGAGAATATTCATAGGAAGATTAGAGGATGATAAAGAGGATATAGTGGATCTTACCGTACTGAGTGACGACGAAGAACCACCAGTTAGTGTGAAAAATTCGAAAAAGAGCAAAGAAAATAATAAGAAAAATAAAATATATATATCTATATATATATATATATATATATATATATATATATATATATATATATATATATATATATATATATATATATATATCGCTTGCTTGGGATTATAGCGTTCTATGTTACCATTTTCCAGAAATTCAGATTTTAATACCCCTTTAATATCCCAAGGCCCTATATTGCTTGCTCTTGCATCTCATGAGACATCCATGATTCTATGTAGCTCCCCCACTATAATGTATGTGGAAGAATTTTGCATGATTTTGTAATTTTCGAGAAGTTGTTTTTACCCTATAATTCCAAGCAAGCGATATATATATATATATATATATATATATATATATATATATATATATATATATATATATATATATATATATATATATATATATGGGTCATTCCATGTCAACCGGATCAGCGCTGCCGCCAAAATTTGGAGCCACTTAAAAATACGTATAAGGGCTCAATTTGACGGTCGGAAAATAAGCTTCAAAATGCCGTATGCGCTTTTGCAAAAATCAAGATGGCGACATCAATATGGCTGCCAAAACCTTGAAACTTTGGATCGATCAAGCGGATTAGGGCTGTCGTCAAAATTTTAGGTTATGAAACAATAGGTATAAGGGTTTAGTTTAGAGTCCAAACAAGAAACTACCAAGAGGTATAAACACTTTTGCAAAAATTAAGATGGTGGTGTAAATATGGCGGTTCTAATCATGTAATTTGCTAATGATGTATCAAAAAATACAATCTCAGGTCCAATGAATGAGACAAGTGAATGTTAAACCGTTCACAAGTAGCAAGTGAGCTTACGGATCAAAAAACTGGTTGACGGAACTCAAATCATACAATGGCGGATCCAAGATGGCGGGCTTTCGACCAAAACCCGATAGAAATGGCATTAAAATACCCGAATTGGTTTAAAAATCAGTTGCTAAGGATATGAATCTGAAAAAAGTATAATTTATTTCCTATGTGTAAAATGGCGAATGCAAGATGGCGGACGTTTGCCAAAATGTAGAAGAACCTGCTGCTTAAATTACCAAATCTGACGCAAATGGATAGGAAAGGATTTGTAAAGGCGCATATGCGTAACCCAATTAATTTTGAACTTACAAAATGGTGGATCCAATATGGTGGACGCAAGATCATACAAAATTAGGAAAAATACTAAATGGGCAGTATACTAACTCACCTGCTGTGAAAAACATACAAAGTAGCCAAGCATTTATTCCAACTTCTGATAATAAACTGGAGGTAAAAAGATACTCTGGTGCAAAAAAAAACTGTAATTACTATGCAATATGCAAGTCGTTGAGACTTTCTTTGTAAAATAAAGATAGTTGATTACTACTAATTACATTTAAAATTCCTAACCGGTTGATAACAGTCAATCTTCAAAAAATTGTTTTTGAAGAGATCCATGTCCACAAGACATTAAATGATAATTCCAGTTATGTCCGCAATCTTGGATCCTAGACTTTATAGCTTGGAATGAGCTACACCAATGTAGAGCTACGTTACCTTAAAAATCGCTATCAACCAATTTTTAGACAAATTTGATGGCCTTAACGGCATTTACTTTCGAGGTTTTCATATACGTCCACCATATTGGATCCACCATTTTGTAAGTTCAAAATTAATTGGGTTACGCATATGCGCCTTTACAAATCCTTTCCTATCCATTTGCGTCAGATTTGGTAATTTAAGCAGCAGGTTCTTCTACATTTTGGCAAACGTCCGCCATCTTGCATTCGCCATTTTACACATAGGAAATAAATTATACTTTTTTCAGATTCATATCCTTAGCAACTGATTTTTAAACCAATTCGGGTATTTTAATGCCATTTCTATCGGGTTTTGGTCGAAAGCCCGCCATCTTGGATCCGCCATTGTATGATTTGAGTTCCGTCAACCAGTTTTTTGATCCGTAAGCTCACTTGCTACTTGTGAACGGTTTAACATTCACTTGTCTCATTCATTGGACCTGAGATTGTATTTTTTGATACATCATTAGCAAATTACATGATTAGAACCGCCATATTTACACCACCATCTTAATTTTTGCAAAAGTGTTTATACCTCTTGGTAGTTTCTTGTTTGAGCTCTAAACTAAACCCTTATACCTATTGTTTCATAACCTAAAATTTTGACGACAGCCCTAATCCGCTTGATCGATCCAAAGTTTCAAGGTTTTGGCAGCCATATTGATGTCGCCATCTTGATTTTTGCAAAAGCGCATACGGCATTTTGAAGCTTATTTTCCGACCGTCAAATTGAGCCCTTATACGTATTTTTAAGTGGCTCCAAATTTTGGCGGCAGCGCTGATCCGGTTGACATGGAATGACCCATATATATATATATATATATATATATATATATATATATATATATATATATATATATATATATATATATATATATACATATATATATATATATATATATATATATATATATATATATATATATATATATATATATATATATATATATATATATATATATATATATATATATATAGTAGAAAAATGGAAGATAGTCCTCATTATTTTTATTTTTCATTCACGGCCTTTTCGCTGCACTAGCGAAGAAGTAAATCTTCGCATTTACATTTATTATATTATATATATATATATATATATATATATATATATATATATATATATATATATATATATATATATATATATATATATATATAGTTTTTAATTTTGTTTTCTTGGGGATTTAGTCCGTTGTGAGGCAAATAAAATGTGGTGTTTTTGGTTACATTTTATATTACTAACGTTTCGGTAATAGATATACCTTCATCAGAGTGCAGTAGCTGAAAACATTTTTTTATTTTAACAGTTTTTAGGTAATATTCTAGGAACTAGTTACTAAGTTTATATATAAGTATAAAGGTGTTACCTTTTATTAAAAATCCAAGGATTGGCACATTGTACTGCGAGGCACTTTATAAAAAATTGCACTTTCTGTTACTTTGAAGTTTTTAAACAGATAAGTCGGTATATACATATTTAGTCTAGCTTTATTAAATAGTAACTGAAAAACGCACATCTACTTTTGGCGAAGGGTCGTCTGACAATTTGGGAGTGTTTGCCAGATGTATCTATTTGGCTTAAGGGGTCCAATTATTGTTTTGAGGTCTATGTGTTTTTATTTATTATTTTTTAATTAATTAGTTATTAGTATTATGTAGCTTGTGAGAAGGGTGAGTTTATTTTATAATATTATGGTAAATTTTGTGAAGGTTTTTTGTGTCGGATTTAGCGTTTATAGCGTTTTTGTTTCTTTGGATTTCGATCATTTCAAGTATTTCTCGTTTTTTAGAATGATTTTCTGTATTTAGGATTTTTGTGTTTTTATAGTTGAAAGTATGTTGATTTTCGTCGCTGTGATGTGATAAGGCAGTCTTGTTTTTTTTGTCGAATTTGTGTCCATTTATTCTGTTTTTTAAGTGTTGGCTGGTCTGTCCAATATAAACGGCGTGGCAGTTATTGCATGGAATTTCATACACAACGTGAGTTTTTTTATCTTTGGGGATTGTTGATTTTAGCTTGCTGAAATTTTTTCTTAAAAGATTGTGGCCTTTGTGGCTGACAGTTATGTCGTGGTTTTTAAAAACGTTTTGAATTTTTTCTGATAGGTTAGGAATATATGGTAATGATAAGTAATTTTTATTATTTTTTGTTGTATGTTTGTTGTTTGGGTGTGTGTTGTAAAATTTGTGTATTCTTTCTTTAAAAATTTTGTTTATAAGCTGCTGCGGATAGTTATTTATTTTTAAAGTTTCTTTTGCTTTGTTGATTGCCCTTTCTCTAAATTCGGGATCAGATAGTTTTATGCTGCGGTCTGCGAGCCCAATAATAACGGTTTTTTTTTGGGATAGGGGGTGCTGTGAGTCAAAATGTAGGTATCTTGCAGACCAAGTTTTTTTAGTGTACCATTCTGTTCTTATTTTGTTGTTTTTATTGTATAGAGTTAGGTCAAGAAAGTTGATTTTGTTTTCGTTTTGTTTTTCTATTGTAAATTGTAGTTTGTGGTGGTAACTGTTAAATTTTTCTAGAATCAAGTTGCATTTATTTTTGGGTACAGCTGTTATACAGTCGTCGACATATCTGTAGAAAAAAGGTAAAGGGAAATCTAAGGGCGGGATTGTGTTTTCTTCGAGGTCTTCCAGGACGAGTTGGGCAATTACACTGGAAATTGAGGCACCCATAGCACATCCATCTATTTGTTTATAGAATTTTTTTTCATATTGGAAATATGTGGAGTTTAAGGTGATTTCAACCGCATTTAGAAATTCGTTTAGTGGTATGTCGGTGAAGGATTTTATTTTATCCCATTTTTTTGTTATTATTTCTTTTGTAAGATTGATAGGTATGTTTGTGTATAGTGATATAACGTCTAGAGATATCAGTAAGTGATCTTCGGGGATAATTATATTTTTAATTTTATTTTTGAAATCCATCGAATCTTTAATATAATAATTGTTTTTGTTTACAACGTTCTCTAAAATATTTTTTAAAAATTTGGAAAGGTTTTCAAATGGAGATTGGATGCACGACACTATGGGTCTAAGTGGAATATCCTCTTTGTGCAATTTCGGAAGTCCGTATATTCGTGGGGGTAGGGCGTTGTGAATTTTTAGTTTTTTTGCGGTGTTTGGTGATATAAAGGTTTTGTTTTCCCAATGTGTTATTATATCGTTGTTTTGTTTTTGGTATATGTTTGTTGGGTCGTTTCTTAATTCTTTATAGGTTTTGGAGTCTTGTAATAAGTTGGTCATTTTTTGTTCGTATTCGGTGGTGTACATTATAACAGTTTTATTGGTATTGTCGGGTACCAATACTTTTAGGTTTTTATTTTTCTTTAAGAATGTTTCTGTTTTTCGTGTTTTTCTGAGTAATTCTTTTTTTGTATTGTTTTTTGTCGCGTGATTAAAGTTATTTTTATAATTAGTTATAATGTTGCAGCAGGTCGACCTTAGTTCATCTTTTTTTTCATTGCTTAGATTAGTTAGTGAGGTTTCGATGTTGCTAATTATTTCAGCTGTGGGAATGTCTTCTTGTTTTTCGTAAGGTATTGCAAACTTTGGTTGCAATACCTTACGAAAAACAAGAAGACATTCCCACAGCTGAAATAATTAGCAACATCGAAACCTCACTAACTAATCTAAGCAATGAAAAAAAAGATGAACTAAGGTCGACCTGCTGCAACATTATAACTAATTATAAAAATAACTTTAATCACGCGACAAAAAACAATACAAAAAAAGAATTACTCAGAAAAACACGAAAAACAGAAACATTCTTAAAGAAAAATAAAAACCTAAAAGTATTGGTACCCGACAAAACCAATAAAACTGTTATAATGTACACCACCGAATACGAACAAAAAATGACCAACTTATTGCAAGACTCCAAAACCTATAAAGAATTAAGAAACGACCCAACAAACATATACCAAAAACAAAACAACGATATAATAACACATTGGGAAAACAAAACCTTTATATCACCAAACACCGCAAAAAAACTAAAAATTCACAACGCCCTATCCCCACGAATATACGGACTTCCGAAATTGCACAAAGAGGATATTCCACTTAGACCCATAGTGTCGTGCATCCAATCTCCATTTGAAAACCTTTCCAAATTTTTAAAAAATATTTTAGAGAACGTTGTAAACAAAAACAATTATTATATTAAAGATTCGATGGATTTCAAAAATAAAATTAAAAATATAATTATCCCCGAACATCACTTACTGATATCTCTAGACGTTATATCACTATACACAAACATACCTATCAATCTTACAAAAGAAATAATAACAAAAAAATGGGATAAAATAAAATCCTTCACCGACATACCACTAAACGAATTTCTAAATGCGGTTGAAATCACCTTAAACTCCACATATTTCCAATATGAAAAAAAATTCTATAAACAAATAGATGGATGTGCTATGGGTGCCTCAATTTCCAGTGTAATTGCCCAACTCGTCCTGGAAGACCTCGAAGAAAACACAATCCCGCCCTTAGATTTCCCTTTACCTTTTTTCTACAGATATGTCGACGACTGTATAACAGCTGTACCCAAAAATAAATGCAACTTGATTCTAGAAAAATTTAACAGTTACCACCACAAACTACAATTTACAATAGAAAAACAAAACGAAAACAAAATCAACTTTCTTGACCTAACTCTATACAATAAAAACAACAAAATAAGAACAGAATGGTACACTAAAAAAACTTGGTCTGCAAGATACCTACATTTTGACTCACAGCACCCCCTATCCCAAAAAAAAAACCGTTATTATTGGGCTCGCAGACCGCAGCATAAAACTATCTGATCCCGAATTTAGAGAAAGGGCAATCAACAAAGCAAAAGAAACTTTAAAAATAAATAACTATCCGCAGCAGCTTATAAACAAAATTTTTAAAGAAAGAATACACAAATTTTACAACACACACCCAAACAACAAACATACAACAAAAAATAATAAAAATTACTTATCATTACCATATATTCCTAACCTATCAGAAAAAATTCAAAACGTTTTTAAAAACCACGACATAACTGTCAGCCACAAAGGCCACAATCTTTTAAGAAAAAATTTCAGCAAGCTAAAATCAACAATCCCCAAAGATAAAAAAACTCACGTTGTGTATGAAATTCCATGCAATAACTGCCACGCCGTTTATATTGGACAGACCAGCCAACACTTAAAAAACAGAATAAATGGACACAAATTCGACAAAAAAAAACAAGACTGCCTTATCACATCACAGCGACGAAAATCAACATACTTTCAACTATAAAAACACAAAAATCCTAAATACAGAAAATCATTCTAAAAAACGAGAAATACTTGAAATGATCGAAATCCAAAGAAACAAAAACGCTATAAACGCTAAATCCGACACAAAAAACCTTCACAAAATTTACCATAATATTATAAAATAAACTCACCCTTCTCACAAGCTACATAATACTAATAACTAATTAATTAAAAAATAATAAATAAAAACACATAGACCTCAAAACAATAATTGGACCCCTTAAGCCAAATAGATACATCTGGCAAACACTCCCAAATTGTCAGACGACCCTTCGCCAAAAGTAGATGTGCGTTTTTCAGTTACTATTTAATAAAGCTAGACTAAATATGTATATACCGACTTATCTGTTTAAAAACTTCAAAGTAACAGAAAGTGCAATTTTTTATAAAGTGCCTCGCAGTACAATGTGCCAATCCTTGGATTTTTAATAAAAGGTAACACCTTTATACTTATATATAAACTTAGTAACTAGTTCCTAGAATATTACCTAAAAACTGTTAAAATAAAAAAATGTTTTCAGCTACTGCACTCTGATGAAGGTATATCTATTACCGAAACGTTAGTAATATAAAATGTAACCAAAAACACCACATTTTATTTGCCTCACAACGGACTAAATCCCCAAGAAAACAAAATTAAAAACAATATATATATCAACAGTCCAAGAACCTGCCAAAAATACATATATATATATATATATATATATATATATATATATATATATATATATATATATATATATATATATATATATATATATATATATATGAGGGGATCAAAGCTGAAGTGGACCAAGTCCATAAAAGGTGATTTTGAGAAAACCGCAGTTAAAGATTTCTATCAAATATTAAATAATAAATTTTAGTAAAATCATTGTACCACATGACAAAATCATAACCCACCTTTAACTTAAATGTGTATACTAGTTTTTAGCTTATAAAAAAATTTCTTGATCAAATAAATGTATTTTTCTATCATTATGCTGGACTTGGTTCATTTTTCCAGTGAAAAATTTTAAAAAAATGTAAGTCAAGAGAAGATAACGTTAGAAATAATCATTTTTAATTTGAAAAATTAAGGTTTTACAACTTTAGAAATTAAACATTTCAACTAAGGATGATTAATCATTGTCACAATCGAAAATTATTTCGTCTTCAGCGAGTTCGGCTGGTTGTGGTGCACCTCTTGTTGAACTAACTTGAGGTAAGTTCTTAAAATATCCGTAATGTACAGGGGGGATATAAGGCAGAAGATTAATCATATCCTTATTTTTGGCAGGAGTTACAGGTCGTCGTGAAGTATAAAGACAGTCTTGGTGGACGTGATTCAAAGATGTAATTTTTCTTTTCGCACCACCAGTTTTTTCCAGGTCTAAAATACGAAATGGCGAAAAATCTGTGAGGGTTTCCTTACACCTTATTTTAAACTCATCACCCCTTTGAAAGCGAACCCAGCGAATTTTTAGCCAATTAACAGGAAAGTTATCTATGTCTTTTTTTCTATTTGTAATAGCATTCTCCAATGCCGATGTACTTAAAAATTCATTCCGTTGTATCTGAATTGTTTTAAAACGAGGCTTCTTTCTTTTTGCGTTCTTTATAATCTCAAACCAATCTTCTGGAATGAAAATATGTTGGTATTTTTTAATCGATGATTCTATAATACCAAACGCCGAGTCGTTGGGGAGAAACGAATGCCCAGAAACTAAAAATTTCAGGTCAATCGTCTCCACAGTCATCGTAGGATTTTGGACAAGTTTAAGAAGCATTAGAGACCACTTAATGTTTCGATTCTGACATGTACAAGACTCTGAAAACAAAATAATATTCTTATGATTAGCAGCATTTTCTTTAAGATGCTTGCAGATACAATAAGCTACTTCCTGAGAACCTCTACCACCCTCGGTTTCATCCCAGACATGCATAAAACCTGTTTTCGTATTAAAGCAGTGTATTCCAAAATTATAGACATATAAATTCATGTTTAAAACTAAAACACCACAAAAAGTAAGCAAAGATAATATTTTTGAAAAACCAAACTTGCCAGTAATGCACGTGCAATTATCAAAATAAAAATAATGGACTTGGTTCACTATAGCACGGAGCATTTCTTACCGATTTTCACTGCCATAATGGTATTAGCTCCATCTATCGGCGAAAATAATAAGACTGGACTTAGTTCATTGCAGCACAGAAAATTAATACGATTTACAATATTTTTGCGTGTTTAGGTCAAAAAATTCAATTTATGGACTTGGTCCACTTCAGCTTTGAGCCCCTCATATATATATATATATATATATATATATATATATATATATATATATATATATATATATATATATATAAGGAAAATGCGTACTTAAAAGTTATTTCTTTATAACTGCGGGAAAAATCAGCACTACAGTAGTACAAACCAACTTTTTGCAGTTATTGCTAATATCCCACAATTTAGTTTATATAATTGTGGTAAGTATAGAAAATAATTATCAATAAAAATGTGAATTTTGTCGGAGTTTTAAAAATTTTAAATAAAGAGACTCTGTTTAGCGTTTCTGCTTGACGGAGAAAGATGAACTGAAACACAAAAATCATAAAAGGAAAATCATTTCTTGCTATACTTATTAAACCATATTACCTATTTGCGACGACGCGACGTGGATCGATCTACTGTTCTTAAATTTTGTTAATACACTACCCCAATTATTAATTAATGCACCACAATAAGTTTATCATAATTTTGGTAGCGAATTTTTTCTGACTTCTTAATCCGACTGTAAAAAACTTTTTGTTTCGTTGTAGGTTCATTCTTTAGGAAAGTAAGTATATCAGTAGTATTTGAAAAAAAAAACAATTTTGTACAGTATACGGGGGTTTAACAATAATGTTGTTTTTTCCGTAAAGTTTGTAGCTCCCTGTAGATTAGACTAGTCATAACTGCGAGTCACATTCACAACTAGACTGTAGCATCATCTATTCTTAACATTTTATTTTTTAATTTACTCTGATCTCTCAGTTGTTGAAGCAGATACGGGGTTTTTTATGGGCGATGTTGTTTTACTTAATGTACTGTGAAAAATAACAAATAATAATTACCGAATTATTTTTTTTAAGAAAATACAGCAATTATTATAAACCAACAAAATTTAAACTAACACATACAAGAACATAACCTTAACATAGTAAACCTTAAAGATTAAACAATATAGGTACAGTAATAGAGAATTAAACGGTTTAGAATTCTAAAAACTAGAAAAACAGCGTTAGTGTCAGTTCTTAGCCACATACCAAGGCAAGGATGTCCCAGAAGTATTCAAGGGGATTTAAGTCCGGACTTCTTGCAAGCCACACCATAATATTTACACCTACTTCGTGGATGCAATTTTCTTTTTTTTTAAGTGCATTAAGCAAAAAACATCACACTTTAAGAAACCCTGTATCTGCTTCAATAACGCAGAGATCAGAGTGAATCAAAAAACAAAATGTTAAGAATAGATGATGCTACAGTCTAGTCGTGAATGTGAATCGCAGTTAGGGCTGGTCTAATACACAGGGCCCTACAAACTTTAGGGAAAAAACAGCATTATTGTGAAACCTCTGTATAATGTACAAAATTGATTTTTTTCAAACAATATTTGTATACTTACTTTCCTAAAGCATGAACAAACGACTTAAAAAAAGTTTTTACAGTCGGAGGTCAGAAGAAAATCGCTACCAAAATTATGATTTAAATTCGGTGTGGTGCATTAATTAATTGGAGTAGTGTAGAATAATATGAGAAGTAACCAATGATATCAAAGTAAAAGCTCTCACTGCCCAGCAACAAATCAATGGGCAAAATTAAATCTAAAAACAAACAGTAAATCACTAACAGAACAAAAATAACAAAACTATAATTATAATAAAAACTTAACAACCGGATGTTTAAAGATAAGAAAACATGTTCATTTTACCGATAACGTTATTATTAACGTTCCGGTAAACGTGAAAAGAACGACACCTAAAAATACGGTAAGATACCGTAGAATCTTTCGTCATACTATGGGCTCTTCTCGTTTAAAGTTAATATTCTGGGACGCACAGAAATCCCTGGTCAGGGGCAAACAATTAAAATAAGAACATATTTTACAATCATATACAGGGATGATATAAAAAAGTAATACTAAAATTATAAACAGTATAAGAGCCGTTAGCAGGCAGACCCAAATTAAGAACACTTTCTTGTGACGGTCGTATGCGCCGAAAGATACGAAAGGCAGAAGGGCGTAACTCAGGAGGAACCCAAACAAGAAACCGAATAGATGGGCGTAGTTGTCTACCCAGGGTAGTAAGCCGATGAGGAATAGGACCATGGTGATTGAGAGGAGTTTACCTAAGGCTTGGTTCGGGTGTTTCAACATCGGCCAGGAGTTGAGTACTTCTACGATGAGGCAGGCTAGGAGGCCGAATTGGGAGCCGGCTGGACCAACCTGGAACAAAAAAAAAGAGATGAGTTAGTTTATACAGATTTATGAAAGTTTCAAAAATATCAATGTAAAATGGAGCCAAGCCCCGCGACTGTTTAACCGTAAAAAATAGTGAGCTCAGATGTAGAGCCAAGTTTAACATTATTGCTATTTACTACATCCGAAAGTTTTCATTTTACAAGTTTCCCAAAAGGTTAGTCATTCTACATCTTCAACCAAAACTGAGTTGAAATACAAAGTTTTATCTCCAGTACAATTTTTGGCTATTAAACTATACAGCTTGTTCAAAATGAAATTGGCACTATTGCTAACTTTCTTATTATAAGAGCTACGAATTGGGCTAAATTGGCCAAGTAGCGTATTTTTTTACGCTGATTGTTATGCTGATATCAAAAACAAACAATTGAACATCAGAATCACGTACGTGATATTAACAAAAATGTATTGTTTTTGAAATTGAATGCCTTATATCTAATAGAGAGTGAAATTCTAAACAAAATTTGTCTTAAACTACTTATCGCTAAAACTAGTAATAACGAGATATTAACATTATTTAACAATTAAATACAATTTTCCATTTATTATCGCAGGCGACCGGGTACCGTATTAAGCGATCTTCCTCGACAATTATCCACAGGCGGCCATCACAAAAACAAACTTAATACATGCAGATGTGATCAATGATTTACAATTATGCTATTTATAGTGACGAATTTTAAAAAAGAATAAAAATGACATACATTTTCTGTTGTAATTTCCAAGACAACTAATTGAAATTTTAGTTGCCATTATCAAAGATAAAAATATTATAAACTCAAATCACGTGTTCAAACACACCCCCTTCTAATTCTGCACGTTTTCGAACACATTTCAAAACGTTTCTTGTAATTTTCAAATCGATTCTCCCATCGATGTTATTGATAATATTAATAATAGATTCTTTTAGTTCATCAACATTATTGTACTATTTTTCAGAATTCCCCAAAAATAAAAATCGAGAGGAGTAATGTCTGGTGAATGTGGATACGCCATAAAATTGGACCGCGTGTAACTAACCGACGGCGTCCAAAAAGTTCAGTAAGTAAATTGGCAGCAACGTAGGTATTGTGCAGCGGCGCACCATCTTAAACCATTAATCAGAACTACATGCATTAATTTTATTTTTATGATGGCCGCCTGTGGATAAGTTGTCGAGGAAGCGGAGGAAGAACATTTATATATTTTCTCTATGAGGAAGAACGTTTAATACGGTACACGGCCGCCTGCGATAATAAATGGAAAATTACATTTAAATGTAAATATCTCCACTATTATTAATTTTAGCGATATGTAATAAAACAAAAATTTGTTTAGAATTTCACTCTTTATCAAACGGTTATAGCAGATTAATTCCATTTAAAAAAAATATTTTTTTGTTAATATCACATGATTTTCATGTTCAATTGTTTTTTTGACATAAGCATAATAATCAGCATAAAAAATACATTTACTAATTTACTCGAATTCGTAGCTGTTATAAGTAATAAGAAAGTTAACAATAGTGCCGACTTCATTTTGAATAGGCTGTATACTCGTACAAAGAACTTTGTATTTCAAATCACATGTTTCAAACTTGTAAAATTCTAACTGTCTTACCTAATAATTACTCCATATGAACCTATAAACAAAGAACTCTGTATTTCAAGTTACATGAAGTCAGTTTTAGTTGCAGGTACGGGTTGACTAAACTTCTGACAAACTTGTAAAATACAAAGTTTTATACTCGGTACTTACTGGATATGAAACTATAAAGTATGTCCACGGATGGGGCTTAGAAGAAGCCAAATGGACCAAATTTTGCAAGTTACATAAAAATATCACTCTTAATAAAAGTTTTTGCTTGTAAAATATATAATTTTTTATACAGGGAGCATAAAAAATACGAAAACGTTATTTTTTGTAAGAGTAAACATACCTTGTTTATCATTTTCAAGCAAAATAACAAATATGAAATATGTTTTAAATTTAACCCGAAGCCGAAGAACTAGTTTCCACATCAATAATGACACCTATGGACTTGTTTGTCAATGTATTTATTAAATGAAGCAATTATTTAATTCAAAATACTTCTTATTCAAGTGCAATTTTTTAATAATACGAACATTTAAATAAACTTAAAAGAATATGATATAAACCAAGCAATACCATAAATATATGAAAATTCAAAAACTCCACCGCATATTCAACACATTTTTCTAATTGCTCCTTAGATATCTGAAGGAAATTCTGATTTCTTCTTCGGATATTGAACGAACAGTCTGAGTAATTCTGCCTTTTAGCATGTCAATATTCTTTGGTATTGGAGTGGCATAAACAATTTGTTTTAAACGGCCCCATAGAAACATATCGGCAAGTCGGTGTAGCTATTCTATTGCCTCGCGAGCGCAATGTGCTGGACAATCATCTTGTTGAAAATACATTTTTTGGAGAAAATTGAATGGCAAATTTTCGAGTTCATCGCTAAAAAATGTATCCAGCATTTCTAAGTAAGATAGGTATTCTATTGCAGGTGTTATTAAAAAAATATCGGTCTATAATGCCATGGACAGATATCGCGCACCACACGTTCACTTTTGTAAAATATTGTCTTCGCCTCATTAATCTAAATTCGGGGTTTTCTCGAGACCAGTACCTGACATGCTGGGTTAGTAGAAAATGTACATTCATCAGAAAAGATAATAAATTTATAAAAATGAATATTTCCACTTAAAATTTGGTCTCCCACCCGCTTCCTCCCTCTTCCAATGTCCGGTTAAAGTGGGGTTTGACCCGAAATAATTTATTTTCTTTTAAGATCATCTCAATATGAGCTTTTTTCGCAACTTCTAGAAGATGTTTAGCACGATTTTTAAGCGACATCACAGGAGTTTCTCTAACAGACTGAAGAATTAAAACTGGCAGCATCGTTTTGGTCATATTTCTTCTTCTTCTTCTTCTTCTTCTTCTTCTTCTTCTTCTTGAGATTCAAAATCGAACCAGTTCTTTGAAACTTTTTTTAATTGTGTTGTAGGTTGTCATTTCAGTTATTGGGATTCCTACAAATTTCTCGCTAAATTGTTCCATGATGTAGCGGAATGATACCTTGGCCGTCCCCATAACACTGGACTATAAAAATCCTTTGTTTACTAGATAGCATTTTGATGAGATTGGAGTATTTTCAATTAAATAATTGTTTCATTTAATAAAGCCCTTGACACACGTGTCCATAGGTGTCATTATTGTTTAATATGTAGAAACTAGTACTCTGGGTAAAGTTGTGAGAGAGAATAGTTGGGACTTTAAAAAATATGATAAAACTCGATATTTTTAACATTTAATATTTTTAATGAAATCTTGTGGGTACTTCGGCTTTAATATAAAACATATTACTTATGTGTTTTTTTTGACAGAAAATTTTAAACAAGGTATGTTTACTCTTACGCAAAATAACGTTTTCGTATTTTTTATGCTCCCTGTATAAAAAAATAAATTTGTCATAACGTGAAACTGATTTATTTTACAAGAAAACACTTTTATTAGGAGTGCCATTTTTACGTATCTTGTGGTCCTTTGTCCTCTTCTAAACCCCATCCGCGGACATACTGTATACAAAAACATTGTATTTTATAAGTTTTTCAAAAGTCTAATGTCTTTAAAATATCGCGTATCAACTTTACTTACATCTGCTCGGTATGGGACGAAAATTGCACTGGCCAAATTGCCAGCAACTCCAGATCCGATGTAAATAATACTAATTCTCAGCGAGCCAGTCAGTTTCTCCAGATCTCTCATTAAAAAATACTGGACCATAACCGTAATGATTAACTGTAGAATGCCTGCGTGCAGGAATAGTGACGTCCATAGTCGGTAAAATTGATCTGGTATGTCCGGAAAGTAGAAGGGAATCATGCCGCAGACATCGTTGAGACAAGAGACCTGAAACACACAAAAAGTTACTTAAAATCCCATTATATTAGGATGTCGTACCCAATATGTATAGATTTAGTAGTATAGTACAAAGTAAGAAGCATGCAAGAAAAAGTCACGATCTTCATAACTGACAGATACCGCAATGATTTCCTTCTCTCTCATATTTTGCAAAGTGGGGATCAGAGGCGTCTTATGAATTATTATTTATTCTTATCATTGAATCAGAATCGAAATAAAATCCGTCCCATCAACATGCTTCTCTTATCATTGCGAGTGCCTCTCCGATGATGCCGAATGTACAATATGGTCAGATTGTAGTGTGATGACAAGAGCATGAGAGGACGAACTGGCATGTTCGTAACTTGATTCGGATAGCTAAAAGGAACTTTTTATTTAGCTAATAGTGTTTTTTTTATTTTGAATTATAAGATTCTTATATTTATATAAAGTTATAGTGATATTTGAAGAAAATTTGTACATATACATATTTTTCCACTTTGAATAAACTTTTAACATGTCTGTTAAAGTAGGTATACGAATATATGTAATGTAATATGATAAAATGGTCTAGTTTATACAGTGCCATACATAAAGTTGGCACTATAATAGTAAACCCTTATTTCTGACTTCTCAGAAAATTCTGTTTTTGGCACGTATAAAATACGTTTCTGGTGTTATCAAAATTTAAAGTTAATTATAGCAACAACATTCAAAATTAAAATTTCTGGGTTAGAACATATTGTTTGGCTTTTACGCAAAAAATACTAATTACATAACAATTATAAAAGACAATTCTATGTCGTTAGTATTGGAATAACTATATCTGGTCCCACACAATACTTTAGACATTAATTGCTTATTAAAAAAAAATCTTTATGATCATCTACGAATATCTAAATTTACATAGCAAAAATTGAAGTTAATAAAGTAGCAAGAAAAATGAAATCTTTTAAAATACAGAATTGTAAAAAAAATTAAAATTATCATAAAATGATATCAAAAATTTACTTACAATGTCAACAATCCTGTTGACAATATATTGTTTCGGCCTTTTTGGGCCTCGTCAGCCCAGGAGTATGAGTCCCCTAAGCTAATCTTTATCTATTTTTATTATAACAGAGAAACACATTTATGAAAAAAATATTGTCAAAATGACTTATTACAGTAGATCTTATTGTTATATTGCTTGGTAAAATACCTTAAAAAATTAAAAAATTCTGGCCATATGTCTTTTATAATTGTTATGTATTACTAATTTTTGCGTAAAAGCCAAACAATATGTTCTAGCTGAGATTATTCGCAAAAAATAAAATTAAGCTTAAACAAACCATACCTGTATGGCCACAATTTTTAATTTTTTTAAGGTACTTTACCAACCAATATACCAATAAGACTTACTGTCGTTATAAGTCACTTTGACATAATATTTTTTTCATAAATGTGTTTCTCTGTTATAATAAAAATAGATAGAGATTAGATTAGGGGCCTCATATTCCTGGGCTGACGAGGCCCAAAAAGGCCGAAATAATATATAGGAAATGATTTTTTCCATATGACGCGAACTTTATGGATGCCGCTGTACATATAAAGTAATAAATAATAAATCCACGCAATCATTGAATCATTAGTTTTAATTTTTGCAATACTTTTTGATCCAATAATTATTTAATTAAAAAATCCTTGTTTAAAGGGACTAAGCCACTGGTATATCGATTTCCAGCAACTAAGTCAGGAATATTCTAAAACGAGACAGAGCAAGCGTGATGTTTTCATGCCTATGGCGCTCGTGGATTTTCCTTGCTTGATTCTTACTTGACCGCCGGCTACTTTACAGGCATGCAAAATTAATCGGACAAACAAAATTTTGTTCAAATTCAATCTCAAATAACTTTTTAACCTTTGCATCAATTTCGATAATATTTTTGTCGAGTTGTAGGTACTTTCATTGTTATCATTCTCGACTGTCGATTTTGCAAAAAGTTCGAAAAGATTTGTTGTTATACAGGTTATAACTAAAAGGTGCATTTTGTCCTAAAGTTCTGAACATCCTGTGGAAAAATTTGACTACTGAATGATGTATCTTAAAATTACATTATTGTCATTGTGACTGCATAATATATAAGTAAAAAACATATACAACAAAGAATCTAAAAATTATAAATTTGAACTAAATCAGAGACGTGTCCACCTTCTACTTCCAAACATTCTTCTCATTCTTCTTTTCACAGCATCAAAAACATTGATACGGGGCAGTTGTTAATCTCCTGAAATTTATTTGTAATTCTAGCCCGTAGGTCTTCTAAATTTTCACAAGGAGTTTTGAAAACCGAGTTTTTAATGCGTGGCCATAAAAAACAGTCGTACGGTGTGAGATCGCAGGACCGTGGTGTCCACCTAACTGGCATATTACGACTAATGATTCGGTCTTCGAAGAAATCTTCCAAGAAACTTAAATTATCAAGAGTTAGGTGAATTGGTGCGTTGTCCTGCTGGAAGTGGCCTTGTCGCATCTCTTCATCGTCTAATGCATTTCCAAAATTTCCAAAATTTCATTACGGTATCAAGCCGAATTGAGGTCCCTTAAAAAAACTGTCCAATTAACCTTCTTTTCGATATGGCCGCCCACACGCCAACTTTCCGTGAATGCAGAAGCTTCTCTATAAAGAAATGAGTATTTTCAGAACCCCACATTCTCATTTGTTGAGAATTTACATAACCAGAGGTAAAACCATGCCTCGTCAGTAAAAAAGCTTTTTTAAATACGTTTTCATTATTATGCATTATGCAAATTACCCTTAAACCACTCTGAAAATTGCATTCACTCGGCTTGTCGTTTGGTAACAATTTTTGAACTGAGCTTAGACGATAAACGTGCATATGCAGGTCACATTTCAGGATTGTATTGCAGTTCCGCAGGATACATTTGCTTGCTGCTTAAACGCCGAATAGGGGTTTGTGGGTATTCATTAATTTGCCTTAATTCTTCTAGTTTCTGTGTAGTGCGAACTACTACTGGGTATCCCACTGCCTTCCTTTCTATTCACACTTCCTGTTTCTCTAAAAAAAAGCCACAGATCTAGTCCAAAATTGGAGAAACTGGTCGAAATCCATGACTATCTGTGGAAATTCTGTTTGAAAATCCTGAATGGTGTCCTATGCTGAATAAACCCACTAGCCATCAACCCTTCTACCATATCTAAAGTAACTTTTGATCATAAAAGCCTTTTGTTCTGCCGTGATTGCTATATTTAATTTTCTTAAAAATAAAAACTTCAGAACTTATCAGTTCTATTTTTCATTCACCTATACCTTTTACCTATGTTACCTTTCAAGAGTAAGAAATAATTCAAGAGATCCTTGATTGATTCCACGGCATACTATGAGGACGTTTTTTTTATCCTATGTTAGATTTAAACTTTAAAAATGTTGAAATAACACTGACAGTTTTTTTAAAATTACTGTAATGGTACCTGCGAGCACAGCGACGCCTCCTCATGAAACGTCCCCCTCACGAAGTCGCAGTACTCCCTCGTAGTAATTCGGCATTGTCCGTGAATTCCGATACAGCACGGGTGCCCGATCACCTCACAAACCATGTGCTCGGCAAGCTTGTCACGTGGTCCGCCTTTGTCTCTCCGATTGGCCACAGATTGCGAGATCTGATGGTTCGTTTTGCGGCAGATCGGCCATTTTGTGATGTCGTCGGGCCATTCGTAGGGGTGGACACTGGCAGGTGCATCACAATATCTATAAAATGAGAGAGAATACAATTTTTTGCTTTGCAGTAATTGATTTTAAAAAGTCTTCGTCTTAATGACACAAGACAAATTTAGCTGTGCAAATACCTACTTCGGATCTAAGCCGCAAACTGATCCAGATATTCTCCCACCGGGTCCGGCGTCTCCTGATGTCCACTTTTTCCACGTCGAAATGGTTTTCTGTTAAAAAATCAGTAATTTTATACTTATTGATTTCCTCTGGGAGAAACGTATTATTTTTAAACCCTAATGTATTCTTATATGTAGCAAATTGTTTTCAATGAATTTTATTGACGAAGGCATTACAAATTTCGTTTATTATATTTATTTTATTATGTACTCAGGGTGGCCACCAAAATATCCTATTCAAATTCCATGACTTTTCCGGGTTTTCCATGACCAAGTACCCAAAAATTCCATAACCAACATAACATGTCAAATTAACTACATATAAAAATTATTTTTTTTTAGATTTTTCTAGAGTTTTGGAAAAGTAATTTATCTACCAACGTGCGAAGAGAACCTGCACGTTAATCGTTTTATAGCTAAGTAAAAAAGCTCGTTTTAAGCTCTTTCGTTGACCGATTGCCTGCAATAAACTATTATCACCACCAGCTGTAATAAAACCCGCAAGAACTGTAAACAGGCCCTAATAAATAACGGATAAAGATAATTTTAATATAATCAGTAAATGATCTGAATAAAGTATTTTTTTAAATGGTTTAATAATTTCAAAATATTTTAGTTTAGTTCCTATCGGTTTGGTAAACCGTGCAGTTGTTATATTATTATGATTTCGATCGTTTTTTTTATTCTGAACGTACTAAAAATGTTACAGCAGGACAAGCCTCCGGAGAGTACCTATTATCTCAAATGGGTTTTACATCAATTCTTCAATTAAATCTGTAATTAAATTTAAGTAATAATTTTTTATTGTAAAAATAAATCGAATGACATAAATCAATAAACAATTTTTAATCATTCGTAATTTAACAAGATTTTAGTTTTTCAAAAATTATTCCTAATTTAAACCAGTCCGATTCTGGATTTTGAAATATTTATATTTAGATGTATTGAGGTACCCAAGTGGCGTGTTACAGTTTATTACACAAGGGTAATGTCACTTTTCACCCTACAGAAAAAAAAGTAGTTCTTTCTTTATTAATGGGGAATATGGGTTCGCAGTTAAATTGCTTCAGTCAAAAATTGAAAACTATGTTGGAGCAGTAAAATATCGTATAATACGCCAAAAATGAAAAATAAGTTTCCAACTTCAAAAATTTAGTCCATATTATTTTAAAGATACTTGAATATATAGAATAGTGCATGATAACACCAAATCCAAGTATAATATTATACATTACTGACGTCGAGTTTTGACAAAATAGACATGACAAAAATGATTCTAAACGTCAATTAAATTTATTACATGGTTAAATCTTTTGTGCAACCGAACGTAAGTATAACGGTGTATAACGCTCCACGTTCTATTTAAACTATTTTAAAACCGTTTTTAGTGAGAATGATTATATGCCTCTTCGTCTGGTCAGTTTATTTAAATGAGTAAAAAAGAATTCTTTTCTAGAAATTATTTTCACTATTAGTGAAATCTTTTCAGATTAAATCCATATCTTTCGACATTTTTTTATATTTCAATTTCTTCTCCAGGACTTTTCCATGACTAGCTATATTTCATGACTTTCATGACTTTTCCAGAAAGTGCCCACCCTGTGTACTAATAGTTTTTAATGTTACTTCTTTAATTAAAACTACACAACAAAGCAAAAAAGAAACTACTGAAAATTGTCATTTTTTTTGTATATCGATCAGAACTATTACTGCCAGGAGAAATATTTATCTCATGTCTTGTCCTTTCTATTCTTAGTGATCTCTACAATTGACAATGATATGTATATGGTGTCATATACAATTGAAAAATGTAAAATTCTGTACATGCTGCATTGAAAAACTCATTTTAAAATTGTAAGCATTTAATGTAGTCACGTTAGTAGATTCGGGATAAAAAAATAGGCTAGATTTATCATACACCAGTTGGGTTTTTGCAGCGGCGTGCAGTGAGTTTTCAAAGTTGTATATCTCTGTTACTACTTACAGGAACCGTACCAAATTTAGGGGTTTTAATAGTGAGCCCACTGGGAATGTTTTGGTAAAGAAAAAAAAAACATATTGTAATTTGCCAAAAAAGTTGAATTTTTGCTTTGCCTACCCTGGGAAAAAAATGAACACGTTTAGGTATTTTATTTATTATTTTTTCTAAACAAATTTTACATCATTTTGTCGAGAATTTTTAAATTTTAAGAGAAAAAAATGTGTTAGTAGCAAGTTATAGTCATTTGATTTTTTTTAAACTATATTTTAGGTTTAAAAAAATTCAAATGACTATAACTTTCTACAAACACATTCTTTTCTCTTAAAATTTAAAAATTCTCGACAAAATGATGTAAAACTTGTTTAGAAAAAATAATAAATCTAATACCTAAACGTGTTCAGTTTTTCTTTTCAGGGTAGGCAAAGCAAAAATTCAACTTTTTAGGCAAATTACCAAATGTTTTTTTTTCTTTACCAAAACATTCCCAGTGTGCTCACTATTAAAACCCCTAAATTTGGTATGGTTCCTGTGAGTAGGAACAGATATATACAACTTTGGAATTTCACTGCACGCCGCTGGGTTTTTGGTTTGGATTTGACAATTATGGTTTTAATCTGACAAGTGTCAGAATAAGATAAAGTTGTGACATAACAAAAATGTAACTGACGATAAATAGTATATTGTACAACGAGCATGGAAAGACATGCATTTCCTACGAGTATGACGTTTGCAGCACGAGCCGCAGGCGAGTGCTGCAAATCATACGAGTAGGAAATGGTCATTCCATGCGAGTTTTACACTATACTTTTTCTACGAATGTTACTGTTACATAAAATGGGATTAGTAATATTTTTCTTTTTAAGATGTCAAAATAATAATTGTCATGTACTTTTTATTTGCATTGTCTGCGTTGCTATGCGATTACTATGGCGTGTTGACGCGGCGCCGGTCAACGCCACCTTTGTAAAAATAGGCTAAAAATTATTTCTGCTGCGATTTAAATAAGTAGGTAGGTAAGCCCAACCGGCAAAAAAATTACTCGGGTCGTATAATAATTTTCTGTCAATACTTTAAATAAACTGCCTGTGAAACAATGATGGACAAAATATAGTTCATGTGGTCGGCATAATAAAACTTTAAGTAACAAATAACTATCCCATTGGGCAGTCCGAAATCTATTCGAGCAGTAAAATTATTAATTGGGCGGTGAAATTATCAGTCGGCTGGTGACAAAATAAATTAGGCTGTGAATAAAATGTGCTCGGTATTTAAATATCGTTCAGCAGTTTTTAAGCAGCGTTTCGTTTTCTGCAAATATTTACTTTAAAAGCCAGAAAGTCAAATGACCTGTATTTAATATTTTTAGTTGGCAAGGGTTTGAAGATAGCGGCGAGATTCGTTAGTTCGATCAGTTTCTTTAATTCGTCTCTTGAACTTTTGATCATCACTAAGTTTGGCCACTTTTGATCTGTTACCAGAGGCGTCGATGCCGAAAATTAAGTACGTATGTATATTCACATGAAATAAAAAAAGACGGTCAGGTGCGAGTTCAACTCGCTCGTAGGGGGTACCGGACGACGTGCCGCGTGGCCTGGCGGCGTACCGTTTATTTTAAAGAATTCCAAAAATTGAACTGCTGCTGCGGCCGAGTTCCCCGCGATGTAATGCTACTGGAGCGGCACTAACGGTGGGCAGCATGGGCGCCCACAGGAATTTTAAAGTTGTATATCTCTGTTGCTACATACGGGACCCATACTAAATTCAGGTGAGCCTACTAGGAATGTTTTGGTAAAGAAAAAAAATATTTTGTAATTTGCGAAAAAAAGTTAAATTTTTGCTTGGCCCCCCCTGAGAAAAAAATGAACACGTTTAGGTATTTTATTTATTATTTTTTCTAAACAAATTTTACACCATTTCGTCGAAAATTTTTAAATTTTAAGAGAAAAAATGTGTTAGTTGAAAGTTAGTCATTTGAATATTTTTAAACTTAAAACGTAATTTAAAAAAAAAATCAAATGACTATAACTTTCTACTAACACATTTTTTTCTCTTAAAATTTAAAAATTGTCGACGAAATGATGTAAAATTTGTTTTGAAAAATTAATGAATAAAATACCTAAACGTGTTCATTTTTTTCTCAGGGGGGGGGCAAGCAAAAATTTAACTTTTTTTCTTTACCAAAACATTCCTAGTGGGCTCACCTGAATTTGGTATGGGTCCCGTATGTAGCAACAGAGATATACAACTTTAAAATTCCTGTGGGCGCTCATGGTGGGCAGCCTCACTATTAATACCATGAAATGTATGTGCTTTTACATTAATCAATATTTGGAGTTTTCTAATTATATGCTTTATTTTTTACGTAATTAATTACCCCTTACTACACGCTAAGTTAATTTTAGAGCAGTCAGAACAGTATTAGATTACCCATCAATTTGTAATGTTACAATATTTTTTCAGCAGTCAACTTGATTTTGGAGCAGGCAAAAAAAAAATAAAATGTAATTTATTTCGCACAGACCAAATATTTATTTAGTTGCAACTTATTTTTTTTACTGCTTAAAAGATTTTGAAGCTGCTTGTTCAAATCTAAAACGCAGACCAATTTTTGTTTTATTGCCTGATCAAGCGTCACCGCCCAATCCATCATTTCGCCGGCCAATCTTATATTACGATGTGTCAAAATTGTAAAATTTCGCTGCCCGTTTAAATCACACCCGTAAAAATATACCCGTGCACATTGGGAATTTTCTAGTTGAATCACCATGCTGATTGAAGCACAATGAAAATGTGTAGAAAACAATGCACTATGTTCCGAAATTACTATTGAACATACAATAAAGGTTTTTATTGGCATTCGTAGAAAAAAAATTATAGGTAATCTGACTGGAACTTGGGAGCTCAGTTGGAGTAGACTGCAGCCCGGCAGCCCTATCCTGTTTGCGCTAGTAAGCATTTAAGATTTAATTAAACTAATTTCGTTTATGTACTTTTTAAATTGAAACGTTTAGTTTTTCCAAAGCGTGTTTTTCGTGGGGTAATTTTACATTTGAATTGACTTTTCTAGTAATAGTAATAATAATTTCTGTTATGGTTTTCTTTATCAATTTAGTAACATTAATATATAAACACCATATATAACAAAATAATGCTACGAATACTCACCGTTGGTCTTAATCCTCTCACCTTTAAATGAATGCGTTAAAATATCACATTTATTAATAACTATAATTATTTAATCAGAGTGGGTTGTTAACACTACAGCCAAAAAAAAAAAAGACATTTTTCCATCCAATTAAAAAATACTGTAAATTTTTTTTTTAGTAAAATAATATACATATTTTGTTTAGTATATATACAGGGTGTCCGAAAAGTCTTGGTCTTTGGCAAATATCTTTGCTATTAGTAAAGGTAGAGACACCAAATTTTAGGGCTATCCTATTATTCCTATTACTTAATAAATCTACTTTTTCATGTAATTTAACTTTTTTCACCCCCTCGAGGGGTGACGCTACGGAGTTGAGGTCAAAAATTTTAAATGCAACCCTATGCCGTGTGGTACCTCATTTTAAAAGTTCTCAAAACAGAAACATTTTACGCAAACCCGCGGTCCTACCTTAATTTGTTTTTAAATGGCAAGCCTTTAAAAATTAAAAATTTAAATACTTTATATCTCTTATTACTCTAAAAGTTGTTCAAAATGAGCACCATGAACTTCTTGGCAGTAATAAAGTCGATTTTGGAGCTCATATATCACTTATCACATTTTCAAGAATGGCAGAATGCCAATCTCAAAAATGTGAGAAATGAGTTCCAAAATTGACTTTATTACTGCTAAGACGTTCATGGTGGTCATTTTGAACAACTTTTAAGGTAATAAGGGAAATAAAGGTATTTAAATTTTTCCTTTTTTCCACGATTTTTAATTTTTAAAACGAATTGAGATACGAACCTCGGGTTTGCGGTAGTAGAGTGTTTGTGTGCGTTCTAGATCTATCCAATCCATGGATATATATCCATGGATATATATCCATTTTACATGGTTATATATGGATATACTGCATTCAATTCCAGGAAATCCCCCCACTCTTCACACTACCAAACAGGATATATATCCAAAAATTCCCCCCACTCTTCACACTACCAAAATCCCCCCACTCTTCACACTACCAAACAGGATATATATCCAAAAATTCCCCCCACTCTTCACACTACCAAAATTCCCCCCACTCTTCACCCCACCAAAATCCCCCCACTCTTCACACCACTCCTCTCCCCTCTCCGCTCCCCTCTCCTCTCCCCTCTCCTCTCCCCTCTCCTCTCAGGAGCTTAAAACCATTCCACAACACGCACTCTTCACACTACCAAATCCTACCACTCGTATATCAAATCCATTCCTCCTATCCCCCACACCACTTTAATTCTCAATATTTGCAGTATTTGCCACAATTCACAACGATGTCTGTAGCAGTCCCTATTGATTATTCATGGGACACAGAACATTGCGAAAGCTATAATCCACAAGACTACATACAAAATAATTTAATTTTACGAAAACCTCCACCTAATCTATCTAAGAGTGCTAAAAAAAGTTTCGAACTGAACAGAGAAAGAAAGTTCAAGAATTGGAAGCAAAAAACTATGTCTTGTCCAACAGCAAATGTAATGTTTATGATCTTCAAATTAAATTGCCATGTTTTTTTCATTATAATCGTCCTGACTGGAGCACACAATTCGATGGTCCTCCTGTATCCCAGAAATCATGTTTCGTGTGCTATAGAAACATAAAGTAGACTAATGTAGATAAACTCACTGTTATTTTTGTTCAAAAATAAACCTGTATTTTAATATATGTTTTATAAATGTCAAACAAATAATTAGAAGTATTATTCATTAATCCATGGATTTACAGCATCCCACCACCACCAAATCCCCCCCACTCAAAATCGTTAAACATCATTACACAAAGCTTCACTCATTTCATCGTATTACAGCGCGTTACTTAAAAGGGTAAGTGCGGTTAAAACGCAAGTGTTGTACTAATTCGAACAATACACAGGTCAATACAGACCCCATATGTAGAGCGGTAGACCCGACCAAAACAACAAATTCTTAAAAGTGGGTGGGTTGGAATGTACACACCAAAGTACATCTCCTAACACTCCGTGCGCATGTCTAGCACGCTCGGTGTGCGCGTGGTACGCATTTTGGTCTACTGCGCATATAAAAAAATGGCGGCTCAAAAAAAAAAAAAAAAAAAAAAAAAAAATGGCGGCTCAAAAAAAAAAAAAAAAAAAATCCCCTCTCCCCTCTCCTCTCTCCTCTCAGGAGCTTCCAAAGGAGCTACCAAAGGAGCTACCAAATCCTACCACTCTTATATCAAATCCAGCTCCACAGGAGCTTCCAAATGAACTTTAAAAACTCCCCCCACTCCTCTCCCCTCTCCCCTCTCCTCTCTCCTCTCAGGAGCTTCCAAAGGAGCTACCAAATCCTACCACTCTTATATCAAATCCAGCTCCACAGGAGCTTCCAAATGAACTTTAAAAACTCCCCCCACTCCTCTCCCCACTCCTCTCCCCACTCCTTTACATCTGCGCAATACGGATGCGCATGGGCATGCCCACACGGATTCTCTTTATATTCTCTTTGCGCTTCCCATTCTGCAGTCGCACCTTGAGCTCGACAGTTGTGCTTTCTCCTTGTTAGATATATATCCTCAGCGGTTAGTTAGCGTTGATATTATATTAATTGTTTAGTTTGCAAAAACAGTATTGTGCAAAGTGTTGTGAGAGCACTTAAAAATATCCCAAGAACTGTTGAATAAATATCAACCTTTTCTGCTTTTTTGTTCAGTTCTCAAGATGTATCAGTGCAGTGAATGCAACAAGAGTTTTATTCATCAATCGAACGTGTATAGACATAAAAAAGAATCGTGCACCATGAGGCCATCTTGTTCTCGCAAAAAAAGAAAGGCTAATACCCAGGTATGTGATGTATCCATGAAAAAAGCTAAAATAGAAGACAGACCTCCAATACCTAAACTTACTTTATCACGATGTAAAGATTGTGATACTTGGTATGTGAAAAATAAACTTGCTGCGCATTTACGGTCAAACCTACATAAAAGTGCACTTAAAAGTGACGATAATGTAAAAATTTTAACTTCCGCGTTTAAAAACAGGATTGTGTCTTACATGCTGCTTCCATCGAAAAAGTACGTGGACATTGAAGAGTTTTTTGATGAAGTACAACAAAAGTTTGTAAGTTTACTTTCCGAAGAGTTAGTTAATCATATAAGTGTTAAGATTAATGTAGAACTGTTTGGACAATATCTCTTACAAATAAAAGAGACAATCGAAACTAAATCGTTTAATACGAAAAATAAGGTCATAACTTCAACAACAGATTTATCTGATATTTACAAGAAATTTTTGTCTGAAATAAAAGAAAAGATGTCAATATTTGCGGAGAATGGTTCAGGTTGGGCGTTGGAAAAAATATTACATTTGGAGCTTAATATAAATAAATTTAATCCAATTTAGAGCTTCATAGCTTGGGGACACAAACATATAAGTATTTTGGAAGAGAAATCCAAGACTGATGATGATCAAGTTAATAATGTAATTGATATTCTAAAAGATTTAGTTCGTGACGAATATAAAACATAAGAACCCTGGAAAAATATTTTATTTTGAAAATGGCTCTGCTACCAGTAGGAGTTCTATTTCTATCAGCATTCGTTAACAATACTTTGTTCATACAAGTTGATCATAATGTTCGAGAAGCATTTATTTGTCTATCTGTTAATAATGTAAATAATGATAGTTGGCCTTCAACATGGAAAAGAATGAATATAAATAATGGTTTATTTACCCACAAAATAGATGATAATATTATAAATGATTCTACCATTGTACAGTATAAGTTAAGATTATATTATTTCAATAAAACTTCAATAGTGACACAGGAATGGAATCAGTTGTATAGAAAATCTTGTATAGCAGAATGTAATTCAAATGAGTGTGTAGTATTATTAAGTATATTGTTAGTAGTGTTTCTATGTTCAATAGGATATATATTATTCAAAGTATATTTGTATTATAAATAAAATTCAATAATAAAAAACATATCTACCATTGTACAGTATAAGTTAAGATTATATTATTTCAATAAAACTTCAATAGTGACACAGGAATGGAATCAGTTGTATAGAAAATCTTGTATAGAAGAATGTAATTCAAATGTGTGTCTAGTATTATTAAGTATATTGTTAGTAGTGTTTTTATGTTCAATAGGATATATATATTATTCAAAGTATATTTGTATTATAAATAAAATTCAATAATAATAAAAACATATATATAATAATGGTTTTTATTCATAACAATACCTATAATTATATAACAATTTTACGTTTGCTAATGCACAATGCCATGGATTCACATTTTTGTGAAAATAACATTCTGGAATTTTCTTAAATTTACTTAATTTTGGTTCTTGGGCAATGGGAATAGCGTATATGAAATCTTCATCCAAAAACTTTTTTAAGAAGTTGATTTTTTCATTCCCTTTCACGTAAATTTTGGGCGATTGGTAAACTTCTAACACATGCTTTAAAATATTATCAATTTCATTAAGTTCTATATTTCCAAATTCCCATTTTAGTCCATGATACTCTTCGCCCCATTTAACCATTTTGAGATCGAGAGCAGATAACATATTTTTTTGAAATGGTGATTTAAACAGATAATTTGAGCAACGAATACCATCATAAATCGCTAATTCTTTTGGAATGTATCCAAAGGAACTGTTATATCCTTGTCGATAAAAAGTTCTGTCTTACACTCATTCATGGTTAGTCGCTAAATGATGTTTAAATCTATAAGATTAGTGTTTAAATCCCCACACCACTCTTACTACTACCCACTACCTCGCTCATTATCCCCACTACCACGCTTGCTTATTTAAGCACTCACCCACAGTTCTACAACCATTATTTCAATCAAGCATCTGAAAATGTATCAACCAACAAGCCAACAAGAGTTTAGTAAGAAGCGCAATGCAGCTCTCATCAATGAAACCATCTACTACATAAACAAATCCAAATCCAAATGGGTCAGCATTGGATTTTCCTTAGAGAGAAAATATATTCCTGTTGTTAAAATCTGTGGCTACAAATATAATCAAAATGTGATTTTTAATGAAGATCAATGGATTTCCTTCCTTAATAATCAAGGAATTATGTTAAGTTTCATTTATTCCAACAGCACCGGGTGGCAACCCATGAAGGGAAATGGTTATGAGATTCACTTTGTGTTTATTGGTGATGCAAGAATAATTAAGATTACACAAGATGGAGGTAATGAAGTATTCCTTGCTGGTGATACCATAAATGAATTAGTGAACTTGGCAAATTTAATCAAATATCGTGTTGATATCTTAAAAAACCAGGAATTTTCCAAATATTACAATATTTTAGTTAGTGGAATCTCTATGAAAAATGGCGATTTGTTAAAAAATGTATATGATGTTATTTCACCTATGGAAAATAGTTTAAATGTTTGCTGTGTTTTAGAATTATTAAACTTTTACTCAGATTGTGTTCTGGAGGATGTAGAAACATTCGTATGTAATGAATTTGTAAAAAGTTGTATTGAAAATAAAAATGTATAGGTATATTTTTCTTTTTATTCCGCCCACCTCCTAAATTAATTTTTAAAGCTCTGAACTTACTTTAAGTGTCACACATATGGAAAATAGTTTAAATGTTTGTAGTGTTTTAGAATTATTAAACGTTTATTCTGATTGCGTTGTGGAGGATGTAGAAACGTTCGCATGTAGTGAATTTGTAAAGACTTGTATTGAAAAATAAAATTTTAAAATATATTTTTCCTTTTTATTCCTCCCACCTCCTATTCCTCCCACCTCCTATCCTAAATTATTATTTAAAGCTCTGAACTTATTTTAAGTCTCACATACTCATACAAGATGTGGTTAGCATATACATCTCAACGAGTAGCATATAACCTAACAAGCGCTATAGAGAATCTATCACATGACTTTAGTAACTTAAAATTTGATGCTGCCCATGAAGCCGAGTATGGATTCGAAAGATTTTATACATATGATGAATGCATGGATATGGAAAGAAAGTATGAAAAAGCTGCAGAAGCCTGTAACATATATTTACATACTTCTGATTTAAAGTCTTTTCTGCAAACCATAAAGGAAATGGGATTTGAGGAGCATTTGGGTGAAGCAAAACAGTTTATTCCACAAGACATCATTGAAGAAATATTTGAAACCTAATTTATATCAAATAAAAAACTTTATTTCATTTATGTGTTTTATTCAATCATTAAATAATTATTATATAAATTGTATACGTTAGTAAGTGCACATTTAGAATGATAAAAACAATGAGCGTCTCCTTCTTGTAACGATGGATTTTCATCAAGTTCCATGACTGGTTTTAATGAATATTTTCGAATGTATTCGGATTTCTCTCTCCTTTTTACTACCTCTCCTATGCCACCTCTCTCTTATGCTACCTCTCTCTTATGCTACCTCTCTCTTATGCCACCTGTCCCTACCACTCCTCTCTCTTATGCTACCACTCCTCTCTCTTATGCTACCTCTCTTTTACTAGCTCTCCTCTCCTATGATACCTCTCTCTCGCTTTTACTAGCTCTCTCCTCTCTCTTATGATACATACCTCCCTACCACCTCTCTTTCTTATGTTACTTTCTCGCTCTCTCCCTATGCTACTTCTTGCATACAAGCTGCCGTTTTACCATTTGTTTCAAACATTACATAGTTCTAACGTATAAAAAAGAATGTACAAAAAGGTATAAAATGTCTATTTTTTCTGAATTTGGTTTCAGATTTTTCCAATTTATCTTTATAATATTGTTTATTACCTATACCAAATTTAAATTAGATTTATCAGCCACATCGCCAGCTAAAAGCTTGGTTTTTCTCTTCCGAGCCAGAAAACTATTTCTTCCATGCCTAATTACACACTCTTTATGTTTCCCAACTAATACCTCCAAATGAGAGCCATTCGACTTATCATTAACTCAGTCCTCCCAAGGAAACTCTCTTATTTATTTTCTATCGATACTTGCACGGATTTTGCTTTGAAGACCTCACCGCTATAATTATCATCCTTAATTGTTTATAATAGAACAACAAAAGGCGTGTTACGTATGCAAGGACCTCCAGATTATGGATCAAAATTGTCTGCAGACGTTTTTCCCTGCCCCATCCCAATCTTCAATCCTTTAAATCCTGTGTCAATAGATCACATTTTCCTTCTCTCTTCAGACTCCCACGACACATTAGTACTTAGGCTTGAAGTTTTCGTGGACTGTCTCAGATAAAAAAGCCAAGTGTTTCACCTTTATTTGTGAAAAGACAATATTTTGATGTGGAATAAATAATGCATTTTTGAGCTTTTTCTAAGACCGATATCTTTCAAAAATCTTGCTCTTGATGGTAGTTTTCGACTGAACAAAATCCTGGCAACGCATAACTGGTCAACTAGAACACCTTACTTTAAACCAATACTAAATCTAAACTTTCCTAGTGAATCTGAACGTTTATGTCGACAACACCAAAAAAGTATTAATCCAGTACACTTTGACGCTAAGAAATGAAACATCCTTTGAAGCTATTTTTAATAAATTTGATCTTAGATCGGTACACTTAATTGTAGCAGCTCGAAAAGGTGGATTAAAACTTTGTTCTTTAACTTGATGCATCCCAGAATAATATAATGACAACTTGTGTTACTATCTTTATTTAACCCATCAGTGTACATCTTACCTAGTAAAAACATTATTGAATTCACAACTAAAACTATTAATAAAACTCAATTCCAAGTTGCTCCAGTTCTCTTAAAATACTCATAATTTTGGGTGTATTAATGCCATCCGTATTATTCTCTTCCAAACATCGAAATTGGTCTATCATGTCATTGACATCTGTATACTCTAGGATAGGACTCTCCGTCTAACTTCCTGAAGCCCTCCTCCCCATTTTTCTACTTCGTAGTTCCCATCGCTAGTGTCTTCGATTAATTTTCTCCTTTGGATTTCGTTTTGAAATTTTAAAAATTTTAAATATTTCGTATTTTTCTTTTTAGCCACTATATTATTCAATTCTTTATAAGTGCTTCGGGGAGGAAATAGCTTTTTAATAATATGTACATACTTCCAACCAGACGATGAACTAATGCGTTCACACCGTTTAAAGTTTCTTTTGTGGGCATTTGTTAGAACTAAAATGTTTCTATATTGTAAGAGGTCGTTATCGGTGTACTCTACAGGGTGTTCCTCAGTCAGGAGATTTAGGAGGTCATCTGTTAACTTAAACTCTTTCTCACTAATAATTAGAGTATTTCCTTTAAAAACAGCTGGCACATTTCCAAGAAACCAACTAGAGCACACCTCCCGAAAACCAAACACGTTTTTATTTGACATTTCCATCAACTTTAAAGTTATTTTGCTGATAGCCATCTTATCTCTTTAACATCTAACTTGATAATGAAGCTTTCTTAGTGATAGTAGGATATTTATTAACACGTAATGGCGTCGTAAAATAGACGTAACATAGACGTAACACAGACGTAACATAGACGTAACAGAGACGTAACATAGACGTAACAGAGACGTAACATAAACGTAAAATGGTATATGGCCTGTTTTTACCTGGTTTTCAGCTGGTTTTAGCTGTTTTAGCTGGTTTTTACCTGTTTTTAGCTGTTTTTAGGAAGAGTCCTTTCTATCAGTTAAAAAAATAGAATATTTCTTAACGAGGGAGAAAACACAATTTACACTCGTGTGGCATGATGCCACACGAGTGTGGCGTTCGATCATGCCTCGCCTTCGGCTCGGGATGATGCCACACGAGTGTGGCATCATCTCTCGCCTTCGGCTCGGGATGATGCTACACTAGTGTAAATTGTGTTTTCTCCCTCGTTAAGAAATATTCTATTTTTTTAACTGATAGAAAGGACTCTTCCTAAAAACAGCTAAAAACAGGTAAAAACCAGCTAAAACAGCTAAAACCAGCTGAAAACCAGGTAAAAACAGGCCATATACCATTTTACGTTTATGTTACGTCTCTGTTACGTCTATGTTACGTCTCTGTTACGTCTATGTTACGTCTATGTTACGTCTATGTTACGTCTATTTTACGACGCCATTACGTGTTAATAAATATCCTACTATCACTAAGAAAGCTTCATTATCAAGTTAGATGTTAAAGAGATAAGATGGCTATCAGCAAAATAACTTTAAAGTTGATGGAAATGTCAAATAAAAACGTGTTTGGTTTTCGGGAGGTGTGCTCTAGTTGGTTTCTTGGAAATGTGCCAGCTGTTTTTAAAGGAAATACTCTAATTATTAGTGAGAAAGAGTTTAAGTTAACAGATGACCTCCTAAATCTCCTGACTGAGGAACACCCTGTAGAGTACACCGATAACGACCTCTTACAATATAGAAACATT
The DNA here is from genome assembly GCA_963971165.1 of Philopedon plagiatum. NCBI lineage: Eukaryota > Metazoa > Arthropoda > Insecta > Coleoptera > Curculionidae > Philopedon > Philopedon plagiatum. Next base: position 17,124,294 of record OZ020196.1, on the reverse strand, counting down.
TTAGTTCTAACAAATGCCCACAAAAGAAACTTTAAACGGTGTGAACGCATTAGTTCATCGTCTGGTTGGAAGTATGTACATATTATTAAAAAGCTATTTCCTCCCCGAAGCACTTATAAAGAATTGAATAATATAGTGGCTAAAAAGAAAAATACGAAATATTTAAAATTTTTAAAATTTCAAAACGAAATCCAAAGGAGAAAATTAATCGAAGACACTAGCGATGGGAACTACGAAGTAGAAAAATGGGGAGGAGGGCTTCAGGAAGTTAGACGGAGAGTCCTATCCTAGAGTATACAGATGTCAATGACATGATAGACCAATTTCGATGTTTGGAAGAGAATAATACGGATGGCATTAATACACCCAAAATTATGAGTATTTTAAGAGAACTGGAGCAACTTGGAATTGAGTTTTATTAATAGTTTTAGTTGTGAATTCAATAATGTTTTTACTAGGTAAGATGTACACTGATGGGTTAAATAAAGATAGTAACACAAGTTGTCATTATATTATTCTGGGATGCATCAAGTTAAAGAACAAAGTTTTAATCCACCTTTTCGAGCTGCTACAATTAAGTGTACCGATCTAAGATCAAATTTATTAAAAATAGCTTCAAAGGATGTTTCATTTCTTAGCGTCAAAGTGTACTGGATTAATACTTTTTTGGTGTTGTCGACATAAACGTTCAGATTCACTAGGAAAGTTTAGATTTAGTATTGGTTTAAAGTAAGGTGTTCTAGTTGACCAGTTATGCGTTGCCAGGATTTTGTTCAGTCGAAAACTACCATCAAGAGCAAGATTTTTGAAAGATATCGGTCTTAGAAAAAGCTCAAAAATGCATTATTTATTCCACATCAAAATATTGTCTTTTCACAAATAAAGGTGAAACACTTGGCTTTTTTATCTGAGACAGTCCACGAAAACTTCAAGCCTAAGTACTAATGTGTCGTGGGAGTCTGAAGAGAGAAGGAAAATGTGATCTATTGACACAGGATTTAAAGGATTGAAGATTGGGATGGGGCAGGGAAAAACGTCTGCAGACAATTTTGATCCATAATCTGGAGGTCCTTGCATACGTAACACGCCTTTTGTTGTTCTATTATAAACAATTAAGGATGATAATTATAGCGGTGAGGTCTTCAAAGCAAAATCCGTGCAAGTATCGATAGAAAATAAATAAGAGAGTTTCCTTGGGAGGACTGAGTTAATGATAAGTCGAATGGCTCTCATTTGGAGGTATTAGTTGGGAAACATAAAGAGTGTGTAATTAGGCATGGAAGAAATAGTTTTCTGGCTCGGAAGAGAAAAACCAAGCTTTTAGCTGGCGATGTGGCTGATAAATCTAATTTAAATTTGGTATAGGTAATAAACAATATTATAAAGATAAATTGGAAAAATCTGAAACCAAATTCAGAAAAAATAGACATTTTATACCTTTTTGTACATTCTTTTTTATACGTTAGAACTATGTAATGTTTGAAACAAATGGTAAAACGGCAGCTTGTATGCAAGAAGTAGCATAGGGAGAGAGCGAGAAAGTAACATAAGAAAGAGAGGTGGTAGGGAGGTATGTATCATAAGAGAGAGGAGAGAGCTAGTAAAAGCGAGAGAGAGGTATCATAGGAGAGGAGAGCTAGTAAAAGAGAGGTAGCATAAGAGAGAGGAGTGGTAGCATAAGAGAGAGGAGTGGTAGGGACAGGTGGCATAAGAGAGAGGTAGCATAAGAGAGAGGTAGCATAAGAGAGAGGTGGCATAGGAGAGGTAGTAAAAAGGAGAGAGAAATCCGAATACATTCGAAAATATTCATTAAAACCAGTCATGGAACTTGATGAAAATCCATCGTTACAAGAAGGAGAAGCTCATTGTTTTTATCATTCTAAATGTGCACTTACTAACGTATACAATTTATATAATAATTATTTAATGATTGAATAAAACACATAAATGAAATAAAGTTTTTTATTTGATATAAATTAGGTTTCAAATATTTCTTCAATGATGTCTTGTGGAATAAACTGTTTTACTTCACCCAAATGCTCCTCAAATCCCATTTCCTTTATGGTTTGCAGAAAAGACTTTAAATCAGAAGTATGTAAATATATGTTACAGGCTTCTGCAGCTTTTTCATACTTTCTTTCCATATCCATGCATTCATCATATGTATAAAATCTTTCGAATCCATACTCGGCTTCATGGGCAGCATCAAATTTTAAGTTACTAAAGTCATGTGATAGATTCTCTATAGCGCTTGTTAGGTTATATGCTACTCGTTGAGATGTATATGCTAACCACATCTTGTATGAGTATGTGAGACTTAAAATAAGTTCAGAGCTTTAAATAATAATTTAGGATAGGAGGTGGGAGGAATAGGAGGTGGGAGGAATAAAAAGGAAAAATATATTTTAAAATTTTATTTTTCAATACAAGTCTTTACAAATTCACTACATGCGAACGTTTCTACATCCTCCACAACGCAATCAGAATAAACGTTTAATAATTCTAAAACACTACAAACATTTAAACTATTTTCCATATGTGTGACACTTAAAGTAAGTTCAGAGCTTTAAAAATTAATTTAGGAGGTGGGCGGAATAAAAAGAAAAATATACCTATACATTTTTATTTTCAATACAACTTTTTACAAATTCATTACATACGAATGTTTCTACATCCTCCAGAACACAATCTGAGTAAAAGTTTAATAATTTCTAAAACACAGCAAACATTTAAACTATTTTCCATAGGTGAAATAACATCATATACATTTTTTAACAAATCGCCATTTTTCATAGAGATTCCACTAACTAAAATATTGTAATATTTGGAAAATTCCTGGTTTTTTAAGATATCAACACGATATTTGATTAAATTTGCCAAGTTCACTAATTCATTTATGGTATCACCAGCAAGGAATACTTCATTACCTCCATCTTGTGTAATCTTAATTATTCTTGCATCACCAATAAACACAAAGTGAATCTCATAACCATTTCCCTTCATGGGTTGCCACCCGGTGCTGTTGGAATAAATGAAACTTAACATAATTCCTTGATTATTAAGGAAGGAAATCCATTGATCTTCATTAAAAATCACATTTTGATTATATTTGTAGCCACAGATTTTAACAACAGGAATATATTTTCTCTCTAAGGAAAATCCAATGCTGACCCATTTGGATTTGGATTTGTTTATGTAGTAGATGGTTTCATTGATGAGAGCTGCATTGCGCTTCTTACTAAACTCTTGTTGGCTTGTTGGTTGATACATTTTCAGATGCTTGATTGAAATAATGGTTGTAGAACTGTGGGTGAGTGCTTAAATAAGCAAGCGTGGTAGTGGGGATAATGAGCGAGGTAGTGGGTAGTAGTAAGAGTGGTGTGGGGATTTAAACACTAATCTTATAGATTTAAACATCATTTAGCGACTAACCATGAATGAGTGTAAGACAGAACTTTTTATCGACAAGGATATAACAGTTCCTTTGGATACATTCCAAAAGAATTAGCGATTTATGATGGTATTCGTTGCTCAAATTATCTGTTTAAATCACCATTTCAAAAAAATATGTTATCTGCTCTCGATCTCAAAATGGTTAAATGGGGCGAAGAGTATCATGGACTAAAATGGGAATTTGGAAATATAGAACTTAATGAAATTGATAATATTTTAAAGCATGTGTTAGAAGTTTACCAATCGCCCAAAATTTACGTGAAAGGGAATGAAAAAATCAACTTCTTAAAAAAGTTTTTGGATGAAGATTTCATATACGCTATTCCCATTGCCCAAGAACCAAAATTAAGTAAATTTAAGAAAATTCCAGAATGTTATTTTCACAAAAATGTGAATCCATGGCATTGTGCATTAGCAAACGTAAAATTGTTATATAATTATAGGTATTGTTATGAATAAAAACCATTATTATATATATGTTTTTATTATTATTGAATTTTATTTATAATACAAATATACTTTGAATAATATATATATCCTATTGAACATAAAAACACTACTAACAATATACTTAATAATACTAGACACACATTTGAATTACATTCTTCTATACAAGATTTTCTATACAACTGATTCCATTCCTGTGTCACTATTGAAGTTTTATTGAAATAATATAATCTTAACTTATACTGTACAATGGTAGATATGTTTTTTATTATTGAATTTTATTTATAATACAAATATACTTTGAATAATATATATCCTATTGAACATAGAAACACTACTAACAATATACTTAATAATACTACACACTCATTTGAATTACATTCTGCTATACAAGATTTTCTATACAACTGATTCCATTCCTGTGTCACTATTGAAGTTTTATTGAAATAATATAATCTTAACTTATACTGTACAATGGTAGAATCATTTATAATATTATCATCTATTTTGTGGGTAAATAAACCATTATTTATATTCATTCTTTTCCATGTTGAAGGCCAACTATCATTATTTACATTATTAACAGATAGACAAATAAATGCTTCTCGAACATTATGATCAACTTGTATGAACAAAGTATTGTTAACGAATGCTGATAGAAATAGAACTCCTACTGGTAGCAGAGCCATTTTCAAAATAAAATATTTTTCCAGGGTTCTTATGTTTTATATTCGTCACGAACTAAATCTTTTAGAATATCAATTACATTATTAACTTGATCATCATCAGTCTTGGATTTCTCTTCCAAAATACTTATATGTTTGTGTCCCCAAGCTATGAAGCTCTAAATTGGATTAAATTTATTTATATTAAGCTCCAAATGTAATATTTTTTCCAACGCCCAACCTGAACCATTCTCCGCAAATATTGACATCTTTTCTTTTATTTCAGACAAAAATTTCTTGTAAATATCAGATAAATCTGTTGTTGAAGTTATGACCTTATTTTTCGTATTAAACGATTTAGTTTCGATTGTCTCTTTTATTTGTAAGAGATATTGTCCAAACAGTTCTACATTAATCTTAACACTTATATGATTAACTAACTCTTCGGAAAGTAAACTTACAAACTTTTGTTGTACTTCATCAAAAAACTCTTCAATGTCCACGTACTTTTTCGATGGAAGCAGCATGTAAGACACAATCCTGTTTTTAAACGCGGAAGTTAAAATTTTTACATTATCGTCACTTTTAAGTGCACTTTTATGTAGGTTTGACCGTAAATGCGCAGCAAGTTTATTTTTCACATACCAAGTATCACAATCTTTACATCGTGATAAAGTAAGTTTAGGTATTGGAGGTCTGTCTTCTATTTTAGCTTTTTTCATGGATACATCACATACCTGGGTATTAGCCTTTCTTTTTTTGCGAGAACAAGATGGCCTCATGGTGCACGATTCTTTTTTATGTCTATACACGTTCGATTGATGAATAAAACTCTTGTTGCATTCACTGCACTGATACATCTTGAGAACTGAACAAAAAAGCAGAAAAGGTTGATATTTATTCAACAGTTCTTGGGATATTTTTAAGTGCTCTCACAACACTTTGCACAATACTGTTTTTGCAAACTAAACAATTAATATAATATCAACGCTAACTAACCGCTGAGGATATATATCTAACAAGGAGAAAGCACAACTGTCGAGCTCAAGGTGCGACTGCAGAATGGGAAGCGCAAAGAGAATATAAAGAGAATCCGTGTGGGCATGCCCATGCGCATCCGTATTGCGCAGATGTAAAGGAGTGGGGAGAGGAGTGGGGGGAGTTTTTAAAGTTCATTTGGAAGCTCCTGTGGAGCTGGATTTGATATAAGAGTGGTAGGATTTGGTAGCTCCTTTGGAAGCTCCTGAGAGGAGAGAGGAGAGGGGAGAGGAGAGAGGAGAGGGGAGAGGGGAGAGGAGTGGGGGGAGTTTTTAAAGTTCATTTGGAAGCTCCTGTGGAGCTGGATTTGATATAAGAGTGGTAGGATTTGGTAGCTCCTTTGGTAGCTCCTTTGGAAGCTCCTGAGAGGAGAGAGGAGAGGGGAGAGGGGATTTTTTTTTTTTTGAGCCGCCATTTTTTTTTTTTTTTTTTTTTTTTTGAGCCGCCATTTTTTTTTTTTTTTTTTTTTTTTTGAGCCGCCATTTTTTTATATGCGCAGTAGACCAAAATGCGTACCACGCGCACACCGAGCGTGCTAGACATGCGCACGGAGTGTTAGGAGATGTACTTTGGTGTGTACATTCCAACCCACCCACTTTTAAGAATTTGTTGTTTTGGTCGGGTCTACCGCTCTACATATGGGGTCTGTATTGACCTGTGTATTGTTCGAATTAGTACAACACTTGCGTTTTAACCGCACTTACCCTTTTAAGTAACGCGCTGTAATACGATGAAATGAGTGAAGCTTTGTGTAATGATGTTTAACGATTTTGAGTGGGGGGGATTTGGTGGTGGTGGGATGCTGTAAATCCATGGATTAATGAATAATACTTCTAATTATTTGTTTGACATTTATAAAACATATATTAAAATACAGGTTTATTTTTGAACAAAAATAACAGTGAGTTTATCTACATTAGTCTACTTTATGTTTCTATAGCACACGAAACATGATTTCTGGGATACAGGAGGACCATCGAATTGTGTGCTCCAGTCAGGACGATTATAATGAAAAAAACATGGCAATTTAATTTGAAGATCATAAACATTACATTTGCTGTTGGACAAGACATAGTTTTTTGCTTCCAATTCTTGAACTTTCTTTCTCTGTTCAGTTCGAAACTTTTTTTAGCACTCTTAGATAGATTAGGTGGAGGTTTTCGTAAAATTAAATTATTTTGTATGTAGTCTTGTGGATTATAGCTTTCGCAATGTTCTGTGTCCCATGAATAATCAATAGGGACTGCTACAGACATCGTTGTGAATTGTGTTAAATACTGCAAATATTGAGAATTAAAGTGGTGTGGGGGATAGGAGGAATGGATTTGATATACGAGTGGTAGGATTTGGTAGTGTGAAGAGTGCGTGTTGTGGAATGGTTTTAAGCTCCTGAGAGGAGAGGGGAGAGGAGAGGGGAGAGGAGAGGGGAGAGGAGAGGGGAGCGGAGAGGGGAGAGGAGTGGTGTGAAGAGTGGGGGGATTTTGGTGGGGTGAAGAGTGGGGGGAATTTTGGTAGTGTGAAGAGTGGGGGGAATTTTTGGATATATATCCTGTTTGGTAGTGTGAAGAGTGGGGGGATTTTGGTAGTGTGAAGAGTGGGGGGAATTTTTGGATATATATCCTGTTTGGTAGTGTGAAGAGTGGGGGGATTTCCTGGAATTGAATGCAGTATATCCATATATAACCATGTAAAATGGATATATATCCATGGATATATATCCATGGATTGGATAGATCTAGAACGCACACAAACACTCTACTTGCGGTAAAATGTTTCTTCCTCCAAGATTTTTAAAATAAGGGACCACACGGCATAGGGTTGCATTTAAAAGTTTTGACCTCTCTTGCGTAACCGCCTCAAGGGAGTTAAAAAAATTAAATCGCATAAAAAAGTAAGATCCACCCAAAATTTGGCGTCTCTATCTTTACTAACAGCAAAGATATTTGCCCATATTAAGACTTTTCGAACACCCTGTACATTTTATATCTAGTAAAAAAGTGCAAAATAATGAATGACGATGAATTTTCCATATCTGGAACTCCTCCAGGACTGGCGTGTTTTTAATAACTTTTGTAGTACACTAACAACTGCAAGGAAATATTATTTCCTCACAAACAACTGTAAGGAAATATTATTTCCTCAAAGTAGAGAAATAAATATTTTTCAACAATTATTTTTCGTCGCCTAGCAACCAATAGATGTGTTGTAATATTGACTTTTTTTACAAGAAATCTTATTAAAAATGTCAAAATTTTTGAACGATAATGGGCGGCAAAATAGTTTTTTTTTATCATTTTTGAATGTTTGCTACAAAGATGCCACTATCTGAGTAGTGGCAATAAGTAAAATTCAAATGAAAGTTAAACATTAAATTGGGTGAAAACTTTCAATGTGCCACTTTGTTGCAGCCCGGTTTACAATAGAATATTTAAAATAAAATGCAAGGTCTTTGTGGCTCTTACCGAACAATCTGCCTGCGACGACTGAACGCATCCGGAATCATCATTTCTTATACAACAAGCTGTCTCTTTTTCTTTTTTCCTTGTTTTTTCGATCGTTTGTGTTATTTTGTCGTCCAGTCTCATACACGGCGCAAATTTGGCACCTAAATGAATAAGATCCGCTGCTCTTGGACCACCCCTAAAAAGAAAGAAAATACGTATAACTCAATATAGCTCCATTTCCATGTTCCAGTTCCACGTTTATCTTATATAACACTTATATTATTGCCATTTCTTTACAAATAATACTTTCTTTAATGTCGCCATTTTGATTTAAAATGTTTAAATGGGATAATACTCTACCTAGTCAACCAGATTTTTACAATGATGCGCGCAAAACTACCCTTCCTAAATTTTTAAAAAATAATTTAAAATTGCGTCAGGCCGCGTTCTTGAAATTTACAATAATATCCATACCGAAAATATAATTTTTGTATAATCATGAAATTCATAATGGATCCGTTTCACTCATTTGGATTAAACTATTATCACATATTTAAATAGCTTCGCTACAGATACTTCATGGCGCATTAAATCTTATAGAAAATTTGTACCTTTGCCACATAAAACAACTATACCTACATTATACATATATATTATATTCACTTAAGTATATGTATATTAGAGATGCATAGAGATGCAAAGGGAACAGGCAGTGTGGATATAATATAAAGTAAATATTTATTATGTGTTCCATATAATATATTCATATAGAGGGTGTCCGAAAAGTCTTAATAGTAAAAATAGAGACACCAAATTTTAGGTGTGCCTTATTGATTGATAAATCTACTTCTTTATGTAATTTACCTTTTTTAATCCCCTTGAGGGGTGACTCTAGGGAGTTGAGTTCAAAAATTTTAAATGCAACCCGATAGCGTGTGGTACCTCATTTTAAAGGTCTTCTAATAAGAGAAATAAAGGTATTTAAATTTAAAAAAAATTTTCATGATTTTTAATTTTTAAAAAATAATTAAGATATGGACCTCGGGTTTGCGGTAAAATGTTTCTTCATTGAAGACCTTTAAAATAAGGTACCACACTACACAGGGTTGCATGTAAAATGTTTGACCTCCATGGGGGTTAAAAGAGTTAAATTACCTAAGTAGATTTATTAACCAATAAGATACCCCTAAAATTTTGTGTCTCTATATTTACTAATAGCAAAGATATTTGCCCATACTAAAACTTTTCGGATACTCTGTATAGTGTATTTGAGCGGCCGGCCGGTGGCTTCGTGGATATAGAGGTAGGTAATACTGCCGCAGAAATGCAGCGGACTCAGTCGTTATTATTGATTGTTTTAGAAATCGACCATGTTTGGAGAGAGAGGATTTTGCCAAGAGTGCTTTCTATCTCTGTTTACTAAAAAGCCTTTTTTTCAATAATTACCTACTTAATCCTGGTCATACTATAAATATACGTGTAAATTATTTGGTTATATATGTATATGTAGTTTCCCCTCTTTAAAGCGCTGTAGCATGTAAGAATGTAAGCCATTGATGACAAAAAAAAATGTTTGAGGCAAAAGTTCAACGGAACCGTGTCATCTCAAAATATTAAATTTTGGAGTAAGGAGAATCCATACTGGGTAATTAATTGTAACACTCAATACTCTGAGCGTGTAAGGTTGTGGTGTGGTATTTTAAAAGACCGTATTATTGAACCCTTCCTTTTTAATACAACTTTAAAGGGCGCGAGATTTCTGCAAAATGAATTTTGGAATGCTATTCAAGGTTTGCCGTTAGAATATAGGGACAATTTGTATATTTAGTTAGATGGCGCTCCAATTCATAATTTTGCACCTGTAAGAGGGTGGCTCAAAGTAAATTTTGAAAATAAATGGATTGGTTGCAATAGTCCTTTTGTAGCATGACCTCCTAGGGCTCCAAACTTGACCCCGCTGAATTTCTATCTGTGGGGTACTATAAAAAATAAAGTGTATAAAACTCGTCCAGCGACATTATAAGCTTTGAAAGATCGCGTAAGACAAGCATGTGCAGAAATTCCCCGTCAAGAAATTCGTAAAGTTTGTTTATGGGTTAGAAAAATTAAGAAAAAAAGCATCAGAAATTATGACGGTTTGGTCGAAGATATCGATTTTTAATGTGTTGTTAGTTATTGGTTCAGAATTGTTAACTTAAAGGTATTTAAAGTTTACAATTTGTTTTTAAGTAATATTATAAGATAGGTTGTTTTCAAATATTATTTTGTTTTATTTACATGGCCAACTGAGTTTTAAAATATTTTTGTCACTAGAGATTCAATGGAGTATTTCACTTACTTTTTTCATATCGCGCATATTAAAGGTGTAATTATTTTTAATAAAAAAAACAAAATTGTCATACGCACGCCACTGGTTGCGTCAATTGTATGAAATTTATATTTGGGGGATTTGAGGTATACTAAATCCATTACTGTTATTAGCTTTTAAATAAAATTATCGCTAATGGTACTTTACTCTTTAAATGTATTCTTTTAAAACCCTCATAAAACTATACGCCAATGAGATGACTGAAATTTTAAGCGTTAGGAAAGTGCACCCTAGGGGGGCCATAAGTAAACATACTAAAACTAAAAAAAATCAATTCAGTAATAACGAAGATATAAGCTTGTATCCATTAGAAGTGGGACACCCTGTATACTGATGAAAAATGTAATACAAGACAAAATATTGGGGGCCCAAACATTGTTACCTGCGACAATAAAACAATTAGGGTAGTTTATCATAAATAATTACTTCGGGGTCACGTGCACCACCTTTGTGCCGCGTTTGTCATTATAAAAATCTTATTTAAAATACAGTAGAATTAAAAGATTACGATGTGCCGAGTTTGATGTCGCCCTATGACTTTTTTACCATCACTTTTAAGATAATCGAAACTGTGTAGTTCAAAATCGAGGTCAGTTGACAGTGTGTCTTCAGTGTGTTCGGTGATTTTTGTGTCCTAGGTTTTTGCATGTACTGATAAAAGTGTATTTGAATATTAGTGACGGAATTAATTTTAATATTGTCCCTACAGAAAATGAGCATGATGTGAATAGTTTATGCCAAAATTAGATGTAAATTTCGCCAAAATCGATCAAATCCGGGTTTTTCAATATTCTGCTTTAATTTTATCCAAACTATGCATCCTACAAAGAAAGTTTTTGTTTCAAAAATATTAGTTTTAAATATATTTGGTTTAGACAAATCACATTCGTTTTATTTTTTGACATTTTGTATATTTGACTTCAACTGTGATAACGTTAAAAACGTTTTTTATGCGTGCAAGAACTTTTATCAAGAATACCCAACATTTTCTTAAAAGGAGCAATGCATTTTTTTTCCATATGACGCGAACTTTATGGAAGCCGCTGTACATATAAAGTAATAAATAATAAATCCACACAATCATTGAATCATCAGTTTTCATTTTTGCAATTATTTTTTGATCCGATAATTATTTAATTAAAAAGTCTTGTCTAAATGGACTACGCCACTGGTATATCGATTTCCAGCAACTAACCCAGGAATATTCTAAAACGAGACAGAGTACACGCGATGTCTTCATGTCTATGACGCTCGTGGCTTTTTCTTGCTTGGTTCTTACTTTACCTCTGCATCGTTTGTCAAGATCCGGAATCGAAAATATCAGATTAGTAAAATGCTTGCAACTTCACGAGTCGCCACTGGTACAAGGGATATTCCCGGCTTTGCAAAATTGGTTTGCTCAAGTTTGCATATCGAATACGGCGGATTATATCGTGTGTAGGACTAAAAACCAATCAACTTCCGGTCCGAAAGGGTTGATGAAATAAAATAATTAGATTTATTTTTAAATATAATCTCCATTTATTTGATTTCGGATTTTCACGGCCTCCAATTCCAATTTACATTTTAATACTGTTAAATAAATATTCCGAAGGTTTATCCGAAACTGATTAAAACCGCTGGCTTGATTTCTCCTCTTTGTTTAGTTTTTCCATGCAAATCAGGTCTTAATCCGGACTACAAATAGTAGCAATTTAAAATGGTATAATTTGAAAGGGTGATTATCGAGGACGTTTAAGCTAAATAAAATACTAAGCGTTTCTACCCGGTACACACAGAAAAGGGATACTTAAATTAAGAATAAGATTTTTGAACAGTGTTGCAAACATTGATTTCTAATCAAATATAATTTCAGAGCAATCAGGGATTCCCAAGTTAGTCATAATCCGCCAAACGATATAGTCCCCCACCAACATTTTGGGAACGGCTGTTGCCAGGTTTTCAGTCTTGTAGCATATTTACAGATTGATAGGCTCTACTAAAATAACTAAAGCAAATTGCACATTTTTTTAATGGTTTATTGGAATTTATGGTCGAAATGAAGTGCTAAAAATATTTTTTGGGAAGCGGGAAATGCCCCAAAAATCGAGTAAAACTGGCGAGTTTTGTCCCCGCATTTTGATTCGTTAGACTTTTGCAATGTTGCCGAATCGTTCGTCGCTCGAGCTGGCATTCTAAAAGTCTGCCTCAAGCCTGAACATAAATTTGCTTATTACGAAAAAAGTATTCCTAGGAAATATAGATAATATAATTATAGAGAACACTGTGAGAAGCATAGCTTTTTTGTACTTTCCGTTTTCCGTATTTCAGCGCTAAAATATTCTGCATTTTAAAGTAAACATTCATATCTATCATGTCTAATAAATTTCCCGAATAAACTTTTTTAAAGCATTGGTCCATTTTCCGCTAAATAAGCTATCATCAATGGTGAAAACACTTATACAAACGAATACATTTTCTTTCAAAACGAGAACATAAAACAAACACCGAGTTCAAAAGGTTTGTAAGGTTATATTGTTTCACAACTGTGACCTCACCTGACAGAAATGGTTTGTTCCACGATTACATTCATTGCGTACTTCTCTATTCAAAGCCGATAACGGTGTTAAGCTATCCTTTTCTAATGAGTAATATTAAAGGAGTCGGACATAAATCTTTGATTACCTCGGAACGTTATGTTGATGATTGAAACAGTTTTATATCGAATCCTTTGTACCTAGTATCACTGATATATCGACTTTGTATTATATGTCAGACATTATGACAACAGCGCAAATCGATATATTATTTTATTGGTGTGAAATATGGCGGCTTTTTAAATTCCTTTCAAATTTTCACGTTCAATATATTACCGATCCTCAATTTCAAGACAAACATAACCTAATAGAACTGCCTAAATAAAAGTACTATATCCTTTCCATCTCAGAAATGTTTATTAAATATCCTGAACAAATAAGGTGTATTTTTTGGGCTAGTAATTCGACATTTATACAGGGCGAGTTTTCAAATCCATTGATATCTAAAGCGCATTAATCACTTTTCCATCAAACCGTTTTTAAATTACCGATCAAAGTCTGCTAAAATAAATTTTGGCGTTTATTTATTGTATTTTCATCAGATCTCATCGGATTTACCACACTTGAAGACCGATGTTTCCAATGGATGCTTGGTGGGCGAAGTCAGCTGTCAGAGTGTGAGGTTATTAACATCGGCAAACTTTTTTTTTGGTTTTAAAAGAGATTTATATCTTATGATTGCGCCCTTGTCCATTTAACACATAAATGGATGGAAGTATAAATCATCTAGTTTAGAAAATAATATATTATCCAACGTCGCACTATCCATCAGTCGGTTCATAAAATCTTGCTCATCTGAAATTCATTAACTTAACCGATGACATTGTGCGAATAAATTAATTGATGTTTCCCATTAGTAATTTGAAAATTCGCCCATACATCTGACATACCTAGATGTAAAATATTAATTTAAAATACTAACCAGAAATTTGCAGGCTCCATATAATCCACTTGCTGCAAGCTTAAACTAGTAACCAACACTTGACCGGACTTTGCCTGGAGATCCACTCCAAAAGGTCCAAATCCGTAACACGCTACCGAGATCAGCAAAACTAAAATTTGTACTATGGTCACCCAGTATGTAAAGTATGGCCTGTTGTCATCCATGTCGTCTAGCTGTGCTTGTATCCTGACATCGGATACTACTGATTTGCGATATGATCGTCTGGAAAGTAAATATCTAAATTATGTGTTTCTGTTCAAATTTTGTAAAATAGTTGCATCACGTACTGCACACGTACAGTGACTTACAGCTAAAATAATCTAGTTGCATTTAAAGCTATAAGAATATAGTTTTAATGGATTTTAATTATTGAAATATTTAATTCTTTATCGGCCTATTTAAAATCTACTACTCTATTTTGACAGGAACCTAATAAGGAATACGCATGTATTTTTTTATTGCATAAATCGTTTAAGGAAGTTATTACAGACCCAAAACTATTATTTTGAACGAAATTACTAGGACAATTTAACTAAAAATATTTCGTTACTTCTCGGTATAATTTATTACGATTTAAAAAACAGCCATTTGTCTTTAGTGCCAGAGAGGATACACCTGGCATGTAGGTAACATTACACTTTTGATTTTTGATCATTTAGATTAATTTTATTATTTCATTCTTTATGCTGGAAATCTTGCCCATGCCCAGAAAAGTAAAAAATGTAGCAAAAATGTAAAGGATTTGTGTCACTTTTCTGCGCAGTTATTGTAGAGATGAGAAGTATCAACTTCGCCCCCTAATAGGTAAAGACCTTGTCCCCCCTGCCCAAAAACCTGGCTACGCCCCTGTATGCAACTCTCATGTAATGTGTGTGGTTACTCAATGCTCGTGTATTAATAGCCATCATTACATAATATACTATTATGTGTGTTATCCTTAAAGGATCTGAAACTAGACAAAGAACTAACTTGTAACGTTTCGTATAAAGCGTAAGAATAAATTCCTTTAACGATAAAAAATATTTTTTTCAGGAGTGTACAGAACAATGACCATTAGTTGTATAGAGAAAAAAACGATTAGTCTCTTGATGTAAGAACTAACATGTTCTTGACGTATACCTAATATAAAGATGGTTCGTTG
The DNA here is from genome assembly GCA_963971165.1 of Philopedon plagiatum. Lineage (NCBI taxonomy): Eukaryota > Metazoa > Arthropoda > Insecta > Coleoptera > Curculionidae > Philopedon > Philopedon plagiatum. The sequence goes on along the minus strand of OZ020196.1, from coordinate 17,109,219 downwards.
CATACGCAGGAACCTGAACTTTATCAAAAAGGAAAGAGTACATAACCAAACAGCACCTACAAAAAAGCTTATTTTTTCTTTAACTTACCCAAACAATCTTCCCACCCAGCCCACTCCATACTGTCTCCTGTCGGAGTTATCATGGATATTATCCAGGGTAGCTGTCGCTACTCGTGATGACCCTATGATTGGCCGATGCTCCGCGTGTCTTAGGACCACGTCGTCGGGGTCTCTTCTCCATCCTCCGACGTGTACGGCCGAGTATCTAAAAACATGTCATGTCAGTAATGGTAAAATTATGTTAATAAAAATAATAAATGAAACCGTTCAGGTCGTTAGTAAAAATATTATTTCACTTATTTAAGACTATGACTAGGTATTACTTTTTTAACCGACTCCATAAGAGGAGGTTTTCAATAATTCGAAACGTATGTATGTTTTTTTTTTTAATTTTATTTTATTATTTTTATGTAGGGTTAATGTGGGATCAGTGGACCAAGAGGGTAGAGTGAACCGAGTTAATTTTCGTTTGAAAGGAACATACCCATTTCTTGTATCTATTACTCAATAATCTTTATTTAGCATTGATTCGTCCACTCTAGTCACTTGGCATCGAGCGTTAAGGATAAACGCTTAAGACGTATTTTTTTTGAACGACCGCAGTTTTATTTTTTACGATTATACTTTTTTTTTATTTATTTCGTTCGTGTAATTGTTACAAGTATTACTGTGTTTCCAAGTAAAATCATGCTAAGTTCTCTTTATTCGAAATCGGCCTTTATGCCTTAAATTTAGATAAATTTTTGTGCAAGTAGCATTAAATTCAAAATGGTGGGACGGTACACAGTGGATCATTCAATTGTGGAACACTGTGAATCTAGGTTCACTGTGTACTTTTGCCTTTATAATCAAAAACGTTATTGAAAACTTAATTTTCTACGTAGGGGAAGATGGTCTGAGAAGGCATACTGGATGAGATGGCATGGTAATCTCTTTCGCGAAACTATGCAATAAGTAACAACAGCGCGATCGTTTTCTAATCACGCTTTACCAAAAAGCATGGATGCTCCGAGTTCAGTTCGCATCTGGATGCAAACCAAGTGTCTGTGCAGGTCAGTTCAAAAATAGACATTTTGAAATTACACAGCCCCACAAAAAAAAAATTGGTACTCCTATCGAGACAACTATGTAATTTTCGACGCTGAATCCGAATCCGAGGTCAAAAAAAAAATCGTACACCCCCAAAATCAACCCCTAGCGCTAAAAAACTCCTCAGCAGGGTAAAAATGACTTAACGCTCCACGAATAGTCTTAAATCTCAATAAATCAAAGTAAATATAAAATTTGAAGTATATAACGCATAAATACAGAGTTAACACTACTTAGTATTGAAAATCACCCCCATGAGTGGGTGAAAACTACCCCTCATACAACAGGAAACTTAAAAAAATGCAGTAATTGCAAAAAAAGCTTACGATGCCCATTTTTTTGCAAGGAGTGAGTAACTGCATTAGTTCCGATGCGATGCTCAGAATCTACTCCCACAGAGGGGCAGAAACCACCCCTAGATTAAAATGGCAAGGGAAATCGGGCAAAAAATTTTGTCATCGTGATTTCTATTTTAATCGATGCTAAAATTTGCTAAAGATATGCAGCATTGCAGTTTGGAAATTGGGTTGGGTTGGGTAGGGGTGGTTTCCGCCACTTTATGGGGGTAGTTTTTGAGCATCGCATCGAGACTAATTCAGTTACATACTGTTTCTAAAATAACTGAGCATCGTAAGCTTTTTTGCAATCACTGCAGTTTTTTTAAATTTCCCGTTGTGTGAGGGGTAGTTTTCACTCACTCATGGGGGTGATTTTCAATGAAAAGTGGTGTTAACTCTGTTTATACTGAATTCGATTTATTGAGATTTAAGACTATTCGTGGAACGCTAAGTCATTTTTACCCTGTTTAGGAAGTGTTTTTTAGCACTAGGGGTTGATTTTGGGGGTGTACGATTTTTTTTTGACCACGGATTCGGATTCAGCGTCGAAAATTACATAGGTATACAGTTGTCACGATAGCAGTTCCAAAAAAATTTTTTTTTTGTAGGGCTGTGATAATTGGAGTAATTTTCACCCTCTCATGGGGATGTCACTGAATGACTTTGGTGCAATGTGTAAGTATTCACCTCCAAACTGCAGTGCCGCATATCTTTAGCCAATTTTAGCATCGATTCAAATATAAATCACGATGACAAAATTTTTTGCCAGATTTTCCTGGCAATTTTAATCTAGGGGTGGTTTCCGCCCCTCTGTGAGGGTAGATTTTGAGCATTGCATCGGAACTAATGCAGTTACTCACTCCTTGCAAAAAAACTGGGCATCGTAAGCTTTTTTTGCAATCACTGCATTTTTTTAAGTTTCCTGTTGTATGAGGGGTAGTTTTCACCCACTCATGGGCGTGATTTTCAATGGAAAGTAGTGTTAACTCTGTATTTATGCGTTATATACTTGAATGTTTATATTTACTTCGATTTATTGAGATTTAAGACTATTGTGGAGCGTTAAGTCATTTTTACCCTGCTGAGGTGTTTTTTAGCGCTAGAGGTTGAATTTGGGGGTGTACGAATTTTTTTGACCTCGGATTCGTATTCAGCGTCGAAAATTACATAGGGATATTGTTGTCTCGATAGGAGTACCAAATTTTTTTTTTTGTGGGGCTGTGTTATATTTTGTGACGGTTCGAGTGGCTGTTTTATAAAACTTCCGCAATATACCATGTAAGTGTTTAAATATTTTAGTTGTATTATGATGCCCAATTCCCAAAGTGCTACTAAAATGTGTGTATTATTTTATTTAAATTTTTGAGGACACAATTTAGAGATATCTGTATATTAGGGTAAGATGGCATAGCTGTATACCATCTTACCCGTAAAAAAATTATTTCATTGTAAGTAGTTTGGTATTGTATTTATTTAAATATATATATATATATATATATATATATATATATATATATATATATATATATATATATATATATATATATATATATATATATATATATATATATATGTATATATATTAGGGTGTCCGTTATTTACCAAGTAGATTTTTTTTTCTTGCGACGCCCCCTAAATTTTTAGTTTATCGTCCAAATAAAATGTCATACCAAAATAAGCCCTTAATATTCAGAATAAACCTTGCCCTAAAGACGATACATTTCCCATTTAAATTACATGGGATTTTGCCACTTTTTACAATTAATTTTTTGTCTCTCGGACAAGATGACTTATAGCAATGAGATATATATATTCTTATAGGAAATTGAACGCTCTACAAACAAGATCTCTTATAATTTTTCGATTAATTCACTCCTTCAAAAGTTATTCAAGGAGCTAAATGCGACTTAGCGCGCTTGCGTGAATAGAAAATCCGTGTGTTGGCGGGAATGCTTGTAGTGTAATTTTGAGTCACTTACTGTATTGAAGGGAAATTTCATGAAAGTATACAAAAATTTATGAAATTCAATAAAAATTAGTTGACTGCGTGTTATAAATGAATAGTCTCAAAAATGATTCAAACTAGAACCAGCTACCTGTTATGCGGTATATTATTTTCCATGTTTAAAATTTTTTTACCCTAATACCACCAGAATTATCTATTTCTAGAATTAAACTAATAACTTTTATCGAAATAATAATCACTTTGCCGTAAAAGTAAAAAAATCTGAAAATTTACATAGAGTTCAAATTTCACCTTGAATAACTTTTGAAGGAGTGAATTAATCGAATTAACAGTGTTTATACAATGAAGACCCAATTAAAAACAATGAATGACAATACACATGAATTAAATATGTTTCGCTAAAATTAATTATAAATTACAAACATAAATATATACAGGGTGATTCAAAAGTAAGCGGCATCCTTTCAGGGGCGTAATCCTTGCATAAAAATAAGGCAAAAAGTTTCTATTAATATGGGTCCGAAAATGCTTCCTAAGGGAGCTACGCCCCTTTGAATAGGACACCTTGAAGACGATTTTTTCTCTATAACATTAAAACCCTTTACAATTAAATTTTGAAAATTGGTGTACAGTATAAACATTTGATGGTAAATAAGATTCTAAATTCAAAACTTTAAAATTTTATTCAGGGGCGTCACATGCGGGGGAGGGTGAGGGTAAAAACATCCCTTTTTCTTTTACTCTTTAGGTTGTTATGCTTTTGTTTGGAAATTATAAAATTCTAGAGTTTTTTACGTAAAAAAGGTACTCTTAGGTCAATTCGATAGAGAGTACCATTTAAGAGAAAATCGACTTTGAAAATTTTCTGATGCATATGTTTATTGATGAAAATTAATCTGCATTACCATAGAAAAAAAAATACATTTTTTTACTAACATTTTATTTAGCAATTTAGAGAAAATGTTCAAAATTATTACCATTACCGTCACGACAAGCTAAATTAACCACTGAACTTCGTTTTGAATGCGTATCTAGTAATTTTATTATGAATAAACGTACTACCAGAAAGTTTTCAAAGTCGATTTTCTCGTAAATGGTACGCTCTATCGAATCGAACTAAGAGTACCTTTTTTACGTAAAAAACTCTAGAATTTTACTATTTCCAAACAAAATCACATTAACCTAAAGAGTAAAAGAAATGTTTTTACCCTCACCCTCCCCCGCATGTGACGCCCCTGAATAAGATTTTAAAATTTTGAACTTAGAATCTTATTTACCATCAAACGTTTATACAGTACACCAATTTTCAAAATTTAATTCTAAAGGGTTTTAAAGTTATAGAGAAAAAAATCGTCTTTAAGGTGTCCTATTCAAAGGGGCGTAGCTCCCTTAGGAAGCCTTTTCGGAGCCATATTAATAGGAACTTTTTGCCTTATTTTTATGCAAGGATTACGCCCCTGAAAGGATGCCGCTTACTTCTGAATCACCCTGTATAAAATATATGCACCTCGAGACATTATGATGTTTAAAAATGTACTAACAAGGATTAGTATTGAGGTATTTTATCTACCAGTAATTTTTTTCCCTTTTTTCATGATTTATTTTTTGTTTCTTTATTTTGTGTTAAAATTGAAGATTTTTTGGTGAAATGTATGTTATATACCGAGTGTTCTAATTTGTGTGTTTAATGTATTCGGTTGTAGTATATTTTACTGAGATTGTTAATGTCTTGTTTGTCGTTTACTGCGTTAGGTTCTTTTTTTATGTGGATCATTTCTTTAACAAGGAGTTTTTGGTAATTGTTGTCTTGAGTTAAAATTTTTGTGTTGTTGAAATCGAAGTTATGTTTTTAATTTTTTTCGTGTTTGTGTAAAGCAGTTGACGCATTTTTTGTATATTTGTGACCGTTTAATCTGCTGTTAAGATGTTGAGTAGTCATACCAATATATTGTTTAGGACGGTTTAAACAGGGTATAGCGTAAATTACATTAAGATTTAATTTTTATTGGATCTTTACTTTTAAGGGGAGAGAATAAAGATGATAAAAGATTTTGGGCTTTGTGGCAAACAGTAATATTGTGTTTATTTAAAATGTATTTAATTTTTTCTGATAATTCGTTCGTATAGGGTAGAGCTACATATCTTTTTGGTTCGTTGTCATTGGTCAGTTTCTTTTTAGTTATGTTGTTATATAATTTAAAGGTTCTTTGTTTTATAATTCTATTTACTTGTCTTTCTTGATAGTGATTTTCTTTTAGTATTTTTCTAACCTTTTCTAAGGTTTTTGGACGATATTCTGGCGAGGTTAAAGTTAATGCTCTGTCTGTTAAGCCTGTAATTACGCTATTCCTTTGAGATTTGGAATGGCTAGAATTGTAGTTTAAATATCGTCCCGACCATGTTTTTTTTGTATACCATACAGTTTTGAGGTCTTCATTGTTTATATTTCTAATTATTGTCATGTCAAGGAAGTTTATTTGGTTTTGATTTTCTATTTCTGACGTAAATTGAAGTTTTTGATGGAAATTGTTGAAAGCCTGTATTACATCGTTTATTTGGTTTTCGGAGATAGCTGTAAGGCAGTCGTCTACGTATCGTTTGAAGATCATAGGTATATTCAGGTTTTCAATGACACTTTGCTCCAAATACTCCATAACAAGCTGCGCCACTGTTGATGATATAGGGGAGCCCATTGCACAACCATCATGTTGTTTGTAGAAATAGTCTTTATATTGAAAATAATTATTGGAATTTGTTTGATTTATTGCTTCTATGAACATGTCTTGAGTGAGATTAGTATGTTCTTTTAAGGAGTCCCATTTTTCTTTAATTATGTGGATGGGAAGCTATTAAAGCCGTTCGTACTAACAGAATGGGTTGGCTGTTAGCATCCAAAACCTTTAATGTCCCGTTTACAACATTGCGACGCCGTGCAAAAACCAACGATTCTACGAATGGGTATCTTGGTGGACATAAGGTGACATTTGATGTTCAACTGGAAAGGGAACTTGTGGAACATCTGCAAAATTTAGAAATCAGATTTTTTGGTATGACCCCTTTTGAAGTCAGAAAACTGGCTTATCAGATTGCCATTAAGAAAAATATTCCTAACAGATTTTCAACTACCAATAAAATGGCGGGATTGGATTGGTTAAGAGCATTTAGAAGAAGAAATCCTACAATATCTTTACGCATACCAGAGGCTACCTCTGCAGCCAGGGCGCGTGCCTTTAACAAACCTCAGGTTCGAAAGTTTTTTCAGGAGTTCACCAATATGATAGATCGCTTTAAATTTGAACCACAGCAAATATGGAATGTCGACGAATCGGGATTTAGCACAGTTCCGTCGCAAAATACGAAAATGTTTGCTACCAGAGGTAGAAAACAAGTTGGTGTTTTAACAAGCGGTGAACGAGGTCTTCATTATACTACAGTCTGCTGTGTCAATGCACTTGGAACATTCATTCCTCCAGTTTTCATTTTCCCTCGTAAAAATATGAAGGAGAGTCTTATGGATAACGCTCCGACCGGTTCTGTTGGGTTTGCCCAGGAAAAAGGCTGGATGAATGGTGAGGTCTTTCTTAAATGGCTTCAACATTTTGTTAAGCATGCGAAAACATCACCACAAAACATACTGGTATTGCTTTTAGATGGACATTCAAGCCAAAAGAATTTAGAGGTTTTAACGTTTGCTAAAGAAAACAACATAATCATTTTTTGTTTTCCTCCTCACTGTACGCATAGGCTTCAACCACTTGACGTCAGTTTCTTTGGGCCGCTAAATACTATGCTACTATAACCAAGAACTAAACAATTGGCTAAAATGTCATCCTGGAAGAACTGTCACACGCCAGCAAGTTGCTGGAATTTTTAAAGAAGCCTACTTGCGTGCAGCGACCGTAAAAATGGACAGAGTGGGTTTGCATCGACAGGAATTTACCCGTTAAACGAAAATATATTTCCTGACTGGATTTTTGCCCCTGCTGATGTAACAGAAAAAGAGTTACCATCAGGTCCTTCAATTTCAACAGAGGTTTCTCAAACTGCGGCTCCATTGGTTGTCACGAAGGATACTGTTACTGCAACTGATTTAATAGCAAATGAATAACCAGATCTTTCAGCAGCAACAAATTTTTCTGAAACTGCGGTACCCTTAGTTGCTAGAGAGGATGATGTTACTACTACTGTTACTGTTGCTGCTGTAGAACAAGGTGGATCTTCTTGTCTATCTGTCGCTGATATTTCTCCTTTACCTACAGCAACTGCTCTAAAGCGATCGATCCGTAAAAAAGGAAAATTCGGTTTCTTGAACTCTACTCCAGAGATCGCAGAGATAAAAGCTGCTGTAGCCAATAAAGAAGCTGCAAATCTAAGACGTTCTGGTCGCAAAGCAAAAAGACGAGTGGAAGTTTTATCTTCTGAAAGCGAAACTGACCCTTCGGAACTTGAAGAAACAGAAGAAGACGAAAATCCCCTCTGCATTTATTGCTTGGAGCCATTCAGTTTTTCAAAAGCTAAAGAATGGTGGCTTCAGTGTCAAATTTGTAAAAAGTGGGCGCATGCCGAGTGCCTTGGTGTTTCAAAAAATACAAAAAATGTTATTTGTGAATTATGTGTTTAATATTGTTGAAATTTTCATTATTTCATTGGTATGCTAAAGTTTTTTTGTCCATTGTCATTATTTCTGTAGTATGTTAAGGTATATGCCATCTCACCTACTAGTATCGGGTGAGATGGTTTTTGCAGTACTTTTCTTTTTTACTTTTATTTTCTATTAAAATTGCTTAAATTTGATTTGTTTGCTTTTACCTTGATGCTAATAGATGTCTATTAAATTTTTTTGTCTTAACTGTGTTTAATTTAACAATTTTAATTTATTTATGATTTTTTATCAAAAAGTATGCCATCTCAGACCACCTTCCCCTATATTATATTATTTTTAGAATGCTGCCTAAAAAAGTTCTGGAGAATCGAAATAAATCTCTATATTTCTACATAAGTTCCGACTAACATATTAAAACTATCTCTTTTCCTTTTTTTCTTATAGTAAATCATATATATTTATACGTACTTAATCTAGCTCAGAAAAATACATGAAATTAAAAAAGTCAAGGAAATAATTACATTTAAAATCGATCTGGCTATTTCGTTTGACTACAAAATAAAATCTGACTTATTAATAGAGCAAACAATGTTTACCAATTGTCCCAAACAATAATTATTGTTTGGGACTCCAAAAATCTCTCGTATTTTGTTTCCTGAAATCTGGTAACCCTATGTAAGAATAATAATATGCTGTCGCACCATATACTTTGTTGTCAATTTCTTGCGATCAAAATATTATTATTATTAGTGTTAATACTTTACGGCAGAAGCTGGCCAAAATTAATCACTAACCCTTAATTTCCAACCCAGTACGGTAGGGAGATCGAGAAAAAAATTAAATGAAACCAACTTGGAGAACAGTTCTTTCGAATGCAAAAAATGTCATTAAAATAGGTTAAGTCACGACGGAGTTCTGCGCGAATAAATATTTAAAAAAATACGGGCCCAACTGAGAACCTCTTCCTTTTGGAAAGTGGGTTAAAAAAGCTATAACGACTCATCTCATACTCATAATATAATCCGAAAAATCATTGTGTTCAAATTTAGCGCCATCAACCGACAATAATAGTTCGGCAAAATTCGGGATCGAAGTTTTCGGCACCGGCTAGACGCTAGCGACGACGAGTGTTGCTCAGCCCCATGATACAATAAAAGGAAGATATACCAAACCGTGTCAAATTCGTTCGGGTTCGCGCAAGCCGTCACGCTGTGAGTTATTTTTGAAATTTATAACGCGCAATATAGAGTTTACGTTATTTAAATTCGATTTTATATAAATTCTATTGGCAATTAGTTAATCTATTAGTTAAAACAAGAAAGTATTTTTTAAGAAAACAGTATTTTTTCAGTATCTTTGTTTGTCGTATTTTCTCGATTAAAGTCTGGTGATTCGTTACCGTGGATATTTTTGGCTATTGTTTGTCACAGTACACTTTTTTATTGAAGCGAGTTTGTAAAAACATTTGACATTCATGACATGACACAATTCATGCTTTAAATTACCTTCATAATCACTTTCGTTAAAATGTCTAGAACAGATTCTGGCATTTTTCACATTAAACTTATCTTCCCGTTTGCACAGACGCTTCCAAACACTTTGTGTTTCTTTCTCTTTGGGGAAACTAAAAACTTTAATATCGGGCATAAAGCCCTTGCATTGATTGTCCACATCACAACCACACACAACACACCCCATTTTCACTTTGAAACTCATAAAAGTGGTATAAAAACACCAAAAAATAACTTTAAAACACAACGCGATCTTAACAAAGACATGTCTCGTTTTCAAAATATGGCGGAATTACTCACAGCGTGACGTACATGGCCACGCCTACCTGCGCGGTTTCATATTTTCTTTTATTTGTATCCTTGCTCAACCCCAACTGCTGTCATCGCCTGCCGCTGCCGCTTGCCGTCTGCTGCGTACTTCGGAAGCCTACCTTAACAAACTATAGATTTTTAAAAAAGCCGCGAAACACAGTAAACGAAACGCAAAAAGCAATATGTTTGGAAAATGCAGCAGGTTTGATTATAAATCACATATTTCCCGTTTCTGTGTCCGTTACAACACTTTTGTTACATCACTATCCAATATATTATATATACTTAGTATAAACATACCTATCACCCTCTATCCTATAAGCCGGTTCTATAATTCGCACTCTCTCGCTTCTATCCACGGTATCACCACTAACAGTATCAACTGCAACTCTTGGCTCGATTTTTTCAAAAAAAGCTTCAGCTTCCTCCGGGGGCGATGTCAGTCTATCCGTAGGAGGCGCTTGTGGAACATCTGCAGGGAAACTTCTGGACCAGGTTGTTTGCTGAGACCGCGCGCTTGGACGATGTCTTGTAAGAGTCTGAAAAGAAAAAAGGAAAATCCTCGTTGAAAGTGGTCTTGGGTGATAAACTGGTATTTGAAAAAAGAAATGACCGCCGCCTGCCTAGAGGCAAATCTGTCACATTTATTCTGAGAATCTGCTCTCTAGTAACAAGTTATAGTACTAGGTATATTAAAGATCTGAAGCTAAAATGTTAAACAAAGATAGGTCAGGGCATCGTGTATAAGCTACGATATCGTTTGTGTTGACAAAACTCAGCAAAATATTTTAAAAAATGGATTTATTTTATAATAAAACGTTTTGTCTATCCCTGTATATATCCGTGTATTAAGGTATTATTGATACTTACTGGTAAGTGGCATTATCAAACGGTTTGATAGGTTGTAAATTAAAAATGCCGATCCTTTTTCTTAATTTCGTGAAATCTTATCGCTTTTATGCTTAACTAATTTTACGCGTCAAAACTTCAAAAAATTATTTTTGGTGAGGTAAGTAAGCCATGGGCTGCGCTATACTGTACTTAAAAATATTAATTTATTGTCATTTATTGTTTAAAGTTATAAGATTAAAAAGTTAAAAAAAAAAATATTGTCGGTAAAGGAAAATTAATTTAATGATTTTAAACAACAACAAAATAACAGGTAAGTACTAGAAGCAATAAACAGCTAAATTATTTAAACAAATTGTTCAGTGTCCTCCGTTAACAGCTAAGAAATACCCTGAGCAGTCATAAAAATGTCTTCTGACATTGCACAACTGGCGTACCGTAATAGTATTTGAAGCCTCGATAATTCTATTTTTCAGCTCGTCTCATCTTTAGGTCTCCCTCTCACATAATCAAAATCCTTGGATTATAGATCCCCAACAAAAGAAATCTAAAGGCGAGACATTAGGACTTCACGCGGGCCATTTAAAAGGGCCGAATCATCCAATCCAGCTACCAGGAAACATGGTGTTTAAAAATTCAGTCACGACTGCTGCGCTATGAGCTGGCGCTCTATCGCATCGTGCTGAAAACTTATCTCTTCATTTCTATTTGCTAACGCAGAACCTACTTCCGTTTCCAAAAGTTCCAGATATTTTTCTGCTGTTAATGCGCCGTCTATAAAATATTGTCCGAGGATCCCATTTCCTAGAATTCCTGCCCAAACATTAACCCTTTCGCGCCTCTGTGTATGCGTTGGCTAAATTACGTAAGAATTTTCTCTAACCCATATGCATATACACTGCAAAGTAATAAAGGCTAAGTATAAAGAATGGTATAACGATAAGGTAGGAAATGGCTATTGAGGATAGGGATAGTCCCGTAATAACACCAGTGGAACACCCTAACCGCATTAATTACTAATAAAAATAAAAAGCAAATTGATAAACTCTAAATAGGTTCTGAAATTATTAGTTGTCCTAAACAAATAGCGGATAATTTAAATAAATATTTTGTTGAGAGTATAAGGGATATTAGTGATATACAAACAGATAATTTAGGATCCCCTCAGACATTTAATGATTGTATGGGAAACCAAAATCTTTCTTCATTTCGATGAACTAAAGGAGATAATTTTTTCACTACCGAATAAGGGAAGCCCAGATGATATCACATCAGAATTTTAAAAAAATACTTATGAAAATATTAAGAAACCACTAGTAAATTTAATAAACTCTTCACTGGAAACTGGCAGAGTTCTTACATTGTTAAAAATGTCCCCAATTATCCCTATTCAAGAAACTAAAGGGGCAGTAAGGGCAGATGATTTGCGGCCAATTAATATGTTAGCAACGGATGAAAAAATCTTAGAAAAGGTGGTATATAAACAAATTATAGAATTTATTAATAAAAACAATATTTTAATTGAAAATCAGTCGGGATTTCGAAAGCATCACAGTTGAGAAGCCACAATGCAGAATGTACTACATGTTGGAAATTATTACTAGATGATAATTATGCTATAGGGGCAGTTTTTTTGGATTTAAGGCGGGCTTTTGAAACTATAAATAGGCAAAAATTAATAGACAAATTAAAAGGATATGCTATAAATGATAAAGCATTAGAATGGCTTATAGATTATCTTGATAACAGAAGACAGGTAACTAGGGTTAATAATGAGATATCAACAGAAATATACAATGAGAATGGTGTTCCGCAGGGAAGTAGAGTACTCTTGAGCCTTTGATGTTTTTACTCTACTTATATAAATAATATAAGTAAAATGGTTTGTAGGAGATGATACATTAATTTATTTTTATTCAAAAAACTTAAAGCATTTAATGCAAATAATAAATATAGAGTTAAATGAACTTAACACTTGGTTTCATCAAAATATACTTACTTAAATTAAACATTAGAAAAACTTATGTTTGTAAAAAATAGTTAATATCAACGAGAACTCGAGGAAAGTACCCTTTGTATTACAATAAAGAACGAAGTTATAGAAACAGTCAAAAAAATTAAAAGGTTTTATTGTCGATAATGGTCTTAATTTCAAGGAACATATTTTATCTAGTATTGACAAAATACCAAAAAACATAAATCTTTTCTCAAGGGTTTCAGTGCATTTAACACAATGGTCGAAAATTACACTTTACACACTGATTTTACCTTATTTTGTTTATAGTTCCTCTATCTTGTATTTAGCTAATAAAAATGAAATTGACAGGCTACAAAAACTGCAAAACAGAACAATGCGCGCAATTCTGGGAAATAAAACAGATACCCCAATCAGAAATAGGCTGGAAAGGTTAAACTGGTTGTCCATGGAAAAGTTTCTTAAATTCCAGACTATGCTACTTATATATAAAATTAAAAACGGAGTGACACCAAATTACTTGACAAGAAAACTTATTACTAATTAATCGGTACAATCCGGTACATCAATATCCAACAAGAAACAGACATAATTTCTATATATCCAATCAAACAAAAGTAGCCCAGAAAACATTATTTACCTTAAAGGATTAATTATTACATTCAATTCTTTGCCAGTAGATGTAAAAAACTCGGAAAACCTGAAATTGTAGGTGAACATAGTTTTAGGTAAAGATTGTTAAACTTACATTTTTAAATTTCACAAACTGTTTATAGATAGTTTTTAGAGTAATTGTTAGGATCTGAACTACTGTCTAAGTGTCACCTTTACCTGGTAAATACAGGTAAAAACAAGGAAATACAGGGGGTTAAAAAGTGCTTTCTATAAAAACAAAAATGCATTTTTTAAGTAGTTCTCGGAATTTTTTTGGCACAATTAATAACTTGACTTGTTGTTATAACTTTAAATTTGATCTCTTTAAAGTTTTAACTTTATAGCTGTAATATCAATGGGGTTAACAATGTTAACATGGGGTCGAAGTTTTATCATGTAAAATCCTATGGCCCGAGTTAAAAACAATTTACTGGAATGATATATGTACGTCAAAACGTTATTACAGTTTTCTTTCTAAAATATATATTTTAACGGAACATGTGCTGACAGAAAAAATCTTTCTTAGGTGCGTTTTCATCTCAATTAAAAAAAAAACTGGTAAATATGGTAAAAAAATAATTCTTGTGATTACTCAGCGGGAATATTAATAATGGCCCGAGAGCAAAAAGGTCGCAAGCTTCATGCCGTCATGTCCCATTTCCTTCGATATAAATACCGAGATAAAACTCAAGATAAAGTGACAGAGATTTGCAAAACAATCCTGCGTTCTCTTTTAATACAACAGCAACAAATTGGGGGATTGGGGAGGGTGAATTTTAATTAGAATTTAGTCTTAATAAATTAGGAAAGGGCGGAAGTCCTTTAAACTGTCATGACGAAAACTAATTTACATTCGAATTGAGAATTTTTCAGATCATTCAATTAAAAGTTTAAACTCTCAGAACGTTATTAGGAAAAAGTAAAAAGTTCATTTGGAAGTTTTAAGTACTTGGAAAAGACGAACTTTTTGCCTTTTTCGCTTTTCAATGGCCGCTCTATGGAAATAATACTTTTATGATTTGGATCGTAACCTGGCAGCTGAATTTAATTTTTTACATTACACTATTATTTGCCAAATTTTGGTCACGTAGAAATTGGTTATAGTTCGTTCACTAAAAATTGAAATCGTCAGTTGTGCCGCTTTCGAGTGAAAAAATGCCCATAAAACTACATACCAAGACCCACGCAGCGAGACAGACAACTGCACACCTGCCACCAGGCGCCGGCAGTGAATGGATCAATGTGTCAAATATTTCTAATTTTAAGTAAAGCTATTTTATCGTTGTTGAGAGCCATTAGGTTTTAAATGCATTATTAGCTAACGATATTACATACAGGGTGTCCGAAAAGTCTTAGTATGGGCAAATATCTTTGCTATTAGTAAGGATAGAGACATCAAATTTTAGGTGTATCTTATTGGTCAATAAATATACTTTTTTATGTAATTGAACTTTTTCAACCCCCTTGAGGAGCGACGCTAGGGAGTTAGGTCAAAAATTTTAAATGCAACTTTATGCCGGGTGGTACCTCATTTTAAAGATCTTCAAAAAAACATTTAACCGCAAACCCAAGGTCCTTATCTTAATTCGTTTTTAAAAATTAAAAATCGTGAAAAAAAAAATGAAATACCTTTATTTATCTTATTACTTTAAAAGTTGTTCAAAATGACCACCATTAACTTCTTAGCAGCAATTAAGTCGATTTGGAACTCACTTCTTACATTTTCGAGAATGGCAGGTGTAACTTCTTGGCAGAGTTCCAAAATCGACTTTATTACTGCCAAGAAGTCCGTGGTGGTGATTGAGAACAACTTTTAAAGTACTTAAAGAGAAATAAAGGTACTTAAATTTTTTTTTCCAGGATTTGTAATTTTTATGAGCTTGTCATTTAAAAACGAATTAAGATACGGACCTCGAATTTGCGGTAAAATGATTCTTTTTAACATACCTTTAAAATGAGGTACCACACGGCATAGGGTTGCAATTAAAATTTTTGACCTCAACTCCCTAGCGTCACCCCTCAAGAAGGTCGGAAGAGTTAAATAAATTAGATTTATTAACCAATAAGATACACCATAGGCGTGCGCAGACTTCCTAATTAGGGTGGGCCAAGCACCAGATTGTTCGTAAAAAAAGGAAAAGGTAAATTTTGAAAGCAAAGCTTTATTTGGTAAAATTATGAAAGTAAAAAAATATTAAAACCAAAACACTGAAACATATATTCTACAATATAAGAAGTATGTAAATTAAAAAAAGTAACTATATAAATTATTATATTTACAACTCATTCTTCTTGTTCCTTGAATAGGTGGTTTAAATTCATCTTATCTATTACCGAGTAATAGTTAACATTTTTTGTTTTGTTGTGTGAATTAATCTTGGTAACCCTACAAAAGTTTCTACAGGCGTGTTTATGGAGGGATCAAAAAATCATATTACAACAGACATTTGCTCATAATGACTACAATCTGAAGTTCCATCTACAATGAAAGAAATATGCTTTCCGTTTAAATTGGATATTATATTTTGAATTATAACATTATGAATGGACGAAATAACGTCATTCTGAATTCGGTTACAGACATATAAGCAACATTTTTTGGTCCCTTCGTTCTTCGTTAAGTGAGTTTTGACTTATGTCGAAAAAGCGAAAAGAGGAAGGCAAATCTTCGACTGCGGCATTACCATTGCTCAGAAATTGATTTAAAAAATAAGACGATACTGTTTACTTACGTCAAAATAGCATGATTTTGATTTATATAATTAAAAAAAAATCAGTCGTGGACTACCTACATAATAAAATTTACGAAATTTTGTGACGTGTTTGTAAAATTTGCCGATGTCACCAAGTCCGTGAAATTCGATAATGTAGGTAGATGTAGTGGAGATACTGGAGATTGTGGCAAATACAAATAGATCATGTATCTAATAATTTTTTTTAAAATTTGTTTCATCTTTATGATATTGTACAAGGAGGGGCCATGGCTCACCCTGCCCTTCCCGTGGGCACGCTTATGAGATACATCTACAATTTGGTATCTCTATATTTACTATACTAAACTTTTTCTTAGATCTCGCAATATGGTAGCCAAGTCACTTGCCATTTATGGCACCCTGTTGAAGTCTGGTATATTTTACGTTTAGAGGTTGACTAACCGACAGGACCGGACTTGTACTCACCCTTCAACTTAAATAATAAACACCACTAAAATCTAGTCTCTGAAATCCAAAGTCCAAAATTAAAATGTTTAAAACATACACTATACAAAAACACCCACAGAAACACCAGCATCACAAGCACGAAACACCAAAATCAAACGAAAATAAAACGACGCGACCTGTCGTGTCAGCTTGATACGGCCCACTACTCACTACTACTGATCTACGCACTTTTCGAATGTCCAGCGTTGATGTCATTTGTGATTGTCAAATGTCTAAACGCTGAATTTTATCATAAATTGAACTCTAATAGCAAAGATATTTTCCTATGCTAAGACTTTTCGGACACCCCGTATACAACTCACGGTACATTCGTACTTAAGTTTACTGCCGTCATGGGTTGTATAAAGATAAAAAAATAGCACATAACTATATTGCTTACCGTTACTACATAGTTCAGCCCATTCCAAGTCATTCTTGCCACCGAATCCTTTCTCCTCAACTCAGTGCCTGTCCTGTCCATACTATCGGCCACATCTCTTTCTCCAGGTAGAACGTCTGGGCGCCCTCCAACCATCAGCTGTCCAGAATATCCAGAGGATGTAGGCACAGGTGCTTCTGAGGCTACCCTTCGGTGTACTAAGTGTAAGGGGGAGGCTTGAGACTGTGGCCGGTAGCTGAGGGTAGCGTATTCGTCTTTCAAAGGACCCATAGTTCTGAAATAGATTTAAATAATTAGTTCCAAAAGGGTATGCAGCTGGCCATTTATAAATAAATTGAACTTTGCTATTAAACCGCGACCTATTAAAAATGGTAGTAAATTTTGTTATAATCTACAGCATGTTTGCGGATGGGATTTAGAAGAGGACAAATGGACTAAATTTTGCAAGATACGTGAAAATGTCACCCGTAATAAAAGTTTTTGCTTATAAAATAAATGTGATGTCCCTTAGAAATCGTGTTAAACATTTTCTAGAAGACGTGAAAAAACTCATATTCAGATGTTCTTAAAAGAATAGTATATTGTGTATCTAGTAGGAAAAATCGCCTCGGACGCTTGATGGACTCGGCAGTGCCTCTCCCACTAATTTGCATCCTCGTCCGAGAATATGTTTTTCCCACGAGGTGCACATACTATTTTTTCTGCGATCGAAAATGAAATAGAATAAATAATAAAATAAAATTAAGAACTTTAAGTAAAAATTTATTAATGTGACCCAATAGATCGCTTATGCTTAGCTTTGCGGTTGCTTGACAACCGCTGTTTAATTATATTATTGTTGTTTCTTTATGACAAGCGGTACGGGAATATTGTATTCCCGGCCTAGGACGGAAATAAAATATTCTAGTACTATTATATGTCTCATTGTTTAACAACGGTTAACAATACTGGAATAATGACTTTTGTGGGGTCAAAACACGCCAGAAAGATGTCAGTTTGTGGACGATCGCAGAAAAAATAAATTATTTCCGTTCAAACCCCATTTTAACCAAACATTGGAAGAGAGAGATGAAACGAAAAGACTATATTTTTGTTTATGGGTGGGATTTAACTTTTTGGTTCGAACAGGCAACTTTTTAAAAAAACAGAAGTTTCTGAACACAGAACTTTATTCTTTATACTACGAAAGTTTTAACAATAAAGCCTGAAATATAAACGTGTTACATATATTTATAATCTTTTACATGAGATAAGAATAATGCTGATGTTGTAACTTCTATGGGAATCTTGGGGTACTGGTGTTCACATAACTTGCGGTATCTAGAACAGATTCTAGCATTTTTCACATTAAACTTATCTTCGCGTTTACACAGACGAAACGCTTCCAAACACTTTGTGTTCCTTTGTTTTTGGGGAAGCTAAAAACTTTAATATCGGGCATAAAGCCCTTGAATTGATTGTCCACGTCACAACCATACACAACACACCTCATTTTCACTTTCAAACTCTTAAAAGTGATATAAAAACACCAAAAAATATCTAAAACCCAATGCGATCTTAACAAAGACGTGTCTCGTTTACAAAATATGGCGGAATTACTCACAGCGTGACGTACACGCCTATCTGCGCGGTGTCATATCTTCTTTAATCTGTATCACGGTATGTGTAAAAAAAAATTTTTATTTGCTCTTTCGGTTATAGAATTATGGTTTACTAAATTTTGATTGCATTTAAAAAATAAATAAATTTTACCAATAAATCAAATTCACTTATTTCAGAATTATTGTTCGTTTCCATAGAAATGCGTTATTTTTACTTAAATCAGTTGATAATTTTGACGTTTTAACGACTATTTCTCAGTGCATTGCTCAATTAAACATGGAAGCGAATTTTAATATGCAAGTTGATGTTGTTAATTTTGGAGGAGTGCAGAAAAAACTACAGAGAAGCTGCGCTAGTGTGGGCGAATCCGAAATCTCACATGGCATTTAAAAGGCTGGAAACCAGAAGTCGTACTACTGGCAGTCTGCAAGCGAAACAACGAGTTCGGAAGCGAACTAAAACGGACGAAAATAGGACAGCTGACGTTTTAGGAGCGGTAGCTATTGACCCGCATCATGTAGGGTACCAGAGTTCTTGCTAGAGATGCTGAAATGAGTCAAAAATCAGATGTGACCATATTGCACTTGTACAATTTTCATCCATACCACATTACACTCCACCAAAAGCTATACCAGCCAGACTTTCAAAATCGCGTTAAATTGGGTCACAAGACAAATGCAAGGAAGTAACAGGTTTCTAAAGAATGTTTTTTTTTTGACGAACCTACTTTCCATGATTGTGGGGTAAAATTTTAAGTTATCCCTTATCACTCTTATCAGTAAAAATTGATTTTTTTTTTGTTTTTGTTCTCTTTAGGTAAATAGACACAATATGCACTACTGGGCTTCGAAAAATCCCCACTGGATGAGAACTCTACCAAATAAACATCCCTGGTCAATTAATGCCTGGTTTGGTATAACTGGGGATAGAGTATTGGTCCGCATTTCTTTGAAGAACGTTTAAATGGAGAAATGTACACAGATTTTTTAAGAAATCCAGTAAGTACTTCAATTATTAAACCAAAACATAAATCCTGATATGTGGTTTTAACAGGACGGAGCTCCACCCCATTATGCAATACAAGCCCGTAATCATTTGAATGAAATATCTGAAAACGGGTGGATTGGACGAGCTGGTCCCGTCAACTGGCCTGCTAGGTCCCCGGATTTGACCCCCTAGACTTTTTCTTGTGGGGTTTTATAAAAGACAAAGTGATCTCGACTGCAACTTTAGATGATATGGAAGACCGAATCCGCTTTGCCTGCTTATTAGTGACACCTGAAATGATAGAGCGGGTACGAAATTCATTTAGAAAAAGTGCGAGAAAGAGTTGGAATGTGAAGGGGGGCATTTCAAAACACTTCTCAAGTATGACAGACGATAAATAAGTTGAAATTAAATGGTAAATAATAATTGTTTTTATATTATAAGGTAAATCATAATTCTGTAACCGAAAGAGCAAATCAAAAAAAAAAAAATTGTACACGTACCTACGAAGTTTTTTACGCAGATTCGAATTTTATAAACAAAAGCACATCATCCCATTAAAAATTCCAAAGTTACCCCCACCCCTCAAAATAGAGGAGGTAAATGTCAAAAATATGTTTAAATATGTCTCTCGATTAACTCTTCAAAATTTTATGAAAATATTTTATACCGTTTTCGAGATATTGCCTAGTAATACTTTAAAAAACTCACCCTGTATAATTATTTTCTTTCAGACGCAACAGTTATTAAACTCTCTAATGGGTTTCTTTCACAATTTCTTTATTTGCTTATTCAAAGGGCGATCAAAATTGAGTACAACAAAGTTTTTTAATAGTTTTCTTAGCGCTAGAAATGCCATAAAAAACTATTTACAGCCAGATTCTCCAACGCTAGTCCGGTCTAATTTGACAACCAAAAGTTTTAAACTGACAACTGTAAGAATAAGACAACTAAATTTTAGACTATGAATTTATTTCGGAGCTTTTTCGCAAATTTATAAAGAAAAGGACAATTTTAGAACGCACTTGCGACAATAATCGAACTAAATTCACTCTAGCAACCCGTTCCAAGATGAAAATCATTTGAAAACTAAGCAACTCGCTGAAATATCCGAATAATTCATAAATTTTCAATGACGTCTTATTAACAACGACAGGACAAAAACTTGTCAAAACATAACTGATCAACTAGAAGATCTTAATTTAAACCAGTACTAAATCTTAAACTTTCTTAGTGAATCTGGACGTTAAAGTTTTAATTTTCTAGACAAATAACATAATCTTAGGCGAGTAACGCCAACAACGTGGAACAAAAACGGGATGACACTTTTTTCAGTGTATTTTATCCTTAAGATGCATGACACTCATAAGGTTAAAGATGGTTTCCATGGTTTCCATGGTATTTTTATTATTTAATAGTCTTAGTCTTAGGTGCACATGGTCGTTCGAGGCACCTTTATTTCGAGGCCCGGGGCATCCTGCCCCTGTGGCCCCCCACCTCTCGGCATTCGCCAGTCTTGCGGGTACATACGTACATAAATAATAGTAACAATAATGCTGATGTTAATTTTAATAACCATCTTTTAGAGTGGTTGGGGGAGCGGTTGACAACAATGAGCAGGCAAACTAATTTTTTTGCAGTATTGATCGAACTCTACTTAATAACAAATATTATCTTTGTTCTGTATAAAGTATTTAAGAAATTATCGCACAGGGGGATTCGGCAAACCAACGATTTTTTATTTACCTAATGACTATTTTTCTTAAACGTTCAATTATGAACAAGTGATGCGACAAAAGTAACACAACTTTCTAAATATTTTTCTGAAAAAATAATTTATAGTAAAACATCAACCTCGAAGGTTTTAGTAGGGTTTACTTTTAACCTTAGTAAACGGTTCCGTAATGAATTTACCATTCTAATTTAAACACAATTAAAGCAGAGTAGTAATTGGCATTTCGCCATTGCCATTTGAGTAACAAGCTAATATTAATTAATTAAAGACAGTTTGATATACCCAGATCCAATTTATTGAAAACAATTTCATGTTATAACGAAAAAGAACATTTAGCAAATGTACCATAATAGAGTAGGCATGGGCGGACGGGGCTACCCGGACACCGGGCAACGGCTGGACGGGTCGTCAAATTTAAAATTTGGACCAGTTACCCAAAGATATCTGATCGGTAAAAAATCTAATAAAAATAATAAGGCAAAGAGAATCAGCAAATGAAATATAATAACATGTTGAAGTAATGTTGCTCAAATTGGTATCTGTAGTGACAATAATAAGCATTCATTCGCAAAAACTAACATGTTTATATTATTTCTAGAGGTTATAGGAAATATGATAAAAACGGGGAGACTTAAACTTAACATGGTGCTATAACTTAAAGCGAATTTTATTTAAATTTGGAAATGTTATAGCGAGCATCGTGCAGAATCGAGTTTTAATGGAACAAAACCTAAAAATACTGGATAAAAACTGGAAAATTAAAAATAATGAACTTATTAGAAAAACAAAAAGCCAGACTGCGAAGGACAAAAACTGAACTAAAAAGAAACAAACAAGATTTTGTAAACTGTGAAAACTTACTTCAATAGAAACGTTAGTTATGTAAGATAAAAAACGATTTAACGCTCAATAAGCGCTGTCGAAGGCCCAATAAAAAAATTGAACCGAAAATAACTGACTTAGCTATATCAGGTTGTCTTGCGTGAGCCCAATAGCACGAATAACTAGCGCAGTGCAGTAGGGATTCACCAAATCTCAAAAAATCGACATTTCGAATCGATCTTAGATCGTGATCATGGAGATCGATTCACTATTTAGATCGTCTTAAGAGATCGATCTTTTAAAAAATCGATCTTTGGAAAAATCTGGTCGAAGAGAGGGGAGCCGGGAGAGTAAACAGTGTCCATTCCAAACCAATGCTATTTAAAACTCTTAAAGTATAAGTTGTACAGTTGTGATTAAAAAAAAAAGATAAATATGTAAATTATATATTTTTTTATGTTTATTTTTAAGTTATAGAAGGGTATGGAGCGGGAAATATTTGATTTAAAATGCTGTCATGAAAAACATACTAATTTATTGAAAACTAATAAAATAGAAACCATTTGAATGAAAAAAGGACAATTAAACGAAAAAATGACAACCGTAAAATAGCAAACCGATAGATACCGATCGACATGACCGGCATTGCTGGTTTGTACGATTTCAGATTTGAGTTTTTCTCTAGAAAATGTTAGATGGCGCAGTTTAACTATTTTCTTATTCCTTTCCTAATTCTTACTAGGATCGTTTTGATCGTGGTGCAGCGACCCTATCGTTTGTAAAGATTACTTATAAATATTAATTATTAATTAAGTCTTAAAGTTCACACACATGAAAATACCAGAAGAATTGATTCTGTGTAAAATCGCCGATCTCCTTGCAGGATCGAAGGGTAAAAGATCGATTCTTAAAAATCGATTTTCATTTGGAAAAAATCGATCTTTATAAGAAATCGATTTAGATCGTGAATCCCTACAGTGCAGTCAGTTAATAATGGGCCTACGACTGCCACTCACTGACCGTTAAATCGTTTTGTTATGTTTCCGTCGTCGTAAGTTTTCACAATAGGCAATATGCATATAATCCAAATAAATCTGAACTATTTTGTTTGTATTCCTTACACAAATTAAACATAGCAGTTGCTTTTATCCTTATTTATTCTGGTTTTTATTGACATAAAAAGATTTTCTATTACAAATTCTCATATAAAACTTAAAACTTGCAAAACGTGACTATACTATTGATTGTGACGTCACATTATATGTCAATAGAAGTGTTATTGTTACTGGTGTATTGTAAATAGAAGCGTTAATTTTTTGTTTTTTGATTATTTCTCGAAAATTAGAACAATTTAGTGGATACGACACCTTGCATTTTATTAAAAAGACTGTTCGGCAATGACCACAAGAACAATCGGATAATTTGCCGACTAACAAACTTCAGGACCGGCGCTAGCATTCATTTGTAGTGAAGTGAACAAATAGTTTAGCGCCCTCACTGCCCATGGACCAATTGATTTTTGGCGTCCCCCTGGTATGGCGCCCGAAGCGGTCGCCACACCAATTCATGTTAGCGTTAGCAAGGTACTGATTATTCTATTTTCTTTGTTCCCGACAATTGATGCATTTATGGTAACTGGCTGCTTATTCTTTACCAACCTTGATTTTACCGACATCTGCAGAAATATATAAATAAATGATTCCGGTTAGGTATGGTCAGTATATGCAACTCAATATACACTCGTTGATAGGTTCTTAAATTATTTTTTTTTTGCTCCTAGTTTTTGACAGGCACGTGCATAACTGTTGTAAACAATAGGACCGATCACGTACCTCTCAAAAATTCCGAGCAAAAAGATAAAAAGGATTGAGTTAGCACACAACAGCAACGCGTGGTTTTGATATTATCTGACGTCATTTGACGCCGTGCGAAAATGACGGCTTTTTAAATTGAAATGAATTATACCGAAAAGTAATGTTTTTTTAGTTAAACTATCCTAGTAATTTTTTTCTAAATGATATTTTTGGTCTACAATGACTTGGTAACGATTTATGAAATAAATATTCCAGATTTCAAAAATTTTTGTTTATTTCTTTTGTCTTTCGCAGTAGGGTTTTTCGTTTGATCTAATAACTTCATTATTTAGCTTCTTGAATAATTTTCTCGTTCAATAAAGAGTTACTAGATATTTTCCAAGGAAAACTAACTGACTTTTAAAGGGTGTCCCAACAGGTATTTAGGGATTTACTGTTTAAATAAAACCAACAATTTTAGAAAAATACCACCCCTGTTTATTTTATCAAAAAGTAGACATGGCAGTTTATGTTTTAAAAATAATTTTCTCCAAATGTCCCCCTCCACTGTTTCTACAGATGACCATTTCGGTTCAGTTTCAACAATAACTTGACGAAGGTTTATACGTTGTCTTTAAGGAAGCCCCACAAAAAAAATCGAGGAGGTTAGATTGCAGGCTACTGATTTTTTTTTATCTGAGACAGCCCACATAGACTTCAAGCCTAAGTATTAACCTGCCGTGGGTGTCTGAAGAGAAGGGAAGTCTAACCTCTTGATACGAGATTTAAAGGATTGGGGGTTGGGAGGGGAAAACATCTGCAGGCAATTTGTTCCATAATCTGGAGACCACAGATATGAATGAGCGAGAGAAGTGGGATGTCCTAAGCTTTTGTAGCTGGACAATAAAGGGATGCATACGTAACGCGTCTCTTGTTCTGTTAAGAATAGTCAAGGGGAAATTCCAGAGTTTAGTTCTTCAGAACAAAATTCGTGAAAGTATCGGTAGAAAAGGGATAAATCCCCAACAGCGCTGCGATGAGCGAGAAAAGGGAGTTTTCTTGTGAGGACTGGGTCATTGATGAGTCGAATGGCTCTCTTTTGGATTAAGGATGTTAAATGTCTAGGGTGAGGTATTATTTGAGAAACATAGAGAGCGTGTAAGTTGAAATGGGAGAAGCATTTTCTGGCTCGAAAGAGAAAACCACGCTTTTTTGCTGCCGATGTGGCTACTGAAGTAACGTGCTTGAGCCAGCTGAGATCGTGCTCGAAAGCGATGCCAACAAGATCAAACGTTTCATTGTTCTGGAGGGCTTGGCCATTCATGTGGATGGGGTAAGTGTTGCTGGTTTATCTGCGTGACAGGGAGCAAGACTGGGTTTTGGAGGCATGAAGAAGGTTCTTAGCACCCCAGATTAATTGAAGATCTTGGGAAATGGATAACAGGGGAACAAGATCTGCATCTATTATCCAGCTCTTGATTCGAGACTTCTGTGGAAAAGTGAGTGTTGGAGTGAAGAGTCCTATCGTCAGCATAACTGTGGATGGGATTGGTAGTTGAAAAGAACAGGCCATTAATGTAAAGAAGAAATAGGGATGGTGCCAAGACCGAACTTTGGGGTACGCCAGCATTGATAGGATGGAAGTTGGATAAGTGACCGTCCACCACGGCAGTTATGTACCGATTAGAGGAAGGTACCGATCCAGATACATAATTTGGGAGGAAGACCATAATAAGGCAGTTTGCTGAGGAGTGCGGTACGCCATACTTGGTCAAAAATGCCTTGGATATATCAAGAGCAGCAATCGGTTTGCCATGAATTACTTCATGGATGATTTTGCATTTTTCTAGATATTTTAGAATTTGCAAGTTGATAGCTTTCCCCATAACTTTGCAGTCAACAGAGAGAAGAGAGATGGGTCTATAATTGGATGGAAGGGACTTGGAACATTTCTTCGGGACAGGCTGCACACGAGTAGTCTTTCAGCTATCTAGGAAGATACACTTGGCATAGGAGATCTGGAAAGACGAGTTAAAGTGGGTGCAAGTTCTGGAGTGCATTTTTTAAAAACAATTGCGGGCACGCCATTCAGGCCGGAGGGCTTTTTGGTATCAAGGGCTAAAAGAATTTTTTCAACTTGTTTCACCTTAAGTATTATGTCGGACATTTTGTGGAGTACAGACGAAGCGGTTGGAAGAGCAAAATTGGCAGAAGGAATTAGGGTGGAATTGGCAGCAAATTGTTTGGCAAATAGTTCAGCTTTCCCTTTAGAGGTGGAGATAATTTCGTTGGCAGAAGTTAGGAGAGAAAGAGTGCTTCTCCAGAACTTTGACTAATGTTTTTGACAAGTGTCCAAAAAGAATATCACCATTTTGAGAAATGACGTGGCCAGGAAAAAGTGTCCCTAACAAATCCAAAGTTTCCCTCGCCCTGTGACACGCGGCGTCATATTGTTAAAAGCAGACCATACGGTTGCCCGAAGAGAATAGAATGAAAAGGTTTTTCCGCAATCACTCGAGGATTTTCACACCCAAATACTGCGTTCACAAATTAAACCTAGTTTAGGAATTGTTTTCGCACAAGAATGGGAATTTTCGTAGTACGTTTGAACACGTTTTTCCGTCGTAAAATGATCCATCATTAAATTGCCGGGTCTCTAGATGACACATACGCAATACAAAATTTCTAGGTTAAGCTGTTGAAAAATGAGTTCAAATATAAATTCCGAAGTACCTATTGGGGCATCCTTTACCCATTACATGACATCCACTCCTGTTACGAATATAAATAATAGTGTTTAATTCGATGGAATGAAAGAGATCAATTAAACTTGAACGGGGAACCGTCTTCCAGTGGAGCTGCTTCTCATAGTAAAATGTGATTTCCTTGCACTCCATTATTGGTATTATTACTACAAAAGTAATTATTTTAGCTCTAACTTCTTTATAATATCCATTAGAGCCAGTCTTCGCGCCGGTTTCGAAATAAAAAACATCACGTCCGCTAATTTTTAGCGGTCCCATTAAGACGCCATAACTTAAGTTTAATCGTCCGCAAGCTGTTACAAATGCATTTCGGGATAGATTTAATTTTGGGGGTAATTTGAGAACATTTTTATTTCCCGTTTTTTATTAAGGCGGATTTTAATAAATTAGGAAATGTGTGCGGGAAGACGGAAGTTTGAAATGGGGGAAGATGACATAAAAATGGCGGCTCATTAAAAAAGAAAGAGGCCATGATGATGAGTTAATTCCAATTTAAATTTGCGTGGCTTAAATGCGTATGTTCTAAAAAAAGGTTAGTCTCGAAATTATTTCTTTAAAATCAGTATTCAGTGGAAATTTCTGCTGTTTTGGTTTCTTAACATTATGGCAACTCTATTTTTTGCTATACACACAAAAAAACTTTCCCAAATAACGATCACTTAAAATTACCATAAAAACTACAGACAGATCCATGAGCCGACCCAGGCAAAAGCACAACTGCCACCGGGTGCCGGCAGTAAATGGATCAATGTACTACTGGCCAAACATCTCTCATTTTAAGTAAAATTATTTTAACATTATTGACACGACCTTTAGATTTTAAATGCATTATCAGCTAACGATATTATACCATGCATGACTTTTTATGACTAGCCAGAATTTCTATATTGGTCAATCCTTCAAAAACTACTCCACAATGGTCACAAAACTGTGGAGATCTGCTGTGGAGTGATGCTCAAAAATCGATTCCGATACCGGGTGTCATGCTATCGCATTGTTTTTACTAGCCTCCTATAATAATATTATTTCTATTGCATAAATCGTTTAAGGAAGTCATTACAAACCCAAAAATAGTATTTTGAAGTAAATTACTAGGGTAATTTAACTAAAAAATATCGAATTTCATGCCAACATCCTATAACTACAACATTAGTGATTATCTTTTTCATAAACAAAAACTTAGTGAAAAGGCAAGTTTCTTTTAGAAATGTAACTTTAAACATTATACGTTAGAATAAAATACAGGAGAAAGGCCTTTAGAACACTAGATATTTTCTGATATAAAACATGTCTTGAACGAATATTATGTCATCTTATGACTACATCACTATTAGTGATTATTGCTTTTTATAAAAGAACTTCGTTTTCTTTTAAAATTTTAAGCCTATAGGTACGTTAAAATGAGATCTAGAAAGAAAACGACCTGTGGAAGACTAGACATTTAAATAAATATTATTATTATTATTATTATTATTATATACTCTTAAAAAGTCTTGAACGAATTTCATCTCTACTAGTGATAATTTTTTTCATAAAAAAACTTTCGTAACAGACAACTCATCTCTTAAAAATTTAACTTTACATGGGTATAAGTTAAAATGAAATACAAAAAGAAAAAGACCTTTAGAAGCCTAGACATTTTCTAATATAAACCACGTCTTGAAAGAATTTCATACACAACCAAGTTTAATAGACTAATGTCTTCTCCTCTAAATAGACTTAATATTAAAATGCGGTTTCATATAAACTGTTTACATGACAGTTTTCCAAATTTATAACTGGAAAACCCAGCCAGCTTCTAAACGCTGCAGTATCCGAGCGTTCGTATTTACATTAGAATGGATATGCAAAGTTGGAATGGCCCAGAAAAGTTTTTTTATGTTGTTTGTTGTAAGGGATGGAAAAAGGATCATTAATATTTAGGATACTATTTTGTTTTTTGTATGAGTTTTTTATAACGCTGTGTTGCGTAATGGAATTTTGTAACAAAGTCGTTTACACCCACCAGACGATTTGTGTGGGTATATTATTCTATAAACCCTTATTTAAACAACGTTTATTCAGTGCTTTTGGAAATATTTAATAAAATTTTTCTACGCATATAACAAGGAGAAAATTGAAAATCTTTAATATTAAAGAATATTGGGCTTTATACATCTTAACATATATTTCTTTATTATTCAAGAAAATTCATTTTATAAAATACACCAGTAATTTTTTTAAAAAATTGTTTAGGTAAAAAGTAGTCTTTTTAGATCAGTTAAATGAACAAATTATCAAAATGAATGAACAAATCGGTTGGTGTGGTAATGGTTAATATGGCAGCGGGTGCTATGGCAACGGTTGCTATGGCAATGGTTACCATGGCAACGGAATGGATACGGTATACGTCCTATTCCTTTAGCACATATTAGTCACGTTATTCTTGTGGTATCGTATTACCAGATTGGGCGCTTTATCGCAATCGATTCTTAAGCAATAACTTGCGACTTATTTTTCGAAAAATAGAACGCCGCAAGAGTATGCGCCACGAGTTTTAAAATATGACAACACTGCCGGGTACGGTGAATCAGCAAAAAGGCGAGTATATACATGTTATGGACAAAATGATTAATTGGTCATTATTCATAATGCCCGGACAATTTGAAAAATGCCAAAAATGATGCGGAAATATGATAGATATTATTGAAATTATTATATTGGCCAGGCATGATGTATAATGCTCTAAATCTAGGGGACAAAGTGATTAACACATTGTTAAGTAGTTCATTATTTATTGAAGCTGTTTTACACAGCTTTTTTTCTTTACGATATTTGCATTTGTCAGATTTACAGCCACCTTTACAACCACATCGACTATAACCTGAGCAAACCCAAGCAAACCTGAACATGGAACGCGGACGCTGACTGGCCGGCGCACAGTGGCTAATTTTTAGGCTGTAGCATACCATAAGTCAGAAAACTGAAGTGACTCATAACGACATTTAGTGCACAGTTTAATAAAGACAGAACTCCGAAGTTTCGAAAGGAACGAATTGAAAACTATTTACCTGCTGGGCTGGAGCGGTCTGAAGCGCCAAACTAATAACACATAGCCCTTATGATGCTGTCAGCTGTGCGGTACGTCTGGTAAGAGAGTGACGTGCGTGTTGTGTTTTGTGTATTCATCGATTTTGAAAATTAGACTAGAGGAGACCTGCTATGGAATACGCTAATGAAAGTGAGTTTTGTATTTATTTTACCCTTCTAGATACTTATATTATTATTTATGTTAGAATCTTCACCTTTAATGTCCAAGTAGAAAAAAGTTTCAAATTGTATCACGGGATTTCCTTTTTAGGGTAATAGTTTAATGTGTTTTCTAACACTTGTTCTAGGTTTTATGGTCTCCTTATGTCACTTGTTTAACATGCATTATTGTTTACAGATTTACCACCCCCCATAGGAAATCGCTGAAATCTCGACTTTGACGTTTAATAACTCCGAAACGGAACACCCTGTATAACTGAATGTTTAACCGAAGCTAGTCGCACTATCCCTCTATTAACCCAGAAAATTTGGTTGCTCCCCCTCTAACTGCTTTCGAGAAAAAAAATTGAAAAGGTGAAAATGTCGAAACGGACAACATACGCACACACAACTTTTTTACAACGGCTCGGTATATAGACCGCTCGGCGGGCGGTCGTGTTTTGTGTGTGGTTTTCGTTATTTTGTTGCAACCAGACCCTAAGTTAATCTCTAAATGTAGTTTACAACGCGTCAAAGATATTACTCAATAACTGCGGCTGCTCGAATTTTGACACTACTACTTTAGTTTTAATAAACAGAATTATGGTAAGCTAGGATCAGATTATTGACCAATGTGCGGCGCGGCTAACGTGTTTCTTACGGCTACTCGCGGTTGTCGAAATGCTACCGAATTGTCCAAATAACCGTTAAATTATTAAAGTGCTCAGCAAAATAATGGCTTTGTTCATAATGACCAGACAATTTGATAAATTGTCGTACATAAGCACAACTTTATTACATTGCCTTATTGTAATGGTCAATATTCATAATGATCGAACATTATAAATACTGCCCAGATTAATCACTTGGTCCATAACATACACACAAAAAAGAAACTCATAAACTACAGAAAATTACTTTAAATAAACATCTCGTGCTTGACATAGTTCAAAGAAATAATTCCTTACGTCTTTTCCTTCTAATTAAAATGAAACCCTTTTAGTTATTTATTTCAATTCATTATTATCTTAACATAAGGAATTCTTGTCTTTGATACTAAGAGTAGTAGACACTTAACGTTTCTTGAAATAGGAACCCCGGGTTGACCCATTTTTGTTCAGCTCTCGGAGCACTTTCTTAATTCGATCGCTCACCCTCACTCATTTACACTAACGCCTGTTGCTCAAAATTTAATCAATTAATAAACTTAATTTACGTTTAGAGCCACCTTTGACCATGACATTAACATGAGTGTTGTCACATTACAAGAAGTGTCCTACTAGTTACTAATTAGTTTAATTTTCGATTAAATTGTTTGTGCAACTGGACGTAAACACTCAACCCGATATCTGATTACTACACTACTCTACAAACCTTTTCTGTAAGCGATTATCTTCTTATAATGGTAAAAGTTGGATTTAACATTGATTTGTCAAAGTTATTTGGCATCGGAAAATAGTGGTGAGATAAAGCTTACTCGTTTTGTTTCATTAAGATGAAATTGGAAAAAAAGCACGCGACACGGAAACGCAACGGGCAGACAAATAATAAGAATAGCACGACTGCCGGTAAACTTTAAAGCGGTGAAAATATCTAGAAATCCAGTATTTTATTCCTACGCAATATTTGTCGATAATTCTGTATAAGAAGCGATGACTTTTGGACGAACTTATTCTTATACACGGAATTACTCGGCAACATTACAATTTCGTTAAAAAGAGTGTGGCTTTATTACTGTCGTTATAAAAATTTTCTTTGTTTTTCAGTTCAAATAGGTACAATTCAATTCAAACAATATTTTTGATGAAATGAATTTCTGGTTTTAAAGTTATAGGTAAAGTTATACTCTTATTTTGATATTATGTTACTGTAAAACTAGTAAGTGCAAATTGCTGAGAGAATTTTGGAGCTTATTTTAAGATTTTTCTTTTTCGTGTGTACGAAAAAATGAAATTGGCCAAACAAAAGAGGATAATAATTACATTCACCAGGTTATTTACAAAGTACTTTGTACAAGATACTTTAGAAATTTTAAAAAACATTAAAACTATGTTTTGTTCTTGAATCAATATTTCCTAAAACCATCTTTTTATCGCTGGAACCGCTTTATCTACTAGATAATATTAATTTAAGTACCTAAATCAATGGCTAGCGAAGACGATGGGTATATTTTGAAGCTAATGCTTAACTACAGTTTTAGTCAACGGCATGCCAACAGCTTTCTTTATAAACTGGGTTGCCACATAAAGTTGTAATAATATACAGACAAACGGACAGATGGTTTTTCCAGACACCATTTTTGTCCGAATATTTACCAGATTCTCACCTTTAAACAATCTTCTTTTAAATAAATGTTAATTGTCATTTATTAAACAATTCTATATATGGAGATTTTAACGCGAAACTAGGTAAAAATAAGATGAAATAGAAGTACCTATCGGAAAATCTGGAATCTATCGGAAATTCTGGAATCTATCGGAAATTCTGGAATCTATCGGAAATTCTGGAATCTATCGGAAATTCTGGAATCTATCGGAAATTCTGGAATAGGCCACAAAAATAACCATGGTGACATGCTCCTAGGATTCTTGCTACAGAATCAACACTTTGCTATGAACACGTTTTTCAAAAACCAAAACATCGACAGTGGTCTTGGATATCTCCGGAAGGAGATACCAAAAATGAAATAGATTGTGTACTATCAGACAGAAAGGATACGGTGACTGATTGATGTCACTGTACTAAACAGAGTGACTGTAGGTAGTGAGTCAGTGACCATAGGATGGTCAGGGCTAAGATAACATTGAGACTAAGGAAGGAGAAAAGAAAATTGATCACCAAGACCCAGAAATGGATCGAAACTATGGACACGAATCGACAATAAGACCTAGTACCAAAACACCATTAACGAAAATTTGTATGTATTTAACTTACGGTTTTTTCTAGTAGTACTGTCTAAAGATGGACTCCATGTTCAGGAATAATGTAGAGCACTGTAATCCTTAATTAGTTACACACACACACACACACTTTATTTATGGGTCCCACTGTCCCGGGCTGCGCACTACCGTTAAGTTAATAAAACGCTCGCGCAGATCATACATATATGAAAATAGGAATTATTGTCTAGAACTAGAATATACAACAAAAATCTACAAAGCGGACTTGGATGTCGAAGAACTAAATGAAATAATTATAAAATCTATAAAATATGCCAATGAGAAACATTCTTCAAGACTTAATAGAGGAGAGAAGAGGTTAAGCAACAGAATAAAGGAAATTATGAGGCAAAGACTTAATAAATTAAATAACAAACACTCAGTAAAGAGGCATATAGCGAAGCAGCTGGATAATGACATAACAAAGGCAGTGAGACAAGATATAAGAAAATGTAACACGGAATGGACACGAAGGATCATTGAAGAAAACAAAGGCACGAAAGTGTTGAGACGTAAAATAATGGCAACGGGTGCGAGTGACATCCAAAAACTCGAGAGACTGGATAATACAGAGACAACGAACAAAGATAAAATACTCTTGTTGGTTGAAAACTTCTACAAGAGTCTCTATGAAGAAAGTCGCGATGGAACACCGGAGGAAATACAAACAGTTACGAATGAGGGATCTGCAGGACCTACCACATAACAGTGCCAGAAGTAAAAGCTGTCCTAAAAAAATGAAGAACAACAAAGCCCCGGGGGATGATAAAATTGTAACTGAAGCTGTGTAGGAGGGTGGAGAGAAATTGATGTGTGCCATAACAAAACTCTACAACAAGTGCCTCACCGAATGTGAAATCCCATGGAACAACGCCATCATAAAGATAATGTACAAAATGGGAAATAGGGTAGATCTCTCAAACTACAGACCCATAAGTCTGATGTTCCACATTAATAAAACAAAACGTCTAACCAACAAACTGGAACTTTACCAACCAAGGGAGCAAGCTGTCTTTAGAGCAGTACCAATTGAATGCAGGAGGCTTAAGATCGGCAAAATTGGAATACTTTAAGGGAGGCCTATCTCCAGCAGTGGATCACGCAGGCTGCTTAATGATGATGGAGATCTTTTTAAATTATGTACATCTATTTTTTCAAATTCTTGTTAGCTCTACAAACACACAAAAAATCGATTGAAAATCGCCTAGGAGAGTATGATCATCTTGGGCAAATGGCTTTCCGGTAGGTCCACAGTCTCGTCGATGTGTATTTTTCAAACGCATTTTAAAAGCCGCTTTGTTGTGAAATTCCTCGCGTTACCGTTCCAACCCACCTAAGGTTCCAACCCCTATATAATTTTGGAGAATGTCCATATTTAGATGCTACTTAGTATTAAATGAGACACAATATGGTAAGATTCATATCAATTACTAGATAAAATAGGTTGTTAAAAGTAAATAGAAATATTTTCGTATTTAGCCATTTTTGAGAGTCAAAGAATAAAACCTTTTACTGGCAAAAACGGTAAGTCATAGTTAATAAGATAAATGAATTAAGAGTGTCATTAAAAATTATTCTATTTTAACTATAACATTTAAATATATATACCAGAAGAAATTTTCGGATTGTAACGTGCTTTGGTAAATATGACAACAGCTCAAATCTGCTCATGATTTCACATGTTCATATTGAACAATTTTCTCGTTAAATATAGAGTCGTGGAATATTTTCCGAGAAAAATCGACTTGACCTTGTAAATTACATGACGTCCACGCC
Organism: Philopedon plagiatum; assembly: GCA_963971165.1. Lineage (NCBI taxonomy): Eukaryota > Metazoa > Arthropoda > Insecta > Coleoptera > Curculionidae > Philopedon > Philopedon plagiatum. The sequence goes on along the minus strand of OZ020196.1, from coordinate 17,074,615 downwards.
TGTTTCCGATATAAATAATAGTTTACTGCGATTGGGTGAAACAGACTCATTGGCAGTTGAATTGACATTGATAAATAGTATCTAAATTTAATATTCGTTACCTGGATGCCATTCTTTTTCTCCGGTCCAGCCATCTCTTTTGTTCTTCGTCCTCATTTTCTTCATCTACCCCGAAAAAGTTCGCCGTTTCCTTCTTAATATAGTTTTTAATCATTTCTTTTTTGCTTGTGGACCTATTTAAAGGAGGTCTATCCCTGAAAAGAAAAATGAGTATAACACAAATATGATAATAAAAATAGAACATTTAAACAAGGGCTGAGAATAATATCTTTCGCATGAGTGTTCGGTACCTTGAGTAGAAGATGAGTGTTGTAAGTCACACAAGTGTGAAATGTCTTTGTACTTGTTTTGTCTGTTATTGCTAACTTTGAAATTTATTTGATAATTGATTTATGATTTATTTCCCAATTATCAAAAAAATGTATTTTTAAAATTTATTGACGGTTTCACATATAATTTCTTGAAAGTACATTATACACAGACGCCGAGTTTGCAAAGATTTAGGGGGCTCATGTATTTAATAGCAGGAGGGCACCCAGACCAGAATCAACAAGAATAGTCCAACCATTTTTTATGCCATTTTACGTTTTATGTTATTTATGTTAAAATTGGACGTTTCAAATGTCAGTTGTATGCAACAATTCAGGAATATTAATTTACGCAACAACACAAACCAGAACAAAAAATTAAACAAAAGTAACACTTTAGTAAGTGTTGAAAATGGCCACCATTTACAGTTCTGCAGGGCCTTAGACGGTCAAAAAATTCCTGTTGCACATTAGTAACTACATCAGGCTGAACGTTTCTTATCAGAGTACCTACGAATTAGATCTTTAAGAATTTCAATAGAATCGGGTTTATCTTTGTACACTATGTCCTTATAAACCCACAAAATCTAAGGGACTTAAATCCGGCGACCTCGCCAGCCACTCTATTGCACCACGTCGCTCTATCCATCGCCCTGGAAAAGTGATACTTAAATATCTTCTGACATTAGCCACATAATGGGGAGGTGCCCCGTTCTGGTGACACGACAAAAGTTCACTTGGGAGGTTAGGATCGTTTTTGCGTCCATTTTTTTTTTCAAATTTTACTCACTGCAGATTGAGTTATGGGTTCCCTATGGGGATATTTGCTGTTAAAAATTTCACAAACTTTCTGTTGTATCCTGGTCTTATCACTAGTACCAAGCATTATTAAAATTTCGATTATCTCCTTCTCGGTTAAAAAAAATATAATATAAATATAAATATATATATATATATATATATATATATATATATATATATATATATATATATATATATATATATATATATATATATATATATATATATATATAGGGGAGTGTCTCCGGTTGTGGGACACGTTAGGTTTTCGGCCCATAACTTTTGATCGTGTTACAATTATGTGGCCATATGCATAGCTGTGGAAAGCGTATCAAATAAGCTAAATGTTTGCTGAAGGAACTATATTGATTTAGTCAACCAGAAAAATTTTACGACCAATTGTATGAAGGGTTAACTTTTTGCCTAAAAAAAATTTGTACCCGGTTGTGGGACACCTTAAAAAATTCACTAAAAATGGGAAAATATAAAGAAAACCCACCAAGAATACCAAAACTAACAAAATTTATTTATTTTAGAAGCCTTCAGTGGCACAAAAAACAACAGGAAATGGCACTTTTTTCATGTTATTCATCATCTTCTTCATCATCCAATCCTGGGGTTGACATGGCTAAAAATGTGTAAAAATGCAAGAAAACACAATTAAAATATGATGTGGTGACGAAACCGATGATATTTGACAGTTTGTAAGTCAAACGCATACTTTAAATGCAAAAAAAAACAGGTGTCCCACAACTGGGAATGGTAGCCATTTCTAAAGTGACTGGCAAAATTGTATGGTGACCATACTTTGCCAGAAATTTATGTTTCATCACAAAATACAATGAAAATACTGCATAAATATGCATAATAGTTACATTTTTAAAGTAATTCACTTCACTTTATCGCACTCTCACAAAGTTCAAAAGTTACTATTGTGTTGAGTTTTTTCGATTATTTTTTTCAATGCTCACAGCAAGCAAACAAATGCGTGCATTCACTTCAGTGTTAGCAAAATAACTGAGTATTGTCAAATTACAAGTTTGTCAGTACTCAAATCCACCATATTTGCTTTCTGTTAAAAATACTAAAGGGTGTCCCACAACCGGAGACACTCCCCTATATATACAGTATGTCCACGGATAGAGGTCACAAGAGGACAAATGGACAAAAAATTTCATAGTTCGAAAAAAAATCATTTTTGGTAAGCTTCTGCTTCTTAAAAAAATACGGTCTACGAAGAAAATGTATGACATTTTTATACAGGGTGCTCAAAAAATACAAAAATAATAAATTATGTAAAGAGTAAACTACCTTTATTTTTCATTTTAGAGCAAAATGATAAAGACAAAACATATTTCAAATTCCAGTCAAAATTTAAATTCAAAATATCAGCTGAATATTTTACTTTTTATTTTTGTGTTATAATTTTATCAAATATTGCTGTACCTACGTTTTCTAGGTAATTTTTGCCTTGTCCACCTCATCTCACTATGTTTTACGACAAATGTCAGAAAATTTAAAATTTTGTTGCAAATTAAATTTTGTTGCAAAAATTTTAAATTTTGCAAATATTTTAAATTTTGTTGCAAACATTTGAAATTTTCTGACATTTGTCGTAAAAGATAGTGAGATGAGGTGGACAAGGCAAAAATTACCTAGAAAACGTAGGTACAGCAATATTTGATAAAATTATAACACAAAAATAAAAAGTAAAATATTCAGCTGATATTTTAAATTTAAATTTTGACTGGAATTTGAAATATTTTTTGTCTTTATCATTTTGCTCTAAAATGAAAAATAAAGGTAGTTTACTCTTCACATAATTTATTATTTTTGTATTTTTTGAGCACCCTGTATAAAAAAGTCAAACATTTTCTTCGTAGACCGTATTTTTTTAAGAAGCAGAAGCTTACCAAAAATGACTTTTTTTCGAACAATGAAATTTTTTGTCCATTTGTCCTCTTGTGACCTCTATCCGTGGACATACTGTATATATATATATATATATATATATATATATATATATATATATATATATATATATATATATATATATATATATTTAATTAAAAATTAAAAAGGTTTTCTTATTCTCGGGGTTTGTTAGTCCTAGTGTATTAAAAGTCGTGTATTATTGGTTGTTATATACTTGTATTGACGTTTCGGTCTACTTCTTTGACCTTCTCCAGATTTTTTTTTATTTTTGTTTTTAATTTTGATTATCGTTTTACATTGCTTGAAAGAATTATCCTGGCACGGATTAAAACAAACACTATAATTTAAAACAATAGAGCACGTACACATTTTTGAAAATTAACTGCCGTATGTTTCGGCACAATACTGACCAGTATTCGAACTCGAACTATTTTAAAACTAACTACATTTTAACTATAAAAGTGAGAATCTAGACTTCTTTAAAACACCTGACGATGCCCTGTACAATAAGGATTAAACAAATAATGATAAAAAGAGCTATTCTCCGTTTTTTCACGTTATAATTATTTGTTTAATCCTCATTGTATAAGGCATCGTCAGGTGGTTTAGAGAACTTTAGATTCCCACTTCTATACATTTTAGTATATGCACATCTGACTACAAGTAGACTTTATTCATTATCTAACTACATTTTTTGATCAACTAGCAACATGAAACTTAAATAAAACAAAAATTCCGGAGCGACTAAAAGTATTCTTCCAAGTATATAACGTTTTTTGTTTTTATTAAAATTATCTAGTAAGGTACGCTGTGAGTTCGAGTAATTATCTAGTAAGGTACTCTGTGAGTTAGTATGTCTCGACACCCTGAGGAATTATCATGTGTTCCTATACTCAATGATTCTTGCTGCATTTAAAAGTTCTGACTGACTACGCTGCTATAGAATATTACATATACGTTCCTCTTTCTGTAGGCATATCTACTAAACAGTTGTAGGTATTTTCACTACATTAGGAATTTTTATAATGGCTTAATACCTTACCCTATAAAAACTAAAAATTTAAATTCAAATATCCAATTTCTGTTTTCCCAGACAACATACATTTGCCAGCTTTCTGAGTCTCAGCATAATGTATTGCTATTCCTTAGCAGCGCATTGTATAAATGAAGGCCTACATTACATTAATTAAAATAAAAACTATCACGAAATTAGCTGCAGGTATCACGAATGTCTCTCATCTTACCCTATAGAGCTTGTCGCGTGTAATTCACAAATAAATAAAAATCTGCTGTTGACCAAGATTTGCTGAAATGGTAACATATTTTTACATAGTCTTTTATTGTTTTTGTGTTGAAAAACGTCATCAGTGTACACAACACGAAATACCCGGCACTTCAGTCACGTAAAATAAACACATTTTCGGCACTTCGCTCTAACCATTTCTTTCATATTCATACTAGTAACTTGGTTGTTTCAAATATTCGCGAACAAATAAATACCAACTAAAATTGGTAATATTTATATCTTATTTTTCAGAAATGAATATTTTAATCGAAAGTTGTTTACAAGACAAAGACAGCGTTAGCTTTGTAATGACATCAAATGTATATCGATTTAACAACACCCTCGAAATTCAATGCACATATTATTCCAATGTCTGCAACGGTTTATGGAAAGTCTATTATCACGTTAGAACGTTATCAAAACAAGTCAACGAATTATTTTTAAATGTTTCAAACTTGACTAAAAATTTTAATAATTTGTTTTTTCAAAAAAATTAACTAACTTAAAAAAGGTGTAGTAGTAGTAGGAAAAGTATGAAATAACTTTTTGTTTATGTGTGTGCGGAACTACTTTTCGCACTTATATGAGTGCTTAAAGTTGCACTTTTCCGCACTAGTGCTGAAAGTTTTTCAGCACCGACGCGGGGAACAATCACATACCTATATTGCCACTTAATTAGACTTCGTGTGCTAATTAACGTCACTGGACCCGGACCGAAGAGGTCCAGTTTAACATATTTAGTAAAATATTGGTGGGAAATACCCAAAAAATAACCATCCAAAAATTATGAATCCACCGAATAATTACAGGGCCTTTCTACTTATACTACTATGCAATTAAGTTGGTGTTATTTACCTATTTGTTGATTGTTGGTATATATGTACGTCAAAGTGAAAATAAAAAAGTTATTCGACTTGCATTCAACTTTTGAGTAGAAAATGGAAATTGAGGAAGAAATTGAACAGAATATGATTGATGTAGTAATGGAAGATATTCTTGAAGAAGCCAAGAATGTGAACGTCAAACTGTTACCAGAAAAATCGAAATACCGTTATGCCAAAGAATTGGAAACATATACACTATAATTCTGAACCATATTTAGGCAAATTCATATAATAAAAACACCTTAGAAAAACAGAGAAAACATTAAAAAACTAAATAAAAATAACACACCAAATTTCTGATGGAAAAACACCCTGTTGCCAAATTTACAAATTGCTTTTCCCACAAATTTTTAGATCAGCTTTAAAAGGTGTATTGGCACGGGTTAGGTTAGGGCTCTATTACTATTTAATTCTTTTTTATGCATTTTTGGCATTAAAGCTGTTGTTAGATATATCAACGGAGTTGTGAAATACATTCTCGGACAGGTTTGCTCAGTTTTGGGTTTCATCAGTATCTTTTTTAAATTTTTTATTTATCTTTGTTGAGTTTGCTACTGCGACTGCACGATTCGTGTTGGTATAAAATTTTATCAACACCGCATCCAACTGACATTTTTTAAATAAGATACTGATGAGACCTAAAACTGAGCAAACCTGTCCGAGAACGTATTTCACAACTGATTTTATTATGCAATTTTTATTTCTGCACCTTTTAGAGCTGATCTGGGTTAGCTTTTATGTCTTATTCTTAACTTTTTCAGGAAAATAAGTAAACCTGGCAACACCGGACACAAAAATACGGTTGAGTGGCGGCTAATAGCGACTTAAAATGGGATTTTCGAAAGAAAAACAGCAATTTCCTTAGTTATTTTTGCGTTAATGTGGTGTTTTCTGCTACGAAAAAAAAATTATAAGTTTACAGATGTGTATAAGTGAAAGTGTCGAAATTTAAAGATATCCATAGAAAAAGCTAACCTAAGAGTTAATTTTTTTTTTAGGAAAAACCATATGAGACCGCCAAAAACTGATTTCAGATTCGTGTTCTACGACCCAAAATTAGGATCTGTGCAAAATTTCATCAAAAAATTAGGTGTTTCCATTAATCCGAATAATTACTTTTTTTTAATATGAACTCTATTCTAGTATTAAATTCACTTTTAAATTTCACCCGTAGTTACTACCTACATAACTTCAGAAGGGCTTTGTAGCGATCGACCTTGAAGGAGCCAATAGGAAAAGAGAATTTGCTCTCACTGCCGTAGGTCTGTAAAGGATTATTCGTATCAACTCCTAGCATTTGGATTAACAGGGAATGATATGTCTGCGGCCTGTTTTTGCCCGGAATGTGGCAATGAAAAAATTAGGCACTTCCGGATATTTTTTTAAAACAAATTTTTCCTTTGACCCAGCAACGTGAAAATTTGCATGCAGCTAGGGAGCGATAGAAGGTAAAGGGAAAAAACGCTTCTGCCTAACTTAAACCGCCCGGAAGTGGTGGCAGAAGCGGATTAACTTAAGTCCATTTTTCGACAATCGCTATCCCCATGACCAAACATCATAAGAAAATCTTGAAAACATTTTCTGGGTTAATAGAGGGATAGTGCGACTAGCTTTGGCAAAAAATTCAGTTATACAGGGTGTTTCGTTTCGAAGTTATTAAACGTCAAAAGCGAAATTTCCGCAAATTCGTATCGGATCGATTACAGATCGCAAAAGTGAATTAAATCGATCTAAATTTTCGAAGATTGTAGAGGACCGAGAACTTTAGAACCCTATTGAAATTGGTGAGAATCGGAAAATGGGAAGTAATTCTTTTGAATTGTTTTAGGTCGAATAATATCACTTTTGTACTTAATAACTCGAAAACGGAAAGCCTCATCGAAAAACGGCTTGACACGTCAAACTTTAGAATCTCAAATACTTTCTTTTTTTAATACGTTTTCCTACACCTAAATCCTAAAACGACTGGAAATTGGGTAATTTGGGAAAACTGGAAATTACGATTTTTGACGCAAATTTTTGACGGTTTTTAATTTTTTTCGGGGTCAAAGTGGATCTAAATCAAAATCCCATATACCTCATCAGAAAGAACTCCTCGAAATTCATGATTTGCGTATTTTTAGTTTCTTCATTCTTTATAGGAAGGGAGCAACCGACCATCAAATTTTTTCACAATTTTTCAACGCTAATGAGTCATCCAGGAGCGTATTTAAGGGGTAAAAACTTTTTTGATTTTTTCCAATAATCCTACTTTTAACCGGCATTATTTTATAATATTTCTCTTATTTACTAGTTCCTTCTGGGTTTATTTTCTTCGCCCATCATCTAAGAACACTCCACACTAATTAAAATTTGATATTTTTTTGTTAAAGTTATAAATAAATAGGTTTTTTTGCGTCGGGGCAATAAAAATTTAAAAAAATGGAAAGTTAAGACGACTGCTTTAAAAAAACAAAAGACGCGGGCTTGTTTTATACCGAAATTAAATATGATATGTCCAAATTTCGCAAAAATGCCAGTTTTTATTGCAAGATTGAAAGGTTCCTTGTTCGATTTCGGCTTGGAATACATGGAAACGATACAATGGACGTTCTATTTTGGATTCCGGTACATTTCATTGGACAAGTTACGCATTAAATATCATTTTTATTGATTTTTCGATGATATAGAATAGGTTAAAAATAGAATTTGCTGGAAGAAAAATATAAAAAAAGTTTTTACCCCCTAAATACGCGCCTGGATGACCCATTCCAAATTAATTTTAAAACCTGAATATCCCTCTCTAAGAAAAATTAGGGAAAAATTAGATAGGAAAAGATACAGAGTGATTCGAATGTACAAATGTCATCGAAAAGAAGTCAACAAATCGAAATTTAATCGTCGATTGATTGGGTCCTTCCTATAAAGAATGACGAAACTAAAAAATATGAAAAGCAAGTATTTCGACGAGCTCTTTCTGATAAGGTATATGGGATTTTGATTTGGGTCCATTTTGACACCGAAAAAAATTAAAAACCGTTAAAAATTTGCCTCAATAATCGTGATTTTCAGTTTTTACCTAATTTTCTCAAGTTCCAGTCGTTTTAGGTATAGAAATATGTATAGCAAAAAGAAATTATTTGAGATTCTATAGTTTGAAGTGTTAAACCGTTTTTTGATGCGACTTTCTATTTTCGAGTTATTAAGCACCAAATCAAGTGGCACTTGTAGACATAAAAAAATTCAAAAGAATTATTTTCCATTTTCTGATCCTCGCCAATTTCAATAGAGTTCTGAAGCTGTCGGTCCTCTACAACCTCCGAACATGTAAATCGATTTAATTCACTTTTGCGACCTATAAATTGCGATCCCATACAAATTCGCGGCAATTTCGACTTTGACGTTTAATAACCCCGAAACGAAACCCCCTGTATAACTGAATCTTTTATCGAAGCTAGTCGCACTATCCCTCTATTGAATCGAAAAAATTTCAACGTTTCACTGGCAACCATCTCGGAGAACACAACTGAGATTGTCGAAACACAGAATTAACTAATCTATAAAGAGTGGCCGGCAGAAGTGCCTTCCGGGCGGAAGACTGCTGGCAGCCAAAAAATTTACTTGCATGCAAATTTCAAGATGTTTGGTCATGGGGATAGCGATTGCCGAAAAATGGAGTAAGTTAATCCGTGTCCGCCACCACTTTCGGGCGGATTAATGTCGTCAGAAGCGCTTTTCCTTTACCCTCTATCGCTCCCTACCTGCATGCAAAGTGCCTATTTTTATTAACATTCCGGGCAAAGACAGGCCGGCAGACATGTCATTCCCTGTTAATCCAAATGATAGGAGTCAATACAAAAAGGCCTCATGTCGCTTGCTTCCCGGTACAGGTTGGACGCCTCTAACTCCCTTACTAGATCATGTGTGTGTTTTGTTTCGAGGTGGAATAATATAGATTATTTACCTCATCCATTATAAAAGCGGGTTGATTTTCACCTGATTATTCAGCGATAATCTCCCGCTCTCCGGTGAAAATCACCCTTGTCAAAAGTGAAAATCTCCCCCGTCAGAACTGAAAATCGCCCTTGTCAACAGTTAAAGTCACACGTCTGTAACAACAGGTTTTTTATTGTCGTGGTGATGTTTGATGATTATCTAGATAACGAACAATGGCGTTTTTGGTTGTTACTATGGACAACAAATAAAATACAAACAAACGTCAAAGTGTCATTTCGAGATATCATTTATTGTGCAAAATAAATCGTTAGTTTTTTATTTCGTAAATAATCTTCAAAATACATTTCGGGATTGGGAAATAATCAGAAAATCATTCTCAGATTTTTTGCCATTAGGAAATCGCTCTCGGGCAAGCCCTCGAGCGATTTTCACGGCAAAAAATCTTCGGAATGATTTTCGATAATTTCCCCATCCCTTAATATATTACTACAGACAATTCCACTCATATGTAAATAATCCTATTAGAAAACACACAAATCGTAGTTTGCTATCGGCTAAAAAGGAATGAACAGAAATGCAACTGGATAAAAAAATCGGATAAATTTCAACTAGGTACATCACCATGGTAACAATTTGTTAAAGCGTCCGGTACGTCAGATTGAAAGATTACGTTGTCTTTTATTCATGGAATTGTCTTACCAAATACCATTCGAGCTCAGATTTTGAGCCTGATATTTTTTTGCTTGTTTTCTCATACTTACTTTCAGGCAATTTAACTCGATCTGTTCGACAAAATCACTCGAGCTTCGCTCTCGTGATTTTGTCGAAGCAGCTCTCGATAAATTTCCAGAAAGTAAGTATTCTAAAACAAGCATAAAAAATATCCGGCTAAATCTGAGCTCTTATGGTATTACCCCCGATTAAGAAGACTTTTTAAATTCTGAAAACCCTAAGTCAAAATTGGACGTAAATAAAGAAGTAAAATGGAAGGATAAAACGTGTGTTAGAAAATTTCAAATATCTTGGTACTCTCAGTTTCAGTGGCTATGGGGCAGTTACTACCTTAAAAAACACTTGGCATTATTAAGAAAATACCATTCAAATATTTTTTTTTGTGGGGCGGAATACAAGTGTGATTCACTTCAATGTCCCACGAAATCGGCGAATCCGTCCAAGAATAATTACACCGGCACACCAAATAAAACAATGTGCTCTGTACATTTGACCAGACCCATGTATTTTGATGCGCTGAATCCAAATCCGAAGTCCGTTTGGCCCGTACACCCTCAAAATTTTGAGTAAATTGCGAAAAAACGCTGAAAATGGCTAAAAATTGCGAAAAATTGCAGTTATGAAAATGAAGAAAATTTTATTGAACTAGATCAAGTATGTTTCTTATGCATTTTGATGCGCTGAATCCAAATTCAGGATCTGTTAATCTCAATCATGCATATATTTATCAAAAATCGTAAAAAATAGCAATGAAGTAGCAGAAAATAGTATTGTTCTTACGTACCAATGAGGACTTTTATTACGTATGTGGATGTGATTTCTTGTAACATTATACTCTCCAGAAGCAAAGTTACCCACTAATGTAGAGCTGCAGTCGCTTGATGACGACGCCTGCGGGTCTGCTTTCTCACCCTTACCAGACGCTTGTGCCTGCCATGACGGCATACACGCCGTTAACCCAGGACTCTACCAGACGGTTCTGTTGCCCACCGTCACAACGTGGAGGTGCCCTAGGTACAGGCACAAGCAATCAGTCCTCCGAAGTTGAATTGCAATTTCTAGCTATTTTTAGCAGTTTTTCGCAATTTACTCAAAACTTGGAGGGTGTACGGGCCAAACGGACTTCGGATTTGGATGCAGCGCATCAAAATACATATAGATAGATGGGTCTGGTCAAATGTACAGACCACTTTTTTTTATTTTGTGTGCCGGTGTTATGAATAAAAAAAGGCAAATAGGAGTCGAATAGATATCCTCCTCTTGTGAAGTAGAATTAAAAACAATATCTACCTACGGGTCGAATTGGTAACCTCCTCTTGTGAAGTCGGTTAAAAATGGAAACGCATACATTTTAATCAACTTATCGGAATCCTTACCTATTAGGTACTCGCTCGCTCTGACTATAATTTACTCGTTTGGCCCCTGCCACTCTTTCCTGCCCTTCTCCTCCAGTTACTCCACTAGTAGTCACTTGTCCACTTCGCACACCCTGTTCCGCAGATGTAGCTGGCATAGATATTGCTCTCTGCACTGATGGATTGCCTCTGTTCGTTAAAGAGGGAGGAGTTTGCGAGTGACCTTGATTTGTTGGACCAGTGGCGCTAGATAGGGGTGAGGCTTGCATCGTCGGTATTGTATGAAGATTTTGCAAGTTCTGTGTGGTAAGCATTGAGGTTTGAGGCGGATTTTGCAATTTGGAGGGTGTGGCAGGTATACTTTGCCCCACATTTTGGATATTTTGCGTACTAGAATTTCCATTTTGACTTGCTACCAGCCTTAGCCTAGAAGAAATGTCGTCTCTTCGATCTTCACTTGTTCCGCTCGAACTTAAACCGGATTGTTCGGTACCAGAACTAGATAAAACAGTGGTGGGAGTCAAAGATCTCTGGGTGTTGGTTGGAGTAAGACTTCTATTGTTTTGAACATGTCTAGGTGTCAGTTGGATTGTGTTTGAGGGAGGATCAGCTGAAAGACTGTGGTGAGGTTGATTTTGTTGCGCGGTAGCCTGCAGTGTAGGAGTTTGGTTGCTGGGTGTTGAAGAACGCCTGAAACAAAGAAAGTAAAATTATTATAAATAAATAATCATATTTTCATCGTATGCTTTTAAATTAAAAACCAACCATATTCATGAAAATAGATTAGGATGCTTTAAAATTCTTAATAAAAATTAGTTGTGTAACAATGGAAATGTATCAATTTTCTATTGTTAAACTTGACGCCTGTAAAAGGTTGTTGGTTTTTTCAAAAATCTTAGCCGTTATATATTTTGAACCTAGTAAAAAAGTGGGAAATAATGAGTGACGTTGAATTTTCCATTCCTGAAACTCTCCCAGAACTGGCGTGTTTTAAATAACTTTGCAGTACACTAACAACTGTAAGTACAGAAATGAATATTTTCTAACAGTTATTTTTCGTTGCCTAGCAACAGCTAAAAGTATTATAATACTGACTTTTTCTACAAAAAAACTTGTCAGAAATATTTCTAAACGATTGGAGGAAGATGGTATTTTTGAGTAGATATGCTAGACTTAAGTAAGACCAAATAATAACTATTGATTGGCTTTATTTCGATTTTCTTTCTTGCAAATGGGTAAAAAACCTATTCTCTTTAAAAAATAATACACATTGTCCATTCCAGTTTAACAAATAGAATCATTATGGAGTTATGACAGCAGAGGGAGTATGGTGGGAGTCAGACACAATGATTAACAGACATGCAATGTGTGATTAGTAAAGGAGTAAATATTTAAAAATATAACAAATACTGGAATGATAGAGTTAACACTGGCAAAAGTTAGAGCTCGTGTGACAAAGATATACAGTATGTCCCCGGATGGGGTTGGGTACAAATGGACCAAAAAGTAAAATATACGAAAAAAGGCCATTCTTTATAAAAGTTTTTGCTTGGATTAGGAATAAGATCCGCGATGCCAAAAATTTGTTTTTTTTTGTACAGGGTATGCAAAAAACACAAAAACGTAAAATTTGGTTAATAATAAAGTTGCCTTTTTTAAATTTTAATGTAAAACGTTAAATAAAAAAGTTGTTTTAATTTGAAAATAGTTCTTATTCCAGATTTTCAAGTAAAAATTTGAAATTTCTAAGTTACGCCTTTAAAATCAAAATTTTTCTATATTACACTGTCACCTTTTTATTTGATTACACCTTTGATAACTATGTATTTGTCAAAATAATAAAGATGTTGTCTTTAAAGCAAATAATATATATAATCCAAAATTACAAAAATGACGAGAATTGTTATCGCTACGTTATTGAGAAGTTTCAAGAAAAGTTTCCAAATGTACAATTATGCAGAAGCTTAACACAAGTTAGTGAAAAATTTATTTTTTTAAATTGGATCCGTTCGTCATTTAAAGAAGACCAAGAAACGGTGCGACGAAAACGATGCTCCTACAGTATTAATTTTGTAATCTGTTGATGAAAATTCTATTATGTCTTTAAGAAAACAAGCACAATTGTGTAAAAAAATCATTTTCAAAATGTGCTTAAGGAAATTCGTTCTTTTAAAAGAAAATTTTGAAGATGGGGACAGTTACAAACGCTTGGATTTTTGTTTGTGGGTCGATGATGAAATTCGTGAACTTTCAAAAGCTGATAATGTTCTCAGATGAGTCAAACTTCAGTACAAACGGCACTGTAGCTTCCCAGCATGTGAGATATTGAGGTAGGGAAAATTCAGAGTTTAGAATTGCCAACCGCCGCGCGCCTTCAGTATTTAAAAAAGTAAATGTTTGGTGCGCCATTTCCTATTATGGGATTATAATGTATTTTTTTTTTTTGATAATGCAAAGTTACAGACATTCTTATCTATATATGCTGGGGTCATTTTTGTCGAACGAGTTACAATAATTGACTCTTCAATATCGCCGAAATAATATGTATTTTCAGCACGATGAGTGTCCTGCACAATATGCTGCAGAAGTACAACCGGCCGGGGGGTATATACCCAAACCCATTGAGGAATATTGGTTTGTATCCAATGGATACCTGGTTTATTCCTGATATTTATTGTAAGTATTATTTATTATTACTATTTCTTTACGAAAACATCTGTTAAAGTTATTAAAAATTTTAATAAAAATGTTGATATTGTTAAAAATTATACATCTATTTATGCAGTTATGCTTGTGGATTTTTTAGGCTTAGAATTTTAATTTTTGTTAATTTGTCGTATTTATTTCTATTTATTAAATATTTTCTCTGTCAATGGCTTATTAGGTAAATTTTTGTACTTTATTTTGAGTTTTTAATCGACCGAATCGAACTGCAATTGTTAAAATCCCATAAAATTACAAGAAATGCAATACTTGGGTATATACCAGATATATATCGGGTACATACCTTGGGTGTTTACCCAAATTTCAATATACCCGCTACTTGCCCATCATTGAACCTGCATGAGTCTGTAATTTTGGATTATAAATATTCTTTGCTCTAAAGACAACATCTTTATTATTTTGACAAATACATTACAGTTATCAAAGGTGTAATCAAATAAAAAAGGTCACAATGTGACATAGAACAATTTTGATTTTAAAAGAGTAATTTAGAAATTTTAAATTTTTACTTAAGAATCTGGAATAAGAATTCTTTTAAAATACAAAACAACTTTTTTATTTAACGTGTGCAATAAAGGTTGAAAAAAGGAAACTTTATTCCTAACCTAATTTTATGTTTTTGTGGTTTTTGCATACCCTGTACAAAAAAAAACAATTTTTTCGCATCGTGCATCTTATTTCTAAAGCAAGCACAAAGTTTTATAAGGAATGACCTTTCTTCGTATCTTTCACTTTTTGGTCCATTTGCCCTTTTGTCTACCCCATCCGTGGACATACTGTATATGTTTTTACTGTTTTATATTACCTTAAAAATATGATATGGAAAGAACTCGTACAACCTAATGAAGAAAATGCTTTATATAGTTAACGACGCGAAGAAAAACCTCTGATAACACGTTTCTCTTGACACGTCTGAAAAATTGATATATTTTTTTATGACACGTTAGTAAAATATAAAGCTGTTTATATTCCTTCAAAAAACAACTTTTCAATTTCCAAATATCATAGACTTTTCATTTGTGTATATAAAACATGTTTACGTTCGGAGAATAAAAATGATATTTTCGCAGCGAGCAAACATTTTCACATCATATTTCCTCACATGTCCGTGAATAACAATTGCATAAAGTCAAATAAAAATGGCGAAAATAAGTAACTATATTAATACAATAAAAACGGCTTTAAACTTTTTCCCCTGGATTTACGAAAAAGGTTTATAGGACTTATAGTGGAGGAACATTAGACAAAAAGAGCATTTACTCGGAACCGGTTCCAACCACCCGGATTTGAATGAAACTTTTTTAAAATTTCGTAAATCTGAAAGTCTAAAACCTTTATAGGTTAAAGGTTGCCGCTAATACGAAAAAATACACAGGGTTTTTTAACGGTAAGTTACTAAATTGCTGCAACTAGTTGCACCAAAATAGAACATGTTCTACGTCTATGCAACTGTGTTGCTGCTACTAATTGCACAGTGTGTACGCTTAAAAATGCTGCAATTTACGAATTGCCGCGACAAAGTTGCACCGTGAGAACCGGGCATTAGGTAATTTTCATTAGGTAAATTCATTTTTATTTAGAAAAATTTCTCTCACTAGCAACTTTTACAGCAATACTTACAGCAATTGTAAGGAAAATTCGCAGTAGTATTACAATATTCGATACTGAGTTCTCGAGACTCTAATAAACCAGTAAAGCAATTGCGATGCAATGCGTTATGGGATTTTACAAGTGGTGTGATTTTTTCGATCACCAATTAATTTAATTTTCATTTACAAAAGAAGTAGATTTGTTCTCCGAATGATAGATCTGTCACCAACTTGATAACTCCAAACTATTTCAAAGCGATTATCTGTAAATTTATGTATAATCACCTAAAAACTTAATTAAAAATCAAGTAATACAAATTAGAACTATAGATTTGTGCTCAAAGTTTTGTCACCAATATATTTCAAAACGATTATCTGTAAATTTATGACGATAACACTAAAATATAATTAATTATAACAGTATTGTGTTCGGAAATTAATGTATTTTCACATTGTTATCATCAAACTATCATCAACAAACCTGAGCAAACCCGACCACAACAGAATAAAACATAAATAGTAATAAAAGTTCACATACAAATTATTTGGTGATAGATCAGTTATTTTGAGAATATAGTTATTATTTCAAACATAAAACAGATTTATTGGACATAAGTTACGATGATTATTTATTTATTTTGATTGAAACATATAGGTTAAAATTCTTGGGATTGTGGTTCCAATTTATTAACTGCAGTTGTTAGACAGTTACATATTTATTTGTGCAGGTTATAGTATAGTACGTTTCGGTCATTTTATTTGACCTTTATCAACTATATTGCTATACGATGTCGGCACCTAGAGACAGAAATTATCCTCTAGGATCAGCCCTGATATCCTCGGTAACAAGGAACCCATATGCATAACAGACACTTATTCAAACAACACAATTTATAACGTCACTGTTTAAAAGTTTAAAGTGTACTGTAACTACACTTGGTTCTCTCTTTTAAAAAATCTAAAGAAGTTAATTTTGTATTATTGAACGCAAACGTAAACATAAAATAAAACAAAGAGTGTGGCTTAAACACGTGCCTTAAACCGTCTTCTTTTAAAAGCGAAGAAAACGTAAAATGTATTTAAAAATAACAATTATGAAAGAGAAAAACAGAATTCTCGTACAGTTTTTAAACTGCGGTTTTCACATGTTTTGAAGAATCGTTTAGACGCGACGGGGATTAAAAACCTGTGCATAAAACTACTAGAAAGTAGGCAAAAGTTTCGAGCAACTTCTAGCCAGTGGTATTTATTTAGTAATTAAAAGCAGATGCTCATTCCAAAACATCGCGTATCTCGGAAATACGTGCTCACGCTACTAAGGAGAAAATTTATTCAAGAACTTTTTAAAAAGTTATTATTTTTATGACATTAGCTAGGAATGACGTTGTACGTTTACGTGTTGAGATCGTACGAGTATTTAGCGGTCTTGTTACTCTAATAGATTAACAAGATGTGTGTAGTTTCATAATAATTAAACACTGTTACTTATCCACAATAATTAGATAAGAGGAGCCTATCTCACCTGTTTCAGTTAAGTAATGATCGATATTACAGCCTAGTGCAGTCGTGAGATACTAAGCCAACATACTTACTAGAATATTTTATACTCTACTTTTTATAAATGTTAACAACACATCCCTTACAACTAGTAAAATTGATACCATATAAGTTTGAAGAAGTTCAATTTATGTCACTGCTTGGTTATGAATCCCTGCATTCATATTTTCACCGATAATATTTGATTGATCTGCTCTCTTCAACTACCAATCCCATCCACGCAGGCGATAGTACTCCTTACTCCAACATTCACGAATCAAGAGTTGGATAATTCAGGCAGATCTATGCACCCATCCCTTGTCCAAGATCTTCAATTAATCTTAGACCGCGGTGCCAAAAACCTTGTTCAGTTTAACATCTCCAAAACCCAATAATGCTCCCTGTCGCGCAAAAAGTCCGGCAACACTTACCCCATCCACATGAATTGCCAAACGTTACAGAACAATGAAACGTTCGATCTTGTTGGCATCGCTTTCGAACATGATCTCAGCTGGCACAAACACATTACTTCAATAGTCACATCACCAGTTATAAACTTAGTTTTGTCTTTCGAGCCCGAAAATACTTGTTCCCTTCCAACTTACACACTCTCTATGTTTCCCAAATGAGATCTATCCTACAGCACTGTTCCCATATCTGGGAAGCGGCATCACCTTCGACACTTAACACTAACACTAGCTTCTGCGCCGAACGGCAGCTCTAAGATGGACTGAAATGTTACCAACCCTCGCGGAACCCGCCTAACAGGGTTGCAATTAAGAGTTAATTTTGCGATGACGCAAAATTTGTATACCAATTATATTTTAGCAGATATTATTTTATTTGCTAGAAAGATGAGGGGCGGACTGTTGATACCTTGGTACTACGACGAAGAGACGAAAGGGGATGGATATCTGTAGCCATGCTTGCTCTTTTTTATGCATTTTAAGAAGTTATTTTTAGAACGCTAAAGCAATAAAAGTTAGAGATTAGACGTTTTTCTAATGGAACTAGGCTTTTGAAGTTTCGCCGACAAAGGTGCCGGTTTGGAATAGAAATAAATTGAGGGGAAGATTTTTTTTAGATGTTTACTCCGAAATGGGCTTTGTTGGTAGCCGACTACTGGGTATTTAAAATGAAAGTCAAATAAACAAGAAATGCGAGTTTGAATTTTATTACTTGCAAGGGGTTTTATACCTTATTGATTTTTAATATTTATTAGGAAATAAGACAGAAAAATAGGAATTAAAAGAACTGTTGGGTTTCTCCAACATTAACAATGACAGGCTAAAAGCCTGTCAAAACCTAAGCTATCGACTAAAATATCTTAATCTACAATTGCAGCAGTGATATGTTGGACATTGCATCAGATGCTAAATTTTTACTTATGCCTATAAGATCTTTCTCTTTAAACAGAAGGAAGGAGATTTTGATATACATCTGCGGCTTTTTCTGTTATATCTGGCGGAGTAGATAATCTTATGTAATAACAATTATACAAGGTGAATTTTTTAACTGAATTAACGGTAACAAAGAATCCATCCATTCCTTGAAAAAATTCAAAACTACGGGTACCTTTTTTTATTCAACGGTTTTTAGGATTTTCGTGAATTTCACCCTTCATTCAGGAATGGGAACTAACCAAACTTTTTTTCACATGCAAATGTATGTGTTGTGATAGCTCGCGGAAAAGGGCATAAAAGAGGAATATAACCCACTATGCACTTTTGAATTTCTGTTACCTGATAAGCACGAAAAGAAATAAAAAAAGTGTTTTTTTAAATACTTTGATATTATATTACAATAATATTGATCATGTAAGGTCGGACAGTATTGAGACTAGTTGGCACGAGGATAGACAGCTGTACTGTTAATACTGATATTATCATTATTATTGATCGTGTAAGATCCACTTATACTCGTACTCCTAAGTTTCTTTAAAATGCTTTATTTAACTGAATCGCACAGAACTGAAATATTAAAGATGATAGGGTATGGTGATAGATTGTGGACTCGAGCAAAAGTAGCGCGTTTATTTCAAGAACAGCACCCTGATTTACTATCAATGTCGCAAAGCACCATGAGCAAAATTAAAGCACGTTATCGTGAACTAGGGCCATGTGAGGCAGGATGTACCAAGACAATGACAAACTCGTGTAATGCAGAAGACACACAATGAAACATCTTGCTTAATCTCAAGGAAAACTGTCACTTCAGTTAGGTAACTGGCAAGAGATAACAACGTAAGTCAATAATCTGCCTTAAAGTTAATAAATTTATGTAAAATGCGTCCATATATCTAAAATGCTAATGATGCAGGAGTTAATGGAAGATGACCCAGATCGTCGACTTCAATTTTATGAAATTATAATGAATTCACAGGATCAGCATTCAATAGTTTTGGACTGGGTTCTTTTTTCGGATGAGTGTACTGTACACTGTCATGTGAATAAGCAAAACTGTGGGTATTGGTCTGATGAAAATCCTCACTGGATTCGAGAAACTCACGCTCAACGTCCACAAGACCCTAATGTTTGGGCAGGCATAATTGGTGACCGAGTCACTGAGCCTATATTTTTTGAAGATAATCTAAATAGGCCGTTATATTTGAATTTTTTGCGAGAGGGCCTTATTCCAGCTTTGGCTGGTTTATCTCCTGATCATGCAGATGCAGATCGAATATGGTTGCACCGCCCCATTACACGCAAAATGTTCGACAATATTTGAATAAAGTTTTTCCTGACCGGTGGATGGGAAAAAGAGGTACAATTGAGTGGCTGGCAAGATCGCCAGATCTTAACCCCCTTGATTATTTTCTTTGGGGCCACCTTAAAAGTAAATTTTACGTGACAAAACCGAAAAATGTAGAAGAACTTAATCAACGAATAACACAAATAATCCGACAAATAATTTTACTTTAGGCTAGGGCTCTGCCAGGAAAAAATGGTGAACATTCCCAACAATATTAACAATAAAAAAATCACATTCTTTCTCGCTTATCAGGTCACAGAAATTCAAAAGTAAATAGAGGGTTATATTTCCTTTTTATGCCCTTTTTCTGCGAGCTATCCAATGACTTACATTTCGCTGGAGCTATCACAATACATGCCTTTGCATTTTAAAAAAAAGTTGGGTTCCCTGGGTCCCTGGATGAAGGGTAAAATTCACAGGAATGCAAAAAAATGTTGAATTAAAAAAAAAGGTATCCGTGTTTTTGGATTTTTTCTAGGAATGGATGGATTTTTTGTTACCGAATTTATTCCAGTTAAAAAATTCACGCTGTATAGTGAAATCTTGTCGATTCCCTGGTGGTAGTTGAGATAACGCTATCAACAGTTAAACAAATCAAATTGGTTGTTAGGAGACAGCTTTCAAATTATGACTGCTGCCAAAACTGCCGCCTACTAGAATCCGAAACTTTTGTTCAAGAGTGTATGGAAGATAGGTCTGGTGAATGGTTGGTTGCATAATAATTGTTCCTTGCACAGTGCGTAAACATTTTCGCACGGCGCGGTGTGGGTAAACGTGTTCGCACGCTGTTTAAAATTACCGATTTTCAGTTATAGTTAGTAGTGTGTTTTTTAGGTATTAGCGGAGCTGATGTAGAAAAATGATTTTTTTTTATTTTTCTATAAAATATGAAAGTTAATGACAATAAAGTATATTTTTCGCTTCGTTATACTTTATTTCTGTATATATTATTACTCTAAGAATTTTTAGAATGTAGTTTTACTATTTTTACATAGGTAATTGGCCGAAAAGTATAATGAAGTTATAGGGTTATGGATAAAATACATAATATTCCAAAGTATCCATAAAGCCGCCTGTAAAGCGGTGGCAGGTGTCTGGTTCAAAGTGAGATAGACAAAAAGCATTAAAAAGTTGATACAATAGATCTTAGGTCAACAATTTTAACAATTAATGATGTAAATTTGTAGCATTTTTTTGCTAAATAAATCTTGTTACTAGGTACTACTACTACACCAAATAATATAAACAATATACTCCTAATAACTTTTTTTTTCAAAAAAATTAACCGACTTCATAAACGAAAAAGCACTAAAAAGTATGAAATAATATTTGTACGTATTTATAACTGTGAGTAATGGTAAACTTAATTTTGTTCTAAGTTAGGTAACTTGTACACCGAAGTTCTGAATTTTGAAGTCGGCGCAATTTTAAAGTATAATAGGAATCCTTGATGATAATACATTAATAAATTATTGTTAATAAGGAGTAATACTTTTAGTTATTTTTTACTGAGCCTAATGGTCAGCCTAATTACGTTCGACTTTTGTATACAAAAGTTCTGAACTTTAAAGTATGCGCAACTTCTTATTAATTGTTTATGAATTATCATTATGGATCATTATACTGTAAAATTGCACCTACTTCAAAGTTCAGAACTTCGGTGTACAAGTTACCTAACTTTAAACAAAATTAAGTTTACCATTACCCACAGTTATAAATACGTAAAAATATTATTTCATACTTTCGTGCTTTTTCTATTGTGAAATCGGGTAATTTTTTTGAAAAAAAAAATCTTTCATTTCAGTTGAAATATTCTCCCTTTATCTTATCGCCCCCTCTTTAAATTTGTATCGCCCATGTAATATTGGATTTTCAAACCTCAATTAGCAACCTCGAAATTGACATAGTTAACATTTTTAAAGAATTTCGACCCGCTCCTTGAGCCCCCCTTCCCCGCCGTATTTTTCTCTACATCCGTTATATGAACTTAGTTTTTCTGACTTCAATAACCCCCATAATGACCTATTAGTTAACATTTTTGAAGAAATTTACAGTCGCTCCTCTTTATTCCCCCCCCCCCCCCCCCACCCCTCCCGCCGTCAATTTTACGTTTTACACAAAATTAAATTTATTGACCTTAATAACCCCGAAAATGACATGTTAGTTAACATTTGTGAAGAAATTCCTAGTCAAGCCTTTTTATCATATCCCTCCTCCCCCGCTAATATTTTTAACAGTTGTTAGAGGAAATTAGATTTTCTGACCTTAATAACTCCGAAAATGACACATTAGTTAACATTTTTGGACAATTTTCCAGTCTCTCCTTTCACCCCCCTTCTCTGGCTTGAAAGCGAAAACCAAGCTTTTTAGCTGCCAATGGGGCTATTGAAGTAATGTGTTTGTGCCAGCTGAGATCATGTTCGAAAGCGATGCCAACAACATCGAACGTACATATATTATATGCATAGAGCAAGAACAAAAAATCAATATATTATGCTTCTTTACATGCGTTATGCATTTACAAAGTGTCACTAGGAATATTCTTATAGCATTTTATGTGGAGAAAATGTAATAAAGTCGCAAGTATATAGAATACGAAAAGGTATGTATAAATTTACTTGCAGAACGGTATCGGATATTAGGTCGGAGATCAGCAAAAAGCTTTGAAAAGTAAATATCCTTACGACGTCATTGATGTATCAAAAGAGATAAAGCTTTTTTGGATTTATGTTTCCTAAGTAATTTTTTCTTTGCCGAAGCGGTCTTATACGGTCAACAGTCAGAGGACAAAAAATTAAATTTTTCTCATATTGTGGAATATTCAAAGGTTGAAAGTATTATACAGTGAGAATGTAAAGGTTGGAATAAATTCGTTTCAAATTCAGGCATTGTTTTCTTAGAAAAATGTCCGGACACGTCAAGTTTTGATTTTAGTTGCGCATTGTTTAAACTAAATTTGATGTATAGAGCGTGACCCAAAAAGAATACATATCACACTTAATTTTTTAAAATAGACACCTCTTTTTTTATTCCATTTTTGAATTCTTCGCAAAATTTCAATCATATTTCATGTATGATACCCTATATCTAAATTGAACGGTTTTTGAAAAAAAGACAGTTTTTTATACTCGCCCGGTGCGTGAATACAATTATATTATAAATACAGTTTTTCCTGGGAGGTAGATTAATCGACGGGGTCCAATACAATGGCCGGCCTGATACCTCTATTTAACCCCGCTAGATTATTTTCTGTGGGGCTACCTCAAATCCAAAGTGTACTGAAACGGCCCGTACCCGGGTCGTTATATCTGGGAAATTTTGCAAGATTTCTAAAGAAAAATGAATGTTCTAAAATATAAAATTTTAATAATATGCATACACATAAAAACATCTGTTTTTAAAATAGTCTAAAAATGTCGAAAACCCGTAAAAGTTTGCATAAAAAAGGGTCTCCAGGTCAAATTCTTTAGCTACCTAAAAGAACAGATGGCCTAAATGACGCCAAGCAAACAAGCCACGCGTAACCCCCTCGCAGAGGGGTAGCGCGAGTACTTAAGCGCTCGATGAGACCGCAGAAAGGCATTCAGATTCAGATTCGACTCGCATTCAAATATCAGATAATTCAAATTTTCCTCTTTTTAAAAAGCTAAGTCGTGACGATGTCAGTGGGTTCTCCTGTTAGTAATTTTTCTGTATTGAAAAACTGCCTGTAAGTCCTTTGCTCTTTGTCTAAAGTACAGTTACGTTAATTAGTGTTGTAATATTAAGCAAGTAGTAAATTGGATTCGTTTTACTTATTAAAGTGCCTAGTACGCCGATTTCAACTGCCGGTGAGTACGCCGAGGTTGATCTAACTGGTGGGTCGGTATTTTGGTAACGAAATTAAATCCATGAACTGCTTAAAAGAATAATTCATCTCATTAATAATTCTATAAGAAATTGGATCCGTTTTACTTATTAAAGTGCCTAGTACGCCGATTTCAACTGCCGGTGAGTACGCCGAGGTTGATCTAACTGGTGGGTCGGTATTTTGGTAACGAAATTAAATCCTTTACTGTAATTTAATGTAATACATTAGGTGAATTCAAATACTGGCAGTCGTACATCACAGTTAATCTTATAAACAATATAAAGTAATCTGTTTAAAAATATATTAATCTAAATCTTAAAAATGGAACAACATTTGGGGGCGAACTTAAAAAGAAAGTATAAAATAAGATTATCAAATATTATTTTACATAAATTATGACTGGATGAGAGACCTAATTTCTAAGGGTACCAGATGAGGGTGTCAATAACTTTTGCTTTCGAGATTTGGGTCAGTATTGTTATAGGGCAAGTGCAAACGCACCTTTCTTGTAAATACAGATGGCCAGCTTTGTCTTCCGGGGCTTAATAGGCGTAACAAAGAAAAACAAAGGTCAGTAAATCGGCAGGGTATATAAAAATAAAAAGGGTGTTTTAAATAAATTAAAGGTAATCTGCATTATTAAAGGATAATAATAAAAAGGGTTGGGTTGGAGAAAATATGAATAATCGCGTTTGACAATCGTATTATCAAGATTGGCAATGATAAAAATAAAGCATGGGTGGGTGTTGGTATTGACATGATGCTACCTGTAGAACGTTAACAGATAATAGGTATATATAAAACGGTGTGATGGGTTTTCTTGGGAAAAGGTTATAACCGACTGTCGTAGTTTTCGGTATCTAAGTAACAAGAAAACAACATCTGCTCGAGAAGAAAAGTGACACATGCGTATGGGCGGATGGACTCCTAACTTTTATTGCACCTTTATATGTTATACGTTGAGGTGTCCGATATTTTTGTTTGGGTATTGTGCTGATTGTAATCGGCTAATTACAGTAAATTAATTTAACAGTGGGGTTCCACTGTTCAGGTTTTCGGCTCCTCACGGACTGTCCGAAAGTGGGGTTCCGCTGGAGGCTTTCCACCCTACGTAGTAGCATTATGCCAAGCGTGTACGTCATTTGGGGTGATACTGAGTGTTAAACGGTATTTAAAGAATAAATGAAAATTATACGTACACGTCAGAGGGGCGATACCAATAATAAAATGCAGATTGTCCGGGTTATATCAGAAAAGGGGTGTTATAAAAACAGGGACGAAGTGATAAAGTGCCTGCAGAGGTTCGCTGCAGACGCACAGCCACAGGTATATGGGTTTTGGTAAAACAAAGTGCATGCAGAGGTTCGCTGCAGACGCACAGTAACAGGTATAGGGGTTTTGGTAAAACAACATGTAAAGAAACACTTCACGAGTATCACCATCAGTGTCGCAGACACTAGATAGGTGAGTGATGGATGGGAAAAGCGCAGCCAAGATAGGTAACAAAATAGGTAAAGAAACACTTCACGCGGATCACCATCAATGTCGTAGACATTAGTCGTGTGAGCTATGAGTGGGAAAGGCGCAGCCAATAAAATCACCGGTAAATGTAGTCAGGAAACCCACCTGTAGTGTCGCAGACATATACCTACAGGTGACTAAACTGAAAAAGGGTACAAATTATGGGAGACAGACAAAGGCCTATGTTAATATATTGAATTGTTAATTGTTATAAATATTTTATTATTATTTGAATATGAAATTGATAAATAACTTGTGTACAAATAAATAAATGATTAAAACAGATTGATTCTTTGATTTCTTATCTCTACAATGCGACAAATTAAAGAGGGGAAAATATAATTAAAAACTATCAAAATCTGATATAAATTTTTCTGTTGTACCAAACTTTAAAAGAACCTGAAATAAACACAACGTAGGAAAATAAGGTAATACATCCAGACGATTACAGCCAACGTGATTGACTGTGTCACGTGATGAATAGACTGGGGGTAGAGCAGTTTCAGTACGTTAACAGACCAACTAATACTAACGACCTGAAAAACCGAATAATGAAAAAAATTAGATAAATAGAACCTCAATAGTTCAAAATGTTCTGCAAGAATTCGAAGATCGTCTCGGGTAGGTATTGCTAGGACGTTGGTAGAGGTCAATTCCAACATTTGTTGAAGTAAGTTTTTGAACAGGTTTGCCATTTATTACCAAAGCGCACAGAGGGCGCCGCACATAGGCGAAAAATCGATGAAAGTCGGACAAAACCTACACGTTATTAATTGTTGAACAAAATATTTTTAATATTACCTTTAAACCCTATTTGACTAAAAAAAAATATTTTAAGCCTAATTAAATTGAACCATATCTCATGGTAATGACATTATTAGGATTATGTACCAAGAACAGTGCAAAAAAGTCGGCGCCAACGAAAAAACTTTTCTAATATTGATTTCTCAGAAAGTGCGATTCTTGATAAAAGTTAGTGTATAAGAAAAAATAAATTTTGATAGGTAAATTTTATGTAAAATATACAAGGAAGCCAAAAGATTAAAAACTGTAGCTCTAAAAATCAATAAAATAAGTATTTTTTTAGAAAGCAGAATTAGATTACTTCTTTGTATTTTCTTGTTCGATTTTAAATATTATTGGTTTTTAGTAGCTATTTTTTTTTATTTTTGCGTCTCCATGTGTATATCACAATCTAGTGCTACGTTAAAATGATTTTTCTACTTTTATTAAGGATAGAATTTTCGGAAAAAACAATAATAATGTTAGTTTCCCATTATGACCCAAAACAATTTAAACCTAATATCAGGTAGTTTTGTTACTGAATATCAGGTAGTTTTGTTACTCCGTACGTTCGGTGTACAGACTATAGGTAAGTATTTTATTAAGTAGCCAGTTCCTGATTATTATTCATTCTACCCCTTTGCGCGAGTAATTAGACGTGTGGTCATTTGCACAACCAAATTTAAGGCTTACTTAAGCTAAGTATAGTTTTAAATGCTATTACGTAATTTATTACTGATTCAAAATAAACGTATTTATAACTATACTTGCCTTAAGTTTGGTGGTACAAACGACCATTAGTCTATTAAATCATTTTTAAATTAAAATTAATTGTAGTAAAAAAAATAAGTATTGTAATAAAAAGGCAATACTGGTTTAAACATTTTATTCGTCAACTTGACCTATAATATATATAAGCCAGTTAAATATACCCCAATATTTAACTGGCTATAAGACCTATCTTTTGGTAAAAGTCCAATTAAAATCTATTTTTAGTAGTTTTAAGTGATGCCGAACAAAGGCACAAACAGACAGACAAACATTCTAAAAACTGTTGCTTTTGGTTCAGAACACCTTAAATAGACGATAGAAACCCCTTTTTTACAATTCTGCTTTATGTACAGATTTTTCATTTTGAACAACTTTATTAATAGTACAGATTAGAGCAAACGTAACTGTATAAATGCGCCATTTTTGTTAAGGGTCGCACTTGGTCGCATAAAATCATTGTTGTATTTGCAAAACAAGACTTCAGGCTTACGTCTAATCAAAGTTTTAAACTGTAATCTGACCGTATTGTTAACTTTATCCCCATGTAAAGGTAAATAATAAGATAAAAATACAAACAACTGTGCTACTTGGCCAGTTACCATAACCGTTATCCTCCTATTAATTTTATAAACAAAAAACGAAATTCATTGTAAACGTACAAATTATCCCAAAAGTTTTAATAAAAGAATCCACGAAAAACACCAACATGCATAATAAACAAAATAGCACTTTATCTTCCGTAACTCATACGCTCTCCAAGAAACCGTTCTTCGCACTAACGTAGCGAAGTAACGGGGGGTCTCGCAGTGCTCGCGCGCACAGGTACCATAGATTGGTCATTAAGGTAGAGGTCCAAGGCCTAATTTTTGTATTCTAGGAACTTTTTGAAAATAGGGTTCTGTCCGACTTTTATCGATTTTTCGCCTGTGTGCGCCGGCCAAGTTCTCGCAAAACCGACCGCGCGCACTGTGCTATATTTACTATTATTTACAGAATCATTTCGAGCCCTTTTTGACCCCCCTCTATCTTCGAGGCTAGTTGCGTTACAGGACTGCAGCAGTATTTCAAATTTCATACGTCTAGACTGCACAAATCCACACAATTAACAAAATTACGTAATCAATATCAAATTTACAGGTACCGGTTTAGTTCCTATTTAAATCAAAGTGGTTTTTTGCCAAGAATTTTTCGACTGAAACAAACAAAATCTTCGAAATAAATTGTTGTTCATTCTAATTATATATCATACAAAAAATAGCCTGGGACAACACAAAGGCGTGCACTCAAAAAATAACAGGAAACAACTATCCAATGGAAATAAGAGGATTTGTCAAAGAAAAGAGAAGAGCCAGAAGATGGCAACACACTAGGGATCCATCGGACAAAAATATTCTTAACAACAAAACTCAACAACTTAAACGAGAAATACAAAAACTTAGAGAAGAATCTATGAACAGCTACCTAGAAAATCTATCAGCTGATGAAGAAAAGGATTTCTCCCTATGGAAGGGAACGAAAAAACTCAAAAGGCCAATCACCCAAATGCCACCCATCAAACTAAGGGATGGTAGTTGGGCAAGAGATAATAAAGAAAAGGCTGAAGCATTTGCAGAACACCTAGCCGAAATTTTTCAGCCAAATGATATCCAATCCAATGTCAATATGGAGGAGTCTGTGAATAACCAAAAGAATGAAATAGAGCTAGTCACTCCTAAAGAAGTAGCGAACGAAATCAAAAACAATTTAAGCGCCAAAAAAGCCCCTGGGTTTGGCAATATAACAGGAGAGATTTTAAAACAACTACCACAAGGGTATAGTTATGCTGACTTACCTAATTAATGCAGTGTTTAGATTAAAACACGTCCCTAGCGTCTGGAAAGTAGCTGAAGTCATTATGCTACCAAAACCAGGCAAACCACCGAATGAAGCCAAATCTTACAGGCCCATATCACTACTACCAATTATTTCAAGATTATTTGAAAAGCCTCTCTTAAAACGACTTAAAATTATAATTGAGAACAGTAACCTAATCCCTAATCATCAATTTGGCTTTAGATGAAAGCACTCCACGATAGACCAAGTCCATCGAATAACAGACATCATAGAAAAGGCACTAGAAGAAAAGGTAATCTGCTCAAATATCTTCCTTGACGTAGCTCAAGCTTTTGATAAAGTTTGACACAAAGGGCTAATTAACAAATTAAACAGAATGTTACCAAAACAATATGTAGAGTTGCTAACCTCCTACATTACAGATAGAGTGTTCAGAATTAAACAGGAGGATGAATACTCCAAACTGAAAAAAGTTAAAGCAGGTGTGCCTCAAGGAAGCGTCTTGGGTCCCGTCCCATATTTACTGTACACTTGTGATCTCCCACAAACAGAAAATATAACTGTGGCTACATTCGCTGATGACACTGCTATATTAGCAGTAGGAACAGACCTAGATGCAGTAACCAGACAACTACAACAAGCTAGCGACCAGATTTACAATTGGACAACAGATTGGAAGATTAAGCTTAGTGAGCAAAAATCTATTTGTGTCAAATTTACCAACAAAAGAATAGACAATCATCAACCAGTCAACATAAATGGTATCATAGTTCCCTATGAAAATACTGCTAAATACCTGGGGATGACCTTAGATGGAAACTAAGATGGAAGGAACATATCAGAACTAAACGTACTGAACTAGGGCTCAAATATAGACAGTTGTATTGGCTCTTGGGACAAAAATCTAAGCTGTCAATAAACTGTAAAATCATGATATTATACAACCAGATTTTAAAACCAGTCTGGGTTTATGGCATCCAGTTTTGGGGCTGTGCCAAGGAGAGCCACATCAAACGCATCCAAACCTTCCAAAATAAAGTACTACGGAACATAGTTAATGCACCGTGGTACATACGTAATAGTGACCTACATCGCGATCTTGGTATCCCGTATGTCGCTAGTGAAATTAAAAGATTTGCCATCACGCACGAGTTTCGACTCCATCAACACGTTAACGTTGAAGCCATCAGGCTTCTTGACAACCAGGACCTAGTTAGAAGGCTGAAGATGACCAAGCCCTTTGAACTAGTATAGACTTTTGAAAACAGAGTACAGTGCGCAAGTGTGTGAGTGCTAAGTGCCATGGCCATGAGTCACAACAGATAAACCTTTAGGACTCCATTGGGTGAACTTTAGTATATACGGATTTTAGTTTTTAAGAATTTAGAGAAAAATTAATGGTTGGTTTTACAGACCAGTTTTGATAATAGTAAAAGCCGCAGGCTTTATCAATAAAAAAAATCTAATTATCTAGATCTGAGCTCTTGAGCAGAAATTATGTAATACTTATGTGCCATAAGGTTACTACCGTTGGGTTACCCACAAACACAATTTGAGTTTCCAAAGGTCTCCCAGGGTTAAGACCAGCCCCCAGTTTCTACTGGCCTCTTCCAATACCCTCTAAAACAGTGGGTATTGCCTCTTCCCAGAGGGATGGGAGTTCTATTCCTTACCTCTAGGATAGCTTTTTACATTATGTGTAATAATGCATGTATTGTGATATATTACTTAGAGTTAGTGATGTATCTGTACTATTTGTACATATGCGCGTCTGTGCGCGCATAGATCTTTGTAAACGTAATGTAAATATGTATGTAAAGAAATGTCTTAAAAGTAAAAGTAAGTCCGTCTAACACGCGGAAGGTCCCTGGTTCGATTCCGGGCGGAAACAAATTATTTTTTTTTAATTTCTGAATTACTTTTAAATGTCTCTATTTTATGATAATCGCAACAAACAGAAATACCAGGAATGCATGCAATCTTATCGACAAAAAGCCAACATTAAAAATGTTTGCTTGGAAAAAATCCCGTCCATGTGTATACACATATCATTTGGTATCTGAACAAAAAGTTATTAAATCCCACCAAAAACATACATTTAAAAAACATGCCAAGTTTTCGTCAGGACTGTGTGTTTTGGTATCTGAAAAAAATAACTGAAATGTAAAAATTGTGCCTAGTTCCTTGCCTTCACGTTATTAGCAGTGTTTTGATAAACACAGAAAAATATTGTGTGAACTGATAAATTTACAGACCAAACTTGGTAAGTTTTCATTAAAGAACTGAGCAATATTGAGACCCTTGAAAACTTGCCAAGTTTGGTTTGTAAATTTATCAGTTCACACAATATTTTTGTGTGCTAATCAAAATGCTAATAACGTGTAGGCAAGGAACTTGGCATAATTTTTACATTTCAGTTATTTTTTTCAGATAACAAAACACACAGTCCTGACGAGAACTTAGCCTGTATTTTTACCTGTATGCTTTTGGTGGGATTTTTATTATTTTGAAAGTTAAACTGTATCTCTAACTGCTTGAACATACATAAAAAAGAATCGGTCAAGCTATACTTGCACAATTAGTGTTTCGTGCCATCACTTAACGTGAGCAAACCTCGGCCGCCCGATCTCCGCCCATCTGCCGCGCCACCCGCCGCCGACGGTAACAACGCCGTATCACATCGCGTACGCGCGGAGCATTAAAAAATATGTAAGGATAAAAGCTGTTCCTTACACATCGAGAGAAATATTTTTTTCGAAAAACTTTTTCTCTAAAACCAATGGGTCGGCAATTATAATGAAATAACAATTGATCGCGCTAAAATTTTTTAATCCTAATAATTCTGGTTCAATCGACACCTAATTCTCAATGTTCATGATTTTTTCAGATTTTTCTGAGCGAACCTTTTGGTGATAAGGGTTTGGGGTCATCAATTTTTAAGCGTTTTCCCGAAAAATGTTTAAAAAAAATGCATAAGAAATACATCATATATATTGTAGAATTCGTGCTTCAATAAGCTTTCATTTGACACCCCACACGATGGTCTCGGAAATTTTGTTTTGGTATTTCCTAATTTACCCCTTGAAATTAACCCGCAAAATCAAAATTCAACTTTTAATACTTAACGTCTATAATTGGGCCACCACACTCTATCTGTGCGAAATTTCAAATTTTTACGTCGGATAGTTTCAGAACAAATCGCCTGTGACAGATGGACGGACACCGAAGTGATTCCATAAGTGTTCAGTTTTCACGGAACACTAAAAATAGCACATAATGGTCGAATTCATAACCATCCCTTGTACAGACGGTTGAAAATGAAAGCATTTTTATGTTTAAGTAGGACACACTTTCTACGATTCGTACGATTTCGTTTTAGTGCAAATTTGAAAGCTTTTATAAAGATTGCATTCAATACAAACATTGTATTAATTTTTTCCATTCACAATCTAAAAAATTTATTTTACCAGAAAAAGCGAGCTTTTAGGAAACTAAACACAACCATGCAAGATGTAAAGTTCATAATACGCAATAATTCAGTTATTAGGCCACGTTTCGAATCGCTCCGCTTCTATTTAAATTGTGGATTTATTTGGTCGTGTATTCCATGCAAATAGGCATTGAATTTACGACTGCTTTATTAGTCTAGGCCGGTGATAGATGGCGCCACGCTCGGTTTTGCTAATTAAATCCCTATTTAAATTGATTTGCATAAAATTTTCCTGTTATAGGTGGTAATTCTGTAAAACGCCCGCCTTTGACTGGGGTTGTAATCTTCAAGATCGATAATTAGTTCTGGTCGAGTTTAAAGTTTACTGAATAGCAAAATACAATGTACAGGTGTCGACACTTACCGACACAATCACGTTTTGATTTATTATGTGGCGTAATTGTAGACCGCCAACGGCAATCTATATATCTATATAGCTGTTAGCGAGGAAAATGTGTGACTGTTGTCGTGGGTTTTGACATTTTCACCATTTCAATTTTTTTTTCTCGAAAAAAATTAACGAGTTGGAGCAATCGAATTTTTTTATCCCATAACACTAAGTATGAGAAAACTTTTTTTATTAAATTTAAATATAATTATGTACCTCCAATCCTAAAAATACACCATACTATTTTGGTAAAATTTAAACCTAATTTCGAGAAATATTTCAAATCAGAAAATAAGACAAAAAGGGCGAACCAAAGTATACAGCTCTACTTCAGTTTTCTTTTACTGAGTACAAGAAACAAAGATGAAGCATATTTAAAAACTACAGGAGCTAGAAATACTATCTTAATTTTATAGAATATCCATTATTATTGATCGTTAATAGACCATGTAGCGGCATTAAGGCAACCAAGGTTCCTCCGGTACCTGCAGCCCTTAAGGGTAATGATGAGTTGAGGGCCGTTAAAATTATTTGCTGGCACAATTCGCGTCATTTCCCTCTTCCTCATTTATCTGGATCCCCGAATCTCCAGAAACCAACACGAGTTTCACGGTATTACCTCCCCCTGCTAGATTCTCAGGGGCATCTTTAAACTCCGACACAATTCGAGATGTAATAGTATCCGACGTAAAGTTTCCCCTACCGTACACAATTTTGAAAACAACAGCTCATTGTGTCGGAGACCGCAGGTTCTTGTCATATCAGCACTTGCACATTCTTCTCTAATTTGGACACCACCTGCTCTGCTTATTAAAATTCTCCAAATGTCATAAAGCAGGAAAATCACTTGGGATTATTATATTATTGTTGTTAGAAATTGTATTGATAATGCATTTGGAGCTTCTAGCAGCAATAAAAGACTGTTTAAAAAAATTATCTATATTCTTCCCTTTTGTTTGTGTA
Organism: Philopedon plagiatum; assembly: GCA_963971165.1. NCBI lineage: Eukaryota > Metazoa > Arthropoda > Insecta > Coleoptera > Curculionidae > Philopedon > Philopedon plagiatum. Next base: position 17,041,120 of record OZ020196.1, on the reverse strand, counting down.
CTATTTCACAAAAAATATACATATAATCAAAACTTTTGAAGCACATATTAACGAAATTACAACTTTGAAGATACACTCTCTTGCTAATGTGATTATAATTTTTTCCTATTAAGATGCTTGAGATAAGACAGTATAAACTATTCTAGAACCTTTTGTTGCTCGGGGTTAGTTATATTTTTTTTTATATTTTGATATACAATAGGAAATTAGCAAGGTGGTATTACATGTTATTATTGTTGTTAAAAATTAATAAAAAACTGGCCTGACTTTTAAGGTCGCTCGCTGATATATGTACTCGTAAGTTATTTCTTAAACTCACTGATCGTTCTTAGTCCATTCAGCAATGATTCCCAACTATATACATTATGGACTACTCTCCAACCACATTAAAAATACACGCTATCTTCAACCATGAATTTTAACAAAGTTGAAAAATGTCTTTCTAAATGTAAACTAGTAATGAAACTCCTCCTTGAAAATTGATTTGATAATAGAGATTTCATAAAAACAAAAAACCCTAAAATAAAACAAAGACAAATTAGACATATTAATTTCTGATTGTGTTCTTGAGGAATATCTTACCTCGTTGGAACCGGTTCCACCGTTCAAGAAAAAAATCATTATAAACAATTTCTGCTAGTCCTCTCCTGGTCCGATTAACTTGAAGACACTAGAACATAGTCTCCCTAAATAACTTTAGTATAAACTGAGGACAGTTTTCATTGAGAAAGAAAGGCCCCAAAAAATTCACTGCCTTTTAGGTGACATTCCTAGCCAACAGCTGGATGGAAAGTCAATTCCACGTTTTTAGTCAAGTCAACCTCACCTTCCCGGAAGAGCTTCTTTGTTGAACACCAAGTCGTATTTTTTCTGTTTCATGCCCGGTTTATACCAAATCAACCACGGTACCAGTTCGGAGTCCTCGAGAACCTCCAAACCAGAGCCAGTGTACATAGAACACTTAAAAGCGTTTTCGTCTATTTGCTTGTCGCAGGTTATTTACCGTGCGCGAATTAAAACACAACTCTAATGCATTGCGACTTCGATCTCTGCAACATCTATAATGTTAATTTATTAAAACTTATAAATATAACAAATGTGCGAACATTATCCTATATCGCCCTTAAAGTTGTCATAACCTGCTGGTGTTGCGAATATATTACCACTTCCTCGAAGCACGACATAGCCTCAAAATTTTAATAACCAAAGCAAAATTACAAATATTGTAAAATGAAAATGAATTGAGATGGATTAATGTAAATTAGCCAATCAAGCCACTCTCCCACGAAATCACTATGTATTATAATCATACACTCACGTTACAAATAGCGACAGCTCACATTCTACACAAAGGTGAAATTCTAGGTCTGGAAAACAAAGAGTAATAACATTGAAATTCAGGAATAAGCTATTAACAACAGGTGCTTAATACTACCCAGAATTATTAAAAACCCCAACAAATATTATACTCAATGACAGCTGCATGGAATCACTCTTCATAAAAATAAAAAAAAAACATGTAGTATTCGTGAAATATTTTAATGGAAAATTTGAATACTGCCGATTTAGTGCCAGTATTGCCGCTTTACTGTGGCAGCATGTGTAAATATTTTCAACTCTGTTGGCATTGGCTCACAAAGGTAACAGCACTGCAGAATAACAAACACCTCCGCTGGAAAATATCGTCCTAACTGCCATTTTGTAAATATAAATAATGTGAAGAGGAAAAAGATCCAGTAAAGCATCCAATGCCCGAGTCGGAGGAGTCCTCGTCGCACCAGTTATACACATATTCTTTGGACTCTGTCCAGTTGACGGCGATATTTGTGCTCATTTGACCACCATGCTATGGCACTACATGTGATCGTTTTCCAGCTCATTTTTCAGCATTTAGACTTTCTTTATTGCTATTTATTTATCAAGAAAAAATTAGAAAAAAAAAAAACAGATTATTTAAAAAATTATTTACATGTAGAAATGTAAATGTAAGAAACATACAATTTAGAGTGACTGGATTTAATTGAAGACAATAATTAACGTACAATCTAGCTTGCTCTATTTTGTTTTTGTAAGTATTGATAGAAAATGTCTTAACTTATATTTTAAAATCCTGAAAAACGCGTATCTTTGTTTTTTTGTCAAAAATGGAACAGATAAGATCTGCAATGCAAAATAGTTTTTAACAGAAAGCACGAACTTTACTGAACTGTAATAGGAAGGTAAAAACATTTGTACTTTGTTCAATGTCGCGTCTGCAATTTATCAAAAAAAGTTTCGTTTATTCAAACAAGTAATTAATTCTTTCCGTTCAGTCCGTTAAGAGTGTTCTTAAATACAGAGATAAAAATTAAATTGCCAACAAAAAATTACGTCTAGACTTTCGGCTGGATAAACACAATAAAAGTCCAAAAAACTAGTTGTGATCTTATGCTAGTTTTGATTAGCCAGATAGTAGATATGTGGACTTAGTAATAAAATTGAAACTGCAAAAAATATTAAGTTTTTTTTTCATATTTGAAATTGAACAGTTCTTGTGTGTGTTAGAAAAATAAAAAATAATAGGAACTTGTCATAAACCCTTTTGTTTTAAACGAAAAGTGAAGGCCTATAATTCTTTTTCGATATTGTGTTGATGTTGTAGAAATTAATACACTTTGTTAAAATTTAAATAAAGTAATATGTTGGCATCATAATAGTAAAGATTATGACACGAACAAAGATGTGGTTGTCAAAGCAATAAAGATTGTGAAAAATATTACATCAATTTTCGAGGATGTGAATATCACAGTCTGTGACTATGAGAAACTATGACAACACTGAATGGTTGTCAAAGCAATAAGGACTGTGAAAAACTTCAGATATCTTTTTGTACTATCTGCAGCTACAAAACTACAGGGTTTTTGACTTATATTAGTCATAATTTCTGCAATACATAAAAATTAAAAACTAAATAACATTCTATAATGCGATATTTATTTAATAACAGGTTTGAGAGAAAATGAGAGAAAGAGAGAGGGCGAAAAGGGAAAGAACACAGGAGTGAAATGTTACGATTTTCTGCCACTCAATTATCGTGACATAAAAATGATATGGCTATCACAGCATTAAAAGTTATGAAAAACTTAAATTTTATTGAAATGTCCTAAAATTAATCAGGAACCATATTTTATTTTAGAGGGCAAATTTATTCGTATGGCAGGGGGGGATAGAGAGACCACCCATTTGGTGCTGTTTCGACGTACGAATATAGTGATATTGTAATAATAAGGATTATGGAAATTCAAAGATATAGTCGTCATAGATTTAAAGGTTATGGTAAAATCCAACTGATCTTTCATACCACCATCAATTATTACAAATTTTCAACGGCTAAGGTTGAAATTCAGACCTTTTAGTTGATCAGTAAGGTTTTGACAAGTTTGTGTCTTGTCATCGTTAGTACGAGGATGGGACGAGAAGTTTCCACCCGTGTCCAGAGAGGGCGCGCAGTTTACCGTAATATTGACAAGTTTTTACGCAGCCGCACTATTCATTAGCATACATTTAAGTTTCAAGGGAGTGCATTAAGTAGTACATTCCCAGCAAGGGTAAAAGCTAACTGTTTATCCGAACTTTACTACAAGAACAGCATATATCTACGTATTATTTCTTGTAAGCTAAGCTATCATTGTTCTTTTCTAATTATTACGTAATATTGTACAGTGTACTTTTTGTTCTAAAGGTTTTAACAGAACAAAAAATGACAATGTGACGGAAACGTTTTTATAGACTTCAGAATAATTTTATTACGAGGCAATACATAGGATTTCTCCCAAGACTGTGATTATTAGCTGTTTATTGCTTCGAGATAGCCTCCTGGCTACGCTTAGGGTAACATAAAAAAAAAATTACGATAATACTTTATCACACCCTATCAAACCTATTAAGTTGTATTTACAGCTTTACTAAAAGAAAGGTTAGCGACAGATGATTAATTTATTTGACCTCGAACCCTAAAAATATCTGATATATAAAAAAGTTCGCTCTTCCTGAGACTGATATTTCAGCCGGAAGTGAGATAATAAATATATTGATAATCTTCGGCAGCTCTTACAGAAAAACTTTTATGTATAGTGTCTATCATGGGCGATCCTCATAAAATTCCGCTAAACTGCGGAGACTGGACTCTTCCACTATAATTGAATTTCATAATTTCAATATTGCTATCTTGACTAAGGGGACATTATGAATATGTTGTAATAATATAATTAAAGGAATTCTAGGGTGTCGAATCATTATTTTGGTATTTCCGTTTCCGTTTCACGGAACACCTTGGAATCACTTCGGTGTCCGTACGCCCGTCCGTCAGTCTGTCACAGGCGATTTTTTCTGAAACTACTTGACATAAAAATTTGAAATTTAGCACACAGATAGAGTGTGGTGATCCATTTATAGACGTGAAGTATAAAAAGTTTAATTTTGATTCTGGGGGTTAAATTCAAGGGGTAAAGAGGGACATGGATTTTTTCAAAGGCATCGTGTAGGGTATCAAATGAAAGCCATTGAAGCAAGAATTTAACAATATATATGATGTATATGTATGTATGTATGTATATGATGTATATATTTTTTAAACATTTTTTGGGAAAAACGCTAAAAAATTGCTGTCTCCCACCCGTATCACCAGAAGGATCGCTCAGAAAATCTGAAAAAATCACGAACATTAAGAATTAAGTGCAGATTGAACGAAAATTATTAGCATTGAAAAATTCTAGCGCGACCAATTATTATAAACAATTTAGTTATTTATTTCCTTGTAACTGCTGAACCATTGTTTTTAGAGAAAAAGTTTTTTAATAAAAAATATTTCTCACGATAAGGAACAACTTTTATCAATATTTTAATTTGGCTCAGTCGAGACGCTTCACACTCAGTTCCGCGCATACGCGATGTGATACAGCGTTGGTGCCGTCGGTGGCGAGTAGGGCAGCAGATGGGCGGAGATCGGTTTGCTCAGGTTAAGGTTAACTGATGGCACGGAACACTAATTGTGCAAGTATAGCTTGCATTTGACCGATTTTTTTAGGTTCATTTTCCATTCGTATTGATTGAAATAATCGTTTGTTCTTTCGACGAGACATTGTAAGTCCATCATGTTATCTGTCATTAGGAGGGTGTCGTCAGCATATCGTATGTTATTTACTATCTGTCCATTACTGACAATACCGGTGTCTTCTTTGTTTATAGTTGATATGTGATACAGCGTTGGTGCCGTCGGTGGCGAGTAGCGCAGTAGATGGGCGGAGATCGGTTTGCTCAGGTTAAGGTTAACTGATGGCACGGAACACTAATTGTGCAAGTATAGCTTGCATTTGACCGATTTTTTTAGGTTCATTTTCCATTCGTATTGATTGAAATAATCGTTTGTTCTTTCGACGAGACATTGTAAGTCCATCATGTTATCTGTCATTAGGAGGGTGTCGTCAGCATATCGTATGTTATTTTCTATCTGTCCATTAATGACAATACCGGTTTCTTCTTTGTTTATAGCTTCTTCGAAACAGCTTCGCTGTACATGTTGAACCTCGCATCGACTCTAAACAATTGGACACATAAATTAGTTTGTCATCTGTCCACCTCAGCGATTAATCGCCAGTAACCTACTTCTCGAGTAGGGTCATAAAAGCGTTATCGTACCATGGAACAATATCGTCATCTATGACATCATAACACCTTCCCCTACAATCGTTGATCCGCAAAAATGGAGCGGTTATAGAAATTGTGATACTGTTTATAAAACGATATGTCGCAAAAATTCATATATTATGTAAATTATAAATTACTGTAACAACACAGTTGGCTGTTTATAAGAGCTTTAGTAATAATACAAAAATGTTGACTTATAAACGCTTTTAAATACAAAAACGATCGACATCGGCGAACAACAACAAAACAAAACAATATAAATAACAGGCATTTGCGGGACTTATGATATGATCTGAGTAATCCGATTAGCGCTGATGATTTTTCCCTGTAAGCTGATAATAAAAAATGATATCCGATGTTAACTGGGATATAAGTAAGGCCGATCACTGTTTTTGAAAGGATTTTTGACATGTATTTCAATAAATTTACTTACAAGCCTAGTGCTGAAAATTTCGTATCAAGTAATAAAGTCACCTTTGGCAATGACATTTACATGAGTGCTGTGGTTTTACAAGTATTCAATTGGATTAATTGAGCCGGTCAGAGGAAAAGTGGTCTAGCTGCATGGCGGTTTGCTTGTGCGTTATACCACTTATCCTCTGAACGGCTCAATTCTCGATTAAATTGTTTGTGCAACTGAACAATACACGTTCAGATTCACTATCGCTATACAGGTCTAATTTAAAAACTGAAAATTTTAATCCGACAAGTGCAAGAATACTTCAGATGAGTTTTCTATATGGATTTATTTTTGAGATTTTTCGCAAATATATAAAGAACAGGACAATTTAAGTAAGTACTTTCTACAGTAATGGACTAACTTGAATTTGGCAACACGTTCCAAGACAAAAATTATTTGGAAACCAAGCAAATCGCTGAAATATTAGAATAACAGGACAAAAACTGTTTTAGAATTAAATTTTAACTAATAATTTAAACCAGTACTAAATCTCTATAAATAAAACAAGAAACTGAGTGACTGACATATCAATGCACATCCCACACCGCTGGGTCTAGAAACTTGAAATTTTGCATAGAGGTTTCTTACATAACGTAGGCATCTGCTAAGAAAGGGTTTTTCGAAATTCAAGCCCTAAGCGAGTAAAACAGGCGTGTAAACTTTGGATGGAAAAAATATTAAATGGTCCTATTAACTCAAAACTTTATAGAAGTGCTCTAAACAATAATATTTAAATAGGCGTTTTACAGTTTTTAATAAATCGTCCTCTAAGGGGTCAAAATGGGGTTGAAAGTTTGTAACGGAGTAAAATTGTTGTACCGCGGACAAAGTCGCGGGCGAAAGCTAGTCTTAAATATTTCTAGTGATTCTAGCCCACAGTGTTTCCACGCACCTAAAAAAAGTTCAGTGAATAAATTACATTTCAAGCAATTCTGACAATTTCTGGTCATTTAGGCTGACAAACAGAGATATGCACATTTTTTGTGTAGACATAAAAAGCGTTTGATAGGATAAAAAGGAAAGATATTTGGAAAACTTTGGAAAAAAGGAGTAGACATGGAAACAACTGAGGTAGTAAAATCAATGTACAAAGAAGATAAGACCTATGTAAAAACATAGAACGAAGTATCTGAGGAATTAACAACAGAAATAGATGTTAGACATGGGCGTGTGTTGACTCCGTTGCTATTTTCAGCCGTGATTGATCATGCAAGCAAAGAAAAAGACGAAAAAACTAAAATTGGGATACTGGAAGATGGAAGAAACTAAAATCACAGAACTAATATTCGCCAATGATATCACCATTCTGGTAGAATTAGAAAACCACCTTCAATTTAACTTGAATATCATGATTTAAACAAAATAAATATGAAAATAAACATAAATAAGACCAAGGGTATGGTAATATCAAAAGCTAACAGAACACATGATATCAAGTTGCATGCACAAAAGATAGAACAAGATGATAACTATAGATATTTACGAAGTATTATTGAGAACAATGGGAAATTAGACAAGAAAATAAATGAAAGGATGAAAAAATCAGGAAAAATACTCAACACAATAAAAACGACATTCTTAGGAAAAAGAGAAATTGAAAGGAACACCAAAACTGAAGTAGTAAAGAAAATAGTCAGACCAACAATATTATATAGTAGCGAATAATGGACGATAACAGAGAAACACAGATCAAGAATAAATGCAATGGAAATGAGATTTTTGAGAAAGATAGAAGTCAAGACACGAAGAGACAGAATACGAAACGAAACGTTCAGAGAGCAACTAAGAATTGAGTCTATCATCGACAAATCAGCGGAAGGCCAACTAAGATGGTTCGGTCATATATGCCGCATGGCTGATGAGAGAATCACAAGAAGAGTGTATGAAACGAAAATACTAGGAAAAACTCGAAGAGGAAGATCGAGGAAAACATGGGATACGGAGATAAAAGAGAAGGCTGAAAAAAGAAGAAAATGGAAAGGAACAAAAGAAGAGATGAAGAATAATAAGTTATGGAGAGAGAAAGGTAAAATGAGAAAATAATAAACTCAGCTCAAAGCGCCTTACACCTCAAGGCTGACAATGAGGTTCCTAAATGTATTCATTTATTTTATTGATGACATCAGATTGTTGCGTATATGTTAAAAAGGGATGCATACAGCAATGGAGTTAATCGTTGAATTTAAGAACTTATATGTAAATTAAAATTTTAAAAGTGGTGATATGTGGATGTACATATGTTATGTCAATAAACCTACTGCCATAATTAATGCTCGGTGAGGACACACAAGGCAACGTGAGCACGAGAGTACAGTGGGTGTCCTAAAGTCGGGAGGTTGCGCGTGAAAACAAAAATTATAATAACTCAAAACAAACAAAGCTGCCGCATTGGTTACCTCAATCACGATCGACTGAGCAAACCAAGACTGTAGATGCTGAGTGTGTGAGCGTGTAAAGCTCTTTCGTCGCCTTTTGACTAAATGGTAAGTACCTCAATAAATGTAAATAGAAATATTTCAAGATCCTTAAAAGGCGCTAGAGTCGGAGTGGGTTTAAATTCGAAATAATTTTGGAAAAAATAAAATCTTGTTAAATTAAGAATGAGTAAAACATTGTTTATTGATTTATGCCATTAGATTTATTTGTACAATAAAAAATTATTATTTAAATTTAATTACAAATTTAATTCGATTTCGCTGTCACTGTCATTTTCATATACATTAAAAACAAGTGGCTCTATGTTATTAGTAAATGAAAAATAGGAATCTTCGACTTTAATAACATGGTTAATCAAATTTTCCCAACTTTCTATAGGAATGCTATCTATAACTTTTCTAATTAATATCACAACACTTGGACTTAAACTCGGAGAAGTTTGCTCTAACATTCGATTCTGTTCGACCTGTTGCCACATTTGCTCGATTGGGTCTAGCACTGTCCGTTACAATTATTACTTATTATCTTAGGCACATTGGGCAAAAAGCGATTTTTAAACCAATCTTCAAAAACCATCTTTGCCCCTTTTGCAACCCAACCTTTTGCTGGGATGTCATGTTTATCAGACCATCTTTCCTCGAGGCAGATAATGGAACGATTTTCTAATCTGTACTTTGTTATAGATTTTAAATAATCAAAGCGCCACTGTCGTTATCATTGTGATTCCATTAATATTTGTCTTTTATTAATGGTCCGATATGTAAAACCCATTTAAGATAATACACTCCAGAGGCTGTCCTGCTGTGCAAAATGTTGGTTTCACCTTTTGCTGCTTTATTGAAATCAACGTAAGCGCAATTTCCTCTTCGTACGTAGCATAAAATTTTCTACGAATTAAGTATTTGTCGCTTTCGTCATGACACTCTTGCTTTCACCAGCATCACTACGTACTTTTTGTCACAATATACTTAATTGTAGACAAAGGACTTTTCGTTAATGAAGACGTTTCTGCTGCAGCTGCATTTACACTGAACCCCCTTCAATGAAGAAACATACACATTTTTAACAATTTGCTGGGCATCGGGCGATAAATACGTTCTTTTTAAATTAACACTACCGAAGGCACTATGATCAACGTCTTTCCAAGGACGCCACATTTTTAGAATGTTCGGAATAACAAAAAATACGATCGAAATCATATAACAACTGTACGGTTTACCAAATCGATAGGAACTTAACTAAAATATTTCGAAATTACTAAACCAGGTAAAAATACTTTATTCATATCCATTACTGATTATATTAAAATTATCTTTACCTGTTATTTAATTAGGGCCGGCTCTGTGTACAGTTGCAATTAACCGGGTTTTATTACAGCTGGTGTCTATAATAGTTTATTGTAGGCAATAGGTCAACGAAAGAACTTGAAACGAGCTTTAATCGTGCAGCCTCTCCTCGTAAAAGTCTCGCGACGAGGCGCTCTCGCAACAGTGAAGAGGAATCATACCGTTTAATTTTTTTATTTTCTCTGGAAAAAAAATTAGAACATCTGAAATCCACTTACCTAACCGATGATGCCAATTACATAATGAGAATAAATTAATTGATGTTTTCCATCAGTAATTTAAAAACTCGCCCAGGTATTATTTTCTGCATAAATATTCAACAAAAACTGAATACGAATAATTTTTTACAAGAATTATAATTCAAATTAGTGTCGTGTTTCTACGTCAGTTTGGGCAATTTGTTTTGTGTCTAGTTAAGAGTAGATAAACGTAACTAAGTTAAAAAGTTCATTATTAAGTTTGTCGCGGTCTGTTTTGCATAAAATTCACACAGTTCTTTCTTTTAATTCATTTTATTATTACTGGAGGCGTATTTTTTTTTAAACAAGGGAAAAGTTTAATGTACGGCGAAATAATTGGCTTTATTCCAGACATGTCGTAAAATATTTATACCAAGAAGCAGGTAATTAAAAATTTATATCCATTTACCCATCTCTGTTTAGGTAAATTTTATTCAAACAACATTACTGTAAAAAGATGCCAAGTTCTTATACACAGAACAAAACGTTATTTTATTACCAACAACAGTTTTTTTTATTAAATACGTTGTCATTCTTTGAACAAAAGTTAAGATTTAAACAATAAATTAAGTGTGAAGCAATAAAAGTTAAATATTTTGATCAACTGCACTAGCCATTGAGCTATTTGATCAACCATTATTTAATTTAATAAAATTATGTTCTTTCAATTATAGTAAATTATTGACAACCAATAAAATTTTACAATTGCCTTTAATACCTAAGAGCAATTGTAACAAAAGCATTAATATTTCAAAAAATAGTACATAATGTTAAATGAATATAATCTGTTTCAATACCAATTAATATATTTTCTCTACTTAGAATCAAAAGAAAGTTAAACTAAATTTAATTATTTTTATTTTTATTTTAACAATAATAAGGGTAGGCAGCACACACTACTTAAAGCACGTACATAGGTATGTGGATGGAGGCAAAACCACATTTCTTAGTGTTCCGTTGCCAAATTAGCAAAACGGAACACTTATGGAATTACTTCGGGGTCCGGTGTCCGTCTCAGGCGATTTTCTCTGAAACTATTCGACGTAAAAATTTGAAATTTAGCACAGACATAGAGTATGGTGGCCCAATGGACTTGATCAGTCATTTCGCGTTTTCAATAAATATGTAAATATTATTGCACAATCAGTCAATCGAAACACACACACAAAAAATTACGTCGGTTGGACGGATACAAATTAAAATATTAAGGTTTAAAATTCGATAAAATTGAAAACATTCAGTTTCCAGCACGAAAAACAACTGAATATAACGGGCAATATGGTGAATTCAATTAAAGATACGGCAACACCGCCATGATACCCTAAGGGGGATAAGGTTTTTGACAAATGTCATTTTAGCAAAGTTAGTCGCAAAATTTTTGCAGCGGTGTCAACGCTTATCGCTCATCGTGGGACTACGTCACCAGAAGCCATCGTCACATTTTAGATTAAGAGATGTTTGACCGCTATTTTGAGGGTGAATTCGACCAGAAAAAATTCTAATGTTTTGGGGATAAGTTTTCGAATGGAGCACTTTTGTATTATGAAATAAAAAAAATTGCTGGATAGGCCCATTATAGACGTGAAGTATAAAAAGTTGAATTTCGATTCTGGGGGTTAATTTCAGGGGGTAAATTGGGAAATGGGAAAAAAAATTCAAGGGCATTTTGTAGGGTGTGTCATTTGAAAGCTTATCAAAGCACGAATTCAACAATATATTTATATAATTTATTATTTTATGCATTGTTGTTAAACACTTCTCGGGACAAACGCTTAAAAATTGCTGGCCCCCACCCTAATCACCAAAACAATCGCTCAGGAAAATCTGAAAAAAATCATTTGTTTCAGGTGGCGCTTGTAGCCGGTGTATAAAAATAAAATTGTTGGACATCAACTTTTTAGAAGACAAAGTGTTAATTGAGATTCCAGAGACAAAGACTTACAGGAGTAGATCCTTTCTAGTTACTGATGTAAGTTGAGTCAAGATACTAAAAGAATATCTCAATCTTAACGGAAAGGCAAAAAAGGCAACCAATCAACCTTTCGGGCACAATTCAATCTTACAATTTCCAAAGAAAATCGCAACATTTTTGAAGCTCCCCAACCAGAAAGATTTACGGGACACTTATTTCAAAGAACGACTGTCACATTACTTGCTAACAGTGATGCAGATGTCCTACAACTTAAACGCCTGGGAGGGTGGAAGTCGAGTACAATCGCTGAAGGATACGCAGATTCATCCTTGGACAACCATTCCAAAACAGCCAAAATGCTTTCCACTCCTTCGACGTCCCATACGAGTCCCAATACGTTTCCATCAGTAAACATAAATAGGAATAATACGGGAGAAACAAATCCAGAAATTAACGTGTTGACTAGTGCTATGCATCAACAGGGAGGTTTACTCATATATATTAAAATAAATCTAATTTGACTATTAATTTTAATAAATAAATTTGTTTTTTGATGTTTAGTATTATTAGTTGTTGTAAAAATGTACTTTGTTTAAAATTTAAGAAAAAATGAAAAAAAAACTTATTTCCAAAATTTCGCGTTTTCACTTCCTTTCCATTCACGGGTGGAAAGTAAATTTTCCACCCGTGGGCCGAAAGTAAAAGTCAATAAGGGACATTTTCAAACTTTTAAAAAACCTGTGTTAATATTACCTATTGAAAATAAATAGTATATTTCATTACCAGTCCGGAAAAAAGGATTTTTCTGTGCGCGCTTGACAAATTCTCGTGTGAGGCGCAGCCGAACACGGGAAGTCAAGCAAGCACGGAAAATCCATTTCTGGACGTGTAATGAACGATATTTTTTATTATACTTCTTTGAAAACGATAACATAAAACAAAATATAACATAAAAAAATACATACATACAAAATAAACTTGGAATATTTTTATTTTCACAACTGTTATCGGAATTTAAAAAAAAACTACTAGAGTAATTAAAAATTAACTATTAATAATGAAAGATGCCACTTTTTCAGGTTGAGAGAACATTATATTAGAATGAATTTAATTGACAGAAAATTAACAACGCTGACAATATGGTCTTTGGCAGGTATGATGCGTTTTCATGGTAACTTTCAAATCATTTAAAAGGTGATTTAAATTTGTCTATGTCAGATAAGATTGACAAAACGTCAAAAAATATTTCAGAAATTCATCTAAATATTCAAATATTTACGAAATAAAATACAAAATAGGTACATATTAAATATCAGATAGCATATAGACTTTCTTGAGTTTAGTTTATTTTCCTATACCTATATTTCTATTTTAAAGCCAAAAAATAGTCGGTATCTTCATTCAGCACACTGAAAGAACTGGAGACCAGGAAAATTTTTTCCGTGCGCTCTTTCCGTGCGCTAGCCCGAAAAAGCCCATCTTACATTATTACTAAAACAGATGAAAATAAGGTGTTTTCAAAGAAGTATAATAAAAATACATTTTCCCTCGACGACCTTCTGTAAGCAACTTTATTTGCCGCAAATTTTCCAATGTACAGGCAACTCTGAAAACACTAAATCCAATGTAAAGAAAAACCAAGGATTTTCCTTTTTTCTTTTTCCAAGTGATTCAAACAAGAAAAAAAGTCAAACAGGCGTCCTGCCGCTTACGTTCTGAATAAAATACATTGCATATTTATAGACATTTTCCAATTAAAAAGATACTCTATACTTTCCTAATTAAGCATCAAAGAGATACCCAATAGCTCAATTGGTTTCCCTTCGATAGCCATTACTGCCTTTGTCCTGCATTTTCAATTAAGATTTTCCCGAGAAATCAAAGTCCATTCTACTCTGTAAGAGGCCAGCGGACCTTTCATTACATCGTCGTCTTATCTGAACTTGTCAGTCGGGCCTTTATTTATTGCTTATTGGCCCGTCTATGCTCGTTTATTCGAAAGAGATCGATCGGCATGTTGCTGATTACCTTTTTTTACATACAGGAAATTAAAAAGCCCATAGCGATACTACCGCCGCTTTCGATATTATCAAACTGACGATTTTGTTTGGACAAACAAGAAATAAAGAAAAATACATAAAATAAGTATATTTTTAGGGTCTAATTTTATTCACATTTTTAGTTCGAATAAAAAAACTTTTGAACGTATACGTTAAGTTAAAATAAACGGGATTCACAGGATTGAAGGGCTGGGAGAGGAAATGAAAACATCTGAGGGTAATTTGTTTCATAATCTGGGGACACCCTAGATATGAATGAGCGAGAGAAGTGGGATGTTCTAGGCTTTTGTAGCTGGACAATAAAGGGATGCATACGTTACGCACCTCTTGATTTTCTGTTAGGAACAGTCAAGGGGAAAATTATAACGGCTAGTTCCTCGGAGCAAAATCCGTGGAAGTATCGGTAGGAAAGGGATAAATCCCCAACAGCGCGGCCATGAGCGAGAGAAGAGAGTTTTCTTATGAGAACTGGGTCACTGATGAGTCTAATGGATCTCTTGGATAGAATTAACGATGTTAAGTGGCGAAGGTGATGCCACTCCCCAGATATGGGAACAGTTCTCAAGGTTTGGCCTTATTTGGGAAACATAGAGAGTGTAAGTTGGAAAGGAAGAAGTATTTTCTGGCTCAAAAGAGAAAACCAAGTTTTTTAGCTGCTGATATTGAAGTAATGTGTTTGTGCCAGCTAAGATCACGTTTGAAAGCGATGTCAACAAGATCGAACGTTTCATTGTTCTGTAAGGCTTCGCCATTCATATAAATGGGGTAAGTGTTGCCAGATTTCTTGCGTGACAAGGAGCATTCATAGATCCATAGATCTGTGTCTATTATCCAGCTATTGATTCGAGATTTCTCTGGAACAATGGATGTTGGAGTGAAGAGTACTATTGTCAGCATACTGTGGATGGGATTGGTAGATGAAGAGAGCAGGTCATTAAAGTGAGGAAGGTTGGTGCCATCCAGGAGCGTATTTAAGGGGTAAAAACGAATTTTCTTGATTTTTTCCGACAGATCTTATTTTTAGCCGACATTATACCACACTATTGTCCTTATTTAGTGATTCTTTTTGAGTTTATTTTAGCCGTTAATTATCTAAGAATACCTCCCACTAATTTAAATCGCTTATTTTTTCGTTAAGTTATAAATAAATAGGTTTATTTGCATCGGGACACGCAAAATTTAAAATTTTTTGAATTTTCGAAGATTGTCATAAAAACAAGGAATTGCAGTTTATTTACTCGAAATTACTAAGATATAATGTGTAAAAATTTCGCAAAAATGCTAGTTTTTGTTGCAAGATTGAAAGGTTGCTAGACCGAATTCGGCTTGAAATATACATGAATAAGATTTTAGAAGCTGCCTACTTTAAGTGCAGGCATATTTCATTGGATGAGTTACGCATTAAATGCCATTTTTATTGATCTTTCGATGACTCTACAACACTGGAATTCGCCATCTACTCATCATGAGATTACGTTTTACAAGTTTCGAAATTCGCGCGAAAATTTACAATAGAAAATCTTTTTTGTTAATAAAGACCAAAACAAATGGATAACAGTAACCGCCATAAACATTTAATTCATGTAGAGAATATAAAAAAAAATCAGATTTATTTGGGTTATATGCATATTTCCTATTGTAGCATGGAGGCACAGGAGTAGAACAAACGTAGGAATTAAATAGGCATTTTTAATAAGACTAATTTATTAGTAAAAATAGGCAAAGCACTGTGACAAAATTGAACTGTCACAAGGTTATGCTGGCCCTTTTTTTGATTCAAGAGGGGTAATTTTGGAGGACCAAGGCTAACGGCGCGCGGCGTACAGTGGTTCCGATAACTAATCTGACTTGACAAAATTATTTCTATGTTTTTTTCTGGGAAAATAACAATAAAAAATGGCTGCTATTTGTATATTTCCTCATAAATATTTAGTGCAAACGATTTTTTTTTTACAAAATTTGACACTTTTTTTTTCGCACTAGCTCGCGAATGTTTCCATCAGGATCCTCCACACCACTTTTAGTCATTATATCATAATCATACACACACACTCTAGTCTTCTTGAAATGTTAGGGTCATTTCGCCAAACCTCAAACACTTTTTTTCTTGGAATTCCAAGATCACTGAAAAAATTATTACAAAAAAAATATGGTTGAACATGGTTATAAAAGAGTTAAAATTAAACACCCAAAGAGGTAAACTAACCGCTGCAAATAACGTTACAACGGCTTTCGGCGGCCTTTGAAATTGCGGGCCTGCTATTTCAATTAGAAATCGAACAATTTAAAGAAATTTGGCCCTTTAATTACGTCAACCAAAGAAGACAACAATAATAATAAAATACAAAAAAAAATATATTAAAACCAAAGGAAATACCTGTAATTTACTCTGCCAAACTCACTTATTTATTAGATAAAATTTTACCCGTACAGACTGTAGTTCCGAACATAAATGAAGACGGGTGCCATCGGGATACAAAGGATCACGG
This sequence comes from Philopedon plagiatum, assembly GCA_963971165.1. Lineage (NCBI taxonomy): Eukaryota > Metazoa > Arthropoda > Insecta > Coleoptera > Curculionidae > Philopedon > Philopedon plagiatum. The sequence continues at coordinate 17,024,493 of OZ020196.1, read as the reverse complement.
TAACAGAGACTTCTGCCTGATTTTGCGTAGACTCTATTATGTTATTTCTAAAACGGGTTGTACTTTATAGATACACTACTATTTATGACCATAATAAGATAAAATATATGTTGTTTTAAAGTTCAAGAAATTTTACCTTTTGTCAAGCTAGATTTTTAATACGAACGTCTGTGCGGCGTTACTGTTACTAGTGTCACATACTCAGAACTCCTAAAGAACCGCCTCAAGTCTTCTATTTCAGACTACTGGCTCCTTGCAGCACAGCAACGCGCGGCCGCATACTGCACTTTCAACGATAGCAACGATCCAAATTTTGAAGTTTGAGTGTCCACCACATTTTATTCCTTTGACCTTGCCCCAGGTGATTATCAACGCAACCCAACCCAACCTGGGCAGTTAACGAGGCATTAGGTGGGAAGAACTTTCAAAGCATTGATGGAGGGGTTTAGGCGGTGCATGATTGGAGGCTAAAAAAATTTTTTTCTTCGGGTATTCAAACACTTCCAAAACAGTGGAGGAAGTGCATAGAACGTAATGGGAACTATGTCGAAAAATGACATATTTGTTTTTGACATTGCCCCAGATATCTGGGACATTGCTTCAATAAATTTTAACGTTTTTAAGATTTTCATTTGACGCTGCCTTGTAAAACTCGATATCGACAAAACAATTATTAGCCAGCGAAGCTCTGCAAAGACATTTTAAGCTCATAAACTAAATCGTGGCAAATCTGACGACTTCCGTTTCTTTGACGGATGACGCTCGACTTCCGACTTCCGGTCGGTCAGATCCGTTTCCGAAAACTAACTCGCTCCTGATAGGGCCGATAGAGTTATAAAGATGACGAGGTTTAATTTAGAATTGCCTCAATTATATAAGCGGGTCAAGGAAATTGTAAATAACTCGTATTCGAAACGACACGCCATAATAGCGTTAGTTAATTAGGTACATACAGTGCACTTTTAAAGCAAACCACAGGTTTTACATTTTAAATTTTTTACGTGTTAAAGTTAATTTGCCAAATATGCCAAAAAAAACCTAAAAAAATATCTAAATAATGCACTTAAAATTGTGATAATATAGTTTCAAATGTCAGAAAATGTGTGCCATCTTTACTTGGTACGAAAAGGTAACAAGACAATAATTTTTATTGCATAAATTGTTTAAGGAAGCCATTACAAACCCAAAAATATTACTTTTAAGAAAATTACTAGGAGAATTTCATTTATCTGTCAAAATAAGCTAACACTAAAATGACAAGTTTTAATTGTTGATTTAAACCAATCAGAAAAGATTACGCGATAATCCTGCACAAGTGTGATGATCCGATAATCGCACTAGTGAATATCACATATCACTTTGTAAGCTACGCCGCAAAGCGTCTCCTGCCTTATTGAATCAGTAAAGGGTTCAATAGCCACACCAAACTCTCTATTGAACTTCTCTTAATCTAGTTTAGCTGTAACGTTCCACATAGTTTTGATAACATTTTCTTTGTAAAACGACCCATCTTTTTTTCGCATATTATTTTCCCAATTTTGTAAAATTAAAGGGAGGTTCTCTATTGATGTACTCTTGTCCAGACTGTACTATTTTTCAGCAAGGAAGTCTTGAAATCATCTCCAAACAGAAGTTTTGAACCTTTTGGTGTTTTTTGGGGTAAGAATTTCAATGTTTCGATTAATTTCTTCTAGCGTTGCTGCTCCAATTCGCGACATTTTTCACAAAATTTCAATAAAGACCCGTGCGTTCAAAATTGTTAGTGTTTTTACTGTATGAGGTAGTAGAGGTGGTTTTTACTGTGGGACTTGGCCACATCTGGGTAGAACGGGTTGGCGTAAACCAGCACGTCATCACCAAACATGGCCAAGTCGGAGGTATATAGGTTAAATAACTTTGGGGAGAGGACAGTGCCCTGTGGGACCCCAACGTGTATCTGCTTAGCAGATGGAAGCGAGACTTCTACCTTTACTTTGAAGGTTCTTCCCTTTATATACTAATGTATCAACGTCACAAGATACAATGGGAAATTGTGCGTTGTTATTAGCTTGTATAAGAGACTGTTGAACGAAACAGTGTCGAACGCCCTCTTGACATCCAGGGCTAGTAGCCCGGTGTCTTGCTGCATGTTTATTTTGTTTAATGCAGCCTGCACCACCTTGGCAATTAGCAAGGCAGTACTGTGTCCGTCCCGGAAGCCAAACTGTCCGTTTGGCACTATTCTGTCAGGGTCTAGTTGGTTAATTTTTTGCAGAAGAACCTCCATAACCTTCGACAATTCGCGACCCAAGCAGTGGTATGGGTCTGTAAGATTCGGCTTTTGTCGAGTCTTTTCCTGGCTTCCTGGCCAAGAACAACCGATGATGGAAAAAAGTATATACCTAGTGCAAAGATGATAAAAAAATTTCCATTAATATGCATCATTATTATTAAGGTCAGTAGCGTCAAGTAAGTAAGCGTATTTGGATGTACCTTTATTTTTTGTTACAATAAATAATAAGTATTTGTAACGAAATTGTAAAGACAAATAAGCGGCTATCCATCATACAAGCATTGACTTTCAGCAAATTATCAGATTACTCTTGCACAAATTTCTTTCCGGTCATTGTTAAACATTTCTTTTATTCAAATGTAATGTTTCTTATCCACGAAATCTCCTAACCTCTGGTAAATAATCAATAAGATGAATTAACACTGTAATTCACCATGTACTAGCCATTATAACACTTTTATTTACATATGTGACGTGACAACCAATAGTATTACGTTTTGCAAGTTTAGAGTTTTATATGAAAATTCTTAGTAGAAAATCTTTTTTTTTTGTTAATAAAGACCAAAATAAATAAAAACATTCACCACAAATATTGAATTTATGTAGAAAATACAAAAAAATATATTTCAGGTTTATTTGGATTATTATAAGTATATATTCTCTACTACGAAACTAATGTTTTTCAAAAAGTTAATGCGTTTTTTAGGTACTTCTAGAAGTTCTTTGACATAATTGCAAATTATCATAATCTGAAGACTCTGAAATTTACCTATGTCAAGTTTTATCTCTATACTGCTAAACAGAACAGGGCCTAACTTGTGGTTAAAAATTTAATATGTAAAACCCTATGGACCGCTTTAAAAATATGCACATATTGGAAATAAGTTTTACTGGTAAAGGAAATGTGGTCATAACAATATAAGTAGTAATATTGCATGTATATAAATAGAATAATCCTTTTTTTGGCATTTAGTGTATGCATTATTATTTATTACGGGCCCACGTATAGCTGACGGTTACCTTAACAATGCTATATGTCAATGTCAAGTTTCTGATATTATCAATACTCCTAACTAAAAATAAAATAAATTGATCGGTCTGCTATATTTAAATCAAGAACATTTCTAGGTAATTATGTAGTATACGGTTTTTAGCTATTTTTGCGTTGGGTCTTGTGCACTTTAAGTATGTCCGAATTTCGCAATTTTAAACTTTTCAGAAGATGGAGTAGGTTGAATAAAGGGGATTAAAACAAAAAAATTTGCGGATGAATCACATTTTCTACCAGAAAAATCAAGATAAAGTTGAATAAAAACACGTTATTTTGAAATTTTGCAATGCGAAAACTCCTTAATATTGAAAGGTGGCTTACAGTGTTGCCAAACTTGACTGGCTATCCGATCCCTCTTCGCCTGCGAGAAAAGAGACTGGTCAGGGCCCTTAACCAGGTGCTAACCCTGTTCCGACCTTAGGGTGCCCTCCGATCCACCGTTCGCTAGATTTTCTGGACCCACAGTATAAACTTTCGATATTCGCATTTCCCGATTTGCCTTTATATAAAACCAGACAGTTTGATGACAAGAGTCTAGGGGATGGGTACTACTTTTTATCCCGGGCTTCCGCATGCGCAGAGGAAGGAACATAGTGGCCAATGAGCATGCACCAACTTCCAAACTCGATTAGTTTTTTGCTCGGAACATTTAAAAAGAACCAAAAAAGATCCTGAGCAACCCTAGAACTGAGCAAACCTGTCCAAGAACGTATTTTATTTCTCAAACAAAACAAAATTTTTAGGTTAAGGTACCTAGACACGATTAATTTTTTGCTCGGGACCTTCAAAAAAAGACAAAACAAAATTTTTATCGAGGAAGGAGTGCTAACCCGTTTCCAATACACCTTTTAGAGCCGATTTCCTAATTTTTTATAATATTTTAAGTGACAAAAATTAAAAAAGCCTAGACTCTAAGTTTGATGTAAATACTAAAATACAAAATTGTAATAGATTTGGCAACTTTGCATTTACTCTGTTTAGTTGACAGAAGATCGAACGAATTATGCTGACGAAGTGACGCGTTCCCTAATGAAAAGTGGTAATTATTCGGATTAATGGATGCACCGAATTTTTTCATGAAATTTTGCACAGACCCTAATTTTGGGTCGTAGAACACGAATCCGAAGTTAGTTTTTGGGGGTCTCGTACGGTTTTTCCAAAAAAAAATTTTTAACTTTTAGGTTACCTTTTTTTATAGATTCCTTTAAGTTTCGACACTTTCACTTAAACATATCTGTAAACTTATAATTTTTATTTCATTTCGTCACACAAAACACCACATTTAGGCAAAAATAGCTAAGAAAATTGCTTTTTCCTATAGAAAATTCCATTTTAAGTCGCTACTACCGCCATTATTTTCCCAGCTGTCAACAATATTCCTGTGTCCGGGCGTTGCCAGGTTGACTTATTTTTCATGAAAAAGTTGTAAATTAGGTATAATAAAAAAGGTAACCATAACAAACTGAAGTTACTATTCTGTCCAACTTAGTCAACAACATTTTTTAATTTTAACCTACATCAGACCTAACCAAAATCCTACTGATCAGTAATCCAACACCTGCATGCAACCATAGGTATCTGAACAAAAAGGTGTATACCCAATAACCCAAGCAAACCTGAGCAAAAAGGTGGTCAGGTTTGCTCGTTTTCATTGATATAGATACATACATATCTAGATCAATGAAAACTGAGCAAACCTGACCACCTTTTTGCTCAGGTTGGGTGAGCAAAAAGGTGGTCAGGTTTGCTCAGTTTTCATTGATATAGATATATATGTATTTATATCAATGAAAACTGAGCAAACCTGACCACCTTTTTGCTCAGGTTTGCTTGGGTTAAAATTGTTAACATTTGCGGGAAAAACCATTTGTAAATTTGGCAACATTGGCGACATTTCGAGAATGTGTAACCTCGGGCTGCCTGTTTATTTTATTTCAGTTTTTTGATATTTTCTCTGTTTTTTTAATGTGTTTTTACATAAATTTGCCTAAATATGGTTCAGAAAAATAGTGTGTCATGACTTGTTTAGATGTGTTTAAGTAAAAGTGCCAAAATGTAAAGAAATTCATTGAAAAACCTAACCTAAAAGTTAAAAAAAATTTTTTTGGAAAAACCATACGAGACCCCCAAAAACTGACTTCAGATTCGTGTTCTACGACCCAAAATTAGGGTGTGTGCAAAATTTCATGAAAAAATTCGGTGCATCCATTAATCCGAATAATTACCTGAAAAGTAAACAAATAATTTCTGGCCATTATAAATTAATTTTCGTATAAAAATTAAAATTTTTAATTTTCTGTGAATAGTCAATCTTTGTATATGTAATACATACCTTTGGCGATAATTATAACATATTATTTGTAGTGTTTTGTGTGGTTTGAAACCATATAAAAATTCGTGCTGTGCTGCGTTCCAAATTTTTCCTTTTTTTGGCATTTTCTTGGAAAAAAATGGATCATCCACCGATTTTTTTTTGTTAAAGTGCTCCAAAGAAGGTAATCTTTAATTTGCCCATTTGTTAATTCCGACATACTTAAAGTGCACAAGAACCTTTGCGTTTTTTGGGAAAATTCTTTTATGGTCACATTCTACTGTCTTTCCTGATTGCAAATATAAGTGCGCACATAATAAATTATGAGAAAACCTGACCACCTTTTTGCTCACCAACCTGAGTAAAAAGGTGGTCAGGTTTGCTCAGTTTTGATTGATATAGATACATATATATCTATATCAATGAAAACTGAGCAAACCTGACCACCTTTTTGCACATCCAACCTGAGCAAAAAGGTGGTCAGGTTTGCTCATAATTTATTATGTGCGCACTTATATTTGCAATCAGGAAAGACAGTAGAATGTGACCATAAAAGAATTTTCCCAAAAAACGCAAAAATAGCTGAAAACCGTATACTACATAATTACCCATTTCTATATCCAAAGTGAGTTTAAATTGTATTAAACTTAATAAATTTTATTGTTAACATTTCTGATATATTATGTACCTAAGTACAACACCTTCGGAACAAAATTATATATTAAGTTGTTCTACGAGTATAACTGAGAATAATAGAAACCCACACAAACTTTAAGACAAGATATTCTTGAACAACTGTATTGAAATATGTTGTATTCCACGTCTGAAACAAAAGTTACCATGTTCAAATGTTTGATTATTCAAAAAACATCGATGATTAGGTACCTATTTTATTTTTATCTATACATATAGGAAATTAAAAAAAAACATACATTATGTTTTCGATTTTATCAATACCAACCAAAAGTAACCCATTGACAGTTTTGTTGTATTTGATTGATACAGAAAAAACAGATAAAAGTATTTTTAGATTAAAACGTTATGAAGTTTATTGTAACTTCCAATGTGAAAAGCTTAACTGAGTTTTAAGTATATATATTTGCACAACTGGATGTTGAAACGAGAATGGTTCAAATATGACCCGAACTTTTGCTCTTAATGCCAGAATATTTACACGATAACAAAACGGTTTTATGCACTAATGCATTGTACCAATCTAGAAGGCCTATGATCTGCCATAACGGTGGCATTTGGTTTAGTTTATTGTTTACAAGATTACGAAAATTGCAGAAGAAATAGCACCAATACGTACTATTTTCTGTGCAATTTCCGTCCGACACGTTGCACTATTTTCAGAAATTTTTATTTATTAGTTGTCAATATTATACTACTGAAAAAAAACTTGAATAATGTTTGGTAAAATAGGGCAATAAGAAATGTACAAATAATCAAAATATTTAACTTTTATTGCTTCAAACTTAATTTATTGTATAAATAAACTCATTCATATAGAGAAGGCAAGTTAGGTCTGGAGAGTCGAAATAAGCAAAAAAAATTATGCAATGGATGGAACCAATTGGAATGGGCCTCTAAAGGTGCCCAGATGAGCGTATCAAACTCTTTCTAAAAATATTTTGTTTCTAATTTTTTTTATTAACAATTTGTTGCAAAAAAACGTTTTTTTCGTGTCTTTTTTAGGGTTGTCCGTCATATCTCAGTCATTTATTAAAGTAGCAGAACGCCATTGGCACCATCGGAAAGGTAAGACAATTTTACACAATATTCCTACTAAGCACTTTTTTCTACGACCAATAAATTCGTCAGTATTTAATAAATAAAAAAACCGCTCAAAAAGTAGGCGTGCGAGCGCGCAGCGATATATAGGTACGCATAAGCGTCGTGCGCTATAAACGAATACTCATAACTTTTAATCATTATTATCAATTATTGGAAGGTGGTCGAGGAATTCTTCCTCGACCGAGGTGGTACCACCCCACACATCCTCTTAAAGGGCTGGTGAAATCCCTACGGATGTTTCCAGCTCTGGATGTGTGAGTCGATTCCCCAATACACCCACGGTACATTCATAATACTTAGACTTCGGTAAAAAAAATCAATTAAAGATATTTGTATAAAACAAAACTGCACGTATAAGCAATCGCTAAGACAATCAATTAATCATATTTTAAAAAATATTTCGAATGTTTAAATTTCCGGTATTCTTGTTTACGTGTAACCTATGAAAAACCAGATTTTTTTGGAAAAAAAACTAAATTTATGAAAATATATGCAAAAACGATTATATCTATGGAAAAATGTCAATACAAGACATATTTATCTACAACTTTACCAAGTTTTTTCATTATCTTTTGATAACAATTTCTTTATAGCGATATTTTCATCTTTTTTCAGATAACTTTATGCCAATAAAACTCAGCGAAAAATTAAAGTTTTTGCAAAACCCATCACACCATTTGAAAGTAAATGTTTTACCTCACTGATAACTACTGTATTACTTCTATAATTGAAAAATTACGAAAAACATTGATTGGTTTTCCTAAGCGGCGAACACGTGAAAATGCACTTATCGTAAAACAGACAACTGAAAATTTTCCGTAACAAAAAATATAAAAAGCCTATCACAGAATTTGTAGATAGTAGTCTAAGGAAGAGATTGTAATACTTATCTTTTAATTTTTTAAAATTTGTTTATAATTATAGAGCTTGAACAAAATGGAAAATTTCGCACTTAAACAAGAATACCGGATATTTAAACATTCGAAATACTTTCAAAATATGATTAATTGGATTGTCTTGGCGATTACTTATACGTGCAATTTTGTTATATTCAAATATCTTTAGTTTATCAAAAGTTATAAGCATTTGTTTATAGAGCAAAATAGCAACAAGATATTTCTTGTTTCTGTTTCTGAGTTTCATACGTTCATCTGGACACCTTTAGGTACCCATTTCATTTGGTTTCATCTATTGCATAATTTTTTTGCTTATTTCGACTCTCCAGATCTAACTTGCCTCGTCTAATGGAACGAAAACGTATTCAATAAAATAAATGTTGTTGGTATTAAAATAATGCTTTTTTTACTCCCGTACTCTAATATTCAAACTAAATGTATTCGATATGTTTCATAATAATGTTCATTATGATATAAATTTTCATTATGGAACCGCGTTATTAGTCAATCTGAAACCCATACTTTTTTATCAAGTGGCCTCGTTTTATTGTATATAACACAGAGGAAACTGTTTCTCTAGCAGCATAGTCTAGCAGCAGTTCTAAATGCAGAAAAATGGAGGAGCAACACATCAAAGCTATACGGTACGTATCGAGGTTTACTCGAATTCCCTAAAAGAGACGTTTACGAAAACAAAAAAATCGGTATCCCATTTTCGGCACTTGTGCGGGGTATCTCCCTTATTTTTAAAGATAGAGGGTTGCGGTTTTCGCGACAGGTTGCTACTTTTTTGTGAAATTAAAGATAGCGCCACCAGAATTTTCATAGCCCTTTTGATTTTTGAGATACAGGGTAGAATCGAAAAGTGCAACGTTTGAGGCACCCCCCGTATCTGAGTTACTTTTAAACTTATCGAAGAAGTTCAATCGTATTCTTATAGAATTTTTCCGTAGAATCCAGTGACGTAGTCGGTTTTTTCTAACACTTTTCGTTTTTTAGGTATGAAGCAAACATATATTCTTTTAAATGGAACACCCTGTATATTATTTTTCGTATTTATTAGGCATAATGTGGGCTTTCCAAAAATATATAATTATATACAATTATTTTTAAAAGCAAGCTCAGAATTTAAGATTTTCTAAAATTTTCTATTGTGTCCAATCAGTAGGTAGTAGGCTATGGTTAAAATTTACTAAAAACAAAATCGATGTAAGTAATTATTATTTCAAAGTTAATTCAAAATATATTTCTCAAGTCTTAATTATTTGTTACAGCAGTTTAACTTAATTATGATAAAATTATTGCATTTTATACTCAAAACAAAACAATAATTACCTTATCTTACTTAAAACTTAAGTTAGGAAAAGCAAAAGAGAAACAGAATTTTGAAAAAGCAAAGAGTTTTTAAAAGTGGTTTTCAAAATGATGGCCATTTTCCCGTACGCAAAATTGGCACATTTTCGTTATTCTTCTAATAGCGTTCAAAAGAATCATAGGCATTCTTTCCAAATTTCGGAAAGTTAAATCGATTGCCGCACGAAGATCCGCTACAGACTGATATTGTTGAAATTGTGTCAGTGAATTGAAATTATGTCAGATAATGGGATTATAGTGAAAATTATAATTTGTTTAACCGTTGCTAAATTAAATAAATGTCGTTCAGTTTAATATCTATTAATAAATGGTCTTAGAAAAAATAGTGTATGCAACTCTTATGTAATGGTCATTAATGCACTTGCATTTGTAACGACACTTGTCAAAGCACGTGTCGTTACTTTATGTTCGTGTATTACTACATAATCGTTGCATAATATAATATTTTCTGTAGAGGTGTATGTGTATGTAGGATGTGCTTCTAAGCATGCTATACGAATTTCATTAAACTACAGCTTCACTTTACAGCTTGAATCCAGTCAAGTGATAGTCAATAATTTCCATTCCACTTCAAAAACGCTGTCCTTGTTCATGTAACGTATCTGTTAGAAATATTTAAACGATAAGGTCTTTTCGCATTTCTCTCATTCTTATTTCTATTGCAAAATCTGCGCCTTGGTGTCAAGCGTTTTAAAAACTTAGACACACTGCTAGTATAAACATTTACGACCAAAAATAATACAGATATTTTTATGCAAGTTCTGTCAAGCCCATTTTACCTTATTTCGTTGACATTTGCGAGTAGTTCGGTGCAATAACATTTTCTTTTATTACCAGGTTGACATTTTAGAAATAAGAATATTTACTCGTGGTATCACGTCTGTTTGAGATTATGAACCTTTATGTGTACATAAGTACCTACATTTATTTTAAAGATACTTTTATATACTTTTATAGTATAACAGAAAGATCAGATGAAAATGAAACAGACATATAAAAATATTAATCTTTTCGATCAATACAGGACATTCTTTAAAAATAAAAAGGATTAAGATTGGTAAAGGAAATAGTCAGACCAACAATATTATATAGTAGCGAATCATGGATGATAACAGAGGAACACAGATCAAGAATAAATGCAATCGGAATGAGATTTTTGAGGAAGACAGAAGACAAGACACGAAGAGACAGAATACGAAATGAAACTAACTCAACAGCAATTAAGAATCGAGCCTATCATCGACAAATTAGCGGAAGGTCAACTAAGATGGTTCGGTGGTTCGGATCTATATGCCGCATGTCGGATGAGAGACTCACAAGAAGAATGTATGAAACGAAAATACTAGGACAAATTCCAAGAGAAAGACCTAGGAAAACATAGGATGAGGGGATAAAAGAGGAGACTGAAAAAAGAGGAATAAAATGACAAGGAATAAAAGAAGAGATGAAGAATAGAAAGTTATTGAGAGAGAAATGTAAAACGAGAAAATAACAAACTAAACTCAAACCCCCTTACACCTCACGGCAGAAAGGCATAGGATTAAGTAAGTAAAGATTAAGATTTAGTACTGGTTCAAATTGAGATATTCTAGTTGCTCAGTAAGGCGCGCCACTTTCGATTTAAATTCATTATCGTGCTGTAGGGGTATCGCCCAAGTAACATTTTTTAGTAATTCTCTTACAACTAATTTTTAAAAAAATTGAACGTTGTTCCGCTTCCAAAAATGGTTGCCCAAAAAATGCTACGCTACCAGACGTTGTAGAAACGTCGTATTTACGTTAATATGTTTCAGTTTAGCAGCGCGACCTTAAATATCGAAAATTTAAGTTCTCCCTTAAAACGTCTCCCAAGAAATACCTTTGGCGACGTCAAAATTCGTTAGGTTCGTAAACGTAGTACACTTTAACGTCGCCAAACGTCGCCTGTTGATACGGAGAAAAATCCAACGTACAAGGACGTTGTCCAACGTTGTACAGGCCAACTAAATTGCTTCTTCTTTTTTCTGTCTGTCAAAGGTTGTCATTAAAATCAAATGAGATTAAAAAGTCAAAAATTAAAGAAAATGAGTAAAAAAAAAAAACAAAAAGGTTTAAATATTCGTGTCCACATAGTACAGAACAAAATTTAAACTGAGCCAGCATATCCAAGAACAGCTTACTGCGAGGTTTTGAGGCCCTTTACAACTGGTTTGTTTATTAGTTTCTGCATCCTCGTCATCTTCAGCTGAAGACTGCTCTTGGCATTACAAATCTGCCGTTTTGATGCACTAGAGAACTGAGTTATGCCTTGTGCTTTTACTATGCAGGAATATTTGGTCCATTTAAATGGGTTTGGTACAGAAGTAGCCAGTGGCGCACCCAGGATTTTGTTTTGGGGGGGCTGTATAGTGCAATTCGATGGATTTTTCAATTAGTGCACTTTTTTAATTTCTGTGTGTCTAGAATGTTGGTCGGGGAGGGGGTGCTGCAGCTCCCAAGCCCCCCCCCCCTCCCCCCCTGGGTGCGCCACTGGAAGTAGCATCACACTGTATTGTCCTCGTCTCACTTTTTGTTGGAGGCCAGTATAGCACACCATCCTGTTCCCACGGATGGGGTACAGATTCTATTTCATTTACCTGTTTTATATATGTTACCGGCAACTTGCGAAATCCGACAATCTGCGAAATGCCTAGCCACTCTGCAAGCCGACCAATTTACCAGGCATTATGCAAATTGACGAGATCTTCAGATAATTTGAAAAATGACTTAAGCATTTTAGGCAATCTGTAAAATGCCGGCTACAATCGTCAATATGCTTAACAGAGGTATTAATATCTTACATTGACTATTGACTAGGCATTATGCAAACCGTTGGCTGACCGGAAGCAATTCTCATTATGTGGGAGTATTGTGAAATATATATATAAACCTGAGCAAACCTAAATTTTGACATACAGGTTTTTAATCTGTAATATTTTTTTTTGTTTATTTCGGACTGGCTGTTCAGAATGTTAATTATGTCTTCTCGTTCAGCAAATGTCACATAGGTGTTGTTATAAATCTTCTTACGGCACAATTTACTTAACTTCTCGAGAAATAACTCTTTTTTTTAGTTCGTTGCGACGATGGCACGGCAACTGTTCGCAAAACGCCTAGCCAATATATGATTTTCAGATTACAATTCAGCAGATTGACGATTTTAGGAGGCATTTTACAGATTGCCTGAAGTGTTTTAGTCATTTTTCAAATTATCTGAAGATCTCGTCAATTTGCATAATGCCTGGTGAAATGGTCGGCTTGCAAAATAGCTAGACATTTCGCAGATTGCCGGATTTCGAAAGTTGCCGGCAACATATGTATATAGGGGAGATATAGATGAAATGAAAAATATGGGTAAAATGACATATTAGCCATATATCAAATACTATAAACAGTTGGTAGGGAGCAAGGATCGTGTCAAGTGACTTCTAGCATTTCTTACAACCTGTTCATGCTCTAGTTGTTAAACCCCAGCGGTTTAACTTAGATGTGTGTCGAAATAGTTTTGCCTGTTGGGAAAATTCTAAGTACGAATAATCCATCGAGTCTAAGATGAGTTTAATGTAATATTTCTGAACTTTTTTATTTTGATTAGGTAGCTTGTTTCATTAGCCTAGGGCAGGGATGGCGAACCTATGGCACGCGATAGAATATTCTCGGCACGGCATTGATTGAGGGACTATAAATTATTACAATGTAATACCTATCCACATGTATGTTACCTGCATGTTGGCACGTCATGGACGCATAAAATATTTTTTGAAAAAAATTGACACCTGGATATGAAAAGATCCGCCATCCCCGTCCAAGGGTCTACAGATGTAACCGACATTTAGGTTATGAATAAAACAGAATGTGTTTTGGACAAAATGACCCAGTTCGAATGGATAAAATGGCATAGTATGTCATTTTGTCCATAGCCCCTTATAAAAAAGAACAAAAAGGACCAGTTGAGAAAAAGGGATCAGTAAAGAGAATATTGATCGAAACACAGAAAATGATGAAGATATTCTTAATGATTTTATAGATGACGCACAAGCGGAGGGTGACGATTATCCTTCTATTTATTGTAATAATGACTTATCTCACGATCAAATGCCAGAGAAGTCTGGCTGCTTAACATGTGGACATTGGGCACATGCATGATGTGCTGATAAACCAAAGAAAACTAAGATATTTCTTTGTGAGTTATGCATTTAAAATTAACATTATGTCATTTTGTCCATATAGAATGGACAAAATGATTTTTTGTAGATCTCTCTTTCAATGTAGTTTTTATTTTTGCTAACAAGAAGACATTATTTTAGTTCGTACAAGATAACAAAGAATTGTAAGTTTGATCTTTATGTATCTGATTTTCTGTATTAAAAAATAATGTTTAAAAAACAAAACCGTATTTCATTTTGTCCATGTCTCCTCTACAACTTTAAAGCTGGACACATTTAATTTGTGAATAAGTACGGGTTTAAAAAAAAATAGAAATAGTTAGCCGTTCGTTAAATCGCCGCCACTTTGAATTCGTAGGGTTATGTTGTGTCCTTTCCTTCTTTTATTTTTCCAACTTACTGCGTGTTCTTGTTAAAATAGGTAATATTTTAATTTGAATTGTGGACCTCGCCATCGCCTCGAGGGAGATCAAAATGTCGCCATGTTTGACTATGAAATTTATTAAATTTCCATGGTTTAAAAAGTGTTTTTAACGATATTAACCTTATTTCCAACGACAACTATACATGTAGATTTACTTTAAATAAACAATCTAAACAAAAGCTACAATTTTTGCTTTTAACATTATTCCATTTTTAGTAAAAACTTTGTTAAAAAATCATTATTTTGAAGGCGATCCCTAAATTTTGGAAGTATTGTATTAATATTTAACAGTAAAGTGGCCGTGTTGTCATTTTTAATGCATTTTGGCTATTTACTTGATCTAAGAAGAAACTGTAAGTGCAGACTAATACCTATATAAAATAAACAACATTTTTTACTCTTTAAAATTCAAAGACTCATTTGCTGCACTAATTCCGATGTATAGTTCAATTAAATAAACCTAAAGTTAATAAACAGTTGACGTGAGAAAATTATAACTTATATGATAGATAAATCTTAACTCAAAAACTTGCCTTAAATTAACGTTAAAAATGGTTAACAAAATATCCTTAAATAAACTTCATGACGCGGGGCAACGTTGTAACAACCTGCATTTTATTCCCTAAATTGGTGTAAACAAAGGTCGCTAGGAGGTCGTGTTAACGTTGTGCGCAAAAGTTAGGTCGACAGCACCGACGTTGACCCAACGTGAAAATCTTACTTGGGCGGGTATCTAGGTAAATACAACAGACGAAAACAGGTACAACAGACGAAAACAGGTCAACGCAAAGCGAAGTACATATTGTTCGGAAACGAACATTCATTATTTCATGTCATAAACAATTTATTTGGCTCACCGTGTATGCAAAATTCTTCGGCTTCTCGTGACGGTTTTGTTTACATGACGGGTGCAGGGGATGGTGCAGGGACGTATTTCTAAATTTTGCGCCCTGGGCGATTATGATCGGCCGCCAGTACCCGATAGAAAAAGTGAAAAAAACTATACCTTTAGTCCACCCACAATATCTGCAAGACTGGCAAAAGAATTTAAAGAATGCAATGAAAGGCCTAAACAACGTTACCTATTATTTGTAAACCAGTTTGGAAAAACTGTTTAATTTTTCGTTAATGAGATTTAAACTTTTCTTACCACATTTGGTTTACAAACAAATTTGCAACGTTGTTTAAGCCGTTCCGTGCATTTTTTAAATCATTTTGCCGGTTGCAGCCCGGGGATATTTTAATTCCAAGCAAAAAGGTAAATCAGAATGAATTTAAGAACTTAGTACAAAACAGCAACACGTGGTTTATATATTATTATCTGACGGCGAGCGAAAATAGCGGCTTTTTAAATTGGATTAAATTATCGGGGGTAAACCACAAGTGCATCAAAATTACCGATAATTCTGCTTGAAAGCGTGTTGCATTGAAACTGCATGAGTTTATTTTCATTTTTGATTAAATCCGAAAGAGCCCGACTCCGAAGGAGGAGGGCTTTTTCGAGATTTAATTAAAAATGACAATAACCGAATGCAGTTTCTTAAGACAACCCCCTTGAATGCAGAATTATCTGGTCATTTCTGATGCACGAGTCGTACTCGGTGGCATATTTCTCGAAAAATCGTATTTTATATTTTAAAATTAAACATCAATGTACAGTAATAATATAACGAAGAAAAAACTTATTTTAACTTAAATAACAGTGAACACAAATAATTAAAAATACACTTAAAATTATTAATAAAATGCGCTTCCGCTAAAAGTGCAATTATAATAATTAACAACGTGATTTTTTTTTGACGTGGCCGTGATTTTCGTCATAGACATCGATGAAGAAGATTGCGGCTGCTGCTGCTGAAAAGATTCTTCAAAATCAGTAGAATTGTTATCCCTCATCTTCGCAACTATGTTTTCATGGTGGTTCTCATCCATTTGAAGATAAGATGAAATGGATTTCGCACTTGAATGGCTGCTAATTTGGAAACTGCTGTGGCTCGCAGAGAGTGATTGGTAATTTTTTTTGTTGCCGTGTCCAGTCCAGATTTTTAGCTTCACGGTTTATCCACTTACCTAACTAGTTTTTTCCGACAGGAAAATTCTTGTACCATTTGCAGCTACACTCCCAAAAAGGATTGGCTGTTAAAAATAGACGGTCATTTTCATTTTCAAGACGTTTTTGTTGATATTTCAAATACAAACGTACTGGACAGTGACGTACCGTGTCTTTAGAGACAGGGTGGGCACAATGATTTGAGGGCGCCAATTTTTTTCCTTTTATTGGAGAGTATGTGGTCATAGTAGGTAGTGAATGTCCAGGGGGCGCCGTAAATTAACTTGCTTTTATGGGAGAGTATGTGGTCATAGTAGGCAGTGAATCTCCAGGGGGGCGCGAGGGCGCCGTTACGACGAGGGGGGGGGGGTCGACGGCACGCCACTGGTACTGGACACAAATCTGGAGCTGCTCGGTTTTTATTCAGTCATTTTGAACTTGCGCAGGGCTTTGAACCTCCTTGTGTGGTTTTAGTGAATAAGTGGTTGTATTCTATTCTCCTCGTTTTGTTCCTGTCGTATATCTTCATTAAAATGGGTCATAAGGCATGTACTCCCACCTCCCCCCGCCTCTCCATGCTAACTAGACAATATATAAAAAGAAATTTGCAGTCCAGGCGGAATCTCTTCATTGCTGTTATCTACCGGCATTTTAAATTCGTTATATTTTAAAGCAATTGAACTTTCTTTTCTTTTTTCGGGCTCTTTCTGAAGTTGTTTTTGCTTTGAATTTTTTGCTTCGCGGGCGGTCTTAAACCCAATATCTAAAAATGAATTAAAAGTAATCCCAAATTCATCATGAAATTTTGCCATTGTCATCTTGGCTGTAATGTTCCAAATGGTTTTAATTGGATATTCCTTGTATTGATCGCCGTTCTGTTTCCGCATGTTAAATGCCCAGTCTGTTAAAATATTCGCTATTTACCGTAGTGTTTTTATCTCGCGTGTATAGGACTAAAAAAATATGATCACATATCACCTACCTTTAACAAACATAATATAATTAAATTAGAAAAAAGACGCGAAATCCCTCCTGTTTTATATATAAAATAATTTTAACTGAGAAACCTAGATATTTATTTGAAAAAAATGAATTCAGGAATAATATTCATAATGTTAATACTAGAAATCAGAACGCAATAGAAATACCTAAACATCATACTGAAAAATATAAGTCTTCGTTTAAATATACATCTTCTGTAATTTTTAATAATATTCCTTCTAGTCTAAGGGGCTTAAGCTATATAACTTTTAAAAATAATATAAAAAATTATTTAGTAGGGGTAGGATTGGAAGAATGATTTCTTATAAATCAAAATCCTACCTATTTATGCCAACTAGTATACTACTGTCATTTTTTGGTTTTCTTTTATACTTTTATCAATTTTATATTTATATTTAAATTATTTTTATTGGCATAAATAAACATCTTTATTATTATTATTATTATTATCTCTTTTCACAAACATTCGCAAGCTGCCTCTATACAAAGTTTGTATTCTTCACTGTATTCACAGGCATGCTGTTACTAATGTTATGAATTTCTTCTAAAGAGTTCTAAAAAGTTCCATATTTTTGACTCTACTAGAAAGAAATCTTACGTTCAGATTCACTAAGGAAGTTTAAGATTTAATACTGGTTTAAATTAAGATCTTATAGTTGATCAGTTATGTTTGACAGGTTATTGTCCTGTCAAGTTACTTATATAATATTTATGACATAGGCACAGATAGGTATCAAAAATTATGAATTCTGTTATAACGAAACACATATACCCATTAATAAAAGCAAATCGATACCTGTACGAAGTTGTGCGCCTCAGGACGTAAACTGAACAGTTACACACAGACAATATATCATTGTTCCCGTAAATTCATACCCATTATCTAATTTATCCAACGTATCTATCTAACGGGGATTATTTACATCGATAGGCCTTCTAGTAGGTTAACATACTGTCTATGTTTAATAATGAGACAGGCATGGGTTGCTAATTGATATTAGACATTCTAATTCATATTTCGTATTCCGTATCATCCGATGTGGGTTTTTGGGATTAAGTTGATATTGTATTGTTTCTAATGTTAGTGTAAACTTTAGTTTTGAGTTAGCAGCTACAGTTTTCTACAGAGTGTTTTTAGGAGTTGGGCAGGTAATCTAAAAAACCTGAATACCATTAATGGTGTCAAATAAGAATAGGTAGTTACATATTATTCCAATTCATATTTCATATTCCGTCTCATTCGATGTGGGTTTTGGCGAATAACTTAATATTGTATTCGTGCTAATACTAATAACAGTGTGAAATTTGTTGTTTAAATTACCACCTACAATTTTCCACAGTGTTCTTATGAATTTGGACAATCTAATCTGAAAATTGTTAAGGTACTTATCTATTTTATGGGTTATTAATTAATACTAGGCACTCTAATCCACATTTCGTAATCCGTCTCATCCGACGTGAGTTTTTGCGATTAAGATGTATTGTTTTTAAACTCGGTGTAGAGTTTTAGTTTTAATTTCTCGACTATAATCTTCTACTGAATGTTTTCGAAAGGTTAATAACTTAATTTAAAAATTTAAACCAAATTCTAATTCATATTACGTGTTCCGTCTCATTCGATGTGGGTTTTTGGGATCAAGTTGATATTGTCTTATTGCTAATGTTAGAGTAAAGTTTAGTTTTAAATTAGTGGCTGCAGTTTTTTAACGAGTGCTTTTTTTCAGGAGTTGGGCAGGTAATCTAAAAACCTAAACATCTTATGGTTTATATTGTTAATAGGTAGTTACATATTATTCTAATTCATATTCCGTATTCCTTCTCATTCGATATGAGTTTTGGCGAATAAGTTAATATTGTGTTGTTGCTAATGACAGTGTAATGTTTTTTGTTTAAATTATTAATTACAGTTTTCCACAGTGTTTTCATGACGTTGAGCAGCTAATTTGAAAATTTTTAAGGTAATTATCTATGTTATGGGATACTAATTAATACTAAACATTCTAATCATATTTCGTCTTCCATCTCATCCGACGCGACGTGAGTTTTTACGATTAAGTTCTTATTGTATTGTTTCTAATGTCGATGTAGAGTTTTAGTTTTAAATTCTCAACTGAAATCTGGTACAGAGTGTTTTCAAAAGGTTATTAACTTAATCTAAAAATTTGACCTTAATTCTAATATATATTTCGTATTTCGTCTCATTCTATGTGGGTTTTTGAGTTCAAGTTGATATTGTCTTATTGCTAATGTTGGAGTAAAGGTAAATTTTAAATTAGCGGATACGGTTTTTTAAGGCGTGTTTTTTAGAAGTTGGGCAGGTAATCTGAAAAATCTAAACATTATTTATGGTGTTGATTAATAGGTAGTTACATATTAGTCCAATTCGTATGTAGAATTCCGTCTCATCCGATGTGGGTTTTGGCGAATAAGTTAATATTGTATTGTTGCTGATGACAGTGTTAAGCTTTTTGTTTAAATTATCAACTACAATTTTCCACAGTATTTTCATAAATTTGGGTAGCTAATCTAAAATTTTTAAAGATAATTATATGGGTTACTAATTAATACCAGACATTCTAATGCACATTTCTTCTTTCGTTTCATCCAACGTGAGTTTTTGCGATTAGGTTAATATTTTATTGTTTCTAATGTCGGTGTAAAGTTTTGGTTTTATATTCGCAACTATAATCATCTACAAAGTGTTTTTGAATGGATAATTACTTAATCTAAAAACTTAAAGCCAATTTATCTATTACGTCTTATTCGATGTGGGCTTTTGAGAATAAGCTGATATTGTATTGATGATAAGGTTAGTGTAAAGTTTTGTTTTTAAGTTAGCAACTAAAATTTTTTACAGGCTGTTTTCTTGAAGTCAGAGAGTTAATTTAAAAAACTCAAATGTTGTAACTACCAGTCAATATTATACATTTTAATTCATAGTAATGTCTCGTATTATGTCTTATCCGATGTGGGCTTTGGAAATACGTTGATATCGTATTGTTGCTAATATTAGTGTTATGTTTTAAAATTAGCAGGTGTCTTCTAAAGGTTGGGTGGACTATTTAAAAACTTAAACGCAATTACCTATGGTATGGAGTATTAATTTAGATCGGATATCTAAATTCATGTTTCGTATTTTACTTTATCCCGATGTGGGTTTTTGGGTATAAGTTGATATTGTCTTTTTGCTAATGTTAGTGTACAGTTTAATTTTTAAATCAGCAATTGTTTCCTAGAGGTTTGGTTGATCTTAAAATCTTGAACACACTTATCCATTGTATCGGTTACACATTTCTATTGGGCATTTCAATTCATATTTAGTACTGATTCTCGTCCTCTGGAAGTCATTATAAAAAAGTTGATTATGTATTGCTACTAATGTTAATGTAAAATTTTGTTTTAATTAACAACTACAATAATTATTGTCTACAAAGTATTTTCAGATAAGATGAATGACTGTTTCAAAATTATCTATGGTATGGGTTTTTGATTGATATTAGACATTCAAATTTAAATTTAGTATTACGTCTCGTCCGATTTTGGTATTTGGGAATGAGTTGATACTGCATTGTTGCTAACATCAGTGGAAAGTTTCCCTTTTAAATGAGCAACCATCTGCATTCTTCAAGTTGGGGAGGTAATTTGAAGAACTTGAACACAATTATTCATGGTACGAGTTACTAATTTATATTAGATATTTAAATTATTCTTATTTCGTATTCCGTCTCATCCGATGTGGGTCTTTGGGAATACTATATTGTAGCTAACGGCAGTATAAAGTCTTCTTTTTAACCCAGCATCTACAGATTTCTACACAGTGTTTAAAGAACTTGAACACAATTATTTATGGTTTGGGTTTCCAATTTATATTATACATTTTAAATTCTTATTTCGTATTCCTTTTCATCCGATGTGGATTTTAGGGAATAAATCTAATGCCGGTGTAAAGTTTTATTTGTAAATTAGCAACTATAATTTTTTATGAAGTGTTTTCTATGGTATGTGTTACTAATTGATATCAGACATTTTAATCCATATTTCGAATTCTTCTCATTCAATTTTGGTTTGGGAAAGTTGAGAAAAGTTCATATGAAAATGTAAGTATAAAGTTTTGTTTTAATATTAACAATAACTTTCCACAGAGTGTATTCTTGGGGTTAAGCACTTAATCTAAAATAGGCTAAGCTGGGTTTTGGTCAAAAAAAAATCCTGGAAGATTGTGTCAAAATTTCGGACTTCATGGGAACATTCTTATTACGATTATTTAGTTGAGATAGTTAGTGTCATAGTATTTGTAAATTCTTGGGTCTTTAGGGCTTCTTATCCTAAAAAGTTAGAATATTTAGATAATGCTTGGGCGGTTAATGAGAAAACACGAGTATTAACGTATGATATAAAAAGGTTAATAACTAAAAGCGAGGCTATGTCTGTGGTGAGAAAAGAATAAGTAATAGATATAACGTTTCTTAATGTTACAGAGAGGGCTATAAAAAATTAACTTGTATTTTATTGGGAAAAACTGTTCTTGACTTTATATAGAAGTTCTAAGTATTTCCACAAGATCATTTATCAAAACCTTAGTCAAACGAAAATGATTTATAATTGTTTATCCGTCGTACTAAATGCGTCACGAATCTCAGAGGATTTTCTTTTTATGTTAAGAGACCTTTTTTTGAAAGAATGTACTGGCGGATTCTCGTCGGTGGCGTTTTATTTTTAAAAGCAGTCTAGTTGGGTATTGTATCTGAGTTCTTTCGAATTATAGGTACTTTATTTATTTTATCTAAATAGTCGTCGTTATAACAAATAACAGACCGGTATTTGCACCACTGGACAAAGTCTCACTGTATATAAAGTATACAGCGTGGTCCAAAAAGCTTGTAACACTTCGCACATTTTGTATTTAACAGAATGTTTTTTTGACAAAATTTCCTACTGTTAACAAAGAATTTTGGTTATAATTCTATAATACTATGTAGTTGTGCTCAGTTGGTGTGATAAGATAGTATGTAAATTATGTGAAGCTGTAGTGCGACCACTGGAATGGATGTGTTGGTAAATTATGTGAGGCTCTAGTGCGACCATCGTGTTTTTTTTTGATTTTTAACATTTTCTTAGAGGCAGAAATTTTAAGCTAGTAGGAATAATACTCATCTCGTTAATAACGTAATAGGTAAGTCATATCTAATAATTAATTTGTGTTAACGGTATAACATAGCCTGTTTCGTTCTGCTTACAATTTCAACCTAATTTCACGAGTGTATGGTCAATATTTTGCGCTGTTAAGTAAATAAATTGGTAATAAATTAAAGACACATTTTTAACAAAATAAGTTTTTAATTTTGGATTATTTTCGGTTTTCACTAAAACTGCTAAAGAAATGAGAATGAAAAGCATCGGATATGGGTAGTTTAGGGTACTGCAAAAGTTTTCAAGCGAGCTCGTCCGAACAAACTAAAACTCGCGGAAGGCGGCAAAAAATCGCTTCCTTGACTAGTAAATTTGCCCGGTTTCTCGCGTAACGCGTGCCGTTGCCTGTAGCGGGGTCAATAATAACCTACATGAAGGTGTAATAGGCGAACTGTGCGG
This sequence comes from Philopedon plagiatum, assembly GCA_963971165.1. Classification (NCBI taxonomy): domain Eukaryota; kingdom Metazoa; phylum Arthropoda; class Insecta; order Coleoptera; family Curculionidae; genus Philopedon; species Philopedon plagiatum. Next base: position 17,001,543 of record OZ020196.1, on the reverse strand, counting down.
TCACTGCCAAACGCGCTTCCAGGTCGAGGCCACGACGGCGACGCGAGAGAAATTAGTTGCGTTTACGCAGTAAAATTTCCATATTTTTATAAAATTATAGTATCATGTTAAAAATTATGCATTATTAATGTATAAATATTTATTTCTTTCCCTCCAAAAAGTTTAGGGGCTTCCATGGAACGCACGCCCCTGATTGGTATATTCAAATAAGAGCAACGCAACGATACCTATTGAAAATGACGTGGTATCTGGCAAATTTGCCAGACAACATCATTATGGACAACAAATTTCACTTTACGCAAAGCATTAAATAGAAGTAAGTACTACTGAGTACATGTATATTTTTTAATTAATTAATTTTTTAGGAAACTTGCAAATCGAGTGAGACACAATAATGTCCCTGTACACTAATGCCAGATCAAAGATATTAAATAAAGTCCCCAGGCCTTTAGCCAAGAGCTTTCCTAACTTCATTTTCTCGCAATTTTATTGTGTAAAACCAGAACGTGTCCCTTTATCACCAACTCCATAAATCTATTAAACTAACCAAAATACGAAGTCCGTGTCCTTTATTCCTTAATAGCGTTACAATATAGTAATAATAAGCATTTAAATCTGGTCACGTCTGAAGTGAACCGACCAAAGATGAACAGACTGCGGACTGTCCAGAAAAGAGCATTGTGTCGGCCTTTTGCCGTATTGTGTTTTGATTAAGGTCGATCCAGGATAAAAGGTTTTAATTTGATATATTATGTGTTTAAATGATATAAGGGCCTGAGAAGATTTAGATATTTTTTAAGATAGAGTATTTGCAAAAATAAACTAAGTATTTCTTTTTGAAAACAAGTGTAAAAATAAGGTAATAATAATAATAATTACACTTCGGAGCTCTTCGCATTCCCGCAGAGCTGGCTTGTTATTTGGAGATTTTCTTAAAGTAAAATAATAATACCCTCTTTTTTATTAAACGAGTTTGCAAAAGAGAAAGTTTCATCTAAATGTCTGTTTGTGAAATATTTTTAATGGACTTCACCGATCTTGATAACTCTTTTTTTGTTAAATGAAGGTGGCTATTCCGTTGACAGACAATCTTTGTCTAACTTAACAGGATAAAATAAAAAGTTCGTTATTTAAATAGACAATTGTGTTTTTTCACTACCGGTAGTTGAAATAACGTTCTCTGATGTCAAAATCATGACAGAGAAAGAAAGTTATTCCCTGGGTGAATCATATTTTAAAAAATCCCCTAGGGAGTTTTCATTATATATCAAATAAAAATTGAATAATTTAAGAAATTTAACATAATTATTAATTACAAACTTGAATCACACATTTATATCATTTGTTTACATTATAATTAACGTTACTTTGCAATTTTGTAAACATTAATATCATCAAAAAGTTTTTTTTTTGGAATGTAAATTTATACTGGTTGTCGACGCGACGTACTCGTACCTTGCTGTACTTGATTAGAAATGGTTTTCTTATCATTCACTGAATTTTAAACATAACTCTCAGCGATTGCTGTAGATACTGAGCCCATAGGGTAGAACATTTAGGTTCAGATTCACTAAGAAGGTTTAAGATTTAGTACTGGTTAAAATTAAGATCTTATAGTTGATCAGTTATGTTTTGACAGGTTTTTGCTCTGTCATTGTTAATATGTCGTCATTAAAAACTTATGAATTATTCTGATATTTCAGCGATGGTTTCCAAGTGATTTTCATCTTGGAACGAGTTGCTGTAATGAATTTAGTTCTATTACTGTCGAAAGTACGTACTTAAATTGCCCTTTTATTTATAAATTTGCGAACAAACTAATTTATGGTATAAAACTTAGTTGTCTTATTCTTACATTTGTCAGTTTAGAACTTTTGGTTGTCAAATTAGACCGGACTAGCGTTGGAGAACCTGGCTGCTAAAGTTTACTACATGCTTTCCAGAGCACCACTTTTTAAAAGTTTGATATGCTGCTTCGTATAACTTCTTTGGCGTTTCTTGTAGTAAATTGACTGCCACCGCATTGGCTGCTTCAGTAATTTCTTCAGGTTCTTCTACATAAAAAACTTGAAAATCCATACTTTACCACAAACGAAACTTTGTTTATTTAAATATTGACAGTTATCAAAGCCTTCTTTTCAACTGATCAATAATTTAATTTAACTACTAATAATTTTAAAATCAATAAATATTAAAGAAATTCGGTTTTTTGTTTCAAACTTACATGAGTCGTGAAAAAAATAATATTACACCTCGGGAGAGAATGTTATTTTTCCTTCAGTGCTTTGTAGCCAGAGGGCGAAGCCCGAAGCACCTCAGGAAAAATAAAGCATTTCTCTCCCTTGTTATATAATGTATAATAATTTTCTACAACTGCCAAAAAAAGTTGACTTTTTGACATCTATTTTGATGTATGAAGTGGGCTATTTTATCACCGTGCATGAAATAGCTATTCCACGCATGGAAAAAGATTTCAAGCAGTGAAAACTAAAATACCTTTAAAACTATTATTTTAGATATTATTTTAGATAATTGATTCTTTCATTTTAAGATGAACATACAAGACAATTGCCAATAAAATAACTTTAATTTGTGCGCGTCTCGTCAACAACTTTGGCAATACTTTGCTAAATGGACAGAAACAAATAAATATTAATAAACGCGTATGAGTAGTTTACATAGTAACAATGAAAGCAACAACTACCTACCAAGTTTCAAATGCCAATGCAGTACCTCTACAAGAGATTAAACACAACTCAAAGAGGATGTAAAAATTTCTACAAACGCCTATAATTACGCAAATCTAGTTATTAATTTTAACAAGTAAATTTCTGATTGTAGACTTAATTTATAAAAAAATAAATAGGTAAGTGTTGTAAATATGTATTTCTTTTAAATTTTTATGGTTGATGAATATTTATTATTTTCTTTTGTCTTAAAATTGAAAAATTATATGATCAGGGAAATGAGGACGGGAAATGGGGATGGGAATAAAAAGACAGAAAAGTGTCTCTTCCAAATTTAAAAAAAGTCAATAATCTCAACATTACATAAATATATGGTTGAAAATAAAAGGGCAATTTTAATACTAAAATTGCATATAACTTACATACACATGTATACACATACTTTCCACAATTATAGAACTAAATTCTTTACAGCAACTCGTCCCACGATGAAAATTAGTTGGAAACCAAGCAAATCGCTGAAATATCTGAATAATTTATAAGTTTTTAATGACGACTTATTATCAATGACAGGAGAAAAACCTGTCAAAATATAATAAAATAAGATATGTATTTAAACCAGTACTACATCTTAAACCTTCTTAGTGAATCTGAACGTTAAGGTTTCAAATTCGACCAAGTGCCAAAATTTCAGTTTCCAGTCTGACGTCATCCTGTGAAAAACAACTGAACTTGTAGTGGGCAATTCAATGTGGCAACTTAAGGACAGGGAATGTTTATATTTTGCGTACTTTGTAGCAATTTTTAATCTTCGATTTTTTTAGATTGAAAGCTTTTTCGGAGTGCTTAGGTGTATTTAAATATAACGGTGAACTGCAACACAAATAATAGTAAAACCCAATCCTGGGCATGTAATAATTTTTTGCTCCTGTCATTCGGTGAATAATGGTTACTATTTGTTTAAGACCCATGCGTAAATATCCTTTTTAGTTTATAAAATATTATGCGTTGACTGTTTTCTCAGTTATCCTAATATTTCTGTGTAATAGTTGAGTATAAATTTCGAATATTATCGCTAATAAGATGCGAAACTGAGCAAACAATCAAATACGACTGCTGAAGAAGGAATACTGGGAATATTTTTCAGTACAAATGCCGTGCGAACCGAGATCGAATAGCGAGATTGGCATGAACACAAAAACCCTACACATCCCGACCACCTGGGAGACCACCAAAAAGATGGCACGAGAGTTGGACCTCAGGCTCACAAGATGCTTGAATAGGAGTTATACACAGGGACAACTCTATTACAAGAGGAAGAAGTAGAAGATGTTTTTTTATAATCTAATTTAATAACATAACCTCGATGAGCAACCCCCAAAATTTTGATCAGCGGTTCCAACGCTTTTTTTTATTTTCTGACAGCCCACGAAGACCGACGTCTAAGTACTATGTACCGTGGGTGTACTGGGGAATCGACTCACACATCCAGAGCTGGAATCATCCGTAGGGATTTCACCAGCCCTTTAAGAGGATGTGTGGGGTGGTACCTCCTCGGTCGAGGAAGAATTCCTCTACCACCTTCCAGCTTAATTTATTTCCTAAATTTGGGTCGCCCATCTTGGGACTACGTCACCGGAAGCCATCTCCCCGTTTTATAATAAGCGATGTTTGACCGCTATTTTGAGGGTGAATTTAATAAAAAAAAACAAATTCTTCGGGGATAAGCTTTTCAAATGGAGTACTTTTGTGTTATTGAAATAAAAAAAATAGCTGGATGAGCCCATTGTGAGATCGACGGAAATGGGAAACCATGTTTTTCTTATTTTAGTAAATTCAAAAACCCGAAGATATAAAAAAATCTCGAGACGTGATTTTTTTACAGTTGTAATACTTCTTTCAAGCAGAGAAAGTAAACAGATTGATCGATCGTAAACAGACGCATTTAATCATTTTTCTCCAAGAAAAACTTTCTTACGAAATAAGGGTCCGCTAAAATACTCGATTATTACACAATTTATTGATCAGCCTTTCGGAAAAACTATGAGAAACGAGAGATTAGGAAAACATCCTTGGGCCTCTTTAAGCGTTGGGAAAACTTTGCAGAAATTGATTTCCGAAAGTTCTGCGCTGCCTTCAAAAAGGAGTTCGCCAACTTTCCAAAGTTAAACAAATCCTGTCGGTTTGTTTTACTTTAGTTTTTAGTTTCTTGGCGTACGTAAACATTCAAAGTTAAAGGGTTTTTAAATTTGAAAACTGTTAAATTACTGGTTTTCTTCTGTTCTCGAGGCATGAAAATTTAAGTTTAAAAATACTATACAGTATCGTATACAGTATGTCCACCGATGGGGAAGGCAAGAGGACAAATGGACAAAAAAGTGAAAGATACGGAAAAAAGGTCATTCTTTGTAAAATATTTTGCTTGCTTTAAAAATAAGATCCACGATGGCAAAAACATTTTTTGATGACAATCCTGGTCCGGAACGCGTTCCGGGCACCCGAATTAAGAATTTTTTCATATGTCATCGAAAAATAAGAATTTCAGATAGTATTTTTTTGAAAAAAGAAATTGCGGAATATTCAGTAGTTCTCTTTAAAAAAATATTTAGATTTAAAAAAATTCATAATGTTGTATGCAGTGTTGCCAAAGATGACTGAGTTTCCTATAGATATTCTGTGCTCGATATTGCGGCATTGCGGCTTGAATCAAGTTAAGAGGAAATCTAAAATTATTAAGAATTTCAACGTACGTATATAAATATATACCCATATCGATGAAAACTGAGCAAACCTGAGCAAGCGCTCCACAAGCAATGCAATAGAAAATAATAATATTACAATATTATTATTTATTTCCATTTTTAAACGACGCCAGTAATCACAACTTACAACTAATAGCTATATTGCCCTGCTAAGACAGGAAGTCGTATCGGCAAAAATGTAACAGTTACTAGGTCAAAAAGTCTTATTGATCATTACGAAGTCATATTGTCGTATCTGAATATGTTGGTTACGACATTTTGACTTAGTATCGTAAAGTGGGCGAGTCCATTATTGACACTTGGACAGTAAATTTATTAAAAGTAAAATATCTACAAACTGGTCACTTTTTCTTGTCCGCCGACTCTTTCCACCATCAGGTGGAAAAGTCTTTGAAACAAACAGGGAAAGTATTAAATTTTGAGGATCTTAAATTGTGTGTAAAAAAATTCTAATAATTCATGGGTAGAGGTGACTGAAATGAATCTTAATGATTTTCATGATTTTATTGACTTTTCTTCCCGATTCAAAATGAACAAATTACACTTAAACCTTATTTAGTTGAGGTTCAATTTAAAAGGGACTCTAAAAACATTGGCTACAAAATCAAATTTAGTGGACAATTGACTGAACTTAACTTTCTTTGGCAAAACATTATAAAGATGACCTACCAAAACCCGCGATCAGGTTGGGCCCTAAAGAAATCGATAAGAATAGAAAAACCAAATTACTGCAAAAATTACCAGACATTGTTCAGGCAAATCGATTATCCTTTCGGCAAGATCTGCCTGTAAACGACGGAACAATCATTGAAAGTGACTACTCTGTTTTTGCTTTTTATTAATTCTAAATTCCACTATTTACAACATATAAGATTTCTTCTATAAGTGTTTTAAAGTAAATTCTACACTTGGGTACTAAACAAGCAAAGTATCGCAAAAAAATAAATGAAGATGGCATATATCATAATTTAAAAATTACCTAATTTCTCAAAACTTCATTTTTAATAATAATAATAATAATAATAAAGATGTTTATTTATGCCAATAAAACAATTAAAAATATAAATATAAAAATGATAAACTAAAAAAGAAAACCAAAAAATGACAGTAGTATACTAGTTGGCATAAATAGGTAGGGTTTTGATTTATAAAAAATCATTCTTCCAATCCTACCCTTACTAAATAATTTTTTATATTTTTTTTGAAAGTTATATAGCTTAAGCCCCTCAGACTAGAAGGAATATTATTATAAATTACAGAAGAGGTATATTTAAACGAAGACTTATATTTTTCAGTATGATGTTTAGGTATTTCTATTGCGTTCTGATTTCTAGTATTAACATTATGAATATTAATACTAGAAATATATATATATATATATATATATATATATATATATATATATATATATATATATATATATATATATATATATATATATATATATATATATATATATATATATATATATATATATATATATACCTACGACTTTCTGTCTTAGCAGGGCAGTATATTTTTGCTTCGGGGCAAAAATTTTACAAAAAAGAATAAAAACACCAAAAAAATAATAATAAATGTGGCAATACTGTGTTTCTATAATCCAAAACGCCAATCAAAATTGATTTCTAAAATTGAGGATAAACATACACAGTAGTTTTTAAGTTATTCAGTTTGATAATGTAGTAGTACTACGAAACTGCAGTGACTAGTCTGTAAAAATAAAGTGATATTAAACAAAGTAAATTGTTTACATTTCTATAAAAATTAAATATCACAAAGTAACGGACTACTCAATCCAATATTTAACCTCAAATATGTTGTAAAACCATAAAATAGTTGATAAAAATGATGTTTTTACTAATAAAGTAATTTCTTAGGAAAAATATCGCGTTTTCCACATTAAAGTCATTTATATACTTATAGGGTAGGTTTTAAGAAATTTCATTGTTTAATTAAAAGAATTATGCACAAATTACAATATAATCATAAAACGAACTCTACGCAAACAACAAATATTTTCAGTTTACATTACAGATGAACGATTCGGCTTAGGTGTAGAGTATAGGCAACTGAATATATACTAGAGGCCTCGTTCCTAGCTGTAAAAAAATCCGAAGAAAAAGATAAAATGGATCGAATATAAAAAAGTAGGACGAAACAGCGACGCGTGCTTTATACTAAACCTGACGTAATTTACCATGGCCTAAATGGCTGCTTTTCAAACTGTAATAAATTATACCGAAAATTAAAAAAAACTTCTCGTAAATTATTTCAATAATTTTCTTCAAAATAACATTTGGGTTTGTAGTGACGGGCTTGAACAATTTATGCAATATGAAAAATATATGCATATTCCCTATTACTGTAAAACTATTTGAGCGCGCCTACAAATGACGTCAGATATCCTCTAACGTAAACCACGCGTCGCTGTTTCCTGCTAAGTTCGTAAATTCAATCCTTTTAATCTTTTTGGTCGGACTTTTTTACCAGGCATGTGATAAATCGTATTGTTTACAATTATTAGTCATCGGCCTGTCCAAAAATTAAAGAGCAAAAATAATAAATTTAAGGGCGGCCATAAGTGTATATTCAGTCGCCTATATCACCACACCTAACCCGACTCGTTTATCTGTGAAGTAAATAGAAAATATTCTTTGTTTGCGTAGAGTTCGTTTTTGATTATAGTGTAATTTCTGTGTAATTCTTTTTATTAAACGATTTTTACACCAAATTACTTAAAAACTACCCTATAAGTATTGTATTGTGCCAGTATGCAAAAATACAACTGCAAATACCCCAAGCACTATTTTGTCTACTTGTGCCAAGAACAGCCGAAGTGAGAAGTAGTGCAAAGTTAATTAAAAATTTTAGATAAATAATATTATATGTTAGTACCGTCAAATTTAAGTAAGCATACTTTGTTATTCATTTACTTGTATGGCATAATAAATCCCAACGAAAGCGTATATCCAGTTGCCTATACTTACCACACCTAACCCGAATCGTTTATCTGTGATGTAAGTAGAAAATATTGTTTGTTTGCGTAGAGTTCGTTTTTGATTATAGTGTAATTTCTGTGTAATTCTTTTTAGTAAACATTTTTATTTAAATATTTCACGTTTATTTGGATTACATGCATATTGTCTATTTAAACCTCTTCCGGAACAGAACTGTGTAAATATACGATATATATCTGATCGTAATTTTAATCGCAACGGTGCATATAGCGATTTGAAATCATTACTCATCAAGTGAATAGAGCAGCATTTGATCGGTATGTACATGAACTGAATGTGTAGACGTCACTGATGTTGTGAGATGACATAAGTAAACCTCTTGCGATGGTTTATAATAAGCTATATTTTGCTTTTCATTTTCTCCAAGAGGATTTACAAAATATCTAAAAGGAAGAACACGAAAAGTTCTAATTTTTCTTTATATACAGTATGTCCGTGGACAGGGTTTAGAAGAGGACAAATGGACCAAATTTTGCCAGATACCTAAAAATGCCCCTCCTAATAAAAGTTTTTGCTTGTAAAATAAAAGATTCACGTTATGAAAAATGTAATTTTTTATTCAGGGAGCATAACAAATGCGAAAACGTTATTTTGCGTAAAACTAAACATACCTTGCTTATCATTTTCTACCAAAATAACGAATATGAAATATGTTGTAAATTAAACCTTAAACCGAAGTAGGTACCAGATTTCATTACAAAATTTCGATATTAAAAGTAACGAGTTTTATTACGTTAAAGTCACAACTATTCTCTCTCACGCATTTAACCAGAGTACTATAGTTTCTAAATATTAAACAATGACACCTTATACTATGTGTCAATGTCTGTATTAAATGTGTTATGGGGATGGCCAAGTATCATACCGCTACATCATGGAACAATTTAGCGAGAAATTTGTAGGAATCCCAATAACTGAAATGACAATCTACAACACAATAAAAAAGTTCCAAAGAACTGGTTCGGTTTTGAATCTCAAGAAGAAAAATAAAAAGAAATATGACTTCAGTCTGTGATGTCCCTTAGAAATCGTGCTAAACATATTCTAGAAGTTGTAAAAAAACTCTTATTCAGATGATCTGAATAGAAAATAAATTATTCCACATTAACCAAACATTGGAAGAGGGTGATGAAGCGAAAAGACCAGAGTTTTGTTTATGGGTGGGAGACCAAGTTTTAAGTGGAAATATCCATTTTAGTAAATTTATGGAAATGGAACTGTAGCATTCCAGCCAGACGCGGCCAGTGAAATTTTAAAGTTGTATATCTCTGTTGCTACTTATGGGACCCATGCCAAGTTCAGGTTTTTTAATAGTGAGCCCACTAGGAATATTTTGGAAAGAAAAAAAATAGTTTGTAATTTGCGAAAAAAGTTGAATTTTTGAATTGACCCACCTGGGTAAAAAATTAACACGCTTAGGTATTTTATTTATTATTTTTTCTAAATAAATTTTACATCATTTTGTCGACAATTCTTAAATTTTAAGAGAAAAAAATGTGTTAGTAGAACGTTATTCATTTGCGTTCAGATTCACTAAGAAAGTTTAAGATTTAGTACCGGTTTAAATTAAGATCTTATAGTTGATCAGTTATGTTTTGACAGGTTTTTGCTCTGTCATTGTTAATAAGTCGTCATTAAAAACTTATGAATTATTATGATATTTCAGCGATTTACTTGATTTCCAAATAGTTTTCATCTTGGAATAATGAATTTAGTTCTATTATTATTGAAAATACATGCTAAAATTGTCCTTTTCTTGATAAATTTGCGAAAAAGCTCAGAAATAAGTTCATAGTGTAAAACTTAGTTGCCTTATTCTTACACTTGTCAGTTTAAAACTTTTGGTTGTCAAATTAGGCCGGACTAGGGTTGGAGAATCTGGCTGTTGAATTTTTTTAAACCTGACATAATTAAAAAAAAAATTCAAATGACTATAACTTTCTTCTAACACATTTTTTTCTCTTAAAATTAGAACGTGATCCAGGTGTAAATACCTACCAGGGCCATTGCAAGGCAAGTTGGATGGTCTCAGATTTAGTGTTTGCTGGCCCTTTTCTTTTAAAAATTAAAATTTATTTTTTAGCCTTGTTGCTATCCTTGTTTTTATTTTTAAACAAAAAGCTGCAGGTTTTGGACCACAGTAACGTACGATGTTGCCATAATGTCAGAATTTTATAAACCTTTGATACCACAATAGCTCAAAACCTATAAAAGATAGGCCCCATATTATTAGAACTTTTTGTTCCTCCTTTAAGTCTCTATTTTTACAAAGTAAAATATTTGCATTCATACCCTTTTCACCCTGTATGTATTTTTCATGCTCTGCGCCCATAACCTGTTATATATAGTTATAGAGCATACACAGTATTTATAGTATATATTATATTCATAGAATTAAAATAACAAAATTATTTATATCAACTGACAGTATCAATCACTTTAAATATAACAATAACAGGTCAACAGGTAATACCTAAACCATTAAATATTTAGTCGTATTAACCAATACCGGGGACATACTGTATACAATGCCACGAAAATTAAAATTTAGTGATACTTAGGTGAGGGAAGTGGAGAGCTGAAATGTGTTTTTAAGCATTGTACTGCGCCTAGACGATTGCTAAACCACTGAATAATAAATCCCTCATTTCTCTCTACAACAGTATGATAATAATTTGCCTCAAATTACGAAATACCACTAAAATATCTGCCAAATAAGGGCATTAATATTAAACTCGAGATACAAAGGAAATTAACATTTAAATCGTTCATGATCCATGCTCAGCGCTTTTTGGCAAAATTACATTATTATCATCGGCGTTGCCACATTCCAGCTATAATTTTGGAACCGCGTAAATGTGTGTGGTCACTGTGGCTAGTCAAAATGGTCGGTTGATGAGTTTCAACGAGAAGCGGACGAGCTGCGGTCAATACAGAAAAAAAAATTATAGAGAATGCCAAAATAGAAGAATTCCTTAATCCAGTTTAATTTTCATCTAAATTTGGTCGAAAGTTCTTAAGTGATTAAATTTCTTTTACAACAGAAGGGTATTTTTTTGTTTTTTATTCAGGAATTTGTTACAAAAAAATCACTGGCGTCTATCCAATTTGAATCAAGAATGATGACAGAAATCCATTTTACAACGGGATAATAAAGCATGTCTCTCTCTCTCTCTCTCTCTCTCTCTCTCTCTCTCTCTCTCTCTCTCTCTCTGTCTCTCTCTCATACTCTTTCCCTCTACTTTTTTCTCTCATCTTCTTTCTCCCTTATATTTTGAAATTTTGGCAACTAATAAAAGGTTAGGTTATGAGTTATGAGAAACATCAACATAACATATTTCGAGCCTGTCATATACGTTGTTTTTGTAGTGTAAAATATATAACTAAAAATGTTTATACAGGTGAAACTCACTATACATACCGAAAAGTCCTAGTATGGGCAATTTTTTTGCTATAAGTAAAGATAGAGATACCAAATTTTAGGTGTATCTTATTGGTTAATAAATCAATTTTTTTTATGTAATTTAATTTTTTTAACCCCCGGGAGGGATGACGCTACGGAGTTGAGGTCAGATTTTTGTAATTCAACCCTATGCCGTGTGGTATCTCATATTAAAGGTCTTCAAAGAAGAAAAGTTTCACCGCAAACCCAATGTTTGTCTCTTAATTCGTTTTTAAATGACAAGCCTATAAAAATCGTGAAAAAAAAATTAAAAATTTAAGTAGGTACCTTTATTTCTCTTGTTACTTTAAAAGTTACGGTATGACAAGATTTAATTGAACACGTTATTTGACATTCGTCTGCAGTATATGCCATAATGAAACAATAATTTTTGTGGAATATGAGATAGGGAACAGGGATTATTTGTCGAAATAGTAACGGCGTTCAGCAATTCAGTCTCTTTAATCGTTTTGCTCGGAATTTTTGAGACGCACATGATTTATTGTTGTAAACCGTTTGACTGATCACGTGCCCGTCAAAAAATCCAAGCAAAACGATGAAAGCATTTTTCAAAAATACATTTTTTCGGAGAACATCTTTATCGAAATTAAATTTTTTCGGATATTAATTTTTTCGAGCACCGGCTTTTTGAAAAAGTAATTTACGAGAGAGTAACGTATTAAACCTAAGGAATCCTGATCAAACCCAAAAAAGGTTCGTTTGGTTTGTCCAGGATCTTCTTTCGTCTTTTTTTTGTTAGCATCACTACTAGAGTTCATAATTTAATTTTCTAAATATTGTTTTCGAAAATGTACTTTTGAAATACGTGTTTTCTAGAAAATATTTCATAAATCTGTTTTCAAAAAAGCATCTTTGAAAAAGCGGTCAGGACATTTTTGAAAAAATGTACAGGGATATTCATTATATTTTGACTCCCACCTACAGCTCATATTACGAGTTATAGAAAAAAACTTTAAATACAAAAGCTTTAGGTTAGCGGTTAGCGGGAATTAAAAATCGACTTTGCAACATTGAGAAAATTAATTGTCGTATTTTTTTAAATGGAACACCCTGTATATTATTAGCTCAAATGAAAGATCTCTTTGTTCTGATTTAAAATATATATATTTGTTGGCATTTGGTTCAGCCACTTTTGAAATATTTGAGTTTAAAAAAACATACTTGTCGTTTACGTTTTCGAAGCAACTTGATTATATTAAAGCAACAAACTTTAATGACTGATGATCTCCAATTGTGGAAAAATAAGTTATAAACTCAAATATTTCAAAAGTGGCTGAACCAAATGCCAACAAATTATATATATTTGAAATCAGAACAAAGAGATCTTTCATTTGAGCTAATAATATACAGGGTGTTCCATTAAAAAAAAAAATATGACTCAATTAATTTTTTCAATGTTGTAAAGTCGATTTTTATTTCCGCTATTACCAAAAGATACTACGTGAAAAAACCTAAAACTTTTTTATTTAAAGTTTTTTTCTATAACTTGTAATAACTGTAGGTGGGAGTCAAAATATAATGAATAACCCTGTACGTTCGAAATATGTGTTTTCGAAAAAATATTTTTGTAATTCGTTGTCGAAAAAGCTGGTTTTCGAAAAAAATTACTTTCAAAAGACATGTTTAAAAAAAAGTATTTGGTTATTTGTTTCCTTTAGAAGCCAAAAAGGCTGGCATTTTCTATATTGCATAGATATTAATCTATTATTAATATTTTTGTGGTATAATTCATTTCAAAGACCTTACATAGAAGTCTACTGTTTGTTTTTGTTCATAATATTTTGCAGAATATGCAGGAATGGTTAATGTTTATGTTGCAATATTTATTTTTATAAAATTCGCTATTGAAATCCTTATTGTACAAGGCTTTAGGGGGGCCATCCCCCACCCTCCCCCCCTAAATCCGCGCCTGTCTAGAATAAGTTTTCAGAACTCGAACAAACGTATTAATAACATTATCGTGAACTACTGTTGAAACGCCGGAGTCATGTTTTAAACGAGTTACCTTCTGTTGTAGTAGTGTATCTCTTTCTTTTTTATGTCTTTCTCCTCAAAAATGTGTTATGTTCCTAGTTGTACTGGCTCGCTTAACTTCAGTCGCTTATAATGCCCAGGTAATAAATTTAAACTAATCGTCACAAAATAATTTGGCGGCCCATACACAACACAAAATGGCCACACAAAACCATACAAGAGGTAAATCAGGGTGCATCGACACGTAGAAATGGGAAAACAACTGAAGCGCGTGTTTTGTTGCCAAGCTAATCAGATCTCGACAGTTCCGCGTCATTTCCGGTTTAAATTCCAACCGGAAGTGGGCTGTATACTCAACGAAATGGACGCCGAGGCTATGATTGTGCAATTCTACGGTTAGCGTTGTTGAGGTTATTAATTATATTCGGGATATTATGATCGTGTGCTATTTCCTACATTACAATACAGGTGAAATTTAAATGAATTAGGTATACATTGCGTTTAATAGTATACTGTACAAGTTTTGAAAATGATTCTTTTCACACGAGTGAGACTTTTGTTGGCCTGCGCCGACGGCGAAGGCCATAAGTCCAACGAGTGTAAAAAGCAGGCGCGGTCTGTCCATAAGTTCATTTGGTCAATGACCCACCTAAAATTTTCAATGATCTACCTAATAATATTTTTTTTTATTTTTTAAAACCGAAAAATAATCTTTTCTTTCATAAAGTGAAGTTTCATGCGAAAACTCCCCAAGAAAGAATCAAGCGGTCGTATATCACGGTGATCAAGCCAAGCTTGCTGCGGCCTCGCCGTATTTTAAATTGACGTCATAGGGGTATATGGACTACATAAAATGCATTAATGCTAAGAGAGAAACAAACATACGCGTTTGAGGAAGTTAAAAACAGACACAATTTGTCGACGGTCCACCAGTAATATCGCTTTCGGGGCCTGCGTGGTTGTCAACGCCGCCGCGCCGGGTGTTGGGTTGTCGCAAATTCTGGCTCACTAATTTAAATCTGGCCAATTTATTATTAAAACAATATTCGCGATACATTTATACATTTAATATAAGTTTACCTAATTTTATTTTAAGATATTTAGGTAACTACTAATAATAATATTAATAATTGTAACTGTGCCTATCAAATATTAAAACCTACTAATTACGTCACTGACAACACGTTGGCAACGCAGCTGCAGCATCCAACCCGACTATCGATTTAAAACTGCGGGAATGGGCTTTAGGTTGTGTTGACCTTTGAGTGTCACGTTTATATTAATGCAGATATCACGTGACTTCTAGTTCCCGGCCGTTCACGGTAGGTCAACGGGATCTCGCGAAAAAATACCCTTTTTTCTTGTCGATGTCGATGTGTCAAAATTAATTGCCTACATAACAACCGAATTTTTATTTTAAATTGTTCAAAAACTTTAGTAAAGAGATACCAAAAATACTGTTTAGTTTTGCTTTGGTGTTTTGTGTTATTTGCAAAATACTTTCATTTGTGTATGTGGTAGTACTGTTCTGTTAGAGAGTCGTTAATCCACAAGAAGTATTGAGGATGAGAATCTAAAATGGCCATTGTGGGGAATGTAAATTGGATTTCTGTAAACCCTCTAACTTGAGAACTCATGTTAAAAGGAAACATCCAGGTACCTACATTTCTATTATGCAATAACTAGTGTTTCTATCGTAAATAATTTTTGTTTAAGATAAATTGGATATAATTGCACCAATAACTAGAAATCCATTTGGTTCTGGTACCTAATTATTATTCATGTAGAGAATGTAGTACTTAAATGCTTTTTAAGTTTTGGTAATATAAGGTTTTATGTTACTGTTTCATAGGTACTGTAGTAACTACAGTACCTATTTTATGTTTTTTTGCGGTGTTTATTTCTAGATAAATAATTTCTTGGCAAAACTAGTCACATTATTAAAAAACCTTTCTCGATTAAAAACGTGAATTTTGCTTGTTGCGTTGATATCACTGGTTGCCCACAAAATATTGACCCACCTGTAGGAAAACTCACGGACCTCGCCTGGTAAAAAGGTATTTTTATACGAGCGTGCGGAGAGTAACTACTTTCCACACTTATATGCGTGCTGAAAGTTGCACTTTTCTGCACTTTTTTCAGCACTACTGCTGAAAGTTTCCCACTGACGCGGGAAACAATACATCAACAATCACATACCTATATCGCCACTTAATTAGACTTCGTGTGCTAATTAACGTCACTGGACCCGGACCGAAGAGGACCTATTTAACATATTTAGTAAAAATGTTGGTGGGAAATACCAAAAAAATAACCAACCAAAAATTGTGAATCCACCGAATAATTACAGGGTCTTTGTACTTATATCGTTGCTACGCAATTAAGTTTGTGTTATTTACATATTTATTGATTGTCAGTAGAGACGTCAAAGTGAAAACACAAAGGTTATTCGAGTTTTATCGAGCTTTTGAGTAGAAAATGGAGATCGAGGAAAAAATTAATTGAAGAGAATATGATTGATGGAGTACCGGAAGACATTCTCGAAGAAGCCTAGAATGTGAACGTCGAAATCTTTCTATACCCGTTAAAAACCTATATTCGGCCATAAATTTAACAAATGCAAGTATCTGTTCTTCTACCATTGATATTGTTAATACAAACTGAAAATAATATAAGTTTGGATTTTGAATTGTATTTTCACTTTCACGTCTATACTGAAATGAAATAAAATGGAATTTATTAATTCAGCAGACCACATACAGGATATAGGACAAGTCAATAGGTCCCTATAATGCAATAGAGACCTCTCAATACAAAAAAAACCAAGAAAGGAATAAAGAACATAGCCGAAGGAAACACAAGCACAACAAACTTATACAATTTCAATTTGGTGGTTCAAAAATTCTTCAATTGAATAAAAAGCATTGGTGGCTAATACAGTTTTTAATATATTTGTGAAATTGTTTGTGCTTGCATTTCTTAAATTCTCTGGAATTTTTTTAAAACAAACAGCGTCCCTGTAAAAGGGATTTTGCTTGTATAACTCTAATCTGTGTCGCTCGTACTGAAAATCGTTGCCGAATCTTGTATTGTAATTATAAAATGCGTTTTGAGGGGTAAACATGTTATAACTGCGCTTAACAAACTTTAAGATTTCAAGTATATACAGACTAGACAATGTAAGTATTGGCTGGTTTACAAATGTTTGCTTGCACGCAGTGGCGGCACTAGGGTGGTGCTGGGGTGGGCGGGAGCCCAACCCACAAAGTCAAGCGCCTGTCGATGCCCACCCTGGCAAGCCGACGACGAGTAAATGTAAAAGTTTAGTTTCGCAAAATTCGCCCACCGTCCGCCCCAGCTTATTTTCTTTTGTCGCCGCGCCGTCCGCCCACCAATTTTAAAAGTCTAGCGCCGCCACTGCTTGCACGGTCGTCTAAATTTGAGGCCAAACATACTCGTACATCTTTTGCATCAAAAATAGGTACCCTATTTGCGGCGGGCGAACATCCTCAGAGGACGAGCCCCTAGCGAATCAGAGATTCAAAATTGGAAAAGTAATAAGTTTTTACAACTTCTTTAGACTTAAGATTTGTTTTAAATGATGTAAGGCTTAACAGCTACGAGTACACATGTTACACAAATAATAAACATGATTTTTAAAATTTACTGGCATGTCAATATAAATACCTAGTAGTTTAAAAGAAGTAACTTGTGCAATAGAATGACTGTTTAATTTTATTAAATGACTTTTTGTATAAATGGCATCATATGGATTAAACTGCATTGAGAATGTCTTCTTTTGGCCGAGTGTAAGTTTATTGTTATAAAAATATATATGTCTGAAGAATATTTTAATTGTTCTCGATATTGTTTACCACAGACGATTCATTTGAGCCAAACGAAAGTAAAATAATATCGTTTGCGAATTTGCAGTGATAAGTTGTCAAAAAGTTGGAGATATCATTTGTGTACAATAGAAAAGGCAAATGTCCCAACACACTGTCCTGAGGGACGCCAACCCTGACGTTCAACTGTGAGGACCGTTGACCCTCAAACATGAGATATATAAGATTTCAGTAGAGAATTACAGTCGTGGTCGACACAGTCGAAAGCCTTCGTCAGATCCCCAAACAGAGCTACAACCCCCGTCCCTCGTCCATTTGTAAATTTTATCAAAAATTGAGCAAAGAGCTGAAACTGTGGATTTTCCGCTTCGAAAGCCATGTTGTGTGTCGGAAATTAAGTTACATATTGGTGTCCAGAAAAGATACCATACGCTTGTAAAGAACACTTTCGAAAATGTTTGCAAGCACAGAAAGCAGTGAAATCGGGCGATAGTTAGCCATTTCACGGGGGTCTCCCCTTTTAAATAAACACAGCACTTTTGATATTTTTAGTAGGTAAGGAAAAGAAGTCTCAGAAAATCAAATGCTCAAAAGATACATTAGGGGTTTGCATAGGTCCAAGACACAAAGTTTTATTATGGAAGTTGATATGTCATCTGGTCCACTTGAATTCGAATTTTTAAGATCATATATTGCACCTATTATTCTGAAATAAGATATTTAACAAAATACCAAAACAAGACAATTTTCCTCGCTCACAGAAAAAACATTGTACCAAACACGTGCGGAAAGTATCTTTTTCGCACGACTGCTGACCAAACTCCGCTTCGCGTCGTTCAGTTAATTGCAGTTGCGTGCGGAAAAGTTTCACTTTCCGCACTTGTTAGGTAAATAGCTATTTCCTGTATCTTTGAAACAAAGCATTTGCGGATCCACGTTCATATGAAATTTTTGCCTTAGTTTCTTTCAAAGAATCTCCCTTGAGATGACTCACCTTTCTTGAAACACCCTGTACACAATCATTTGTATTTTATATCATAACAAGAGACAATAATTTTTGGCAGTTATCGTTGTTGTTATTATTGTTATCTGTCGGTTGTTAATTTTGGAGACTGTAGACTTTGAAATAATGGAAGTTGTGTATAATTTAGTGAACGTTCAAATATTTTTTAAATACAATTATTAGGAAAAAAATTACACGCTATTTATGTCGGTAATTTAATTTTATTGCAACACCTAATATTCCCACGAGCCGCCACTGCAAATAAGTATTGCTCAGGTTTGTGCGTGTTTGTTAAATCCGTGCGAAGTTTTAAAAATTTATGTTTTGTTTTTTCTTATTTTCTCAAAAACTCTCTACTAAACCAAATCAAAAAGTAGGAACGTCGAAAAATCTTATTTGCTTACTGTATGCAATGACACCAAAATCGACATTAAGTGAAAGAGACTCCTGGCTGACATAAACAAATTCAGCCCCCTTGCTTGGATTTGCTTAGGCACTTTAGCGGCCTTGGCTTTTTGGTAAAAAAGTATTTTTCCAATATTTTCCAGGAGTTTTATGTTCCGATCACGATACACTTACAACGGTATGCTACATTGTGACGTCACTTCGAGAAAAAATCTATAAATTGACTAGACGCTTACCTGAGCAAATGAAATATGACAATGATATTTTAATAAATGTCAACTCAACACAGTATGACTGTACAACTGACCTGTTCTTATATACAAGGGGTGCAAGCGTCTAGTCAATTTAAGATTTTTTCTCGACGTGACGTCACAACGTAGCATACCGTTGTAAGTGTATCGTGGTTCCGACCTAAATGGCCCAGAAGGTATTTACGATGTTGCGCTGCAGTTCAGCACACCCCTAACTTTATTTAGTTTCCATCAGGGTTGGAAAAAAACATGTTTTTAAGAAAAAAACACCTTAAAAACATGTTTTTTTTGTTTAAAACGGTTTTCTTTATTTTCACTTTTTTAAACTGTTAATGAAAATTTTGTTTTAAACATGTTTAAAACCTGTTTTAAACACATCAGAAATGAACTTAAGGTTTGACTACCGTGATAGAGTAAATAGGATAATTTTGGTTCAGTTTTCTTTTTGTCTGTTTTTACTGTTTTCAGTGTTTGTTCATACTTTTTTTTAATATTAAATCTTAGCTATGGTGCTATGAATGATTTTTGTTTGTTTATATTTTAATATTTGTTTAACATATTTATGATTTTTAGTAGTCTGCCAAATTTTATTATTGGATGCAGACAAGTACACTGTGGCACACAAATTTCTTTAAAAAAATTGGTTTACGGCTTAAAAACATTGTCCTAAATGTGTTTTTAGTGTTTTTAGATGCTTATTTTTAATCTTAAATGTTAGTTATGAATGCTTTTTTTGTCTTTAGTACAAACTTTTATTTAACTTCACCTGTTAGTTTGCTTGTAAGTATGTATGTTTAGGTCAAATATTGCAACCAAAATTTCGACTCGTTCTAATTAAGCTTTGAAATTTTGCACACGTATATAAATCCGGTGACAATGCAATATAGTATATTTCTAAATCCGATATGGCGGACGCCCCAAGATGACGGATTACCTTTTTCTTCACAATCCCCTTGATATGGGCACCAAATGAAAGGATTTGACGAGTAGAATACGATAAGCTATGTAACGTCATTCTAAACTCAATAAGGCGGACGCCACAAGATGGCGGATTACCGTGTTTTTCACAATCCCCTTGACATGGATATCAAATGAGAGGGTTTGACGAGTATAATACGATAAGCTATGTGACGTCATTCTAAACCCAATATGGCGGACGCCACAAGATTGCGGATTCGGATTACCGTTCTCTTCACAATCCCCTTTATATGAGTATCAAATCAAATGATAGGTTTTGCATTATCAGAAATGCATACGTAACTAAAGCGTTAAAAATAAAATCTTGTAAAAAATACTTTTTAGAAACAGGATCCACCCACGCGAACTATGTCCACTTATAAATAACATTCAGCATTTCCACAATGAAAAAACTATACTTATTTTGTTTTCATTGTAGTACATCTCAATAATAAAAGCTCGTTTTTAAAAAGTACTTTTGACAAGATTTTATTTTAATATTTGTTTAGCAGATTTATGATTTTTAGTAAAGCCTGCCAAATTAAACAACTTAAAAAAACATTGTTTTAAACTTAAACAAATCTGTTTAAAACATCAATACGTGTTTTAAACATGTTTAAAACACATGTTTTACACCTTTTGTTTTAACAACCCTGCTTTCCACAAAGCGGCTTGAGGGCAGCTACTGAAAATCGACTTTTTATTCCGTCGCCTCTGCCCGAAAAAAAAACTTAAACCGTTAAATGTCACATTAAGTATAAAATTTTTCACGCTAGACTACGTGCCAATGAGCAATAATAAAAAGACCGTTTTCTGTCCAGTGACCCCATTGGCTCATTAGGTGTGGCTTGCACGTTTTTACACCCTCTGTTAAGTTCTATTTTATTCCCGGTTATTTTTTCTCTAAATCTTGTCCATACATATACACGAGGCGGTCCTTTTATCCCCCGGGAGACCTTTTCATCACGCTTTGCCCGTTTACGATTTTTTTTCCTTTTTGGGTTGCCGATTGGAAAGTGCTGAAAATGAGCTGATAGACGGCTTCGGTGAAGAACGGTTTTTAGAAATAAAATTAACACTGTAAATTATATGAGCGTGATAAAGGACTTTTTATTTCAAACATAGAAGCGAAAGGGTAGGATTACTGGATCATTTTATTTTTAAAAAGACTTAGAGGTCTGAAATTATTTGGCAGATGCATTTACTGAATACATGCCTCTGGGATGTCTCGACTAATAAAAAATTGCAGGTGAATTACGTAGGAATTGTTCCTAGTCCATATTATTGAATTTTATTTATTAACTGCCCCATATGTAAAAAAGCAGCTCTCATCGGTAAATGGAATACAATTTGTAAAATTGGGATCATTAGGTATTATAATTCTATTCATCCAGTGGCAAAATTCTATTCTTTCGAAATAATCATGCGGTAAAATCTCTTGTACATTTCGAACTATATAAGATTTGTACTTTTCTTGCTTTAGTGCTTGAGGGCAACAGTTCCAAGATCTTGTGGAATTTTCAACGAGCTGACTAAGACTAACACATATACTCCTCCTCAACTACATAGGTTTAATGTCACATCACATGTGACGTCACAAGCCACAGTATCACGTTTTGCAAGTTTCGAATTTTGTACGAAAATTTGTAGCAGAAAATATTTTTTTTTGTAAATAAAAACTAAAATAAGTGAATAAAAGCAACCACTATAAAAATATTTAACTTATGTAGGGAATCCAAAAAAATATTTCAGGTTTATTTGGATTATATGAATATTCCATAGGCGCGGCCCGTGAAATTCGAAAGTTCTATATCTCTGTTGCTACTTATGGGACCCATGCCAAGTTTAGGTTTTTTAATAGTGAGCCTTCTAGGAATGTTTTGTTAAAGAAAAAAAATGTTTTTTAATTTGCGAAAAAAAGTTGAATTTTTGAATTGACCCACCTGGGAAAAAATTAACACGCTTATATATTTTATTTATTATTTTTTCATGGCAAATTTTACATCATTTTGTCGATAATTCTTAAATTTTAAGAGAAATTCATTTGAATTTTTTAAAAATTATATTTTAGCTTTAAAAAAATTCAAATGACTACAACTCATACTCATACATACATACATACTCATACATTTTTTTCTCCTAACATTTAAGCATTGTCCACAAAATGACGTAAAATTTGTTTAGAAAAAATATTAAATAAAATATCTAAGCGTGTTCCCAGGTGGCACAATTCAAAAATTCAACTTTTTTTCGCAAATTACAAAATAATTTTTTTTCTCTACCAAAACATTCCTAGTAGGCTCACTATTAAAAAACCTGAACTTGGCATGGGTCCCATAAGTAGCAACAGAGATATAC
This sequence comes from Philopedon plagiatum, assembly GCA_963971165.1. NCBI lineage: Eukaryota > Metazoa > Arthropoda > Insecta > Coleoptera > Curculionidae > Philopedon > Philopedon plagiatum. The sequence continues at coordinate 16,978,818 of OZ020196.1, read as the reverse complement.
ATCTTTCAAATTTCACGGGCCGCGCCTGATATTCCCTATTGGAAAGTTACCAGAATCTTTGGCAAAACTGGCAAATTAACAAAATCTTAAGACTCTGAAATTTATCTTTGTGAAATTTTATCTCTACATTTTTAATTAAACAGGGGCTAACATGGGGTTAACAATTTAACATTAAATGATTGAATTATTGGATCTGAAGTATCCATGACTCTGTTAAAAAGATCTTCTAGGTTGCTTCTTCTGCTGATTTGTCTAGCATGAAACTGACGATATGTTGTATAATTTATTTCGTGCTTCAGAGCCCTCCTCGCCGAAGTATCCTACAGGAAGTAGAGTATTTTAGATTATCTGCCTACTATGTATTAAAACTTTGTGAACTGTTGCAGGCATTGGGTACCTAGGATACTTTTCTATATACAATTGTGCAGTTGCAAGACAATATTCTTCAAAACCAAACCCGGGTTTTGAGTTTTCAACATGTAAATGAAGCTGGGACAAAAATCGTTCTTGTATCATCTTTTTCTGATTGGTTGAATTTCCTATTTTCTGTACCACGAATTTGCCATTAAGATAGATCATATCTATAAGATATATGTAGGATGCACTCAAAAAAACGGATCCAAGCAAGCAAAGGGCGTATTTTATATTGCAAGGTATTAGGTTTTGGCTGAAACGGTTTTGCTGCGTTATAATCTCTGCTCACGCGTACGAAGGTCCGGGGTGTGGCTCCACATATTGGACCAGCTGCACTTGATTTTATTCCCGTCAAAGTGTTAAGGACTTTTCCATCAATTAAGGTCATAAAAAGCTAATATTTTACAATTAGGGATCTATTTCCTGGTAGGGATTTCTTAGTTCTTCCAGATTTGCAATTTGACGGCCTATATTTTGTTTCTCTTTTACTATATGTTCTGATGACTTCTTAATATATTCCAGTTTTATGGGTCTACAAAATCGAACAGACTGGGGTGTTCTGTTGTTCCATAATATGACACCGTTTTTTGTTTGCAAACGTAATGGTATACAAGCTGCTGCAAATACAGACGTATCAGAGTGAGTGCCAGGTGATTCAAATTTTTGTTTATAAGTATGACCGCTACTTCCATCAAACCCATAGCTACAAATTAGTTCGGCAGTAATTTCCTTACGTCCTAACAAGTCCAGGTGATGAATAATCATTTCTTCTCGTAATAATACTATGCGTTTTGTCGTATGTTCTAGAAGATTGTTTAAAGGAACTTCTGCAATAACGTCAGTACCCATCATATCTCTTGGTCTACATTTAGACTTGCACTGCCAAACGTGCTTATAATCTGGATAAATAAAGCTTTTCTTTGGCCGGGCCCCATTTCGTATATTCAGGAATTGCTGCTTGCCAAAGTTTGAATCCAAAATCAACTCTAGTGCTTCTTTGGCTGTGTAATTTTGAAGTTTGTTCCTTGGAAGATAGAAGCATCTTTCTGACACTTTAGCAGGCTGCCAACTCATGTTCTCCTTGCGGACGTGCAGCCATAGCCGCAGCATGCACAATTAAAGCTGATTCCTGCTGTTTTTCATGCGATAATTGCGAGGCTTCTCTTCTTTGAGATCTGATTGATTTTTCAGGAAATGGAAGACTGAGCCTACCGGAAGATGTCGATGGCACGGCTTCCTTTGTCTCAATGACGAAGTGTGGGTTTAACTACGCGGCATTTGTTGTTTTGAAACGGTCTTTATTTCTCTGTATTGGATGCCATCTGTCGTTAATATTGCGACATAGGCGACCAACCTTTTCTCTATCTTGTTGATGTGCAACCTCTCCTTTTCTTTGGTCAAAAACTGTGGCAAATTTTTGATCTTTATCTACTTGACCAATTTTTTATAAGAACAGAAAGTTTTTATTGTAGGTTACGCAAGAATAAATTGCAGGGGCATGAAGATTCCAATATTTTAACTAAAATCAACAAAACCAAGTATTGTGTCATAAACATAATAAAGGTACATACCTTAAAGATATCTAAACGCTTTCTTCCACAAAACAATATTAGCAAAGCTCCTAGCACCACACTTTTAAACTTCGACTTCACTTGGCGATTTACTCACAGTAACTGACCACTCTTCGAAACGACCAAGTTTAGGCACCCGTATCAGGTCGAAAGGGCAATAAAATAATTAAGCATATTTGGATAATTACGGTTCGGGATATTTTCTAATGCACCCCATAGATATTAGTGTTATTTCTAAGAATCGAAAAAGTGGATTTTGGCCAAATAATAGAGTTCTAGAAGCCATAGTGCGTCAGTGCAAAAAAAAACCTCAGCACTAGAGCAGAAAAGCGCAACTTTTAGCACGCATTTAAGTACGAAAAGTAGTTACTTTCCGCATGCTAGTAGTTAGTTTTCACAGCTTCTAGATCAATCCAATCCATGGATATATATCCATGGATATATATCCATGGATATATATCCATTTTACATGGTTATATATGGATATACTGCATTCAATTCCAGGAAATCCCCCCACTCTTCACACTACCAAACAGGATATATATCCAAAAATTCCCCCCACTCTTCACACTACCAAAATCCCCCCACTCTTCACACTACCAAACAGGATATATATCCAAAAATTCCCCCCCACTCTTCACACTACCAAAATTCCCCCCACTCTTCACCCCACCAAAATCCCCCCACTCTTCACACCACTCCTCTCCCCTCTCCGCTCCCCTCTCCTCTCCCCTCTCCTCTCCCCTCTCCTCTCAGGAGCTTAAAACCATTCCACAACACGCACTCTTCACACTACCAAATCCTACCACTCGTATATCAAATCCATTCCTCCTATCCCCCACACCACTTTAATTCTCAATATTTGCAGTATTTAACACAATTCACAACGATGTCTGTAGCAGTCCCTATTGATTATTCATGGGACACAGAACATTGCGAAAGCTATAATCCACAAGACTACATACAAAATAATTTAATTTTACGAAAACCTCCACCTAATCTATCTAAGAGTGCTAAAAAAAGTTTCGAACTGAACAGAGAAAGAAAGTTCAAGAATTGGAAGCAAAAAACTATGTCTTGTCCAACAGCAAATGTAATGTTTATGATCTTCAAATTAAATTGCCATGTTTTTTTCATTATAATCGTCCTGACTGGAGCACACAATTCGATGGTCCTCCTGTATCCCAGAAATCATGTTTCGTGTGCTATAGAAACATAAAGTAGACTAATGTAGATAAACTCACTGTTATTTTTGTTCAAAAATAAACCTGTATTTTAATATATGTTTTATAAATGTCAAACAAATAATTAGAAGTATTATTCATTAATCCATGGATTTACAGCATCCCACCACCACCAAATCCCCCCCACTCAAAATCGTTAAACATCATTACACAAAGCTTCACTCATTTCATCGTATTACAGCGCGTTACTTAAAAGGGTAAGTGCGGTTAAAACGCAAGTGTTGTACTAATTCGAACAATACACAGGTCAATACAGACCCCATATGTAGAGCGGTAGACCCGCCCAAAACAACAAATTCTTAAAAGTGGGTGGGTTGGAATGTACACACCAAAGTACATCTCCTAACACTCCGTGCGCATGTCTAGCACGCTCGGTGTGCGCGTGGTACGCATTTTGGTCTACTGCGCATATAAAAAAATGGCGGCTCAAAAAAAAAAAAAAAAAAAAAAATAAAAATGGCGGCTCAAAAAAAAAAAAAAAAAAAAAATGGCGGCTCAAAAAAAAAAAAAAAAAAAAAAAAATGGCGGCTCAAAAAAAAAAAAAAATGGCGGATCAAAAAAAAAAAAATCCCCTCTCCCCTCTCCTCTCTCCTCTCAGGAGCTTCCAAAGGAGCTACCAAAGGAGCTACCAAATCCTACCACTCTTATATCAAATCCAGCTCCACAGGAGCTTCCAAATGAACTTTAAAAACTCCCCCCACTCCTCTCCCCACTCCTCTCCCCACTCCTTTACATCTGCGCAATACGGATGCGCATGGGCATGCCCACACGGATTCTCTTTATATTCTCTTTGCGCTTCCCATTCTGCAGTCGCACCTTGAGCTCGACAGTTGTGCTTTCTCCTTGTTAGATATATATCCTCAGCGGTTAGTTAGCGTTGATATTATATTAATTGTTTAGTTTGCAAAAACAGTATTGTGCAAAGTGTTGTGAGAGCACTTAAAAATATCCCAAGAACTGTTGAATAAATATCAACCTTTTCTGCTTTTTTGTTCAGTTCTCAAGATGTATCAGTGCAGTGAATGCAACAAGAGTTTTATTCATCAATCGAACGTGTATAGACATAAAAAAGAATCGTGCACCATGAGGCCATCTTGTTCTCGCAAAAAAAGAAAGGCTAATACCCAGGTATGTGATGTATCCATGAAAAAAGCTAAAATAGAAGACAGACCTCCAATACCTAAACTTACTTTATCACGATGTAAAGATTGTGATACTTGGTATGTGAAAAATAAACTTGCTGCGCATTTACGGTCAAACCTATATAAAAGTGCACTTAAAAGTGACGATAATGTAAAAATTTTAACTTCCGCGTTTAAAAACAGGATTGTGTCTTACATGCTGCTTCCATCGAAAAAGTACGTGGACATTGAAGAGTTTTTTGATGAAGTACAACAAAAGTTTGTAAGTTTACTTTCCGAAGAGTTAGTTAATCATATAAGTGTTAAGATTAATGTAGAACTGTTTGGACAATATCTCTTACAAATAAAAGAGACAATCGAAACTAAATCGTTTAATACGAAAAATAAGGTCATAACTTCAACAACAGATTTATCTGATATTTACAAGAAATTTTTGTCTGAAATAAAAGAAAAGATGTCAATATTTGCGGAGAATGGTTCAGGTTGGGCGTTGGAAAAAATATTACATTTGGAGCTTAATATAAATAAATTTAATCCAATTTAGAGCTTCATAGCTTGGGGACACAAACATATAAGTATTTTGGAAGAGAAATCCAAGACTGATGATGATCAAGTTAATAATGTAATTGATATTCTAAAAGATTTAGTTCGTGACGAATATAAAACATAAGAACCCTGGAAAAATATTTTATTTTGAAAATGGCTCTGCTACCAGTAGGAGTTCTATTTCTATCAGCATTCGTTAACAATACTTTGTTCATACAAGTTGATCATAATGTTCGAGAAGCATTTATTTGTCTATCTGTTAATAATGTAAATAATGATAGTTGGCCTTCAACATGGAAAAGAATGAATATAAATAATGGTTTATTTACCCACAAAATAGATGATAATATTATAAATGATTCTACCATTGTACAGTATAAGTTAAGATTATATTATTTCAATAAAACTTCAATAGTGACACAGGAATGGAATCAGTTGTATAGAAAATCTTGTATAGCAGAATGTAATTCAAATGAGTGTGTAGTATTATTAAGTATATTGTTAGTAGTGTTTCTATGTTCAATAGGATATATATTATTCAAAGTATATTTGTATTATAAATAAAATTCAATAATAAAAAACATATCTACCATTGTACAGTATAAGTTAAGATTATATTATTTCAATAAAACTTCAATAGTGACACAGGAATGGAATCAGTTGTATAGAAAATCTTGTATAGAAGAATGTAATTCAAATGTGTGTCTAGTATTATTAAGTATATTGTTAGTAGTGTTTTTATGTTCAATAGGATATATATATTATTCAAAGTATATTTGTATTATAAATAAAATTCAATAATAATAAAAACATATATATAATAATGGTTTTTATTCATAACAATACCTATAATTATATAACAATTTTACGTTTGCTAATGCACAATGCCATGGATTCACATTTTTGTGAAAATAACATTCTGGAATTTTCTTAAATTTACTTAATTTTGGTTCTTGGGCAATGGGAATAGCGTATATGAAATCTTCATCCAAAAACTTTTTTAAGAAGTTGATTTTTTCATTCCCTTTCACGTAAATTTTGGGCGATTGGTAAACTTCTAACACATGCTTTAAAATATTATCAATTTCATTAAGTTCTATATTTCCAAATTCCCATTTTAGTCCATGATACTCTTCGCCCCATTTAACCATTTTGAGATCGAGAGCAGATAACATATTTTTTTGAAATGGTGATTTAAACAGATAATTTGAGCAACGAATACCATCATAAATCGCTAATTCTTTTGGAATGTATCCAAAGGAACTGTTATATCCTTGTCGATAAAAAGTTCTGTCTTACACTCATTCATGGTTAGTCGCTAAATGATGTTTAAATCTATAAGATTAGTGTTTAAATCCCCACACCACTCTTACTACTACCCACTACCTCGCTCATTATCCCCACTACCACGCTTGCTTATTTAAGCACTCACCCACAGTTCTACAACCATTATTTCAATCAAGCATCTGAAAATGTATCAACCAACAAGCCAACAAGAGTTTAGTAAGAAGCGCAATGCAGCTCTCATCAATGAAACCATCTACTACATAAACAAATCCAAATCCAAATGGGTCAGCATTGGATTTTCCTTAGAGAGAAAATATATTCCTGTTGTTAAAATCTGTGGCTACAAATATAATCAAAATGTGATTTTTAATGAAGATCAATGGATTTCCTTCCTTAATAATCAAGGAATTATGTTAAGTTTCATTTATTCCAACAGCACCGGGTGGCAACCCATGAAGGGAAATGGTTATGAGATTCACTTTGTGTTTATTGGTGATGCAAGAATAATTAAGATTACACAAGATGGAGGTAATGAAGTATTCCTTGCTGGTGATACCATAAATGAATTAGTGAACTTGGCAAATTTAATCAAATATCGTGTTGATATCTTAAAAAACCAGGAATTTTCCAAATATTACAATATTTTAGTTAGTGGAATCTCTATGAAAAATGGCGATTTGTTAAAAAATGTATATGATGTTATTTCACCTATGGAAAATAGTTTAAATGTTTGCTGTGTTTTAGAATTATTAAACTTTTACTCAGATTGTGTTCTGGAGGATGTAGAAACATTCGTATGTAATGAATTTGTAAAAAGTTGTATTGAAAATAAAAATGTATAGGTATATTTTTCTTTTTATTCCGCCCACCTCCTAAATTAATTTTTAAAGCTCTGAACTTACTTTAAGTGTCACACATATGGAAAATAGTTTAAATGTTTGTAGTGTTTTAGAATTATTAAACGTTTATTCTGATTGCGTTGTGGAGGATGTAGAAACGTTCGCATGTAGTGAATTTGTAAAGACTTGTATTGAAAAATAAAATTTTAAAATATATTTTTCCTTTTTATTCCTCCCACCTCCTATTCCTCCCACCTCCTATCCTAAATTATTATTTAAAGCTCTGAACTTATTTTAAGTCTCACATACTCATACAAGATGTGGTTAGCATATACATCTCAACGAGTAGCATATAACCTAACAAGCGCTATAGAGAATCTATCACATGACTTTAGTAACTTAAAATTTGATGCTGCCCATGAAGCCGAGTATGGATTCGAAAGATTTTATACATATGATGAATGCATGGATATGGAAAGAAAGTATGAAAAAGCTGCAGAAGCCTGTAACATATATTTACATACTTCTGATTTAAAGTCTTTTCTGCAAACCATAAAGGAAATGGGATTTGAGGAGCATTTGGGTGAAGTAAAACAGTTTATTCCACAAGACATCATTGAAGAAATATTTGAAACCTAATTTATATCAAATAAAAAACTTTATTTCATTTATGTGTTTTATTCAATCATTAAATAATTATTATATAAATTGTATACGTTAGTAAGTGCACATTTAGAATGATAAAAACAATGAGCTTCTCCTTCTTGTAACGATGGATTTTCATCAAGTTCCATGACTGGTTTTAATGAATATTTTCGAATGTATTCGGATTTCTCTCTCCTTTTTACTACCTCTCCTATGCCACCTCTCTCTTATGCTACCTCTCTCTTATGCTACCTCTCTCTTATGCCACCTGTCCCTACCACTCCTCTCTCTTATGCTACCACTCCTCTCTCTTATGCTACCTCTCTTTTACTAGCTCTCCTCTCCTATGATACCTCTCTCTCGCTTTTACTAGCTCTCTCCTCTCTCTTATGATACATACCTCCCTACCACCTCTCTTTCTTATGTTACTTTCTCGCTCTCTCCCTATGCTACTTCTTGCATACAAGCTGCCGTTTTACCATTTGTTTCAAACATTACATAGTTCTAACGTATAAAAAAGAATGTACAAAAAGGTATAAAATGTCTATTTTTTCTGAATTTGGTTTCAGATTTTTCCAATTTATCTTTATAATATTGTTTATTACCTATACCAAATTTAAATTAGATTTATCAGCCACATCGCCAGCTAAAAGCTTGGTTTTTCTCTTCCGAGCCAGAAAACTATTTCTTCCATGCCTAATTACACACTCTTTATGTTTCCCAACTAATACCTCCAAATGAGAGCCATTCGACTTATCATTAACTCAGTCCTCCCAAGGAAACTCTCTTATTTATTTTCTATCGATACTTGCACGGATTTTGCTTTGAAGACCTCACCGCTATAATTATCATCCTTAATTGTTTATAATAGAACAACAAAAGGCGTGTTACGTATGCAAGGACCTCCAGATTATGGATCAAAATTGTCTGCAGACGTTTTTCCCTGCCCCATCCCAATCTTCAATCCTTTAAATCCTGTGTCAATAGATCACATTTTCCTTCTCTCTTCAGACTCCCACGACACATTAGTACTTAGGCTTGAAGTTTTCGTGGACTGTCTCAGATAAAAAAGCCAAGTGTTTCACCTTTATTTGTGAAAAGACAATATTTTGATGTGGAATAAATAATGCATTTTTGAGCTTTTTCTAAGACCGATATCTTTCAAAAATCTTGCTCTTGATGGTAGTTTTCGACTGAACAAAATCCTGGCAACGCATAACTGGTCAACTAGAACACCTTACTTTAAACCAATACTAAATCTAAACTTTCCTAGTGAATCTGAACGTTTATGTCGACAACACCAAAAAAGTATTAATCCAGTACACTTTGACGCTAAGAAATGAAACATCCTTTGAAGCTATTTTTAATAAATTTGATCTTAGATCGGTACACTTAATTGTAGCAGCTCGAAAAGGTGGATTAAAACTTTGTTCTTTAACTTGATGCATCCCAGAATAATATAATGACAACTTGTGTTACTATCTTTATTTAACCCATCAGTGTACATCTTACCTAGTAAAAACATTATTGAATTCACAACTAAAACTATTAATAAAACTCAATTCCAAGTTGCTCCAGTTCTTTTAAAATACTCATAATTTTGGGTGTATTAATGCCATCCGTATTATTCTCTTCCAAACATCGAAATTGGTCTATCATGTCATTGACATCTGTATACTCTAGGATAGGACTCTCCGTCTAACTTCCTGAAGCCCTCCTCCCCATTTTTCTACTTCGTAGTTCCCATCGCTAGTGTCTTCGATTAATTTTCTCCTTTGGATTTCGTTTTGAAATTTTAAAAATTTTAAATATTTCGTATTTTTCTTTTTAGCCACTATATTATTCAATTCTTTATAAGTGCTTCGGGGAGGAAATAGCTTTTTAATAATATGTACATACTTCCAACCAGACGATGAACTAATGCGTTCACACCGTTTAAAGTTTCTTTTGTGGGCATTTGTTAGAACTAAAATGTTTCTATATTGTAAGAGGTCGTTATCGGTGTACTCTACAGGGTGTTCCTCAGTCAGGAGATTTAGGAGGTCATCTGTTAACTTAAACTCTTTCTCACTAATAATTAGAGTATTTCCTTTAAAAACAGCTGGCACATTTCCAAGAAACCAACTAGAGCACACCTCCCGAAAACCAAACACGTTTTTATTTGACATTTCCATCAACTTTAAAGTTATTTTGCTGATAGCCATCTTATCTCTTTAACATCTAACTTGATAATGAAGCTTTCTTAGTGATAGTAGGATATTTATTAACACGTAATGGCGTCGTAAAATAGACGTAACATAGACGTAACATAGACGTAACATAGACGTAACAGAGACGTAACATAGACGTAACAGAGACGTAACATAAACGTAAAATGGTATATGGCCTGTTTTTACCTGGTTTTCACCTATGGTTTTAGCTGTTTTAGCTGGTTTTTACCTGTTTTTAGCTGTTTTTAGGAAGAGTCCTTTCTATCAGTTAAAAAAATAGAATATTTCTTAACGAGGGAGAAAACACAATTTACACTCGTGTGGCATGATGCCACACGAGTGTGGCGTTCGATCATGCCTCGCCTTCGGCTCGGGATGATGCCACACGAGTGTGGCATCATCTCTCGCCTTCGGCTCGGGATGATGCTACACTAGTGTAAATTGTGTTTTCTCCCTCGTTAAGAAATATTCTATTTTTTTAACTGATAGAAAGGACTCTTCCTAAAAACAGCTAAAAACAGGTAAAAACCAGCTAAAACAGCTAAAACCAGCTGAAAACCAGGTAAAAACAGGCCATATACCATTTTACGTTTATGTTACGTCTCTGTTACGTCTATGTTACGTCTCTGTTACGTCTATGTTACGTCTATGTTACGTCTGTGTTACGTCTATTTTACGACGCCATTACGTGTTAATAAATATCCTACTATCACTAAGAAAGCTTCATTATCAAGTTAGATGTTAAAGAGATAAGATGGCTATCAGCAAAATAACTTTAAAGTTGATGGAAATGTCAAATAAAAACGTGTTTGGTTTTCGGGAGGTGTGCTCTAGTTGGTTTCTTGGAAATGTGCCAGCTGTTTTTAAAGGAAATACTCTAATTATTAGTGAGAAAGAGTTTAAGTTAACAGATGACCTCCTAAATCTCCTGACTGAGGAACACCCTGTAGAGTACACCGATAACGACCTCTTACAATATAGAAACATTTTAGTTCTAACAAATGCCCACAAAAGAAACTTTAAACGGTGTGAACGCATTAGTTCATCGTCTGGTTGGAAGTATGTACATATTATTAAAAAGCTATTTCCTCCCCGAAGCACTTATAAAGAATTGAATAATATAGTGGCTAAAAAGAAAAATACGAAATATTTAAAATTTTTAAAATTTCAAAACGAAATCCAAAGGAGAAAATTAATCGAAGACACTAGCGATGGGAACTACGAAGTAGAAAAATGGGGAGGAGGGCTTCAGGAAGTTAGACGGAGAGTCCTATCCTAGAGTATACAGATGTCAATGACATGATAGACCAATTTCGATGTTTGGAAGAGAATAATACGGATGGCATTAATACACCCAAAATTATGAGTATTTTAAGAGAACTGGAGCAACTTGGAATTGAGTTTTATTAATAGTTTTAGTTGTGAATTCAATAATGTTTTTACTAGGTAAGATGTACACTGATTGGTTAAATAAAGATAGTAACACAAGTTGTCATTATATTATTCTGGGATGCATCAAGTTAAAGAACAAAGTTTTAATCCACCTTTTCGAGCTGCTACAATTAAGTGTACCGATCTAAGATCAAATTTATTAAAAATAGCTTCAAAGGATGTTTCATTTCTTAGCGTCAAAGTGTACTGGATTAATACTTTTTTGGTGTTGTCGACATAAACGTTCAGATTCACTAGGAAAGTTTAGATTTAGTATTGGTTTAAAGTAAGGTGTTCTAGTTGACCAGTTATGCGTTGCCAGGATTTTGTTCAGTCGAAAACTACCATCAAGAGCAAGATTTTTGAAAGATATCGGTCTTAGAAAAAGCTCAAAAATGCATTATTTATTCCACATCAAAATATTGTCTTTTCACAAATAAAGGTGAAACACTTGGCTTTTTTATCTGAGACAGTCCACGAAAACTTCAAGCCTAAGTACTAATGTGTCGTGGGAGTCTGAAGAGAGAAGGAAAATGTGATCTATTGACACAGGATTTAAAGGATTGAAGATTGGGATGGGGCAGGGAAAAACGTCTGCAGACAATTTTGATCCATAATCTGGAGGTCCTTGCATACGTAACACGCCTTTTGTTGTTCTATTATAAACAATTAAGGATGATAATTATAGCGGTGAGGTCTTCAAAGCAAAATCCGTGCAAGTATCGATAGAAAATAAATAAGAGAGTTTCCTTGGGAGGACTGAGTTAATGATAAGTCGAATGGCTCTCATTTGGAGGTATTAGTTGGGAAACATAAAGAGTGTGTAATTAGGCATGGAAGAAATAGTTTTCTGGCTCGGAAGAGAAAAACCAAGCTTTTAGCTGGCGATGTGGCTGATAAATCTAATTTAAATTTGGTATAGGTAATAAACAATATTATAAAGATAAATTGGAAAAATCTGAAACCAAATTCAGAAAAAATAGACATTTTATACCTTTTTGTACATTCTTTTTTATACGTTAGAACTATGTAATGTTTGAAACAAATGGTAAAACGGCAGCTTGTATGCAAGAAGTAGCATAGGGAGAGAGCGAGAAAGTAACATAAGAAAGAGAGGTGGTAGGGAGGTATGTATCATAAGAGAGAGGAGAGAGCTAGTAAAAGCGAGAGAGAGGTATCATAGGAGAGGAGAGCTAGTAAAAGAGAGGTAGCATAAGAGAGAGGAGTGGTAGCATAAGAGAGAGGAGTGGTAGGGACAGGTGGCATAAGAGAGAGGTAGCATAAGAGAGAGGTAGCATAAGAGAGAGGTGGCATAGGAGAGGTAGTAAAAAGGAGAGAGAAATCCGAATACATTCGAAAATATTCATTAAAACCAGTCATGGAACTTGATGAAAATCCATCGTTACAAGAAGGAGAAGCTCATTGTTTTTATCATTCTAAATGTGCACTTACTAACGTATACAATTTATATAATAATTATTTAATGATTGAATAAAACACATAAATGAAATAAAGTTTTTTATTTGATATAAATTAGGTTTCAAATATTTCTTCAATGATGTCTTGTGGAATAAACTGTTTTACTTCACCCAAATGCTCCTCAAATCCCATTTCCTTTATGGTTTGCAGAAAAGACTTTAAATCAGAAGTATGTAAATATATGTTACAGGCTTCTGCAGCTTTTTCATACTTTCTTTCCATATCCATGCATTCATCATATGTATAAAATCTTTCGAATCCATACTCGGCTTCATGGGCAGCATCAAATTTTAAGTTACTAAAGTCATGTGATAGATTCTCTATAGCGCTTGTTAGGTTATATGCTACTCGTTGAGATGTATATGCTAACCACATCTTGTATGAGTATGTGAGACTTAAAATAAGTTCAGAGCTTTAAATAATAATTTAGGATAGGAGGTGGGAGGAATAGGAGGTGGGAGGAATAAAAAGGAAAAATATATTTTAAAATTTTATTTTTCAATACAAGTCTTTACAAATTCACTACATGCGAACGTTTCTACATCCTCCACAACGCAATCAGAATAAACGTTTAATAATTCTAAAACACTACAAACATTTAAACTATTTTCCATATGTGTGACACTTAAAGTAAGTTCAGAGCTTTAAAAATTAATTTAGGAGGTGGGCGGAATAAAAAGAAAAATATACCTATACATTTTTATTTTCAATACAACTTTTTACAAATTCATTACATACGAATGTTTCTACATCCTCCAGAACACAATCTGAGTAAAAGTTTAATAATTCTAAAACACAGCAAACATTTAAACTATTTTCCATAGGTGAAATAACATCATATACATTTTTTAACAAATCGCCATTTTTCATAGAGATTCCACTAACTAAAATATTGTAATATTTGGAAAATTCCTGGTTTTTTAAGATATCAACACGATATTTGATTAAATTTGCCAAGTTCACTAATTCATTTATGGTATCACCAGCAAGGAATACTTCATTACCTCCATCTTGTGTAATCTTAATTATTCTTGCATCACCAATAAACACAAAGTGAATCTCATAACCATTTCCCTTCATGGGTTGCCACCCGGTGCTGTTGGAATAAATGAAACTTAACATAATTCCTTGATTATTAAGGAAGGAAATCCATTGATCTTCATTAAAAATCACATTTTGATTATATTTGTAGCCACAGATTTTAACAACAGGAATATATTTTCTCTCTAAGGAAAATCCAATGCTGACCCATTTGGATTTGGATTTGTTTATGTAGTAGATGGTTTCATTGATGAGAGCTGCATTGCGCTTCTTACTAAACTCTTGTTGGCTTGTTGGTTGATACATTTTCAGATGCTTGATTGAAATAATGGTTGTAGAACTGTGGGTGAGTGCTTAAATAAGCAAGCGTGGTAGTGGGGATAATGAGCGAGGTAGTGGGTAGTAGTAAGAGTGGTGTGGGGATTTAAACACTAATCTTATAGATTTAAACATCATTTAGCGACTAACCATGAATGAGTGTAAGACAGAACTTTTTATCGACAAGGATATAACAGTTCCTTTGGATACATTCCAAAAGAATTAGCGATTTATGATGGTATTCGTTGCTCAAATTATCTGTTTAAATCACCATTTCAAAAAAATATGTTATCTGCTCTCGATCTCAAAATGGTTAAATGGGGCGAAGAGTATCATGGACTAAAATGGGAATTTGGAAATATAGAACTTAATGAAATTGATAATATTTTAAAGCATGTGTTAGAAGTTTACCAATCGCCCAAAATTTACGTGAAAGGGAATGAAAAAATCAACTTCTTAAAAAAGTTTTTGGATGAAGATTTCATATACGCTATTCCCATTGCCCAAGAACCAAAATTAAGTAAATTTAAGAAAATTCCAGAATGTTATTTTCACAAAAATGTGAATCCATGGCATTGTGCATTAGCAAACGTAAAATTGTTATATAATTATAGGTATTGTTATGAATAAAAACCATTATTATATATATGTTTTTATTATTATTGAATTTTATTTATAATACAAATATACTTTGAATAATATATATATCCTATTGAACATAAAAACACTACTAACAATATACTTAATAATACTAGACACACATTTGAATTACATTCTTCTATACAAGATTTTCTATACAACTGATTCCATTCCTGTGTCACTATTGAAGTTTTATTGAAATAATATAATCTTAACTTATACTGTACAATGGTAGATATGTTTTTTATTATTGAATTTTATTTATAATACAAATATACTTTGAATAATATATATCCTATTGAACATAGAAACACTACTAACAATATACTTAATAATACTACACACTCATTTGAATTACATTCTGCTATACAAGATTTTCTATACAACTGATTCCATTCCTGTGTCACTATTGAAGTTTTATTGAAATAATATAATCTTAACTTATACTGTACAATGGTAGAATCATTTATAATATTATCATCTATTTTGTGGGTAAATAAACCATTATTTATATTCATTCTTTTCCATGTTGAAGGCCAACTATCATTATTTACATTATTAACAGATAGACAAATAAATGCTTCTCGAACATTATGATCAACTTGTATGAACAAAGTATTGTTAACGAATGCTGATAGAAATAGAACTCCTACTGGTAGCAGAGCCATTTTCAAAATAAAATATTTTTCCAGGGTTCTTATGTTTTATATTCGTCACGAACTAAATCTTTTAGAATATCAATTACATTATTAACTTGATCATCATCAGTCTTGGATTTCTCTTCCAAAATACTTATATGTTTGTGTCCCCAAGCTATGAAGCTCTAAATTGGATTAAATTTATTTATATTAAGCTCCAAATGTAATATTTTTTCCAACGCCCAACCTGAACCATTCTCCGCAAATATTGACATCTTTTCTTTTATTTCAGACAAAAATTTCTTGTAAATATCAGATAAATCTGTTGTTGAAGTTATGACCTTATTTTTCGTATTAAACGATTTAGTTTCGATTGTCTCTTTTATTTGTAAGAGATATTGTCCAAACAGTTCTACATTAATCTTAACACTTATATGATTAACTAACTCTTCGGAAAGTAAACTTACAAACTTTTGTTGTACTTCATCAAAAAACTCTTCAATGTCCACGTACTTTTTCGATGGAAGCAGCATGTAAGACACAATCCTGTTTTTAAACGCGGAAGTTAAAATTTTTACATTATCGTCACTTTTAAGTGCACTTTTATGTAGGTTTGACCGTAAATGCGCAGCAAGTTTATTTTTCACATACCAAGTATCACAATCTTTACATCGTGATAAAGTAAGTTTAGGTATTGGAGGTCTGTCTTCTATTTTAGCTTTTTTCATGGATACATCACATACCTGGGTATTAGCCTTTCTTTTTTTGCGAGAACGAGATGGCCTCATGGTGCACGATTCTTTTTTATGTCTATACACGTTCGATTGATGAATAAAACTCTTGTTGCATTCACTGCACTGATACATCTTGAGAACTGAACAAAAAAGCAGAAAAGGTTGATATTTATTCAACAGTTCTTGGGATATTTTTAAGTGCTCTCACAACACTTTGCACAATACTGTTTTTGCAAACTAAACAATTAATATAATATCAACGCTAACTAACCGCTGAGGATATATATCTAACAAGGAGAAAGCACAACTGTCGAGCTCAAGGTGCGACTGCAGAATGGGAAGCGCAAAGAGAATATAAAGAGAATCCGTGTGGGCATGCCCATGCGCATCCGTATTGCGCAGATGTAAAGGAGTGGGGAGAGGAGTGGGGAGAGGAGTGGGGGGAGTTTTTAAAGTTCATTTGGAAGCTCCTGTGGAGCTGGATTTGATATAAGAGTGGTAGGATTTGGTAGCTCCTTTGGAAGCTCCTGAGAGGAGAGAGGAGAGGGGAGAGGGGAGAGGAGTGGGGGGAGTTTTTAAAGTTCATTTGGAAGCTCCTGTGGAGCTGGATTTGATATAAGAGTGGTAGGATTTGGTAGCTCCTTTGGTAGCTCCTTTGGAAGCTCCTGAGAGGAGAGAGGAGAGGGGAGAGGGTATTTTTTTTTTTTGAGCCGCTTTTTTTTTTTGTTTTTTTTTTTTTTTTTTTGAGCCGCCGTTTTTTTTTTTTTTTTTTTTTTGAGCCGCCATTTTTTTTTTTTTTTTGAGCCGCCATTTTTTTTTTTTTTTTTTTTTGAGCCGCCATTTTTTTATATGCGCAGTAGACCAAAATGCGTACCACGCGCACACCGAGCGTGCTAGACATGCGCACGGAGTGTTAGGAGATGTACTTTGGTGTGTACATTCCAACCCACCCACTTTTAAGAATTTGTTGTTTTGGGCGGGTCTACCGCTCTACATATGGGGTCTGTATTGACCTGTGTATTGTTCGAATTAGTACAACACTTGCGTTTTAACCGCACTTACCCTTTTAAGTAACGCGCTGTAATACGATGAAATGAGTGAAGCTTTGTGTAATGATGTTTAACGATTTTGAGTGGGGGGGATTTGGTGGTGGTGGGATGCTGTAAATCCATGGATTAATGAATAATACTTCTAATTATTTGTTTGACATTTATAAAACATATATTAAAATACAGGTTTATTTTTGAACAAAAATAACAGTGAGTTTATCTACATTAGTCTACTTTATGTTTCTATAGCACACGAAACATGATTTCTGGGATACAGGAGGACCATCGAATTGTGTGCTCCAGTCAGGACGATTATAATGAAAAAAACATGGCAATTTAATTTGAAGATCATAAACATTACATTTGCTGTTGGACAAGACATAGTTTTTTGCTTCCAATTCTTGAACTTTCTTTCTCTGTTCAGTTCGAAACTTTTTTTAGCACTCTTAGATAGATTAGGTGGAGGTTTTCGTAAAATTAAATTATTTTGTATGTAGTCTTGTGGATTATAGCTTTCGCAATGTTCTGTGTCCCATGAATAATCAATAGGGACTGCTACAGACATCGTTGTGAATTGTGTTAAATACTGCAAATATTGAGAATTAAAGTGGTGTGGGGGATAGGAGGAATGGATTTGATATACGAGTGGTAGGATTTGGTAGTGTGAAGAGTGCGTGTTGTGGAATGGTTTTAAGCTCCTGAGAGGAGAGGGGAGAGGAGAGGGGAGAGGAGAGGGGAGCGGAGAGGGGAGAGGAGTGGTGTGAAGAGTGGGGGGATTTTGGTGGGGTGAAGAGTGGGGGGAATTTTGGTAGTGTGAAGAGTGGGGGGAATTTTTGGATATATATCCTGTTTGGTAGTGTGAAGAGTGGGGGGATTTTGGTAGTGTGAAGAGTGGGGGGAATTTTTGGATATATATCCTGTTTGGTAGTGTGAAGAGTGGGGGGATTTCCTGGAATTGAATGCAGTATATCCATATATAACCATGTAAAATGGATATATATCCATGGATATATATCCATGGATTGGATAGATCTAGAACGCACACAAACACTCTACTCATGCTCGCAGAATTTTTTTTCTGTCAGGTAATTTTGAAACCGTTAATGGACAAATGGACTGACAAATAAACAAAATATGTAAAAAATAATAAGTAACAGCGAAAGAAAACATTTAAAAATAAGTAAAAATTAAAAATAATATGTGTTTAAAAAATTCTTTGGCATCTGGAAATGAGAATACTCGTGTATTGCTTCCCCCGACCCTTCTTTCTAGATAAATAAGAAATATTGCTTGTTCAAGCACACGAAATTAAAGCAATGTGGGTTAGAAAAATACGGGTAACTACAGTAAGAAAATAAGAATGTATGTTGACCAAAGTCCTTGGCCTTATTCATGTTTGCTTTTAGCCCTTATTTACTTTTCCCTGCTCGCCTTATTCAGTTTTAACGCTGTCTAAATGAAAAGTAGGTGACACGGGTGATGGTCCAACTTCCGGTTTAATTAACTTGGAAAAGAAAAGTTACTAGATCACATCGGTGCACTTTATGTACACTTTTTGCTGGGTTTCTTATTTTCCCACTTTTCAAAGTTTTATTTATTTTGACAGTTTTAAAGTAGGTCGCAAATTGTTATTTTAAAGAGCAAAAAGCACACTCCATATGTTTTTATTGGGGATAAAACTGGTTGGATTGAAAAATTTCCGGGTTGTAAGTTGACAGATAGAGAAACTTTTTACTGTTTATTTGATTATGGGGCGTTGAACTCAAGTCATCAGAGGCACACGTTTTTTTTAGAACGAAGAGCAAAGAAATTAAAAATGTGGTAATAAATTAGCAATAAAATAGCCAAAAATTATGACATAAGAAAAATTTTGAAAGGGCGTTGCGTCTCTGCTAGCTTAATTGACATAAATTACAGTATAACGTAAAAAATTATGCATTATTAATGTAGTCAAATTAATTTCATCTCCAAAAAATTTAGGGAAGCTGTGCTTCCCCGGCTTGGGACCTGTAGGTTTTATTGACTCAATAAGGCCTGATTTTATAAGTTTATGTTTGCCGTTTATTGACTTACAACAGCTGCAGTTTATTTTCAATACAACTGCAGGAGCAAATACGATATACAATTCAATATAAATTCACACTATCCAGTATTGCTGATGAAATATCCTAGTCCCCCGATGCACGGACATGAGTAACTTGCCCCTTAGAGACCGAAAATAAATTCCTGTACATGTGCAATGTAAATATACACTAGGGAACAGTTTGGATACCAGCTCAGGCGAATTTATTGAATTTATGGAAACTCTAAATTTTGCTCATGGGCGAAGGAACCCTTTAAAAATTGGTTACTTTGACAAAAGGAAAATCCACCGACGTAAAAAAAACATTAAAAACCGGTTCACAATTACATAAAACAAACTAATTGAAGACATGTGAATAACGGTGTCATGTCTCATTTTTTCACAAATAACCATACATTTAAATATTCAGTGACGTATGACAAGCAACTGATACCAGTGTGTAGAGATGCAATTTGCTCTCTATATTATGGAATTGGTCGAAAAAAAAAATAGAAACCACACAGAAACTATTAAATCTTGGCCAGTCAGTCTCTTCGCACGATAGGAGAGGACGTCACAAAAATCGATCGCATAAGATAAGCGACGATGTTGTGAACCGCATTGTGAGTCACATTAATTAGTTTCCTGCAGAAGAATCGCATTGTTCTAGGAACAAAAACCATAACAAAAAATATCTTTCACCTTTACTAAACGTAACGTACCAGCTTATATACCAGTGTAGTGTAAAGAAAACAAATTGGACGATCAATAAATTATTAAGGTGTCTTTCTTTAGACATATTTTTGAAACAAAATTCAATTTGTCTTTTGCCCACCCACAAAGTAATACGTGCAGTGTATGCGACGCTGGAAAAATTCGTCAGAACATCGAGATAACTGGGAATTTGATTTCCATTCCCAAAAAGTAGACCGACAAATACCATCCCTTGACAGGAAAACTTGTTATATCACAATGGACTTACAACAGACGATGCCACTGCCGAAATTGTCTACATCAAAGTCGTTTTATTTGAGGCAAATGTGGCTCTACAACTTTGGCATTCACTGCATCACTCACTAAGGTCCCAAGTCATACTTTTTTACATGGACAGAAGACATTGCGAATAGAGGCAGTAATGAAATTGGAAGTTGACTGCTGAGATTTTGCAAATTACTTAAAGAATATCATCCAGAAATTCAACTTTAATAATTTGGTCTGATTCCTGTGGAGGCCAAAACAAGAACTTTTTTATTCTTTGCCTTCACCAATATTTAATTCTAAATAAATTTTTTAAAATAGTTGACCACAAATTACCCGAGATGGATCATAGCTACCTTGACTCAGATCGAGACTTCGAAATGATTAAAAAAGTGCTTAGAAAACACCAGAGATTTTTATTCCAGACCATTATCGAAAAATCATAACATCCGCAAGTACTAAAAATAGTTTTTGCCTAAACATGGAACATTATTTGTTTTTAACTTTGAGGAGCTTCCAGCCAGACTTCATCTAAGTATATAAAAAGGTTAATAACAACAATAACGAAAAAGTTAATCTACGAGACAGCGTCAAATGGATTAGAGTTTCGCATTTTGGATTTTATTCATACAAAACTAGTCTAGATTCTTAAATACCTACCCCATTTTTACAAGTCGATTTACGCAAAAAAAGTGCAAGAGAAGTTCAAGCTTGCGAAACTAGTGTGTTACCTAAATGTGGGGGTCTGACAGTGGAAAAGATGTCCAACTTAAGGGAGCAACTAAAGTTTATTGATGCTGACTATATAGATGGTTCTATGAAGAGATTTTATACGAAAGAATATAGAGAATGCCAAGAAAAAAAAGGAAATCAGTTTAGCTTTTTGTTACTTTTGTATATACTTAATTCCTACTTCTGTAAACTTTTTGGGACCTGTTTATGATTTCCCAATTACTAGTAAAGTTTTCTTATTTTTCTGGGTGCTGACTACTTCCATTTTGAAATAAATATTTGATTTGAAAGCTACTTGACTCCTTTATTCACGATGAAGCGTGGCACATTTTGCGTTTAGAGATGATGAATAAAGGTGTTACGTACACAAAAATCTAGTTCTACAAATCATAGGTATTTTTCTTAAATATTAGAGTACATGAGGGAAAATAACTTAGGTACACTTACCTAATTTCTGTCGAATCCTTCATTGCATTTAAAAACAAAATAAAAAAGTTCCAACTGAAAACGCGTTTATCTAATTTACTAGAAACTTTCAAAATGTGACATAACACATTTATCCACTTGTTTTTATGCATGGGCACCGCCAGAGAGGGACAGCTCCCCCCTCACCTGGCTGCTAACATTTGATCTGTTTGGTCTAAATGCCCCCCACAGACTACGATGTTTTTCATCCGTTCGCATCGCTGCGATTCGAATCGGCGTGCCAAACTGATAGTGTATGGCCGAAAACGGTCGTGCCGAACCGTCCGTTCTCATATCTGTCCCATATTGAATTTCAACACGACGGTTCAAATCGCCGATACGAACGGATGAAAAACATCGTAGTCTGTGGGGGGCTTAAAAATATCCAGAAACAACATTTTCAAGAAATGTATGCACTTTCCTAAAATCCTCCTCTAATTTAATAATAATAATAATAATAATAATAAAGTTTATTTAAATTAATTACAATTTAAACATGATTTCACATATTGTATATTATAAATAAACTTGCTAAAACCCCCGAAGACGTACTTGTTGGTCATTCTTGCAAAACCGGTAACATTGTATTGCTTTTGTGGCCAGTAAAAACTGTTCCTCCAATTAAAGCTGTTCTCCCAAAGATACTTACTAATTATTCAATATAATTTGGTAAATTGTGCAGTTGTGCATACAGTTCAACTACATTATATCTAAATTAAGTTTAACATAGACCAAAATAATAACTATTATTGTTTTTTTTTAGGTTGTGCTAGCTCTAATTTGGCTGTATGAATATTTATTATCAACACGGAAAGGGTGTAACGGGCTTAACAAAAAATAATATAGTTTTAATACATGTATTAAATTATAATTTATGCAAATCTGTACTGAAGGATATTATAGTACACTTTTCTTAGATCTTGCAATATGGTGGCCAAGTCACTTATGGCACCCTGTTGACGTATGGTATTAGTTTAGAGGTTGGCTAACAAACAGGACCAGACTTGTACTCACCGTTCAACTTAAATAATAAACAGCAAGAAAATCTAGTCTCTGAAATCTATACAGTCCAAAAGTAAACTGTTTAAAACACACACTATACAAAAAACACTCACAGAAACAACAAACACAAAACACCAAAATCTAACGAAAATATAAAACGCGACCTGTCGTGTCAGCATGATACGGCCCACTACTCACTACTACTGATCTAGGCACTTCTCGAAGGAACCAATATCAGCTGTTGTTGTCTTCTGTGATTGTCAAATGTCGAAACGCTGAGTTTTATCATAAATTGAACTCAAGTGTGACTGAAAACCATAAACATTAAACAATATGTTCAAGATCAGAAATGCAAAAAATCTTCAATTAATTGGGGTGCCAAAAACTTTATTCAGTTCAACTCCTCCAAAACCCAGTCTTGCTTTCCTTTCACGCAAAAATCCGGCAACATTTACCCAATCCACATGAATGTCCAAGCCCTACAGAACAAAGGTCTTGTTGGAATCGCTTTCAAACATGATCTCAGCTGGCGCAAATACATTACTTTAATAGCCACATCGGCCGCTAAAAAGCTCGGTTTTCTCTTTTAAGCCAGAACATTCTTTTCCTTTTCATACTTACACACTCTCTATGTTTCTCAAATAAAAACTAAAATAGAGTACTGTTTCCACATTTGGGGAGCGGCATCACCCTTGACACTTACCATACTTGATTCTATCAAAAAAAGCCATCGACTCATTAGTGGCCCACTCGTCACAAGAAAACTCCCTTCTCTAGCTCGTCGCTGCGCTGTTCCACCGGTACTTCCACGGATTACGCTCTGAAGAACTAGCCACTATAATTCCACCCTTAACTGTTCGTAACAGAACAACAAGAGGAGCGTTACGTTTACTGTCCACCTACAAAAGTCTAGAACATCCCACTTCTCTCGCTTATTCATACCTAGGGTATCTAGATTATGGAACAAATTGCCTGCAGATGTTTTCCCTTCCCCTCCCAACCTCCAATCCTTTAAATCCCGTGTTAACAGATTGCATTTCCCTCCTCTTTAGACGCCCACGGTACGTTAGTACTTAAGTTTGAAGTCAACATGGGCTGTCTCAGACAAAAAAAAATTAAATCATAATAATTATTCCTTGATTCTATTTTTATTTTTATTTATTAGTTAGCTAGTTATTTAGAATTTTTAGGTTTCATTGACAACCAGTCCAAAAATTAGGCCTCGAAATGTCAGAAAATATTTTTCTTTTTTGGTCAAATTGGGTTTTAGACAGAATAAATCGCACAATATACTCGTAAATGGATTAGGGTCCGGCAACCTTTTTATAATTAAAAATCACTGGCAGATACGAGAAAGATTTATGTGTATAGTTTGTTTTATTTCTGTTACTTTTAAAAGTTCGGAATTTTATTATTAATGGTGGTGGATGGTCACTCGTCTAACTTCCGTCCTGGCACCAACCCTATTTCGTCTTCACATTAATGACCTGCTCTCTTCAACTACCAGTCCCATCCACAGTTACGCTGACGATAGTACTTTTCCGTCCAACATTCATTTTTCCAGAATCGAATCAAGAGCCGGATAATAGAGACGGCGATCTATGCACCTATCCCTTTCCCGAGATCTTCAATTAATCTTAGACTGGGATGCCAAAACCACTGTTCAGTTCAACGCCTCCAAAACCCAGTCTTGCTCCCTGCCACGCAAAAAATCCGGCAACACTTATCCCATCCACAGTGGCCAAGCCCAACAGAACAAAGAAACATCCGAATTTGTTGGCATTTCTTTCGAATATAATCTCAGCTGGCATAAACCCATTACTTCAGCAGCCACATCAGCAGCTAAAAAGCTTGGTTTTATCTTTCGAGCCAGAAAATACTTCTTTTCTTCCAACTTACACACTTTCAATGTTTCTCAAATAAGAGCTAACCTAGAGTACTGTTCCCACAGCTGGGGAGCGGCATCACCTTCGACACTTAATATCATTGATTCTATCCAAAGGAGAGCCATTTGACTTATCAATGACCCAGTCCTCACAAAAAACTGCCTTCTCTCGCTCATCTCAGCGGTGTGGGGATCCGTCCCTTTTCTATCAATATTTCCACGGATTTTGCTCGGAAGAACTAACCGGTATTATTCCCCCCTTGGCTGCTCCTAAAAGAAAAACAAGAGGCGTATTACGTATGCATCCCTTTATTGTCTAGCTACAAAAACCCAGAACATCCCACTTGTCCCGCTCATTCGTACCTAGGGTCTTCAGGTTGTAGAACAAATTGCCAGCAGATGTTTCCCTTTCCCTCCCTATCTTTAATCCTTTAAATCCCGTGTCAATAGACTACATTTCCCTTCTCTCCAGACGCTCACGGTACGTTAATTAACTGTTGATTAACAATCGAGTGTCGTAATATCCACTAATAGATATTTTAATTTTTATTATATATACATGATTTAGACGGTTTTTAAGATGGTAATATTCAAAACCGACAGCTTTGACATGTTGACCAGCTGTAGTGTCTTAACAGTGTCACTTAGAATGAAACCGCTTGCATTTTCTGTTTTTTCATTCTCTCGGTATCTGATGTCTTGTTTTACCGAAACGGTTCTGGATCCAGTTTCGGATCCGGACCTGTTTCGGAAACTGTTTACCAACATTCTCGTTAAGAGCTGCTTTGACCACCTTACCCCTAGAGCAACTTCCTCGTTTTATGTAAATGGGAAAATACCATGCGTGACGCATCGTTTAGAATGTTTTTTAATAGGGACATCGGTTGTATGATATTTTTTGAAAATTACATTTAAGTATGGATACATAGGTAAACATTTATAAATATGGAGTACCTATTAATTTTCAATTTTTACTGTTAATCTGGACCTGCAACTAAAATAAAAATATTTTTTCGTGAATTATTATTAAAAATTGACCAGTGTAAATGGTAATTTCAAAAACTTAAAACAAAATATTTTTCATATTTCTGGCGCCCAAGATGAGTCAATTTTTTTTAACATTATTTTTATTTTCAAAAGGTAAATAACTATAATTTATTACTATAGGGTAAAGTTTCTGTTTAGGTTTGTAAATTTTAAGCTAAAAGTGTTTGTCTTTTATCATTTAGAAAAGATTTTATTTTACAGGTTTTCATACAAAATTCGAAACTTGCGAAACGTGATCCTATTGGTTGTGACGTCACATGAAATGTAATTTAAAGTGCTATTATGGCTGATGTACTGTAAATTCGAGTGTTAATCTATTTCCTTAATTATTTCCCGAAAACGTTTGGGATACTTTTCAATAAATTTTCGTCAATTTCTTCTTCTTTAATGCCGCCAAAACGACTCATTTTGATAAGTTTTGTACAAAAAGATTGGAAAACCCCTTTGTTTGTTTAAAGTCAATCCTAGCAACAAAGCTATTGATTTTTGAATGGACAGATTAATCACAAAAAAACTTCATGTTACACTGTTTTATTGCGTCCTCTTCAAATAACCTTACAGGTACAGGAATAATTATTAAAAAGGAAAGATTCAGCGCGACAGCGCCTTACTCTGGCCTTACGTACAAAACTCTCGTTTCGAAGAAAATCAAATCTCAAGGATTTATAAACAGTTGGCTATTGTAGTCAAATCAGTAATAGATTTATTTTTTGTTATCAGGGTCGGAAACTCAACAAAAGCAACTAGAATACTCAAAAAAATCATTTTGACTATGAATGTTTTAAATTTTTTATGTTGTTAAAATTACATTTACTGGTCATGAAGGTTGTCATGAGAATGTGGAATTTCTTCTGTAATTTCCTAATTTTCCACTTATTAATTCATTACCTGTTACATTGTTACACACTGCCTAAGTGAAATAAATATTCGTAGTAATTTTCTTCAAAATAACATGTTATAGTTTATAATGACTTGCATGAACCATTTATGTTATAACAATTCATGAATATTCATTTTGCATTCGTATTCCCTATTACAATAATATTTGTTTCATATTAACACTTATTTTTAATAAAATTTCTCGATGTAAGAAAGATACTCCGATAAACAAACCACAAGTAGTGTTAAAGATTTAAGTAAATAAACATACCCATAATATGAATAATAGTTAAGTAATAATAATCGTTCGATCGTTAAACTCCATAGAATAGGAAATAACGTATTAATCAATTTTTGTTAGTGTTGTTGCTAGTTTCTTGCATTACATCTCTGAAAGTAGGGAACAATGAATTTTTTAATGACTTTGCTTTATAAAAATGAGAGCTTAAATGCTGTTTAATGAGCCTTAGGCAAAATTCAGACAGAGATGTGTACGCGGTTCAAGTTTGCTTCATTATTCTTGGATTGACGTAAATACGACGGTTTTTGACTCTGAATCATTCTGAAATCGTGATACTTCACGATCTTATGCAAAATCTCACGACTTCACGATAAGTGCTTTGCATCTCACTATTTCCTCATAACCAGGAAAAATACACGAAATGGGAGAAATTTTTGCGTTTACTTGCCCTTGTATCACAGGCAATATGACAGATTGACTTAATGTATTGGACGATTGGACCCAAGCGCTAGATAGCTTGTTTCTAGGGGGGTGCTAGGCGGGATGGCCTGCTCCTTTACCTTATTAAGACATGAAGCAAAACTAGTAAGCATAATGTCAGGTATCTACTGATTAGATTTTTTAAAAATTTCAATTGATCACACATTCGCGAAAATTAAATACATAGAGTTTTCTGAAATAAAATAGATTTTCAAATATACGCTTTACTGAAAACAAAATCAAAAAGATCTTATGCGAAGGTGCGAATTCAGATAACTCCCCTTGAATTATTTTAAAGAAGATTTCGCACCCACTTCTTCTAACCACTCACAAGCTTTTATTTTGAATTGTTTCCATGGCAACGAGAAAAATTTTCGGAAATATTCATCCTGCTTGAGCGTCCGGCAAAATTACACTGGAAATTTTTCTGTCATTTTAAATGTCAAAATATTGACGCGGTAATCGGAGTGTGTAAAATTATAGTCATTTGTCGACGCAAAAAAACATATTATTTGGTACACAAATATAATAATAATTATCAAAAGTAAATGATGTTGCACCTACATTAGTATATTAAAGTTAATAAAAAACGGAAATATAGGATGATAGGATAGTGATTTATAATAGTTATTAATGATACTAGTTTGATATGAATACTATAATGAATCGCGGGTATAACGTTAGACAACAAAGTTCATATCGAACCCCAGAATACCTTATCTATAAGGTATTCTGGGATCGAACGTGTATCATTCAAAATTTAATCTACGACGCGACGGTTCCAATAGAGTTTATTCGCATAGATTCGATTTATCTTGAAATACCAGAAATGTTTTCATAAATTAAAATGCAAAATTATCAGGTGCTCATATTAGTCGATGTCATGGTAACCGCACTTGTTGATTGTTTCAATTTTGACTTTCCACCTGTCATCTGCTGGAATTAATTTAACCAATTGTTCAGAATTTGTAATTAATGTCTGCAATAAATAAATATACTTAACGAAATTTTTTATAATTACTTAATAATAACAAGTAAAAGTGGTTTTCTTTTTGTTTGTTTTTTATTTTAAAATTTGCGTGTTATGAATTCATAATGTCACTGAGTATTACTATGAAGGCCATAATGACATCCAAATGACAATGCTAAATATATCGTAATGACACTGTCGTAGATTAACGTTTTATTTAACTAAAGTTGAAAAATGTCATTTTATTTGAGTTAGAAATTTAGTATTTTAATATGCAAATTATAATCTTGTAGTGCCTCAGAATTATCAAAAGTAAATGATTTTCCACCGATAGTTAATAAAAGTTAATAAAAAATGAAAATATAAGATGTTTTTAAGTTATTTATAAAAGTTTTATTAAATTAAAGTTGGAAAGCGTCATTTTATTCCGCTAAGAAATTTGGTCCCTACTTTATTATCTTGTAATGCTTGGGAATGTTATTTTATTAATCAAAGAGCTGAACTGACGCGATGACAGGTAATGGACACTGACAGTTGTAAAAATTTTCTGTTGTTCATGGCTGACTAAGTTAGTTTCAGTTTTGCCATCCGTAATAACAAATTTTCAATTTTCTTAAAATACTTTTAAAATTTAATTAGGTGCGAAATTTTCTTACCGACAAAACAAAAATCACGTAAAATATCACCACATCGCATATTCCGACATGCCTGGAAACTACAAACAAAATTACGCCTTTGACATTCATCAGATTTCGCAATGAAGCAGACGACGCCCTGTGAAGCGACGTTGCCACTCTCACTCTAAATTTCGTCACCATGCAATGGAAATAAATTACTAAAATTTTTTATCACCAAAAATAATGGTATATTGGTGTATTTTATTAATCCTTAGGCTACTTTCAGACGGTTCGGTTTTTTGTCGTTGTCGTGTACGGCAACGATATCGTATATAATGGATATGCATTGTTTTAAATGCAAGCTTTCACAGCACACGATTTCAATCGGAGCCGTACACGTGGAAATACGAGCACATTTTTTTTTCCACGACACGATCGCTGCACGACAACGACAGAAAACCGTACCGTCTGAAAGTAGCCTTAGTCATATGCTTTAGCCTGTGGCATTTATGATTGTAGATAAGTAATTAAGCCAAAGTAATTGCGTTATTTTAGTCTAGAGTCTGCAAATCTGCAAATACTCTACATAAGTGAAAGCCTGGCAACAGCCGTTCCCAAAAAGTACGAAGGGGACCATATCGTTTGTCGGGTTATAAATAACTTGGGAATTCCCTATTGCTCTAAAATGAAAATAATGATCTTTATACTTGATTCGAAATCAATGGTTTGAACTCGTGCGAACCACTGCGCGACACCACCTGAGCTCACATCATTTCTGCAGAGTCACCCGACGAGCTAGCAGGCAGATCCATACAGGTAATTCTATTAATGAGCATACGACCGCACTCATTACAAATAATATTGGTATTCATTTAAGTCACATCTGTGAAATGGAAATACACATATTTAGGTCTTACTAATTTACATACCCCTTTTGTAATCGTTTATTCCTTTAATATCTTCATAACTGAATGAAATAACTATTACTTACTCTTCTAACTCACTCATAGTCAAAGAGGCTACTCAAACAAATACATATTACGGAAAAACTGCCGTAGCCTTGGAGAAAACCATTTGAATCGCAAATTTTCAACGTAATTTAACAAATACAGAAATTCCTACTTATACATAATAATATAACTTCTTAATGTAAATCGATCAAGGACAGCTGGGTTTCCCTGATGGCAAAAATACATAAATCTAGCATGGAATATTGCAAAACTAAGAAAAATACTCAGGCTAAATGAATCATCATTTTTTAACCAATCCGAGAATTTTAGCATTTTTATATATGGTTTACATTCATTGCATTGTGCAGATTATTCAGATCATGTCTGTAGAAATTTAGAAGAAAAATCTTGTCATTTTGAGACGATCGCGATGTCTGCCGTATGATTTTTTTTTTAAATTACATGTAATAATCTAATAATGAATAGTTGGGAGCTAAAGTACACTCGTGGACAAAAAAATCGTACCACTAATTTACAGTCTAAGTGCCAGTCCCTCAAGGAAGTTCACTAAGAAACGCAATAATTTTAATATTCCTTTAGAAATACCTGCCATTAAAATAGATACTTTTTTCTATAAATTATTATTGGAAGATGATCATAATTAACAGAAATACAATTAAAAAATTAAAAACCGTTTTGTGTTTAGCCCTACGTTGAGCGCCAAAACAATTGCTGATTCTTACAATTTTTTCTTTATCTTTTACTGCTGATCCAGATCATCTTTCAATAACAATTCATAGACGAAGTGTGCTTATTTCAAGTGCAAAGCTTTAAATGATACGTCACATATAATAAATTCCGTTAAAAACCCGAAACGGACGGGGGTGAGGGGTAACAACAACCCCCAATGCGAATAAAGCAAGACATACTTCATTTTGCAAATCTTTTCTCGTACTTCTACCTTTTTTATTTAGAATAATAACTTGTTTTCGTTTTATTTGACGATAGTTCTTATTGGAACACTCTTGTACTATACAATAATTCTAAAGTATGGCTACCGACTATTATGTTTATTTCATTTTATGTGCGTCTTTATACATTTATTTATTTATTTAGGTATTTATTTATTATCAACGGAAACTCTATTTTTACAATAAAAACAAACTAACAATATATGTTTTATTAAATCTTACACAAGATGACGGAAACAAAATAATACGACTTAGGCCTGAAACATACAAAATATAAAATACAAATACCTTAAAATACACAAAGCAAATCTTTTACCTACTTACTAAGTTATTACATGCTTTCTTAAGGCAGGGATAAGGCAGGCCAACACATTACGGTTGGCATTAAAACGTCTCTGAATTCTGGACATTGAAGGAGACTGAAGCCATGGCTAGAATGGTGAAAGAGAACTCGGAAAAAGTATGGTCCCTTATATGGTGAGTATGGCAAGGAGCATTAAAATCCAGAAGCCGGAGTAAATTTGGCGCGTCAACAAGACCGTTAACGAGTTTGCAGAGAAACAAGTTTCTGAAAATGCCTACGAACCTCCAATATATAGAAAATTCAACAATCTGCATCTTTTACTACAGCACAGGCCCGACAAGTTAAGACCAATCTTACGAGAATATGCCTTCAGAAACATATCCTGAACCCGCTCAATGTAACGTGAGTTTGATAATATGGTACTCAGACAATAAACCCATGTTCCAAACAAGGACGCACATACATACGTACGATATAGTGACCTCAAGATGTTAGTGGAGAGATCTCTGCAATGTCGCAGAATAAAACCCAGCCTCTGAAATGCTCTAGCGACTATCGTATTTATGCGTGATTATTGAAACTTAACTCTCTGTCAAAACAGACTCCCAGATCCTTTACTTGAGTTGGTCGTGTTAAAATATCAGCATTAATACCATAAATAAATTGACGGAAATTCTTGTTTCGAGAAAAAGTTATCACAGAGCATTTGGAAGCGTTTAAATGAAGACCATTATTATCTAAAGTCCCGCTAAGTCCTGATTATCATGTATTGTATAACTCCATAGATCTTGAGATCATGTGCAAACAGCAAATGAGAAGAATCAAGGAGACACTGATATCGTTAGTGAATAGTAAAAAGAGCAGAGGTCCGCAGTAGGAACCCTGGGGTACCCCTGATGGTACTTCAAATTGATTTGATAAATAATTACTAATCCTGACACACTGATACCTACAAGTCAAAAAACTTTGCAACCAACTTAGCATAGGATTCTTTAGCCATTAGCCTCAATTTTTCCAACAATGGGCCATGATCCACTCGATCAAAGGCCTTTGAATAGTCGAAATTAGTTTATCAAAATATCCCGACCTCTTGAAAATAAACTAGAAAGACAACATTTTGTATACACATGGGAGAAACTTTTAAAATGTCCAAAACTCAAAATACATCCACGCACTCATGAACTCATGAGCTTTTTATTCACCTATTCTTAATATTTTCTGACTCATCGACATATTAGTAATTTCTACATTATTTGTATACGATAATAATAAGGTTTTTGACCCAAATTGATACGCCCCCGCATAGTGTAGGTGTGTTAAAAAAACAACGCAAGTTTACATATATGTTTAAAAATAATAAAATTTTATTATACCATACCTAGTAATAGGCTGTGTAATTTCCGAGGTAATTTCTTTCCACAATAATCTAAGATTTGCAGTTTTCTTTAATTACTAGTAAAAAACAATAATAAAAGCATTGAGTGCCCATTACTATGTAAATAGCTATACTATTCCCTTTTTTACATTTTTGTTGCACATGTTTGTACTATAAAACACCGACGACTTTCTAGTGTAGATACGTAGCTTGGAAAATGTGAATGAAAAAAAAACGAAAAAAATTCTGAACAAACCTACAGGCTGTCCTATAACTAAAGGATCATAGAGCTACTGGAGATAGTAGATATCAAACTAGAGCGATTAAGTCATAAGTTTTTTTCGAAATGATCCTCGTTATAGAGATACAGGGTGTTAAAAGTGAACGTATTTTGGAAAATAAGCCATTATTGGAAAACGGTTCAACGTATCGAATTGAAAGTTGGTATTATTATATTTTTATAGGTGAGAAATAAGAATGTGTTCAAATTTTTAAGCTTCACAATAGAGGGCCCTATTTACATACAGTGGGTTTAATAAACCAATGATTTTTTTCTTACCTCTAACCTAAGGTATTTCAATTCAAATCCAAAGTAATTAAACTATTATTTTAATTAACACAATGCAATAAATTAGAAACAATGCAGTTAGAACAAGCAAGCTCACTTCAGTAGATGTTAAAAGTGGCCATTGTTTACCTTAATACATTGTATTAAACTTTTACCTAAGTTATGTCTCATTTTTGGAAAAGTTTCTTAATTGTTTTTAATCACATTGTAATGTTTAAACGGAAATATCTTGAAAACGGTTAGATATATCAAGATCGAGCAGGTATACCTTTTTAGCTTAAAAATAACCCTGCTTCTTTGAGAAATTTAGACTGAAATGTACCTAATATTACAGGTAAGAAAAAATCATAGGTTTATTAAATCCCGTGTATGTAACTAGCGCGGCAGATGGGCGGTGATCGCGCGACCGAGGTTTGCTCAGGTTAAGTAAGGGACTGATGGCACGGAACCTAATTGTACAAGTATAGCTTACACTCGACCGATTTTTCTAAAATAGGTAGATAGAGTTCTTGTCTCACATCTCAACAAGAATAAACTTTATAACAATAAAATTGCTAACATATTGATAGAATTAACAACATTGGCATCGGCACTGTTTAAATCCCTACATATTAACTTTGTTTTCTCTCATTTTAACTTTACGTTTATTACATCAAAATAACAATGTTATTTTTTAATTGCAACATAATCAGATAATCATCTTCTCGGTTTATTACTTACAAAGACTTAAGTTCCACATTTTCATCCTCGTCACTGCTCATTTTAGCACACTAAAAATATCTGGTCCAAGGAAATAAAAACTAAGTCACGCACAGGCACATTAAATATCAATTAATCACAGAAAATGTCCCAAAAAAAACCCACATTCGCCACATTATATCGATCAATGTATGTAAGTACAAAACCGACTGATTTGCGCTAGCAGCTAGCACACCTGATCACATTGTTTGTATATTATTTTTTGGTATTTGTCACTCACATGCTAAGATTCGTATCCTATCTTGGGATATATTCTTGTTTTAAATTTAATGTGATCTGAACACCATCGGGTTATATATCTATCCTTTTCGCTGACCGATATTTTATAATATACTGTTCGTCAGTTGAAGAAATGTGTTATTTACTATGTATAATGTTAGCAGAATTCACTGGTTTGCTCGTGTTTTGGTATTTCGAAGATAGAAATATGACTATAGCTGCTATAGTTAGGTACTCCAAAGATTCCCTAGTTTTGAAGTGGCCCGTAATTAGCTTACACGTGTTACTATGTTATATTATATTACATACTATATAATGCCGGGTCAACACACTGGGACCTATGTTGGCGCAAACTTTGGGACGTTGGATCATATTCGTCACTAGTTCGTTAATAAAAGAGGAGCCATACACTGGAAGTAATTAGAGCCAAACTCAGTTATTTCCGCGCAGAGCCAACGTCAACATGCCGGACATAAAATATACTGTGGCAGCGTTTGCTGTAATAATGAGTGCTTAATTATATTTTAACACTGCAAAAACAAAATAGACGTCCACGTAGAAGAAGATGGTGCGTCATAACAATTCATAGATAGAACATCAGAGTCTTTATAATAACTTTCTTGTTATAGAGTCTGTAGTAGGGTTGCCACCTGTCCTTTTCTGGGTAGGACTGTTCTTTTTTCTAGGAGTTTTGTCCTTTCATCTTTTTTTAGTTTAAAATGTCCTTCCCAAAACCCAAACTAATTTTCAGACTACCTTGCTGGCGCATTTTCACAGATAAAATAATTTTTAAAATTAATCGTCGATTTAAAAACGTTACGTGATATCCTGAGACTGCTGAAAGCATTATTCGTCTTTCGCGTCGATGAACGTTGCGTGCGTTTCGCGTGAAGTCCATCAAACCCATCATCAAAAAGAACAGAGAAGAGAACAAAACAAACATAACCACAACCTATAACCGAAGAGCGAATTTTTCTATTTTTGACATGAAACGGCGAAATGAAAGAAACAGGTGCATAGTTAATTTAAGCAAAGCTGAATTTTTCATTTTACCATTAATTTTAAGGAGACGTATAACGACTTACCAGACGATAAAGAATGACAAAAAAATGTCACAAGCTGCGAAATCAAATGAAAAATGCAGATTTAAGTTCGAAAAATAGATATTTATTTTAAACAAATATAGGTATACCCATTACTTTTCCCCAAAGCAAATCCATAAATACAGTTTTTGATAAAATGGGGACAACGCAATTTTCCCGGTGCGGCGTTCCAATGTCCTATTTTCCAATTCTGAAAAGGTGGCAACCCTAGTCTGTAGACAGACATTTTTGTTTCAATTCGACTACTGTACAATTTACGCTAAAGCTGGTTTATAGACGTTGCCATGCATCAGCAACCTGTAGTTCTGTTTTTATGTTCCCTAACCATAGGCCATACGGTTACATAAAACTGGTTTTGCTTGATAGAGTTCCAAAAACTCAAGTAGTTTTTCATTAGGCTACAACATCTGAGGCGACATTCATTGACACACTTATCCTGCAAAGTGTGTAGACAAAGATTCAACTGACGAAACGTCCACCTTCCCAACGTGTGGCCGGCAACACGATTATTGGCGCCAATTCCTTTGATGTGGCATCGAAAGCCGGCATAATATGATTATAACTAATAATTATTATTATTTTCTGAAAATACAGTTTTGAGAAAATTGAATTTACACTCCAATAATTTAGAAAATGTTGATTAAACCAAGACAAAAAATATCTTGTGCCAACCCGAGCAAACCTAATAGGCCAAGCAACAGAGCAAAATATTAGCGATATTTTGACATTAATACTATTAGAAAACCGCCTATGCCATCGTCTGAAAGACGATCCGTAGATGATTCCTGTTATATTTCCAACTCTGAAATTTTTTCCATTAATTTGTTATAAACATTTTTAAGCAAAAAAACGCGATTTTTTTAGTTTTTTGCTTATAAAATGGAAAGTAATGAAGCAATCTTAATGGTATAAATTGACGATTTGTAGAGAATAAAAATACGAACAAAATGAGAGGCCGAACGTCCCGATAGGATAAGTAACAACGGAGACAATCCGGAAAAACCGGAAAATTAAGAGTTTTGTTTTTTAATTCATAAATGGACCATTTTTAAAAGCAGAGGGTTCAAACTTTGGGAAAAACTAGTAATTTGTAGCTACTTTATGTGTGCAAAACCTCGACGCTGTCCGATGATTAGTTTTGCCACAATCGTCATTTTAATTTTTCAACACACTATTTTGCAACAGGTCTGGATGCTCTATGGATCGTCCGATTTTAATTATTGAAACGGATTTGAAAATTACAAGTTTAATTGAACAATATGTATATTTTGGTTTTTCCATAAAATGCTACGAAACCGGTTGAAAATGCAAGTAAATATGCGTGAAAATGACCGACCGCGCGAATATTGGCTCCCCTTCGCTCCGCTTCTCTCCCGCTACTCGATCGATTTCGCGCTCGGCCATTTTCACGCATCTTTACGTGCATTTTCAACCGGTTTCGTAGCATTTTATGGAAAAACTGAAATATACATATTGTTCAATTAAACTTGTACTTTTCAAATCCGTTTCAATAATTAAAATCGGACGATCGATAGATCATCCAGACCTGTTGCAAAATAGTGTGTTGAAAAATTAAAATGACGATAGTCGGACTGCGTCGGGGTTTTGCACACATAAAGTACCTATAAATTAGTTTTTCCCAAAGTTTGAACCCTCTGCTTTTAAAAATGGTCCATTTATGAATTAAAAAACAAAACCCTTAATTTTCTGGTTTTTCCGGATTTTCTCTGTTGCTACTTATCCTATCGGGACGTGCGGCCTCTCATTTTGTTCGTATTTTTATTCTCGACAAATCGTCCATTTAGACTATTAAGATTGCTTCATTACTTTCCATTTTATAAGCAAAACACTGAAAAAATCGCGTTTTCTTGCTTAAAAATGTTTATAACAAATTAATGGAAAAAATTTCAGAGTTGGAAATATAACAGGAATCATCTACGGATCGTCTTTCAGATGATGGCACAGGCGGTTTTCTAATAGTATTAATGTCACGACAAATTTCTCTATTGCTTGGCCTATAAGCAAACCTGGGAAAACCTGTATATTTTTGCCTCTTTTAGTTTAGTAGGTTTTTTTGGTTTGTTTAGGTTTGCTCAGGTCTTTTTTTTTGCCTTTTTTATCAACATCAACTACTCAAGTTATGAGCACGGTATTTTATTTACCTTTTATGTTCCAGTCACTTCAAACTGAACAAACCTATTAGTTTAGAGTGTTCTATACAGTGAATCTGATCCAAGCAGATACCCATCCTTGTTTGACTTCCCACTGTTCCTAGCGTGCTCTTTTTCAGCCACATGGCAAGTAGTACCTTCAGTACTTTACCAGAGTGAATCGAAAGGCCCATACGGAGATGAAAGTTTTAGAAAGACAAAAACGTGTCTAGTGAAGATAGGAATATACGGCTGTTTGTGAGTTTGAGAAAGACAACAAAACAACAAGTAAATTTGTAAATGTGGGGATATGACGTACCGGAGAATCCAGATTACATGGGTACTTGTTAGGAGATAAGCAATTCACCCAGTGGTTTTAGGACTGCAATTTTGTTTAGATTAGATAAATTAAGTAACTTTTATTATTGTAAATAGCGTTGAAAATTTTTATAGAGATGTGATAAGACAACAATTAGAATTAGCCTATTAAAATTATTTAACTTTATTAATATTGACAAAACACGGCTGAAAAAGGCTTAACGTGTTTAAACTAGAAATAAATTTGCTTTTAAATGTATTAAATACATATATAGTGTGATGCAACAAGTTTCCAACTTTTTTATTATTGAAACAAATGCCTGCAGATAAATTCCCTTCCCGTCCCAATCTCCAATTCTCTTCGGACGCCCACGGTACTTTAGTACTTAGCAGGCGCGGCCCGTGAAATTTTAAAGTTGTATATCTCTGTTGCTACTTATGGGACCCATGCCAAGTTCAGGTTTTTTAATAGTGAGTGAGCGAAAAAAAGTTGAGTTTTTGAATTGACCCACCTGGGAAAAAAATTAACACGCTTAGGTATTTTATTTATTATTTTTTCTACACTAATTTTACATCATTTTGTCGACAATTCTTAAATTTTAAAAAATGTGTTAGTAGAAAGTTATAGTCATTTGAATTTTCTTTTTAAAATATATTTTAGGTTTTTCTGGCATCATTCGGAATCCAAATTGGATGGTACCTTAGTTGGTATGCGACACTACTAATACATGGCCTAAATGTAGTGGTCATAATGGTACCTGCACCTACACTTGGGCCATATAGTAATAGTAGCTTAAATTATACAGGGTGTCCGAAAAGTCTTAGTATGGGCAAATGTCTTTGCTATTAGTAAAGATAGGGACACCAAATTTTAGGTGTATCTTATTGGTTAACAAATCTACTTTTTTATGTAATTTAACTTTTTTAACCCCCTTCCGGGGTGACGCTAGGGAGTTGAGGTCAATAATTTTAAATGCAACCCTATGCCGTGTGGTACCTCATTTCAAAAAACATTTTACCGCAGCCCGAAGGTCTGTATCTTAATTCGTTCTTAAATGGTCAGCCTTTAAAAATTAAAAATCGTGAAAAAATTTTAAATACCTTTATTTCTGTTATTACTTTAAAAGTTGTTCAAAATGACCACCATGAACTTCTTGACAGTAATAAAATCGATTTTGGAGCTCACTTCTCACACGTTCGAGAATGGCAGGTGCAACTTCCTGACAAAGTTACAAAATCGACTTTATTCCTGCCAAAAAGTTCATGGTGGTCATTTTGAACAACTTCTAAAGTAATAAGAGAAATAAAAGTACTTACATTTTTAATTCTTTTTATAATTTTTTATTTGGATTTAAAAACGAATTAAGATACGGACCTCGGGTTTGTGGTAACATGTTTCTTTTTTGAGGACCTTTAAAATGAAGTACAAGGTATACGGATACATTTCAAATTTTTGACCTCAACTCCCTAGCGCACCCCTCAAGGGGGTTAAAAAAATTAAATTACATAAAAAAGTAGAGTTATTTAACAATAAGATACACCTAAAATTTGGTGTCTCTATCTTTTGTAATAGCAAAAATATTTGCCCATGCTAAGACTTTTTGGACACTCTGTATATCGAGACTATATTGCTTTATATTATTCTTTGTATATTAGCCTTTAGATACAATAAAAGTTTATCCCAAAAAAATGTGTTTTTTTAACTTTCTAATAATCTGTCTCTTCTCACAACACGACCTAAACAATTGTAGCCAGACCAGACAAACCCACGCACAAGCATACAAGTCAGAGATCACAAGCTTTTTTTGGCTCGGGGGGTTGAAAATATGACAAAAGTCATTATAATCATTCATATCGTCTTTCATATCGCTACAAATGGCCCCGATGCAAATGAAATTATTCCGAAAAATTCAGATAAAAACAATTTGAAGGGTAAACTTTTTAAGCCCTTAAAGGCGCCCGTTAAACGAGATTAGGATTAAACAAAACATGAGTTTCCCCCCCGTTTCACCCTCCTGACCTTTAAATACCCTTGGCGCGTGGGAGCTCGTGCTTGTTTGTTTTTCTGAGGTGTGGATAAAATCCGTCTTATTTGGTCAGGATTGACAAATCGTAAATTATTTTGTTTTATTTTACTTTTTGTTCGTAACTTCGCTTACATTTAGGTAAGTTTTTTGGGTCCATAACACAGGGTAAGCAAACAGTGTTGTCACCTTAGGGATTTTATCTTTAGATCTGGAGATTTTTGCTCAGTTTGAGGGAGAAAATACTTTTTATGAATATATAGGGACATTTTATACTTTTATTTTTTAGAGATTTTCTAAAAATAATTCTGTTTGCCATTATTTCACATTTTCAATAGGGAATACGCATGAATTCTTTTTACTGCATAAATCATTTAAGTACATACGTTAATATAAACCCAAAAATATTATTTCAAATATATACATATACATATATATATATATATATATATATATATATATATATATATATATATATATATATATATATATATATATATATATATATATATATATATATATAGAGTGAGATTAATGTATTTACCAAGGGGTACTCCATTCCAACTGATTCAGCGACTCAGGTTAATCCATGTGCCGGCAAGTAACATGAACCATAATATTATAAAATATTTTGAGATTGGTTACAGTATTTTTGCAAAAGTTCCCTTAGTTGTTGATTGTGTAGCTTTTTTAAAGGAATAATATTGGTTGCGACAAAGCTCTACATAAGTCATGATTAAATTCCTCCTTTTGTCGCCCCTGTTGTAAAATGCTGTTTTAACAGACTGCTGCACTGCTTCTGATGTCATTTTTTGAAGCTTTGCTTTGGAACAACACAGACAATAATGTTAGCACAAGCTTTGCAAAACACTTTATCGCCATTGAGCTCTAACTCTGGTGGGAAATTTTTCACCAATAAAGAAGTTTTCGAAATTTTCAATATTTATAAACACAATCAGTGAATCAGTAATATTAGCATCTACTAGAAAGTAGAAAGTTCAGCAATCTAAAAATATTTTATAATATGGTTCATGTTACTTTCCGGCTACATGGATTAACCCGAGTCGCTGAATCAGTTAGAATTGAGTATGAGTACCCCTTAGTAAATACATTAATCTCGCTCTAATATATATATATATATATATATATATATATATATATATATATATATATATATATATATATATATATATATATATATATATATATATATATATATATATATGATGAGTTATCTTGATCTTGATAGCCCAGGCTGGCTGTTCTACTTAGATCGATTTCGAGAAAAAAAAATTAGAAGCATTTTGACTATTCTAAGTTGTAGGGGGGGGGGGGCATGTCTAGGTATTGACAAAACATTGTATTTCAGTTTTTGATCGTCCAAATCTGTTCAATAGTTAACGAGATAACTGCAAAAAATATATTTAAAATGGCCATTTTTTTTTATTTATTAAAAACTGTAAAACACGTGCTTAATCGTTTATCTTTTGGAGTATTCCTATATGAAGTTTCTAGTTAATAGGACCATACCTATAATGTTTTTTCTCCGTTCAAGCTTTCCACCTGTAGGGGTTGAATTTTGTAAAATCCCTTCTTAGTGAGTCTCTACGTTATAAAATAAAACTACTGACCAAATTTCATATTTATGGCTTCAGCGGTTTCGGCTGGGCGATGATGAATCAGTCAGTTGGGACATGTTATTTCATATATATATATATATATATATATATATATATATATATATATATATATATATATATATATATAATAACATGTCCTAACTGACTGATTCATCATCGCCGAGCCGAAACCGCTGAAGCTATAAATATGAAAGTTGGTCAGTAGTTTTATTTTATAACGTAGAGACTCACTAAGGAGGGATTTTACAAAATTCAACCCCTACAGGTTGAAAGCTTGAACGGAGAAAAAACATTATAAGTATGGTCCTATTAACTTGAAACTTCATATAGAAATACTCCAAAAGATAAACGATTAAGCACGTGTTTAACAGTTTTTAATAAATAAAAGAAAATTGCCATTTTAAATATATCTTTTGCAGTTATCTCGTTAACTATTGAACGGATTTGGACGATCAAAAACTGAAATAAAATGTTTTTTCAATACCTAGACATGCCCCCCCCCTTCAACTTAGAATAGTCAAAATGCTTCTAAAATTTTTTTCTCGAAATCGACCTAAGTGGAACAGCCAGCCTGGGCTATCAAGGAATTAATATTATACAAGATAACTCATGCACAGTGTGTGGTGCAAAATCGATTTTTTTTTTAAAATCCGGCAGTTGCACCCAAGCAACTCATGTTTACAAAGGTTAATTGTAGTTTTATAAGACATTATAGTTTCCTTAAAAAATAGAAATTTAAGTTTAAGAGCATCCATTGATCTGATTAACACGTTTTCTGATAAATGTAAAAACGCTCCCAGTAAATATAGGTGTTAAAATAAGACAAAAATTATATGTTACCCTAGAAAATATGAGGGATTTAAAAATTTAATGGAAGGGGTAAATATTTTTGATGGTAAATTAACTGAAGAAGTTGTATTTTGGCCATGTGCGTTATTACCAAAAATAGAGTATTGTCCGATTACATCAGTAGATGTAAAAAAAGTTTTTCTGTGGCTAAAGATATTTTTACGGACAGAAGGCAAACTTTTTTAGTAGAAAATTTTGAAATTACAAACTCTTTTTATAATATCGTCGCTCTTTTGACTAAGTGGCGTATATGGAAAAAATCTCATATTGGTTTTTTTCATTAAAGAATGAAGCTTGGTATGACACGTATACCATCTATGTGGCATATATCACTTCAAAATGGTTTTAAAGATATGTACATTTTTTATTGAGACGTACGTTCCAAAAGCGCGAACATCTTTTTCCCTAAAGGACATATATCATATACGCCTCTATGTAAACCCACGCTTAGTTATCGCAGTGGGTATTTCCCAGGCGAATATACTTCTATACGTCCGTTAGCCACGCCATGTCAGTGCTTTTACATAAGATATAGGTACGCCAATTAAATGTTACAAATCAAAAATTATCAGAGAAAAAGTATCTGTCGCTTTTATCTTTATGTTGAGGCCTTACGCCAATTATACGGTTAAAAGAATATCAAGATTTTTACAAAAATCTTCCACACTAAAAATATACACCGGATTATTCGAATTTATGTAGGTTTTTGCACTTTATAATTTTCTTCGTTAAAAAGAGATAGTGCTGAGTTTTGTAATGAAAAGCTGTTAATAAAATTTATAATACTTTTATTTTATTAAACTTTATTACCTTGGGTTTGCTTGCAGCATCGATTATAATCCAAATATTCCCATTAAATACCAATACAAAACTATTTACTTATGTACCTATAATTAGATAGTTTTAAAGTCGGATATAAAAAAGAAAAATACAACATTTAACAAACAGAGGTATATTAAATTTTCTAAGGGGCATTTGTTGAAACTACATAAAAGACAATTTTACAAAGGGGCAAAGCTTGAACTGTTCCTCAGTAATAGTAAAATATTATATCGTTTTGTAAGTACTTTTGGAAACTTGGAAGTAATATATACTATATTACCAAAAACGTCTAGTGTATTCCATTTTAGTTCTACAGATATGGCTATAGAAATTATTGCAAAAACTTTAATCCGCTCTCCTGAAAAGTTGCCAAAAGTAATATACGCCACTTAGTTAA
The DNA here is from genome assembly GCA_963971165.1 of Philopedon plagiatum. NCBI lineage: Eukaryota > Metazoa > Arthropoda > Insecta > Coleoptera > Curculionidae > Philopedon > Philopedon plagiatum. The sequence goes on along the minus strand of OZ020196.1, from coordinate 16,935,784 downwards.
AAGAGCGACGATATGTCACATTCAAATTTTAGCCTAGCTATAACTGTATTATCTTTTCTGATTATTGTATTCTTTTAATTTAAAAATAAATGCTGCTTACTGTCAAAATCAATTATTGTGTGTTTTTTTTTATCTTGTAACTCACATATTTATTGATTTTATAGATTTATTGCTATTATATTTTGTAATTTAAAAATAAAGGTTTGGCCTTAAAAATCAATTTTATGTGTTTTTTGGAATTTTCTAATTTCTATGCATTTTGGATATTTAGGGTAAATTGTTGAATATTCTTGTTAAAGAGATGCATACTTATGTGCATATTTTGATTAAATTTAGATGAATATATTCCGCTCTCTACTTATGAGTATCGTATTGTGCCAAGACTTGGGCCAAGTGCCCCAAACTCTTGTTTCACGTGCTAAGAACAGTCGAAATTAGAAAAAAGTAGTGCAAAGTTAAAAATTTTACATAAATATCATTAAGGGTGATGTTTTTGAAACGATACAGCTTCAGCTCCGACTGCGACAAAAAATTAACAATGTCAAGAATCTCAGAACTGACTGGCCCTGAAAATAAAATGTGTGCTTACATTTGTTATTCCCCCTAATGATTAGCAAAAACTATTTATTTTATTCGCTAGAGCGTGCAAATGAAGAACATTGGAAGCATGTCTGAAAATTTGTAAGCAATTTAAATATACCTAAAGAAAAATTGGGCAAAATAAAAATAAATTGTAATAAAATAACTCTTAAAAATATTTTTAACGTAGCAGGTATACGCAGTTATCAAAATTGTTGTTTAATTTTTCGGATAAGTTTAATTTTATTTAGTTCCTTTTTTTTTCACCTACATATTTAATTTCACCTAAAAACCGACGAGCAGCATAGTGTAACAGAGTTATTAAAAATATACAAAAGTAATAAACTATGTAGATCCAGAACGTTTATAAATAATTTTAAAACAATTACTCTGTAAATCATGTATTTGATATTATTATTGAAACTACATGGGCTCCCTGCTGATTGAGGTTCTGGACATTGCTCCGACATCACCACCTATGTATTATGTAAGTATTGGTGACCTTTCATAACCCTGGAAACTGAAACACGTCTACACAGCTAGCTTAGACCGAATCACTGAATTTTCTGTACCTTGCTACCATTAAGGAAATTTCAATATAGCTATTTAGTAGACGATGGATTTTTTTTCACTTTGATTATTTCTTTATAATTATTTGGAGATACGACCTGCCACCATGTTGGCTTGGCGAGTAAGGACTTCGATACTTTAAATATTGGACCTGCTATTAGGTCAGATCTGGATTTAGCTCATTAATTATTACGGAATTTTGGGTATTCTTGTAGTGCGTTTGTAAAAATACACTTAAATAAGGCAAATGGGCACATGCAATTTAAAAATAGCTGTTTCGTTAATTTGTGTAGCGACTTCTTGTTACTTTTCTATTTTTATTTGTATTCACATTTCTCAATTCTTTACTGTTTTAATTTGATTTCACACAAAAAAGGTATGGTGGTTCCCATATTTGGACTACACAACGCCATTTGGACGCAAAAATTATAGATTTCTCTATTGACAGACGTAATTCAGTGAGTCTTCACAATTTTTTTTGCTGAGAAAATGGGTTGAAAACTATATACAGCGTGTCCCACCCCACGGAGTTCTTGCCATATGAGAAAATTTTTTACTGAAAGTTGAAAAAAAATCACTTTTGTGTAGAAAAGTTCTGCATATTAATAAACTAAGAATCGCTATGGAGAAAATCTAAAAAGACTCATAATATACAAGGTAGCGACAAAAACCTAAAATATACCCAAGAATAAAGTACCCCATTGCAAGATACAAAGAAAAGATATTTTAAAGAATTATTTAGAATCATTTTTTCTCTCTAAATACGAAATCACAGCCACCTACGAAAAAAATTAACAGCCACATTCTCCAACGCTAGTCCGGTTTAATTTGACAACCAAAAGGTTTAAACTGGCAAGTGTAAAAATAAGACAACTAAGTTTTATACTATGAATTTATTTCTGAGCTGTTTCGCAAATTTATAAAGAAAAGGTCAATTTAGTACGTACTTGCGACAATAATAGAACTAAATTCATTACAGTATTACAGCAACCCGTTCCAAGATGAAAATCATTTGGAAATCAAGCAAATCGCTGAAATATCAGAATAATTCACAAGTTTTTAATGGCGACTCATTAACAATGACATGACAAAAATCGGTCAAATCATAACTGTTCAACTATTATATCTTAATTTAAACCAGTACTAAAAATCTTAAACCTTCTTGGTGAATCTGGGCGTAAAAGTTTTAATATAAACCAAATGTACTTATTAATTATTTAGAAATAATATAATACAAAATAAATTTACAAAATTCAAACTTCACCTTCCTTTTCAATGCATTTTATTGTTAACTTAGAGAATTTTAAAACAGCCTTTCTCAAAACAGCTTGAGGAATTTCTAGAGCACATCGGGTTATTACTCTTTCCAAGCTGTCGATATTTTCAAAAGGTCGGTGGGAATACACTTTTTCCTTTAAACATCACCAAAGAAACTAATCGAGTGGGTTCAGATCCGGCGACCTCGCCAGCCAATGATTTTCTGGAAATCTTCCTATTCAACGCCTCTGGAACATTTCCTGAAGAAACTCGTTAACAGCTCGGGAACTATGGCATGACGCGCTATGATGCTGATACCGTAAATTATTTCTAATGTTAAGTGGAAGACCATTACGAACGCCAAACTGCTGATTTCTCAAAAATTGAAGGTAAATCCGACGTTATATTGCAACGGAAGAAAAATGGGCCTATCAGTTGAATATCTAAAATACCGCACCACACATTTGTCTTTAACTAATACCTACTGATCTCGACACTGGATAAAAAATCTCGGATTAGCTGTACTCCATCAACGACAATTTTGGGAGCTAACTACTCCATTTCATGTAAAACATGCTTCATCAGAAAATATGATTTTTTGCAAACAGACGGGGATCTTTATGCATACCTTGATATCAAGCCGAAAAATCAAACCAACTATCAAAGTCTACAAGTTTCAACGTGTGGACAAAGGTAGGTTTGAACGGATGAAAATGATTTGCTTTAAGAACTCTTCCAGCAGTGGATTTACAAACAGAGCGTCTATCGTTTTCAGGAAGTACTTTTTCCAAATTTCCCAACGAAGTCTTGGGATTTTCAACAACTGCATGAACTGAATCTTTTTATTGAAGCGATTTTTCACACTTTCACTACATTTAAATTTTGTCATTATGTGTCCAACAGTTTGATGGGATACATATATTTCGGTAAGCCCTTCATGGCAAATCTCAGCGGCTTCCCGCAGTGGCGCACCCATGATTTTGTCTTTGGGGGTGGATTTTTTCAATTAGTGGGGTACCTTTTTAATTTTTGTGTGTCTAAGATGTTGGTCTGGGGGGCTCCAGCTCCCCCTGGGTGCGCCACTGGCCCTATAACTTTTGTAGTTGTCGCCAACAATTATTATAACAATTTCAGTTTTTTGATCCGTGGCTAGTTTTGGGGGCATAATTAAGGAAAACGATAAATTGATAAACTGAATTAATAGAACTATACTGCAAAGAATGTATATGTCAAAGTCATTCTTAGCATATTTACCTGTGTGAAAGTGTGAAAGATAATCACTATTTATTAACTTATACTACTAATGTTATGAAACATTTTTTCCTGTGTGCTACCTGTGATTTCGTATTTAGAAAACAATGATTCCTAATAATTCTTTAAAATAACTTTTCCTTGTATCTTGCTAAATAAGGGTACTTTATCCTTGGGTATATTTTACGTTTTTGTCGCTACCCCGTATACTATGGGTCTTTTTAGATTTTTTTTATAGGGATTCTTAGTTTATTAATATGCATAACTTTTCTACACCAAAGTGATTTTTTTTCAACTTTCAGTAATCATTTTTCTCATATAGCAAGAACTCGCACTCGGGCAGGGTGTATAAACCATTTTATTATTCTCTTTAGCGCTAGAAATTCTGCAAAAAATCGATCTCAAGTTCAAGTTTTCCAGGCGAATATTGTCATCATTTTCCTACAGTTTCGTTAATTTTCATTACGAGGGATCTAACAGTGTTGTCGATGTCGTATTTTTTACGTGCTCCGTAAAAGCAGTTTGAACATTTTAAGTTTAGATTAAAAAAATATTATTATATTTATTTTATTTCTCTGTCCTCAATTACGTCGATACAAAACCATTGTATTTAAAGAATTAAATGGTACGAAATTCCTCGTCTCACCAGCCAACCGTTGTATCTTTTTTGGGGCCGCATGGATGTGGTTACTTATATGGTAATTATTATTATTAAACAGAATAGAGTGTGATCTGTATCTATTACTAGACAGACTGGCTTGTAAAAGTAAATGGAAATATTTTTATTTTCTTTTGTGCGAGTTAAAGATTAAAACCTGTTATAGGTAAAAGAGAGTGCCTGATAGGTAATAAAGTAATAATATTAATGCATGTGTGTTTATTATTAAAATTATTCTAACATTAACGTAGGATTTAAGCATACTAGAAGAAAATTCCTATATTTCGGGAAAACGCCCTTTCCCGATTGTAAGATAAGTGCGTAAAAAAATTGGCAACAGCATTAATCGGCTTATTGTGCATCGGTGTAAAACACGGCGGAAATTTCATAAAAATCTTCTGGGTCAATACAGAGTCATGGAATAGTTTTCGAGAGAAACTGACTTTTGTAGCGTTCATGACGTCCAATAAAAAGTCCTGGTTCAAATATTCAAAAGAAAGTTTATCTTTGTTGAGTAAAATAGATCCATTGTCTATTCTAAACAACACAGAGGCGAAGTATAGATTTTTGAAGTTGAAAAATGTTTGGTTTATTCTGGAAGAAACAAAATATTTAAAAAACTATCGAAAAACCTAACACTTGGACTTACTGTTATCATTTGATTTCCAAGCTTGTCTTTTTGAGCGAATTCAGACACCATATTTATGAAAATTCAACATTTAAATATCAAGAAGTAAATGGAGAAATGAAGCGAAAATGAGTTGGCGCTGACACAAAATCCTGGATGTCCACTACATAATCTTAAACTATATCTCCGGTCGTACGATAATAGCTTATAACTATGGTTACCAAAAATTATATATTCTCGTTTTTTTTTTCTTAAAAAGTTCTGAGCACTCTGCATTTAATAAACGTAAACAACTTACCAAGATTGCTGTTGTTGTGGCCCTCTGATGTTGGATTTCGATTGCGCAGCCAACTGTGCTGCCGCTGCTGCAGCTGCAGCTTGTGCAGCTGCTTGCATACAGCCCTCGCAGCGATCTTGTGGTCTTGGAGGAGGTGTGGCGCATATTCTTCTCCCACCACTGGCTCCTACGTATTCGACTGCAGCTTCGCAGCCTCCGTGTCGACATGCTATAAGAGCGGTTGCTCGCCCGACGGTTGACACTGAGGGCGTTATGGGACATTGGGTTCCTTTTTCCTATTTAATGTTAAAAAACATATTAAGGTACAGTTGTTATTTTCGCTGCGTTACCAACGACAAGCGGCGTATAAATTTGATTATTTTTACTGTCTGAATCCACTTTTACATACCAAAACGTATCAACAACACCAACAACTAAATTACAAAAGTTATAAGGATCGATAATGAGTTCTGTCATTTTTATTTTGGAGTAATTCTATAGCGTAAAGAGCGAGGAAACAATATAAAATTTTCGGTGTTTTTTATATTATATTATTTACTGCTCCGTAACACGGTTCAATACAAACTTTTTTTTACAAAACGCACGTAGAAGCGTTAATAAAAAGGTTTTAGTTGTTTAATCGTTAAACCAGAATGTAATAATAATTATTACAGGCTGGTTGTCAACCCCATCCGTGGATATGCTATCTAGCATACCCTGATTCAACATTGATTTACATATTAAAATTATAAAATTCAGATTTGGGGAAAAAGCCCATTTTTCAACTGTTTTAATTGGGCAAAAACTCCCCCTTATGCAGCGTTTTGAATTTCTCATAGCAAGCTTGATGACTGTGTTATTAAAATTTTATATTCTGATTGACATAAGTCCGTGAAATAATAGGTTCGTTTCTACACACAGTGAAATAATAATAAATCTTATAAAAAATGCGTCAATAATGAATAAATAACTCAATAGCTTTAAGTAAGATTTGTTTCTTACCTGCTGATAATGAACCCCCTGGTAATTTTGGCACTGTATGTCTTGTAGACTGGAAGTATGGCCGCTCGCCACGGAACTATTGCTCGAACTTGAGCCCGGACTAGATCGAGCCATTTCGAACTGGCAACATTTGGCTCTAGATGGTGTACCCATATGGGAATATCTGAAATATATACACTCATTTTTACCGAGTTAAATAAAAATAAACTAAATGAATTAAAAGTAAAAACTAAAAACAATAGAGATCGACAACAACGCGATTCACTTCTCGCAGCAGCAGAAATTTAAATTATAAATCACATACAGTGTGTAACAAAATTTGAAATATCGTGCAAACTGTTCATCCGATTTTTATGAGATTTTGTACACTTAGGTACGAAATTACATTCGATCCAACGGTGACTTCCGCATTGTTGTCAAGTTTGCCGTTTTCCTGAAATTGACAGCAACTTTTTTTTAAACGGAACGCTCTATATTTTATTCGATTATCGAATTCAGCTTAAAATTTTAAATACTTTCCATTAAGAACATTTCATCCTAAAGTTAATAGTTTTTGAGAAAATGGTGGTCAAATATCGTTATTTTATTGTATTTTACCTTAAAATACCTGTACACGAAAATTTACCTGAAATGTCTGATATTGTCAGTTTCGTTTATTTACAAAAATGGATCATTTACAGAAACCCAAAGAATTGAAATTTCAATAATACTGGGTTATGGGCATGGGAACGGAATGCGAAGGCAATAAGAAGTTTCTAATATTTTTAATGGCAAATATCCTGACAGAAATCTAAATCTACCGTAAGTAAAGTCTTAAAACAATTTCGTCAAATTGGAAACATAAAAAACGCTCTACGCTCTGGTCGACCTAAAAGTGCAACAGATGGTGATGATAAGGCTCTGAATGTCTTACTCAGATTCAAGGAAAATCCCCATCTTTCTACCAGAACACTGGAAAAATAAAACAACGTTTCACGCATGTCCGCAGATCACGTTCTGAAAGCCGAAAAGCTTCATCCGTACAAAATAAGACTTGTGCAGGAGCTCTCAGAAGATGATTACGATAGGAATTTTGTGAAACCATGCTGGAACGTTGCAACGCCAATCCAGATTTTGTCCACCGAATAATTTTTTCTGACGAATCAACGTTTTTCTCAAAATGGAAAAGTTAATAGGCATAATTGTCGATATTGGGCCAGAGAAAATCCTCACTGGATATGCGAACATCATACCCAGTTCCCCCAAAAGGTAGATGTTTGGGCTGGTATAATAGGTCGGAGAAGGCTCCTTCTTCATGCCAGAGACATTAAATGGAGAAAGATATTTGGATCTTCTAAGAAATTAAATTGTCCCGACTCTTGCACAACTACTTCCAAATGATCGTAAGTAAGTGTTGTCACTTTATTTTACCTGTTGTATTGATTATTTGAATATGATTTTTTAGATAATAATCAAGCACCAAATGATGAAATATGGTTTCAGCAGGATGGTGCCCCACTGCATCATGCCCATAATATTCGGCAATATCTCGATGGTGTTTTTTTTAGAAGATGGATTGGACGTAGGGGTACAATCGAGTGGCCAGCTCGGTCTTTGGACTTGACGCCCCTCGACTACTTCTTGTGGGGCCACCTCAACAATATTGTTTTCAAACGTAAGCTAAATGACCTCGATGATTTAGAGTTAAGGATAGAAACAGAATGTAGAAGAATCGAGGAAACTGACATTCTTCTAAACATTTTGCATGTTTTTCCGCAGTATTTGGCCTACTTCCAAGAAGTAAATGGACAACATTTTAAACATCTGAGTCAGTTTTCTTCGTCAACGTTTAAATTATTTCCTCCTGTATTGTTTATTCTTGTACTAAATATCCAAATAGTATAGCGTTTTTTACGTATCCAGTTTGACGAAATTTTTTTAAAACTTTACTTACAGTAGATTTAGTTAATGGATTTCTGTCAGGATATTTGTCATTAAAAATATTACAAACTTCTTCTTGCGTTCGCATTCTGTCCTGTCCCCATTACTCAGTATTATTAAAATTTCAATTCTTTGGGTTTCTGTTAAATGATCCATTTTTTGTAAATACACGATATTAACAATGTCAGGCATTTCAGGTAAACTTTCGTGTACAGGTATTTTAAGGTAAAATAACGATACACTTACAACGGTATGCTATGTTATGACGTCACTTCAAGGGAAAATCTTAAATTGACTAGGCGCTTACCTGAGCAAATGAAATATGACAATAATATTTTAATACACGTCAACTCAACACACTACCCGACAATAAACAGACCTGTAATAATATTTTAATAAACGTCAACTCAACCCACTACCCGACAATAAACTGACCTGTACTTATGTACAAGCGGTGCCAGCGGTTAGTCAATTTCGAATTTTCCCTCGAAGTGACGTCATAGCGTAGCATACCGTTGTAAGTGTATCATGGGTAAAATACTATAAAATAGCGGTTTTTAACCACCATTTTCTCAAAAACTGTCAACTTTAGGATAAAATTCCCAATTCCCAATTAGAAGTGTTCAGAATTTTAAGCTGAATTCGAAAATCTAATAAAATATAGAGCGTTCCATTTTGAAAAAAGTTCTTGTGGATTTCAGGAAAACGGTAAGCTTGACAACAATGCGGAACTAACCATTGGATCGGGCGTAATTTCGTACCTGTGTACAAAAGTTCATAAATATCCGAGTAAAAATCGGATGAACGGTCTGAAAGATATTTCGAGGTTTCCATATTTTTGGTACACACTGTATGAATATCAAGACTTATAAATGAAACAATGAGTGTACAAATTATGTGGTACAAGGTAATATAATTTTAATTATAATTAGATTATGAAAATAATTCTTGACCTAATAACCCATGGATTTATTAAGAAAGGATTCGATGTCCGTATACTGTGAGCGTATCGAACGTGAAGCCTTATATGTTTGTTATGAAAACATTTCCCCTAGGGGTTTAGTTTACGAACTACGTAATTGAATCAAGAATGGTAGTAGAAAGAGATAAAATAGCATTGGAGTGTTGGAGCTCAGAAGTGTTGCTGTCTCTGCTGGTTGTTTAGGAAAACCGTCTGAACACTCGGATACACGTACGTCTTTGTCTAGTGAACTAGAAAAGAAAAAGCGCGACCTATAGATTTATAAATGACTCGGAGCGACTTTAAATAAACCTTTAGAAATAATATAACCTATAAATTAATAATAAAATCTTTTTAACTTAAATTTATTATTATTTAGCAGAAAAATAAAATATTTTAGGCCTTTTATTACTTTTAGTAAATCTTGTGATGCTTCTAATGTATTTTTTGTACAAAAATACAAGGTAAAATAAGATGTGGCCAATGTTTACAAATTGTGTTTACAGTGTCGCTTAGAATGGTTTGTTTTGGTTTCAAAGAATGTTAAATCATCCCGCATCCATTCTTAATAAATCCATGTAATAACCCTATATTTAAAATAACATGATTCTGTCCACCCCTAGAATATTAGAAACGTTTACCTTAATTTTTGATATTGATTTTGGGTGTATTGCACTGGAAGTCTGTAGTGAAAAGTAAGGTCTCGTCTCATGTAGGGATCACTACTATTAAATGGTTGCTTGGGATACCGCTCGTACGTCGCCTGGTACGAGTTGTAGAAAGGTTCTTGCGGTTGAGGTTGCGGTACATATCTAGAAAAAAACAAATTCTGATTACAATGATTGAAAAAAAAATTCCAAAATATTTTGTTAAAAACCAGTTTTTCCATTTTTTTAACCACTTATTTCTTATATTATATTTTTTATTATATTTTTATATTATATTTATATTTGTATTATATTTTTTTATTATATTGTCGACGAAACGGTGTTTTATGCGAAAGGACAATATTAATAATAGTACCAAAAGCACAAACCTAAAAATAAGTAATAAATGACTGCCGGGTGCGTTTACTGTTTTTATGTGTTGCGGTCAAATTTTAAAGCGTAGCTGGCAAGACTTTCAAGAAGTTTATGTTTTGAACTCGGTTTTGGATTGAGTTGTCTCAAAAATCTTAGAGAGTTAGTTAAGGTTAGTAAAAAAGGAACCTATACAGAAATTAGGTTTTGTGAAAAAATACATCCTGTAGTTAATTCATTTTTAAATACGTAGAAAAGTAATATCGTCTTTCGTGTAAGTAATTTTTTTAAAGTATAATGCATTTTTGGCAACTATTAATTATTAATAGGTTATCGTTGGACAATTCTATGGTAATTTATTTATTTTTTAGTAGAACAAATTTAAAGCAATATTTCCATCAAAAATAAAATTTCGGCAACATCGCAGGGATTGAGACCTGCGGGCGCGCTTATGATCGATTAAACAACAAAAATGTATTGAGTTCGTTTCTAGATACACAAACAACAAATTTCTTTCTTGTAATACCTTTCTGCTTCGTAAAAAAATATCTTAAATGACAATAACTTGGGACTGAGACGAAAACCAATAAAAAAACTCTATTTTCTTCCTGTTAACACTGTAAAAATTGTAGTTAAAAAAAATTGTTTAAGTCTTCTGTAGAACTTTTGGCATTTTTTTTTCAAAAGTTGTGAACAACTTACAAACCTGATCACAATATACACATAACTTGTATAAAAATTTGCAAAAAACTGTTATTCTAGAATCTAGAAGGACATTATTAATTATGGAACAAACAGTGCAAACATTTTTTCAGCGTACCTCTACGTTGAATCAATAAGTACCCATGTTTGACGACAGGTGGCGTTGCCGAGCAAAGTTAGCATTACTGTTGTGTACTACCATCTTTGAAACGACGCGACGCCATTTAAAATTTACCAAAATTCTTCAGGCCAGTATTTTACAATAAACTATGATTTCACAAAAAATATTTAGAATGTTGATTTACTTTGGTTGCGCCATTCTTTCATTTTCATTATTTGTTAGAAACCGTTGCCTATAGGTTTTGTTAAATTAAGCTTGTTTATAAATAACTATTTATTTATTTTCATTATGACGTATACGATTTAAACATAAATTTTGTCCTTTTTTCACAATTGCTTCATCATAATGATCGTGATGGCTGCTTCCCTATCAATGGATATTGTAGCCAATAGTCTCTCTTAGTTGAATGAAGGTCTTGATTATTTTCGATATACTAAAACTATATTGGCCACCAGCAGATATTGCTAAAAGAGTTATCTAAATTCTTCCATATCATGCAGATTAGAAAATACGTCCATAAGATATCTTTAATGAATTAGGTTTATTCATTCTACGAAGTACCCCTCTTATGTTTTTGCCACATTCTTTATACACAGAAATAAAATTTTGTTAACGTTAAAACTGTACATACTATAGTTTTGTATTGGTTTCAGTAGGGTTGCCATCTCTAAAATTTAAAAACCAGGACACGGTTACATAAAAATCCGGACGGCGAAGATATTTCAAAAATCACTTGTAATAAAAAAATGTGAGACTATTTATGAATATATTTATATACTATATATATATATATATATATATATATATATATATATATATATATATATATATATATATATATATTTCGTTTTGTTCGTTAATTTCGGTGTGAGAGCTGAACTTATAAAAAAACTTCATAAAGTCTAAAGTATGTGACAAATGTAAAACCAATATGGGGCCGTGAAGAAATTCGCGAATTAATTCATGAATTTTTTCGCGAAGAACTTGTTGATGTAATACCCGCTTAAAGGAACTATTTAAATACAAGCAAAAAGCTAGTTAACAGTTTAAAAAAAAGATTATAACAGGCGGATAAGAGCGTAACCCTATAATAAGTTCTTATTCCAGATCTTGATCGAGCGGATTCACTATAGGTTTTTTTGTTTAAAACCGGTCGAATTTGACAATTGGCGGTTTAGATTGGCAAGTAAGGGATTGTTGAATGATGCAAGTAAGTTTTGGGTTATACATACGTACCTTTTCGTGTTTCTTTTCTAAAGTTTCGCATATTTTTAATTACAAGTAATGTTTATTTAGTTAAAGCTTACTGAAGATTTTGAAAACATTCTTTTTAGTGTTCCGTGGTATATACGAGTATATATATCTACATATATATATATATATATATATATATATATATATATATATATATATATATATATATATATATATATATATATATATATATATATATTATTTGTTGGACAAACTAAAAAAACTCAAAAACAAATATTTAATCTTTGAATGGACTTCAGTTGAGAGTTTTGACTGCTCAGTCGGTAACAAAAAATCATAAAATTCCAAACAAGTGTGATATGTTATTAATTCCTTCGATAGCTGTAGTTTTTTTACAGGACTAAATTTTTACAGTTGCGAATTTTTTTCTCTATCTTTTGGAGGACTAAGAAAGGTATGTTTGTTAATTGAGAAAAGTAAGGTTCATTTCTACAAAAACTATATGCTTTCTGACGACGATTTTTTATGGTCTGACGTGAGTATTAAAAGAAAATCATTGAAAAATACTGCACAAAAAAAAGCAGACGGTAAGCAAGGGCCCAAAGGGATACAGTGTCCGGGTGAACTTGTAATAAAAACGCATAATTTTCCTTTTTTTTTCCTAGTGTCTGCCAACCGTCTGCCTTTTTTTGTATGTATTATTTTTAATGACTTTCTTTTAATCACATGGCAGACAATATAAAATCGTCCCAAAACACAGTTTCTGTACAAATGAAAATTCAATTTTCATTTGGGCGTCACCCGGGCCGGCGTCAAACCTCACTTTTCTTCATTAACAAACTTACACTTATCAGTCCTCCAAAAGGAAGAACAAAAAAAATCGCAACCTAAAACATGTCGCTATCCCATGATCTATTTGTAAAAATCATATGTCATGGTCTCAAGTTGCAGTCTATTTCATTCTTTGGTCCATTGAGCAGCGATTATAGAGAATATCCTTTCGACATTTTCATTGTGTGTTGTTAGCTCTTAAAAGAACTGGCATATTTTTCCTAATTCAGAATAGGCTTTTAGGATTTGCAGGACCAAAAATATTTAACCCACTTCTTGTGAGAGAGCAAATTATTTTCGACTGCAAATTCATTATTTTCAAAATAATTTTTTAAGGCCGTCAATTGGTTGAAAAGTTGTGAATCCTGGGTTTCTGCTCCTTCTGTTAAAAGGTAGGGAACTAAGGGAATAATATCAGTTTCCCACTTAAGTGTCTAGGTTTTTGAGATTTAACCAATTAGCGAACCTAGCGAAAATCCAGACCAGTTATCAAAACCCGCCCGGACGTCCCCGGACGCCCCTAAAACCCGAACAAGTCCGGGGAAATCCGGACGGATGGCAACCCTAGTTTCAGTGGTTGTCAATTTGCCGCCCCCCTCGCTTGCCACACGGGGCACGTGCCCCTTTGGCCCCCCGTAGATCAGGGCCTGGAATGGGCAACAGAATTACTGAATCAATTCTCACTCTTTACGACGAAAAATAGATTGAAATGAAATTGCATCCGCTCCATTCCATCGGATCGGAATTTCATGGTGTACCTATGCTCAAAATGGAGTAGCCTGATGGTAAATTAACCCACCTCTCAACTGGCATATGCGCGTTGGGTGGTATATATCGCTGACCTTCACCAAACCTTTGCTCCCCATTGTTCACCGCTTGGTAGTACCCACTCGTTGGAGTGGGACTTGCGGCTGCAGGCATCTGGTACCGATCCTGCTTACTGTATTGGTAGTATCTATCCGATGACTGATTCGGGGAGGCATAGTGGTATTTGTCTTGATGATATCTGAAAACAAAAATTGTGATAATACCCTTTTGGAGCCAGAGTATGTTGTAAAGGTTAGTGTTTTCCCTTTGACTCAACATAACAAATAGAACTAATAATATACATAGTATAATATGATATCAAGCAATATAATCCCAAAAAAACGTACTGATTGTTAAGTTACTACTATAATACATGACCTAAATGTAGTGGCCATAATTTAGTATTCTTCGTTTCAAAATATACCCTTGACCTACCGACTACAATAAAATTTAACTGACAAAACACCATTCTGTCTTAAACAGACAATATACGTCAGAGGTGGCAGGGTTGGACATGCTAGGAGACTCGTGTAATTTTCGTGACTCAATGGTGTCAAATGAAAGGTTATTGAAGCACGAATTAAACAATATAAGTATGATGTATTTTTTATGATTTTTTTTGATTTGTAAAAAATGCTTAAACATTGCTGTCCCCCAGGGGCGTGCGGTGAAATTTCAAAGTTGTATATCTCTGTTCCTACTTACAGGAACCGTACCAAATTTAGGGGTTTTAATAGTGAGCCCACTGGGAATGTTTTGGTAAAGAAAAAAAACATTTTGCAATTTGCGAAAAAAGTTGAATTATTGCATTGCTTCCACCGGGAAAAAAATGAACACGTTTAGGTATTTTATTTATTATTTTTTCTAAACAAATTTTACAGCATTTTGTCGATAATTTTTAAATTTTAAGAGAAAAAAATGAGTTTGTAGAAAGTTATAGTCATTTGGATTTTTTTTAGAAATTATATTTTAGGTTTCAAAAAATTCAAATGACTATAACTTTCTACAAACACATTTTTTTGTCTTAAAATTTAAAAATTGTCGACAAAATGATGTAAAACTTGTTTAGAAAAAATAATAAATAAAATACCTAAACGTGTTCATTTTTTTCCCGGTGGGAGCAATGCAAAAATTCAACTTTTTTCGCAAAATGTTTTTTTTTCTTTACCAAAACATTCCCAATGGGCTCACTATTAAAACCCCTAAATTTGGTGCGGTTCCTGTAAGTAGAAACAGAGATATACAACTTTGAAACTTCACCGCACGCCCCTGCTGTCCTCCACCCTCATCACCAAAAGCATCGCTCAGAAAGATCTGACAAAAATCACCAATATTGAGAATTAGGTGTATATTAAGCCAAAATTATCAAAATTAAAAAATTCTATCGCTTTATCGTTTATTTCCTGATAACTGCTGAACCATTGGTTTTAGAGAAAAAGTTTTTGACAAAAAATATTCCTCACGATGTAAGGAACAACTTTTGTTCTTACAGATTTTTTAAAATCTGCTTTTAAATCGCCGTAGGCTTTAACAATAAAAAAGATCCTTATAACTGCTGAATCATTGGTTTTGGAGAAAAAGTTTTTCAACAAAAAATATTTCTCACGATGCAAGGAACAACTTTTGTCCTTACACATTATTTAAAATTTTTAATGTGGCTCAGTCGAAACGCTAGAGAATCACTATTATTGCTGTCCCCCACCCTTATCACCAAAAGGATCGCTCGGAAAAATCTGAAGGAAATCACAAACATTGAGATTTAGGTGCACATTGAGCCAAATTTTCTGGATTAAAAAATTCTATCGCGATCGATTGTTATAAAACCATTGGTTTTAAAGAAAAAGTTTTTCGACAAAAAATATTTCTTACGATATAAGGAACAACTCTTGGCCATAGATGTTTATCAAAATTTGTAATTTGGCTTAGTCGAAACGAGAGTGAATTACTATTAATCACAGCCCTACAAAAAAAAGTGTTCATTCCGGCGGACTAGACTAGTCACTTCCCATGTATTTTGAGTTGCCAAATCCAAATATTTTGTTGAAATTAAAACTTTAGTCATTATTTTTTCTTAAATTGCAAAAAAATTTATGTAAATAGAATAAAATACGAAAAAAAACTGAGGAGGTCCACGAAAAACGAAGGAATTTAAATATATTGAGGTTTTGATAGTTTTATCCCCATGTGATTTTCACCGCAGAATCTCAATCTAGTCAGATGTGAGCCATTGATCGCAGATTTTTTTAAAATGGCAAGAAACCCACGAAAATCGCATTATCTCAGGATCCAAGTTAGTAGAGCCAATTTAAGAGAAAATAAGAGCTAAACGTTTAATTCCGACAAAAGATTTGGATTCAGTGACTCAAAATACATGGGAAATGACTAGCCTAGTCCGCCGGAATGAACACATTTTTGTGGAGCTGTGTAATTTTATGTGGGGGGCTGATGGCACGAAACTCTAATTGCGCAAGTACACACTTGACAGATTTTTTATTCATGGGATTTATGAGGTCAAACTTCCCATGAGTAAAAAAAGTACCACTTTATGCTCTTGTTGCATAAATAATTATTTTAAAAGTTAACAGAAGTTGTTTCAACAAAAAACCCTTTTCGCAAGAAAAGTGGTCTATCATCTATCGCCCGAACTTAAGCAGTATGGAATGCTTGGAAGTAGTTATATCGCATCTCATAGCGTCCTTTATTGTAACGGGTGTATTTACATCTCACTTTATTATTTGAGGTGTGGTAAGAGTAAGTAAGAGATAGAAGCGCGCACTAATCTGACCAATGAAAATCACCGACATTCAGTTTGCATGAATTTATTTTCATTTATCCTTGATTATATAGTTCAAGGGATATTCTCTTCGGAATTTTGGTCTGCTGGTAGGTCATTTTATTATAATAGTTGTGTCTATATCATATAAAAAGCATCTTCGTTGGAAAGTGTAATTGCGGCAAGCGAATTGTCTGACTCGAAAACTTGATTTAAAGCGATTTTGTTGCAGTCAAAATACAAATACGAGTACTTCATCAATTCATCTTTTTAATGTCTACTAGTTTGAGCTTGAAATCATTCAACTTTTTTTGCGACGACATTAGAACACATTTTAAACACTTGCAAAAATACGCATAAAACTATCCACTTAGAAGAAATATGACATACCATAACCACAATATTAGTTGGTTCAGACATTAAATCACCACGTTGTAAGAAACCGACATTTGAAAAGGTGGTACAATTTTATTATTGCACCGATTTCTTTTTTTTTCCCTAAGTTCCTTCTGTTGCTATACTTCTATTGACATGTCTTGCTCACCGAATTGCAAAACAATGAAATAAAACACCCCCATAAACGTACCTTTGTTTACTCCCCGGTCTATCCTCCGTAGGCGACGGCGCAGGTAATGGCGGTGGTGGTGCGAACCTCTCCTGCGCAGCCGGCGCGACCGGGCTGGGGAAAGCGCCATGCGCATAACAGTCGGTATTCTCCGGCTCCCCTTCGACTGGAGATGGGGCGACGAATCGATCGCAGGCCGGAGCTGGTGAAGGGGGCTCCGAAGCACCCGTCGAACCGAATGGAGCTGGTGCCGGAGGACAAGCCAGTATTGAAGGCGTTTCGGGCCTGGAACAAAAGAAATCAATTAATAGAGCTTCTACGAAATCAAAAACAAATTTTTTAAAGATACCTTATTCTGAAAGCACAATTTTTCGAAAACACATTTTGAACTTTAGTAATTTTGTTACAACAGCTTTTAAAAATGCTAATAAAAAAAGACGAAAAACGATCCTGAGTAAACCTAGGCTAACCCGCATATATTCGCCTTTTTTAAGTTTGGTCAAATTTGCTAGGGTTTGTCCAGGCATGGCAGATCGTACAAAACCAGACTTACGTCCAGTTGCATTACCATTACCATCTACTTTACGTTTCTTTGTTTTTCTGGAACACTCCGCGAACTTTTTACATGACGACAACGGCCCTTTTTGAAGTATTTGAACTGGTAAAAGCAGAAGCCGCTAACTCTTCAGAAACACAAAATTTTAAAGCCAGAAACCACCACAGCTGGCCGGGGCCGGCTTAAGGCTGTTTAAGCCCGGGGATATTCAAAGCTGACCGCCTCCCCCTCCCCCGCCAATAAAATTTTCTAATTTTTAATTCTATAAGGTACTATTCATTTTAATAAAAAGAACGTAAAAATACAAATGTGTACCTACTTAAAATATGCTAAAATTGATTTCATATAAATAGATAATATATGAAACAGATTTTATACAAAATTTATAAGCATTCAAAATAGTTTGCAAAAGCATATAAATATTTAAAAACTCACAAACTTATAACAACTTTGTAGCATGAACAGTTTTGCAAAATATTATATTGAAGATATTTTTCTTGATTTTTTGGTAGCAAATTCGTCAATATTACTAAAATCAAGTTCACAGAGAAGGTCACTATTTATGTATAATATAGCGAAGGCATTCAGCGAATCTTGAGGGAAGGAGTTTCTCTGGAAATTTTGTATTTGCTTCAAAATGGAAAATGATTTTTCGCCACTTGCATTTCAGATGATCATGCACATTTGGAAATGATATAGTAATATCCACGAATATAGCCGGGTAACAACCCCCTGGCAATGTTGTCTGCCAATTTGGCAGTGCCAAAACGTTCGTTTGTAAATCATCCCCTTTAGTTTTCATTTATGAATTTTATCATGTTGACAGTTTTCAACACCTTGTTAAGCCGGGAGCCGCGTAAATAGGCAAAACATCAAAAGATATTTCTGCCGTCCCAGTGAAAAACGCAGTAATTCTATAAAACACAGTTTCGAGAAAAACAGTGTCAACTATTCATGTAAAAATTATAGCATTCCGTTAGTTTTCTCACACCTTTTTATATGGGATTTCAAAATATAAACGCTAAACTATTTTTACACAACTATAAGCCAGTGTTTTATGATTTTTTAAAAAATTTATTTGAGTTAATGCGTTCTTATTTAGTGCATCGTTGTACTTAACTATAGAATTTCCTAGTGAAAAATGCAGTAAGTCATTGATTGAGCCGAATTTACTGCATTTTTATCTAGTTTCGTGTTATGTACCGCCATTGTGTAGATTGCAAAAATTGTTATATTTATTTCAAATTTTTCGTATTACTGATTATTGTTAATAATTTTTTTTTCTTAAATTCCTGAATAATATATTATGGAAACTAGATAAAAGCATTCAAATTTAAAAAAAAGCCACAATTTAAGAAAATATGACGTATCTAAATACGGCCGTTAATCTAAACAAAGTGTTACATAAAATGAAACAGGAAATTGTTTTTAAGAAATCTAATTAACATTTAACTTTGCTAAGTTTACAAAACCGAAAAAAATACACATAAATATAAAAGTATGCTTATTCAAATGATTCATTAAGATCATTGGAGTCTGCACTTTCAGCTAATTTTTCCCAAAACAATCTTCGTTCCTGGCTCATAAGGGGACACAATTTTTGTATTATGGCGTCTTTTTTTTCTTTTTTGATTCCCCTTGGTTTGGTATGAGGAAGAGGTGCTTCAGCAATCCCACTTTTTTCTTGTTTAACTTTTAGAAAATTAAGTAGAATTTGGTTTGACATGTCATAATTGGTTGTGTATTTTAAGGAATAGTTTCCTCGTTCCGCAAGAATTGTTGTTATATCCGCCACATAGGGACGCGGTTGAATCTTTCTAATTTTTACTTGTGACGAGTAGTCTACCCAGTTGTAAAAGTTATTTGTTTCCATTTCAAGCACAGTGACATTTCCTTAGTTAGATGTTTGAACGGCATCTTTAAAATCTTTAAAGTCGCAAATGTCACCTTTATATTTCATCGACAGTTCTACCTGATGATGAAAACTGTCTGCGCTCATGTACGTGTGGCCAGGTTCAAAGAACTTTATCATGATTTCTTGTGCACTAATTTCTACCGAGTTTACGATATAAACCAGGAAAGAGAAAAAAGCCCAGTTTTTGTTCTGAGCAGAACAATTGTCTAACCATAAAGTTATTCTGAGAGCATCCCTGTTGGCAAAAAAAAAAGAATAAA
Organism: Philopedon plagiatum; assembly: GCA_963971165.1. Lineage (NCBI taxonomy): Eukaryota > Metazoa > Arthropoda > Insecta > Coleoptera > Curculionidae > Philopedon > Philopedon plagiatum. The sequence goes on along the minus strand of OZ020196.1, from coordinate 16,915,917 downwards.
ATGCGCTAATTAGGTCCTCTTTCTTTCTTTCTGCTATCCCTTCATGCCAGATGGCAGCAATTGGATTCAAATTATTTTGTTTTTTTGCAACAGGTACGAAAGACTCGTTAAAGACAATTACTCTTGGTGTAAACAAGGCAACTTTATATTGGTCTAGTCGAGGAAGCATAATTACTTTTTGCAGGTCAGCTGAATAACAGACGTCATCATTGTTTCGCATAGCCTCGGCATCGCATCGATACATATTTCGTGAGTCTCCAGCTTTTTTAATATGTCAACTAAATGTTTTGCACTTATCACAATTAGGCTGCAGATTTTCTTTTGTGTGATCATGGATCTCAAATGTCGCGCATGTCTCACATTCTTCATGACCTAGTTTCGTAAAAGATATATTTTTTAACTGTATTTCCATCCTGTATAGTTCGTAGGAACACTTATAGTTTGGATTTTTCTCTAAAAAATCTTTATACATCAACGTCACTGAAATGTCACTAGGAAGATATCTTTTATTGGGCGCATGTTCCCTTCGGTAATGCGAGATATATGGACGGAAGCTCTCTATGTGTTGGTGTATGATGTCTTTATTGATTTTTACTTTATGACTGTTTTTACCTCAAAAAAGATATACACATAATTAGGAGCTGTTTAACTTACTAAATCTTAATTTACCTCTCATATCAGGCGTAACTGACATGTGATCTCCGCTACTCGAGACTGTGCAGGACAAATCTGTCGTTCTTTTGATGGTAGCCAAGGGTAGTAAGAAAGAAAGTTTTACAGGTTTGTATCCTTTTACCGCTTCCGTCTTGGAGAAAATACTGTACACTGCAGATTCTCTTTGAGTTTTCCATTTTGCTGACTGCTTCGCTTTGTCCAGTATTGCTCAAAATAAATCTTTTCTTATCTACGTATCCCAGTTTTTGATAGTGTTCATTAATGAGCTGTCTTGTTTTTTCTGATATCTTTGTAGTGCATTTTTTAACACAGTTTTCAGCACAGGGAAGTTTTGAATGCATTTTTTGGTTCTTTTTCTGAATGCGCTCTTCCTTGCGTTGCTGCAAAGAGGTGGAGTACTTTTTTCTTCTACGAACTTCTCCCTTTTTTGTGAGCGTGCCTATGAGATTTTCGCCAGACATTTTAACTTGAACAGAATTATTTATAATAGTATTCAAAGGTTTTATAACAGAAACATCATGAATTATTATTTTGGGATTGGGAGCTTCTAATTCAATTTTATTAGTATCAGATGCAGCTAATTCATTCTCTTTATTGTCTGTTTCGTAAATACTTATGTCATTAAAAATACTACTCTTAAAAGATATATCCAATATATTGCATTCTTTGGAATCAGAAAGGTAGATAAATTCATTTATGTTGGAAATGTCAAAATTTTCTTCAGGTACAGAATTAGTATTTGATGGCAGTTTTTGCTGAACTTCATCCTTTACATATTTTTCTGCAAAAATGGAAACAACATTAGGTTAAAAAAAAGTGTGTGCTTTAAATCAAAACGCGACGGGTTACATTCAAAAATGTTTCAATTTTATATGCTTACTATTATTGGTATTTTACCGTTATTTATTTCGGAATTATTATCGCCTTGTGGTCCTTCCTGCAAACTTTTGCTTTGTGGCCCTTCCAGCAAACCTATTTCTGCTACTTCCGGTACACTGGCGGAAGAACAGGTAATATCTACAAGAAGACCAAAAACCTGTTAAGCTAATGTAAAAACTAGCAGAATATAATAATATATTATTTTATTTAGAATTTTTAATATACTAACCAGCAGTTTCAATTAAATGCTCATTTACAGAATTCTGAGAGGATGTCACTTTTAACAGTTTTTCTGAAAAGAAAAGAAAAACAAATTTTAAATCAATAATTTAATGTATTACTACTAACTAACCGACACCTTTCCTGTCCGATTGGAAACAAACATCATTGGGACCATCACCTGTTTTTCTCTTACATGCTATTGACAACATTAATTTAGTCCTTGATTTTATCTAAAATTTAAGTAGATTGTTTTTATTATTACTAGCGTAACCTATTAGAAATGGAGTAAGAATAGATGAAAAGTAGACCACACAAAAAAAATTAAGACACAAAAGGAGTTAACCCTAACTTTTAAATTACTAATATTGCCCCAAGCCTCTACTGTAGTTATTTTAACAAAAAAAATTTACAACTATAAAATTTCCTGTATTTCATACTTTTCCTACTTCCTTTCATTTCCTATTTATTCATGAATAGACTAAACGTTTGATAATAACAAAATATACTGTATAATCTGGCAAGCCACAATCAAAATAGGATATATAATAATCTATGAAAAGTTTTTGCTTAAATTGTGGTGATACAAATAGGAAATACACCGCCAATAAAGCAGCAAAATTTGGATGAAAAAACAATATGTTTTATATAAATAATTTAGTAGTTTAGTCGATATACCACAAGGGCTATTTTGCCACTAAAAATTTTGTAGTTGGTGGGGTAAAATAAGCGCCTTTCAAGGATTATTATTTGTCTACCGGCCCCCGTAATTTACTTTGTACCATCAAGTGCATTGATAAATATTTTATCCCGGTTATTGCATAAAATCTACGCGAAATATCGGGCAACATTTGCATGTTACAAAAATGGCAAACTACACATTATTTCGGTAAATCTTCAAAATTACTGAATAATTTCTTGCATGATATTTAACCTAACATGCAATATAAATACATTTTATAATTAAATTACTTACCTTACTGCTACCCTCCATTATCAAACAAAAATTAAAATTTTAATAAAAACCACACTGGAATTTAAATCGCAGAACAACACTGACGATAATATACTGTCGACTCGACTTATAACGTTTGAATGAGAAAAACCGTTAAAATCGCGCGTTTTTCAGTTTACTGCATTTTACTTTGGTAACGCATGACGTTGCCTTGCTGAAATACTACGAGGAATAGCAGTAACTTCTGTATTACCGGACTGTTACTGTATTTTCGCTTAGTAACATTCCTTTGCTGCGTTTTTTTTTTGGGAAATGCTGACGTTTTTAAATTTGCATACTTGGAGAAACTGTAGCAACTTACATTTTACTGCATTTTTTTTAGAAATATAGTATTACTGCGTTTCAAATTTGCAAACCATAGCGTTTTATGTTGTGGTTAAAGCAGTATTACTAAAAATACTGCATTTTTTATTAGAAATGGGCAGTCACTGCATTTTTCTTAGTAATGAGATTACGTATAAGTGACGACTTTGATACTGCACATATTTTTTTGGTGTTCTTAAACAAAAAAAAATTTTTTTGCAAAAAATCTGTTGTTGGGCAAGTAGGAATGATTTCAAAGAATCCAATTTAATTTAAATCTCAAAATCTGTAAAATTCGACTTTACTGCGTTATTCGTTGGGACGGCAGAATTTTTTATTGTACATTTAATAAATAGGTTAAAAAATAATGATATTTTATTTACCTACCCTATTAACATAAACTAACAGATATTTGTTATATTTATCTAGAGATCAGAGCTGGGCAAACTACTTGAAAAAAGTAGTGGAGTATAACTGCTAATTACGTTATCAAAAAAGTAGTTTATCTGCTTGGTAGTTAAACTACTTCTTCAAAAAACTAGTTCGACTACTAACTATTAAGTAGTTACTAGTTAAATATTTAACTACTTTTTTAACTACACACCACACCAAACATGTACCGTTGTGGCTCAAAAAACCGGTGCCGTAGCCGTACTTACGAAAATGATAAAAGAGGATTTGAACCTATAACAAATAAAAAAATTCAAGATAAAATAAATAACTTTTTATTATTTAAACTTTTTTAAAGTTAACTGTCCACTGACTTAAATTTAAACATAAATCATTAACACAGTTCCTTTGTGGTATAAAAATACAAAACTAAAACATATTAGGTAATAATAAGAATAGGAGGTATTTAAAAAAATAATAAATTTACATTTTTGAAAACTTTCAAAGCTTGTTCTAACGAGATTTTTGGCACGCGTCAACGTACACTTAACGTAATATAGGGAAGTAGTTAAATATTTTTAAAAGTACTTGAAAAGTATTCAAAATACCTTAAGTAGTTAGCACTGAGTAGTTAACTACCTTTTTAACTACTTTTTGCGAATATTTTATTCAGGCTTAAAATAATCGAGTATAACTACTAAGAGAAAAAAAGTAGTAAGAATACAACTAATTTTACAGAAAAAGTAGTTAACTACGTACTTAACTACTTTTGTAGGTAACTACTGCCCAGCTCTGCTAGAGATGTATACGTGTGGATAAACAATATAATTTTTCTTATACAACTGTTTTATTGTTTTTCAGCTTTACAATTTTTACTCCACTCACCGCCCCCTTTAGCCCACCGCCCGGGGCTGATAGCCCCCTTAGCCCCCCTTGAGCCGGCGCTGAAGCTGGCACAATCATAACATTTACTAGTTTTGGTTCGTCGGGTTTATGACACTAATACGAGTTTATAATTAATTCTTTTACTACGCTAAATTTGACTTCGCCTGTTGCAGCCACCCAAACTTCGAAACAGTTACCACGTAAGAGGCCGACCTGAGCTTAAAAAAAATTTGTGTTTTAAAAGTTTGTACAGATTTACAAACATGAATGCTTTTGACGAAATCTCCACAAATTTTGCTACAAAATATCAAAAAATTGCAGATATACTTTTATATACTTTTTTTAAAAGCTTACAGAAGTTTGAAAAAATTACTAAAAAAGTTTACACTCTTCTAAAATACAACAGGGTAAAGTTGTCAGGTATCAAATAATCATGTAAGTATAATCTATACATATAAAATTATAAATTGACTGACTCACTCATTCATCAACGCCCAGCCAACTACTAATGCTGAAAAGTTGAAATTTTGCACACAGCTTTATTTTACGCCGTATAGTCGTCCACTAAGTTGTGTTTTTTTTGCAATAGGGGGGCCATCTTCTGTGAATGTAGAAAATAATTCAGACTGTGTTTGTGTCGTATGTACTTTATGTAAAAAAGAATTCAATGTTTTTTTAATTATGTTTATATGATCGCTTCCCGCTTTATAATTGTCACTGCATGCCACTGATAATACTCTAATTTCTAGAAACAGAAAAATATATGACGAATGTGTATTCGTATAAATCTCTTAAGTTTTTCTTTGTCACCAGTGCCAGAACCCGACGGCGACGATTCGTAATAAAACTTTAAAATAGCTTTGTAGCCCAGAAAGCACAATCTTTGAAACTTTCAGCTGCAGTTACTAGAGAGAATTCTGTACTATTTTTGTTGAAACATTTATGCTAGTTATTTTATGAGTGTATGTCAACCAGGGGCGGATTTATAATTTCGTCTAGGGGGTGGCGCAACATCACCTCGAGCTATACAAAAGTATACACCAAAAAAAAAAACGGGCAAGTCCGCGTGCGACATTATTTTGTTTTTTAGGTTTTTGCAAGAAGTGAACACTATTTCATATGGACGAAAAATCTAAATCTGTCGATTTGGACTGATGTACAAAAATGTTTCGAAAATACATTTTCTAAAAGCACGTTTTTTCAAAAATATATTTTCTCAAAAACAGAACTTTATCGATAACACAGTTATTCGAAAATTGGGGATTTCCAATTTTATTTTGGAAACCAAATTTTAGATTTTAGAGTACCTACCTACTGTTCGAAACTACATTTTTTTAAGAGAACATGTTTCTTGAAAGTACTTTTTTCATTGTTTCGGAAAAACTTCGAATATTTATATTTAAAAAAACTCGTTGAAGAAGTAATTTACTACAGAGTACGTAGCAGACAAAAAAACAAACCTGACCGAACACAAAAACGGTTCGTTATTAGTTCAGGATCTTTTTTATTGACATTTTCTAGTTTATAATTTAATTTTTGGCAAATCACAATCATACACTTTACATGTTCAACATGTAAAGTGTGGCCCATCAACTTGATGGGTCATTGTCCACAAAAATAACTAAACATCAACACTAAAAAATTATCACTCAGTAACCGAATCTCTAAATAATATCAAAAGCTTCCAAATAAACACAACCAAGCACTACTTCATTTTCACCCAAAAGCGCAAAATGCAAATGACGTCGGCCCGGTTCTGATCGCTTAGTGGACGTCCGCCCACTTTTGCTAGACGTCTTGAGTGCGCGTGCCTATACACCATACTGGCGCCAAATGCGTACAAACGCACTTTTTCGCCCATACATTGGACGGATTCAGCTAGGGTAAGGAATACGCTATGTGGATCTAATATATGTGATGTCTATGGTTCATTCTCAATATGTATCCCATCCATCTCAGCTGACCTTCCTCTATGATATTCTGTATTGGTTTTATGTTTAAGTTTTCTCGGTCGGTTTGTTTACGTTATTTCCATGATTTGTAATCGGTTTTTCTGTTTTTTCGTCATTGTCCATTTGCCATATTTGTACTTTTGTTTATGTGGGGATTTTTTTCCCCAGAAATTTGTTCTTTATGGTATTAAAGAGCAGAGATGGGCACTAGTTAACTACAAAAGTAGTTAACTACGTAGTTAGCTCCTTTTTCTGTAAAAGTAGTTGTATTCTTACTACTTTTTTTCCTAGTAGTTATACTCGATTATTTGAAGTCTGCCTAAAATATTCTCAAAAAGTAGTTAACTACTCAGTGCTAACTACTTAAGGTATTTTAACTATTTTTGTGTAATTTAACTACTTTTAAACATATTTAACTACTTCCCCATATTACGTCATTACATTACGTGCCAAAAATCTCGTTAGAACAAGTTCTCGGAAATTTTTCGTCTTGCGTTTCCAGTCCAGTACGCGATAGGCAAACCTAATATAGAATTTGCAGGTTTTAAAAGTTTTCAAAAAATTAAATGTAAAATTTTTCTACCTGCTATTCCTATTACCTAATATGTTTTAGTTTTGTACCAAAAAGAAACTGTGTTAATGATTTATGTTTAAATTTAAGTCAGTGGACAGTTAACTTTAAAACAAAGTTTGAATATTAAAAAGTTTTTTTTCTCCAAATAACATTAAAAGCGGCCTTTTAATGACACTTGGCAGGCTTGGAAGTTGTACTTTTAATGCCTAGGCAGAAAAAGTCCAATTTTACTGCCTAGGCAGAAAAAGTTCGTTGCTAGGCAACCTTCCAAGTAATAATTTAAATCAAACTGGTTATTAAAATTGACAATGACAAAGTAAACAGTAAACAAACATATTCAACAAACATCATCAGCGGTAAACATAGTAACGCAGGGCCCGGTTACCTTTGATAAAATAATTTAGTTATTTGGATATGGATAATGAAACGCAATTTAAATATGGAAAAGTCGATTTTGCGTGGAATTGGAACAAATTTGAAGAAAAAATTATATGTTTCACACGGCAGAAAAGCAGATTTAATGCCTTGGCTGGTTTCATAGCCTCGCTACGCTCGGCTATGAAACACCAGCCGCGGCATTAAATCTTGTGCTTTTATGCCTAGCAAAACAAATAACTATTATTTTATTTTGAATTTTTTATTTGATGTTATAGGTTCCTTATAAGTTACAAGTCCTTTTTTTAATCATTTTTGTAAGTACACAACGGTACTTACATGTTTAGTACCTTTTGTAGTTAAAATAGTAGTTAAAAAAGTAGTTAAAAAAGCAGTTAAAAAAGTAGTTTAACTACCAAGTAGTTAAACTACTTTTTTGATAAAGTAGTTAGTAGTTATACTCCCTATTTATTTCTTTGTCCAGTTGCCCGTCTTTTGTTATTTGTGTTCCTAGATATTTGAACTTCTTGACTTGTTATAGTGTCATTTTAAGTGTGACTTTAACACAAAGTTTAAATAATAAAGGGTTTTTATTTTATTTTGAATTTTTTTTTATTTGATGTTATAGGTTCCTTATAACTTATAAGTCCTTTTTTTAATCATTTTTGTAAGTACGGCTACGGCACTGGATTTTTGAGCCACAACGGTACATATTTAGTATCATTTGTAGTTAAAAAAGTAGCTAAAAAAGTAGTTAAAAAAGCAGTTAAAAAGTAGTTGAAAAAGTAGTTAAAATAGTAGTCAAACTACTTTTTTGAAGAAGTAGTTTAACTACCAAGTAGTTAAAGTACTTTTTTAATAAAGTAGTTAGTAGTTATACTCCACTATTTATTTCTTCGTCCAGTTGCCCGTCTTTTGTTATTTGTGTTCCTAGATATTTGAGCTTGTTGACTTGTTTCAGTGTCGCTTCTCTGAAGTGTATTGTGTTTCTTGTTATGGTTGCCCATAATCATTGTCTTGGTCTTGCCTATATTAATTGTAATGTTTATTGCTTCCAGTTTTCTGTTGTATATTTTACATTTTGGTTTAGGGTTTCCTTGTCTTTCGCAATTATAACCATGTTGTCATCTGCATATGTAAGTTCAGAGATTTTTATTTGTTCTAAGTTCCAGTGCCCTACGTTGTAATGTTTTACACATTTTTTGCCTCTTTCATTGCCTCATCTAAGACGACTGTCAAGAGTAATAATGCATCCTTGTCTTACTCAATTGGTTGTCTCGAACATCCTTAAGGTTTCATTCTATTCTACCCCTCTTTTTTCAAATATTCGCCACATGTTTACTCTATTCATTTTATCAAAGGCTCTAAAAGCCTTCTCTGTGATCTGTCGAAGTATGAATCCAAATTGAATGTCTTCTATTGTGTCCTGTACCAGGTTTCGTAGTTCTGTTTCCAATATTATTGCAAATGTTTTCCCTATTGTACTGAGTAGAGTAATGACTCTGTAGTTATTGCAATCTGTAGTGTCCCCTTTTTAATGTACCTATGGGTGTGATTATGCCAGTGCTCCAGTCTTCCGAGGTTTCCCCTGTTTGGTATACTTTGTTTAATATTTCCTTAGGATTTAATTCGCAAGAAGAAGTGTCAGTCATACCGTTTGACGTTTAACATTTGACATTTTAAGCTGTCGTTTTCCCGAGGACATTCTAAAAAGCTGGAGTGAACAAAGGGTCCCTGTTCTAGAGGAATTTAAAATCAAGTTTCATTCCTTCTGTTTAAACAGATAATTCTTTGTTGGGGACTTTAAAAAGGTGAGTAGGGTAGATTTTTCTCATTTTTGTTATATATTTTGTATGGACGTATCTAACCTATAATTTCACGTGTCGGAATCTGACCATATAGTTTTTTTGTAGGGAAGATCCAGTTAGTTTATTTAATGAACTTACTTTGTTGAGCCACGGCGTTTCGAGATCGGCCTCCTTGATTAGATTTTTGTTAGTTTGAAGAAGTTTGTTACTGTCTAAGCCTTTTGAAGTAGATTAGTGGAGGAGTGCGCTCCACCAAGAATATTATTTGTTTTGAAATCGACTCTTGGTGTTCCAGAGTTCGAGTTTTAAACAACATCACCAACAAGCTAAGTACTTAATTTTATGACTGTCAAGAAAATCGAAATGCACAGAATAGCTATATTTATAGAAAAAAACCTGATTTAACATAGTGTTCTAGCAATATAAAAGCGTTGCAACTTCCTAGAGCTAGTTATAAAATTATCATGTTTTTTTTTCTAATGCATCTAATTTATATTCCATGACCCTCCAGTCTTCCGGCGTTTCCCCTGTTTGGTATACTGTGTTTAATATTTCCTTAGGACTCATTCGCTTCTTCTCCATGCCTTTAACATGTCCGCTGATATCAGGTCTCGCCCCGGGGGCTTTCCTCGATTTATTTTCATTATGGCTTGTTGCAGTTCTTTCTTTGTTATTCTCTCTTCAATTATTGTCTGCCTCTCTTCTGTTTAGTCTTTAGACATTTCTATCTGTCTGCCCTCTTCTAAATGTATTTTTTCGTTCTAATAGTTTTTTGAAGTATTGTCTCCATTTTTCCATAATTCTAATACTGTCCTGCAGTATTTCTCCGTTAGCTGTTTTTATGTTTGTAGAGTTATTGCTCTGTTTTTCCTCGAATACCTTAATATATCAAAGAAGTGCTTCTGGTTCTCGTTGTATGCCTTGTCCATTTTTAGGCCAAGGTCTGTCCATGATTTTTCCTTACTCTTCTTTGCTAAATCTTTTACTTTTTTGCTTTCCGTGTTGTATTCGTCGTAGTCCTTTAGTGTTTTTATAGCCAAGTATTTTTTCCATTTTTACCTTTTACTATTTATTGTTTGCTTTCTGTTGTCTGCCCACCAGTGAGTGCTCTTATTTTCTGTGTTTGTGATTCTTGTTGTACCACATGTCTGTGTCGCCGCCGTCAGTAAGGCGATTTTTTATTTTTCCCATGTTTCTACTATTGGCCTTGTTATGTTTATGTGTTGCAAATTTACTTTCACAGTATCTTGGTATTTTTCCCTATGCCTTGCTTCTCTTAGTTTAAAACACTTTATTTTTGTGTTAACTTTTTTTCTTCGTTTATATTCTCAACCTTTTGTACCATTTGGTAGTGACCAGGAAGTGGTCACTGCCAATATCTGATTCTCCCATAACTTTCACGACTTTTACTTGTTTTCTTAATTCCTTACTGACTAAGAAGTAGACAATTACGGATTTCCCGTTGCGGCTTGCTACCTCTCTTGTGAAGGTGTGTATTTCTATGCGTTTAAATTGTGTGTTAGTGATAATTAGTTCGTTTTCATGGCAGAAGTTGATTTTTTTTTCATTTAAGTTTTTCGTTGGTTCTCCGTAAATCCCCAGAAGCCATTCTATTCCTTAATTTTCCTTCCTCACTCTTCCATTTAAGTCTCCCATTATGACCATCCTGTTCTTATTTTCGTCTATTTCTTTCTGCAGAATTTCTCCTTGTCTTTCTCTTTTCCACCTTCGTTTGGGTCATATGCGACAATTATTAAGTATTCCTCCGTTCTCTCTTCTTTCAGTTTTATCGTTATTATTCTTTCATTGACGAACTGTTCTTCAATTACTTTTTTCATTTTTTTTTTTCGTCAAGATAATTGCCACTCCCGCTCTGGCATGATCTGTAATTCCCACTCCTGACCACAACATCCAGTAGACCTCCGATATTTCCCTAATACCCTGTCCCTACCTTTTTGTTTCTGTGATTCCCATAAAATGTATATTTCTTGTTCTAGCCCTAAACATATCAAACTTGTTTCTGTCTAGATAAAAAACAAGTTTTCAAATAATTCCTGATCTTTTTTTTTAAATTTATACGTCACTAGACTAGGTACGTGCTAAAACGTAACGATTTCCATTTAATTGGTTTTCCTGAAATATTAGAGCTCAATCTCTTATACCCTTCGGTTAAAATTTATAATCGTTTTTCCTTTTCCGCCGTTATAAAATCTAATTTAAAATATCCCAGTATATCCAACCTATAAATATAAGAATTTTCCGTATATATTTTCCAAGAAGTTGAGCAAATAAATAAGCTACAGTGAATTGACCTCGTTTCCTTAATCCCTGATATGTTAACTGCCGCATCAGAATCCAAATATAAATTGAAAACGCATCTTAAGGCTTTTTATTGAATACTGAAAATTTTATTTTTGTAGCAGAATGGAATAAACCGATGGCCAAATCTGATTAAAATTAGAGAGATATGGGTAAGGATATAAAGTCATGGGGTATTTATCGACGCTCTATTTTGACAGCTACGCTTGCGCAAATTGGATAAGCTGTTATGCGTTAGTGTCGAAATAGAGTAAATGCAGGTTGCCTGCATTAACAAGATCGACATGACTATATTCGTTATTAATTTTTAATTGCACTAAACTTTTTATCCTAAACTTTTCTCATTGATAGACCTCTAAAATTTTGTACCTCATGAGGAAGACTTTATACTTTATTCTTTACTTTTAGTTCTAGATTGGAATTCAATTTTTGTAGCCAATGAAATGCACATACTTCTCGGCATTTAATTGAAATGAATTTTCACTAGCCTAGCTAGTATAAACTTCTACCAATAAAAAATACCACATTATTTCAAAAGGCCATCACAAATACGAGAAATTAATATAGACGTATCGTCTTCCAACATCGAAAAATGCATTTATACCGGTTGCAGATAAATTATTTTCATAAAATAAAAATAGTGTTGGGCCCAACATAGATCCTTAAGGAATGTCAGTGTCCATTTTTAATATTTCCTTCTCTGTAATCTTTAGCCTTAGTGTTTTGAGTATTAACGTATTTTATTTTGTTTGATCAAAAGGATTGAATCAATCGATTTGCTGTACACTCGAAACCCATCCAAAATCTGATGAAGCCTTTTATGATTAACACAGTCGAATGCCCTACTGAGATCTCGAAAGGTTTCAACGGGACACTCATTCACATCCAACAAGGTTATAAGTATTGTGTATTAGCGGTACTTTTGATGGTTCTAGCTTCCTCGAAAATACACGGTGTCCAAGATAAGGAGGGCCAGTATGGAGATCTCGCTTGTGGTTAGAAATACAAAGTTTGTTAAATGGGAAAAAAGTTGAGTAATTAAAGAACTAATAAAACGATGTTTCGAGATTTTTTAGATGTTTCATTTTCGAGTTATTTTGAAAAAACAAAATTTTCGAATTTTTAATTTAATTTTTTCTGGCGTTAGCGTTAACATAAAAGGTAGGGCAAAACTAATAAAACTCCTTTGTTGCAACTTTTAATAAACTTAAAGATTTACGTTATCAATCAATCAAGCGATCATCAACTTAATTTTTTTAAATACGGTCTTGGTTTTTTGATGTCAAATTTTAGAAGCCCTTTTTATTCTGAATTTAGTAGTGTTCTTACACATTATGGTTAAATTACATTTTGAGTTTTTTTTTGACCATTAGGTACTAAGAAATTTCTGTGATACGGAATTGTCTCTTAGAACATTTCATACATTGTTCCAGATTTTGTAATTTAATGAAGAAAATAATAATTCTAAAATAATTTATCTAAGACATACCAAGTATACTTTAAGTCCAAGAGTTAACGTACTGTGGGCATCTGAGGAGAAGGGAAATGTAGTCTGTTAACAAGGGATTTAAAAGATTGTAGGTTGAGACGGGAAGAGAAAACATCTGCAGGCAATTTGTTCCATAATCTGGAGACCCTAGGTATGAATGAGCGAGAAAAGTGGTCTGTTCTGGGCTTTTGTAGCTGGACAGTAAAGGGACGCATACGTTACGCGCCTCGTGTTGTTCTGTTAGGAACAGTTAAGTGGGGAATATTACCGACTAGTTCTTCAAAGCAAAACCCGTGGAAGTACAGGTAGAAAAGGGATAAATCTCAAACAGCGCGGCGATGAGCGAGAGAAGGGTTTTTCATTGATGAGTCAAATGACTCTCTTTTGGATAGAATCAAGGATGTTAAGTGTCGAAGGTGATGTGGGAGCAGTACTCTAGGGTACGTCTTATTTGGGAAACGTAGAGAGTATACAAGTTGGAAGGGGAGAAGTATTATCTGGCTCGAAAGAGGAAACCAAGCTTTTTAGCTGTCAATGTGGCTACTGAAGTAAAGTGTTTGTGTCAGCTGAGATCATGTTCGAAAGCAATGACAACAAGATTAAACGTTTCATTGTTCTGTAGGGCTTGGCCATTTACGTGAATGAGGTAAGCGTTGCCAGATTTTTTGTGTCTCTTGAGTTTTTTTGTTCTGACCCACCGTTTTCGAGATACAAATATTTTTTGTTCAAAAAACGGATTCTCCGTGGTTCAATACATGCTTTAAATCGTCTTTGCATATTTCTCCTAACTCTTCGGAATACTTGAAGTGTGAAAATATTAAACACCCTGTATCTCGAAAAAGAAGCGTTTGAGGATCCATGTTTATATGAACTTATTTTCATAGTTTTAGATGTAGAATCTGCCCTTGAAGTTTCTTAACATCTTTTTGGGTATATGAAGTATGTTTTCATGCATTTTTTAAAACATTTTTCGGGAAAAACGCATACAAATTTGTGTCCTCTACACTCCTGTCCTATAGCTCAGAAAAATCTTTAAAAAATCATGAACATTTTTTTTAAAAATAAGTTTGTTAAATAAGTTTATACAAATTACATCAATTTTGAATTACAGTTCTCTAATCAGTGCTTGAAGCACTGGCCTCGAGAATAAACAACTAAGTAAACAATGCAAGGCTACAACATACACAAATGACAATTATTTCAATTCATGCTCAAACCTAAGGAATATTTAAATGCATTTTAAGTTTCTTGACAAATTGGTGAATGTTATGTACACTCTTAACACCAGCCGGCAAGCCATTATAAACCTTGGATGCCTTAAAAATTGGGCTATTCAGACCTATATTTGTCCTTGTTAGGCAACTGATATATGTATTATTATGAAATCTAGTCATATAGCCGTGAACTTCATTTGAAAACGTTATTGTAGTATTACATTTTTGTTTCTTATTTATTATTTTATAAATACATTTACATTGCTCAAAAACCAATATATCCTTCAATTTACCAATTCCTAAACTTCTATATAACAGATCTGTTTCAGTTAACCTATCGTAATCAAAGAGTATTTTTAGTATTCTGTTTTGGAGGACCTGTACCACCTTAAAATTGGTCTGACTACATGTTCCCCATACTGGTATCAAATATCTCAAGTGTGACAAGAAGAAAGTATTATATACATTCCTTCTACTCTTATAAGTGAGGTAATTTCTATGCCTAAATAAAGCCGAAATCATGGGAGTTATCTTTTTAGAAATGTAATCTATATGTTTATTCCAGTTCAGATTTTCATCTATAACTAAGCCCAAATATTTTATGTTAGAAACACGTATTAATTCTGATATCCAAATTCTCAACGTTTTTGTTTTTCTGTTTAGACAGTATATATTTAGTTTTATCAATATTGATTTGTAATTTATTACTGTACAACCAGTCAACATAGGATCGAAGATCTGCACTGACCTTTTCCTTCAGGGCATGCTCATCTGCTCCAATATAAACCAAGGCAGTATCATCCGCGAATGTAAAATATCGTGCTTTTAAGTTAGCACGTTGAAGACCAAGTACATAGATGGAGTAGATAAGGGGTCCAAGAACAGATCCCTGCGGTACTCCACACCTGTTAGTCATAATTTCACTATTACTCTTATTAAGTGAGACATACTGCCTTCTATCAACAAGATATGTTCTAATCAAGCTATACAATAATCCTCTGAAACCCATACATTCTAATTTTTTTAATAGTAACTCAATGCTCACTACATCAAACGCTTTTCTTAGATCCACAAAGACTGCAACAATCAATTGTTTCATAGTTACATAGTCAACGAGGTCAGCTGTGGCACTAAGGGTACCACTGTTTTTTACGAAGCCATATACCTATATATACTGAAAAATATAAGTCTTCATTTAAATATACATCTTCTGTAATTTTTAATAATATTCCTTCTAGTCTAAAGGGCTTAAGCTACATAACTTTTAAAAATAATATAAAAAACTATTTAGTAGGGGTAGGATTGGAAGAATGATTTTTTATAAATCAAAATTCTACCTATTTATGCCCAACTAGTATACTACTGTCATTTTTTGGTTTTCTTTTTATTTTTATCAATTTTATATTTATATTTTAAATTGTTTTTATTGGCATAAATAAACTTCTTTATTATTATTATTATTATTATTGGAACTCGTCAATCGGTATATATTTATTCCGGAATGAGAGCATTCTTTTTTTAATTATTTTCTCCAGAATTTTTGAAAATACACTCACGACAGAGATTGGTCGATAGTTGTTCATACAGTCTTTACTTCCAGATTTATAGATCGGACTAATTTTACTTATTTTTAACTCATTCGGAAATACACCGCTACTGAGTGCAGCGTTAACCAGCTTTGTCAAAATACCAACAATACTCTCTCTAAGGTTTAGTAAATCATTCACAGTTATTTCATCATGGCCAGGGGCCGCATTCCGTTTTAGCTCCAACATGACTTCGTTAATCTCGTTTTCATTACACGATTCCAGAAAACAGCTATTTGCATAATTAATTTCATTACTAGCGCGATTAAACTAGTTGCATTTCGTTCTCTAACTCCCTTACGATGTTCTCACCAACATGTACAAAATGATTGTTTAAGCTATTAATTATTTGATCTAAATCACTTATTTCCTTATCTCCTATTTTTAAGGTATTTATTTCAGTATCCACAGATCTCTCCTTAAACAGACTGTTAATGAACCGCCACTGTTTCTTAACATCATTACCAGCTTGTAACCACTTATTTTGAAAATAACGATTTTTTAAAGACTTTATTTTATTGTTTATTTGATTTTTTATTTTTTTCAAGTTTGTCTCCAATTGTTTATCATCTGGATTTTCTATTTTATTTTTATATATTTTATCTCGTTGTTTCATCATTTCCAGTACTTCCCGATTTACCCAGGTGTTATTTTCTCGACATTTATATGTCATCACATACTCTGATTTATTTTTACAATCTGTAATCAACTCAGTCAGTTCCTGGAATGATGTTACATTAACAGTGGTAACCCTTCTCTCAAATAAATTTTTGAATTTTTTTTGGTTTAACATTTTGGTTTCATATAAAACCTTTGGCTTAAAGACTTTAATATTTGTCGATATACTCATTAAGATACGACTATGATCAGAAAGGGAGTTAGATTCAACGGAAACTTAAACATAATACTTATACTATTTGATGTGACTCTGGTAGCATTATTCATTGTGATTGGACTATTTATTTGAAAATTGTTTAGAGATATTAAATTTTTATAACTACTGGTGACCCTTGAGTCACCTAATAGGTCTATGTTCATATCACCTATAATTATGTGTTTTTTAGGATGTTTTTGGAATATAGATTCCAAGTCTGTTAGAAATGCTACATTACTATATGACGGTGGCCTATACACTACACTTATTTTAAGGTTATAATCTCCTACACTCACACACCCAATTAATTGAGTCTCCAGATTGAGACCCATCCACCTCTCTGCATTTTATTGTACTTTTTATATATACTGATGCACCTCCTCCTCTGCTTTCTCTACACGAATGAACAGCCTTATAATTACTTAATCCATAGAAGAATGTTTCATTCTCCTTTAACCATGTTTCAGTCAACAAAAGTATATCACAGTCCTCATTCATCACAAAGCACTGCACAGAGTCTATCTTGTTCCTCAGGCTTTGAGCATTCATGTAAACAAGCTTAAGTTTACCTCGAGGCCCTTCTAATTTTTTAATTTTTTAATTGCTCATTGTCTTCCATATAATATAATATAACCCTTGAGTTATCCTCCTTTCTGAGAAAGATATTACCATTGCTAATCCATAAATATCTATAATTGTTTTCCGCCTTGAACTTCTTCGCCTCTTTATATATTTCCAGGTTTTTCTTTGTTAGATCGTGATTCAGATAAATTTTGGTGTTTGTGTTATACCCTAGGTCTCCGCTAGTTAACTCTAATCTCTTTTTATTTTTCAACAACATGTCCCTAATTTTGATATTCTCAAGGACCACCCTGATAGCATTGTTTTTTGCTTTATCCTTACCCATTCTGTAAGCAGCAAACCCACCAACCTGTATCCCAAGATTATCACCAATTTTGTTTACAATATCGACCACATTTTCATTTGGTTTGTATGGTACGCCCTGAACAATAATGTTATTTTTAAGTCACTTTGCTCTCCTTTGTTCAGCTGCTTTTTTTAAGAATTAGGTGTAGATTGAACCAACATTATCAGGATTGGAAAATTCTAGGGCGATCAATTGTTATAAACAATTTATTTGTTTATTTTCTTATAATTGTTGAACCAATGGTTTTAGAGAAAAAAAATTTTCAGACAAAATATTTCCCATGATGTAAGGAACAACTTTTGTTCTTACACGTTTTTCAGTGCTCCCCGCATACGCGATGTGATGCGATGGTGCCGTCGGCGGTGGCAGATGGGCGGAGATCGGCCGGCTGAGGTTTGGTTAGATTAAGTGGGGGGCTGATGGCACGGAACACTAATTAGGAAGTTTCCATTTTCTCTTAATAAATAGTCCTAAAAATGTAAAAAACATATGTATTTTTTGTATTTAATTAGCTGTAGAAATAAAAAAGTTATCGTCCTTCAAAGTCTGAGATGCTACGCTCACGTTGGCTGAGGCTCGATGACGTCAAAACACACAACTCCGTCATCAGCGGAATAGACGCCCGTTTAATCTTTAGTGTTATTCTTACCGGACAGGATACAATGCATACAATACACCTGAGCAAAATAATAGTTAAATTTAAAGTATACTTTAACTAAAGTTAAGTGAAACCGGAAAAAAAGGTAACGAAGCCGACACCTTTGACGCAGCCGTGCCGATAAGGTCCAGCCATAGGCGTCCCAAAATATTATAACCAATTTAAGATGGGACACAATAAAAAGTTTTAACATTTTAACCAAATATTATTTATAGGTATATCAAAACCTAACTGAATCTGCAAAAACGATGTTTAACCATAGAAATAATTGTATTCATGGGCGTACCGTCGACCGATAATTAAGACTTTAAATTAATGGCATAAATACGTTGTTATTTTTATGATGGTTTTGTAGTAAGTGTAACTATATTGTATTGTAACTATATCTATTGTCATGATCGAGATCAGCTATTCAACTGAGAACCAAGGGCACACATAATGGCTCGGATGCGTTCCCGAGAATTTTGAAATTATTGGAGTTTCTTACGTGACCATCGCCATCGTAATACTGTCTAATTTTTTTTTTTGGGTAAGGGGAGGTTCCTCTTGAACACGGTGCATTTAAACTGCAATTTTGAGTTTCATCTACCCAACCGTACTGAACAACATCATGAGTATCAAACCATGTCTCATCTAGATACACTATATACCTATTTGATTCCCGGTGTTCTTTTATTTTACGCAAATATTCTTGACGATGTTCAACAAGACGGCGCGATTCCATTATATCCATCCGATTATCAATTTTTTTTGTGTTTAAATCCGCAATCTAATAAAATTCCTCGAAGAGTTTCCAATGACTGGTAATTGTAATCAGGGTAATCGCGTAACTTATCCCGGATCATTTCTAATGTTGGCACCGTATTTTCCTTATATAGATTGTACATAATTCGTCTAATAACATCTTTTGCTGCATCGTCAACTTTCTGAAACTTTTGATTAGTTTTCTTTCGCTTTACCGAATGATCTGTAACATCTCTTGTTTTAATTACGCGATAAATTGTAGATATCGAAAGTTGTGTTAATTCGTTAACTCTTTTTATAATGGCTTTATCTGACTGTGCCGGATTTTCTTTTTTTAAACAGCCGTAAATATTTAGAATTATTCGTTGACTTTGAACATGTAAATCTTTATTAAACTCCGGACATGTTTCGAGTGGCGATGCCACGGTCGGTACCAAAGGTAATTCAACATGTAATAATTCGCTTTCATCTACCTCAAAAGGTCGCCAAAAAGCCATTATTATAATAAAAATTCACTTACATAAACCAAATAAAAACACTTATAATACGCACTTCACTGATCAAAACCTAAAACTTAACTGTTTCACATAAATCATATTCTAAACGAGCATCTGTCTAGACGTAACGTCTTAATTATAATAAAATGACTCCGTCCTCTGCATGCGCCAATATAATATTACCCTTAGTGGAAAAGAGACAAAACGAATCGTCGCTGCAGGTGTCCCTTCACGAGACAGGCAGCTGCTGTTTGCATTATATATCGAAGGTATCACTAACAAATCTGAATGAAATGTGGGATACTTGCTATGGGGAATCGAGCGAGCCCGGTATAAGCGGCAGGCCTTTGTCTGGCTTTTTATACCACTTAAATCTTAATAATTTAGATTTATGAGATTCAGGTAACTCTGGAAAAACTATAAACACGCGAGAACAGCAGCGGGCTGCTAGCCCGGCGACCATGGAGCGACAGAGTTGTGTGACGTCACGGCCGATAAAAGCCGCGCGCGAAGTTATTATTATTAAATAAGAAATTGAATAAGTTTTTTTTTATCTTCTGACAGCCCACGAAGACCGAAGTCTAAGTACTATGTTCCGTGGGTGTACTGGGGGGTCGACTCACACATCCAGAGCTGGAAACATCCGTAGGGATTTCACCAGCCCTTTAAGAGGATGTGTGGGGTGGTACCACCTCGGTCGAGGAAGAATTCCTCTACCACCTTCCAACTCCAACTCCTTCCAAAGTTCGTCAATTTTGAAGATATCGAGATAATTTTTTTTGCTTGACAAGTTAAGTGAAAGACTATTAAATGATGTTGAAGTTACTCGATATTTCTGAAATAGGAAACTTCCTAATCTTGCACTTGGCCGATTTTCTTTTATTAGTTGCGGTCATCGGCATTAACAAGCGCTTGTGTGATGTTAAGTGTTCAACAATTTGCTACGAATTTTCCAGATTTAAAGTACAATGATTCACATGTGACGTGGTTAGTATGTAATAAAAAGCTTCTGTGTTGGAAGAGGCCAATGTGCACTCGCCTTATAAATAAACAGTACAGCTGCGTGAGTGAGCGAGTGTAATATACCATTTAAAATAGTTCATAAATAACCGTTTCGCCTCTTTTGGGAAAATATGTCTTGCAATGGAAATTATTGCTCAAATCAACAATAAAAATGATCTATAGCCGAGCTCATCTGGATTTCCAATATTCACTGGGTAAATGTTTCAAACCATCATGTAAATTATAATTATTCTAACAACACAGTTGGCTGTTTATAAAATCGACGCCTAAGGAATGATACCGAACCTTATATTAATAATAAAATAAGTAAGGCTGCCCACCGTGAGTGACGCTTCAGTGGCGTTATATCGCGAGGAACTCGGCCGCAGCAGCACTTCAGTTTACCTTTGCCACTTGTTGATTATATTTTTCTATAGCGTCGCTGTGAATTTGGTAGTTCGTAATACGCCGAAAGGGTGCATAACACGCGACTGCTTGCGCACAGTGTTGGAATATATGTGAATTTCCTGATTTAAAATAGTAAGGGGTCCCAAATAATATGTGTGGTTTGTGAGCAAAGCTTATTGGCCTTTAAAAAATCTTTATGTATAAGGCACGCCCTTATACACAATTTCTTTTCGATTTACTTATTATGCTGTGTTCGTGTAATGTGCCGTTATTTATATTAAATAAAAAACTATTTCGTCAGCTTTGGAAGAAATATAATCCTAACCTAAGTGATAATTGTCCGGCCAAAGTAAACTGCAAAAACATTTACCGGCTGTGCGCGAATGACTTGAAAGTAATATTACATCCCGACTACACAATACAAACCTGTGGTTAGCCGCAGACGACAGATTTAAAAAATATTCTGTCGCCAACGTTTTTAGTACATGCACTGGATCCGCTCGAACCATCACCTGAGTATTTATTAGCCAGTAAAAGATTTTAAAAATGTACTAGCGAAGCAATTCAGCTATGTACATTACATAAATTTCAACTGTCAACTAATCAAGTGTTACTACTTCTTCGTGATGGCGCCTTAGTTATGCTTTTTATAGGTCGTTCCCTTAAAGCTGTGTGTCCTCATTTACAACATATTATGTATAATATACTGCATGCCTTACATATTACAGCAAAAATGATTCGCAAGTGTTAGTTATCCGGATGTAGATACATTAATCGCTAACACCAAGCGTTTTTTCGTAAATTCCCCAAACGCACTCGAGAATTTCATAATCAGTGGCCTGGGATTTCAGAACCTCCACAGCCGATTCTTACACGATTGGGTACATAGTTAGAGCAAAGAACGTAGCTATTATTTTCTTTGGTTAGAGGCAGCGTTTTATATTTGCAACATTTTCAAAAAATTGAATTCTTAAGTTTACAGTTCGATGGTAAAGATTCAGCAGCCATTAGAGAAAGTCAGATCAAATTTCAAAATGCACAAGAGGAAGCAGATTTAAAAACAGTAATTACGCGGAATGAACCGATGCCATAAACAAATTACAAAATACTTCATTGTCCTTTGGCGAATCCTTGCGAATAGTAGATGACGTGCAAAAAGTGCTACAGACTTTTAAATGACGAGACAGATATTTGTGTTAGAGAAAAATTTCACAGTATAATAAGAAAAAATTCAGATTTTGCCAGACTAAGTCATAATAAAATTATATTAACAGGGCTGATACAGATCCAGTAAATAAGTTCAGAGACCATTTCAACTTTGCAAATATAACATGTCGGATAAGATGTCGACCGGTCGTTTTCTTTATATAAAAACATTCTTTCGCCACATCGGACATTGCTTACGAAAGCGACTGTAGTGACATATGCCATGACTTTAGAGACGTAGGCCATGCTGCAAATGTTTAGCCGATCCAATTCGGATTTGTAATGCTAACTGGGCAAGTATTACATAATTATATAAAGTATTATTAACACTATTATTTATCGCTTATACGTTGCTGCTTAATAAGCGTATATAAGAAACTATATATAACTGATAATAATACTTTATATAATATGTAATACTTAGGTACCCAGTTAGCATTACAAATCCGGATTGGCTCGGCTAAACATTTGCAGCATGGCCTACGTCTCTAAAGCCGCTTCCATAAGCGCCGTCCGATACGGCGAAGGAATGTTTTTATACAGGGTGTCTAAAATAGGTAATACCACTATTGCTATCTCCGAAATGGTAAAAGATACGAGGTCGGTTAAATTAGAGAAAATGTGCCATTTATAGTCCCTATTCATATTCCGTTTACGGAGTTGCCAAATTCTCTATAGTTTCTTATCTACAGGAGATTTTTTAAAAATAGTCAAAAATTTAATTCTTAAATATCTCGAAAACGATTATAGTTAGAAAAAAGTTGTTTTTACAAAAATCACACGATTTTTTACCTTCTCTAAAGTAACGTTATTGTTTTGTTTATACCATTTGTTTTTACTGAGTTTGTGATAAAATGGACCATTAAAAGTACTCTAGAATATCAAAATAAGATAATATAATATAATTACTTAATATTATAGATTAAAGTTGGTTATTTTTACGTAAAATAAATAGTCTACAAATTCTAAACAAAGAATATGCTAAAATCCAAAACTCCTAAATTTCGCACGAAAAGCGAACATTTGGTGCTATATCCGGGGATGCCAAAAGATCTAAAATACCAAATAACAGATTTAAATATTTGGCTTTAAAACTCACACAAAAACAAGATTAAGACCTTTTCAGAATTCAAAGTACTTGTCACATAAATGGGACATAAACAAAAAGTTAGGGATATATGGCTAGAACCGTAAGAATAGCAACTGTGTGTGGTATGCCCACCCACGAAGTTGTACCAAATGTACAAATCTAATTAGCGATCCGTTTTCTATTAATATAAAAATGGAGAATGTCAATTGAATAGCGAAAAGTGTGATAAATCCGCTCAAGACATATGTGATCGAAATGGGTTTTTCCTATATCACGTATGATGACATGCACATACCTATAAAGAAATCAGATACCTAAGTAATTTGAATAAGAGTGGATAGGTTTTTTCCCCCACTTCGAAAGTTTAAGTAAGCTAGTAATATAGTTATTTCATACCATTATATATATTATTACCGGAGAGAGATCACAAAATATTCTTAATTAGATAATTCCTTATAATTTCATTATAATTAAAGAATCTTTGTAATTTAATCAAAATTAAAGACTCGTAGCCACATCTAGTGCTAAAGGTCTGAAATTTACAATTTAACGACGTGTATTCTAATTGGTCAGAAACTTAAGGGAGATACTCGCAGAGGGATGGACTAGGAATGAGGTGGTACTAAGAGCCTTACTCTAAATTAACGAGGGTTATCATTGGTCATAGGGTAAAAATGGCAGATTATACGGGGATGAGCTAAGAAATAGGCAGTACTATAAGCTACCTTTAAACTAAGAGAGATATCTAAAATCAGTTCGGAATAAACGTCCGTTTTAACTACATATCGCGCTGTTAGTGTTCGAATTAGCGATCAGTTCCTCTTAAAAATTGGGCTCTTAATTTTTTCTTAGAAATTTAATATAATCTATTTTAAGGGGTAGTACATAGTTTTGGGTAAAGTAATTCATTAATTTGTGGTGGGGATTTTCAATCTTTATAATATATGGGATTATCGAAAAAGCCTAGATTTTCTGTAAAGTTGATTTACCTTTTGACATATCAGTTTATCTACATTACCATTAATAAAATGATTCATTGTTTCATGTTCATTCACGTAAACGCTTGTCTATGTCTCTGCTCCTGTTCTAATTAAATCCAAATTCATTATTTTATTGTACATTAGTTTTAAGTTTACCTTTGTATAGTCAATTTTTATTTATTTTTGTTAATAGAGTTTAAGTGTTTTAAATCACAATTGTTTTATTTGCTAAATGACAGAGGCTAGAATTCATAATACGCATTAGGTCTAAGGGCTAAGATTCATTAAATGCGAAACTGACAACTCGGGCTAACACGGGTGTCGCGAATCGTGAGGCGCGCGTTCCATTTCTTGATGAGTTCTGCCAGAGCCAGCGGACGAGTCCACACATCATTATTTGATCAAGATTGGTTTGGTAAACATTATATATTTACTAACACTCTTTGTTAACGTTATTATTTGCCTCCGAGACTGCAAGATCTTCAAGAGTGCCTTACCTTCCGAATTGCGAGAAATATAGGTAGATCGAAGTACCCTTTTATGTTATAATTAGGATTAATTAATTCACGCTACCATATTCTCCATCTAAGTCCTAATTTGTGACATAATAAAAATGGTGGCAGCTTAGGAGATATTGAAATAATTTACTAATAATAAAATAGTGCAAAGCTTAAAGAGATGGAAATAATTTAACAATAACAAAATATTGCAAAGCTTCGATATCCTGAAGTAATTTATTGTAATGAAAAATGGTATGTAACATAAGGGGATATTAATTTAAATAATTTACTAATTAAAATAAAATTGCATACAGCGTAAAGGAAAACTAAGTGCTCTCATATAAATTGGGGTAAGGCAAGAAAATACGAAGAAAGTATACTGGTTTTTTCAAGATAGAATTTTTGTGTTCGTGTCCTCTAGAAGCCGGTTGTAGGTTTCTTAAATAGATGAGTAAATTGTTTCAAGTATTTAAAAGATCTCAAAGTGTATTTCGTTTCTACACAATATAATTCTTAATTCTTTTTATAAAACTGCGGAAGAATTCACTATTACCTTTGGTTTTTGAGACATTTATGATATTTAGCGGCGAAATAAGAATTAGCAATTAATATAATTAAGTAATATAATTGTTTTTTGTTTGTCATTGAAATTTTGCTTAAACTGAAAAATAATTATTTCAGGGAGATAAACATTTTATTCACATTTTATTTTATCATTTCTTGTTTATTGTCATTTTTTTAACAACTCCAGTGTAAAGAGTTGAAAATACTAAGATAGTTTAATTTTTTTTTTTTCTACAGAAATATTAGCAAAAAGTTGTGTTTTTTTAATTTATTCATAAATTTGGCTTATTTAGCTTTATAACAAGAGAAATTTTTGATCTTCGAAAAGGATTTTTGCAACTTTTTCATCTTATTTTGTTTTTCTATGTTTTTTTTTAAGAAGTTATTAAGTTAATTTTGTAATTTTCGTGATTTCAAAGTCTTCAGCTAATAAGTAAGAAAATTTTAAGTTTTTTTTAATTTTTTTTAAAGAAAATTGATATATATATATATATATATATATATATATATATATATATATATATATATATATATTCTTTAATATAATAGTAGATATTTGTAAATCTGCTGAGTTGAGAAACATATACTTATTTTTCGGTTAAGTAACTAAAGTTGTTTTAGCGGAATAATAAAATATTTTTTTTGTCTTTCTTCAAAATTTTTGCGGATTTTAAATTAAAAGTGTGCGCAATAGCTTAGAAATCGGGTTAGGGTTTTCAGCTAGATTTTGGTAAGGCACAGAGATATCATCGAAAGAAGAAAGCTTGAGAAAATATGAAGAAATTGCATGTGTGTAGACTAAATTAAATGACATCGGTTGCGTTTTCGGGTACTTTATTGATATTCTTTAAACGTGAATATAAGATTATAAGTTTTTTTTGTGTGCTTTCTTAAAAGTGAATTGTGTTTAGAAGTTTTATTTCAAAGATACCCAACATATGTTAATGTATATATTGATTTGTAGTTACTAACGACGGAGATTTGAACTCCTTTGACGTGTTTATACAAGTGTGCAGGTATAACATGTCATCGTATTAGTTAAATGTGATACAGTATTAGATTTTTCATTTTTATTGAAGGTGAACATTGATAAATTACGATATAAATTTTTCTTTTTATAAATTATTGCAATTTGAACGATTCATTTTTATTCTAGCGTGAACAATGTTGAATATTATTAAACTGTTATTATTAATCCATATTTCTTTCAGGAGGATATTTTAATAGTGACGTTGTGTTTTTTTTACTCATGCGTAATTTATT
This sequence comes from Philopedon plagiatum, assembly GCA_963971165.1. Lineage (NCBI taxonomy): Eukaryota > Metazoa > Arthropoda > Insecta > Coleoptera > Curculionidae > Philopedon > Philopedon plagiatum. The sequence goes on along the minus strand of OZ020196.1, from coordinate 16,889,520 downwards.
GTTTTGGGAATATTAATAATATTTTCTCCAAAGAAGTTTAGGGTTCTACTATCCAGTGTAGGGCAGAATACAAGCGTGAGGATGTCGTGCCAGAAGAAGTTGGAGTAGCGAAACTAATCAATTTTTTATTTCAGTTAGGAGTTTGAAGTACTTAGTTCCAGTATAGCTGTTGTCGCTAGGAATGTAAGTTTTTTTGGTTCGAAGAGTATTGTTTGGGAATTTTAATTTTGTTTGGTTGAGTAAACCAGTTTTTGCGAGTAATAATTTCGTTTTTCAGGTGCATTACTTGTATTTTGATATATTGATTCATTTTTTTTTATTCATATTATGAGCAACTTATTCATATTGCGTTGATTTTATCAGTTTTATTGATTTTAATTTACATGTAAAATTATTTTTTACCAAGGTGAGTTGCATGTGTTATATCTATTGTTGTTTAGAATTTGCATTATTTAGACATACTGTATCTACATTTGATTTAAAAAAAAAAAGACTGCACAAACAAAAATTTTGTTGATGTAAATTTCGTGCTAGACTACTATACAGTAACGTATTTAAGGGATTTCAGAGAGAAAGTTAATTTTAAAACAAATATATTTTATTAGTTTACTTTCGGTATTGTGGAAAATATTCAAGTCGAGGATTAAGGTTGGAAGAATTTAAATTTGTTCTTTTTTAAATTACATTGTGATACGATAAAGTCTAGTACCGAATTTGCAGAGACTAATTAACGAAATGGTTTTGGGAACAGGTGATTATGGATCAGTTATAAATTTTATTATAAATGATCGCCTACTCATAAAAAGACAATTTTAGCTATGTTTTAGAGCGAATAACAAGCAAGGAGATTGGAACATATTGTAATATTTGGAGTCATTTACATTGTATATGTAAAGCCAAGATCTATAACAGAAAGACTTACGAATTTTGGGTTTTTACCTAAAAGGAAGTGTTAAGATAATTGACGAAGATTTTAAATTTTATTCGGATTTTGAGGTAAAAGCTAACCAATTTTTTAAAAGTTTATATTTTGACGATATTATTTTAAAATTAACCATTTAAAATTATTGAATTTTTTTTTAAAGAAGAAAACATTATATATTTTTATAACATGAATATTATGAGCAAATAAGGGATACGAGTGCAGTGTGTAGTGCTGTGGTATAATATTATTGCAGTGCGTGTAGGAAAAGATTAACTCAGGTGAAGAGCTAATTAGAAGTTTGTTGATACTGTGTCGATACAAGGGTAATACTTGTGTTATAAAGTGTTTAGAGTGCGGATTAGTGAATTTTAATGCATTAAAGTCTAGTGTGATACAGTGCATTAAAGAAAAGGTGTTTTGTAGCTTGGAGTTACAATTGTGGGGTGCAATTACGTGATTAAGGGCGTATAAATAGTGTGTAACTCGTGAAATAGGGAGTTAGTTTCCCTTCTTACTTTCTCAGATATCCGAGAGGATATTAGAAAAACTATATCAGGAAGCAGGTTCCATTAGTGTTTAAAAAAAAAGATGGATAACCATAAGGTTTGTAAGAAAGAAATGGAAAAATTGCATAAACAAGTACTAGAGTTGCAAAAGAAAATGGAAGAACAAATGAAGCTAATGAAAGAAACTCCGGGAGGTTCTAAAAAAAACAAAAGAGAAGTTACCAAGGTGCGAAGAGACAAACCTTGCCGTCAGATGGCCAAAAGACGCGAAATTTAAATTTCGAAATACTGAAAGACGAAGACCAACATGTTATAATTGTGGTAAAGAAGGCCATATAAGTACTGGTTGTAGAACACCGCAAAAATTTGACTTGTTACAAGTGTGGCAAAAAGGGACACTTCAGACAACAATGCCCTTTTTTAAAGTCAGGTACAGCCTCGAAAAAGCCTACCAAGTAAGTTCTTCATTCATAAGTACCAAACCAAGCATTATTTTAGCGATAAACGGAGAAATTTCAAGGTTCATGGAACTCAAGATTCAGAGCAGCGAAAATGCAAGTTTTCTGATTGATAGTGGTGCCTCGGTATCACTTATTAAAAATAGTATTGTGGAAAAGCTTAGGACTTTAAAAAAAAATTGAACCGTTACAGATTAATATCACAAATATATCTGTAGTGCTTGGTAATTCTTCGAATGTAAATATACTTAATCATACATTTATTATTTGTGGACAAAATTTGAGTTTTTCTACCGATGGATTACTCGGTGTAGACTTTTTAGACAAATTTCAGCCAATAATTAATTTCAATTCAGAAACTGTGGAGCTCTGTGGGTATAGTTTCATCCTGCAGAATGGCTATCTAGAACGACCCTACCGCGTTGTCGACCAAGGCAACGATGTAGTTGAATTAGCGCTGAATACAGGGAGTGTTAACGGCGTATGCGACTATGACGCAAAGTGGCGTATACTCAGAGGTGATAGGAAGTTGGGAATGTTTTGTGTGGCACAAATGATGCACACGGGAGCGAAGGGTTAGAAGAAGGAGTAAAGGCTAACCTAAATAGTCGCCGAGAAATGATGGTACCATCCTCTGAAAGTAATGTATGTCTGACTAATTCAACTAGTCTACCAATCGACAAGAATCCCTGTGTAAATCTTAAAGGTGGTAAGATCTTTAAAGGAACCCAGGAGATTTTTCAGTTTTACAATAGACCGGAAAAGTTTGAGAGTTAACTACTTGGTTTGAAATAGTTGTTTGTTGCTTCACCAGTCTTAGACTATTTGGCTGGCCCCCAAGACTGTTTCGACTGCGTGAAATCATGGAAAGTAAGATTCACATGTTTGTGGTAGTGATATTCGGAAGGCGCCTAGATATCACGATTACTAACTTTCATATACGCAAGTCTGCAGACGTATGACTTGTCAGTTTAACCGTCAACCGTAATTAAGACAGTACCTACAAAGTTAGACTCAAACTTAGGATTTACAACACCCCAGACCATTAAAAAACACACCCCCTTATAAATTTGGTAGACGTGGATAGGCTAGATAGGGTTGATACGACGGAGTCGCTCCAAAACTCCGAAGTTAGAAAAGTCAGTGACTTATGTCCCAGTAGTGGACGAGAGATGCATTTTGATTTTGCATTGGCCCATATGCAGGGTGGAGAAGGAGAAGAAGGAGGTGATGGAGAAAGGAAGGATGTAGAGAAGAAGAAAATGTTACGGTTTTTAGTAAGTTATAGCGACATTTTTTCGGGAGAAAGTAAGCGTCTTAAAGCGACAAAGTTAGTGACGCGTAAAATCGACACAGGCGATCATACACCGATCGCGAAGGCACCGTATCGCATTCCTTATGCTCTACGCGAAGAAATGGAAAATCAAATCGACGAAAAATTGAAGGTAGGAAATAAGGTTTACGTTTATAACCCCGCAGACAATGTAGGTCTAAGCCGAAAATTAGCTAAGAAATGGACAGGTCCGTACCGGAGTACAAATTTGAAGGGTGTAACCGCAGAGGTTAAGGAGATACATGGTAAGAAAACTAATAAAGTACATGTAGATCGTTTAAAATGATGCTTATTAACTAAGCAGGTAAGTGATCAACTGGAGAATGTTCCTATAGAAGTGAGACAGACAACGTCGCGATTACCATTAGATTGGGACAGCGATTCAGAAGAAGAAGATCTGGTGTCTACCAAGCAAGACAGTGAATCGCATGGACATAAGACCCCAGGCTATAGTTTAAAGAAAACCATAAAAAAAGTATAATTCTATAATGAGCGAAAGTAGAGTAAATATTGGAGAAGACGACCTTTTTACGCGATGTTCAGGTATTAGATGAATTGGAGGACCAAGATACAACTAAAGTTGAGGAAGTTATTGAAGAGAACAATGTCCAGAAATATGAACCAATTGCGTCTCGTACAAGGAGTCACTTTGGAAGGGAATAGAAAATTAATAATATAAAATACATTTAACCTTAAAACTATTATGATGAAGTTCAACTGTCATTATTCTATTTTAATTTTTAATTTTAGTGACCTATTTGGGCATAGATTTTATAACTTGTTTTGAGCATAATTAATGTTTTTAATGTTTTAGAAGAAAAGCAGCCATGATGCAATATATGTTGTTTTTGTCAAGGTGTATAAGTTGGGCAAATCCGGAGATTGTAGCTTACGACTGCGCGGACAAGACGACCGAGCTAACGAAGGTGTCCCTATTAACTGTGAAGCCATGCCAAGATCCCAGGAATTTCACGGAGAATACATTTCGCCAGATACTACTGGTCCAGAAGAGACAGTACGTTCCAGTACATGTGTTCACATGCCAAGTCAAAGGGCAACAGCTGATTGACCACATGCTCAGTCATCACAGTAACGTAGCAGGAGGTTTTGGAAAATACATGCAGCATATTAATCAAGTTCAATGTGTGCGATTTTATGGCTCAGGTATTAAGCAAAGTATTATACCTATAAATAGCAGTCAAGCAACAAATGGCCGACGTAATTTTTGATTGCATTATGAAAAATGGTCAACTGAGAGAGAAAATACTCCAAAACCGCCTCGCGCTAACCAAACAGTCTCCAGATGCTATATGAAATCAGATCAAGGTAACATCAGGTGATGTGAGTAGAGTATGAGTAAAGTACTCTACATAGCCAAGTGTCGACCCATGGTTGTCGAATATCGAAAAAGTACTAGGTGTTAACAAGAATTTCCCGTACTTTACCAAAATAGATCAATGTTCCGCACGCCAATCACACACATCTTGGTGGAACACGGAACAAAGGGCGAATGTCAACCGTTACTAACCAGGTGACAAGGATAATAGTGGGCATTGATAGTACTGATCCATATTACATGCCAAACTTATTCTGAAAGCACGAATTCACCAATCTGGCCCAGTCTGTTGCTGAAGAGGTATGGGGATCCTTATCAAAGATGGGAAATTTGGTATTCCACATGTAGATTCCTATATACATTAGCCTGTACAGTAAGTTATCTAACAGAAGTAATTACTATCCATTTTATTCTAAAGAAGGCTACAAAGAACCATCCTCGTAGAAGCATATAGCTGCTAGCTAACTTAGCCCATACCTACCTCTATCAGTTCATCGACGCCAAGCCGAAGGAACCGAGTTTCAAGCAGAACAAGAACTACAACAGGTAAATGTAGATTCCACCTCGTCGTCGAAGAAAAATGTACCCGCCTTTAACTGAAACTGACAATAATACGTGTTTAGATCCGAACTGTAAAGTGAAACCATCTCAAACACTGTATAAGCAACATAGTTGGGTACATTTCGCGACAATCGTGGCGTCGCGAAACCGCTGAACAGACTGTCGCGATCAGTGGGGTGTGTCGTTCGATCACGTGAGTTCGCGTATGTGGAATTCTACCAAGAAAGACTACACTTCATAGACATATCGTGCGGGTAGACTACGTAGTCCTTGAATTTGTGGTGACTTCGATCGGGAAAGACTGCATTTAGCAGAACGCGAACACAGTGGATGAGTGCGCGAATTCGCGAGTGCGGTAAATTCGAGCGTTAGGGACTAAAGACTCTATTTAGTGGAATGTGTGTGGAAAATAGAATTAGTTTTTTGTTGTTAAGGTAACTGTCTTTACCATTGCTTGATTGGGTATATTGCAATTCAGTGATGCAGATATTTACTCCTATTTTTCTTTTATAAAAAACGGCTCGATCTGGGAATGGGGCAATGTGATAAAATGGACCATTAAAAGTACTCTAGACTATCAAAATAAGATAATATAATATAATTACTTTTTATTAATTAATTACTTAAGAGTACTTTTAATGGTCCATTTTATCACAAACTCAGTAAAAACAAATGGTATAAACAAAACAATAACGTTGCTTAAGAGAAGGTAAAAAATCGTGTGATTTTTGTAAAAACAACTTTTTTCTAACCATAATAGTTTTCGAGATATTTAAGAATTAAATTTTTGACTATTTTTAAAAAATCCCCTGTAGATAAGAAACTATAGAGAATTTGGCAACTCCGTAGACGGAATATGAATAGGGACTATAAATGGCACATTTTCTCATTTCATCAATTTAACAGACCTCATATCTTTTACCATTTCCGAGATAGCAATAGTGGTATCACCTATTTTAGACACCCTATATATGTTTTTAATAAAACGACCGTTCCACATCTACGGATGTTATATTTGTGTAGTTAAAATGGCTTCTAAACTTATTTAACGGATCCGTATCGGCACTGTTACCATAAATATGTCTTTGTCTGACAAAATCTGGATTTTTTCTTTATTACTGTGTGAAATTTTTCTCTAACACAAATACCTGACTCGTCATTTAAAGTCTGCAGGACCTTTTGCATGTCATCTACTATTCGCAAGGATTTATCAAATGTTCATGAAGTGGTTCGCCCACAGGCGAAAAGTCTTTGCAACGTACTTCGGCCGGGAAATTTTCATTTAGGATTATATTTCTTCCAAACTGACGAAATGGTTTTTTAATTAATATAAATAACGGCACATTACACGACCACAGCATGAGTAAATCGAAAAGAAATTGTGTATAAGAGCGTTGTCCCTTTTTTTTAATGGATGTGTTGCACTGTTTACGTGCTTTATACTTAAAGATTTCTTAAAGGCCAATAAGCTTCGCTGACAAACCATATATATTATTTGCGACCCATTATATTTTAAATCAGGAAATTCCGATATAAACCTTAAAACCTTCTAACACTGTGCACAAACATCTACTATACGCAAAGATTTACCAAATAATAATGAAGTCGTTCGCCCACAGCAGGTAAATGTCTTTGCAACGTACTTGGGCGGGAAATTTCCATTTATCTTCCAAAACTGACGAAATAGCTCTTTATTTAATATAAATAACGGCACATTACACGACCACAGCATATAATAATAAGTAAATCGAAAAGAAATTGTGTATAAGAGCGTTGGCTCCTTGTTTTAATGGACGTGTTGCACTGTTTACGTGCTTTATACATAAAGATTTCTTAAAGGCTAATAAGCTTTGCTGACAAACCACACATATTATTTGCGACCCATTATATTTTAAATCAGGAAATTTCCATATAACCCTTCTAACACTGTGCACGCAAGGATTTACCAAATAATAATGAAGTCGCCCACAGCACGTAAATGTCTTTGCAACGTACTTCAGCAGGAAATTTCCATTTATCCATATATCTTCCAAAAGTGACAAAATAGTTCTTTATTTAATATAAATAACGGCACATTACACGACCACAGCATAATAATCAGTAATTCGAAAAGAAATTGTGTATAAAAACGTCGGCCCCTATTTTAATTGATGTGTTGCACTGTTTGCGTGCTTTATATATAAAGATTTCTTAAAGGCCAATAAGCTTGGCTGACAAACCACACATATTGTTTGCGTCATTATATTTTAAATCAGAAAATTCCCAACTAACCCTTTTAATACTGTACGCAAGCAGTCGCGTATTACTGTACACTTTCGGCATATTACAAACTACCGAATTCACAGCAACGCTCAGGAACAAATTTATAATATAAAACTTAGCTGTCTTTTATTCTTACATTGTCAGTTTAAAACTTTCGGTTGTTGACTTAGACTAGTTTAGCGTTGGAGAATCTAGCCGTTATTGTTTATGTTTTCTAAAAGGTTATAAAGTTCTGCTTGAATATTGTTTGATAACATAAAAAATAAAATAACTGTAAGCGAAATGACCTCGTTTTCTTCAAAGTGCTCAACATGCCTGCAATTTAAAATCTTGTTATGCTCGTATCTTTTGCTTTAAAATGTTTCATTTGAAGACATGAAAAAGATATTTTCCTGCAGTAAAGTGGTGAAAAATTTAATAAGTCTGCAAGCTTATGTCATACCTTATGATTTAATTGAAATCAGACACAAACAGTTTGTCTGTTAAATTAGTACGTGGCCCGCTATACGTACAAAAATAAAACAATAATAATATATAGGGTGTTGCAAAACGCTACCAATAAGACTTAACAGGCGATTCTTTGACCCAAAATAAGAAAAATGTTCCTATTAATATATTAGGTCTGGACACGCATTGTTTCCAAGATACCAGGTGATAAAATTTTTATGTTATTTTGGTCTTGCTTATTTATTTTACACGTTTTTAAAAGAGCTTTTTAGTAAATTTTGTTGTCATTCTACAAAGAGAGGAGAATACAATTTTTTAACGTTCTTACCTTTAAATTTTTAAATAATAGCTATTTATTATAGAAGTGAGTTAGGTATGTTACATATAAGTCACGTAAGAAAAAGTTTAAACCACAAGGCCAGAGGCCCAGTGGGATAATTTTCTAAGCGACTTATTATGTAATAACTCACGTGTCTAATACAAAATTTTATTCAACATAATAGCGTAAAAATAAAATTTATTAAAGGAAATTTGAAAGACAAAAGCAGCATTCATTATTTAATTTGTCATTAACAGTATGAACAATGACGTTCACACAGGTGGATTGCTGCTAAGCGCTAAAAATTTTCAAAGAAAGCTGGGTATGTAACCAAGGGTTCGTTGATTTGACAAAAATAAACGCGAAACGATCAATCACTCAAACTTCAATGACGACTATAAAATGGAAAATTTCTCAAGAAATTTTAGAAAAAACTGACAAAGCAACATTCAGTATCATTCCTGAAAAAACAGAAGCAGTTACAATAAAGAATTTCATGAATTAGAAGAATAAAGATGTTTTACTATAGTCTGTACACTGAACGTACGGAGTAACAAAACTACCTGATATTCAGGTTCAGGTATAATCAGGTCAAATTTTCGGAATTTAAGCGGTCCTCTTTACACCCTACAATATTCAATTGGTGGGGGTATTTCATTTATATTCTGAGCTCTGTGGCGTACGGTCTATAATTTTGATTGTTGGTTGAGTGCTTTTTAAAAATATTGTGTTGCTTCTTTTTTCGGTGTGCTTTCTTTAAAATCGGGATATCTGGCAGCTCTATTTGAATAAGTAACATTCACTATGAATATCGTATTGAATGAGCCTCAATTACCACCAAAGAAACGGATAAAACGATCTTTGTCCGTTTATGAAAAAGGGAAGGGAAAGGGAAGGTAGGAAGATATATTACCTAGACGAGACTTGGGTCAATGCGGGACACACTGTTAGTAAAGTATAGGTGGATGCTTCAATAGAGCATCCCAGGCAAGCCTTTCTGGAAGATCTTTCGACAGGATTAAAAAATCCTTCAGGTAAAGGGAAACGCCTGATTATTTTACATATCGGATCCGATGGCGGCTTCGTAGAAGGCGGCTCATTAGTTTTTGAGTCAAAGCAGATGGGTGACTACCACGCAGACATGAATGCTGATTTATTTGAAAATTGGTTCAAAAATATTCTAAGCCATCTAGAAGAGATCGCTGTCATTGTTATGGATAATGCTTCGTACCACAGTAGGCGTATTGATAAAGCTCCGAACACCGGAACAAGAAAGGCCGAAATACAAGAATGGCTAAGAAGGCATATTATTTCATTCGAGGAAGATATGATCAAGGCAGAATTGTTAACTCTTGTTAAAGAAAATAAAGGTGCTGACAAATATGTCATTGATGAATTGGCCAAATTCACCAATCGCAGAATTTTACGCCTGCCGCCGTACCATTGTGAATTTAATCCTATCGAGTTAATCTGGCATCGTGGCACAACAAAAGTCCACAACACAAAGAAAATCATTTCAATTATTCAGCCTGCTTAGTTTAGTAGTAAAGTGACTATTATAATATTAACCATTATATTGTGGCAAACCTTCTAAAATAAATTAATATATTTTCATTAATTTACCTATATACTACGCCACTGATGATTTTCGCATTATCACTTCTGCAAGTACTTGTGCAGTGTAAACCGGGCCGTCTGGCACCGCCTTGTCTGCTCGTGATTACTCCGTACCTTCAGTGGATAGACTATAGCATTGTTGGGCCCTAAGTTCTGCTACATTATTTCCTTCCGATGATTGACTTGGGCCGTGTTATCTTCTTCTGTTGGTCCGCCATGTTGTTTTCAGTGGACTGTATTTTTAATGAAAACGCTTCTTCATACTTTTCCTCCGCTCTCAGCGGCAGAAAAAGTACTTTTACTTCCGCTGCCAATAGCAACCGTGAACAAACAACCGACAACAAAGCGAAACTTTAGCGTCAAAAAATTAGTAGAAAAATGTCAGGTTTATTGACGTTTAAAGAAGAAATAATTTAAAATAACTTTGAAGTGGGCGCAATTTTTAGGGGAGTTGCGCATACTTTAAAGTTTAGGACTTTGGGGTACAAATTCTTTTTTCCAATTTTGACATTTAAAGTGACACTTTGTAAAACTGATTGACGTTATGAAACGTCTTACTTTTTGTAACTAGTTACATAAAGTAAAATTTTATGCAATTGGTGACGAAAAATGTATTTCAAAATTAGTGACAAAAAGAATTATTCTATTTATTAAACTGTTATAATACACGATAACAACATAAATTATAAATTAATTAATTATTATTAATACGAATTACTGATACTAAAGCATTACCTGCTGCCTCTTCAATATCGCTTGGTAGCTCTTCAGATCCTGAATCACTCATTTTTTAAAAATAAAACTAAAAATATATCAATCTCGCTAAAAACCTTCCGTTTAGACTTTTTTACAAAATGTCAAACTGACAACTAACATGAAGTAACAGCAACAAACTAGATTTATGTTTTAAAATTTTTATCAATTATATTAAACTTTATTTTTTTATTACTTTCTTCAAAATTAGAAAAAATCTTGTATGCAATACGTTACGAAATGAAATTTTGTGTAACTTGTGAGTTTTTGCGGAACTCACTTCGTTCGTTCCGCAAAAATCTCACGCGTTACACAAAATTAGGCATTTCGTAACTGATGGCATAAATAGCTATTAAGTTGAACACTATTGGGCTTACCATTATTCTCAGTAATAAATAACTAAAAATATTACTCTCCATTTATAATTTTTTCATGTATATACCCATTGTCATTAAGGATTTCTGTTATGCTTTAAAATTGCGCCGTCTTCAAAGTTTAGAACTTTGGTGTACAAGTTACATAAATTTGAACAAAACTAAGCTTACCATTAACCTCAGTAATACGTATGTAAAAGTATTATTTCTTACTTCTTAGTGCTTATCTTTTTGGGAAGTCGGCTCATTTTTTTGAAAAATTATCTTTATTAATGTTTCCACATTTTTCAAAGCGCTAGTGTAAATTTCATAAAATACTTTTCATAAATTGTCTGAAAATACCAACGTGAAATTTAAAATTTTCGCACACTATTATCAAGTAATCACTTAGTGCAGGTCGAGGATACTAGCTAACCGAAACGTCGTGAACTAACAACCAAATAAAGGCTATGGAAGTAGACAAAACAGGTTTTAGTGAGAATACTTTTGTTGTTATTCTAAAAATGGAATTTAGTTCTGTTTGATACACATAGTTAATCAACTTAAAAAAAAATCAAGAACAGAAACCCCATTAGGTAATTGATATTCATAAAAATAAAAAAAAATCATTATAAAATGTGCCGACAACTGCAAAAGTCAATTCAATTCCATTTTATAACGGATACTGATTTGTCGGGTAAAACATAAAAAGAAATAGATTGTAAAATAAAAAAGGATTTTCGTTGAATAAAAATGAGTACACGGAAATGAGAAAATAAACAGAAATTGACATATTCTAACATATTGCTGTATTAGAAGATAGATTTCTAGGAATGTGGATATTTTCACATTGTTATTGTTCAGAAATTTGCTATAAAAAAGCAATAACTTTCCAGTATAGACATATACATATAGTAATAGGCAGGCCCGCGCCGTACATAAGGGCAAAGTCGTGTGGTGCACGACGGCGCCGAGGCGCCGAAGGCGCCGAAAAGCCTTAAAACTCAAAAGTAAAAAAAAGATAAAGCAACAAACAACATTGTCAAAACAAAATTTATAATAATAAAAAAAAAACAGTAAGGAATTGCTAGCTATTACATTGTTTTTTATTTGTTTATTATTTTATTTTTACTCTTTGAGACGAGGGAACCGAATTTCTCGAAAATAATATATTTTCCAAATGAGAGTACGCAATAATAGCATTTATTCGATCGAATACGTAGCATGATAACATGAATTGTGTAAACTCAAACAAATCTGATTTTATTCATGTTTGAGCTTGAAATTTGGCTTGCAACGAGCCAACGAGCGGACAAGCGTTTTTTTCCTGTCTGAGCTTGCAATGTACGAAACTTTATATATTAAGCGCTGCATCGGTCGCGATTTCATTTGTTGCCAGATGCTCGATCGATAATTAACTTAGCGAAGTGAAAAGGTGCATGGGGTAAAAGATATCTGTTTTTTAAACTTTAGTTTTTTGTAGTTTTACAGATTTGTGTTTTGTGTTGTGAATTAAGGTGAGTTCATCTAAAATTTATTTTTTATTTTAGATTTATTAAAATATTAAAAGCCAAAAACTTGCATCTCAAAAATCATTTTATATTTGATTATAGAAACATCATTGTTAATTGAAGTAAATTTAAACAGAATAATTGATAAGCACTAATATAACTATTTATAAAAATTTATAAATTTCGAAATAAGTAATGTTGAGAAAATATTTTCGAGTTTGAGTTTGAGACGTCAAAACATTTCCATTTTTCATGAATAATTTGTCAAGTTGTTTACTTACGTACGTATTAATTTCTTTACACAGGATGTCAGAAAAAAAGAAGAAATTGTCTGGATACCAAAATTTGATGAATAAAAGAAAAAGAGAGGAAGAACTGGAAAAACATGTCAAAATTACGCATTTTTTTTCAAAACCCGAGTCTACTTTGCCAAATATTAATAACAACAATAATACAGCTGAATCCCAATATACTGAACCTGTACTTGAAACAAGTATCAGCAGCAGGCAAGAAACTGATCTAGAAAGCAAACCATCAACATCTTCAAGTTCCGCTGATAATGAGAAATCAACACCTTCAAAAATTACCAGAACGGAAAATATGAGTCAACTTTCGAAAGATGCAGCACTATGGCCAAAGAAATTACGTCCTAATAATATTCAAGAATTAGTAGAACGTGGCCCTGCTCATTATCAAAACAAAAAGGATATTTATCCGAGAGATAGTTCGGAGTCGGGGCGTAAGTTTTCCAATAGTTACTTCTTTAGAATTTTACCGAACAAAGAAAAAAGTGAGCGTTTTTGGTTGTTGTATTCCGAAACAAAAAATTCACTTTAATGCTTCTGTTGTAAAATTTTTAATGACAGCGATTTGAAATCTGTTCGCCTTAGTGATGAATCTGGTTACAATGACTGGCAGCATGTAAGTGAACATTTAAACATTCATGAAAAGAGCAAGTTACATATCGAAAATGTTCTAAAATTGCTAGATCTTTCTAACCGTTTTAATAAAAATGAAATAATTGATTCTGAAATTCAAAATGTAATAAACAGAGAAACTAAATACTGGCAAGCTGTTATAGAAAGAATTTTCTACGTGATTCAGTTTTTAGGTGAGCAAAATTTAGCTTTTCGTGTTTATTATTTTATTTTTACTCTTTGAGACGAGGGAACCGAATTTCTCGAAAATAATATATTTTCCAAATGAGAGTACGCAATAATAGCATTTATTCGATCGAATACGTAGCATGATAACATGAATTGTGTAAACTCAAACAAATCTGATTTTATTCATGTTTGAGCTTGAAATTTGGCTTGCAACGAGCCAACGAGCGGACAAGCGTTTTTTTCCTGTCTGAGCTTGCAATGTACGAAACTTTATATATTAAGCGCTGCATAGGTCGCGATTTCATTTGTTGCCAGATGCTCGATCGATAAATTAACTTAGCGAAGTGAAAAGGTGCATGGGGTAAAAGATATCTGTTTTTTAAACTTTAGTTTTTTGTAGTTTTACAGATTTGTGTTTTGTGTTGTGAATTAAGGTGAGTTCATCTAAAATTTATTTTTTATTTTAGATTTATTAAAATATTAAAAGCCAAAAACTTGCATCTCAAAAATCATTTTATATTTGATTATAGAAACATCATTGTTAATTGAAGTAAATTTAAACAGAATAATTGATAAGCACTAATATAACTATTTATAAAAATTTATAAATTTCGAAATAAGTAATGTTGAGAAAATATTTTCGAGTTTGAGTTTGAGACGTCAAAACATTTCCATTTTTCATGAATAATTTGTCAAGTTGTTTACTTACGTACGTATTAATTTCTTTACACAGGATGTCAGAAAAAAAGAAGAAATTGTCTGGATACCAAAATTTGATGAATAAAAGAAAAAGAGAGGAAGAACTGGAAAAACATGTCAAAATTACGCATTTTTTTTCAAAACCCGAGTCTACTTTGCCAAATATTAATAACAACAATAATACAGCTGAATCCCAATATACTGAACCTGTACTTGAAACAAGTATCAGCAGCAGGCAAGAAACTGATCTAGAAAGCAAACCATCAACATCTTCAAGTTCCGCTGATAATGAGAAATCAACACCTTCAAAAATTACCAGAACGGAAAATATGAGTCAACTTTCGAAAGATGCAGCACTATGGCCAAAGAAATTACGTCCTAATAATATTCAAGAATTAGTAGAACGTGGCCCTGCTCATTATCAAAACAAAAAGGATATTTATCCGAGAGATAGTTCGGAGTCGGGGCGTAAGTTTTCCAATAGTTACTTCTTTAGAATTTTACCGAACAAAGAAAAAAGTGAGCGTTTTTGGTTGTTGTATTCCGAAACAAAAAATTCACTTTAATGCTTCTGTTGTAAAATTTTTAATGACAGCGATTTGAAATCTGTTCGCCTTAGTGATGAATCTGGTTACAATGACTGGCAGCATGTAAGTGAACATTTAAACATTCATGAAAAGAGCAAGTTACATATCGAAAATGTTCTAAAATTGCTAGATCTTTCTAACCGTTTTAATAAAAATTAAATAATTGATTCTGAAATTCAAAATGTAATAAACAGAGAAACTAAATACTGGCAAGCTGTTATTCTACGTGATTCAGTTTTTAGGTGAGCAAAATTTAGCTTTTCGTGGAAGTAGTAATAAGTTGTTTGAGAAAAATACTGGTAACTTTTTAAAATGCATAGAAATGATTTCCAAATTCGACCCGATTATGTCAGAACATACAAAACGCTCTCAAATAAAAGATCACAAAAACTATCTCGGGGATAAAATACAAAATGAAGTAATCAACTTGATCGGTGAAAATATCAAATCCAAAATTTCAGAACTAACTAAAAAGGCAAAATATTATTCCATATTATTAGACTGCACTCCTGACTCTAGTCACCAAGAACAAATTTCAGTTTGTATAAGATTTGTTAATTTAAAGAACACGGGAATTAGTATAGAAGAACATTTTTTATTATTTTGTCCTATAGATGATGTGTCGGGTGAAGGCTTAACAAAGTTTCTTTTGTCGGCGTTAGAGAAAGAAGGCTTAAATATCAACGACATGCGGGGTCAGGGTTACGACAATGGGGCAAATATGCGTGGTAGGCATAATGGTTTACAAAAAAAAATTTAGGATTTGAATCCGCGAGCTTTCTTTGTTCCTTGTTGCAATCATAGCCTAAATTTAGTCGTCAATGATGCCGCAAAATCGAATACTTTGAGCACAAATTTTTTTTCTTTAGTTCAAGAACTGTTTGTATTTTTTTCAGCTTCTACTAAACGCTGGTCAATTCTGAAATCTAATTTATCTAATGTAACAAATTTGACTTTAAAACCTTTATCGGATACTCGATGGTCTAGTAGAATAGACGCAATAACTCCTTTAAGGTATCAACTTGGGGAGGTTTATGATGCTCTGTTTGAAATAAGCGAAGGAAACTTTGAAAATAACGTAAAAAATTTGGCTGCATCGTTGGCCAAAAAATTGCAAAATTTTGAGTTCATTTGCATTCTTATATTGTGGTATAATATTTTAAGTAAAGTTAACATTGTTAGTAAAATTATTCAAAAACCGAACTTTGATGTTGCTCAGTGTTATAATCATTTAAATAATTTGAATAATTTTTTGAAAGCTTACCGCTCTGATAAAGGTTTTAATGATCTTTTGATTGATGCTAAAGAAATAGCATCCAGCTTAGACATAGAACCTAAATTCAAAAAACAAAGAGGTCTAAAACCGCGAAAAATAAAAAAAAAAATTTTGATTATGAATGTGACGATGAACCGATCCAGGACGAAACTTTAAAGTTCAAAGTTGATTGTTTTTTTAATGCTCTAGATGTAATCATAACATCAGTGGATGAGAGATTCAAATTACTTTCTTCTTACTCTAATAATTTCGCGTTTTTATGGAATATTGATAAATTTAAAAATTATTCTGAAAACGAACAATTAGAATTATGTCAAAAAGTAGAAAATTTATTAAATGACAAAACTCGCAATGAACGAGACATAACTGCCGTGGAACTTGTTAAAGAATTGCGATATTTACAAAATTTTGAAGAAAAAGTTATTACGTCTCCAGAAGAAACTTTAAATTATATAACAATTAACAACTTAGCGGATTCTTTTCCTAATACGAGCATAATACTTCGTATTTTATTAACAATGCCGGTTTCGGTTGCTACCGCAGAACGATCTTTTTCAAAACTCAAAATAATAAAAAATTATTTAAGATCGACCATGGGGCAAAACCGACTTAGTAATCTGCTATCATTTCAATAGAATCGGACCAGCTAAAAGAATTAGACACCGAAGATTTAATTAAACAATTTGCAAAAATTAAAGCACGAAAAGCTCAATTCACTTAGCTAAAATATTAATAACAATACCTAATACCTCGATATTAACCTTAAAAAGGTGACATGTTGCATTATTAAAATAATATATTGATTTGTTTTTATTTGTCGATCAGTTTCGTCCTGTGATATATAAACGAGTATTTTTTATGTTTTAAATATTTTTTTTTATTTCTTGTGCTTTTGTATCATATATTACATTTGAAACTAAAATACAAAAATTTTGAGTTGTAATACTGTTAGAATATATTTCTGTTTTCTATAACTTTATAATTATGTTATGTATCTCAATGAGAAAATACTTGTATGGCTTGTACTTGTAAAATATAAAAATAAATTTATGAATATACTTTTTAAAATTATTGTTCAATAGTGGATAATAATACCTAACTTAACCCGTATCTGTACTCACATATGAACGTTGAACGAATTTGGGGCGTTATTTTAAATTTGCACAAGGGCGCCAAAAGTGCTAGGCGCGGGCCTGGTAATAGGGATGTAATTCAAATGCTACATAAATTCTAATTTTCTACATAAATTAAATATTTATGGCGGTTGTTTTTATTCATTTATTTTGGATTTATTAAGAAATTTCTTTTATAAATTTTCATACAAAATTCAACCAATACTATTGGTTGTGACGTCACATGTCATATGATTAAAAGTGTTATAATGGCTAGTATATGGTGACTTCCAGTGTTTATTTTCTTTATTATTTCTAAGAGGTTAGGAAATTTCATGGATAAGAAACATTACAATAGAAGGAATGTTTAACAATGACCGAAACGGAGTTTCTGCAAGGACAATCGGATAATTTGCTGAAAGTTGATGCTTATATGAAGGATGCCGATGGTCGCTGATTTGTCTTTAAAATTTTGTTACAAATACTTATTATTTATTTTAACATAAAAAAACGTACAGCCAAATGTGTTTACTTGAATTTGGGCGATACTCTCGGCGATACTGCATACCCAGTTATGAAAATTTTTTTTACTAAATTTGCCCAAGGCATGTACACGGTAAAAAGAGCTCCACTTGTGTCAATATATTCAGTGATCTTGACAAATTGAGTCTTATAATAAAAGCAAAGACATTGAATTTACTGAATTGCTTTTCCCATAAGAACATGGAGGTTCTGGAAGTATTTTACAAATTCTCTTGAATAACTATTACTTTAAGACAAGAATATTTTTCTTAACACATGATCTTTTTAAAAAGACTCAGCTATTTAAGCAAGATACTGCGAATTAGGCTAAAGACTCTGTGCTACGGTCTACGGTCTACGGAAACATTACAGTTGGCATTAAAACGTCTTTGATTTCTGGACCTAGGACTATTGAAGCCATAGTTAGTATGGTGAAAGGAAACTCGGAAAAAAAATATGGTCCCTTATGGCACGAAGCATTAAAATACAGAAGCTGGAGTAAATTTGGCGCGTCAACAAGACCGCTAACGATTTTGTAGAGAATTATCACTAAAGCACAGGTGCGACAAGTTAGGACCAATTTTACGAGAATACGCCTTTAGATTACTTTAGAAACATATTCTGAACCCGCTTAATGGACCTAATGTGAGTTTGATATGGTGACCGGACAATAGACCCATATTCCAAACAAGTACGTACATCCGTGCAATACAGGGTGTTTAATAATTGAATGTCAATATTTAAGGGGGCGATTTTTGGGTCCATTCTAAAAAGAAAACTTCATATGAACGTATGTCCTAAACGTCTTAACTTTTGAGATACAGGGTGGAAAAGTTTTCAAAAATAAATAGTTTTTTATTAATATCTGCAATACCACTTCAGATATTTTACTTAAATTTGGCATACATATACTATGTATCAAGAGGCATTATTTAGTGTACCAGAATTTTTTTTCTTTCCACCAGTGGCGTTCGTACGGAATTTCACCTGCCTATTTTGGCAGACATTGATGTTACGCCACTGATTTCTCGTAAAATTAAAATTATTTCTGAAATCGCCAATCATTTCTAAGCTAATTTGATCTCTTGAATTTTTTCAATCCGATGCGCGGTTTTCGCTTAAAAAAAATAAAAACCTTTTCTCTGCATGATCATAACAATATCGTTAATATGACAATATCTCCATGCAGAGAAATCGATTTTATTTTTTAGATCAAATTTGCTTAGAAATGAATAAGGATCTCAAAAATTAACTTCCTTATTCATTTCTAAGCAAATTTGACCTAAAAAATAAAATCGATTTCTCTGCATGGAGATATTGTCATATTAACGATATTGTTCTGATCATGCAGAGAAAAGGTTTTTATTTTTTTAAGCGAAAACCGTGCATCGGATTGAAAAAATTCAAGAGATCAAATTAGCTTAGAAATGATTGGGGATTTCAGGAATAATTTTAATTTTACGCGAAATCAGTGGCGTACCATCAATGTCTGCCAAAATAGGCAGTGAAATTCCATACGAACGCCACTGGTGGAAAGAAAAAAAATTGTGGTACACTAAATAATGCCTCTTGATACATAGTACATGTATGCCAAATTTAAGTAAAATATCTAAAGTGGTATTACAGATATTAATAAAAAACTATTTATTTTTGAAAACTTTACCACCCTGTATCTCAAAAGTTAAGACGTTTAGGACATTCGTTCATATGAAGTTTTCTTTTTAGAATGGACCCAAAAATCGCCCCCTTAAATATTGACATTCAATTATAAAACACCCTGTATAGTAACCTTAAGATGTTAGGGGAGAGATCTCTGCAATGACGCAGAATAAAACCCAGCCTCTGAGACGCTCTAGCGACTATCGTATGTGATTACTGAAACTTAACTCTTTATCAAAATAGACCCCAGGTCTTTTACTTGGGTTGATCGAGTTAAATTATCAACATTAATATCATAAATAAACTCATGGAAATTCTTGTTTCGAGAAAAAGTTATCACAGAACATTTAAGTTAAAGTGAAGACTGTTATTATTTGACCACTCATACAAAACGCTCAAGTCACGCTGAAGAGCAACAGAATCCTGATTATCATGTATAACTCGATAGATCTTGGGATCATTTGCAAATAACAAATGAGAAGAATCAATGTGGATACTGCTATCGTTAGTCTAATAACAGATAATTTTACAAACAGTAAGTCATCCTAAAAAATGTCGTATTTTATTTACGCTCATAGAGAACCAATTATTTAACCTGATTGTTACTTTACAAATGCGGATTTGTTGTGAAAAATAAAACCCAAATTGAAAAACAAAATGGGATCTTAGGCCGATAAAAATAAGCAATGGCACGTGAAGCGCTGGAAATAAACAAGAATTAGCATATTTTAAAATTTAGGTCAGAGTGAAGAGGGGCGAGAGCAATAATGACCAAATTGCTGTTGGAAATTGCCCTAAATTTGAAATCGAAACTGAATAGGGGGTCGAGTTGCGATCGAAACGATTTACAGATATATTTATTTAAACTAGTGGGAACTGAGCAAATTCGATTTATTCTATTATAAAATGTTATCGAATAAATTAATCGAATTCGATGTAATCGATTAATCGGAAAACCAATTCCTCATTTTTTTGAATTAAATTGGTTTACTTTATTGCTTACACCTTATACAGAGTGTTTCAAAAATCAAGTAGCTAAAGGGGGATTCTTTGAAAGAAACTTAGGCCAAAAGTTCATATGAACATAATGCTTTGTTTCAAAGATACAGGGTGTCAAATTTTTTCAGCTTTTTTTTTTCAAAATGATTCTAGTCGCAAAATCTATTTTTAAAAAATTCTTCTTGCGAAAAATTGTTTTTTGGAAGAAATGTACTTTCAAGAACAATTTAAAATCAACTGTTTGCCTTTGTTAATATAATAATTAAGTACCATGTGACGACCTCTGAAGGCACAGAAAACATATTCTTTTAGAAGGTAAGTCACCACTTACCTTTCATACTGGCTATTCGTCTCGTACTGCCCCCTTCCCTGATGATGGTCTCTCTGTAGTCTTTCCTTCCTATCCGAGCTAGTCGATCTCTCTCTAATCTTGTAAACGTCAGACTTCGAATTACGCCTGTGCCGCTCAGTCGGTGTGTATCTGCAAGAAAATTTTATATAATTATAATTTGGCCTAATAAATATTAACATATTAAAAAATATTTGACAATCTATATTTTTAAAACGCATTATATTCTGTCTCAATTATTTTACAGCTTCTACAAAACATAGCTTGATGATTCATTTTTGAAAAAAAATACCTCTTCTTCCCATTGAGCCATCACTAAGAATTTTCTGTCTAAATAAGGCATTAGGTACCAAAAAAGTTCAATTAATTTTGACATTTGTCATATTTTTCGTATTTCTTCCAAATTTACATACATTTTATTAGATGATTTATTTTATATTTCGGAAACGACTTTACGTGCTACAATTGCATTTTGTTGGCATCGCCGTTATTTTAGGAATCCGGACCAGTTTGTCCTGTTTGTATAAACGGTTCTTGAGATGTTCATAATAGCGTACCAGCAAAATACAATGGGAGAGCCTTAAGGAAAATCGGTACTGCCGCGTTGCGACAGAAGGCCGTACTGTCGCGTTGCGATAGGACGCGTTACTGTGGTGTTGCGCTAGCAGTACCAGTAGCGCCAGCCCTTCAGGCCGAACAAGTGACCCCGTTGAAAGCTGGTGAAGGTGCTGTGTCGTCAGGCGTATAATGTGACAATATATATAGTTCTTGGCTCTATGGTGAATTACCTGTAATGTTGTTTTCAAAGAGACCCTGGAACTTTCATATTCTTTACAATATCTGTATTATTCAAACCAGTAATCTGATATAACAAATGTAGGTACATACTTATATATATTTCCGTCGAATTTAAACGGGTTCAAACTCGTATTTATTTACTACAAAGAATGTATTTTAGTGTAGGTTTTAAGCTTTGTCTTTGTAGGTACTTACCTATCAATGGCGCAAGCAGCTTGCGCCGCCGCCTCCATTGTCTCATTTTGCTGCATGTGGTACTTCTTGTCAAGTGTGTGGTACCGCTCCGATGACGGTGTCGGGGTCCGCGAATACGTTGTCGCATTCGCGTTATATCTAAAACAAACAGAAAAGTAGTACCATTATTTTTTGACAAACAATTCGCAGGTTTTTATTTATTTCAATTTTTTTTATTATTGCGATTCAAAAGACTTGTCTCAAGAATTGATCGCAAAAAGTGCCTATCATGGTAGGTTAGTCAGTATTGGTACCCAACAAAAATCAAGTTGGTACCTACCGGCGATGTCGGAAGTCTTTTATGGCAGGTAGTAGGTCCATGCATTTTTTTCGAAAATATTTTTTTAAACCAGAGGAAAACCCCTTTTTGTTAATATACCTTGTTCCGAAGGATGCTTTTTTGAACGTATAATATAACCTAAGGAAACCTGAGCAAACCCAAAAAGGGTGCAGGTTTGTTTAGGCTTGCTCAGGATCTGTTGCTGTATTTTTTAAATTAAAATATTCTAGACTTCTAGTTTAATTTCAGTTTTCGAAAAATTGTATTTATTTAAAAAAATTTATTTAGCAATATATACTACAATATAATCATTATTTCTCATACAATAACAATAATATTAAGCAAATTAGATTTTTTAAAAATAAGAATCTTAAGTGAACTGTTGAACTGACTTACTTTCACGTTGATTTATTAAACAAATATATTTTTAATTCTTTTTTCAAATGTCAGATTACATTGATTTTGAATACAATTGTTTAGATTAGTTCTATTATCCCTTTATGAAAAACTGATTTATATTCTATATTGCAGTGTACACTATTTAAAAACAAATTTTGTTTGTTTCTTGTATTATGTTGATGATTATCTAAGTTTTGCCATAAAAATTCCGAAAGATTTGTTGGTAAAAGATAATTTTTAATTTTAAAAATAAAAACAAAAACGTAGAAAAGAATAAAATTCTTTACATCTAACCATTTTAATTTTTTTAACATAAATTTGATTGGCGTATATTTATCTACATTCAAAATTATTCTCATTGCTTTATTTTGTAATATTTGTAATTTATAAAATATTTCTTCATTTGCAGTGTATAATATTGTTGAACAGTATATAAAAAAGGTAAAATAATAGAATTATACGCAGTCATTTTAGAGAAAAATGATAAATTTGAACTTATTCTTTTTAAATAATTAATTTTGGTGACTATCTTTGACACAATTTGATTATAAAGATGAGTAAATTTTAATTTTCAATCTATTATTACTCCCAAATATGTGAAAGTATTTACAATTTGTAAATTTTTACCCTCTATTTCAATATAAACATTTCGTGCATTATTTTTTGCTTGTAATAACATAAATTCTGTTTTAAGGACATCTACTTTTATTTATTCCATTTTAACCAAATTTCTACATATTTTAAATCTTCGTTAATTTTTTAATACCATTATTTATATCATCATCTCGAACATAAATCAGTGTATCATCAGCAAACATTTGTATACTTGAATTTTTTAGAACTCTATTCATATCATTAATATACAATATAAATAGCAAACACCTTACAACCTTTAGAATTTTTTTTTAATTCTTCATATATTCACTTCGGTCATCCCTGCTTAATACTTTTACCTTGAAAAGTTGTCGCTTACCTTTCCAGGCTCCCGTGTGGGTACCTATCGCTACTGCTACTGGATGTGGAGTACCTATTCGTACTTCCAGGTGGTGCTGTTGTGAGACAAGGTGTTCGCTCATTGTAGGGATACCTGCAACAAGCGGAATAGGTAGCTGAAGAAATTTTTTCGGAAAATATCGTACAATAAATAAGCCTTATATATATATATATATATATATATATATATATATATATATATATATATATATATATATATATATATATATATATGTTAGCAAATCAACAAATTTTGTGATGACAAACACATACAGGGGACCGATAGTCAAGAGCGGGAAACACAGGTGCAGCGTAAGCAAGTAGTGTTTCTCCAGGCAGAACGAAAAGAGTCGCCTTGAGTATCGTACACCCGGCCTCATACGAGGTGTGGTCATAGGCCCCTTTGATATCTTATCTTAATCGAACGTATTGTTTTGTTTTCCAAGTTGATGGTTATTTTTCAATATATAAATCTAACATCATAAGCGGGATTATACCCTTGAGTGCCCCAGGTGTCGTGCGTCCTGACATAACAAATAAAGGTTTTAAATTATTAAAAAAAAATGGAGGCACAAGCTCTATTAGAGACTTTTCAAAAACTTCAGGACTCGTTAAGTGAACGTCGAATAAACAGTGACGTGGCTTTGCCAATTTTTGATCCTTCCTGTGCCGATAACGGTGCCGCAGATTGGTGCAGTGAACTCGAAAAATTGGGACAGGAATTTAAATGGAACGGCCTTGAAATGGTGGCTAGAGCAGGAAGGGCTTTAAAGCAGGATGCTCTTCGCTGGTTCGCGAAATGGGAACCAGAGCAGCGTGATTGGGAGACCTTTAAGGTAGCAATATGTGACCTTTTTCCGCCAAAACAAAATTTGGCACAAAAGCTTAAAGATGCTGTGTTATTGTCAAGTGATTCATTTGGGACATATTGTGAGTATGCAAGGGAAAATTATTACTATTAAATCGTACAAAAATAAATTTTACCGAACCCCAAATCGTTGACCTTGTTATTGGTGAAATCAGGGAAATTTCTGTTAGAATGGGAGCCTTAAATAGCAATGTTAATACTATAAAAGGTTTAATTTCTCTCTTATCTAGTTATACAAAAATTTCACGTAAACGTATATTGGAATTGCCTGAGTCTCTGCCTGGCACTAGTAAGCCAGTTAATAAATCTTACAAGCGCTGTTTTAAAAAATGCGGCGAAGCAGGTCATTTGCAGATACACTGTAAAACTATTATAGAAAAAAAATCGTTCTGACTTAAAAACCGTTTTTCAAAAGAAACCTAATATAGAATCTCGCAAATTATGCGAATTTTGCAATAAAATGGGCCATAACATTAATTCTTGTTGAGCCAAAGAAAGGGCTGACTCAAATAAAAAACTGCGTGTAAATTTTTCTAAAAAAAAAAAAAAAATAATAACAGCCTTAACAAATAAACTTTAGTGGTAATTACGGGAATACCTTTTTATAGCATGTCACGTAGAACCGTATTTTTCGAAATTACTTAATTACTTTTGGTAAAGTAAAAACAACAGTTGAGTGCGAAAATAAATATATCGCTAGAGCTAACATTTTTTTTAGTTCGGGATTGTGAGATGGAATATGATGTCATTATTGGTAAAAATGCTGTTCAGTACAATGACATCACTATAGTTACCGATCACTTGGGGACCCGCCTTATTAGAACGAAATCCGAAACCAATGAAGTAAATGTTATGTCTAGGCCGATAGCGGAGAAACACTTGACTGTTGTAAACAATCTTAAGAGGCAAGAGCAAGAATTACTAAATAACTTATTGAGAAAATGCGGTGATATGATTAATTGATTACGACTGGAAAAAACATTATTCGATCAGTAAATACAAGGGAGTTAAAAATAAAATTAACAAGTGACGAAATTATTAATTACCGCCCTTATCGTTTGTCGTTAATTGAGAAAGTTAATGTAGGGGAGTCGGTTTATTCTGATTTTGAAATAAAAAGTTCGCTTTTATGTAGGAAAATCAAAAATAATGACCTAACAACTTATCGTTATTATGTCCCTAAAGGCAGTAGATTTGGCTTATTGCGCTTTTATCACGACGAGCAATGTCATGTTGGTTTCGAAAAAACGCTAGACAAAATTAAAGAACCGTTTTAGTTTCCTCGCATATCCGCGTTTGTGCGTAAGTACATCTCGCATTGTTTGGTATGTATTTCAACAAAGAGATTATCAGGTCCTAAACAAGGATTTTTGCATTCGATTGAGAAAAAGCTATTCCGTTTCATACTATCCATGCAGATTGTATGGGCCCCTTTTCCGAGACTTCGGAGTAATATAAACATCTTTTGTTACCGATTGACGCGTTTACAAAATACACACTTTTGGTTCCATTAAAGACATTGACAGGCTCCGAAATGAGATACACTTTACAAAATTATTTGTTACTTTTTGGAAAACCTTCGCGTATTATTACCGATAGAGGAACTAATTATACCTATAAGAAAGTTGTAAATTTATTTAAATCATCGAATATAGAGCATCACATGCGACGGGTGCTTCTAGGGCAAATGGGCAAGTTGAAAGATATGTAGCTACTGTAATAAGTATGCTTGCTGTTGAAGTGGTTAAGGTGTCAGAATGGACAAGCGCGATTCCTAAAATACAGCTTACTCAATACCACTATCCAAAAATCGACGGGTTTTACGCCACTACGACTTTTAATAGGCATTGATGCAAATAATGCTCCCATACAAAATTTATCTGATTCGTTAACAACTTTGCAAACGTCAGGTAGTACTATTGAAAAGGACCGAGCCCTTGCATACGGTCAATTGAATAAAAACGCACTCGCTCAAAAAGTGCGTTTTGATGAAAAACGTAGAAATAATAAGTAATAGGTACCAGTTAGGAGACTATGCTTTTATTCCAAAAACAAATGCTAGAGCTGGAAAGCTGGAGCCCCTGTTTCGGGGACCATATAAAATTATAGACCTTCTACCAGGTGACCGGTTCAAAGTGGAAAACAAGAAATTTAAGCGAGGGCCTTTGGTAGTTCCAAAAGACCGACTTAAGCTATGGGCTGGCGAATGGTTTGAAGATTCGCAGTCAGATTCTGAAAGTGGTAAGTTACATAGATATTGATGGATGAGCAGTGTTAGCGATAAAAAGGAAAATTTTGCAATAATTGTTTTGAAATTTAGTTTTGACTGCCCGAGACGTACTTAATGATTTGCTTTGTAACCACGCGATGGCAGGTGGTAAGCAGTTCGTGATAAGTAGTGTGTGAAATCCTGGACGGATATAGTTGAAATCCGAGGAGCATAAGATTTTATTTAATTTTTGACTGCCCGAGACCTACTTAATGATTTGCTTTGTAACCACGCGATGGCAGGTGGTAAGCACTTCGTGATAAGTAGTGTGTGAAATGCTGGACGGATATAGTTGAAATCCGAGGAGCATAAGTTTTATTTAATTATTTTAGTGTGTGAAATGCTGGACGGATATAGTTGAAATCCGAGGAGCATAAGATTTTATTTAATTATTTTAGTGTGTAAAATGCTGGACGGATATAGTTGAAATCCGAGGAGCATAAGATTTTATTTAATTATTTTAGTGTGAAAATGCTGGACGGATATAGTTGAAATCCGAGGAGCATAAGTTTTATTTAATTATTTTAGTGTGTGAAATGCTGGACGGATATAGTTGAAATCCGAGGAGCATAAGATTTTATTTAATTATTTTAGTGTGAAAATGCTGGACGGATATAGTTGAAATCCGAGGAGCATAAGATTTTATTTAATTATTTTAGGGTGAAAAATGCTGGACGGATATAGTTGAAATCCGAGGAGCATAAGATTTTATTTAATTACTTTAGTGTGAAAATGCTGGACGGATACAGTTGAAATCCGAGGAGCATAAGATTTTATTTAATTATTTTAGGGTGAAAAATGCTGGACGGATATAGTTGAAATCCGAGGAGCATAAGATTTTATTTAAATATTTTTGTGTGAAAAATGCTGGACGGATATAGTTGAAACCCGAGGAGCATAAGATTTGATTCAATCGGTTGATGTGGCAAATGCTGCGCGGGTATAGTATTTTCAATTTTAAGGAGGCTGAAGGGCAGAGTGATGTTATCACTGGATCTGTTGAGTCCTAGTGAAGGAAGAAGGAGAAGAAGAATGTAATTTCTTTTTAGAATTTGTGTTGTTCTGGCCACTTATAATTAAGGCAATATATTGTATTTAGACTATCTGGCGCTTTATTTATTTACTTAAAAGCCAAATTATTTCGAGAGCGAAATAAAGGTCAGTTTGGCCGTGTTAGCAAATCAACAAATTTTGTGATGACAAACACATACAGGGGACCGATAGTCAAGAGCGGGAAACACAGGTGCAGCGTAAGCAAGTAGTGTTTCTCCAGGCAGAACGAAAAGAGTCGCCTTGAGTATCGTACACCCGGCCTCATACGAGGTGTGGTCATAGGCCCCTTTGATATCTTATCTTAATCGAACGTATTGTTTTGTTTTCCAAGTTGATGGTTATTTTTCAATATATAAATCTAACATATATATATATATATATATATATATATATATATATATATATATATATATATATATATATATATATATATATATATATATATACATATATATATATATATATATATATATATATATATATATATATATATATATATATATATATATATATAAATATATATATATATATATATATATATATATATATATATATATATATATATATATATATATATATATATATATATATATATATATATATATATACCAGTCAAAACGAATTAGAGATCACTTTTATGTCATCTGTATTTATTACATTTCTTGACCGATCCCCGCATACAGCAGCATATTTATACTTCTTATCGGGCATAAATTGGTGCAAAAATTAAATTATTGTTTCTATAAAATAATTAAAAGTAAATAATGCACAAATTCGATAAAAGCTAAATTTAATTTAGTGTGATTTTGATAGTTTTAAAGTCGAGAATAGTGTTAAATATGGAAAATGTTGATGCGTTGGGAAGATCAAACGGAGCTAGAAGGCGACTAAACATTGAAGAAGTCATCAAAGCAACAACGCTATTGCAGGAGGGTCGGTTGCAATCATGGATCTATTATAATATGGATTCGATATCCGTATACTGTGAGCGTATAGAACGTGAAGCCTTATATAATATAAATATTTTGTTGTTTGTTATTCTCTTGAGAGAGCAGTTTACGAACTACGAACATAGACAAGACTACGAATTACTACGTAATTGAATCAAGAATGGTAGTAGAAAGAGATAAAATAGCATTGGAGTGTTGGAGCTCAGAAGTGTTGTTGTCTGCTGGGTGCTTAGGAAAAACGTCTGGGAACGCTCGCTTTCACGTACGTCTTTGTCTAATGAACTAGAAAAGAAAAAGTGCGACGTATAGATTTATATAGATTTATAAATGACTCAGAGCGACTTTAAATAATCGCCTTTAGAAATAACCTAACATAACATAACCTATAAATAATAAAACCTTTTTAACTTAAATTTATTACTATTTAGCAGAAAAATAAAATATTTTGGGGCTTTTATTACTTTTAGTAAATCTTGTGATGCTTCTAACGTATTTTTGTACAAAAATACAAGGTAAAATAAGATGTGGCCAATGTTTACAAATTGTGTTTACAGTGTCGTTTAGAATGGTTTGTTTTGGCTTCAAAGAATGTGAACTCATCCCGTATCCAGTCCTAATAAATCCATGGTTGCAATGAAACGTGGCGCAGTTCTTTAATGTTACGCAATTGGTTCATCAACCAAAGCAAGCCCCCTCGACGGCACGCCACTGCTTCCGCTCATTTGTGGGGGATATGCGAGTAGTTAGTACAATTTTTCTAAAACCAATTCTTCCATTTTTTTAAGCACTCTTCAAAAATATATTTTTTCCGAGAACAGCTTTTTAGCATATTAATTTTTTGAAGCAACGGCTTTTTGGAAACGTAATTTATGACAAAGTAACGTACCAAACCTAAGGAAACCTAATCAAACCCAAAAAAGGTTCGTTTGAGTTTGTTCAATGTCTTTTTTTCATTGACATTTTCCAAGCCACTAGAGTTCATAATTTAATTTTCTAAATACTATTTTCGAAAAATAATATTTTCGGAAAATGTAGGTAGGGGAGACCGGTGACAATTGTAACAAAAAACACATGTGATTTTTTACAGCCTTACCTGTCAGTTCTAATTTATTGTTTTTTTTTTGAGGATGTCCCCGATCTTTGTAAGTAGCCTAATAAATTTAGAATGTAGAAAAAATATCTAGTTTCTTGTTTAGAACATATAATTCAAGTCAATGACAAGTGTTTCAATTGACACCGGACTGGTGGCAATTGTAACGGACACAGGTGTCAGTAGTAACAGTAGGTACAAACACATTAAATTTTATTTTAAATATCCTATTTGAATACAAATAATAACATTAAAAAATAAACAAAGGGTTACACAAATAGAAAAGTAGTTTTTTTCTGTTGTTAAAGTCGACAAAAACATACCAAAAAAAAAACACGACAAATTCGTAACAATCTGTATTAGTAACTTCTATTAAAATATAAATATCAATATTTGAAAATATACAAATGCAAAGTAAAATATTCTTTTAAAATGAAAAATGTTAGATAAGAAACATGGGTATGTTAACATTACTAAAAGACCTTACTCTTCACCTGAGTTAAGTATATCGTTCGTGCGGAAGAAGACTTTTTTACTCAAAATTTTTGGCTTAGACTCTTATGGGAAAAATTTACAAATTATTAATTTTAAGTTAATACACGAGTATTTTTTCTTCCGTATGCACGGTATGAGGTCTTCACAAATGTTTGGTTTCATATTGTAAAGCGTTCTATAATGAAATACATTGTGATGATACATACTTTTTACATTGGTTTCACTTGTAACATGTTACAATCGTCACCTTTATTCATGCTACAATTGACACCAAAGGACATATATGATTTGTTTACATTATTAAACTATATAATCTAATTCCTAAAGTGTTCTTATTCTGAGATTATAAGATTATATAGTCAATATAATCCATATTTCAGTGGTATATTTTAAATATGTATTGAAAATATGGTTAAGAAATTATTTACAAAAGAAAATAAAAATAAATACTTACTTTTCGTGTTGAAAATCACGTTTCAGATCGTAACAACAATATTCATCAGAATTCTTAAAGCAACTGACAATCTAAAGAAAAATCTATCAACAACCGTTGAACATGTGTAACTCGGATCGCGATAATCCGGCGGAGGGCGTAGGTATACTGAATGTTACAATTGACACTTGTTACAATTGTCACCGGTCTCCCCTACCTATTTTTTAAAAATTATTTTTTGAAGACTTTTTCAAAAAATGTACAGTTGTGCTCAATAATACAGTGATTCTGAAGTGTTTTAAATCAGGCTTGTTGAAACATGTCATTAAAATTGTACTATTAATCAAAATTATAATAGCAAACTACCCGAAATGAAATTAGTCCAAGCACAAATTATTGCTTATATACAAGATGGAATACCTATTAGAGACACTGCTCATATAATGCATACAAGCAAAAATACAGTACTAAAAATAAAATATAGATGGAAAAGAGATGCGTCATTAGAAAAAAAGAAGGCAGCGGGAAGATCAACAATTTCTACGAAAGATGATAACGCCCTAATATAATATTTACAACAGAACCCGTTTCAAATAGCACGAATTGCTATAGAACAAACTCATTTTCCAGGATTGAGAATAACGGCATGCCCCACAATTCAAAAATCTCTTTTAAAAAATTGTGTAGAATCAAAAAAATTAAGCTAACTGATGAACTAAGCAGGCAAGAATTATTTTTTCATTAAATAATATAATCCGTGGAAATTCGGATAGAGTAGTCTGTAGAGACCCAGTAAGTGTATAATAACATACCTCAAGAAAAAATAATTATTAATCTCATTATTTCAATGCACCGGAGCGTTAATGGACTGCGTCAGAGCAGAGGGAATCATACTGATTATTAGAATTTTATCTTTATTGTTTATATTGTTTATTTGGGTTTTTTAGAAAAAATAGTTATTTGTTTTACTAGGCATAAAAGCACAAGATTTAATGCCGCGGCTGGTGTTTCATAGCCGAGCGTATAGCGAGGCTATGAAACCAGCCAAGGCATTAAATCTGCTTTTCTGCCGTGTGAAACATATAATTTTTTCTTCAAATTTGTTCCAATTCCACGCAAAATCGACTTTTCCATATTTAAATTGCGTTTCATTATCAATATCCAAATAACTAAATTATTTTATCAAAGGTAACCGGGCCCTGCGTTACTATGTTTACCGCTGATGATGTTTGTTGAATATGTTTGTTTACTGTTTACTTTGTCATTGTCAATTTTGAAAAGTTGTCATGTTAGAAATGGATTTACTGCAAAGTGAGGATGAATTGATGCAATTAACACCACCTGAGATAAGAGACCAGGCGCGAGATGTGGAATTTAAATTATTACTTGGAAGGTTGCCTAGCAACGAACTTTTTCTGCCTAGGCAGTAAAATTGGACTTTTTCTGCCTAGGCATTAAAAGTACAACTTCTAAGCCTGCCAAGTGTCATTAAAAGGCCGCTTTTAATGTCATTTGGAGAAAAAAATAATTTTTTTTCATTTTTCCGAGCATTTTTCTTTTCTTTATTTTCTTTCGCCCTGTATGTTAGGGTTATGTAAATTTCAATAATCCAAGATAATAGACACAATTAAACCTACAATACCATGCATACTAATTTTGTAACTAAATTATACTAACTTTTCGCAATACCAAGGTGATCCAAGAATTTTGGCGCTTTGTGTAGTAACATTGGTTCTGCAGCATAGGCGTTTCTAGGTGGGGGCTTGGGGGGCTAAGCCCCCCCAAATCTCGAATTAGCCCCCTCAAATCCAACTGAGTGGCCTAGCCGCCTATATATAAACCAGGGACTTAAGCCCCCCCAAATATGTAAACCGGGGGCTTAAGCCCCCCCAAAAATAGAGGTCTAGAAACGCCTATGGCAAGTTCATAAATAAAATAGTTCGTCCGGTTCAGTATTTAGCTTGAGGTTACTAGGAAATCGTAGCTATTTCACACTCATAAAAAGGACATTTCGTGAAATACAAACATTTTTATAACTCTGAAATTGAAGAAGATAGCAACCCATTTTCGCTTTTAATTAAGTTTAATCAGATACATGACGGAAGCCTCACATTGTGTACAAACGTATATTATATAGCTCTTTTATAGCGTATTGCTCTTGCATATATATTTCCTTGGGTAAAACGCAAGAAAAAATAAAGCTTATTATCTGTATTATAGGATTTTGTAACGCTGAAAGAAGCAAATATATAGTACGTTAGTAATAGTAATTTATGCCTAGCCGAATTTTTGTGAATTCCCAAATAGTTATTTACGATATGAGTGTTGAAAGTGGCATTTTTTATCTGAGGCAGCGCACGTAGACTTTAAGCCTTAGTACTAACGTACCGTGGGCATCTGAAGAGAAGGGAAATGTAATCTATTGACACGGGATTTAAAGGATTAGAGGTAGGGAGGGAAGGGAAAACATCTGCAGATAATTTGTTCCATAATCTGGAGACCCTAGGCATGAATGAGCGAGAGAAGTGAGATGTTCTAGGCTTTTGTAGCTGGACAGTAAAGGGATTCATACGTAACGCGCCAGTAGTCCACACTCGCGCCTCTTGTTGTTCTGTTAAGAACAGTCAAGGGGGAAATTATAGCGGCTAGTCCTTCAGAGCAATATGGAGTTTCGAGTTAATAAGATCATCTAATCTTTTTTCTCCATACAAACTTTGAACCCCTGTTTCACCCCTTAGGGGTTGAATTTTGAAAAACTCTTCATTAGTGCATACCTACGATATATAAGAACACTCTGTGCAAAATTTCAAGTTTCTAGACCAGCGGTGTGAGCTGCGCGTTGATACGTCAATCAATCAGCCACTCAGTCAGCTAGTCAGTCAATCAGTCAGTCAGTCAGTCAGTCAGTTTCCTTTTTCATATATAGAGATAATGTATATTCTGACCATCACGTTAAATTTGACAGTACACCATAACTGCCTTACTCTATATTCTATTATTAATAATTAATAACTTACTTTCCGAAAAAGCGCCATTCGCAAAAAATGTATATTCGAAAACTGAGCTTTCAAAAAGATATTTTTCAAAACAAAATATATTTTTGAATATTTTTTTTATATTTGGTAGTGAACGTGATTTTCCTGAATTTCATCTCTCCACGAAATGTGCCTTAACCGCGATCGGAATCCTGTCATCAGTCGAATTCGTTAAACCGGTCTGGATTTCTGGAACTTTTCCAACCGTCGCCGCGCGTTTTGCCAGACCGCCGAATTATTATCCAATTTGGCCGGAATCAGATTAGGCAAATCCCGCTCATATTTTTATTCTAGACTTGTGTCCGTCTAAGGATAACTTCTGCAGTAAGATGGTATCTTTAACGAGACGTTGTTTTTGATGTTGACAATAATAAAATGAATAAACTTAGAGGTAGATAATAGAATTTTTTTACAATTTTTAATGGGAGTAATGTCTCATCAGTAGACTAAGAATTGGATTTTTATTTTTCAGGTTTGCTCAGGCTTGTTTTCAAGTCTGAGCATCATTGACTAATTTTCTGTCGACGTAACCGTTAACTCTTTTCATCAAATGACTGCACCGCCATCTTTTTACTGTATCTTTTTAGATACTACCACAGACTTGGCTGTTCTCCTTATTCTTCCATTGGTAACATTTTCTTCCCTTGTAATCCTACACATTTTTTATTCCTGTCATAGTAAACTTCCTTTCATGCACCATGTGTCTATCTGTTTTGTTAATCATCCGTTCTTCATCGCGCTATGGCCACAAAGCACATCGAATGCTTTCCTTTGCTTCCATTTGCACTCCGTCTACTATTTTCTTTCTAATTTTAACGCACCATTTTATGTGATTGTGGAACCTACGTATGTAAAATTTTTTACTTTATTTAGCTTTTCCTTCTGCATCCCTATTTCTGCTCAGGTTGAGTTGGGTTGGGTTGGGTTATCATTCTTATTTTTTTATCTGAGACAGCACACGTAGGTTTCAAGCCTAAGTACTAACGTACCTTGGGCGTCTAAAGAGAGGGGAAATGCAGTCTACTGACACGGGATTTAAAGGATTGGAGGTTGGAAGGGGAAGGGAAAACATCCGCAGGCAATTTGTTCCATAATCTGGAGACCCTAGGTATGAATGAGCGAGAGAAGGGAGTTTTCTTGTGAAGACTGGGTCATTGATGAGTCGAATGGCCCTCTTTTGGATAGAATAAAGGATGTTAAGTGTCGAAGGCGATGCCGCTCCCTAAATGTGGAAACAGTATTCTAGGTTAGGTCTTATTTGAGAAATAGAGAGTGTATAAGTTGGAATGGGAGAAGTCTGAAATCTGAGATTCGCTGTGAAATTCGAGAGAATTGTTCAAATTATGTGTGACAAAACTGGCTTCAAAGAGAAAACCAAGCTTTTTAGCTGATGTGGCTAAATGTGTTTGTGCCAGCTGAGATCGTGTCCGAAAGCAATGCCAGCAAGATCGAACGTTTCATTGTTCTGCAGGGCTAGGCTATTTATGTGGATGGGGTAAGTGTTGCTGAATTTTTTACGTGACAAGACTGAGTTTTGACTGGGCGTTGAATTGAACAAGGTTCTTGGCACCCCAGTCTGAAATTAATTATTGAAGATCATATGAAAGGGATAGGTGCACATATCTATTATCCAGCTCTTAATTCGAGACTTGACTGGAAAAATGAATGTTGGAGTGAAGAGCACTATCGTCAGCATAAATGTGATTGAGATTGGAAGTTGAAGAGAGCCAGTCATTAATGTGAATACGAAATAGGGTTGGTTCCAGGACTTAAACCTTGGGGTACGCCAGCATTGATAAGATGGAAGGTAGATGAGTTACCGTCCACTACCACAGATATGCGCCGATTAGAGAGGAAGCTACCGATCTAGGTACATAGTTTGGGATGCACACCATAAGAAGGTAGTTTGTTGAGGAGTGCGGCATGCCATACTTGGTCAAAGGCCTTGGAAGTATCAAGAGCAGCAATCTGAGAGTCACCATAAAATTCGAGAGACTTGTTCCAGTTATGTGTAACAAAGCTAAGGAGATCAGCTGTGGATCTTTGGTGCCGAAATTCATATTGTCTGTCATGGATGATTTTGTGTTTTTCTATATATTTTAGAATTTGTAAGTTAATCGCTTTCTCTATAACTTTGCTGACAACAGAGAGATATATCTCTAATTGGATGGAAAGGACTTGGAGCCTTTCTTCGGGAAAGGCTCCAAACGAGCAGTCTTCCAGCTATCTGAGAAAAAGATAAAACTTCTAGCTTAGTTGCAGTACTTTTCGGTACAACGAACAAACGCAACGGTTGCCTTGGCGAATCCTGTTAACGGCGAAGACGACGGAATCCCCCCTCTTCGCTCTCTTAACAGAATTCGCCAAAACAACCGTAGCGCTTGTGCATAATCTCGATAAGTTCTACCTTTGCTGAAAGTTTCATCCTTTAAGAAATGGACAAAGTACGTTTACGGTCGGCTCTTCGTTTATGAGCCATATATCGGTTGGAGAGAAAACTGTTGATTCTTTCACAAAGTTAGGGAAGGAGACCGCAAGGAGAAAGGTTTTGAAAGAGCAGCATACCTTTTCAATATCCCTGGGTGTGCGAAGAGCAAAAATTTGGAATTTACCTTCGAATTCAAAGACGTAGTTTTCCAATGTGTATTCAAAAAGTAAGTGAATAGCTCATACGAAGTTTTGGTTGCAATCATGATGGATATTTAAGGGAAAATATTGCTTTTTAGTTTACTTTATAGTAAAATTACAAACCTGTCTTGATGATGGTATCCTTTCTGCTGCGCCGCCGCGACCGAAGACTGGCGATCCTTGCCGAGCGGATATCGCTCCGACTGGCCAGTGACAGAGGCGCTACCACTGCGCAGAGTAGCAGCGCCATTAGCACGCGAAGGGGGGCCCAGCGCAGTGCCGCCAGAAGCGGAACAGCCGCCAACGGGACCCCCCGCGCAACCGGTGGCCCGGGACCCGTCGTCAGGGCACCTGAAACAAAAGATATTCGAATCAAATTCACGTAATTTTGAAATGCTGCTGCGAGCTATGTTGTCCATATTATTATATTTGTTTAAAAATATTATTTCTAGAATATGTTGATTTGGCAATATCGCAATAACAGGTAAAAACATCTTCGCCACGGCCTTACCATTTTTCAGTGATGCCACCTATCCAAGATATAGAAAACATCAACACATTTAAAAAACAACTAAACCAGTGGTTGCATCAAAAACGTTTCTATTCTTTCAAGTTCTAATTTGTCACTGTCCACTAGAATTTTTTAACCTGCTATTTTATTTTACGTAAGTCAGGCCTGTAGCCAGGTTTTGATTTCAGAGGGGAAAACTAAAGTTTTAGGGGGTGGGGCAAATGACGTAATTTTTTTCTAGTTGACAAGACAATGATTTCAGCGGTTTTCTAGAGTGGGTAACTTTTTCTTTCAGAGTGGGCATTGCCCACTCTGACCCCCCCTAGCTACGGGCCTGGCGTAAGTGTCATATTAACCTATTATTCTAACATTGTTATTTTAGTTTCTTTTGTTACATATTGGCTTAATCCGTTTGTTGACGTTGCTTTGTCGTTTTTACAATAATTTTGTTGGCGAATAAAGGAATGTATTTATTTAAAACGTCAATATTTTATGTTAAAATTAATTAAACAATAAATTAGATTTTTTCCTACATTTTCTACTGCAGGGTGCATATTCTGATACAGTGATAGGTACCTAGTTAGTTAATAATCCCACCAAAAACATACATGTAAAAAAACAGGCCAAGTTCTCGTCAGGGCTGTATGTTTTGTTATTTGAAAAAATATCTGCAATATAAAAATTATGCCAAGTTCCTTGCCCACACGTTATTAGCAATGTTTTGACAAGCATAAAAAAATATTGTGCGAATTGATAAATTAACAGACCAAACTTGGCAAGTTTTCAAGGGTCTCAATATTGCTCAGTTCTTTAATGGCCAGTGGTCAGTCTAACATTATTTTTCTCGTTCTCCATCGTGGAGCAGTTTCTTTTGAGATACCTCTAGGATATAATCAGTTAACTATACGATGGTACATTTCTTTTCTGGTTTTTGCGCTTAAGGTTTTAGGTCTTATTAGGTCACGTATATGTAAAACGAATCGATTCGTGCGGTAAAATTTCTTATATATTTTTTTTCCTTTCCCTCCTTTTGAGCAGGAAAGTAAACACACAGAATAAACTGTTAATTCGACTGGCAGAGCTCTACCGAGTCTCTTTTTTTTGTCTTGTGAAACCATTTCTGGAGTGTAAATAAATTTTAAGTTTGTTTTTGAAAATAAGTGTTTTATTTGACTCACCAAACGCCGCAGTTTCAGGTTTTTTTTCTCTGGTTACTGAGTGAGTTGAAAGCGAGGGCCCAATGCTATCTAGGAGGGTTTCTGTATTTAACCTTCAGCATTTGAGCTAGGGCATTCTTTGGCATGCATGCGCAAGCTCCTTCTATTCAGCTCGACTCGCCGCTTTTTCAAATTTTGAATTTTCAATAAGTAACTTTGAATTTTGATTTCCTTGAACTTTATTTCAGTTCTAAAGGGTAAGTGGAAGTATATTAAATTCTTCTTCATTGCGGAAACGAGCTTGGCAAGATCTTGGGAGATCTGCGTCTACTATCCAGCTCTTGATTTCAGACTTAGCTAGATAAATGAATACCGGAGTGAAGAATACCATCGTCAGCGTAAAGGTGCGTTTACTATGGGGCGGCTGACGCTCGCGGCTGCCGCACAGCGTCTGCTGACGCCAGTATATCCATTGACGTTGACGCTTGCGTCTGACGCTCGAAAAGAAACGGATACATTAAATTGTCACATGAGCAGTACTAGGTGTCAGACGCTGTGCGGCAGCCGCGAGCGTCAGCCGCCCCATAGGAAACGCACCTAACTGTCGATGGGATTGGTAGTTTAAGAGAGCAAGTCATTAATGTGAAGAAAAAACATTGTTGGTCCTAGGACTGAACCTTGGGGTACGCCAGCATTGATAGTATGGAAGTTAGATGAGTGACCGTCCACCATGACCGATATGCGCCGATTGGGGAGAAATCTATCAATCCAGGTACATAGTTTGGAAGGAAGATCGTAAGAAGGTAGTTTGTTGGGGAGTGTGGAATGCCATACTTAATACTATAAGACTGTCACTAAGTTAAGTAATTATAGAGTTAGAGTTAGAGTAAATAAATGACTGGTTATTTATAAAGAAATTTTCTTTCTTGATTTACTAAGATTACTGTTCGAAAAGCACAGATGGTTTCCATAATTGGCTACTTTCTCTTATTTAATATCCACCGCTTTTTCCTTTTGCCAAGCTAGAGCAAATCATAAGCACCCATGAAGATAGAAATAAGTTTAAAATAAATTAATTACGAGTCACAATTGTCTGCATTGCACAAAATTTTAATATTGCGATTTTAAATACCGTAATTTAATAATTTTGCTACACCCGCTTTGTAATAATATGTCCTATATAATTTAGTTTTATTGCCAAAAGCTAAAAAAAAAACTGAAAAATAAACTAGTATTATAATTAATTAATATTGTAAACCGTAGGTATTTTGTTAAAATGTAATATATAGGATTTAATAAACAAAAGCAATTTACTTTCATATACAAGCACTGTTATTTTCCCGGCTTTATTTACCATATTTTATAGTAAATTTATTATTGCAGATTATTCATTTTTAATTTAAAATACTTTGCTGAGATTTATCATTCTATTAAAGTTATAGTCTCCCCAACAAAATTGCTATTGCGAATTTAATAACAATTTTTAAAATCTCAAATACCAATTCGTATTTAGCGATAGTGAATCTCTCCGGTTCCGGTTCGGACTTATAGCGACAACTTCTACATAGAGTTGAGTAAAAAATTCCTACCTGGAAATTGTTCACAGCGAATTAAAATTCACAGTAACCACCTTTGAATGGTTTAAAAATAAAATGCCAGTTATTAAATGCCATTGATAAAACCGAGAATATTGTCACAGCATCGAATATTGTCGTCGTGATTTCGTCGAGTTGCATCGATCGCTGGCAGCTATTTTTTTACTTTACAATGTTGCATGTCGCAAAGTACAAGATAGCAACTGAAGGAACAAAGAGCGGGTTAATAGGTGTAAAGTAAAAGTAGCCTCATCATAAAATAAAACTGCGGCGATTATTTTACTCTGTACCGTCAACAAATCATAGACTGGGGTGCTAAGAACCTTCTTCAGTTCAACGTCTCCAAAACCCCGTCTTGCTTCCTGTCACGCAAAAAGTCCGGCAATACTTAGCCCATCCACATTGTTAGGTTTAAGGCGTTTTCACGCTTTTCCTAATCAGATTGGGCGCAGTGGTATAATAGTATATTAAAGTACAAGCAGAGAAAAATAAGACAGAAAGAAGAATATCTCGTACTGATTTCATTCATAAATACAATTTGCTTTCGATGACCTCCAAACCGACGTTCAAATAAGCTGCCACGGGCGTGCACTGCAGATTTTGGGTTATTATAAAGCACAGTGAGAGTGAGTATCGAGACGCGCCGCAGAAAACTCTCTCTGCTTGCCGTGTTGCTACCGCACTGGCTATGTCGGGATGTATTGTGAGAATCACACGCGACAATCTGGGGATGTTGCCGTTTGAAGGCAATCGCGTTGTCGAGCTGGCGGGAAAAAGAGATATTATTCTCTCTGTCTTATTTTCCTCTGATACAAGTTTTACAAATCATCATTTTAGATCACGGTTCCATGGACAAGTGTGCTAACAGCTTTATAAAACATGTGCTTTATACCATTTTTTTCTATTTTACATTTTTTTCCAATAAAAGATGCACATTGAAAAAGAAAATATGACAAACAAGTTTTGTAAATTTGTATGTCAGAATTTCATATTGGTAGTACTCTCAAATTTTAGCACAGCTGCCTTGATAAATCAACGAATTATTTTATTATACACAAGACTACACACCGATTACCAACTTTTAAAAAATAAAAAAAAAACGGTTTCATGAAAAGCTTATTACCATACGAGTAGTTTTGATTAGTGGACCAGTCACTTAATAAAAGGTATTTAATAGATTAAGGGTCAATAATAACAATAATAAGACTGGTAGCAATGTATTATGTATATGCATCAGGTGACTTATCGAATATAGAGGTGTAATTAGTACCTACCATAAATATAATTACCAAAATTACCGGAAAGTATTTATGATACCACTCATAGTCACAATTCAACCATGAACAAAATTGCTGTTGACTGCTACTTTCTTAAACTAATTTATGCTAAATTAATGATTAGGAATAATATTTAAATGAAACCGAATATTATGAAGCAATTATGTAATTTAATTTTTGTCGCTGACAGTTCTTTAAACTAAAGCAGAAGACGCTTAATATTGCCATTTCTGTTATCCAAATGCTAACTTACTTCCTCGTCTGCGCAAGTTTGAAATTTTTCAGAGGCAAAGCTATATTTGATCAGTGGCGTAGCAAGGATTCCCGAGGCCCCGATGTAAACTGTTGTTATGCCCTCCCTCCACTGAAACAAAGGTTTGAGATCGAGGACCAAAAAAAAAAGGTTTGTGTTTTGGTGGAAATGGTAGTGATAAGTTGCACTCGATATGAAACCAAAATAGGAAAATATATTTTTCTTGGGTGTCAAGGTTAGGTCCGAATAAAACATTATTAAAAAAATAATAAAGTGTTCCAAAAAAATAATATCAATTATTGTGACCCAGGTACGCCCTGAGAAGGTTACGTACTTGCAGCTCTTACCTAATCGACCAAATCTAGCTAGTTAATTGATCTCCTTCATACGCTAGCTCTCTCTGAAGGAAGTCGGTTCTGATATTCGAGACAGATGGAGCGTTTAGCTTTTATAGACAGAATCGGTAAAATCTAGTCAAAATTGAGAGGCGCCACCATAGTTTGTTTCTAAAGAAAGGTTCTAGATGGTGGTTTGTTTAGTTTTCAACGATAAAACAAAACCAGGAACAAAAACTTTGTTAAGTCCGGTATTGAATAAAAATAGAGAAGCAAAACAACTTATCAACAGAGGCCAATACATTTAATTGGGCTTCCCTAAGACAAAAAAATCTATATGACGCACAGTATACGAGTAGAAAACCACCCGGTATAATTACTCCAAGCGTGTTTGACGGCAGCCACTATATCCGCACTGAAAAGTCAACTGTACCTTAAGGGTATAATGGCCACATAGACCAGAACTGAAAGAACGTGTCTGGAGCTCTGGAATTTCCACTAAGGTCAAAAGACACCGTACCAATCATGTCAGGCACCGAGAAAAGAAAAATATAACAGTTAAAATGTATGGTCTAGGTATGACTATAAAAAAAGTTAAGGTTAATGGTTATAATTAGGGACATTTTGCAAGCAGAAATTCCAGACACGCTAACCCCTAAACCAGCGTTATAAAGTGATGTTTGAAACATGCGATTTAAAAAAACCTTAAAAATTTAAGAAATCTTAAAAGCCTTTCCCATTTGTGGTCGATTCAGAAAGTCAATTGTCTTTTCACGAAATTAAATTAAAATGGCTGACGGATAAGAAAAAGGCGAGACAACCGAGAATAAAATAACCTGATTTGTCTAATTTTGACGTATCTGTTGTCTGTCGAACGGAAGCAGCGTCTCTATGGCAAGTTCGTTAAATAAATCTGACAAGTGGCAGTTGCGATAGTCCGTATTTAAACAAGAGTCTAGGGGATAGAGGGATCCAGAAATCCCGGGCTTGCGCATGCGGAGAGGAAGGAACAATAGTGGATTTTTTTCGCACCGATCCCTCTTCGCCTGCGCCTGGTCAGGGCCCCTAACCAGGTGCTAACCCTGTTCCGACCATAGGGTGCCCCCCGATCCACCGTTCGCTAGATTTTCTGGACAACAAACAAAACATAATTTTTAGGTTAAGATACTTAGACAGGATAAATTTTTTGCTCGGGACCTTTAAAAAAAGACAAAACAAAATTTTTATCGAGGAAGGAGTGCTAACCGGTTTCCAATACACCTTTTAGAGCCGATTTCCTAATTTTTTATAATATTTTAAGTGGCAAAAATTAAAAAAAAGATGCAGCCGAGCACGGATTCGAACCAACACATCTCGGTCAATAAGCCATTTCAAACTTATTTATTCATTGCATATTTAATATTTACAATACTTCTTACAACTAATCCTTAAGTATTTCTCTGTATAATACATACTAATTACATATTCACAGGGAAAACGCAGCCAGGCCATGGCTGGGGCTGTTGTTAGCCCTTATGGTAAAGAATATATCGCGTACGTAATTGATACAGCCCTCTCCGAGTGATCATTAAGGGCTATGAACAAATTAAGGCTTATATGGAATAAAGTTAATATTTACAGTTATTATTTATAAAAAAATTTTAGTTTGTTTTCACTGGAAAATTTTTCAAAAAACCAGCTTTAAGGGAGGTCAATAAGCGGATTCTTTACCACTGCACTACGTGACTGATGCTAAGAAATCGGTGAACTTATTAAGCAGTGCATCATTTAT
This sequence comes from Philopedon plagiatum, assembly GCA_963971165.1. Taxonomy (NCBI): domain Eukaryota; kingdom Metazoa; phylum Arthropoda; class Insecta; order Coleoptera; family Curculionidae; genus Philopedon; species Philopedon plagiatum. The sequence goes on along the minus strand of OZ020196.1, from coordinate 16,846,406 downwards.
TATATTTTTGAGGTTATTATGCATGCGCAAGCCCGGGATAAAAAAGTTGCCACCATTCCCTAGACTCTAGTTGTATTTAAAGGTTCAGGGCCCTGGTGGCCCTGTACAAATCGGGTTCCAGGTCTCTTATACACTCTTACGCGACGGTCATTTTGTTCAGAGAGTAAATCTGGACTCATCGGTGAACAAGACCGTGCCCCAATCAGCTGCTTTCCAGTTCAGGTGTTCTTTAGCGAATACTAATTTGTTTTCGCGATGTTGTCTGGTGAGTCGTTGTCCCGTGGCTGCTCGTATAATTACACAGCCCCACAAAAAAAAATGTTCGGACCTGTGGGTCGGACATATGTATTCCCATGTATTTTTCGACGCTGAATCCGATCCCGAGCTCAGAAATGGCCCTCCACGTCTGGAATTGTCCCCAGGGGCCAAAAATGGCCTCTATAGGGGGTCACTATTGCTATCTCCGAAACGGTAAAAGATACGAGGTCAGTTAAATAAGCAAAAATGTGCCTTTTTTAGTCCCGTTTACGGAGTGGCCAAATTCTCTATAGTTTCTTGTCTACAGGGGATTTTTTAAAAATAGTCAAAAATTTACTTCTTAAATATCTCGAAAACCCTTATAGTTGGATAAAAATTGTTTTAACAAAAATCAGAAGATTTTTTACCTTCTATAAAGTAACGTTATTGTTTTGTTCATACCATTTGTTTTTATTGAATTACTGATACTAACTTGTTTTTTTCAAATACGGACCTGGACTTTTTGCTCCATTTTTTCAAAGAATACTTTATACCCTTTACAACTGTCCATAACTTGAAAATATTTTCCGACGTTTTGATCAAAAATAGCAACATCATCAGGATTTTCTAACAATACGGACCTGGGATCTTCCATGTTAAGGCACAATTCACAACCTATCACACCGAAAAAAATAAACTGTTGAAATCATAGAAAAAAACTTTAATTTAACAGTTTGTGAATATTAAATACAAGCAATGGTTTTTGGGAATTAAATAAAACATCAGAAAATGTTAACTTTTGTTAATTGACTTGACAGACAAAACAGTCCAATGAAGTATTACCTTATGGTATTATACTCCAAGGCGGTTAGTTTAAGCAAAAAGAGATATTTAATCAAGAGCATATCTGTTAGATGAACAAATAAAGTTTAACAAATTTTGAATTTCGTCCTAATATCGAAATAAATTTTCTTCTAACAGTTTTTTAATTCAATCAACCATGTGGACGTTAACATTCATGGAACTATTGATCCAATCTTTTCTTTTTTTTCTGTGCACTATAGTTTGTAGTTTTTGTGATTGTGAAACGGCGCATTTACCTGAAAAAGGCCAGGTCTGTACTGGTAGAATATCCTGATGATGCTATTCTTCACCAAAACGTCGAAAAAATAATCAAGTGATACACAGATGTAAAGGGTATGAAGCATTCTTTAAAAAATACAGCAAAAAGTCCAGGTCCGTATTTGAAAAAAACAAGTTAGTATCAGTAACTTAATAAAAACAAGTGATATAAACAAAACGATAACGTTACTTTATAGAAGGTAAAAAATCTTGTAATTTTTGTTAAAACAATTTTTATCCAACTATAAGGGTTTTCGAGATATTTAAGAAGAAAATTTTTGACTATTTTTAAAAAATCCCCTGTAGACAAGAAACTATAGAGAATTTGGTAACTCCGTAAACGGGATATGAATACGGACTAAAAAAGGCACATTTTTGCTAATTTAACTGACCTCGTATCTTTTACCGTTTCGGAGATAGCAATAGTGACACCCTATAGAGGCCATTTTTGGCCCCTTGGGCCAATTCTAGACGTGGAGGGCCATTTCTGAGCTCGGGATCGGATTCAGCGTCGAAAAATACATGGGAATACATATGTCCGACCCACAGGTCCGAACATTTTTTTTTTGTAGGGCTGTGTATTTTTATTCAAAAAATTCTTACATTTTAACCGGCAAAAGACAATCAGTGCGACAATTTGTATAATTGAACAAAAGTTTTAAAAGCTTTGTGTTTTTAAAAAATCGCGATTGCCGCCTCACATTTTCTTTGCCAAATCATTTACTAAATCGTCCAGCTTTAATTTCCTTGCTTCTTGCTGTTCTATGGTAATGAGACAGGCATCTGAATTTCTCTATTTCGTCATCGTACTAAGTAAATAGTTTTGTTTATTATTTTCAGTTTAGAAAAATATCTTTCAGCCATGGCCACAGTAATTGATAAGATTATAAACAACACAATGGCATTACATACATCAGGTAAACTTGATGCTGCGCACTTGTTTTTAATTATTAAAAATTACCCAGTTCACTTATTGAAGCCAACTTACGTAAGTCTTGCATAAATACTGATATGGCTGGAAATTCAGAGGACAAGTGACAAGTCATTACTACAGCTTTGTTGAAGAGCACTGGCTTTATTATAGAGTTCATCATCAGCAGCAGTTCTAATATTTTTGGGGAAAGAAAATTGAATATTTCGTATGAGCAATTCATGCTCTTAAAACGATTCTTTGGGTGACAATAATATCAATATTGGCTTCTTATACATTAACCTCAAATAGAGTCGCTCGGTAGTGTGCAGTCGTTCGTTAGAATTAAGTTTCTCGAAAAATCTCTTAACATTTCTGTGTCTCTTTTTCTCTAATTCTGAAGTGACTCCATTTCCTAGCCAAAGCACTCGTCGCGCTGTCTCTTTAATGTTCAAATCTATCACGAAAGTTTCTAATAAAAGTTAAACTAGAATTTAACATTGTTCTGGCGATTTCCAAATCTATTTCAACAGATTTAATGTTAAATTTATGCGCTCTAAAACTGCACACTGAAAAATCAGAGAAAAGAAAAATTCAAGTTTCTCCATGTGATTTTTAATGGCCAATTCTTCCTGAGACAACTTGGTACTTTAAAAACCATTCAGAATTAAAGACATTTATTAATTAACCCTGTGGTTGGCGTTGGGCCCCTTAAAAGGCTGGACCCCCGCTATGCGGGGTTTGCGGGGGTGTACTTTACGCCACTGATGGCACCCATAAACAATTTCGCCCCATCCGCCCCTAGAGTCTGGCTACGCCACTGGCCAGGACGTCTTGGGAAGACCTTATAACGCCTTAACACTCTACTTACTGACGATTGGGTAACATTTAAAACCTGCACAATTCGGACTTAATTGTATCCCTCAGTAGACAGGGTATCAGCCGTTTGTGTCTAAGCATTTGTTAGGTAAATGTCTAGTAAAACGTCTGTTGTTACTGTTCATGTCTCTAATTTCAACAAATGAATTAATAATTTCTTGCAAAACTTTGTGGCAAATAGTCGTGCCATTGATCAGTAAAATCTATAGTATTTTGCAGTTATACAGAAAAAATCATAAGAAATGATAACGAGCCACATAAAAGCTCATATCTGCTGGAATTTGCATAAAAAAGATCAATGTTTTTAGTACCCATTAAAGTCGTAATTTACCTATTTTATGAATGTATGAAAGTATTTTGTGCAGGGTTTTCAAAATATGCGATAATTGTTTTGAGTAGTGTACATAGGTTGTTTTCACTAGTAGGTACTAAACCTTAAATTATATCCATAATAGTAATTTAATCCTAACTCTTTTGAAAGAGAATTTTTAATATGCATTTCGCCAGCTACTAAAAAAAAAACAAATACCCATTACAACGGTAATACTAATAGTACTGTTTTTATTACCCCGTAAAAAGTCCAATAAGCCGCCCGTAAAACGCTGCATAAAACAAATTAAATCCCCAATGGGCAAAAAGTAAAAAGTTGTAAATTCAGGTCGTTAATTCTTCTTTATTAATAGAAAATAAGCATTGGGGGAAAGAAATTAGGTTAGTTTTATATAAAGTTTGCTGAAAACGGCGGAATTGAATTTGGAAGAAGGCGAGAGAACTTTCCAAGTGGATGAAAAGCCTTTCCATTACGTTTAGATGCTTTTTCCTTTAGCCGTTTTACTGCGAATTCAGCTAAGCTGCACGAATGTTACAATGCTTTTTCGCACTTGTACTTTATCTAGTTAGCAATACATTTAAAGCCAATTTATCGGTTAATATACTTATTTCGTACAGGCTAATGCTTCTTTGAGCACTGACTGCTGACTGCCAAAACAAACGAGGGCAAACACAAATCTTATTGTGCTGCTAACAAAGACGGCACATAGGGAGTTAAACTAAGTTTCTTATTCTTTATCATTTATTGAACTATCAAATTCATTGCCATATACAATATTGTCGCGCTAGGGGTCGTCAGGGTTGATAAAATAGGCTGCGGTTTACCAAAACACTTATATTGATATCAGGTACAAGCACAATAATACACTTACGTAACTAAGTTGGGTAGCGTAGGGGGCAGCTTCTAGCCGAGTACTTTGTCAGCCTAAAGGGCTGGCGCTATTCGTACTATGCGTACTATTCGTGCGGCACCACAGTGACGCCTCCCCCGTCGGGACACGACGCCCTCCTTTGCATCTCGCTGGTACGCTTTTTATATGAACCCCTCAAGAACAGTTTATACAAACAGTACAACTGGTCAGGGTTCATAAAATAAAGGCGAGGCCAGCGATATGCAATCGCAGCACGTAGAGTGGTTTCCGAAATGTTAAATAAATAATATGAAAAATGTATAGAAATTTGGAAAAAATGATGAATATCTGGGGAAATATGACATTTCCCCCGCGCCTGTAAAAGCTAGCCCCTAGCTTTAAAAATTTACACAATACATATATACAAAATATCACATATTTACAAAATACAAATATACAAAACGGAGATAAACAAAATATACAATAAACAAACATAGAAACAATATTACAAACACAAACAATTGGAGCTCGCAGGCTCGGTACACTCCGTATTTATTTGGGTGAAATGAGGAATGGTAAAACTAGCTTAAAAAATGAAGAATAAAAATGGTTACTGTCCTGGTAGTCTGGTTCACATTTACACACTTTCTTTACAAAGTTCTATTATTAGGGAGTTCCAACACGTTACTGATCGAATAGCCTACACACCGACAAAACCCGACACATCTTAGGCGTTGAGGCTCCTTGTCATCTGCTTCTTGCTCAGACGCAGCGGTCACGGTTCCTGTGTCCTGGCGGTGGGATCGGCTAGTTTTGTTGCCGACTCCCAGTGCAGCAGGGGTCTCCCTCCTCCAAAGAGTTCGGCCACCCGGACTTTGGGTGTCGTTGAGTGCCGTTACTAAGCCGTGATTGACGGGAACTTTGCAGGGCTAATCCTAAGGGTAGTTGTGATCAACCAGTGTCGTCACGGCTCGTTGTGCAGAAGTTCGGCGTTTGTGAGGGAAGACCAGGCTGGCGAGCCATGGTGGACCGTGCGTGGCTGATGCATGACGCTGGCTCTGTGGATGCGAGCGGCGACTGGCCTTTGGGTTTTTGGTGTGTTTTGTGGCTCTCGATCCAGGTCGTGTGGTCTCCCAATGGTACATGGAAAAAAAAGACTACCGGCAGTTAAAAGGAAAAAAACAGTTTATAAATAATGAAAAATAATGAAAACCTACATGATACTATGATGTTTAAGTAAAAGTAGACAGGCTAAGAACATTCACCCGGTTTTTACATAGAACTTTTATTGGTGTCTAAGTATTACTCTTTTGGAGACAGTGAGACATCGGTCTCTAATTCATCAGGGAAAAACAAAATTATACACATTTACATAACAATTTAAAACCCAAATATAGCGTAATCACATCATCAAATATTTACCATATTTACCATCCTATTTGTTCATCAATAAAGTCACATAAACTTCAAATACAATTTGCATATAACTCTTAATATTTCACATAAGTCACATAAACTTCAAATGCTACTTGCATATAACTCTTAATATTTCGCATAGGCAGACATTCAACCCTATATGAAGGTCCTCTTCCATGTCTCCCTATACTCACATAATGACTCTTAGCCATTTAAATAACGGTATACATACCACCATCGAGTAGGCGAACATTCAGCTCTATGCTCAGGGCCATCTTCCATGTTCCCCTACTCGGAAAACATATTATGACTTTTAGTCATAAATAAAATAAATAATCATATACATAACACATATCACCATCAAATAGGCGGACATTCAACTCCGTGTTCAAAGTCATCCTCCATGTCCCCCTATTTGGAAAACATATGACTTTCAGTCATATAAACAAATAAACACCCGATTACAAAATGCATATGGTAATCATTATTGTACGCTATATTTAAATTTACTTAATAATAATAATATTCGACTTAAAAGTATAAAAGAAGTTGGATTTATAAAAAAAATTCTGACCCTGATTTATTTTTCAATGTCTCAGTCATAAAATATACCCTTGTTTTTGTTTAACTTATTTTCATTAGACACCGTATATTACAATTTAATAAAACTACCTAGGTGAATGGTATCTTTAATATTAAATATCAATTGTTTACTTTTCTGCTGATTAAATAAAATAATGAACTGTCTACCTTTACCTTCATGGTTTATTTATAATATTTCTACCTGCTAATTTGTTTGTTTATTAAAAACGCAAAACATTAAATAAAATAAAATAAATGGTATTCTAAATGATTGCACTGACAATCTAAAATTTACTACCGTAATTCATAAATAAGCATATAGTACAAATATGTAAAATATTCTTAAAATTTCCCAAGCGTAAGACATTCAAACAAACACATTTTGGGTATACCCTCTTTCATACTAACACACAATGGCACAACACAAAACACACATTTAAATACTAAATATTTGCTTTTACCTAATTATAAAAACAAATTTGAAAACTTTATAATTATAATTTTTAAAATTGAATTCATAAAAAAAATTGAAAAAATAAAATTCAGTCAAGAATAGCTTGTTCTTTCTTACCATCTTACCATACATCGATTCCCAAAATTCTTTTATCCAGTTGAGCTCCCTTATATATTTTTGAAATTAAATAGATTATTCTTGTTCTTAATTCTCAAGTCCCTTTTTAAAAGAAAAAGTACCTTACATTTAGCCCAGATTGTATGAATAAAGACCATGTATAAAATACTAAGTATCCCTTTCTTTGATTTCCCAAAAGGGTACTAGTTCCATTTTTTCCACAGCTTTTAAAACTTTTTGAAAAAAAAATCCATTATTTTATTTTTTGGAAGGTCGTCCTATAAAATAAAAAAGAGATTAGTCAGAAAATAAAAAGTAAAAAATGAACATGCTCCTAAAAACAGGTATAAAGTTTTGTATTTGCTGCCCGTGGTCCTGGTTACCGGCAATGGCGGCTGCTCATTAAACATCAGAGGCGAAATATACATATGTACTGTTATTATATTAAGTATCAAACCTAAAAATGATAATAAAATATAAATATCTCTATGGTACCTTATAAAAATGGCGATAAAAGGGCAGTAAAAATATACCTACAAGATAATAATAAAAAAATATTTAAAAAATTGGAAACCTTTATATTTGAATGGCGCTTAGATATGAAAATATGTTTATAAAAATATCGATACTATTTGTATAACACTTTGTTAATAATATTACATGCTTAATTGATAACATAAAACAAGCCCGTGAACCTTGTGTATTGAATTTCAAAATACATTTTAAGTTCATGAGCGACGACCTCAATGTCAAAACAAAATATTATATTTCATTGTCGCCAAATAAATTTAAAAATTTCCTTTTTAATCTCAGGGCCCTTAATTGTTGCTCGTTTGAAATAAAAAATTTTACGGGTAGTGTATTTGGTAAACCTAACGATGTGCCGTTATTAACAACCCTTAACTTCTCTTGCCTTTTTCGTTCTCTTTGAATCTTGTTAAGCTTCCTACGGGCCATAAAAATTAAATAAAAGGGATAACAGGAATAAAAGGGTTGAGGGCAGTTTAGTGATTAACCCCAATATATAATAATTCTAGCCTCGCCAGCGTTAACGGGCACGAGGTGGAACTATTTCTATATTTAGCAGTCTATGTAATCTAATCTCGCCAGCGTTAACGGGCACAAGACAGGACTACAGTAGACGCTTTGAGGTGGGATTTACAGTAAACCTAGCCTCGCCAGCGTTAACGGGCACGAGGTGGGTTTTCCTATAGGTTCTGTTTGGATAATTTTAATCTCGCCAGCGTTAACGGGCACAAGACAAAATTATGTCAAACGTTTTTTGGGATGAGAATGGGGTAGGAAAATTATATAGACGTAAAAAGCACTGTAAAAATTCCCCTTAAAACCACTGTAAAATAAATACCCTTTAAAAACCCAATGTAAAAAAAACCCTGAAAAAAAAGACTGTAAAAATGCCCTTTAAAAAAAAATCACTGTAAAAAATAATTTGACAAAAAAAATGCACTATAACGCCCTGCAAAAAAACACTTTAAAAATGCACTGAAAAACACTAAAATGACCTGAAAGAGATAGTAAAAAATTATAAAACACAAAAGGCCCTTGGCAAGTTAGGAAGAACTTACCAACGAGAACGAACCAGGCGCCTCCACCAAATGTCGCGCTAGGGGTCGTCAGGGTTGATAAAATAGGCTGCGGTTTACCAAAACACTTATATTGATATCAGGTACAAGCACAATAATACACTTACGTAACTAAGTTGGGTAGCGTAGGGGGCAGCTTCTAGCCGAGTACTAAAGGGCTGGCGCTATTCGTACTATGCGTACTATTCGTGCGGCACCACAGTGACGCCTCCCCCGTCGGGACACGACGCCCTCCTTTGCATCTCGCTGGTACGCTTTTTATATGAACCCCTCAAGAACAGTTTATACAAACAGTACAACTGGTCAGGGTTCATAAAATAAAGGCGAGGCCAGCGATATGCAATCGCAGCACGTAGAGTGGTTTCCGAAATGTTAAATAAATAATATGAAAAATGTATAGAAATTTGGAAAAAATGATGAATATCTGGGGAAATATGACAATATATAACAACATAGCTATTGATAATAACATTAATTACACATGAAATATATTAATTCACCATACATTTATCAAAAACAAAACCTAATTATTATTATTATTATAAATTGTCAGATTTATTTACCAAAACACATAAGTTTAAAACTAAGTTTGATTAACATTCAAACTGAAAATAATAAAAATACGAAAACATTATTTTGTGTAAGAGTAAACATAACCGTGTTTATTATTTTCTACCAAAAGAACAAATATGAATATGATTATGATATATGTTTTAAATTAAACCCTAAGCCGAAGTATAAGATTTCATTAAAAAATTAAATATTAAAATAGCCAATCTTATCACATTATTGTTTTAAAAGTTCCAACTATTCTCTCTTTCTCACACACCTTTCACCAGAGTACTAGTTTCTACATATTAAACACTAATGACACCTATGGACATGTTTGTCAATGTCTTTATTAAACGAAGCAATTATTTACATACAATATACAATCCTTCTCATCAAAAAGCTATCTACTGAACAAAGGAATTTTATAGTCCAGTATTATGGGGATGGCCAAGTATTATACCGCTACATCATCGAACAATTTAGCGAGAAATTTGTAGAAATCACAATAACTGAAATGACAATCTACATCACAATAAAAAAGTTCCAAAGAACTGGTTCGGTTTTAAATCTCAAGAAGAAGAAGAAGAAATTTGACTAAAACGATGCTGCCACAGTTTTAGTTCTTCAGTCTGTTAGAGAACATCCTGTGATGTCCTTTGAAATCACGCTAAACATCTTATAGAAGTTGTGAAAAAAACTTATATATTCAGATGATCTTAAAAGAAGATAAATTATTTCCGTTCAACCCCCACTTTAACCAAAATTTGGAAGAGGGATATGAAGCGAAAAGACTAGATTTTTGTTTATGGATGGGAGACCAAATTTTAAGTGAAAATATGCATTTTGATAAATTTCTTGTGTTTTGTAATGAATGTACATTTTCTACTAATGGAACTGTAGCATCCCAGCATGCCAGGTACTGGTCTCGAGAAAATTCCGAATTTAGAGTGATGAGACGAGGGCAATATTTTACAAAAGTGAACGTGTGGTGCGCGATATCCGTCCATGGCATTATAGGCCTATATGTTTTTTTTGATAACACCTGCAATAGAATATCTTTCTTAGAAATGCTGGATACATTTTTTAGCGATGAATTACTCAAAAATTTGCCATTAAATTTTGTAGAATGTATTGTCCAGCACATTGCGCCCGCGAGGTAACAGAATGGTCTAGCACATTGCACTCGCGAGGTAAATTTGGTTCAAGGTGGATTCAGGGGCGGACTCATCGAGTTGGCTAACCAGAGTTGGATAATAGCACCTCGTATCAAAAAAACTCGACAGTTGAGTTTTGGGATAATTTTCAAAAAGGTCGGCAGTTTAACTTCAGCAAACGTAAAAAAGTTCGACCAGATATAAAAAAAAACGTTGACAGGGTTGTCGGAGGGAATCAGTTTGCAAAAAAATCGACAGTTTTTCTTGTTTTCTCGGAGGAAATTTGCAAAAAAAATCGTCGATAATTTTGACTTTTTATCTTCGTATAGTTGGAAATTTTGCATTTCGGGTTAGGGCTTAATTTAAAACATACCTGTTTCATATTTGTTCTTTTGGTAGAAAATGATAAACAAGGTATGTTTATTCTTATACAAAATAACGTTTTCGTATTTTTTATACTCCCTGCATAAAAAACTAAATTTTTGATAACGTGAATCTTATTTATCTTACATAAGCACAAGCACAAGTTTTTGTGACAAGTGACATTTTTACGTACATATCTTGCAAAATTTGGTCCATTGGTCCTCTTCTAAACCCCATACGCGGACATAGTGTAAAGTACACGGTAAAAAGCAAAGCTTGCCTTAGTCGCTTGTTATTAGTTATTAATTATCAAAGTTATTAATATAAAATAAATTTAATTATATTATAAAAATTAATACCCAATAAAAAGCTATTCATTTCATAAAATTAGGGGTGTGATAGGATTTTTCCGTTACGTAACTTGGGGGGAGGGGGTCAAAGACTGCGTTACGGATCGTTACAAGGGGGGTGAAGGGGGTACAGATTCTCAAAATTACCATTGCGTAATTTATGAATGACCCCTTATTGAGGGAGTTTACATGTAAAGAGTTGTTAAGATTCATGTAAATAACGACAGTCGACGGTCTAAAATATTAACACAAATTTCCTGTTACCTACGTGAAACAAGTTTTCCGAAATTGATTTTTCACTGCATCAACCGGAGACACAAATTTTACGAAATTTCGTAAATAAACAGGAACCTTATTTCCCTAATATCCTAGTATTCCTAATAGAAGTTTTACGTAGACTGCTATAACTTTTACAACATTTACTTTTCCAGTCTTGGGTCATTAAAATTTTATGTAAGTGAAACAACCACCGTATTGATTTTTAGTCTTTAAAACTGCCGAATAAGATACTTGACACACGATATTCTGAATGCCTAAAAATAAAATGCAATTTTTAGTAGTTTAATTTGGTTAGTTTTAAGTTGAAACCCAATTTAGCTTAGGTATCACGCGATTTTAACCCACGATTTCATAATCACATTGCCAGTGTTAGAAGGTGTCATATTATTCATTATATTTATGGTAATATTAATCATTTTTGTATTGTTTTTTTAGTCAAATATTAGTTTTATTGTACTTCTTGGGCTTTCGGTCAGTTTAAATTAAAGTCTTGAAATGGTTTTGACGTTTCGGTTTATTTCATCTCTAAACCATCATCAGAATCCTAATAACAAAGGTGTAATAGTAATATATTTTTCTATGTAAGATTTATATAAACAAGAGATAGTAGAATAGGACATACCTTTTAAATTGATTTCACTTAAACACTACATTTTAACAAAATGACTTATTGCAACAGGGTTTTAAACTAGACTGATTTGTGGATGTTTACAGTAAAGAGCTTTGGTTTTATTATTCCAGATGTTTAAGGGTAGGGACACAAAAATTTTGCTCTTACTTTTTTATGATAAGGTTGTCGTAAATGGTACTTAAATTATCCGTATCTGTTCTATAGTTTAGGGTGTTATGGGTTTTTTTAATATGTATCATTTCCTTTATGTTTCGTTTTTTGTAGTTTGATTCATAATCTAAGATTTCTACGTTATTAAAATTAAAGTTGTGTAAATATTCTAGTGAATGATTTGATAGAGCTGTTGAACTGTGACTAACATTTCTAATACTGTTTTGATGTTCCTTAATTCTGTTTTTAAGATATTGCTTTGTTTGCCCAATATAGGTTTTTGGGCAATCAAGGCAATTTATTTTGTATATGAGTTGAGACTGGTTTGTTTTTGGAATATTTGGTTTAGATTTGTGAATAGTTTTCTTGAATTATTAATTGGTTTTTCTGCAATTTTGATTTTATGTGGGTGAAGTACTTTTTTAATTTTCTGGTTTATTTCTTTTATGTATGGAGTAGATACGTAATGGTTTTCATTCATATTTTTGGGGTTATTTTTCTGTGGGTTGTATATTTTGTTTATTTTTGCTTTTATGATTGGTTCATAGAACTTTTTAGGGTAGTTATTGTTTTGTAAGATATTTCGTATATTCGTTAAATATTAGTTTGTAAGCAATTCATTTTAATGAGTAAAACCTGGTAAAGCGAAAATAAAAGCGTCTGGGAATGTCTTCAAAATTGTTAACTACTATATCTTTTTGGGGGTTTCTGAGGTCAGAAAATCTAATTTTGTCTAACCGATGATAAAAAAATTAACGAGGGGGGGATTAAAAAGGATCAATTGGCAATTTGTTGTTAACTAACATGTCATTTTCGGGGTTATTGTGGTCAAAAAATTTATATTTTGTAACAGATGTTAGGAAATTGACGGTGGGGGGCCTGGGAGGTGCGACTGCCAATTTCTCCAAAAATGTTAACTAATGGGTCATTTTCGGGATTATTAAAGTTAGAAAAGCTAAGTTAATGTTGCGGATGTGAAAAAAACTACGGCGGAGGAGGGGGCCGAAAGCAGCGGGTGAAAAATTCTTTAAAAATGTTTTTGTCATTTACATGGGCATTACAAATTTAAGGAGGACGCGATAATATGAAGGGAGAGGGAGAATCGGTAAGCTAACAAGAAAACAATGATTTTTTTTTCAAAAAAGTGAACCAACTTCACGAAAGAAAAAGCACTAAAAAGTATGAAATAATATTTTTACGTAGTTATAACTGCGGTTAATGGTAAACTTAATGTTATTCAAAGTTAGGTAACTTGTACACCGACGTTCTGAACTTTGAAGTCTGCGCAATTTCACAGTATAAGGATCCGTTATGATAATTAATAAACACTTAATAAGAGGTTCGGCTTACCTTAAAGATCAACACTTTGGTGTACAAATTACTGAAAGTCGAACGCAGTTAGGTTGACCATTAGGCTCAGTAATAAATAACTAAAATTATTACTCTTTATTAACAATTTAGTAATGTATTATCATTAAGGATTCCTATTAAGTATACTTTAAAATTGCGCCGACTTCAAATTTCAGAACTTCGGTGTACAAGTTACCCTTAGTTTGAACAAAATTAAGTTTGCCATTAACTATAATTATTTTTAACTAATTATTTAGTTATAAATACGTAAAAATAGTATTTCATACTTTTTAGTGCTTTTTCTTTTGTGAAGTTAAGGTTTTTGAAAAAAAATATCAATGATAATATTAATTTTGACCACTGCCACTCTAGTTATATTAAAGTTAATATTGTCTCAACAAAATACTGTGGAAATAATCCAAAAAAAGTCTTTAAATATAGGCTTATTATTAGAGTTCAAAAGTATTTTTACTTCTTTGAGAACTATATTACCATTTTTTTAATGACCAAAATGTATTGGAAACCAATCAATTACTATTATTCCTTAGAGTGTAGAACTGGTAGAGCCAAAAAATTAATATATTTGACGAGAATACTTAAACATATTTGGGTAAACAAAAGCTATTTGTCGGAGCCGGGCGGTATTATTCAAATTGAAATATATTTTAGTAAACGAACAAGAACTACAGTTTAAAGATAAAATCTAAAAATTAAGTGAATAATACCTATATTATTTCAGTTAAAATAAACACTCCTTTATAATATACTAGCTATCGCCCGCAACTTCGTCCGCGTGGTATGGGTGATAATAGTGTAGTTTTGATGTCATTATTATGAATTCATGAAACATGAGTTATGTTAGGCTAGGTTAGTTATATATAGAGACCGGATTTAAATATTTAATATTACATGACGCAAAAATCGGGGTCGGACTCAGGTAACTGATAGAAAAGGTACGTAAATGAAATGAAATTAATATTAGATTTTATCAAGTTGTATTTATGAATTATTTCTCCTAAAAAAGGTTTCTTTTTTTTTCAAAAAAAATAACCAACCTCACAAAAGGAAAGCACTGAAAATTATTATTACGTATTGTTACGTATTTATTACTGCGGCTAATGGTCAACTTAATTTTGTTCATTTTTATATAAAAAAATATTTTAGTGCGCCTATTCCTATCCCTTCCCTTCATGTTATCTCCCCCTCTTTAAATTTGTAATGGTCATGTTATATTAGATTTTCTGACCTCAGTAACTCCAAAAACCACATTTGTTAACATTTTTGAAGAAATCCCAACCCGCCCCTTTCACCCCCCGCTGTTTCATTTTTATAACGTCCGTCACACAAAGCTAGCTTTTTTCATCTCAATAACCCCAAAAATGTCACATCAGTTAACACTGTTGGAGAAATTGCCAATCGCTCCTCTCTCTGTTAATTTTCTTAACATCTTTTATACAAAATTATATTTTTTGACGTTAGTCACCCCGAAAATGACATTTTTGGAAAAACTCGCAATCGCTCCTCTTCCCCCTCCACCATCAGTTAGACTGTTGGACGAATTCGATTTTCTGACACGAATAACCCCGAAAACGACACATCTAACATTTTTGGAATAATTTCCAGCCGATCCTTTTAATCCCGCCACCGTTAATATTTTTAACATAGTTAGACAAAATTAGATTTCCTGACCTCAATAACTCCGAAACTTACATACTCGTTATCATTTTTGGAGAGCTTTTCAGCCGTTCCCTTTTATCAGCCTCCCCGATACCTTTTTTAACATCTGATAGACAAAATTAAATTTTCTGACCTCATTAACCCCGGAAATAACACATTAGTTAATGTTTTTGATGAAATTACCAGTCGCTTCCTCCCCCCCCCCCACATGTTAATTTTATTAACATCTATAACACAAAATTAGATTTTCTGACCTTATTAACCCCGAAAATGGCATATTGGTTCAGATTTTTGGAAGAAATCGTCAATCGCTCTTTTTATCCTCCCCCCCCCCCCTTTAGTTTTTTTTTATCAACTGTTAAACAAAATTAGATTTTCGGACCAACATCTTGAAAAAATTTCCAGCCGTTTCCTTTTTATGCCCCCCCCCCCTCCCACACCCCACACACACGCTAATGTTCTTAACATTTATTACCCAAAATTGGATTTTCTAAAAAGTTATAAAATATGTGTTTTATAACGAAAGGGAGCTATGAAAATTCTGTTTATCGCATCATACGTTCAAAAATAGCGCAGTATTTCGAAAACCGTAGCTCTCTATCTTTAAAGATAACCGAGATACCCTTCAAAAGTGTCGAAAATTGGACACCCTGTACATTATATTATCTTTTAATTTTTAATACCTTTCTATGTGTTGTGAGAAAGAGTTGTTATAAAAAGGTTCCGATCTGTGACATTATCGCTACATAATCTTTACATAATTACTTGTAAATAAAAACCAACACGAATGGTTAAAAACAACCGCAAAAATGGCGAGCAGATGTGCGTCAAGATCGAAAAGTAGTATATTTTATTAGGGCCCCTAAATATAAAACAGCCAAAAACTAGAACTACCCGACTTTTTCGTGGTAAAAAACCGCAGTTTAAAGAATCTTTGGTAAAACCTACCATATAGGTACATTAATATAATAAACAGCAAAATAATGTGAAAAATAAGTTGCCCCTTTCAGTGGCAATGATCCGACTTTCACTGTACTCGACTTTTCTTAAAATTACATTTTCAAACCCGAAATATTTATTATTTTCACTGGATCCGATACTCTAATTGGTAAACATAAACTATCCCCGTAAATTGGGGGGTTAGACTGTACCGACGTGCTTCAATTAATTCTAACGATAACTAATCGACAAGGGAGAAAAGCGTGGGGGAATCTCCCCATTTCCCCTTCGGAGAAACCGTTGTGATGTATTAGTTTTTGGATGCCAGAAATGACCGAATAATATAGATAAATGGTATTTTGTATTAAGTAGTAATCCGTTTCATTTGTTTTAGACACAACGTAAATTTATAAAGTGAAACAAACAACTTTCATTAAATACGAAGGTCAAGTGCGAATCGAGCATCGCTGCCTTTATTTTGTAGCACAGCTTCTTGTTACCATGGTTATTAATAGGAGGGAAACACTTTCGAATCTCTAAATTGAAGACATAAACGTGTATTGATAGCGATAATGGGATATTTCATAAAAAAGTTTTTGGCGGTTTTGTGTAGAGCGAGGAAAAATAGAACTTTCCGTTTTTCTTTTTCGATATTTTAAAGTTTCTTCAGGAACTAATTAACCAAAATTAAGCTCTATATATAAAAGAAGAAACTGACGCTGCGATTCGAATCGGCGCGGCGTGCCAAACTGATAGTCTATGGCCGAAAACGGTCGTGCCGAACCGTCCGTTCTAATATCTGTCGAATATTGAATTTCAGCACGACGCCGCGCCGACGCGACGGTTCAAATCGCCGATGCGAACAGATGAAAAACATCGTAGTCTGTGGGGGGCTTTATACAACGTAGGCGTGCACTAAGGAAGGGGCTTTTCAAAATTCAACCCCGAAGGGGTTGAAACAGGGTTTCGAATTTTGTATGGTGACAAATATTAAATGGTCCTATTAACTCGATACCTTATAGAAGTACTCTAAAAAATAAATGTTTGAACACGTGCACTCATGCTTTTACCTGCTTAAACCGCATCCATGCGGACTTTCCCAAAAATTCTCAATAATTTTCAATGCACTTGTTAATAGGATGTTCTCAAAGTTGAGGCATTTATTTTAACAGACTGTAGAACTGGTTAAAATAAAGCATGTGACCAAAAATCGCCTATATAAAAGTTGCACAATAATTTCGAGCTAGAAAATACTTCTTCCCTTCTAACTTGCACACTCTTTATGTTTCCCAAAAAAGACCTAACCTCTCCCACATTTGGTGAGCGGCATCACCTCCGACACTTAATAACCTTGGTTATATCCAAAAGGGGGCCATTAGATTTATCAATAACCCAGTCCCCACAAAAAAAATATCCCACTTCTCGCTCATTCATATCTAGTGTTTCCAAAATTGCCGGCAGATGTTTCCTCTTCCCCTCCCAGCCTCTACTCCTTTCAATCCTGTGTCAATAGATTACATTTCCCTTATCTTCGGTACGGTAGTACTTAGGATTGAATTCTTCGTAGACTGTCTCAGATAAAAAAACATCTTCTGTTAGTGTGGACAATAATTTAGACTGAATTTATGTCGTACATATGTAGTTTATTAAACAAATGATTTTCTAGTCGATACGATGTTTTTTTAATTGTTTTATTTATTTACTGTTCTCGCTACTACAATTTATAATTTTTCTAACGTTAGAAAAGAGAAGTTTTTAAGTTTTGTTAATAACAGCACTCGCATTAAACAAGAGCTCACGGAAAGAAAATAATTGTAAAACATCCAACAAAATAACTAACCGAGGAAAACAAAACCGCAAAAACCTCGAACCCTATTCTCGACAGACCGTCCGGCTGCTAGCCGGGGGCAGCTTGTTGTTTCCGTTCCAGCATGCGGAAATGAAACAGATGCTCGTCTCAATTTGCGGCCGATCCAGTTAAATTGCATGTCTAACTTCGCAATGGATTCTCTCTTCTAATCACTAACTTCTCTAAACTCCGTGGGTTCGGTAATAAATCGGTGGAGAGAATTCCGCTGCTGCATCAGTAATTTACAAACACTTTTGTTCTTTTTAGTTTTAATCAGAAAGCGACAAGATTCTAATTAAAAATTCCTTAGCTTTATTTTTTTAATTACTTGTTGATTTTTTAATGATTGAATGAATAGGGAATAATTATGCATATATGCATTTATGTATGTATAATGTTAAAGCCAGTCGTTACAAACCCAAAAATATTATTTTGAAAAAAATTATTGCCACCTAATTTTTTTTACCCTTCGGTATAATCGGATAATAACAGAAATGGATAAACAGGGAGTGGTGGATGTGGTTTATACTGACTTCTGCAAGGCCTTTGATGGAATTGATCAAGGTGTTCTTCTCAGGAACCTGGATTCATGTGGCTTTGATTTGGATACTATTGCCTATGTTAAAAGTAACTTAACAGATCGGCAGCAGTTTGTCTGTTGTAACGGATTTAAATCTGCCAGGTACACTCTTAAAAATAACTTGGTAAAAAAAATAGTTATAACAACCTCTTTTCTTAGTGAAAACGAACTTAACCCAACTTTTGGTCGCAGAAACAAAAAAAAGTTTAGTTAGGAATTATTGTACAGAAATTAAGTATGCATAATTTTACTTCTTATACAATCAAAATCACTCTTGCGTATTAAATCCCAAATTTAATATAGTCACCCTGTCACCCATCATGTTTTTAATATATTGCCCCCGACAGACAATGAAGCGCATACAGCTTGACCAACAGGCCAAAGGGCCAACCGTATGTACGGAATGTAGTGGGGGGCTGGGGCATGGCCGCACCCAGGATTTTGTCTTGGTGGACCGGTTTGTCTTGGCGCGGGGAGGGGGGGGCTGAATAATGCAGTTCGGTGGATTTCTTCAGTTACCGCACTTTTGTAATTTTTGTGTGTATGATATTCGTCGGGGGGGGGGGGGTGATACAGCCCCCCTGGGTGTGGCACTGGGCTGGGGGATATACAATGTTCCCGTCATTCCAATAATAGAGTAATCTTTTTTATTATACATATCGTGATTGTGACAATGAAATCAAACTTGAGATCGTATAACTGGCGGTTTCTTTTGTTTTTGTTCCTGCAGAGTAAGAAAAAAAGGTCCAAACCCAGAATCAGAATTGTTTTTTGGTTTTTGTTGAGCGGTGTAATCTTTCACGTTTATTTTGTCCGTTAAAAAGTGGAGCAATGTTTCCCATAGGTCGGGGTTACTTTGCTCCATTTAAAATTTTGCACTATACTGCCTGTATTTGAACAAGTGGAGCAAAGTTAATTCCTTATTTTACCACATCCATGTAAAAAAAAATTAAAAATATTTCATGGAATTTTTTTATTATGTAACAAAATTACATTCTTCATTCAAAACAAATCTTAAAATATGTTGTAGAAAATAAATAAAAACTAGCAAAATGTAACAAGTTTTAATAAAAAACTGGGCTTAATTCTGGAACGGAGAAAGTACCCCTATTAGAAACTTGCTTGGGGGGGGGGGCTTAATGAAACCTAAGACATCTGACCATTGGTAAGTTAACTAATCTTGTTTTGAGGGTCATTTCCAACTTTTGAGAGACCTTTGAATTGAGTTAATTGTAACGGTTTTGTCATTAAAAGCAACAATTTTTCCGGGAAATAATTGTCCTTCATACGAAAAAGCTACAAAATGTCCTAGTTCCCTGACCACATTTTGGAAATTGACGTTGTTATATTGAGATGGTTTGCCTTCTAAGAAATTTACAAATTGCTTTTCTTTTTCTTCTTCTTTGGCAAGCTCTTCAAAATCAATATCATCCGACGAATTATCATCAAAAATAATTTCGTCCTCCTGCCTACAGAAAGAAGGGGGACTCGTCTCCAGGAATCTTTTCGTGTTCAGTAATCATGGCTTTGTTCGCGAAGAAAAGTAACCCCAAGAGACGTTAAATTTGCCTGTACCGACAGGGAAAAATAAAATAGTATTATTTATCGTCCAAGAAGGATAATTTCATCTAAAACATAATAATAAAGGACATATAAATGAGTACATAAATACTTACTGGACAGATACGAACAGGAATCGCTACAAACACCAAATTTTGCACATTAAAAAATATGTTTTTTTTAAGCAGCACTTTACTTGGGTTGCTCGTTGCTCGTTTATGAATGCACGTAGATTATATTATGGTTATAATTTACGTCCATATAAAATATATAATAAAAATGGGAAAAATCGGCGTACTAACCTTTTTAGAAGTCCTAACAAAGAATCATCTGCTAAAAGAGGAGGGATGAAACAATATTTTAGTTTCCTCCAGAAAAGGGGCGTTTCCGAACTCCAGTCGATCAAAAATAGCATAGGAAAAATGACAGCTTAAAAATCACACACGTCAACCTAGACGGTAACATTGACACTCCTACGTTTTTGGACCAAGTTAATGCTCTCACAAATACAAGCGTTTTATTCACTTATGCCCGAAAATATCCAAAACTTAATCAGCAATTGAATCACTTGAAAATATATCATTAACGAACTTTACAGTGCTAATCACTGCAAGTGCCCTAAACACGGTTTTTTCTTCTTGCGTCAAGAGCAACCAAAGGTAAAAGAAAGCAGTGCAAAATTAATAAAATTTTTATTATTAAATATTTGTATTGCCAAATTGAAGTAAGCATAATATTTTGCTATTCATTTATTTTAATGGTATATCAAATCCTATCAAAAGTATTGCATAAAATAAATAAATAAAAAAATCCATCAAGATGGCAATTATTTTCTCAAAATTACACAATGAAAAACCTATTAACTCCTATTTACCATGAACAATTTCTAACTTTTGACCGTTTTAAACGTCCCTATAGCAATATTTAGATTTACATCATTTTTTAGTCAAAATAGAGAATATGCATGTACTTTTATGGTATAAATTGTTCAAGCAAGTCATTACAAACCAAAAAATATTAATTTTAAGAAAATAACTGGAATTTAAATAATTTTATTTTAATTTCCGCTATATAATGTATTACAATCTAATAATTTCAATTCAAGCAACGACCAATGAAGTCAGATATTGTTTAAAGCACGATTCGCTATTTCGTGATAAGTTCTAAAATTCTTCTTTTCTTTTGGCCCGAAACTTTTAACAAATCTAACAAAAATAAAAACCTTACCTGGAATGATGAATTAGAACAACAGAGAAATACAAAACAGAAAGCATATCAAAAATGGCTAAATACCAGATGAAAACCAGAACAGGCAAGATTTAAGCACATGATAAAGAAGAATAACAACGACACATGAAAAAGGAAATGTAAAGAGGTCGAAAACTACACGGGACAAGATTATCGAAATAACGGAAGTTAATCAAGACCGTAAATACGAACACCTTAAATAGAGTGAACTTCCAGCCTGTACTCCCAGCAGCTTCAAGAAGACAGAGCACAATATCTTGCAACCTCTACAAAGATGTAACAAGTACAGGACCCACATGTGGAGATCAACGAAGAGAGGATATGAAACATAGTAGATCGATAAAAAATATTAAAGCTAGTTGACCAGAAGGAATACCAGCGGAACTAATTATTTATTAAATGTGGGACGCAAGCAAGAAATATTTATTAGGTATATAAATAGAGAAAGAATACCCTCAATGTGGAAAGAAGCCTAGATCACTTTCATCCACAAAAAGGGAGGTAGAGAGGAATGCTAAATTATATGTGTATATCCGTTACCAGCAGCATGAGCCGTCTCCACTGAAAAATCCTCCAAAATCTTTTAGAAAAAGAACACGGACATTAAGAAATTGAAGAACAGGCAGGTTTTCGAGCGGGTCGCGCTTGTATTGATCATGTCTTTATCTTAACCAAACTGAACAAAAAGAAAGTTGCAAGAAACAGAGAGATGTATCTTCTATTTGTAGACCTAATGAAAGCATATGATAAGGTTCCTGTACAAAAACTATGGCAAGTAATGGAAGGATTCCGGATAAGTAATACCCTAATAAAAGCTATTAGACAATTCTACGATCAATCAACATCAAAAATCAAATTGAAGGGTAACTATCAGAAATTTTTCCAGTCACCAAGGGCTTGAGGCAATGCTGCTGCCTGTCTCACACATTATATCTTAATAAAGTCCTAAGAAAATGGAGTAAAGCGTGTAGCAGAATGCGAATACATATAAATGAAGATACAACCTTATACACGCTACATTTTGCCGATGACCATGTTGTTACCGCACAAGACAAAGAGGACTTAGAATTCATGACAAGAAGGCTATTTAAAAAATATGAAGAATGGGGACTCTAGGTAAATCGACCAAAAACAAAATATCTGTGTATTAGAAATAAGAAATAACAGGAATAACTTACACCCAGAATACGATGAAACTATGAAACAATAGGAGTGTGTACCAAATACTTATACCTGGAAACAAAAATCAAAACTGAAGGCCATACAGAGAAATAAATAGAGGAGAGAATTCTAAAGGGAAAAAGTGATAGGGTGCCCAAACTCCATCTTGTGGTCAAAATGTATCTCTCGAGAAAGAAAACACCTCTTATACAATATATTTAAAACTATAGTGCTTTGTGGATGTGAAACTTGGCAACTTACAAAAAATTTCAAACGGGCGGCTGCGTTCTCTCGTAATGGACTTCTGCCATAGGGCAGCAAGTCAAGGTTGGATGACTGAGAGAATTAGAGGCATTATAAACGTCATGACAAATATAACAGAGGAAATCCAACAAAGATAACTGATGTGGTTCGGACACGTTACGAGGATGGATAATATACGAATTCCCTAACAAATTCTCAAACGGACACCGACAGAAAAAAGGCAAAAAGGAAGACCTAAGGCCACATTGGTGTGAGGAATACAAAAGGCCATATCGGAACGAGACCTACAACCAGGGGATTGGGAAGACAGAAGAGGATGGAAGCGAGGAACCGGAATGCGCAAGACGCTATAAAACCGGAGATATATTTTAACAGCCATGTGATCAATCATATTGTTTACAACAATTGGTTACGTGCTTGTCAAAACTAAGGAACAAAGCCTCGAGTGTATATTCAGTTGCCAATACTCAGCACACCTAACCCGTATAGTTTATCTGTGATGTAAATAGTAAATATTTATATATATTTATATGAAATTTCGTTAAAACCACCATATAATCTGTCCCCGATCTGCAACAATGTTATAAAAATAGTACGAATGGGAGCTAATAACATCTAAAAAGTAAAATTATTCTATCGTGAAGACAAAATTTCTCACTGCGTTTTGTTCCTACACTTATATTTAACAAAAACAACAGAAAGAGCAAGCCCTGTTTACTTGCTGTAATACACCCGTGTGTTCCTCCCTATCAAGCAATATAAAATACTGTTATAGTCGCAGCGGAGCGATAGAGCAACGTATGCAGAGTCACACCTAGAGCCACTCTACATTATTTATGCGTCTGCTTTCAGCCAAAAACTCAACAACAGGAGCAGAATGGAGGAGAAAAAGAAAATAATAGCCGAGCCAGAGAAATCTATAACATCAGACACACGAAGCTACTTTGGGAATGATTGCTGATAAGATAAAACTGAACGTTTACACAGTTTGAAGCGAAATTCGTTTGGCAATCTACTTATTGGTCTGGGCGATAGTGAAAATTTGGAAAAAAATATATTACTTATTATAAAAATTGCTACCTACATAATTTATGCATCTAGCTTGAAAATTTTTTGGAAATTTATATGGAATAATATACCATAATTGATGATACCTTCTAGCCAAAGACATATTGGAAAAGCGTTGTCGTAATTTCCCACTTTTTTATCCTGATTCGGATGTCCTCCTGCTATTGCAATTTCTGGACACTTACCCTTCGTCAGACAGGCTTTACATTCATGGTTGCTGGAAAACAAACAATGCTTGAACAGGGGCGGACCGTGACTTTAGGTTTGGGGGGGGGGGGGGGGGGTTGGTAGACAAAACCATTGTTTTTATATAAATATGTATATACTACCGTGCTGTATAATGTTTATAATAACTACTATACGAGATCAATGCCCCCCCCCCCCCCCCCCCCAGCGGTACGCTTGAACGAGTCAAAGGGAGTTCTTATATCTATAGATTAGTTTTAAATTGGTAAGTTTTAAAAGCTTACGCCATATAGTGTTGCTCCAAAAAGTTTCGACTGCAAACACGACATATTATAATCGTAAGCTCCCTGCTAATAACTTGATGGTGCTGTTGGCATTGCCTACTGTATTTAGTTTTACGACTTTTGAATTCTATATAAATTATTTTCCGATCAATTTTGCCCAGCATTTCTTTCGCAAAAATTAAAAATTATACCACATTTATTTTGTTCTTAAATTATTTATTATTTCATTTATTTATTCACTTCTTTAAACCTTTAAACACAATATGTACAGAGGGTGCGTCATTTAATTGTAAAAAAATAGAAAGGTAAATAAAAATTAAAACAATAATAGCAATATTTAAAAACATACAACTGTCAATAACCTCACATAGGCCGACAACGTATAATTTATTTAAAGTTTTGTTTTTATGATTTTAAAGAAGCCCGAGTGACAATACAGAACATTTTCTGTTAAACATATTTTTAGCTTATTTTTGAGTTTGTTATGGCTACTTCGTCTTACTACCTCCGGCAAACCGTTCTAGGCCTGCAAACCCATTTTTATAAAAAGAAAATTACATCACAGATGTCCCGGAAAATTGTCGGGCCAATAGCGCAATGCAAATTTTAGAAAAAAGAAAGTACTTACGTAGTAGTAAAACACAGTAGCAGCATGGCCACCAAAGTATCTTATTCAAATTACATGACTTTTCCGGGATTTTCATTACCAAGTGCCAAAAAATTCCAGGACCAACATAACATGTCAAATTAACTGCATGTGAAAATTCATTTTTCTTAGTTTTGAAAAAGTAATTTATCTACCAAAGCGCAAAGAGACCCTGCACGTTAACCGTTTTACAGGAAAGTAGAAGTTGAGTGTTACAGATTATTATTATTATTATATAAGAATAACGCCCTTTTCATACTACAGAGAGGAGTACGTTTTTTTTTATTAAGTCAAAAACTAAAAAACTATCTTAGAGCAGTAAAACGCGAAATAGTTTGTTTTGAAACAAAACAGTTAAGTTATAAATAAAGTTTTTTTTAGTTCCGGACTTAGGAAGTAAGTGCACAGTGTACCCAAGATTTAAGAATATGGTTTTATGTAATTGACAAGGCATATTTTTGGGAAAACATTCTATATAGCTGTATAATAAAATGTATAATAAAAAATGAGGTCAAGTGCGTGTCGAGCTTCTGTGATAAGGGTTCTGTATTATACGGTGCTGATACCGTGTGTACAATATGGACGTCATTATAGTAGATATCCTTTATTCTTTGCGGATTTTTTGCTATTTTTTTCCAAGATACAAAGGTGGAAGATCAACAACTTTTGACTTTTTTGAAAACTCTCTGAAAAAATATTCATATTTTTTGATATTGTTTACTGAACTATTTATGAAATAATGTATTTTTGAATTGCTCATTTTGGTAGCGTGATATATCATACAATAGCAGCAAAAACATGATGTTAGTCCCTATTTATATACTTACAATATTGTAAATTTCTCACAGAACGCAAAATTCTTAATACCTATGGCATCGATTCTAACTAGTTTAGTTACTTGCTTATCGCGCTGTAAATCCCCCCTCTCCGTTGCTTGACTCTCGCCTAAGCCCGTAGCGCTCGATTCCTGACTAAACTAGGCGAGGGTTGCACAGAGTAGTTTGTGCACGTGGTCGCTAAACAGGAAGTACCGAGTGCGCCAAATAAAATTTGTTTTTTTTAATGGCGTCTCATCCTTGGTATTGTAGTGTCGATGGGTGTAATATTAGTGATCGTCATAATGTTTAATTTTTTCGATGCCCTAAGGGTCCTGAAACGTAGGACTAATAAAGTCTGTAACTTTTATATCGTGCACATTTTTTTATCTATTAGATTTAAAGGTTAACTTTTCCCTTGCACTAAGTATTCACCGGTTACTTTTTGACAAAATATAATATTAATTTCGTTTCCTTGACCTTTTCGATCAGTTACCGGAGACCGACCCCGATTTTTGCGTCATGTAATATTGAAATCCCGTCTCTAATGTTGAATACATACATAGTTGTAGCTTTACTATTGGAGATATATTCTTAAAAGGGGATAGGTTCGAATGTAGACACCAAGGTACATCCCCTGAAATTCCGTGCGCATATCTAGAATGCTCGGTTTGCGCATGATACGCATTTTGGTATACTGCACAGGTTGGGTGTGAAATACGTAGTTGTAGCTTTACAATTGGAGATATATTCTTAAACGTGGATGGGTTCGAATGTAGACTCCAAAGTACATCCCCAGAAATTCCGTGTACATGTCTAGCACACGCACAATGGGTCTAATGAGGCCTAAGTGCCGTAGAGCTTCGGCTCACCCTCCCACCGCTTCAGATCAGATATCTAGCACGCTCGGTTTGCGTGTGGTACGCATTTTGGTCTAGTTACAAAAAAAAACTAACAATAAGAAAGTTGAAAACAAAAGTTGGTAAAAAAGTTACCAACAAAAACAAAACAAAAATGTGCGAGCGCATTTTGCCGACCTGAGGTCGATTTATGCCCCGTCCGGACGGTAAAATTGCTTGCCATTTTGACCATATGTTGCAGGACTATTCTATAGAAAAAAAAATCTTCAAAATTACGGCACGCCGTACGAAACCCTCTATGCGCTAATCGAACTCGCACTTGGCCGCTTTTTTTGCACACAATCAGCGCAACGCCCAGAAATTAAATTATTTTTGTCAAATACCGTACACGTACGTACTTAATTTTCGGCATTGACGCCTCTGGTAACAGAACAACCTGGCCAACTTTAATTAATAATAAGATAAATAATACTAAATAACATAATATTAAAGTAACTCTTTTTAAGATTTTACATTGCGCACTAAAATATTTCCTGACTCCAACTCTGATTTTTACGTCATGAGTAAAAAATAGTAGTTATAAAAATGGGGCTACTTTAATTAGGCCAACAGTGTAGATCACTTAGTCGACCCTGTCTTTTTATCGGGAACCCCAAATCTGTCGAACCCTGCATATTACACTTAACAGTGATAAGAATTTTTATTTCTTGTGTGCTAACAAAAAATATTGTTTTCAAGGACAATAGAAACCTAGTTCATAAAAACATTCTCAACGTTCACTTTGCACAGAAAGATATTTTTTCGTGATTTTGCATTATTTAACGTGTTCGGTGGGTGCGTGAGTTATACGTCGGGCCAAGGGACAGGCGTTTTTAAAAATCACTGTTTTCAAAAACTGTATAACAAATTTATTTGATTTTGGGAAGAAGTTTAACAATTTAGCAAGCAACTATAACAACAGAAGTGACAATAAAATCTACTCTGCTTGTATTTATAATATTTCTTATCGCTAAGGCTAGGAGTGGTCAAAAGGAGCTTAGCTAAGCAGTTTACAATATGTAACTCCTCCACCCTTAGAGGGACATATAAACTTTTAAAGTTTCTATGACCTAAATAATAATTGAATCATCTTTAACTTTATTACTTTTAAAATAAACAGGCCATAGATACTTGTAAATTAAAAACATTATTGTTATGCAAAGAATAACATACAGTAAAACTGTCCAAATACTCGTTTTATTAAAATATAGGGGTGTACTTAATAATCTTGAATTTTCAAGTTTTTGCAAATTAATATTTTCTTGTAACTTATTTAATTTATTGAAATTAATGTTATTTAGATTGAGCAGTTTTACCTTCTTATACAGTATTTTATTTGTCAAATTATTATTAATATTTGGTAAAGGAATATTTTTAAAAGTATGTTTTACATTTTTATATGCTCTAATAATAATATCTCCTAATTTTAGGCTACATGGAAAGCTTAATTCTAGTATATATGTTCCATTAAATAATACTTTATTTTGCGAATTTTCGCACGTTTCAATTCCTACTATATCATTATTTGTAACTAGAATCCATTTATTTGTATCAATATTTTGAAGTTGTATATTATCAATATCAACATACAGGGTGTTACAATCAGAGATATTATGTTCGTATCTTAATAACTGTACCTCACAAGGGATGCTTTTATAAAGATTTTCGGAATGTATATGAGTACATAAATATTCATTAATAGAAATGCGTTTACATGGTTGATTTGAATATCCAAAATTTCTTTGGTTTATAAGTAAATATTCAAAGTTAGGTACAATTATTTTATAATGATTTTCGTATTTAATAGGTAGGGGAAATAATTGAAATAAATCATAGTTTTCTTTTTCGACTAACGGAATGTCAATTACGAAAACTACTTCATTGTCTTTTACATAACTTCTTATTTCTAAAGTGTTTTCTATATTTAGAATATTTTCTGCTATAGGCTCAAATGGCAATTTTTCAAAATTTAATTTTTTATTAAGTATCTGTAATTCATTTAAAAATTCTTTTGTATTAATTATAGCATTGTGAAAAGCATTTAATTTTCGGTTGCCTCTGTGGACAAAGGGCCATCGGTAACAAGTGGCTTTTTTAGTTCTTTAATGTGAACTATTTCAGTTTTACTGGGATTTTTAACGTTTTTTATTTTAACACGATTATGTTCTAGCATTTCGGTTATTACATAAGGACCGTTAAATTTAGGCTTATTTTTATTTCTCTGTGAAAGTTTCTTGTAAACTTTTTGATTTAACTTAAAATCAGGAGCTTCATTTCCTTTAACGTTTGTCTTTGCTAAAACTCTTTCTTTGGTTTGGTCAGTTTTTGTGGTGACGTTTTCATAGACTGCGTCTACTTTATCTTTATGCGATGATACGTAATCAGAGTAAAATGTCGTAGGAATAAGATCTAATGGATCTCTGGAATTTGTATGACCTAGGACAAGTTCATGAGGTGTATACTTTGTAACGCTATGAACAGTGCTATTATAAGCAATTATTGCGTATGGCATTAAGTCATTAACAGATTTATTTTTATCTTTTTCTTTTAATATTCTTAAATGTTCGATAAGGGTTGAATGAAAACGTTCTACAGGCGAATTCGATTCGTGGTGTTTAGGGGTAGTAAAATGTACTGTAATCTTTTGGGCTTTAAGTAACTCTTTTAAATGTTCATTATTAAATTCTCCACCGTTGTCACATGTAATGTTTTCGGGGCATCCATAAAATGAGAAAAAATTAATTAATTTATCGCAAACTGATTTTGCATTTTTATCATAAGGGTAAGCTTGTCCAAATTTAGAAAATTTGTCAAAAATTGTTAAAAAGTTTTGATTCTCAAAAATGAAAGTATCTATATGTAACATTTGAAAAGGTTTACAAGGTGTGTCTGTTTTTATAAGAGGGACATAAGACTTTAGTCTACTGTATTTTAATGTTTGACATATATTACAGTCATTTATAAATTGATTGATATCATTTTTCATTTTCGGCCAATAATAAAGTTCTTTAAGGCGGTTATAAGTTTCTAAAATGCCTCTGTGATTGGTTTTTCCTTGATGTTGATGCATTATAAGCATAATTTTTTCTTCTTTGTCAGTAATAGTATTAACTAATTTTGTACAACGAATAATTTTCGGATTTTGAAAATTCTTCAGATAAACATCAGAAAAAATTGGAATTAAGTCTTTATCGTGAAAATATACGTAACACGTTTTATCAGGGTCCATATATTCTTTAATAAAAGTTTTTATAACATCAGGACTCTTTTGTAATTCTACATGATTAATTTTAAATTTTTCAAAGTTTTCAGTTTGTATTTTTATATCAGGATGTGCTGATTTTTTAATTAAATATTGTAAGCTTTTATTGTTGATAATCTCATCTAGAATGTTAAGGTTAATATTATCGGTGTCAGCTCGATTACTATGCACTGTTGAGTCAGAGGTTTGAGGTTTCACGAGTTGAATGTCAGAGATAACTTTTATCTTTTGCTTGCTTGTACTTGGTTTTTTAAACAAAGGATTTATTATTTCAGCATTTTCTTTGTCTTGAACTGGATTTTCAGAAAGTTCTCTTAAGTATTCGATAATATTTTGGTTAGAATCACCTGGATTATTTATTATTGATTCATTTTCATATATATTTAATTGAATGCGTGACAATGCGTCTGCGTTAGTATTTAGTGAACCTTTTTTATATATAATTTGATAGTCGAATTCTTCTAAGCGTAATCTCCATCTAATTAGTTTCGAATTTGGTTCTTTTAAGTTAAAAAGCCACATCAGTGGTCTATGGTCAGTATAGATATAAAATTTACGTCCAAATAAATAAGGTCTAAAATATTTGCATGCCCAAACTATAGCTAATAATTCTTTTTCTATAGTTGAGTACTTTGTTTCTGATTCATTAAGGGTACGAGATGCATAAGCTATAGGTTTATCATTAGGAATAGTGCCCTGCGATAATATTGCGCCTAAGGAAAAATTACTTGCGTCTGTAGTCAATAAAAATGGTTTAGAAAAATCTGGGTACTGTAAAATTGGAGCGTTAATTAAAAGTTGTTTACAATGTTCAAAAGCTTTTATATATTCAGGGGTATGTTCTATTTTTACGTCCTTTTTTAAACATCGAGTCATAGGCTTTGTGATTTTTGCAAAATCTTTTATAAAACGTCTGTAATAGCCTACTAAGCCTAAAAATGATTTAATTTCCTTAGTAGTTTTAGGTATTGGAAAATTTTTTACTGCGTGTATTTTGTCTGGGTTTGGTTTTACACCTTCTTTACTTACTATGTGTCCCAAATATTGGACCTCTTTTCTCAAAAATTCAGATTTGTCCAGTTGTATTTTAAATTTTGAGTTGCGTAGTCTAGTAAATACTTTTTTTAGTTTTTCAAGATGCTCTTGAAGACTTGTACTAAAAATAATGACGTCGTCTAAATAAACAAAACATATTTCATTTTGTAATCCGCGTAAAATATTATTCATAACACGTTGAAAAGTTGCTGGAGCATTTTTTAGTCCGAAAGGCATTCTTAAAAATTCATAATGTCCTGTATCAGTACTAAAAGCTGTTTTAGGGATGTCTTGTTCATGCATTTGTATTTGATAAAAACCGTTTGCAAGATCTAGAGTCGTAAAATATTGTGCTTTACCTAATTTATCTAAAATTTCGGTAATATTCGGCAATGGAAACTTGTCATCGACTGTAACTTTATTAATATTTCGATAATCTACGCACATGCGCCATTTCTGTTTACCTGATTGGTCTAATTTTTTAGGTACTATCCATATAGGAGATGACCAAGGTGAATTTGAGTCTCTAATAATATTTTGAGCTAATAATTTTGAAATTTGACTTTTCACTTCCTCACGGTGTATTTCAGGGTATCTATAACTTTTTGTATAAATCGGCGTTTCGTCCGTGAGTTTAATTTCATGTTTTATCGTATTTGTAAAGCTTAAAGGAATTTCTTCGCTATGAAAAATATCACGAAATTCATAACAGAGTTTACGTAGTTCTTGTTTTTCTTCATAATTACAATGATCTAGTCTTATATTTTTTAAATTAGCCTTCAGCTTGTTATCAATATTTTTTTCATATTTTTCTGGATATACGGGGTGATCGATAAAATTCATTTCGTTTAAGTCTATAGGTTCGACTTCGAAAGATTCAAGAAATTTAATTTCTATAGGATTTTCTTTGGGATTCAAAATTGTAGTAGAAGCAAAATTATTTTCTATTTTTACAAGACATTCTGGTATTTCTAAATCTCCTAATTGTTGATAAGCGAGTATACCGTATCCGTTTGGAATGTTTACTGGAAGTTGTATTTTTTGAATCGTTCTTGCATCAATGACATAAGTTAAATTATTTTTAATATTTTTTGAGTTTGATTGCAAGTTATTTTCGTTGCGTATTGGAATTTGCGTGTTTGGTAATTTTAACGTAGATGTACTGAAATCTATGTTAGCATTTAATTGTTGCATAAGGTCTAAACCTATTAGTCCATCAAACTTATCAGAAAAATCGAAAAGATAAAATTTATGTATACCGGGAGTATTGAAAGTTGGGAAAATTGGTAAAGTTGCTACTTCGTTATGAAATGAGGTTGCGTGTGCTGTTTGTACTTGGAAAATTTCTTCTTCGATTAAATTTGGGAAATTTTCGTATGCAATTTTTTGACTTATAAAACTTCTTGTGCTACCTGTATCTAATAAAAATTTTGCATTTAGTTCGGGTATCAGAATAAATGGTAATTGTATGTTATAGTTATTTAAAAATATTACGTCATATCCGTTTTCTGGCTCGTTAGGGTAAAATTTTGGTTTTCTTGCTCATTATTTGGCAAATCGTCTGAGTTAGCAGAATAACTCAAATTTATATCGTAATCATTTTGATCTTCAAATTGATTATGGTCAGGTTCGGTATTATTATAATCATAATATTCGGTGTAATCAGTATTTTCGTAATTATAGAGATTTTCAGAAGTAAAATCATTAGATTGATTTGATTGATCAGGTGGTTTCTGCAAAACTTCCTGATTATATAGTTGTTGTGTAGTAAATCGTTTATTTTGATTATTTAAGGCATTGTTTAAAATTGTATTTCCTGAGCTTGTATCCATCGGTTCTAGTTTAGTTCTTCGCGACATTTGTCCGAAATTTTGGTTATTAAATTGTGGTCTTTGTTGCATAAAATTCTGATTATTAAAGGGAGTTCTTGGAAAACTTTGTTGATTATTTGTAAAATTAGGTCTCGGTTGAGAAAAAGCGTTTTGTTGTGGAAATCTAGGAAAATTGTTTTGTTGAGGAAAACTCGAAAATGGTCTTGAAAAATTATTATTCTGTGGAAACATTTGCGTTGGATTATATGGTCTAGAATAATTATTTTGAGTTGGTATAAACGTTGGTCTATATGTCTGCGACATAGAATTAGGTTTTTGATTTTTATTTAAAAACATAGGCTGTTTAATATTGGGATTATTTTGAGCATTTTTATATAAAATAAAGTTTTCTTCTTCACGAACACATGACATTGCTTTCTCTAAAGAATCTGGATTTTTTAATCTAGTAACAAGTTGTAAATTGTACGGTAAACCATTGAGAAATGTTTTTAATGCAAATTCGTCATAGTGTTGGATTTTTATAATCTTTGTAGCGGCATCATCAGGCCCAGAATTTAATTTCGAAAATAATAAACTGCGAGAATCTTGTATTCTCATACCAAAAATTATTGGACTTTCGTTTTTAAACGGTTTTAAATTTACTAAATCTTGTATTAGGCAATCGATCGATCTCTGATCGGAAAAACTGGTTATTAGTATATCTTTAATTAGTGCCCAAGAATTTAATTCTGTTCGAGAAACAATTAATTCGGCTGCTCGACCTGTTAATTTACTTAGAATGGTATCAAATAAACAAGTATTTATTGTAGCGTTTACATTAGTTCTGTCTTGAAATGCTTTTAACAGATTTTCAACTGCGCTGATAAATCTATTTAATAATTTTGGGTTTCCATCAAAATGTGGAACGTTATCAGATTGGTATCTTAAAAGTTGGTAATTAACTTCAGGCATTGTATTGCTAGTTGAGCTAATAACTAATGAATTTAGAATATCGGTAATATGATCTAATTCGGAATCAATTTTGAAAGTTTAAAAGGAACACTCAGTATATATGCGAATAAAAATAATCACTCTTAAAATTAAATATGCTTAATACTAAAAATATAAAGTGAAATCTTTGCAAGGACAAATGACTAGAAATATAAACAATGAAATTACACTGTAAAAAAAGGAATTATTGTCCGTACAAAAATTGCAAAAATTGAAATGAAAAAATTCGAATGAAAAAATTCAAAAAGTCAATTTTTCACTTACAAGAGTAAAATGACGAAAATCTTCATTTGTGTTCTTGTTCTTGTTCTTGTTCTTGTTCTTAACCTAGCTGGTTTGGCGATGTTTGTCCTCCCCAGGTCCTTAAATCTAGCTGGTTTGGCGATGTTTGTCCTCCCCAGTTTTGTCCACTTTCAGCGATGCTTGTCTGTCGGTAGACCAGGAAAACCCTTCGATATGCCCTCGACTGGTTGACCAGGACTCCTGAAGTTCAGTATGCTGCTTTGTTTCTTGTCCAGCGATGTCTTTCAGTTGCCACCTGAAATCGGTACTATCTGCTTCTGATTGACACACTTTTTGGACTCTTCTCCGTAGGTTTTTTCGAGTAAATTCTTGAAAGAAACCGTGATCACAATATGCCCTTGTAACACGTCTCAAAAATCCACCAAGACTGCGCCAGTTATACGTCGGGCCAAGGGACAGGCGTTTTTAAAAATCACTGTTTTCAAAAACTGTATAACAAATTTATTTGATTTTGGGAAGAAGTTTAACAATTTAGCAAGCAACTATAACAACAGAAGTGACAATAAAATCTACTCTGCTTGTATTTATAATATTTCTTATCGCTAAGGCTAGGAGTGGTCAAAAGGAGCTTAGCTAAGCAGTTTACAATATGTAACTCGTGTGCTTAAAAATTAACGCCAGAGAACAGCATTCCAACGACAAAACAGGGTGTAAAGGAGAAAAGATAATAAATAACCAATAATAGATTTCCACTGGGTTAATTGTGCCTATTTGAGATGAACAAAAAATGAAATGGCATGACAAATAGAGTTCGGAAATTGTCGTATTTCCGTCGGCTTAACAGCCGGTTACTAAAAGAACTAAATTTCTATACAGTACTAAACTTCCATCAAGTTACCCAAGATTTAACTAATGCTTGCCAAGGCCTGCCTTAAAAAGAAATCATTTAATGTCGGCGTTTACATTCGGAAGTGTCGTGTAGCTACCAAGCGTAAAAGGCTGTATTATACCTAAGCTGCCTTGTGCTTGTTTTAAAGTGTAGTTGTGTAGTTTTGGACAAATAATAATTTTGGAAAAGAAACAAAGGGACAGATCATGCAATTATACTGAAAAGGAAGATGTATTGCTAAAAATAGTGGGAAAGTAAAACTTTATTTTCTTTACATATATATTATTATGTACAATCATCTGTGTATCCATGTAAAGACCTTATTCAAGCCATACCATAAAAAAAATTATTTCAACTCTGTCCTTGTTGTTACGAACCATTTTTTAATTACAAATAACTGAAAACCAAACCGAAAACCGAACGCCTAAAGAACGCAAATGCAAACGCAAGCATAAACAGTGCAAAACCTAAGAAAGAATGAAATTTATTTGTAAGTAGTACAATAAGGAATATGCACATTTTTTTTTTATTGCATAAATCGTTTAAGGAGGTCATTACAACCCCAAAACTGCTATTTTGAGGAAAATTACTGCGTTAATTTAGCTAAAAAAAAATTTTACTTTTCGGTATAATTTATTACAATTTCAAAAGGAGCCATTTGCCGGCTCAAAAAAGTTACGTCACAAGGATAAGTGGCAATCTACATGTTAAAGTAAAGCTGAACCGAGGGCTGCCTACCTACAAACGTCTAGAAAATCAAGAATTTCTGTGATAGTCCGAAAGCAAGTCAGTATTTTCTCGAATGATTGTACCTCTATCCTCTATCAATTGATTTACCAAACTGATTGTTAATATTGTAAAGTTATATGCTTAGGAATAGAAAAATGTCAGTCGACAAGACCTAAAGTCAAAAAGGTGATTTTTTTAAAATAATTATAGAACATTTTTCTAGGAGGAAACACAAGATGATTACCGACTCTGGGACTAAGACAAGAAGACAGCTGACAGCTACAGTACAGAGTTATATGGAGACCGGCATTAGTTTCCCAGCTGATTTAGTTTTTTATGCTGGTAGCGGTTGTGTTTTTATTACAGTGCTATTTGTGTATAATTCTTTTTATTAAACGTTAAAATGTATTAAAAATATAAACTACAAATATTGTAGTATGCCAATGTGCAAAAGTATCACTGTGTGTGCACTGCAAACCTCCTTTTTCATGTGCCCAAAAAACCGATGTCGAAGAAAGTACCTACTGCAAATTTAATCAAAAATTTTACATTAAGAGGTATCTGTAAAGGTTAGTATCGCTAAATTCAAGTAACCATATGTTGCTGTACATTTATTTTTATAGTATAATAAACAATAAGTGTTTTTAACTAAATTGTAAAGGCAAATCCACCAGCACTAACTTCCAGCCAATTTTCCGATTTTCTTTGCAAAAATTCCATTTTGGTCATTTATAACCAGTCTGTTTAATAAAACAAAAGGTTTTCTATCGACTAAATATTCTAGTCTTTGGGAAAAACTCAAGAAAATGGATTTACACTGAAATTTACATTACACTAGCCGTGACTAGCCATTATAAAACGTTGACGTAATAAAAAAAGTGACGTCACAAACAAAAGAAGTCCGTTTTACGAGATGTTGGATTTTGCAGGAAAATTTGCAAAATAAAACCTTGTTTTTTGTTAATAAAACCCAAAATAAAGAGATAACAGCAACTGCCATAAACATTTAATTTATGTAGAGAATACAAAAAAAAATATTTCAGGATTTTTTGGATTACATGCATATTCCCTATTAAAAAAATACAATTTTAAATACCTCATTGTATCAGTTATTTGCATTTATATTTTTAACATTATAGTAGGAAAATAATTCTTTTGGATCTCCTTTGTTAAACTATTTTAGTGCGTCAATAAAAACAATAAATAAATGAAATAATTTTTATCTTTAAAAATTTGTAGGTCAAAAGCTTGTTGAGATACAGACCTCGGATTTGTGGTAAAATGTTTCTTTTCTGAAGACCTTCCAAACTAAATACAACACGGCATAGGCTTATATTATGTAGAATTTTTGACCTCAACTTTCTTAACCTATCAAGGCGTTTAAAAAAGTTAAATTACATAAAAACGTAGATTTATTAACCAATAGGATACCCCTAAAATTTCGTGTCTGAATGTTTACTAATAGCAAAGATATTATTTGCCCATACTAAGACTTTTCGGATACCCTGGATACTCTATCACAGTGGTTCCCAAATGTCTCGAAATTTTGGACCCCCAAAATTAGAAATTAGTAACATGTGGACCCCCATGAACAGTTTAGCTTCAAAAATAATAAAAGAAACAACCTTTGTTAAAAAAATATTTATTTCAAAAGTGCCGATTTATTCAATGCCTTTAATATGGCTTGGCAATTTGCACCAAAAGGCAGCATGCTATTTATAAATAAAAACGTCATCCTATAAAAGTAACTGAAAAACTGAACTAAACTGAACAAAATATATTCTCTTTTCTAGCAAAAAAAATATAATATATCAATCATCAGTTTTGGATTTTAATGAGAAGAATGAAATACCTACTGTTTTTCCTGTCATAGTTCTTTCCAAATCTGGTATAAGATTTGAACAGCCAGATTCTCCAACGTAGTGCGGTCTAATTTGACAACCAAAAGTTTTAAACTGACAAGTGTAAGACAAGTTTTATGCTATGAACTTATTTTTGAGCTTTCTCACAAATTTGTAAAGAAAAGGGCAATTTTAGTAAGTACTTTTGACAAAAATAGAACTAACTTCATTACAGCAACTCGTTCCAAGATGAAAATGATTTGGAAACCAAGCAAATCGGTGAAATATCAGAATAATTCATAAGTTTTTAATATCGACTTATTAATAATGACAGGACAAAAACCTGTCAAAACATAACTGACCAACTATAAGATTTCAATTTAAACCAGTACTAAATCTTAAACCTTCTTAGTAAATCTGAACGGAAATTTTTAATCTTAGATCTGAAGCAACATCCAGCCGATTTCTTGGTTTGGATTTTAGCAGAATGTATCCAGAGAAAGTTTGTTCACACATACGTCGTGCAAAAGGGCATCAAGTGTTTCAAAGCCAAGATAGTCGGACCCCCGCAAAATAACCTGCGGACCCCTAGGGGTCCGCCGACCACCATTTGGGAACCACTGGTCTAGCACCAAGCAAGACCTAACCTCCACCGTATGTTACAAGGTGATCATAGAAAATAACTACGTCACGTATATCAATTGACATCATTGTCATTTAGGCGTCGCGACGCAGTAATAAAACTAGCAAATTCTCTTGGCTCGGTCCCAGTTTTTCGACTATTTCCCTTCACCCTCATAACATAAAGATATTTTTTGTACAAATTCGACCATCGATATAAAGTTAACTAAACACCGAATCTGACGATATAAGTTTTCAGTAAAGTTTTAGCCCTGAAAGGGATAAGAAAAACGGCTTGTCGAGTTGTAAAAGAAACGGCGCATAAATTTCCTAAAGTAAGGACTAGAAAAATAAAAAAAATTAAGGTCAGTCTGAAAATAAATTAATTTTAGAAAAAAGATATATCTAGATCTCTTGGATACGATACTTCTCAATTTGTGTTCTACAAGCAGGGTTGCCAGTTTTAAGAAATATTTCTAGGCCATGATATGGTTAGTAGTTTTTCGTAATATTTTATTTCTTATTTATTTTTCATAAACCCAATCAAGGTTCTTAAGGGGGTCTAGACAATAACTACTTGAATACAAGGACACAATGCTTATCTGTGACGTCATCAGCCGTGGTCATATGAATAAATGAATACAATATTATATTATATGCTTTTTTTGGATTTATGTTTTTGTGTGACTTATAAATTTGCACTTTAGACCATCATTATTTAAATATTTAAACTTACATTTGGGCAAATTATGCGTTAATAAGATCTAAAATATGTATAAGTGATAAAAACTATAATGATTTTAAAAAGAACTACTTTGTGTAAAATGTTTTACTGTAGTTTTTTTAGGTACATATTTTAAGGTGAGTATTAATACCAATTATAAAAAATAATATCTTCTATTAAACTAAGAAATCCTAAAGATTTTGCCTCAGATATTGTGTATCCTCAGATAGCAAAATTTTCCAAAAATTTAGGTACTCGAGGATTTACGAGTAACTAAGTACTGAGAAAAATTTACTGAAAATCATCATTGGATTACCTAGCCACTTTAAAGTTAAAGTTAATGTATGTCCAATTATTTTGTATATGTATTTAATTTCCTTTTATGACCTTTACCTAATCGGTTATTTTTCTTGGCACAGTAATTTTTGAGCAGAGTGTTGGTAATACTGCTAAGTAAAATATCAATAATTGTTTTTGCTGAGTGTGTATTGCAGCCATCAAAGTATATTAAAAATTCTTGTTTAAGGATATATTTAAATACGAGATTAGTCAGAAATGATTTTTGAGAAAAAATGTTTAAGAATTTATTCTCATGGTCACTAAGTATTTTCTGGAATAAAATATATGAAACAATAACTATTTCAATTACATGATCTATAGGATATTGCAGGGCACCTCTGCTTAAGTTAGTTATGAGATTAAAATTATCTTCAACAATAAGTTCTTTATTGCATATCAAAGAATTTTTGCAATAATTGCATTTCAGCTTCTTTAAAGCAATATGGCTGCAATATCCCCCCAGATACGTAATCACAGGCATTTCTGGTTTAAAGTTGTCCATATCAGATTGTTGAATAATAATATTTTTAAGAATTTCGTCAATTTCTTTAGAATAGTCTTCAGCACTGTCCTGTTCGTCACAATCAGGTGATTCGTAGAATTTTTCAATTCTTAACTCTCCAAAATTATGGGATTTTAGTGTCAATATTGATTGAATTCGTAGTCGTTTTTCAGATTCATAAAGTTGTCGAATTGAGATGTGATAATGTCCACCCGCTAACTGTCTATACTTTCCAAAGCGATTTTCTAAGGGATCAGTTTGCAATTTTCCTAACAAAATATAATTTAAATTTAATTCCTCAAAACAATATTTCACAATTTCCAGCACACCATAAATTGTATGGGACAAAGCTGTGTGAGTTTGGCGTGTTAATTTTTTTAAAAAAATTTCTGATTTCCAGTTATCTAACCAAATCAACATTTGTTTCAAAAAGTCAAGTTTTGGGTCGTTTACTATTTTACCTTTTACAATAGGTTCCTGGAAAATATCACGCAAACGCTTTCCTTTTAATGGTGTTTTGACGTTTATTATATTCCACCACTTTACTATTATTTTCAAAAACTCGGCTGTGTCCTGAGCATTGGGGATATCTTTGTCAAAATTTTGTAAGCCCTCAATTACAAAAGGATTAAAAACTTTTAATGCCAGTTTTACATTTTGTCTTTCCATGCTAGACGGATACAGAGCTTTTAAATTTAAAGAGAAGCCAAATTTTAGTAACATGTTGTGTTCCAAGTCA
This sequence comes from Philopedon plagiatum, assembly GCA_963971165.1. Taxonomy (NCBI): domain Eukaryota; kingdom Metazoa; phylum Arthropoda; class Insecta; order Coleoptera; family Curculionidae; genus Philopedon; species Philopedon plagiatum. The sequence continues at coordinate 16,806,153 of OZ020196.1, read as the reverse complement.
TGCAATTTTTTAAGAGATGCAAAACATGCAACTTTTTCTTCGCCAGTAAAAAAGTCGGGATATGTAAATGTCTGATCAGGTTTTGAGTTTAGCCAGGCATTGAATATACATTTTAAGAGATGGACAGAATCAAACAAGTAAAATAAAGGTCTTTTAGCATCGACAGGGTGTGGGAACACTATATTAAGTTCTTTTTTTGGTGAAAAATTTGACATAGCTTTTCCATTAATGGCATTGTTGTCACTGAGTACACAAAAAACTATATAACCGATAGCCTCTAAATGAGTTATTATTGTTTTGATAAAATGAAAAAGCAATTCATGGTTAATTTTAGATATAGGGGCAATGTGAACAACTTCTTCCAAATCTGAACAAATACTTGTAATCATGAAAGTATATGCAGATGTTGCTAACAATTCGTTATTATTTACTGATGCCCCCACCAGGTTTCCCCCTTTATAGTCTAAATAAGGGTTAATATGAATTTCATCCATTAGCAGACAAACATTTTTGTCTTGATCATTTAAATATTTAAAAATATTTTGTGCGTAAGTCAAAAAAATTTTTTTCTCATCAATATGGGGATCAGTTAAAAAATTATTACAGACGCCTTTGATAGTTTCAGGATGGGGTAAAATTATTGGCCAGTGATTTCTTAAATATCTGTACGCATGAGGACTGATTGTATATACAATTGAACAAAATACCATAGTTGTAGTGGAATATCTGTATCGTTCTTTTGGCAAAGTTCTTAATTTTATTTGTTCGGAGATAAATTTCAAAGCTTGTGCTAAAATATCATTGTCTACTTTTAAGTTTTTTAGCAAATCTGAAACAAAGTTCAAAATTTCATTAATTTTTGACATATCCATGTTATTTTTTCTGTAGTCATATTCGGGATCGCGGTCAGGATTCGAGTTATTTTCAGAGTTATTATTGTCTTGTTCGGAATCTACAGGAAGAATATTCATCGAACAATCAATGGTATCAAGTAAATTTCGCAATTCATCCAAACTACTTGACAAAAAGGGCGTTTTTAGTTTATCAATTTGTATACTTACTGGTTGTCCGTACAAGTATGTACTTATTTCTAAATTATTATTTATTTTAACAGCCCACGTAATTGAAGGCCCCGGAATATGCTTAATCTTAAAGAGAGTCTTTGAAGTTTTTTCATTAATAATAAACCACCCTTCATTTAAACTAAATGTTTTAAACAAATTATTAAATTCTTCAAAAGTTTTATAATTTGTAAGTTCTTTATGTATTAAAATTTCACGCTTGCTTTCTTCAATACCTTTTTGAAATCGTAATTCGTCTAGTTCTTTAAGTTTTTCTTCTCTGCTTTTTCGATGCGTTAAAGTTTTTGATAAGTATTTTGGACAATTGGGAAATTTACTAGGTACGCTGTGCTCTTTTAATCTTGGTATATTTAACTTTACAGAAACGACCTCACCGGTTCTCGTGTCTTGCTGACTATACTGCCTGATAAAATCATCTTCTGTAAAATGAAGCTCACATACTCGGCTACTAGCATTTGGAATAAAATTTTCACGATGTAAGGCGTTCTGCCATTTCACTTGCCCTTCCACACTCTTAGGAAAACGAAATACTCGTACTGTTGGTCCGTTTGGGTAATTACCCTTACAACCGACTACACAACATCTATAAGGCATTTTAATTATTATTTAAAACACTATTGAAACCGGTAATACACTTTGTTTTTTCACTAAATACACAAAACACTTGTAGATTGTTAACACGAAAAGGAAAACTGCATGTCATATGGTACAACGTTGCCAGATCGACGGTAGCGTTTTGTCTGCTGACTGCACGTTTACTAAAACTTATTATTATTGTTATTTTTTTATTTAACTTCAAAATACTCCCAATAAAATACTGCTGTAAAATTATATTAGGCCTGTGTTAATAACTAAGTTAACGTAGTTATAAACACATTACACAAAGAAAAGTTATTTCTAAGCTTATCCTAATTAAGAATTATAGATAATCTGACAATATTGTTTCAAGCACATGTCTGGACGCACAGCTGACTATGCTGGACGTAAAGCGTATTCGATTGACAAAATCTAATCGATCCGGATCAGGTTACAAACATTAAGTTAGAGGAATACGTAATTGAATCAGGAAGGGTAGTAGAAAGAGATGAAATGTGTCGGAAAGTGATCCGGATCAGTCCAAATTTTTGTCAATCGAATACGGCTCGGGCGGCTGGACCTGAAAGGAGTTTTTGCGTATGGCCATAGATTAGGAGTTGTTGCATAGATATCAGTATATGTAATGACTTCGGGTGATGACGTCACATAACGTTAAGTCATAAGCATTCAAGTAGTTATTGGTCTAGATCGCATGACCTTTTTTTTTATCTAAGACATCCCACGTAGACTTCAACGTACCGTGGGCGTCTGAAGGGAAGGGAAATTGAGTCTATTGACACGGGATTTGAAGGATTGGAGGTTGGGACGGGAAGGGAAAACATCTGCAGGCAATTTGTCCAACATCTTGCAGGCGACAGGACAAATCTGCCGTGCCGGAGCAAAACTTAGTAACTAGACTGTATTTGCACTCGAGTTACTAGGTTTTGCTCCGGCACGGCAGAAATTGTTTGATTAATATGGAAGTGTGAATAAATATTGTAGCATTTTTTTATTTATACCTTCTGCCCATTTGGCGGAATATACGAGTACCTACTTACTAAAGTACAATTAATAAAAAATAAAAATAATTTAATAAGAACTTACTTTTCTTATTCTTCAACTATCAAATTAAATCGGTTTTAGTAATAGTAAATCTGGCCCTGAGATTTTATTGGAAGCAAAACGATTTTAAATAAGCAGGTTAAAATGAAAACATTATAAAGCAACACTTCACAGACATGAATATTGTTACGAACTTCTCAGAAGTTTTATAAACGTTTAGCATTAGTTCATGTTCGTGTATTTTCAGATTTTAGGTTTATTTTCTGTTATACTCTAATTTAATACCTTGATTAATTTTCACATGTTACGCCTATGAAAGAAGGTCTGCATCTTTGCAGAATATTCGATTTAACAACACATTTTGAACTTGCTGCATCTTCAGCGAGTGCTACTATTCTAACGGATACTTCATTACTTTTCAGTAGGTTCATTACAATTGCTTCATGTCCGGTACGCAGGACTCGTTGGAGGAAATCAAGCACAAACTTCTGCGAAATCCGTAACAATATACTTGCAGAAGGCGCTTTCTCACTGCTTTATAAAAAATAAAGCTGCCACTTCAGCATCATCTATTTTGACATTTTCTATTCCTTAAAAAAATACTAACTGCCGACTGGACGCCAATTTAAGCCGCCATACAGAGAACAGTCAGCCTTAACTACCAGCGGTTGCTGCCAGACGTTAACGCCAAACGCGACTGCCAGCATTCCTATCGGAAACACACCTTTAAATGCGTTATCTTAAAGGTCAAAACACTATTTAACTCTTAATTTTGTTTATGTAGGTTTTTGAAATATTAATAAACATTTGACGAAAAATGCTTTAAACTCCATTTTGACTTGAACCAACTAGCAACTTGATGCATCCTTATTTGATTGGAAATAGTGTTCTCTCTAATGTCTCCGAAATTAAAGATTTGAGACTCACTATGGATTAAGAACTAACCATTGTGCCCCACATTCAGTACCTACTCCGTACTCAAGTTCATCCAGGTTCTGGGATTTATGAAGCGTGTAACCTGTGACTTTACTAACATCAGCGCTATTGAACAACTGTGTACCGCATCTCCTATCTTCAAATTCAATCTATTATACAAATTAAAACCCTTGAAGGTCGCCGATTAGGCGTCTTCCAGAGTAATAACTGTCCCTTTTCTTAACAACATAAGTTTGTATGCCTTCCAGGGAAACGCGTCTAAGGAGCACATTTTTTGTACTGGCCAATAGAACAAATTTTCGCTTAAACAGTTTTATATCACAATCGTGTAGACCAGCCAATGCGTAGGTATCCCAGAAGTGACTTCTTTTCTAGTGAAGCGCGCTTTACTGAACAACTGAATACGGTTTGAGGTCTCTATATAGCTTGCCATATATTTCGTATATTGTTCTTGGCTATTTTCTCTTTGTATGTATGTCAAAACTACTTAATTATTCTGAAATATTTTACTCTGCATTAGGATTAGTGATTAATGTAAGGCTTTTCTATAAAATTGGGCAGTGCACGTTAATAAATAAGTAAATAAATAAATAAATAATATAGGTTTCGAAACTGATTTTATTTCGAAAAGCCGTTTTTAATACAATTTCGCGAATTTAAGTTCACTTTATCGTATATGACGACTATAGGGAAACAGCCAAGGCGTCTTGACTTTTCAGATTTGCCAGATGCAATTACCTCGCAGCACGTTCTCAGCCATCTCTCAACCAACTTGGGAGATTGCTATCTCTGCTATAACAACTTGCCAAAACTAGTATGAGCTAATGATGCAAATACAGCTAATGGGATATACAAGAGCATAATAATGATATTAGTGGGAATAACGAGCTTTATAAGTTTAATGTTTTGGATACGGGGCTAATGGCGCATCAGGTTACTCACTTTTAACTGCAGAGAATGGAAGAAATGTATTATGGTGTCCTAAATGCTTTTCCCACCAATACATGTTGTCAGAGTAGAATTTTATTGTTAATTATAGGCTGAAAAAGGGTAGGATTGACACGGCAATTAACTAGTCACAACGAATTAGGAAACACGTAGATAGATTCAGTTAATGTTTTTAAATATAAATATGTATATAATTTGTTTAAACTTGCCGATAGGTTCCATAGGCATCACAAACCTTCAATGTATTGTATGCATATTCATATTCATAAAGAAAAAGCTGCAACTTCAAATTAAAAAAAAATAATTTTATAACATTATCAATGATGACCATAATGGCGAAAACAGATTTAGAAAGGTTTTCCTGATAAACTACCATCAAAAAAAGATTTTTTTTAATAATATGTGTATCCTCCGTGGTTTCTACGAACTTCCGCACACCGGTTTATAGCATGGACTGCACAAGACTCTGGATGAGCTCTTGAGGCAAGTCGTTCCACTCTTCTCAAAGATTTTCTGCCAAGGTTTGAAGATCTGGTGCTTGTGGACGACTTTGTAGTATTCTCTTTAATAAGTCCCAAAGATGTTCTATTGGACTGAAATCGGATCAACATTAACGGTGCCGTTTAGGAACACATGCAGTCGGTCCGTCTGTTCAAATTTATACCGCCCCACACCATTACCGAACCTTCTCCGAAATGGGTCGTTTCTCTGACTGTTGAGTCCAGATACCGTTCATCCGGTCTTCTGTACACGTACACTCGACGCCTGGCATCATTAGTCGAAAACGGGATTCATCCGTAAAGAGGACGTGCATCCACTGATCAACGCCCCAGTGAAGATGTTCTTGGGCAAGTATCCTTCGTGCCGTGATGACCAGCAGTTAAATGCGACACAACTGCTGCTCTTCTGGAATGAAAATTACTTTCATGCAGTCTATTTCTTACAGTCTGAATTGAAATTCGTGATCCTGTGGCGATATTAAGAATATTTTGTAGGTTTTGAGCTGTGACTGTTCTGTGTTATCTAAGGATATCTGAATCGGGGACATGCAAAATTTTTGAATTTTCGAAGATTGCCATGAAAACAAAGAATTGCAATTTATTTACTCGAAATTATTAAGATATGATTTGTCAAAATTTTGCAAAAATGTCAGTTTTTGTTGCAAAATTCAATGAATACATAAATAAAATTTTAGGAACCTTCTACTTTAAGTGCAGGTGCAGGGATATTTCATTGGATGAGTTACGTATTAAATACCATTTTTATTGATTTTTCGATGACCCTACAACACGGGAATTCGCCATGTATTTATTTTGAGTCATAAAAACACTTTTGACGGCACAGCCAATGAGATCACTTTTTACAAGTTTCGAAATTCGCGCTAAAAGTTGCAGTAGAAAATCCTTTTTTTGTTAATAAAGATCAAAATAAATGGATAACAGCAACCGCCATAAACATTTAATTTATGTAGATAATATAAAAAAATATATTTCAGATTTATTTGGGTTATATGCATATTCCCTATTGTTCAAAAATAACCTATTAATATAATAGACGCATTAGACTTCAAAAAATGACTTACATGAAATACGATATTACTTTTTTACGTATTAAAAAATTTATTAGATATGGGTTTCTTTTTTAGTATCCTACACCTCTTAACCTTTTTTCAGAAAACTAAATCCAAAACTAACCGAGATTAAAATTAGACCGTATCTCGTAAGAACAGTAAAAGCTCCCGGCACTCATTTATTAATTTTTAGGTGTCTGCTTTTGGTGCTATTATTACACTCATTCGTAAGTATTATTATTAAATTATAAAATATTATACGTTGGCTGTATTCTCAGTTCTCTCAATATTTCTGTGCAATAATTCAGTTTAAATTTCGAATCACAGCGTTTTTTTTTTAAATTTAGTTTGATAACATAACTTCGATGATCAACCTGCAACATTTTTGCAGCAGGGCCACTGGGTCAACGCTTAATTTATTTCTTAAATTTGGGGCGCCCATCGCGGGACTATGTCACCAGCACGAGAGGCCATCTCCCTGTTTTACAATGAGCGATGTTTGATCGCTATTTTAGGGTGAATTTTATCAGAAAAAAATCTAATTTTTTGGGGATCAACTTTTCTAATGGATTGTATTATAAAATAAAAAATTGCTGGATAAGCCAATTGTACCTCCTTGTTTCTAAATCTATGGACAGAGTCCATTACATGGTCTGCATAACCTTCAACTTGACTCATTTAACGGTAACATGATTACCATTCTTTTACCAATTATTCATTATTGCAATTTTCGCCGTCCAAATAATAATATCCGTTTTTTGGCGACAAATATCATTATTATTGTTTTAATAATGGACAAAAATGGATTTTCCCTTTTGTGGAGTTCCACAATAAATAAATAACGAGATTGAGGTGTAGATTTAGGGTCGGTCACTTTCATGTGCCTGTCCTTAATATAATTATTTTACGAGTGGTCGTATTTTATACCCCGATATAGGTCACTTGTATTCCAGGAAACGGACACTGGTAGTAGTTAGAGAGATTTATGGTGAAAATAAAGTGTTTTTATAAGGTTCTGATGTAAAAAAATATTTTTTTTGCAAAAGCCGGCGGATTATGACATGTTCAAGATTAAATTTATTTGGGTAATGTTTATAACATGGGTGACTTTACATCACGGTGAGTTTTCTTCGCAAGAAAAAAGTTTTGCACATCTCAGTAGATTCCGTACTTCGTTTATTGATAGTAATGATAGTTGACAGCTAACCACGTTGGCGAAATAAAGATTAACGTGTACCAGCTCGGTAACATTCATTGATGTCTTATCAAGTATATACTCAATATCAGGTAAGATTTTAATGGCGGCCGTTGACACATGACAAACAGGTTTGCCAATTTACAATTTAAAAGCTTCCTAATTTAAAAAACATCTCGCGGAAAGACAATCGCTAAATTGATGGGAGATGGATATATAAATGGCCATACATTTACATGTACGCGACGAAGATACATAATATTCTGCATCTAATCCTTGCAGCCGGAAAAGCGTCAGCAGGTGGAATATGTGCAGCACCTCACATCGAATGCCGTATAGATGGGCACTCTTTTCTTATGCCTTTGCCTGGCATAACTCTTCCCGGCAGTCTTCAACCCGTCTGTCTATTCCGCTTTAGTTTGCTATATACAGAATCGTCCCGACCGATTTTGATTTATGACGTGTAAAATCAAAGTTTGTTTTTAGGAATATTGTTGCGGGTTTTCCGTGTTTTCAGAGAGTATTTTGCCTTTAGTTTAATTATTTTGTGCTTATTAGACATTTTGGTAGTATATTGCTGGACTTTGTGTAGCTGTAAAGTGTTTCTTTTTATTGAAAAGTAAGTAGGTAAACATATCTTATTTGTTTAACAATTATTATCTATACAAGCATTACCCCAAAATTAATATTTTGCGGCGTAAATTACGAATCTAAACGAGTAGGTTAGTGGAAAAGCTTATAGTGCTTAAAATTTTCATTTTAAATTAGGTATCACATTTTTTAATCACGAACAGAACATAATCGTAGAAAATTTCGCCCATGTAAAGCACCTCCAGCACGCTCAAAAATGACACGTCTTGTTTTATTATTTTTGACTGTATTCAGCATATTCAGCTTTGTAATATTATTGTACGCCTCAAATTACATAATTCCAGAAAAATCATTATTTGTGGAGTGGTGTGTTTACTTTGTATTGACATTTTTATATATTATCAATTTATTATGGATCACGATTACTGCATTCCTATAGTCTATTCATATTTCAATTGCGGCCGATGTAAACAAATCATTACCACAAGAAAGTGGGGTGATTTCCAGATTCTCGTCTGCTATTGGTCAATCGATTACAAAATCCTAGAAGCACCGGGAGAGGACACAGGTGTGCATTTAGTGACAAGTGGATCAGCGATCGAGCGATCTAATTTGATTTATTTATGAATATTTTATATCGTTGTTTAATGCGTAGTTTTTAAACTCTTATTACCAGTTCATAGTTAGTCTTATGATGAGTTGATATTAGAGTAGCATTTTGTTATAGTTCTTGACTTTAGCGTTCAAAACTTTTAAACTCTTTGGTTGCATATTTTTATAATTGTTTGGTTTTGTTAGTGGTTCAATTTATATCATTTAAATTTTGTGGACTTTATTTATATTTTTAACATGTCTTATACGAATACCTACTGCTGACGAAGTGTCTTTACCTTTTCCAAAAAAATCATAAGAAAGGTTCCCTTAGCGTGAGCTCTAAAGAGATGATTTTAAATGTTTATAAACAAGAACCGTTAGAAAATCCTGAAATGGTGTTGCATGAACTTGACAATGCAAAACTACACTATAAGCAAATTGTTGATTTTGTGGATGCTTTACAAAAGTCATAAGAAGGAAAGTGCATCAGTTTTTATTTAGAAATGAACTACTTACCATAGATAAGGTTGTGAGAGAAGTCAACGATGATCCCGATTTACCTAACTTCCAAAGAACATTTTATAAATTGTTCAAAACTTTAAATTTTAAATATCAATCTCGAGGAAGAAATGGCATACTTGTTGATAAAGATGAGATCGTTTTTTAATATCTTCTCTTTCATAAATCGTTTAGATTTTAATTTTAACCAAAATAATAGTACCTATGTATGAACATATATAGGTACACAATAATATATTGCATGTTCTCCCTAATGTGGTCCTGCCCTATGTTAGTATCCACGTGCTTTTGTTTATATCGTCCACCAAAATCAGCTCAAAAGTGAACTGCAAGTACCATATCAGGGAAATGAATTAAGTACTACTTCTGGAGCTGCCCCGTTGTCGATTTTGCCAAATGAGGAAAGTTTAAATTGTACGTTTCAAAAAACTCTTAAACTTTTAAGTATTTTAATAAACATGCCGATGTCAACCTCTGAAGGCGAGCGCTGTTCCTCGATGCTTAAACGTATTAAAACATTCCTCAGGAATACAATGAGGAAAGAAAGACTTATTTAGTGCGTTAGGTATGCTATCTGCGGAAAAATATTTTGTTAAAGGAATTGAAAATTTTAATAAAGTAATCGAAAACTTTACAAACAAAAAAGAAAGAATGATGGAGTTCATTTTCCGCAAACTTTAAAATTAGCTTAAAAGAATTTTGTTCGCGTGTAAACAAATTTATTTTTTAACTTTTCTCGTAAATAGACATATTATGTTAGCAGCAAACTGCAAGTACGGTAAGCAGCCAATTACTGAGGGTAAGTTATCTTCAATAATTTTATATTGATTTAATATTTTGGCACCACCTGCCTAAATTGACACGAGCCGCCACTGTGTCCAAATCAACTCGATCAAGGACATTAGAAAGTGCTGGAGGATGGCATTAACTAATGCGGGGGGGACAACCAATGGTCTAATTACGTGCAGCATACCGATAAGGTTATTAAGGAGGTTTGGGAGAAAGAAAAAGAGTCCATAGCTATTTGTGTTTCAGACGGGGATGACGGTTCGTCAGATGATCACCTCTATGATAATTCTGTAGAGCATGAATAAGAGCAAATTGGGAGTATTTATTTATATTTTTCTACCCCTTTCACTCCAAACGACATAACCATAAAGTGTACGAAGGTTCCGTGAATCGATCTAATGAAAATAAGTTTAAACTTTGATCGATTTTTCATTAATTTTGTTTTTGACGATTTTAGGCCTAACGTTCATTTTGTTTTTCGTTTAATTGAAACTAAAAATAAATTATCCTACCAGGAGCGGCGTGAGATTGGTGGTAAATATCACCACATGTTCATTAAACTTATCCATGGTTCTAGCACAATTGTTTTTCATATTTCTACACATACGTTGTCAGTAAATTAATTTCAGCAAGATTCTGTTCCACTATTTAAACAGTCATAAATTTCGATAAAAAATGTAAATTCCGGCCCTGACTAAAGTTCAAGTTGTGTAAACAGAATGTTACTAGAAACGACATGTGTCAACGGCCGCCAATAAAATCTTACCTGCTATTGAGTATAGATACCATTATTTATATTTGAAGGTGCGTACAACATAAAAAAGAAAAATGATGAGGATAATAGAGACTTTACTGTGAAGATTATTTCGAATGTAACGTCAAAACTGCTAATGCAAAAATACCAGGACAAATGTAATATTAAATTTAATCCTTTTGCTGACACGTAATTTAAAACAGCCCGCGAGGCAAAAAGTGCCAAAAGAAAGCAGTTTCAGACAGACTCCCAGAAAAGAAAAGAAAGCGCTGTATCAAACCCACAAACTGTGTTGAAGAAATGCCTGATGGCTTACAAAAAAGGTATTTTATGTTTTGTCGTACGAATAAGCATGGCGAAGAGGAGAGGGAGTAAAATCTTTAATTTCCTATTTCAAAGAAGACATTAATAACGTAGGGGAAAAACTGGCAGAATGAAATACAACCCAATATTTGACAAAACAACGCAAGGAGGGGATAAACCTTGCGCTCCATCCAAGTGGCTGGTTAGAAACAGAGTTAACCCGAATTCGCGTCCAGGAAAGTTGTTTATAAAGTTCTTAACAGAGAGAAATTATATAAATATTACGAGATTGTTCTTAACTGTTATTCCTTTTTGGAAATTGGACAAGTGGTACAAGAGCATCCCTCGGAGAAAACATGATCACTCAGTGGACCCAACGGAGGCAAAAAGGTCAGGTTTGGTGACTGAAAAAGTTAAAATCACCAGCCATTCACTGCGTGCAACAGCTGTTTCAAAATTAGCAAAGCAAGGGGTTCAAGAAAATACGCTGGTAAAAATTACTGGACATTTAAATCCGAAGTCCATAAAGCCATATCTTCAACTAGACCAGGAACCCCATTCAAATATAGTAGAAAAAATGAGATAATGATAAAGCTAATCTTAATACAGAAACTAATATAGCGAATGTGTTAAAAGAAGTTCTTTAAGTTCTAATTCAATGGCAAACTCACATAATATCAACAAGTAGTGCAGGAAGCTCCAAAACTGTAATTTTCACAATTGGATTTTCCACTGCAATTCATGCAATTTTTTGTTTCTATAGGTTCTGCCTCATTGTGATTTGTTCATTTTCATATAATTTTAATGTAATGTAATTTTTCTACAACCGAGCGAAAAGTACAAATTTGCGCTTTCAAAAGAAAGCGCAAAGTTGGACATTTTCGAGGAACAAGCGTTTGTTTTACTTTGTCTCTCGCCGAGCGACAAAGTTACTTTGTCGCTCGCTTAGTTACCATGGACACCTTAATAATAATGAAGAAACGTCCAGCGTATCTGCGACTTTTGACACAAAATAGAAACTGTCAAATTTGATATCAATAATTATTAATTACATTACAAAATATTTTTATAAAAATACCGGTTGTAGAAAAAATCATGTGTGTAATTCGAGCGCAAAGTGACATTGCCGCTCTCGCGAGATAGCCGCGTTCCGCTACGCGTCGCGCGTTTAACTTCTCGCTCAGAGCGGCAATATATCACTTTGCGCTCTTAATACACAAATAGCTATTTTATGTAAATTTGTTTAAATAAAAATTTCCGTCCAGATTCACACAGATTTAGTAATGGTGTAAATTAAGATCTTATAGTTGATCAGTTATGTTTTGACAGGGTTTTGTCCTGTAATTGTTAATAAGTCGTCATTAAAAACTTATGAATTATTCTGATATTTCTGCGATTTGCTTGGTTTCCAAATGATTTTCATTTTGGAACGAGTTGCTGTAATGAATTTAGTTCTGTTATTGTCGAAAGTACGTACTAAAATTGCCCTTTCCTTTATAAATCTGCGAAAAAGCTCAGAAATAAATTCACAGTATACAACTTAGTAGTCTTATTCTTACACTTGTCAGTTTGAAACTTTTGATTGTCAAATTAGACCGGACTAGCGTTGGAGAATCTGGCTGTGCAAATTTACGTACTTTTATTTCTTCTACTCGAGAAATATTCTACCGAATTATACTCGTGCTTCAAAATAAACCTGATAATTTATTATTGAAGCATGTGGTCCATTGACATTAAAATAGTTTTTTAAAGTCTATGATGTTGTCACTAAAAAACTGTATTCGGTTATTTTCATATTTTGTTAAAAGAGCCCTCCTCATTCGTTGGGCCATTTCACCAAAATATGAAAATATACTCATGCAGTTTTTAGACAACATGCTTTCATGAAAAATTATCGGTAATTTTGATGCACTTGTGTAATTACTTCCGCTATTTAAAATATTTTTTTTACTTTTTGTTATAATTTATTACAATTTAAAAAACCTGATGTAATGTGTAATTGCTATTTGAGCAATTAAACATTGCGTCAGATATGTGCTAAAGCATGCATCGCTGTTTCGTGGAACGTTCTTAAATTCAATCCGTTTTATCTTTTTGCTCGGAATTTTTAACAGCCATGTGATCAATCGTATTGTTTACATCAATTAGGCACATATTCAGTTGCCCTATACTCACCACATCAAACCCAAATCGTTTAACTGTGATGTAAATAGAAATATTTGTTGTTTGCGTAGAGTTCGTTTTACGATTATATTGTAATTTGTGTGTAATTTTTTTATTAAACAATATTTTTTTAAACGTTATCCTGTGAGTATTGTATTTATTGTGCCAATATTCACACCACTGCAAGTGCTCCGAAAGAACTCTTTTTTCAAGTGCCAAGGACAGCCGAAACCAAAAAAAATTGCAAAGTTAGTTATAAATGTTCATGAATATATTTATTTAATTATATTATAAAATTGTGAAACAAAAATCCCAGCAAAATTTTGAAGGCAAATGTTAAGGTTATGATTTATCACTGTCAAAGTATAGCGTAAGATAAATAAAAAACCTATTTGGAGCTTATTAGCACATAAATAAATAAATAATGTCTTTATTAAGAATCTATACAAAGAAAACTATTCCTTCGAGGCGAATCTAAAACAAATTGCGCTACTCAAATTTAACCCTGTTACAAAAAGTCGATTTTAATCATAGATAAAGTTTTTTCAGGTGGTGTCTGAAAGATGATGAAACTGTCTCCGATTTTTAGCGGGTGCCCGCAGCTCAATGGGTTAAGAATGACATACTGCGGGAAAACAATGTTGACATACGAGGACATTAACTTACGAGGCTGTTTATTCACTATATTTAGTGAAGATTTAAAAACGTGTGTTGTTATTTTTAAATAGTTTTATAATGGATCTTCATCAAGTAAAGGCTACATCAATTCAATAAGAAACAAAGTTGACATCAGGTACGAGTATATCTGGCAACGCTGTAATGTCAAAAATATTTTTAAAATAGAGATTACGGTATCCAATGGGTGTATCCCAAATTTCAAACGGCTACCTTTTTTCGTTCTCTAGACTTCTAATAGGCCATCGAGTTTCAAATACCCTGTATAAACGTAGATATTCTCTTAATGTTATACTTATAGTAAAAGATTACTATTGACAACTGTGACTGAAAAGTTATTCTGGTGGTGGTCCTGGTCACCTCTGACCCCCCTCTTGCGTCGTCACTGGTCCAATGTAATACATAAATTGCCTATATTTATATCATCATGCATGTTTTAACAAAATAATAATGCCTTAGTTAATAGTTTCCTCCATCAGTAAAAACCGAATCCGAGTAAATTCAAAACAGTCTACTGCCGACTATTTACCTGCTGTCCAGAACAATTAATTAATATTCCATGTTCGAAACAGTTCTCCTCGACTCAGGCAACAGCGGCACCCGTGCCATGGGGCATGCGTCCACCGAAGATATTGATCCAGCCACTGCCGCCGACTCTTTCGCATTGCTCTTTCGGCACACGGTCGAGGCTGTTTCTATTTCTATTAGAGATGGGCTTTATGAATTAATTATCGATAATTATTAGGGAGTCTAATGAGATGAGATAAGGTAGAACGATGGCGAAGAAGCTTTTGCCACACCAGAGGTTGTAAGTCGATGACCTGGTTAGTGAATATGCAGCTTACTTTAGAGAGAATTATGAAAGGGTTTCGGTGCAAAAGTAATATTTGACTTTTTATACTAATAATAATAGTACCTATACAAAAAAAAGAATTCGGATATTTTTTGTTTTTAGCTGGCATAAAATATCAGTCTTTTCTTAACGAACGAATTTAACAAAAAAAAATAAGTATCTACTTTTAGTAGTGGTGAGCATCGTATTATTTCAATAACTGGATTATACGGCCACGAATTACTTGTATAATTAGATTATAAGTCAAATTATATTACCTCTACACTCATAACTCATATTCAGCGTCGTATTCCAATTATGATAACGGATATTTCCCCGTTACTAATTATTGGTATCCGTATAGGTTACTGATAATTTAAACTTCTGCTGCTGCGAGGAGAAAATAGCATTGTTGCGAATTCTTACGGTTTTTACTTTTACGGTATTAAGTTTACTGCTCTTTAATAACTTTATTTTTAATTATAATGAAGTTAAGCCAAGCCTTAGGGTTTTGGACACACAAATGATATTTTATTTTTACACGTTTTACTGTTTACTAATAAAATCCGAAAAATTAAATAAACTCGATTTTCGTACTATGGAGCAAACAATGTGCCAACACTTCCACTGACGGATTACAAGCAAGGTTTAGTTATCAGTGAATAATGCAGTAGTTCATCTCAATAAAGCTTATCGTAATTAATATGTACATTATAAAACTGCTTGCTAGTTTACTTTTGGTTATAAATTCTTTCTTTCTCTTTGAGAATTTGTATTTGTAGGCTGATGACGAAATGAAGCTGAATAAAAAATGTAAGCTTGAAAAACATATTACGGAAATTTTTATGACGATTGATTAACAATGACAGGACAAAAACTTGTCAAAACTTAGCTGTTCAACTAAAAGATTTAAACCTTTTTGGTGAATTCCGTAGTGAATTTTTATAATTTGTCAAGTAATTATAATATGTTTTTATTGACGAGGTAAATGGCGGACAATCGTAAACAAATAAGTTATGAATTTATAATTCCATTTTTAGTGTATCGGTTATTAAAGTGAAAAGCGGCCAAGGAACACCAGCATAGGCGATTCTAGAGCTCTATTTTGGGGGGGGGGGGGGCTTAAGCCCCCGGTTTACATATTTGGCTATACATATACTAGGCCACTCAGTTGGATTTGGGGGGCTAATCCGATATTTGGGGGGGTTTAGCCCCCCAAGCCCCCACCTACAAACGCCTATGAAGACCAGGTACACGCCTAGCCCTCGCCCTTTTACCTAGCACATTATATTATACACTAGCTGCCGACAGTGTAAAGTTGAGATAATTTAAATCTCCTGTTGGGCAGAGTTAACGTAGAGTGGAGTGTTGGGTATTTGTCACAAAATGATAAACCACCGGTTTAATTTTGCCAGTGTTTTGTAATTGACAGCTTATTTCAAATATGATTTCAGAATTAGCAGTAAAATGTTATAATATACATGGATCTACAAAAAAAAATTGAAACTGTTTTTTCGAAAAACAGTTTTTTAGATCATTTTTTCTCGAAAAATACTTTTTTAGAAAATACATGTTTTCAAAAAAACATCTTTTTTATAAATATAGTTTTTCAAAGTAAAGCGGAAAAGGATGTTCAGCATACTGAGAGCGGTGGGTACCCTATAAAGTTTAAAGATAGACAAGTAATCTGCAACCTGTACGAAGATCAAAGAGCCGTAATTAGGGTGGATGGCCAGGGAAAAAAAGCAAAAATAGATAAGGGAGTTAGACAGGGATACAGCCTGTCACAATGTACCAAGTCAGGAAGAATCCTAACGCGCGCGTCAATGTACAAGGTGAGAAGATAGCCATGCTTCGCTTAGCAGACGATATAACTCTTTTAGCTGAAAGCAAGAAAAAGATGCAGGACAGCCCAAATACATGAAATACTTTCCGAAGAAACCCAAATGCAGGAAATACTTTCCGAACACAAAACCATATAGTAAGAAGACAAAGGTCATGTCAGAAATCCGGCGATGGAAGAAAAATGGACGTCAGAATAGGAGGAAACAGACTAGAGGAAGTTAAGGAATTTCGATACCTGGGCAGTATCGTAACAAAAGACACTCGCAGCAAGC
Organism: Philopedon plagiatum; assembly: GCA_963971165.1. Taxonomy (NCBI): domain Eukaryota; kingdom Metazoa; phylum Arthropoda; class Insecta; order Coleoptera; family Curculionidae; genus Philopedon; species Philopedon plagiatum. Next base: position 16,789,447 of record OZ020196.1, on the reverse strand, counting down.
ATATTATAAAAAGCAGAATAGTGCAAGCAAAGAATGCTTTCGCACAGAAGAGGCAGTTATTAACAAGCAATTTAGATGTAGGAATTCGGAAGCGTTTCATAGCAGCATACGTTGCGTTGCATTATAAGAGTGTGAAGCTTGGACACTAGGTAAAGAAGAATTTGAGATGTGGTGCTACAGAAGAATGATGACGATATACAGAGTCACAAATGAAGTGCTGAATCGAGTCAGTGAAGAAAGAACCATTTGGAGTACATTAGAGAAAAGAAGAGACAAGATGATCGGAGACATTTTGAGACATAGCGATTTAATACAGTTGATTGTGAAGTGAATGACAGAGGTTAAACAAGGTAGAGGTACTAAGCTAAGTTATTTAGATCAAGTGGCCAAAGACTTAAGTTGACAAAACGGTAAGGTTAGCTATAGGGAAACGGAGGATTTAGCACAGAATCGCCAAAGATGGAGAGCTGCGTCCAACCAATTTCAGACTTAAAGACTCCAAAAAGAAGGCGTTGTTTACTTACGCTAGAATTGTTCAACGATAACCTATTAATATTTTAAAATTGCCAAAAACGCATTATCCTTTGAAAAATTACTTACATTAAATAATAAATTATGTGACGTTTACCAAACGTCTTTGAGCACAAGAACGAAAGCTATTAGGGGGATTTTGCAAAAAGAAATTGCAGACACGTTAATCAATAACCGATAAAATTTAGAGTGGTATTTTAATAAGAGTTTTCACCTCATTTGCTAAATGAATTTATAAGCCTACCAAAGATGAGGAAGGCTTTGAATTTTTTTTTATTTTTAGGTTTTTATAAATCATATGATAGAAACACCACTTTAAATTTTAGCGTTTATACGCTAGCGTGTCTGCAATTTCTAGTAGCAAAATCTCACTATTATCTCGAAACAAATAACCCCTTTGCCTTACGCCTCATAGATGTTATTATGGATTGCCTATAATTTGTCACGAATATCAAATAATCTGTTTAACATAGAAAATAGAATAGGTTTATTAAATCTGGGCAAATCCTATGAGTTGTGCTTTGTAATCAATAAATAAATTTTTAGTTTTCAGTTTTTCAATCGTGCTGATAGTAAAAAATACCATGAATTCTTTTATGCATTTTATTTAATTAGTTAGTGGAACGCATTTTTCACTAGAAGCTATAGTTACTGTTTTCTGGTGTTGTATAAGTGTGTTCCTTTCTAGAGGAAGTGAATTTTACAGAGATTTTACTTTAAAAGCGCCAAAAACATTACTTGTCAGTTTTTAATAGTGATGGTGGTCACAAAATACCGTGGAATCTTTTAAGTTTTGTTTTTAATTCGTTATTGGAACTTTTGTTAGCATTAATTATTAGTCAAGTGTTGGTTTCTTGCATTAATTGCCGTACTGTGTTGTCAGTGTTTTTTTTTGTATAGTGGTATTTGTTAATCTTAAACATTTTCAAAAGAAGTGTATTTTGAAGGGATTTTACAACAAAGATAACAATACCATTATTTCTTATGCTGTCTTGTTATATAGAAAATATCATCTATAGAACGTATTCGGCAACGTATTCGGTATCACGTGTTCCCAGCCAGTGGCAGGTACCGCTGGTTAGAGAAAGTTTAAGGTACGATTACCACCTTATTATCGCGAAGCGCTATTTATGAATATTTTTCTTCAATCTGAATTCATACCAGGATTTACCGGTTTTAATATATGCAGTAAATTTCATAACACCCTGTATTTACCGCGTACTTCTTAGTCATGTAACTAATTATCTATGGACAATAACCTTGTTGACCAGTGTGATTTTCGTTTCTCAAGCAGATTCAAATTACCAAAACATAATATCACCCGCACAACAAGTTATCGATTTATTAAAGAACATTCCTAGTTTTCCTCTCGGTAGGAGTCGAAAAACAACCCCAAGCAGACGCAAGCTACGTATAAATAATAAACACTGCCGACTTTACTGCCCCTGCGAATATTTAACAGTGTTTTGTTTTAAAATATAATCTTATTTCAGTCTTTTGCATATTTATTTTGTTTTGTTTTAACCTTCTAAACTCTGATTTGAATATTGAAATCCAAAGGATTGGCAATAAAACGGAGTGGGTATTGGTTTTATTGTCTCGGGTAATTTGATTTCAGTCTTTACTAAAGATCGATTAAAGAGGGCAATTTGCTGTTGTTTCAGTAAAAGCTGGATAATGTAAAATCAGTTTTACGAACATAAGGGTCGTGTGAAGAGAATTAAAAGTAGTTAAGCAATTTTTGTACACTGGCCTATTTATGCGTGTAATAGGCGATATGCAAATAATCCAATACAATCTAAACTTAATTTCTGTTGTATTTTCTATATAAATTAAATAATTATGGCAATAGTTTTTAATTATTTATTTTAATTTTTGTTATGTATGTATAACAATATTTTATTTTACGAATTTTCATACAAAATTCGAAACTTGCAAAATGTGGTCCTATTGGTTGTGACGTTACATGCTATGTAAATAAAAGTGCTATTATGACTGATGTACTGAATGTTAATCTATTTTCTTCATTATTTCTTGAAGATTAAGAGATTTTGCTATAAGAAATACTACATTTGATTAAAAAGACTGTTCAACAATGACCAAAAGGACAATCGGATAATTTTCAGGCGCAACACAACAAATCTTTTTTTCAATAGTGAATGAAGTCTACTTACTTGTTAGGGGTACATGCGTGGGTACATGTAAAAAATGAGAATCAGTTCTCTAAACCACCTGAAGATGCCTTATACTATAAGGATTTGAACAAATAAGGTTAAAACAGCTATTCTCCGGGCTATATGCCCCTCCGAGCGCTGGATTACATACCAAAATTTGCCGTAGTTTGACTAACATTGTTAGACAACAAAATACTTGGTTTGACTGCAAGTGTTAGTCAAAATACGACAAATTTTGGTATGTAATCCAGCGCTCGGAGGGGCATATAGCCCGGAGAATAGCTGTTTTAACCTCATTTGTTCAAATCCTTATAGTATAAGGCATCTTCAGGTGGTTTAGAGAACCGATTCTCATTTTTTACATATTTACATTGATAAGTAAGTAGACTTCATTCATTGTTGAAATATTTTACCTCACGGTAAATTCTACTTCGACCGCTTGAAACTGCTAATGGATGACGCTGCCTCTGTCATACTGCTTATGCAGTTCGACATGGTTAGCTTTAAGGGTTTGCTGTTTCGGAAGGTTGGTATGTTCGTTTATCCTGTACTGACGAGAACAAAAGAGTTCGAAACCGGTCTGCAGGTAACGACATCCAAAGCATCCAAAGCATACCCTTTTATTTTCTTTGATCCTAACCACGATACACTTACAACGGTATGCTACGTTATGGCGTCACTTCGAGGGAAAATCTAAAATTGACTAGGCCTGAGCAAATGAAATATGACAATAATATTTTAATAAATGTCAACTCGACAATAAACTGACCTGTACCTATGTACAAGGGGTGCAAGCGTCTAGTCAATTTAGGATTTTCCCTCGAAGTGACGTCATAGCATAGCATACCGTTGTAAGTGTATCGTGATCCCAACTAAAGAAAAAGCTTCCTTCTTCCTGGTAGTTTCTTCCAGTCAAACCAAGTATTTTGTTGTCTAACAGTGTTAGTCAAAATACGGCAAATTTTGATATATAATCCAGCGCTCGGAGGGGCATATAGCCTTGAGAATAGCTGTTTTAACCTTATTTGTTCAAATCCTTATAGTATACGGCATCTTCAGGTGGTTTAGAGAACTGATTCTCATTTTTTACATAAATATTTTTTTATTCACATCAGAGGCGAACGATTCTGTTTAGGTGTGGTGAACATCAAGCGCGGCCCGTGAAATTTCAAAGTTGCATATCTCTGTTGCTACTTATGGGACCCATACCAAATTCAGGTTTTTTAATAGTGGGCCTACTAGGAATGTTTTGGTAAAGAAAAAAAATATTTTGCAATTTGCGAAAAAAAGTTGATTTTTTGAATTGACCCACCTGGGTAAAAAATTAACACGCTTAGATATTTTATTTATTATTTTTTCTAAACAAATTTTACATCATTTTGTCGACAATTCTTAAATTTTAAGAGAAAAAAATGTGTTAGTAGAAAGTTATAGTCATTTGAATTTTTTCAACCGAAAAATAATTTAAATTTTCTGTTGCAAAAAATTCAAATGACTATAACTTTCTACTAACACATTTTTTTCTCTTAAAATTTAAGAATTGTCGACAAAATGATGTAAAATTTGTTTAGAAAAAAGAATAAATAAAATATCTAAGCGTGTTAATTTTTTACCCAGGTGGGTCAATTAAAAAAATCAACTTTTTTTCGCAAATTGAAAAATATTTTTTTTCTTTACCAAAACATTCCTAGTAGGCTCACTATTAAAAAACCTGAATTTGGTATGGGTCCCATAAGTAGCAACAGAGATATGCAACTTGGAAATTTCACGGGCCGCGCCTGGTGAACATAGGAAACTGTTACGTATAGAAAACAACCACTCTGAGTTTATAATAAAGTACCATTTTTTTTACTTCATTTTGTAAGTAAAGATTTTTATTGTGGGAGTTTAGAAACCTTAATTAGCAATTAAATAATAATTTAATAAACAATACCGTATACTTTCTGTAAACCTTGCTAAGAGTAAAAGACAAATATGATGCCTCGATGTGTGGTCGAGCGGCTTTTTCCTTATTATTTTCCATGTTGAATAGTTTGAATTTTATGACAGTATTCCTGGCATATATTGCTAGTCGTCGAGACTTGATAATTGGATATATTTGTATTAAATTTCGATTGGGTTTTTGCTTTCAAAAGTATTGTATTTTGAATGTAGTGACAGCCAGCTGCTTAAGATATATGTCAATATCATGACGTTGACAGTGAGAGTAACTTCTCCTTTTTGAATTTTAGGCGAGAGGACCGACCGTAAGCCGTATTCCGGTGACACCGGCGACCGGGGTTTTACTAATAAAAAGGGTTAACCTTTTATTGCGATTTTTCGAATTGGCGAAGATTATGGGGAATTTTGGTCTTTTGAAGTTTAAGGTTGGTCCTGCTATTAAAGGAACCATAATTTTTTTTGATATTAGCTTAGGACGAGACAACGTGTCCTCGTCCCTTTTTCGTCGTTGACCACCGACAAGAAAACATATGGTGATAAAATCCAGATAAAGTTCTCTTGGAAAATGCCACATGGGCAAATATAATTTCTTGGGAATCATCCCTTTTTGGAATGTTTTAGTATGGTCTTTGGATAGTATACATTCCCTGGCCACGATGCCGATAAATATGTGTTTTCTCTCCGGTGCTGAAAAACCCTTATTAATTTAAGGTAAGGCGAAATTGAATAGATAAGATTTAGGGTTGTAAATATATGTAAATTCAAAATTGATTTAGTGAGTTCTATTATGAAAGGATTTTTCGTATATAGGGTTGTTTTAGCCTATACCTTATATAGGATATTGTCTTTTAGAGTTTTTAGGTTGGACTAAGTTTTTTTGGGTTGGACTAAATTTTTAGTATTGGTTTAAACTACCTAATTTTGGATTAAACGTTTTACGTTTGGGTAAAGGTGCGTTTCCTATGGAGCGGCTGACGCTCGCGGCTGCCGCTCAGCGGCCGGCTGACGCCAGTAATCCATTGACGTTGAAGCTTGCGTCTGACGCTCTAAAAGAAACGGATACATTAAATTGTCACATGCGCAGTACTAGGCGTCAGACGCTGTGCGGCAGCCGCAAGCGTCAGCCGCCCCATAGGAAATGCACCTTAAAAGTGCCTGAATTTATGGATTGGACATATCGGGGTTGGTATTATAGAGTCAGTTTTGGAACAAACTTCTATATCCTGTCCACGTCCGGACAACAAAGTTCTGCAGGGAACTTGAGAACCCTTCTCCATGGTTTCAACGCACTGAGAGGCAACTTCGATGGTTGCAGACAGCTAAGTGTAGCTTTAAAGTTTTATCTACCCGTGCATGGGATTAACGACATTGATTTTTGCCGAGGGGCAATTTTCCCTATTTTTATTTACCTGGTGCAATACTGTTTGTACCTCATCGAGATTCTTTTATTTTGGGGTGCCTTATCGGGGAATCAATGTTCTGAATCTTACTGGTAGAGTCCTTCAGACCGATAATTTTCTATAAAAATATGATAACTTTGTTTTACTCTCTTTTAATAACCTTTTTCTTTTGTGCGTTCGAACCAATGTAAAGTGCCGGTGGCGTGTAAACGTGGGCGGATTGTCGACAACACGCAAGTGTAATACCAGGCCTCGTTAGTACAAGCTGGACCTATAACTTTTGGTATATTGTAAATTTTCATGTAACAAATTTAAGTGTTAGAATCGATACATGTAGTCATGTAACTACATTTTTACCTGGGCATAAATGTTAAGTGTACAGATCTGGGAAAGCGTAGACTGGAAGCAAACGGTTTCATTAGTTTTCTTTTCATTTATCTTCATTGGGTATTTTTAGGGGGATGTGGATCCTACTACCGTTTGGCCTAGTGGACATATCAGGGCTGGGGTGGTTAAGCTAACCCAGGGCTGGTATTCGTGGCTGTACCTGTAGGAGCACAGTTGGTTCTTGGGTGCAGGGGGTATAGTCACCGTCAAGCGTGCTAGAGTCCACAACCACGGGACCTTTTTGAAAATAACTTTGTAAATTTTACAGTAACTTTGTAAATTCTTGTATACCGTAACCTTAGAACTTAACTGGTTTTCTTGTCAAACCAAGATCTTTCTTGTAATTACCTATATATTTTACTTTTCGGCGGTCAACAGTTTTGATAAAAGTGTTTTCGACCAAGCGGAAATTCCAGTTGTCTGGTCTATGTGGTCACTATACCCTTAAGGCACAGCTGACTTTATTGTGTGGATATAGTGACTGCCGTCAAACCATAGACAAGATATATTTAGACCATCACAATGTATTCGCGACACCAGCTGAATCCGTCCAATGTATGGGCGAAAAAGTGCGTTTGTACGCATTGGGCGCCAGTCAGATTTTTAAACGACGGTCCTCTCGAGGCATGCGCACTCGGGACGCCTACCAAAAGTGGTTGTTGAACTCAATGACGCAACGCGGCGAACAGAACCGGGCCGAAAAAATCTCAGTCATTTGTATGTTATGGTATTTTTGGTTGGGGTGGCGAATATAGCGAACCTCTGAAGCTTGTTATTTCGATACAAAAATAGTCTTTACAAAGTGTTACAGACATTTCGTATGTTTCGCCAATTATGTATCCAACTTTTAAATATAAGGAATTATTTCGTAGTCTATTTCTTACAAGTAGTGCATAAATAGAAATAGTTTAATTCCAAATTTAAATTATATCAATATGTGAAGGAATAGGAGGTAAAAAATATAATTTATCTTAAATGTACTCCGGTGTTGAAGTGAATACACACACGGAGAAGTAGAAATATTTTTCAGTGACGTATATTGAGTGTGGTCAAGGTGTCAGAAAGGCACTGATCGGGGGTGTGTGTGTATTAGGGGCATTGTATAAGGGGTAAGATGGTGTAAGAAGGTCATATATAGTGTCAATGCCTCCTTCCCCTATATTGCATAAGGGTGAGTGTGACCAAAAGGCATATTTGCGCTTTCGTCAAAGGGGCACTAAAAATACTAGTGGATTAGGGTAGAGGGGAGTATTTTAAAAGGGATGGCGAAAGAAAAAAGCGCTTTCGCCAAAGGATCGCTAAGATATCAGTGGATTAGAAGGGTGTGTCCAAAAGGCATATTTGCGCTTTCGTCAAAGGGGCACTAAAAATACTAGTGGATTAGGGTAGAGGGGAGTATTTTAAAAGGGATGGCGAAAGAAAAAAGCGCTTTCGCCAAAGGATCGCTAAGATATCGGTGGATTAGATTGACATGGGGCCGTAAGTAGTAGCGCTTTCAGCAAAGTATCAAGTGCACACACTGTAAATAGGTGTAAAAATATTTACATCTTACCCTAGAACTTGCTTTGTTCAATAATTATACAGGATGGGATGCCAATCCAATAAAATATACACATGTAATTTTTTTGATTTACTATTTTACTTCTTAAAACAGTTGCATATTTTATTTCTATTGTTTAGAATACTATGTTCATATTTTATTTCAACTTTCAATTTTGTAAATGTAACGTTTAAAAAATTAAGAGGGGGGGGGCATTAAACAGACGCACTGTATATATATAAACTGAGCTATTTTCGAGGAATTATCGACAGTTTTGTATAGCAAGAAAACTCAGATTTAAGCCAACAAACTATACACTTTTTGTTAAAATCTCATTAATGGTTACATTTTTATCATTAATAAAAAGAATAATTACAAGTAATATATTTAGCAGTTATTACTCGATAAAAGATTCACGTCATGTAAAATAAATTTTGAAGTACGGTCCTGTCTATCACAAGGCAAACGTTCGACAATGCGCAAGCCCGCAGAGGACCGTCTTTGTTTACGGATTCAGCTCGGTAAATTTGCCGCATTCGTAATTGACATTATTTCTCTACTATATATTTTCTCTATGCGTCAAACACACTTGGATCAATCCTACTGCGTGAGTTATCACTCATCAATTATGGTAAATTACGTAAGTAACTATCTTATATTGTTTTGTCTCATAGGAGCTTGCATTTAACTTAAAGAAAAAAAAGGACTTGTTATGTTATCCTAACTATTTTTCCAAGATTAAATGTATTGGCCTTAAACAATAATTTGTTTTGCTTACCCAGTAATTTTTAATACCGGACTTGACATATTTGTTTTCTTTTCCTGGTTTTGTTTCAACGCTAAAGGGTAAACGGACCACCATTTAGAGCCTTACCTTAGAAAGTAAAACTATGGTGGCGCCTCTCTAATTTTGACTAACATTACCGATTTTGACTTTAAAAGCTAAACGCTCATCTGTCACTAAAAGAACCTACCCTTGAGATAGAGCTAGCGTATGGAGGTGTTCTACAAGCAGCTTGATTTGGTCGATTAGGTAGGAGTTGTAAGTAGATAACCTTCTCAGGGCGTACCTGGGTCACAATTGTTATCTGTAGGATAACAGGTTTTGGGCGATTTATTTTAACCACATTTGGCAACAGTGGCTTTGCAATATATTCTCTTTTAAGGTTTAGAGCATAATACTGGCACCCAGTGGTATTTTTGGAGATTTTAAAAGTACAACACTGGCAACCAACGTTACGATTTAAAAACCCATCACGCTTACCGGAAGCAAAAGCCCAACTTATATCTCTGGCACCCAACATCTTAAAAGATAATAAGAGATTGCAAATGTCGAGTCATATCAAAACTCAATATACACCCGAGGCCGTTCTTAAATTTATTCTTCTTATTTTTTGACGGATTCAATCTGAGAACGTAGCACGAAACAGCGACACGTATCTTTGACAATATCTGACCTCATTTACCATTGCTCAAATGGCTGCTTTTTAAATTGTAATAAATTATACTGAAAAATAAAAAAAAATAGTTCAATTATCCTAATATTCTTCAAAATAATATTTTTGGATTTATAATGACTTGCTTGAACAACATAATATTCCCGATTACACTGAACATCTACAACATAATACAGTCCAATGTGTAGCATTCTGTGAAATTCCACACATTTATTGAGAATCTTCCCCAAATAGGATATGAATCATAGTCATAGAATTCTGTTTATGAGTGTGATATCATCTTAAAATAGATTTAATATGACGGAAACTAATCGTCGAAATGAATACTTCTGTAAACAGATATCACGTCAAAACTGACTTAAATGTCGCTAACTGTGTAGCAATATAGCTCACGTTTGATTAACTCTGACAAATTGATAGCTCCAATTAAGACGAACAAGTTGTAAACATATAAAGGATACGATAACGGAATTTTATGTACAGGGTCTCTCATTATATTTAGACCAGATTATATTTAAACCAGATGTAAATAAGATTGCAAACAAAGTTTTATTTAAAATGCATACTTTATTAGAAAAAACACTGGTCTTTTTCATAATTTCACTGATATTTTACATTAATATGTAATATGTATCGGTCTGTATTTGAGCCCCAATTCAGTCCATTTAATTCTTATATGTTCGTTCCATCTTAGTTTCGCATCTAAGGTCACTTCCAGATATTTGGCAGTGTTCTCACAGGGAACTATGATACCTATGAACTATGTTGACTGATTCTCCTGTTAGAGAACTTGAAATTTTGATATTTTGTTCATTAAGTTTAATCTTTCAATATGTGGTCCAATTGTAAATCTGGTCGCTAGCTTGTTGGAATTGGCTGGTTACTGCATCTAGGTCTCTTCCTACTGATAATAAAGCAGTGTCATCTGCGAAGTAGTCGCATTTCTGTTTGTGGGAGATCACAAGTATACAGTAAATAAAGGACGGTATCCAAGACGCATCCTTGAGGCACATCTGCTTTAACTTCTTTCAGGTTAGAGTAGGTATTCATTCTCATGTTTAATTCTGAACACTCTACCTGTAATGTAGGAGGCAACTCTATTGTTTCGGTAACATTCTGTTTAATTTGTTAATTATCACTTTGTGACAAACATTATCAAAAGCTTGAGCTACGTCAGGGAAGATAGTTGAGCAGATTAGCTTTTCTTCTAGTGCCTTTTCTATTATGTCTGTTATTCGATGGACTTGGTCTATCGTGGAGTGTTTGTATCTAAAGCCAAACTGATGATTTGAGATTAGACTACTCTTCTCTATTGTAATCTTAAGTCGTTTTAAGAAAAGCTTTTTGAATACTAAATCTTGGTAGTAGTGATATGGGCCTGTAAGATTTTGCTTCATTGAGTGGTTTGCCTGGTTTTGGTAGCATAATGACTTCAGCCACTTTCCAGAGGCTAGAGACGTGTTCAATCTAAATGCTGCATTACTTAAGTAACTCAGCATCACTATACCCTTCTTTGGTAGTTTTCTAAAAATTCTTCCTGTTATGAGGTCAAACTCATGGGATTTTTTTGGGTTTAAATTACTTTTGATTTCGTTCGCTACTTCTTTAGGAGTGACTGTTTCATTCTCTTGGATATGTTAAATTCATTATTAAAAACATAATTAACAGGCTTAAAATAAAAGCGATACACAATAATATTTTACCATTTTTAGTATATGAAAGTAAATGATTGTTATTCGTCAAAACCCTTTGTTCTATTTTTAATAGCTGAATTAATTGCCAAAATATTTTTTAAATAACAGAATACAATACAATTGTGTGCGGCTGTAATAAAGTCGTTATTTTTTATTGTCAAAAAAAAGTTTTTACATGAACTTATTTATTAAAAAAAACTTTCATGAATTCGTGTTATCAGTTCGTTACGTGTATTAATAAATGGATTTATTGGAAACAGTTTTATTTAATGGGACTTCCATCTTTAGATGTCATAGTAACAAAAACAAAAGAAGGATCTCTGCGACAAACTGTATAGAGAAAACCAGCACACATAAATAGATACCTCCGCGCTGAGTCCCATCATCACCCGACTCAAATACAACAAGAAGTAGCCAACACATTGATTACAAGATCCATCCGGCTGACAGACACCCAAGGGCAAGAACGAACTAGACAACACGAAAACGGCTCTGAAACAAAACGGCTACAAAAAGCATACAATAAAAAAAGCCTTGGGCCATGAACAAAATCGCCAAAAAGAGAAACCAGAAGAATCCGCCAAAGACATGCCCATATCTATACTACCATATATCAAGGCAACAACAGACAGAATTGGAAGAATCCTACGCAAGCACAACATCTCGGCAGCCTACACACCACATCAGACAATAGGAGCTTCTCTAAGAAATCCAAAAGACAAAAAAAACTGGAATACCAGGGTGTCTACAACATCTCATGTGGGCCCTGCAGCAAAACATACGTAGGACAGACCAACAGGCGAATATCAACCAGATTAGAAGAACACAAGCTCTGCATCAAACACAAACAAACATTGTCAGCGCTTTTCTATCACCAGCTTTAAACAGGACACAAAATCAACTTCGGCAGCTGCAAACAAATAGCCAACATAGATCATTACTTTTGCCTATTTGAATTTTCACCTCTATGAAAATTTTGCCTATTGGAATGTCCACCTCTAAAAAACTTTCTACATTCTTTCTTGTAATGTCCCTTTTTACCACAAAAATAACAAAACACTTGCCTGCCACCTGTATGAAAAACTGCTGGTTTTACTTCATTACATTTATTATTTCCATGTAATACTATTCTTCTTTCTACTTCAGCTCTTAATCTTAACTTTACCACTTCAATTGTTAATTGATTCGCAGGCATGTTTTCCAAAATGGTAATAGCCTCGAACGACTTGGGCACTGCCAATATCAAATTACAAATTAAATCTTCTTCTTTGATATCTGCTCCTGTTACTTTTAATTGCCTTATAGCTTCATCAAATTGGGCCAAAAATACTTCTAAATCTTCTGATTCACCTAACTTCATAGTCATTAATTTCTTTCTTAAAATCATTTGTCCAGGAATACCTTTTTTCTCATATCTTTCTTCTGATATTTTCCACATACTGTACGCTGTATCCTTATCTCTCACTATATGAATCTGTGAGTCGTTTAAACATTGTACAATTAACGATTTGCACCTACTGTCTTTCCTTTGAGCCTCATTTAATTTGGTTCTATTTGGATAATTACTTTCTTCCAATTCTTTTTCAATAAAATCCACTACTTCGCGTTCTTCTAACAATGTCATCATTCGAAATTTCCATGTATGATAATAATTATTTGCATTTAACAATTCCACATTTAAACTATTTTTATTTGTAACTGCCATCGTAACTTTTCTTGTGTACTATTAGGTTTAATTTACTTTACCAATAACTCTTCAAAAGATCCCTTGTTACTGGTTTCTGGTTCTTGGGCCCATAACCTGTTAAATATTATCAACTAGCACAACTTCTAGCCTGTTATATTTCTTACTACCGTTCTTAGTGGAAGACTGCAGAATGTAAACAAGGGGATAAACTTCTATTTATAACGTTACAAATAGTTTTATAATTACTATACAATAATTTTACAACTGATTCTTCGTCCCATAAGAGAAAAAACTAAAAAATGACTTACTTCTTGTTCAGTGCCTTTTCTTATTTGAATTGTAATACTACTATTTAAAAAAATAATTACACTCTAGTGTAATTATTGGCTTTTAAAAATTGGAAAAAGTTGGTCTGGATACATTTAAAACAGTTTTATTATTTTGTCTTTTTGCGGTTGACTGTAAATACCTAACAAATGGGACATAATAGAAAACCAAACACTATGCATTCTTAATAAGCGAGCAGGTTCATAAAATACAGACAATAATTTGAAGAGGGTACCTACTAAATTTTTCTTTCAATGCGTAACGCAGTGTAACCGAAGCGAGGTCTCGCAAATCATGTTAGACAATATTTATTTATGTCCTAACCGTTATGTGTTTACATTCTGTAGTCTTCCACTAAGAAGGGTAGTAAGAAATACAACAGGCTAGAAGTTGTGCTAGTTGATAATATTTTGATAATATTTAACAGAATCCTCTCTCTTTGGACACCAACAGTAATCGCCTAATACAGCTGCATTCTAACGACCTTAAAACCGCTCCTCAATCAAGCCTCTTCACATCCTGGTGGAACCGCTCGCCCTGTTCATCGGTCACGGTTACAAGGTTGGAGGGGAAAAAATCAAACGCGAATCAAGAAAATTCATCCTTAGCGACATTCTGCATCCCATCTCTTTGTAAGCATGTAACAAATTGTTGACTAAACTTTCCGCATTTTCGGCTCTGTGCTTCCCTAAAAAGATATTTATAACAGCTTTCAGTGAAATCCAGGCTTCTAGCTCTGTGTTATTTAGCTTTCGGTCGAAATTTTGGTCTTTCATTAACTGACGTATTTGCGGTCCGATAAATATCCCATCTTTTTATTTTGCTTCACTTAATTTTGTGAAAATCGACTTCAGATACAAAAAACCTTCACCGTCCTTATAGATTGTCTCCACAAAATTCTTCCTTAAACCGAGCTTAATATGCAGTTAAGGTAGAATGACATTTTGTGGATAAATTAAAGGTACGTTCTTCACATTCGCTTTGATGCACACAAATTCTGTCCTTTTTCCTCAAGGATTGATCAAGTAGTGTTTGTCAGTAGCTCTACTATTCCACATATAGAGAAAACAGTAGTAATTAGTGAATCCACCCTGCAATCCAAGTAACATGACTACTACTTTCAGGTCAGCACGCACTTTCCACTGAATATCTTTGTATTTTATAACATTGCGTATGGATTGCATGGTTTCACAAGTTTCTTTTAACACAACAGAATAAGCAAGCGGTATTGACGGATATTAAATGCCGTTATGGAGTAAAACTGCCCTCAATCTTGTTTTGGAATCATCAATAAAGATGCGTCGATCCATTGATTCGTAAGGAATTTTCAACTCCATCAAACTTGCTATATGGTTACAGAAACTTAAGTTTTCAGACCCTGAGTGAAATGGAGCCATTTCTCTGTTCCGTTTTCGTTGTACCGATATTTTTGTACCAGGTGCCAACAATTTCCACTCTTACAATCTAGAACTAGGTAATTCACTGGTCTTACAGATAAATTCATGGCTCGAATTAAATTGTTCAATTTTTTTTATCAATTAAATTCGGATAGTGCTCTGAAGAAGGTATAAAATCTGGATCTTTGTAATCTTTAATAGTTTCATTATCGTTATCTTCGTCACTTAGCATTAGCTGTGCAGTTTGACCTTTGCTTGGAGGCAAAAGAGGAGGCATATCGTCCCTATGAGCTATTGATTTTGACACAGAGTTTACAGTAGGATACTCTATGTTGTGCTTGATTTTCTTCGAAACTCCTCGTATATCTGTGATGCAAAAATAACAATCATTGTAGTGATTGTGAGGTTCACGGCCAAAGAGTCGGTACTGCAAACAGCATGGAGGTTTTATTTCCATTCAACCAAGACAGAAGAGTAGCATAACATGATGTGCAAAACAGCTGTGGAAATCAAGGCTTATCCTGATGCACGGGCCGACCAAAATAAAGAAAATATGCTTTTCTTACTTTTTCAGATACATGTTTTAGTTGCGACAGACAAAACTTGTCTGGCGAATTTTGACACTGTCGTGGGTTCCTTTTTGCACATTTATCTTGAAAATTGATGCATTTACACGTTTTACAATTTCATTACGAAGGAATTGTTACGGGGTGCGCTATTGCTCACTGACAACTCTCCGACTTCCGTGACGATCTCCCTTATAATATACCATCGCCAGGTCTTTTCGATTCTTCCAGATTTATTCCAGAAGCTTCTTGACGTTTCTACATATTTTACACAATTCCGTTCCACTTTTAGAGAGTCTTGCAAAGTCGTCGCATGATCTCGGTACCATAGGCATCTCATGAGGGGGTACAATAGGTGATTTCTTTTCATGACCATTAGTGGAGGTGGTCCAGATCTCGGTTATTTAAAGGAATATTGATTGTTGAACTTCGTATTTGGGGGTCATCCCTGGTAACCCCCCCCAGTACGATGTTGCCAAATCTCCTCAAAATTTCTTAACCTTCCCTAGATAGGTGGTCAGATAACGTCAACTAAGACACTTTTAAAACTGTGTGTCAACTGAAGGTAGATTGCAAATTTTATCGACGTGTACCTCACAAACGTGACGTGATAGATACATTTGGTGTTCATCTTCTACCTTCTAATAGTGTTAGCAAACTGTTAAAGCTGCCAGTTCTTTGGGTACAAAAAAACGTGTCATGCAGTGTTATTGTTAAATATTCCACTCGTTACACAAAATAAGGCATTTCCTATAACTAATACCTATTTTGGGGAA
Organism: Philopedon plagiatum; assembly: GCA_963971165.1. NCBI lineage: Eukaryota > Metazoa > Arthropoda > Insecta > Coleoptera > Curculionidae > Philopedon > Philopedon plagiatum. Next base: position 16,773,570 of record OZ020196.1, on the reverse strand, counting down.
ATTGATAAAAGCTCTAAAAATCACTATCCTTCTTAAATATTTCAGCACACCTTTTAAGGAATATTCCCTTTTAATGCGAGCGATATTTCAAAAACCTTCTTGGAAGGTTTGACACGCAAAAACAGTCAAATACCGTGATTTGTTTGTGTTAGCTCGGCTGGTGAGATGGGAGACACTTTTTATAGATTTTTCGTGATGTATTACAGTTTACTTTGTGTAAACGGAAGGGCGAATCTTTAACTTTGCTTGGGTTTGTTCAGTCGGATAAAAAGTATACTGTTTGTACAAAATATTAATTAAAGGGTGATAATATCTATAAATAGTGATACATTACACCAGTAAGAAACATTACATTTGATTAGAAAGACTGTTCAACAATGATCGCATGGACAGTCGAAGAATTTGTTGGCTAATAAGTCTATTCTATTTTCTTCTTTGTCGACATATTTGTTTAACAAATGTTAACTGTTATGTGCTAATAAGCTCCAAATATATTTTTTTTTTATTTATCTTACGCTACACTTTATTAGTGGTAAATCATAACCTCAACAATTATGTGCAATCTTTCGTTAGTATTTATTTAACCATAAAAATAAATGAATGTTGACGATACTAATATTTAATAACATATATGCAGAATTTTTATTCAACTATGCACTAATTTCTTTTTATTTCGGCTGTTCTTGGCATATGAAAAAGAGGTTGTTCGGGACACTTGCGGTGGAATTATTGCATATTGGCACAATACAATACTTATATAGTAGTTTTTAAGAAAGTTAATGTTTTAGTAAAAAGAATTACACATAGATAACAACGGGGTTGAGTTGGTACGGCGCCAGCTTTGCAGCCGGGAGGTCGTGGGTTCGAATCCCGCTTCGACCATGGATATTTTGTGATTAATAAATTGTTGGAAGGCGGTAGAGGAATTCTTCCTCGACCGAGGTGTTACCATCCCACACATTCTCTTAAAGGGCTTATGAAATCCCTACGGATGTTTCCAGTTCTGGATGTGTGAGTCGGATTTCCCCAGAGTATACTCACGGTACATAGTACTTAGACTTCGTTCTTCGTAGGTTGTCAGAGGATAAAAAAAACATATAATCAAAAAATGAACTCAAATATTTTCAAATATTTTCTATTTACATCACAGGCGACCGATTCGAATTAGGTGTGATGAGTATAGGCAATTGAATACACACTTGAGACCGTGCTTCCTATTTTTTGCCAGGCATATGACCAATAATTGTTGTAAACATAGATCACACAGCTGTTAAGAATTCCGAGCAAGAAGTTAAAAAGGATTGGCTTTAAGAACTTAGCACGAAATAGCGACGCGTGCTTTAGACAATATCTTATGTCATTTGTACGCATATAATAATATATAACCGAAAAGTAAAAAAAAAATAATTTAGTTAAATCATTCTAGTATTTTTTTTTCAAAATAACAGTTTTGGGTTGGTAATGGCTTGTTTGAACAATTTATGAAATAAAAAATACATGCATATTCCCGATTGTAAAATCTTGATACCCTCTACTTATAAAACTCATAGGTTAATTTTTTGTGTTGCATGAAACTGCACTAACCTGCACCCAACCATGCAACATAAGACAACAAGTCTAATAAAACCCTATTTCTTTCAGTATAAGGAAAAGACCTTTAGAAAACATGGAGAAACGAAAAATAAGATTAAAAAAAGAAAAAAACAGTCATATTCTGTAAAATTGTGAACTTAAATAAGAAAGAAACGATCTTTCATATTTCATAGAATTGTAAAGGCTATATTTTTATAAACTTACGCGGTTCTTAAGTCAATAGAAGCCCACTTCATTTCTCGCTATAAGGACGAGAAGGTTTTTTGCAAAATATGAACAGATCGTCTACGCAGAACAATATTAAAAGTGAGAAATGGTCTTTTATATTTTGTAAAATTGTGGATATTTGTTAAAAAAGAAATAAGAAATCCTGCATACTCTGTGAAATTGTGGACACACTCATATTTATAAACAGAACGCCCTCCATATTTCTTCAATCGAATGAAATTGTTGCAAAACATAAAGAAACTGTCCACAAAGAACGAGAAATAGCCTTTCATATTTCGTACAATTGTGGAGTTTTGTGAACGGGAGAAAGCGGTCATTCATATTCTGCAAAATTGTGAACTTTTTACACATTCGTACTTATAATCCTTGGAGGCGGTTAAGTTAATGGTATTTCTCTTTTTTCCAGGATAAGACCAAGATGACTGCAATACCTGAAGAGACAGTCTAAGAAGACTTTATCTCTAATGGTTCAAAGTGAAATCTGATGCATCCAATATCCGACGATATGATGATGCTTCTATTGCCTAGGATTATTAAAGTATTAAAATAAAAATTTTCCTTACGATATTCTGACCAACAGAAGCATCGCCGAGTTATCGTATTATCGAACATTGTGCAGGAAAATTCACTTTTACTTATACAAATTAGTGTGTACAAGCAGTAGTTACGTCAGCTTTCTTGTATGAGGTGGGGCAAGTTGGAATTGAGCTGGGGCCAGAGTTCTGGAGAGAAGCCATGACAAGTATAAAACTTAACAGCCAGATTCTCCAACGCTAGTCCGGTCTAATTTGATAACCAAAAGTTTTAAACTGACAAGTGTAAGAATAAGACATTTAAGTTTGATACTATGAATTTATTTCTGAGCTTTTTCTCAAATTTATAAAGAAGAGGGCAATTTTAGTACGTACTTTCGACAATAATAGAACTAATTTGATTACAGCAACTCCTTCCAAGATGAAAATCACTTGGAAACCCAGCAAATGGCTGAAATATCATTATTAACAATGACACGACAAAAACCTGTCAAAAGATAACTGGTCAACAATAAGATCTTAATTTAAACCAGTACTAAATCTTAAACCTTCTTAGTGAATCTGAACATAAATGTTTTTATTAATATTTTCTTGTAACAATAAACGTTTATAGAAAAAAAAAATTACTTAGGATTTTAAGCTACTTAATCTTCAAAACTAAACTTTCAAAAAGAAATTTTTAAAACCGAAGCAAACCTAAAAAGCAACTCTTCAACTTTAATAATATCAAAAATTATCTGAAAGTAAAAATACAGGAAGCTTTTAAAATAATCTAAAAGAAACTATTTATGGGTAGAAATAAAGGATTTAACAAAATTATTAAATTAGGAAGTGTCGATATTTTTTTAATACACCTATAGTCGTGGTCTTAAAAATTCAGAAATCAACAGGAAAAGATTTTTTGAACATCTTTAAAACAACTGAGTTGTGGCGCATAAAAATTCAAAATTGAGGTCACTCGCGACAATTCGTAAGTGACGTCACTCGGCACAATCTGAGCTGCAATCGTGTGCGCCATATGCATGAAGGTGTAAATAAGGAATTTCACTTATTAATTATTATTATTTTAATTATTTGAGACTAAATTGAATTGCAAGCTTTTTACATAGTGACCGCATAAAGTCCCGCATAAATTCGAAATTACTTCAAGGACAAAAAAAAATCAAAAGAAAAATGCTGGGACCCGTCAATTTTTATTTTTAATTGCACATTCTTTGACATAATAAAATAGTTAACAGGATATCTCAGAGATATGGCATCATTGATATTTTTTTTAAATGGAACATCACATCTTTACTAGGTTTTTAAATTCTATAAGAAATGCTAAGCATATTTTATGTAACACATCCTATACCGATTTTAAGCTATTTTCGAGATATTGACGCTTAATATTGTCTGCATTAAAAGTGATATTTTTAATTCATATTCTATTTTGTATCACAACGGGTCAAATAAATCAGGTATTTTATTGTTGCCAATTAAGTCAAAGTAAGTATTAAAGTAATTAAAACGACAGTTTGCATAAGATTAAGTGTAATTTTTAAACTGATTATAATAAATCTAGTTTGTAAAAAGAGCTTCGTGACTATTCCTAAATATGGTTAAATCGACTGAAATTCAAAGAATTGAAATTTGAACGATGCTAGGATATGGAGACCCAATGCCGACACAAGTGGAGATTTGCCAGCCTTTTAATTATAAATACCCAGATCAACAGATATTTCAATCCACAGTTAGCAGAATAGAACAAAAATTTACTTAGACTTTGGACATATATTCTCTTTAAGTAGAATAAATTCCTCATAAATCCCGATAACCACGTTGCAGCAAGTTCTGTCAGAAACATTTAAGAACTAATAAATATCATCCCTACAAAATAAAGCTATACATGAATTAAATGAAGGTGATCCGGATCGAAGAATAAAATTTTGCGAAACTATAATGAATATTTGTCATAACGACGAAGGTTTCATCCGCAAAATAATATTTTTCTATGAATCTACTTTTTGTCTTAGTGGGGTAGTCAACAGACAAAACTGAAGATACTGGTCAACAAAATCCTCATTGGATGACTGAAGCTCACACACAATACCGACAATAAGTTAACGTTTGGACCGGTATCGTGGGAGATGCCCCTTTTTTTAAGAAAAACTTGGCTGGCCAACACTACTTGGATTTTCTTAAAAACGAACTTGTTCCTGCTTTGGCATTTTTATTTCCAAATGCAGAAGATACCGACTTACTCGCTGCTGATATTTGGTATCAACAAGATTGTGCGCCACCCCATTTTTTTTATCGATGTTCGAAATTAACTGGACACTGTTTTCCGTGAGTGATGGAAAGGTAGAAAGGAAAAAATAGAGTGGCCAGCCAGATCTCCGGATCTTACCTCCATGAACTATTTTTTATGAGATTACTTAAAAAATAAAGTCTATTTTAATAAACCAGACAATATCGAAGAACTAAAAAATATAATTCAATATGAAATTAGGCAAATAACGCCAGAAGTGGTCCGTAATGTTTTAGAGGAGATTGTCTACCGACTTGGATACTGCCAAGAAACAGGCAGTTCGAACATTCAATTAGGTAAAATTTTAAATTAAATAAAAATTGTTCACTTCGAATACAGTCAATATTATTTTTATTTTAGACATTAATATCTCGGAAGCAGCTGAAAATGGGTAATGCATGTGTTACATAAAATATGCTCAGAATTTCTTATAGAATTTAAAAACCTAGTAAAAAATGTAGCGTTCCATTTAAACAAACTATCAATGCCGCCATAACTCCTTTATGAGATATCCTGTATATTATTTTGTTATGTCAAAAATTGAATAAACAAAAATTGACGGGTCTCTTTTTTTTCGAATTTTTTTCGTTCAATTAATATCGAATTTATGCGCGGGACTTTATGCGGTCACTGTATATCTGGCATACAGTAAATACATCTTACCAACTGTTGTGTTTTGATTAGACGACTTCGCCAAATTATGCTAAATGTTACAAACTTTGAACACAAGTGACCGTATAATGTATTTCCAAATACCATTAAAATACCTTTGTTACATGTTTGAAAATATACAAAATTAGAAATTTTTAGAGGTCAACGAAGTTGTAAATTATAATTATTATATTATTACATATTATGTTGATTTGGGTTTGATCTTATTAAATTTAAATTAAATCACTGTTTGATAAAACCTTGTAGAAATTACAAGAGCCATGACAGTCAAATATTTCAGTCGTGAAATTATTAAACATTGTATTTACATTTGCGAAGAGGGTCACGCGATATCAGTTGACCCTTAAATCACATGCCCTTTTGAAATGTCAAATATTAATTAATAATTTCAAGGTTAAAATATAAAACCTTCAACTTTATTTTCCGGTATACAGAATGTTTCAAAAAACGTGTGCCATCGCTTAAAGGGAGATTCTCTCAAATAAACTAAGGACAAAAGTTCATATGAACACGAGTCGGCAAATGGTTTGTTTCAAAGATACAGGGTGTTAAATTTTTTATATTTTTCAGTTTAGTATTTTCGAAATGACTTCAGCAATTTTCATGGAATTTACATTGTGTAAAGTACTTAACAATATTGAAAGTACAGTTCTAATAAACTATGGAGTTTCTGTTATTAACATTCTGACTGTGATAAGCAACATTAGCGAGATTTGTGAGAATTGTGGTTTCTGTTTCATTGTTCTCCCTCACGTGATTCACTATTTTCGAATGATGTGAAGAACAAGACCATTTATTATTTTTTCTTTTTTTTTTTGGATTTATACCTCGATCTAGAGTTTTGGTTTCAGACATGTAAATTCTATCTCAGGGTGATTTTTCTTGTACAACATTTGCCTAGAACCTTTTTGAAACTGCAATATTTTAAGTAAATTAAGTTTCGGGATACTTTCATCGTTCTTTTCTGTTTTTATCTTATGCCGTCTTTAAAGTTATAACAATGTTCGTGTTTCATTATAGCGTTTTATTTTTTCTGGAAGTTTTAAATATTAGCTCATTTAGTTCGTTTATGTCATTGCTTTTCTTTTTTCACGATTTGCCAATTTTTCCATGGACACTGTCGGCCCTCATAAAACAGTGTCCAGGTTCAAAATGTTTAAATGTGATACTTTTAGGACCCCAATTAGAATTCCCGACTACTCCAAATGATGTAAATAGTTTCCAATTTTTATTTCGGGCACTGCAATTGTCGCACCAAAATTCGTATAGCTTTTCGGTAAAAACTAGTAATTTGCTCACAAAGAGTGAATATTCTAATAATAACTTTGGATGCAGCAACACTTTTGTATATTAGCACAATAAACTCTAAAAGAGTTAGGATAGTCTTTGTTCCTATCGTAGTCATAAGCTTTTCTGGCATTAATATATGCTTCATGGTGACTTTTAAATGAAACACATTGCTCGCAAGCTTCTGGAACCGTACAAACTTTTTTATGCTCTTTATGCTGCCCACAAGTACCACACTCATTTTGGTTTGGTTGATCAAATCCAATGCTGAGTAAAATAAATTTACTTCTGAATCGGTCATAAGATATTTTTTTATGAATTTCATAATAGTTTTTCTATATATCGGAAATAGATATATCTTGGGGTAAATATCTTCTGTTAGGAGCATGCTGCAGTTTATAATGTGATATTTGTGGGTTATAACACTCTATGGTTTCTAACAGGAATCGGATGTTTTTTGTTAGGTTTATCTTTAACTAGTTGCAACCCTTTTCCTTTCGGACATGTTTGTACCACTTTTTTACTTAAATTTTGGAAAGGAAGACGCGAAGACCCTCACTAATACTACACCTCTGACTAAACACGACTGAATAATTCAAACTGCGCTTTGAGAGAATCTAGCAAATGTTTGTTATTTTTCCCGCCAAAAGTCTGCTAGCTCTGCAGCTAATGCCATGGTGCGGCTTTAAATAGGAAAAACGTAGCAAATAGTCTTAGAAATGAAACGGTCAGTTAAAAAGGCCCAGTAATAAAGTGGAAATACCCAGTGGCGGCTGGTGAAATTTTAAACTTTTATATCTTTGTTGCTACTTACAGGACCCATGCCAAATTCAGGGGTTTTGATAGTGAGCTCACTAGAAATGTTTTGGTAAAGAAAAAAAAATTGTAATTTGCGAAAAAAAGTTGAATTTTGCGCTAGCACACCTTGGGAAAAAATGAATACGTTTACGTATACGTTTACGTATTTTATTTATTATTTTTTCTGAAGAAATTTTACATTATTTTGTCGAAAACTTTTGTTTAAGAGAAGAAAATGTGTTAGTAGAAAGTTGTAGTCATTTGAATTTTTTTAAACCTAAAATATAGTTTAAAAAAATTTCAAATGACTATAAGTTTCTACCAACACATTTTTTTCTCTTGAAATTTAAAAAATTTCGACATAATGATGTAAAATTTGTCTAGAAAAAATAATAAATAAAATACCTGTGTGTTCATTATTTCCCAGGGTGTGCCAGGGCAAAATTAACCTTTTTTTCGCAAATTTCAAAATATTTTTTTTTCTTTACCAAAACAAACTAGATTCCTATTAGGCTCACTATGAAAATGCCTCAACTTGGCATGGGTCCCATAAGTAGCAACAAAGATATACAACTTTAAAATGAAATACCTAGTACAGCACTTTGCTAGCTTTCTGTTACAAAAAATTGTATTTTTCTTTTGGGTATAAAAACAGTAAAGTAGGATGTCAGGAACTTCATTCTTAGAGGATAGAACTAGTAACGAACTTTGTAATGTTTTTCTTAAACAAAACTTGAAAAGTGAACAAAAAATATCCTAACAAAAAAAATTGCTAGATTTATCCGTCGTAATACCTACCGGGTTGCTAGGTTTTTCCAACAAAAAATATTTAATTTTGCATTTTACTAGGTTTTTCCATCTAGAGTAAATTCCTTAAATGTTTGATCTTTTTAAAAATGTTTATACCAGTCGAAAGAGGGCGTCAAGGACTTTTATAAAATCGATGCTAAGCAAAAACCTAGTAAGTCACTCTACTAGGTTTTTCCTTTTCACGGGAGCAGTCAACAAAAAAAAATATCTGTATTATCTGTTATTTGACTTATCCAAATAATAACACAAACTCCTTTCCATAGTAACGAAAGCAAGGCAGACTTTTCCACAAGTTTTGCAGTATTATTCGCATACAGGGATCAGAAAGAAGAAACAACACGTTTTTCGATCTTGGCCGGTAAAATGTTAATTTTTGTCGGAGAAATTCTCTAAAAACTGTATATTTTCTGGTCAGTCGCAAAAAAACTTTAATAAAATATTTTGATTGGTAAAAAATGCGCGTGGAATAGTCAAATAAAATCTTCCTAATTTTGAAGGTAACTGTTATTCTTAAAATGGACGAACATGATAAAATAAAGTTAATTTTAATAAAAGTAATTATGTACATTTCTGGTTAAAAAAGCTCTTACTAGGGCGTAGGGCATGACGTCAGCCAGTTATATTTTGTTTGCTTTTGTCTTTCCAAATCCGGATGCTGTAAGTACTGAAGTATACTATACAAGGCGTCCGAAAGTCTTAGTCTTTGATATTAGTAAAGATAGAGACACCAAATTGTAGGTGTATTTTATTAGTTAATAACTCTACTTTTTTATGTAATTTAACTTTTTAAACCCCCTTGAGGGGTGACGCTAGGGACTTGAGGTCAAAAATTTTAAATGAAACCTTATGCCGTGTGGTACCTCATTTTAAAGATCTTCAAAAAGGAAACATTTTACCGCGAACCCGAGGTCCGGATCTTAATTCGTTTTTAAATTACCCAAGCAAGCCTATAAAAATTAAAAATCGTGAAAAATAAAATAAAAATATAAGTACCTTAATATCTCTGATTACTTTAAAAGTTGTTCAAAACGACCACCAAGAAGTAACACCTGCCATTCTCGAAGATGAGAGAAGTGAGTCCCAAAATCGACTTTCTTACTGCAAAGAAGTTCATGGTGATCATTTTAAACAACTTTTAAAGTAATAAGAGAAATGAAGGTACTTACTTAAATTTTTAATTTTTTTCACGATTTTTAATTTTTAAAGACTTGCCATTTAAAAACAAATTAAGACAGGGATATCTGGTTTGCGATAAAATGTTTCTTTTTTGAAGACCTTTAAAATGAGGTACCACACGAAATAGGGTTGCATTTCGAATTTTTGACTTCAACTCCCTAGCGTCATCCCTCAAGGGGTTTGAAAAAGGTAAATTACATAAAAAAGATACCAAAGATATTTGCCCATACTCAGGCTGTTCGGACACCCTGTATAGAAGTGTACTACTGATTATTGTTATCTTTAAATATGATTTAAAATCTGTTGTAGTGATGGCCCGCGCCACCCCTGACTCACCTGGCGTAGCCACTGTGTACAAGTCAGTTTATTTAAATTGCGTGAACCTGTAAATCCATCATTAAATAATTTGACACAAAATCGACAAAATAAAGCTGCTTAATCCAGCCCAAATGTCAGCTAACTCGTCATAAAAATGCGGAACCCCTAATTTAGAAGTCGGTGTCGTTGTTGAAAAAAACCTTTTAAACAATTAGAGCTGGTGAAAACCGTTTAAAATGTCAATCCGAATATAAATGTTTCGCTTTTTTCGACATAAAATCGCACTTTCGGAAACATTTAAAGGCTGTACGATTCAAATTGATGTATTTATAACCTTAAGCATTTAAAGACAAAATAATTTTATATACAAAAGTTTTTGAACGCGGGCACAAGGACCATATTTTTTTGGGTTTTGCGTAATAAATTACTAATGATATAGAGTGTTATGAAATTCATTGCATATATTTGAATGGGTGACTCTTGGATAGGGATTCAACAAATCTCAAAAAAATCGATATTTCGAATCGATCTTGCGCAATTGTGATCATGGAAATCGATTCACTATTAAGATCGCATTAAGAGATCGATCTTCTAAAAAATTTATCTTTGGAAAAATTTGGGCGTGAGAGAGGAGAGCCGGGAAAGTAGCCAGTGTCCACTCCAAACCAATGGTCTTTAAAACTCTTTGAGAAATTGTACAGTTGTAGTTTAAGAAAAAAGAAAAATATTTAAATTATAGATTTTTTGTTTATTTTTAAGTTATAGAAGGGTATGGAGAGAGAAATATTTAATTTAAAATTATGAAACACATACTAATTTATTGAAAATTGGTAATAATAGTAAACATTTGAAAGATTTTTTTTTCCGATTTGATTTTTTTCTAGAATATGTTAGATAGCACAATTTAACGATTTCCTTATTTCTTTCCTAATTCTTACTAGGATTGTTTTGATCGTGGCGCAGGGACCGTATCGTTTGTAAAGAATAAAATATAAATAATAATTTCCAATTATTAATTAAATTTTTCAGTTCACAGACATGAAAATAGCAAAATTTGAATCGATTCTGCGTAAAATCGCCGATTTCCTTGCAGGATCGAAGGGTAAAAGATCGATTCTTAAAAATCGATTTTCATTTGGAAAAAATCGATCTTTCCAAGATATCGATTTAGATCGTGAATCAATACTCTTGGGGTAGTTTAGAGTCTAGAAACTAATAAACCAGATAATACGCTCGTCCCCTGCTGCCACGTTGGCAAAATTTTATTTTTGAGGGGAATGTTATGATTTAAATTTGTTGTAATAAATAAATAAATTAATTACGCTAATATACTTTATATATAGGTTGGCCAATGAAATGAAACAAGCTCGATTTTTCATATTTATCGTCTCTTAAGAAAAAACCGCTTTGACACGTGTATCTTGTGCGGATATTTTCAACCCTCTAACTTCAACTCCTTAGCAGGAGTGAGCTTCACCCCTAAAATTTTAAATGGAAATAGGGGTCAAGTGATAGCTCATTTTATTGAATTCTGTTTTTAACGCTGCTCAGTTTTTTAATTTGGTTCAGTAGTTTTTACGAAAATGCCTTTTAAACATGGTAACCTTTCAAAATTCAAGCTTTAATTTTTAGCCTAATTTTTGCATGGCATTTTTTGTTTTAGCTAAAAGATAGATTCCTAAAAAGTCTTTAGCAATACCAACTCTATTAAAGGTGTTTTATACAACCTTAATGGAGCAATTTTAATTCTCTGTTAAAAATTTTACTGTATAATTACTTACGTGAAATACGATATTACTCATTACGGAATTTTTACAACACAAACATAATTTCTGTGTGGGTTCCTTTTTAACATTTTTGAGAAAACTAAATCCAAAACCGAATTTAAAACATATAGTTCTGCTTCCAGCGACACTAAAATTTGACCGCATTACATAAAAACAGTAAAAGCACCCAGAACTCATTCATTACTTACGAAATAAAAACATTGCCAACTATGATGGTAGTTAGCAAATCGGCCGATAAGGGCGCAATGTTCTTAATTTCAATCGCCAATAAAAACTAAATGTTATCTCGCTCTTGCTCCCCTGTCCCCCGTCTCTTTTTTCTTGTAGTTTTGCTCGAATCGCTGATCTCTGCTATTAAGGAGATTATGCAAAAATAAATTGCAGACACGTTAACCCGTACCCCGCCACATTTTTCTTGTCGTTTTGCTAGGATCTGGCAGGTACGTGATCAGTCAAATTGTTTACAACAATAAGCCATGTGCCTTTTAAAGATTTCCAGCACAAGGTTAAAAGCTATTAGAGAGATTTAATAGGAGTTTTCACCTCATTTGCAAAAAAAATTATAGGCCTACCAAAGATAAGGACGACTGATTTTTTTAATTTTTAGGTTTTTATAAACCATGTGATGGAAACACTACTTTAAATTTTAGCGTTTATGGGTTAGCGTGTCTGCAATTTCTAGTTGCAAAATCTCACTATTATCTCGACACAAATACCCCCTTTTCCTTATACAACAACAATTCATGCGTTGTTATGAGTTTTCTATACTTTATCACCTATTTCAAATATCCTGTTTAATAAAGAATATTTTATTAAATCTGGACGCATACTTAGTACTTTGTTATAATTAAATACATTTTTAGTTTTCAACTTTTCAATGGTGCTGATAGTAAAAAATACCGTGGATTGTTATAAGTATACCCCGGCGAATCGATAGCTATGAGTCATAAGTCAAGGTTATAGTTCGTTCGATGCCGGAAATAAGTACGTGCGTATACGGTATTTGACAAAAACAATTCATTTCATGGGCGCTGCCCTGATTATATGAAGTACAAAAAACGGCCAAGTGCGAGTTCGACTCGCGCATGGAGGGTTCGCTCACAGAACGCAAAATTCTCAGTATTTATCGCGGTGTAAACCCCCCTCTGCCGTTGCTCGCCTCTCGCCTAAACCCGTAGCGCTCGATTCCTGGCAAAACCAGGCGCGGGTTACACAGGGTAGTTTGTGCACGTGAAAATATCCAAAATATACATTTTTTTAATGGCGTCTCATCTTTGGTATTGTAGTGTGATTAGTGATCGTAATAATGTTTAATTTTTTCCATGCCCTAAGGATCCTGAAAGGTATAACTAAAACAGTGTGTAACTTTTCCATAGTTCAAATTATTTTTATCTGTTAGATTCAAAGGTTAACTTTTTTATTTGCACTAAGTATATTTATGAAACAGATTGTCACCTATGGCTTCTTGACAAAATATAATATTAAATTCATTTCATTTACCTTTTCCATCAGTTACCTGAGTCCGACCCCGATTTTTGCGTCATATTGTCACAACGGGGGTTGTTGCGACTGAGACTAAGTAATAGTCTCTGGGATCGTATGGAGGGAATGAAGTTGCAGGAGGTTATAAAAATGCGATTTATTAATTAACTAACAATAATAATAGTAAAATAAGGTTTGGTTTTAAACAACTAAAATGAGATACTTACTAATTTACTTCTCTTATATTTTCTTTGTAAGGGCGGCCCTTTTCCCGACCAACGGGCACATATCTTATCTCGACATCTTCAGAACGACTCCGTATCACTTTTTCATCCAGTGATCGATGATCGGTGCATTGCTAGGTCAGCATACCTTGACTTACTCCATAAAGTTAAACAAAACCAAGCTGACCTGCAATGTCGTTACCAAGTCCACCGAATAACAAAGTGTCTATTCATCGTTATTGCCAAAATAATCTTTATATAAATAAAGTGTGATTTTAAAAATCATTAATAAAGGGATCCATGATAACATAGGTAACTATGACAATATAATATTTAAATCCAGTCTCTAATGTTAAAAACGTAGTTATAGCGTTACTATTGGAGATATATTCTTAAAAGTGAATGAGTTAGAATGTAGCCACCAAACAACATTCCCTGAAATTTCGTGCGCATGTCTAGAACGCTCGGTTTGCGCGTGTCACGTATTTTGGTCAGGTTGGGTTTCAGCAGATGCCAAAAAAAGTTGCGAAACAAAAGTTAAGAAGGTAAATACGTAGTTATAGCTTTACACTTGGAGATATATTCTCAGAAGTGGATGAGTTCGGATGTAGACACCAAGGTACATCCCCTGAAATTCCGTGCGCATTTCTAGCACGCTCTGTTTGCACGCGGCAGGCATTTTACTTGACTTATTTAACTGCGCAGATAAAATAAAGAAGTCAAAAACAAAAGTTCCCCACAAAAACAAAAATGTGCACGCGCATGCATTGCGAGTTACATATTGTAAACTGCTTAGCTAAGCTCCTTTTGACCACTCCTAGCCTTAGCGATAAGAAATATTATAAATACAAGCAGAGTAGATTTTATTGTCACTTCTGTTGTTATAGTTGCTTGCTAAATTGTTAAACTTCTTCCCAAAATCAAATAAATTTGTTATACAGTTTTTGAAAACAGTGATTTTTAAAAACGCCTGTCCCTTGGCCCGACGTATAACTGGCGCAGTCTTGGTGGATTTTTGAGACGTGTTACAAGGGCATATTGTGATCACGGTTTCTTTCAAGAATTTACTCGAAAAAACCTACGGAGAAGAGTCCAAAAAGTGTGTCAATCAGAAGCAGATAGTACCGATTTCAGGTGGCAACTGAAAGACATCGCTGGACAAAGAAACAAAGCAGCATACTGAACTTCAGGAGTCCTGGTCAACCAGTCGAGGGCATATCGAAGGGTTTTCCTGGTCTACCGACAGACAAGCATCGCTGAAAGTGGACAAAACTGGGGAGGACAAACATCGCCAAACCAGCTAGATTTAAGGACCTGGGGAGGACAAACATCGCCAAACCAGCTAGGTTAAGAACAAGAACAACAACAAGAACAAGAACACAAATGAAGATTTTCGTCATTTTACACTTGTAAGTGAAAAATTGACTTTTTGAATTTTTCATTCGAATTTTTTCATTTCAATTTTTGCAATTTTTGTACGGACAATAATTCCTTTTTTACAGTGTAATTTCATTGTTAATATTTCTAGTCATTTGTCCTTGCAAAGATTTCACTTTATATTTTTAGTATTAAGCATATTTAATTTTAAGAGTGATTATTTTTATTCGCATATATACTGAGTGTTCCTTTTAAACTTTCAAAATTGATTCCGAATTAGATCATATTACCGATATTCTAAATTCATTAGTTATTAGCTCAACTAGCAATACAATGCCTGAAGTTAATTACCAACTTTTAAGATACCAATCTGATAACGTTCCACATTTTGATGGAAACCCAAAATTATTAAATAGATTTATCAGCGCAGTTGAAAATCTGTTAAAAGCATTCCAAGACAGAACTAATGTAAACGCTACACTCTTAAAAATATGTTGGTAGTGATAACTAAAATTTAGTCAATACAGCCTTTTCTTTTTGTGAAAACGGACTCAACCGAAATCTAAGTCATCGTAACTAATACAAAATTGTTGCAGTTGTACTAGTTAAAACAGCTAAATATATCAACTAAAGAAGCATTTAATTTTAGTCGCACTAACTAATGGTTGGGTTCAAACTAATTGAAATATATGTTATTGATACTAAGATTTATGTTGTCACTCTAATTTAGATTAATTTTTCTAACATAGACGAAGGTTGTTATGACCTATTTTATTAGTAAGCAGAATTAAAAAATTTAGTTAAAACAGCTAAATATGTTAACTCAAGAAACATTAAATTTTAGTTGCATGAACTAATGGTTTGTCAGGTATGACCAATAAAACTCAATACGTTTAAAATAAAATTATATTCAGATTATATTTATGTTACATAAAAGAGCTTTCATACAGAACTAAACTTAAATTCCACTTGATAGGCCCCCAAAGGTAAACATTCGTCTCGCTGACAGGCACCACTATGCCTTCAATTTATGACCATAAGCATCTGATGTAGAGCTGGAGCAATTCGTTCCTAACATTCGGCCATATTGCCATTGTTTCGCCCTCGAAACACCATGTTTTTGTCGTCGGCACAGGCCAAGTGTTTTACCTGTGAAAAACAACAATGTAAGAAATTTGAAGGATTCCAAAATGTATATCTCTGTTCCTAGTTACAGGACCCATACCAAATTTATTGGTTTTAATAGTGAGCCCACTGGAAATGATTTGATAAAGAACAAAAAAATTGTAATTTGCGAAAAAAAGTTGAATTTTTGGTGTGCCCCTCCTAAGAAAAAAATGAACACGTCTAGGAATTTTATTTATTACTTTTTCTAAACAAATTTTACATCATTTTGTCGACAGTTTTTAAATTTTGAAAGAAAAAAATGTGTTTGATTGGGTTTGATTTATTTACTTACTTTTACAAAATATAATACAATAAAATGAATCAGTTATAGTTTTTAGTGGGGTTGAAAAAATAACTACTTACCTTTAAGCTCGAATATCACGAATAAAAACAACATTAAAGCCCGTACTTGCAACGTTTAATGGAAAACACGGCGCAATATCGCAGCAGCCAAAAATAAAAATGTCGGATCAACCCGCTAACTAACTGACTTACTGATGCTACCGCTCACGTATGTATGGGTGGGGAAGCACCCGGCCCGTGCTCACAACTAAGAGGGCATTGCTGCCAAGTTAAATTATTAGTCAATAATGCTAAGAAGTTTGTTGTGACAACTAAATCGTTTTAGCGTCCCTAAGTTTTCGTATAGGTAATCACGAATGGTTTTTTTATTTAATGGAAATGTGAGCGAAGTTGTTATAACTATTTAATAAGTTGATAATAAAATTAAATCTCAAGTAACAAAATAAATATTTTGTCCCAACTAATATCATGCAACTTATTTTCTTGTGTTGTAGTGACTGTTTTTAAATGTAAGGAAAACTTATAAAGCCAATATTTTTGCTATTTTAACTAAAAATACTTAGTTCCAACAACTTAAGTATTGCAACAAATGAAAATAAGTTAGGAACGCCAACTCATTTTTAAGAGTGTACAATAAATACTTGTTTATTTGATACCATTCTAAGTAAATTAACAGGTCGAGCAGCCGAATTAATTGTTTCTCGAACAGAATTAAATTCTTGGGCACTAATTAAAGATATACTAATAACCAGTTTTTCCGATCAGAGATCGATCGATTGCCTAATACAAGATTTAGTAAATTTAAAACCGTTTAAAAACGAAAGTCCAATAATTTTTGGTATGAGAATACAAGATTCTCGCAGTTTATTATTTTCGAAATTAAATTCTGGGCCTGATGATGCCGCTACAAAGATTATAAAAATCCAACACTATGACGAATTTGCATTAAAAACATTTCTCAATGGTTTACCGTACAATTTACAACTTGTTACTAGATTAAAAAATCCAGATTCTTTAGAGAAAGCAATGGCATGTGTTCGTGAAGAAGAAAACTTTATTTTATATAAAAACGCTCAAAATAATCCTAATATTAAACAACCTATGTTTTCAAATAAAAATCAAAGACCTAATTCTATGTCGCAGACATATAGACCAACGTTTATACCAACTCAAAATAATTATTCTAGACCATATAATCCAACGCAAATGTTTCCACAGAATAATAATTTTTCAAGACCATTTTCGAGTTTTCCTCAACAAAACAATTTTCCTAGATTTCCACAACAAAACGCTTTTTCTCAACCGAGACCTAATTTTACAAATAATCAACAAAGTTTTCCAAGAACTCCCTTTAATAATCAGAATTTTATGCAACAAAGACCACAATTTAATAACCAAAATTTCGGACAAATGTCGCGAAGAACTAAACTAGAACCGATGGATACAAGCTCAGGAAATACAATTTTAAACAATGCCGTAAATAATCAAAATAAACGATTTACCACACAACAACTATATAATCAGGAAGTTTTGCAGAAACCACCTGATCAATCAAATCAATCTAATGATTTTACTTCTGGAAATATCTATAATTACGAAAATACTGATTACACCGAATATTATGATTATAATAATACCGAACCTGACCATAATCAATTTGAAGATCAAAATGATTACGATATAAATTTGAGTTATTCTGCTAACTCAGACGATTTGCCAAATAATGAGCAAGAAAACCAAAATTTTACCCTAACGAGCCAGAAAACGGATATGACGTAATATTTTTAAATAACTATAACATACAATTACCATTTATTCTGATACCCGAACTAAATGCAAAATTTTTATTAGATACAGGTAGCACAAGAAGTTTTATAAGTCAAAAAATTGCATACGAAAATTTCCCAAATTTAATCGAAGAAGAAATTTTCCAAGTACAAACAGCACACGCAACCTCATTTCATAACGAAGTAGCAACTTTACCAATTTTCCCAACTTTCAATACTCCCGGTATACACAAATTTTATCTTTCCGATTTTTCTGATAAGTTTGATGGACTAATAGGTTTAGACCTTATGCAACAATTAAATGCTAACATAGATTTCAGTACATCTACGTTAAAATTACCAAACACGAAAATTCCAATACGCAACGAAAATAACTTGCAATCAAACTCAAAAAATATTAAAAATAATTTAACTTATGTCATTGATGCAAGAACGATTCAAAAAATACAACTTCCAGTAAACATTCCAAACGGATACGGTATACTCGCTTATCAACAATTAGGAGATTTAGAAATACCAGAATGTCTTGTAAAAATAGAAAATAATTTTGCTTCTACTACAATTTTGAATCCCAAAGAAAATCCTATAGAAATTAAATTTCTTGAATCTTTCGAAGTCGAACCTATAGACTTAAACGAAATGAATTTTATCGATCACCCCGTATATCCAGAAAAATATGAAAAAAATATTGATAACAAGCTGAAGGCTAATTTAAAAAATATAAGACTAGATCATTGTAATTATGAAGAAAAACAAGAACTACGTAAACTCTGTTATGAATTTCGTGATATTTTTCATAGCGAAGAAATTCCTTTAAGCTTTACAAATACGATAAAACATGAAATTAAACTCACGGACGAAACACCGATTTATACAAAAAGTTATAGATACCCGGAAATACACCGTGAAGAAGTGAAAAGTCAAATTTCAAAATTATTAGCTCAAAATATTATTAGAGACTCAAATTCACCTTGGTCATCTCCTATATGGATAGTACCTAAAAAATTAGACCAATCAGGTAAACAGAAATGGCGCATGTGCGTAGATTATCGAAATATTAATAAAGTTACAGTTACAGTGGATGACAAGTTTCCATTGCCGAATATTACCGAAATTTTAGATAAATTAGGTAAAGCACAATATTTTACGACTCTAGATCTTGCAAACGGTTTTTATCAAATACAAATGCATGATCAAGACATCCCTAAAACAGCTTTTAGTACTGATACAGGACATTATGAATTTTTAAGAATGCCTTTCGGACTAAAAAATGCACCAGCAACTTTTCAACGTGTTATGAATAATATTTTACGCGGATTACAAAATGAAATATGTTTTGTTTATTTAGACGACGTCATTATTTTTAGTACAAGTCTTCAAGAGCATCTTGAAAAACTAAAAAAAGTATTTACTAGACTACGCAACTCAAAATTTAAAATACAACTTGACAAATCTGAATTTTTGAGAAAAGAGGTCCAATATTTGGGACACATAGTAAGTAAGGAAGGTGTAAAACCAAACCCAGACAAAATACACGCAGTAAAAAATTTTCCAATACCTAAAACTACTAAGGAAATTAAATCATTTTTAGGCTTAGTAGGCTATTATAGACGTTTTATAAAAGATTTTGCAAAAATCACAAAGCCTATGACTCGATGTTTAAAAAAGGTCGTAAAAATAGAACATACCCCTGAATATATAAAAGCTTTTGAACATTGTAAACAACTATTAATTAACGCTCCAATTTTACAGTACCCAGATTTTTCTAAACCATTTTTATTGACTACGGACGCAAGTAATTTTTCCTTAGGCGCAATATTATCGCAGGGCACTATTCCTAATGATAAACCTATAGCTTATGCATCTCGTACCCTTAATGAATCAGAAACAAAGTACTCAACTATAGAAAAAGAATTATTAGCTATAGTTTGGGCATGCAAATATTTTAGACCTTATTTATTTGGACGTAAATTTTATATCTATACTGACCATAGACCACTGATGTGGCTTTTTAACTTAAAAGAACCAAATTCGAAACTAATTAGATGGAGATTACGCTTAGAAGAATTCGACTATCAAATTATATATAAAAAAGGTTCACTAAATACTAACGCAGACGCATTGTCACGCATTCAATTAAATATATATGAAAATGAATCAATAATAAATAATCCAGGTGATTCTAACCAAAATATTATCGAATACTTAAGAGAACTTTCTGAAAATCCAGTTCAAGACAAAGAAAATGCTGAAATAATAAATCCTTTGTTTAAAAAACCAAGTACAAGCAAGCAAAAGATAAAAGTTATCTCTGACATTCAACTCGTGAAACCTCAAACCTCTGACTCAACAGTGCATAGTAATCGAGCTGACACCGATAATATTAACCTTAACATTCTAGATGAGATTATCAACAATAAAAGCTTACAATATTTAATTAAAAAATCAGCACATCCTGATATAAAAATACAAACTGAAAACTTTGAAAAATTTAAAATTAATCATGTAGAATTACAAAAGAGTCCTGATGTTATAAAAACTTTTATTAAAGAATATATGGACCCTGATAAAACGTGTTACGTATATTTTCACGATAAAGACTTAATTCCAATTTTTTCTGATGTTTATCTGAAGAATTTTCAAAATCCGAAAATTATTCGTTGTACGAAATTAGTTAATACTATTACTGACAAAGAAGAAAAAATTATGCTTATAATGCATCAACATCAAGGAAAAACCAATCACAGAGGCATTTTAGAAACTTATAACCGCCTTAAAGAACTTTATTATTGGCCGAAAATGAAAAATGATATCAATCAATTTATAAATGACTGTAATATATGTCAAACATTAAAATACAGTAGACTAAAGTCTTATGTCCCTCTTATAAAAACAGACACACCTTGTAAACCTTTTCAAATGTTACATATAGATACTTTCATTTTTGAGAATCAAAACTTTTTAACAATTTTTGACAAATTTTCTAAATTTGGACAAGCTTACCCTTATGATAAAAATGCAAAATCAGTTTGCGATAAATTAATTAATTTTTTCTCATTTTATGGATGCCCCGAAAACATTACATGTGACAACGGTGGAGAATTTAATAATGAACTTTTAAAAGAGTTACTTAAAGCCCAAAAGATTACAGTACATTTTACTACCCCTAAACACCACGAATCGAATTCGCCTGTAGAACGTTTTCATTCAACCCTTATCGAACATTTAAGAATATTAAAAGAAAAAGATAAAAATAAATCTGTTAATGACTTAATGCCATACGCAATAATTGCTTATAATAGCACTGTTCATAGCGTTACAAAGTATACACCTCATGAACTTGTCCTAGGTCATACAAATTCCAGAGATCCATTAGATCTTATTCCTACGACATTTTACTCTGATTACATATCATCGCATAAAGATAAAGTAGACGCAGTCTATGAAAACGTCACCACAAAAACTGACCAAACCAAAGAAAGAGTTTTAGCAAAGACAAACGTTAAAGGAAATGAAGCTCCTGATTTTAAGTTAAATCAAAAAGTTTACAAAAAACTTTCACAGAGAAATAAAAATAAGCCTAAATTTAACGGTCCTTATGTAATAACCGAAATGCTAGAACATAATCGTGTTAAAATAAAAAACGTTAAAAATCCCAGTAAAACTGAAATAGTTCACATTAAAGAACTAAAAAAGCCACTTGTTACCGATGGCCCTTTGTCCACAGAGGCAACCGAAAATTAAATGCTTTTCACAATGCTATAATTAATACAAAAGAATTTTTAAATGAATTACAGATACTTAATAAAAAATTAAATTTTGAAAAATTGCCATTTGAGCCTATAGCAGAAAATATTCTAAATATAGAAAACACTTTAGAAATAAGAAGTTATGTAAAAGACAATGAAGTAGTTTTCGTAATTGACATTCCGTTAGTCGAAAAAGAAAACTATGATTTATTTCAATTATTTCCCCTACCTATTAAATACGAAAATCATTATAAAATAATTGTACCTAACTTTGAATATTTACTTATTAACCAAAGAAATTTTGGATATTCAAATCAACCATGTAAACGCATTTCTATTAATGAATATTTACGTACTCATATACATTCCGAAAATCTTTATAAAAGCATCCCTTGCGAGGTACAGTTATTAAGATATGAACATAATATCTCTGATTGTAACACCCTGTATGTTGATATTGATAATATACAACTTCAAAATATTGATACAAATAAATGGATTCTAGTTACAAATAATGATATAGTAGGAATTGAAACGTGCGAAAATTCGCAAAATAATGTATTATTTAATGGAACATATATACTAGAATTAAGCTTTCCATGTAGCCTAAAATTAGGAGATATTATTATTAGAGCATATAAAAATGTAAAACATACTTTTAAAAATATTCCTTTACCAAATATTAATAATAATTTGACAAATAAAATACTGTATAAGGAGGTAAAACTGCTCAATCTAAATAACATTAATTTCAATAAATTAAATAAGTTACAAGAAAATATTAATTTGCAAAAACTTGAAAATTCAAGATTATTAAATACACCCCTATATTTTAATAAAACGAGTATTTGGACAGTTTTACTGTATGTTATTCTTTGCATAACAATAATGTTTTTAATTTACAAGTATCTATGGCCTGTTTATTTTAAAAGTAATAAAGTTAAAGATGATTCAATTATTATTTAGGTCATAGAAACTTTAAAAGTTTATATGTCCCTCTAAGGGTGGAGGAGTTACATATTGTAAACTGCTTAGCTAAGCTCCTTTTGACCACTCCTAGCCTTAGCGATAAGAAATATTATAAATACAAGCAGAGTAGATTTTATTGTCACTTCTGTTGTTATAGTTGCTTGCTAAATTGTTAAACTTCTTCCCAAAATCAAATAAATTTGTTATACAGTTTTTGAAAACAGTGATTTTTAAAAACGCCTGTCCCTTGGCCCGACGTATAACTTGCGCAGGCTGGTACTGCCTGACACCAGAGGTCGACTACTAGTTGTCGATTTATGCCCCGCCCGGATGGTAAAATTGTGTGCCATTTTGACCTTTTTGTGCAATGTTGCAATACTCCATGGAAAAAAATTCTTCAAAATTACGGTACGGTACGGAACTCTCTATAAGCGAGTTGAACTCGCACCTGACCGTGTTTTTATTTCACACAATCACGCCCATGAATTAAATTATTTTTGTCAAATACTGTATAATGTACGTACTTAATTTTCGGCACAGACGCCTCTAGTAACATAACAAACTGGCCAATCTTAGATATAAATAGGTACTTGCTCTTAGTAAATAGGTGTAGCCCTCTCTGGAATAATGGTCAAATGCTACCAATTTGCCGGGGTATACTTATAAGCATTGTATTTAATTAGTTAGTGGAACATTCTTCTTTTTAATAGTTGATATAGCTAATGTTTTTTGGTATTGTATAAATGTGTTTCTTTCTAGAGGAAGTGAATTTTACAGAGATTTTACTTTAAAAGTAACAAAAACATTAGTTTTCAGTTTTTAATAGTGCTGGTAGTAATAAAATACCGTGGAATATTTTAAGTATTGTGTTTAATTCGTTATTAAAACTTTTGTTGGTGTTCATGAGTTAAGAGTTGGTTTCTTGCATTTAATTAATGGCTGTACTGTGTTGTTAGGGTTTTTTGGTATATCGATATTTGTTAATCTTCACATTTTCAAAAGAAGTGTATTTGAAAAGGGATTTTGCTGCAAAGGTATCAATAACATTATTTCTTATGCTGACTTGTTACACAGAAAAAATTATTGATAGAATTGACAACTTATTATCATGTGTTTCTTGCCAGTGGCGGGTACCGCTATTTAGACAAAGTTTAAGGAGCGATTATCAGCTTATTATTGCGAAGCCTCATTTATGAATATTTTCTTTTTCAATCTGAATTTATGCCAGGATTTACCGATTTCAATAATAATATATGCAGTGAATTTCATAAGTAAAATTTAAAAAAGGAAAAATATTTTATCGTCTTGTCAATATTAAAAAAGCATTTTATCTATTCTTAGACGAGCACTTATATGTATATTTGTGAAAAATATTTATAAAATAATATTAGTAGGTATATTAAGAAAAAAAATATTTAGTTATAATATCTATCGGGGAAATAAAAGAAAAAACTTATTTATATTTCTCCACCCTTCCGACGATTGTTTTATTTATAACGTTTATGGTATGTTTTATATCTTATAGTTCTTTTTATTCGTAATACTTTGTATATACTTAAAAATATCTCTTGGATTACTTTTTACGGTTTGATTAAATATTGTGTTTTATTGAACGAAAAACAAACAGCCAAGTTTAAAATAAATTCTCGTAATTGAAGCTTAACATTTTTCCTTTTTTTCTTTGTGGGTACATGGAAGTTATTTCTGTAAATACTATTGTGAGATATAAAAATACATACCTGTGTCGGTCGCCGTGGTGATCCGTGATGGCGGCGCCAGGTCGACAGGGGGGCTGCAACCCCCCGACCCCGCCTACCACATTGTGCCTTCAGGGCCCCTGAAAAATACATCCGTATATGTACATTTTGTTTAAACAATTCTTTTACCTCGACTGTGTACGTTAGAACTTAGAACACACATATAAAGCTGTCAAATACGTCCAAATTTTCAGCATGTATATGTATAGGACTCAGGTATGTAGTAATGACGTCCTATTTTTGGTTCTGATCGAGGTTTCTATCATTCACTGGGTAGGTATATACATAGATTTAAGAAAAAATGTCATGAAACAATAATTATTCTAAAATATTGTTTTAATGAATTTCTGAAAGTACATTTCCATAGATAAATTTATGAGGGTACAGGGTTATTGATTCTATTTGGACCCATAGAAAATTATACTATAGAAAACGAAACTCAAGCAACCCTTTTCACACCTATATACAGTTAATGGAAGAGGTATAGGGTTTCTATCGAAACATCGACAATTTTAGTTAAGCCTAGACCAGACCACTTCTCTCGCTCATTCATACCTAGGGTGTTAGTGTTCGGTGTAGCGTTTTTGGTGTACTCTGTCACCAGTAAGGCCTTAGGAGTTAGGAGAAATATGCGAAGACGATTTAGAGCATGTACTGAAGCACGAAGAAGCCATTTCCAGCATCTACTATAAACTTAAATCAAAAAGCACCGTTTTCTGAACAAAAAATTAAAAAAAAATCATTTTCATTATTTGTTTTTATTGTTAGAAATAAATTAATTTTTATCTCGAAAACGGTGCGTCAGAACAAAAAAGCTCAAGA
Organism: Philopedon plagiatum; assembly: GCA_963971165.1. Taxonomy (NCBI): domain Eukaryota; kingdom Metazoa; phylum Arthropoda; class Insecta; order Coleoptera; family Curculionidae; genus Philopedon; species Philopedon plagiatum. The sequence continues at coordinate 16,748,441 of OZ020196.1, read as the reverse complement.
GACACTTTTCACGCAGAATTAATTGGGCTTAAAGAAAACGATCAGTGGCGTGCCATTTTTTCGCTAAAAATAAAGAGTTACCAGCACACACGCCACTGATGCAAGTACTTTAGAAATTTTACACGTAAAGGTACCCTTTGATTACATACTGGCGTGTACCAAAATTCATGTCAGTATCTTAACGGATTTTCGAAAAATTAAAAAGAAACTTTAAAAAAGAAAATATTCAACAACCTGTATCTCGAAAAAGAAATGTTTAAGGATCCATATTTATATATACTTAGTTTTATATTTTTAGATGTAGAATCTACCCCTTAAAATTTCTTAATATATTTTTGTAACACCCTGTAAGTATAGAACAGCCTGCGATAAGCATGGACCATTATGTATCGGAACCCCCATATTTCAAACGGATTTCGCAATTAAACTATATTGTACAGTTTTAATTAGTTTACGTTACCCTAGAAATATTCCTTCAGTTATAGAGTATCTGATAGTATCTCCTCTAGCCGAGGTGGTATCTACCCCTTAAAATTTCTTAATATATTTTTGTAACACCCTGTAAGTATAGAACAGCCTGCGATAAGCATGGACCATTATGTATCGGAACCCCCATATTTCAAACGGATTTCGCAATTAAACTATATTGTACAGTTTTAATTAGTTTACGTTACCCTAGAAATATTCCTTCAGTTATAGAGTATCTGATAGTATCTCCTCTAGCCGAGGTGGTATCTACCCCTTAAAATTTCTTAATATATTTTTGTAACACCCTGTAAGTATAGAACAGCCTGCGATAAGCATGGACCATTATGTATCGGAACCCCCATATTTCAAACGGATTTCGCAATTAAACTATATTGTACAGTTTTAATTAGTTTACGTTACCCTAGAAATATTCCTTCAGTTATAGAGTATCTGATAGTATCTCCTCTAGCCGAGGTGGAGGTAATAAACATTGTTACCTAACTCTTAATTTACCCATCCGCCCCAAATTTAGAGTCCCTGCGGCGCCGCGACTGATTAGATGGGCCATTTAATGGAGATTAAAGGCTCGACTTTGGCCTATTACCACCGGATTCCCTATTTAGGAGAAAAACCAAGACGGCCGCAAAACTGGCCGAGGCCATTAAGACGAAATGATGCGAAAACCGATAGAGATTTTTATTTTCGAATAATGAAGCCGGAACGTGGCAACTATGTTTTAAACTCGCTTTCAAAACATCAAAGTATTTTTTCAAATTTCGTAATTAACACTAATAGTAGGTATACGGAAATGTGGTGGAAAACCAGCAAATAGAAGAAAAAAATTATATATAAATTATATTTGGGGTAATATAGTTTACAGGGTTCAAAATAAAAATATTTACATTTTTCTCCGAAACCGTTTTTCCACGGAAAAACTGAAGGGAAGGAATACAAGTCTTTACTACCTATGCAAAGTTATGGAGAAATGATCAACTTGCAAATTCTAAAATATCTAGAAAAACACAAAATCATCCACGACAGACAGTAAGGATTTCGTCACCAAAGATCCACAGCTGATCTCCTTAGCTTTGTCACACATTACTGGGTCCTTCCTACCAAACTGTGTACCTGGATCGGTAGCTTCCTCTCTAATCGGCGCATATCTGTCGTGATTGACGGTCACTCATCTAACTTCCATCCTAATAATGCTGGGTCCCCCACGGTTCAGACCTGGCACCCACCCTATTTCTTCTTCACATTAATGACCTGCTCTCTTCAACTACCATTCCCATCTACAGATATGCTGATGATGGTACTCTTCACTCCAATATTCATTTTTATAGGTAAGTCTTGAATCAAGATCTGGATAATAGACGCAGATCTATGTATCAGTCCATTTCCCAAGATCTTCAATTAATCTTACACTGGAGTGCAAAGAACCTTGTTTAGTTCAACGCCTCCAAAACCCAGTTTTGCTCCCCGTCACGCAAAAAATCTGGCAACGCTTACCATATCCACATGAACGGCCAAGCCCTTGGCCCAATGGCATCGCCTTTGAACATGATCTCAGCTGGCAAAAAACATTACTTCAGTAGCCACATCGGCAGCTAAAAAGCTTGGTTTCCTTTTTCGAGCCAGAAAATACTTCCCCCTTTCCAACTTATATGCTCTCTATGTTTCCCAAACAAAACCTAACCTAGAGTACTGCCATCACATCTGGGGAGCAGCATCAACTTCTACACTTAACATCCTCGATTCTATCCAAAAGAGAGCCATTCGACTTATCAATGACCCAGTCCTCACAAGAAAACCTATGCTCTCTCGCTCATCGCGCTTTTGGGGATTTATTCCTTTTCTACCGGTACTTTCACGAATTTTGCTCTGAAGAACTAGCCGGTATTATTCCCCCCTTGTCTGTTCCTAACAAAATAACAGGGGGCGCGTTACGTATGCACCACTTTACTGTCGAGCTACAAAAGCCTAGAACAAATCACATATCTCGCTCATTCATACCTAGGGTCTCCAGATTATGGAACAAATTGCCTGCAGATGTGTCCCAACCTCCAGTCCCTTAAATCCCGTGTCAGTAGGCTACATTTCCCTTCTCTTCAGACACTCATGGAACATTATTACTTAGGCTGGAAGTCTACGTAGGATGTCTTAGATAAAAAAAAAATTCCACGTAATTTTTTTTTACAAACTGTGTGTCTAATCGCCACCCTTCCCTCGCAATTGGCATTAGGGGTAGTTTAGTGCGCTTTATAAAAAATCTGTATACCATACTTTTCACAGAGAATATCTCTAAACTGGCTACCTCTACATAAAAAAGATTATAACGAAAATTGTGGACAGAATTTACTCTATAAAATGCATGCATCAAACTGTTGTTTTCGTTTTATTGGTATATATATTTCCCGCCATTTTCAAATGTTATTATTTGACTATCTCACAAACAAGGTGTATATTTAAAAGTAAGTAAAAAATCACCATCGATTTTAAAAACTCAGAAGTATATTAGATTTTCCTCTAAAGTAAATCGACGACAATTAGAAAACTGTTTTTTTTTACCAATAGGGACCCCAAAACATAATGACGACAATATTTCTTCCTAGCAAAAAAAGTTTTATCGTCTTTAAATGTATCCTACTTTTCCCGCAAATATCTTTCTCAATGCAGCAGTGTCGACTATTCACATAAATAAAAATTCGTTTCGATACTTAACGTTGCAGTTTTTCGTTTTTGCAAACATTAGCAAATTCCTTTTCGTCGTCTAACTCTGCGTCATCAAAATGGAAATATTGACGTCGAAGGTCTTTTGCATATTCAGCAGGACTGAGACTTGCGGCTTGACTCACTAATAGACCTGGATTAAGGGGATAAGTAAAAAGTATACTAGGATTATGACCATTGGAAATTTCCAGAATTTCTCCAGGACTTTCTAAAGAAATTTGCAATCCCATATCAGTGGCGGTTCGTGGCAGAAACTTGCAGGAGTTTACAATAGAGAATATGCATGTATTTTTTGTTGCATAAATTATAAATTGTTCAAGCAAGCCATTACAAACCCAAAAATGTTATGATATAAATAGGGTCCCCCAGTTTTCCTTACGTCCAGCGGCGTCGTTTACATATTTACATCCTATATTGGCAATAAATGGTAAATACGGTTTTAAAAGGCTTTATAAACAAAAAAGCGTTCACGGCTGCCCTTAACCAACTTTAAATGAGTCTAAAAACCACCCACCATTTTTTTTGGATATTATAGAGGGAACCCTCAAGAACATTTTCCGACAAAACTTAAAATTTTTTACACAGCCGCAATCAAACCCAATCAAACTCGTAAAAAATGAAAAAACGGTATTTTCATATTTTTCTTGACGATGTAAACGTAAATACATTTTCTTTTAATATTAGGGTGTTTGTTCTTCCATGTGTTATTAATTTAAGGATTGTATGATAAAAAAAATCGTGTATGAAAAATATTTCATCCCTAAGTGTCGACATTAGATGGACTATTGGTTACCCAAATACGAATATCATTTCGGTAAAAGATGTAGATTATCGCCAGTCCCAAAACATTTGGGACATTTCACCACAATTGTGTACCTTTCTCCAACAATTTGTTCTCAAAAACGTCCAAGACCAGTTTGTAGCAAAATTTGCTACAATTGTATGAACATGTATAAAAACTGTTGTAACTAATAATCCAATTAGAGTAAATTGCTCTACAAAGACTTTGCTACAATTTTGTGTGAAGAAAAGTCCAAACGATTTTTTCAGTGTAGTGTCTGATGATTTGGCTGGCTTATCGCTGTCACTAGACCTAATTACCAGCGCATTACAAAAGTAATGCACCTACATCTTAAAAAAATGATTAATACCTTAGTTCTAAAACGCGATCAAGAGATCGTCTTTATCATTGTAACAATCAAAATCAAAACGACTCCCGAAAATATGGATATATTTATAAATTATTAATTATTTCCAATGTCATCTCTATATGTCGTTTTCACTTTTTTTCTTGAGTTTCTAAAGCTTTGTAGCTTCTACCGTTCTTAATCCTATTGTTCTACTAACTCTGAACTACTATCTTGTTACAATATAAGGATATAATACAACAACATAAAGGGTTTCCCTTAAGTCTATAAACTTGTAAGATCATAATGTATCTAAAAAATCATACGAAACATCGCCCCAATAATAAACCACATTTGCACAACCTGTTCTAGAGTACACTACTCCAGAACACACTCACGCTTTGATAAAACGCTCACAGCGTAAAAAACAGACTGCAAATATTGGTCCAATTCAGGCGCGTTCATAAACAGGCGAAAGGTGGAATTTACTACATTCTAAATCTATGTAACGGGGAAATTAACCCGTTACACAATAAATGTATTAATATTATTGCACAATCAGTGAATCGTCAATCGAATATGCACACTAAAAATTACGTCGGTTGGACGGATAATAACAAAAATATTAACGTTTATTATTCGAGCAAATTTAAAAAATCCAGTTTCCCTCCTGACGTCATCCCACGAAAAATAATTGAACGTAGTGGGAAATCCCGCAAATAAAATTAAGGATGCGGCATCTTCGGCTTTTTAGTACTGGCAGGGAATTGCCTAATTGCCTATTTTGCCTAACTTTTGTAGCATTTTTTAATCGTCTAATTTAATTTTACAACAATGAAATGAAGTCTACTTGTCAGGGGTACATATAGAAATATGTAAAATTGAGAATAAGTTCTCTAAACCACCTGAAAATTCCTTATACTATAAGGATTTGAACAAATCATGGTAAAACAGCTATTCTCTGGGCTATATGCCCCTACGAGCGCTGGAATACATACCAAAATTTGCCGTATTTTGACTAACACTGTTAGACAACAAAATACTTGGTTTGACTGCAAGAAACTACCAGGAAGGAGGAAGCTTTTTTCTTTAGTTAGGATGTCGTACCTGCATACCGGTTTCGAACTCTTTAGTTCTCATCAGTACAGGATAAACGAACATACCTACCCTCCGAAAAAGCGCTATGCTTTTTCGGAGGGTAGGTATGTTCGTTTATCCTGTACTGATGAGAACTAAAGAGTTCGAAACCGGTATGCATACGACATCCTAACTAAAGAAAAAAGCTTCCTCCTTCCTGGTAGTTTCTTGCAGTCAAACCAAGTATTTTGTTGTCTAACAGTGTTAGTCAAAATACGGCAAATTTTGGTATGTAATCCAGCGCTCGTAGGGGCATATAGCCCGGAGAATAGCTGTTTTACCATGATTTGTTGAAATCCTTATAGTATAAGGAATTTTCAGGTGGTTTAGAGAACTTATTCTCAATTTTACATATTTCTAATTTAATTTTATTTAGAAACTTTTTCGAAGCGCATAAGTGTATTTAAATATAACGATAAACTACAACAGAAATAATGGTAAATACAAAAATCTGGGATAAACTCAGGTAACCTACGGTTAGTATTTCTTTGACGCTCATGCGTAACTATTATTTTTAGGTTATAAAATTGTAACATTCGTTACTATTATATTTTCAAGTAATTCAAATGCTAATCAAGTTTTGGCTATTTTCGAGCATAATATGCTAACGAATCGCGCTTATCCGCGAGAGTATGAACTTCCAAAAAGTCAGTTATACCGTCGAGGTTGACGTTTGACATTTTTAAGCTGTCATTTTTCCGACGACATTTTAAAAGGCTGCAGTCAACAAAGATCCCCTTTTCTAGAAGAAATTAAAATATAGCTTCATCGCTCCTGCTTTTGCAGGTAAATCTTTGTTAGGGACTTTAAAAGGGAAGGAAAGGAGAGGTTTATTTACTCAGTGAAATTATCTCATGTGTTTAGAAGTCAGCTTTTTCACGTTTTGATGGTTCGGAAAAGTCCTGGAGGTGTGTTACTGTCCAAGCCTTTGGAGTGGAGGAATAATCCCCATAAACAATAATTTTATAATTTTCGATCTTGGAATAGATAAACTCAGGTAACCTACGGTTAGTATTTCTTTGACGCTCATGCGTAACTATTATTTTTAGGTTATAAAATTGTAACATTCGTTACTATTATATTTTCAAGTAATTCAAATGCTAATTAAGTTTTGGCTATTTTCGAGCATAATATGCTAACGAATCGCGCTTATCCGCGAGAGTATGAACTTCCAAAAAGTCAGTTATACCGTCGAGGTTGACGTTTGACATTTTTAAGCTGTCATTTTTCCGACGACATTTTAAAAGGCTGCAGTCAACAAAGATCCCCTTTTCTAGAAGAAATTAAAATATAGCTTCATCGCTCCTGCTTTTGCAGGTAAATCTTTGTTAGGGACTTTAAAAGGGAAGGAAAGGAGAGGTTTATTTACTCAGTGAAATTATCTCATGTGTTTAGAAGTCAGCTTTTTCACGTTTTGATGGTTCGGAAAAGTCCTGGAGGTGTGTTACTGTCCAAGCCTTTGGAGTGGAGGAATAATCCCCATAAACAATAATTTTATAATTTTCGATCTTGGAGTAGACATTTGATGTTCCAGGGTCCAAGCTTTATATGACATTAAGATAAATACCTAATTTTATAATCGCCATGAAAAGCCAAATGTTTTGAATGAGTAGTTTTATAGGGAAAACTGGTTAAAACAGTGTTCTAGCACTGCAAAGGCGTTACTACCTCCTCGGGCTGGGTAAAAATGTATTATTTTCTATAACATTTAATCCATATTTTATAATCCTTTCCTCTTTTTAAATTTAACATTTGAATTACCTTCATCATATTTCATTATGATGTCCGCTTTTTGAGCTTACTTTCACGAATTTTATTTATTGGTAGTGGGCTATTTGATATGTCTATGGCTCGCTGGCTCGCACCAACGATGTTAAGGAGTGTTCATTTATTTTTGGTAAATAGGGGAGACCGGTGCCGATTGTAACAGGTGTCGAATGTAACACGGCAGGTAACAGCGTCATTTTTTTAAAAGAAATTAAAACGCTTCTGCGGAGTGAAGCAGACGGCGTTCTAGCTCTTTGGTATTTAGTTAGATTTCTAACTAAATACCAGTAGGCAGTGTAGGCAAATGTTTGTAAATTGACCAAAAAGTAAATAAACGTGGTGATACAGATTGTTTCTTAAGATAAGATAGATAAGATAAGATAAGATAAGATAATTTATTCAGGTTAACATACTGTCACAGCATTTACATACGTCAAAAATAATTACATTATGTCATTATATGTATACTATACTAAGTACCTATAGTAGTTTTATTTTATTTGTCCCCAATTGCAGTATGAAACTATATCTTACATAAAGGAAACTATGACAACAAAGGGTTACTTACTTACACTTAAAAGTCATTACATTCAAACATTACATTTAAAAGTTATTACATTTAAGTCATTACAATTAAAATGTATTTATTTCAGGTTAAAAGATCTATATTACAATTAAAATATTCTTCAAAAGAGTAAAAAGCATTCCTCAATAGTATGATCCTTACTCTATTTTTAAATTGTGTTGGTGGTAGACTCCGCACCTCTAAAGGCAGTCTATTAAAAAACTTCGCAGCGAGGTACCCAGGGCCATTTTGACACCTTCTCAACCTACAGCAGTTGATTACGAAATCATCTCGATGTCTCGTGTCATAGCTATGGATATCTCCGTGAGTACGATACAGATCCCCATATTTTTTTACATATATAAGGTTTTCTAGTATAAAAACACATGTAACGGTTAATATTCCAAGTCGCCTGAACTGGTCCATAACCCAGCACAGTGATAATTCTTATTGCCTTCCTCTGCAAACCAAACACTCTTCGGGCCTCTGCAGCATGTCCCCAAACCAGGATGGCATACACCATACTCGAGTGGAAAATGCCAAAATATGCCGTTCTCAAAACACTCTCCGATACACACCCAGCAAGTCCACGAAACGCAAACAAACCACTTCCTTAAAACCTATAATAGCTCTCTTTGAAAAAATTTTATGGTAAGAATTAGTTTTGGTGTTGTCTCTGCTTTTAATTTCCATGGATAACTTTTTGGATTCTTACCCAATCAGTACAAAAAAAGACAATAATTTATTTATAGCTTTTGTGGTGTCCATTGTAACATATGCTACGGTGTCGATTGTAACGTGTTACAATTGACACCGTGTGTTCAAAAAAGCATGCATCTTGTTGAAAACTTCATTATTATTAGATACAGTTTTAGAAGACTTTATTTTTAATATACATATATTGGTGCATACTCTTAAACTTATAGAGAGTATATTAAATTTGTGTAAAGCCTATAGTAAGGGCACAAACCATTTTTTAAAAGTCACCAAGAGTAATGAACCTTTCTTTAAGCATAAAAAATACTAAAAAAGTATTATGCCCGAATACAAAAATTGGAGAACAAATTATAATTGACACCGGTTCATGCCTCTTTGAAATAAATTTATCCTGTTTTTAGTTTAATATAATTAAACCCAGGCCAAGAAAGTCCCAGACGGGATTAGTACCCAAAATAATTTATGAAGAAGCAGCAAGAAAGGTGGTAGACAGCAACCAGGTCGTTAGAAAAGTGGCTAAAGAATATAATAGGATATGTCATGTAACATTAAATAGTTATGTGAACTCTTTGCGTAATATTTTACAGCCTAAAGTAGGGTACCATCCTTACACATCCTTACAATAAGGTGTTTTCTACTGAACAGGAGTCACAGCTTGTAAAATATTGTGAAAATACTGTAGATTTATACTTTGGGCTTACTACAAGGGATCTACGAAAATTAGATTTTCAATTTGCAAGTGCTAACAAGCTTACCTATTCCCAAAAATGGAACGAAACTGAATACGCAAGTGAAGATGGGCTTGCTGCCTTCCTAAGACGAAATGCACATTTAACTCTGCGTACACCCCAAGCTACTAGCCTCTCATGACCCATGAATTTTAATAGAGAAAACGTATTTTACCTTTTTTAATAAGTTGTCAACTGTTTTGAGAGACATAACTTTGAACCTCCCAAAACATTTACAACATTGACGAAACCAGTGTATCCACTGTTCAAAAGCCAACCAAAGTAATAGCCAAAAAGGGAACAAAGTAAGTAGGATCTATAACATCTCAAGAACGCGGAACACTTGATCCTCTATGTCTAGCTGTAAATGCAGTTGGATATACGGTTCCGCCAATGTTTGTATTTTATTAGAGATGGGCACATAGGATGTACAGGGAGTGGACATAAGTCCGGATGGATGCAAGAAAATGAATTTCTTGATTTTATGACATACTTTGTTAGACATGTCAAACCCAGCGAAACTAATAAGGTGCTTATTTCATTAGACAACCACTCTTCTCACATTTCCATTTCCCTAATAGACTGCTGCATTTTCATTATCTTACTCTCATTTCCCCCGCACACATCCCACAGACTTCAGCCTCTAGATCGAGGTGTATATGGGCCTTTTAAGAAGTATTTTAATAATGCAGCAGATCAGTGAATGAAAAATAATCCAGGGAAACGCAAGATCATTTACGATTTACCTTCAATTGTAAAAGCATCGCTTCCATTGGCTACCACACCAATTAATATGCTTGCTGGTTTTTCCTGCTCAGGTATATGGCCCTTTAACCAAGAGATTTTTAGGGATTGTAATTTTTCTCCATCAACTGTAACCGACAGACCGCTAGATAACAAAGATTCAACGACTGAAATTAATATACCAATAGCTCAAAATCAATCACAAACACATGAAGATCAACCGGGGCCATCAAGAAACAGACAAACGATTCCACTGGACAGTCAACCAGGACAGCCCAACACACTATCTTCACCTCAATCACTACCGATCTCTATCAGCTTAACAGCATTAATTACGCCTGAGATTCTGAAGCCATTACCCAAAGCAGATCTAAACTAAGCCTAAAAAAGGAGGAAGAATGAAACGAAATACGGCGACATTGACAGATACACCCGAGAAACTGTTAATTGAAGAACAAAATTTAAAGAAAAGAGTCCCAATGAAGCTCAGCTTTCATCAAGATCAAGATTTAAAAAACGCTGCCATCAAAATCACAGGAGAACAAAAGCAAAAAAAAAGGAAACAGGTTTGAAAGTCGAAGATTACTCGTCAGATTGCTCTAATGTGGAAACTCTCTGTTTGGTATGTGGTGGCCCATATTTTACGAGCAAAGAAGATTGGTTGCAATGCATACAATGTAAAAATTGGGCACATTTAAACTGTACGGACAAAAGCCAATTTTATGTTTGCCTAAATTGTTATTCTGATGAAGACTAAAGGGATTAATCAAAATGGTTACCAGCAGAATATATATTTTGTTTACTTTTTTTAGGATGTTTCAGCTTAATATCCAAATTTTGTTATCTGAGGTACAAAACTAAATGTTTTTAAAATAAAGCTTTACTTTATCTACATTTATCCATTTTATTATTTCACTGTAAGGATCTGTTACAATTAACACCGGCCCTGTTACAATTGACACCAGCTGGCTGGCAATTGCAACACTCGTAGTAACTCCTTAAAGAGCTCTATACTTTTTTATCTACATTATTTAAGCAAGTCTACATTTTACAATATTATCTACTTAGGAGTTCAGGGCCTTAGAAGGTAAATTCAAAATTTTCAAAGGTAAAATTAACTCATGAAAAATAAAAATTTAAATTTTGTTTTGTACAATCGACATCGGTCTCCCCTACATTGATAGATCATTTTAGAATGTGCCATTAATAAACTAAAATTAGTAAACCCCCTCAAGTAAACTGCTCCGCTGCTTAGAGCTAGTGGACGGATTATTGTCATATATCTTAGTCTTGACTATAACATCTATTGTTCGATGTTTTTGAGGAGAATTTTAAAGTAGAATAAAGATATTGCAACTTTTTTCAATGAATATTTTATTGACATACCAAACCAACTTAATGTATCTGCCATAGATTACCAAAATAACAAGCTTAACATAGAGAACAGTACAACAACAATGCTGTTGGATACACCTACTCAAGAAGCGGTATCCCAAATTATTAAAGCGTTAAAGACTTCTTGCTCTGCTTGGATTGATAGTATAAATTCTAAAATAATTAAGAAAGGTATCGCGTGCCTACTGGCACCAATAACCTATATAATAATTTTGTCATTTTTCCAACTGCTTTAAAAATTGCAAAGGTTGTGTCCTTGCACAAACAAGGAGATACTAAACAAGTGGGCAACTATGGACCAGTTTCAGTACCTACTACCTAAGTTGGCTAAAATATTGGAACGTGTAGTCTATAACAAGATGATGTGTTTTCTTCAAAAATACAACATATTGACTTTCTTTTAGCACGGTTTCCGAAAGGCAACACCCAGTTCGGCATCTTGCAATTCCTGAATTGTTTATATGAGCAGCTTGACAATAAAGATAAATATATTGGAGAATTCGTGGACTTACGTAGGCCTATAATAAGTTAAACCAGGGGAGCGACTAAGATACTATTGTAACAAAGGGTAACCCTTTTCGCGACATTTTCACCGCCACGGTTATACCGTTGTTTGACCTCAAACAACGTTCCTCAAACAACGGTTATACTGAGCAACACGCACAGTTCTCCTACACAAATCCGTCCTGCTTTCCGCGATTGTAAAATTCAATGCAAGGCAAGGTCGTGTATCTATCTCTCTTATTTTTTTGACAAATACACAACAAAGATGCAAGTATTCTTTGTGCTTGCAGATCAGGAAGTCAAGCACCGTACGAGGTCAATTCTAGCGCCTGATGGATCACCGCAGTGTTGTCGGCTTGCTCGCTTTTTACTTTTATAGTCAGCCTAAACTGCCCAGCAGGTAGCATCAAACAGTGGCGGATATTATAGAGGGGCACGTACCCCCTCCGCCCCTTTCCTTACTAAATTTGGCGCCCCTTACTATGACACTCTTGTTCATTTTCTAATGAAATATTTTTAAGCTTCTAAGCGAAATATTTATTAACTTGGTGCCCTACTGTAGTCCAAAAATTGTTTCTAGAGCGACAAAGAGACCAAAGGGAAACATCTTTAAATGGAAAATAAATATTTTAGTATTGTTCCTAAATACTCGTAGATAACAAATTTTAAACACCTCTACTAAATTCGCAACTGTGCATAGGTACATAGCGAGTGGGGAGATCCAAGACATAACTCGTTTTTACTCTGTTGCGAATTTGTTTACATACAAAAGGTAAAGTTTTGGTTGTGGTAAAAAGTACTTAGTTCGTTTATTTTGAATAATATTTAATATGATCATATCAAACAGTTCTTCAGGTATGTAAAAAAGCCAATTAAAAAAATCCTATTTACTTAGCAGTATATAAACCTGCAAACCTTAAAATAAATTAAATTAATACTTTTATCGCTTAATAGTGAAATTCTTTTAAGGTCGAAAAATTAATGTAACGTTTGTTCCGTCCTATTTTTTTTTAATTGTTTTTCTGACTATCGACCTCTAATTTAAGATTGGATTTAAGTTGCTTAGGTGTGCGGAATAGGAGAAATTTATTCTTTGTGTTTTAGGTGTCATAAAGCGGTTTACCCGATTACAATAATTGTTTCATTACTTAAAAAGCAAATTTGTCCTTTCCGAGGCCCTAGCGGCAAATGCCAGAAGGCAACTTATTGACCTATGTCACAGATTTACTGTGCCTATGTTAGGTCCAAAATATCTGATTGCACGGAAAAGACGATAGAAAAACCAGGGGAGCGACTTTTTGAAAAAATTAAACATAGGAAGCAAGTGAACCAAAACGCCAAGTTTTTTTTAAACGAAACAGCAACTGGCTTAGCACAATAATTTCCGAATCCGGTAATCCTGGCGATGCTATTGCTACACCAGGACAATCTCGTGGTTTCCATAAAAAAGATTTTAGTTCTTTAAGCAGCGGATCACAAATCACTATACAAAATGAGGTACACGTCATGGTTTAGAAGACAACACGCGTAAACTAAGTCAAAAAAAGAATATGGAGAACCTATTTCATATTGTTTTAATATCGTCGAAAAGTAATAGGTCTCATTCAGATACCTCAAAGAACCTTAAGAAGAGTCTGATCAGATGAATAAACCTGACGGTGATGTGGACATTAATGTAAAATTATAAAATTTAGAATCGCGGTGTGCTTACGTCTCTATAGCTCCTAGATCATTTTCTGTTTGCAACTTTATAAGTCCTAACCAATACCCTTAAACAACTTTTTTTAAATACATACAAAAATTGTCATCTAAATTCCGATTGGAGGCAGATGAATTTCCGTAACCTATTATCTATTGAGAGCAATGGGTGTATATATATACACACATATATAATGAGGTATAAAAACTTCAATTATAATTTCATAAACCCTACATAGTATTTTTGTCGTCCTAAAAATATACCATAGACCAACCCCCACCCTCGCCCCTATAACAAATGTCCGCCACTGGCATAAAAGTAGATAATTATTTTAAAGTTCTAAATGAAAATTCCAAAGACGTATGGTTGACGTAGCGTTACATAATTTTTAAAATTAGTAACTGCTGTTTTCACGAGTCTCGCGGATTTTACGCTATTTTTAATTGAACAGAGTTCCGCCACTGGAAATGTCTAAAATTCACCAAGCTTAGATATTACGTAATTATTAAATTTGGGTCGCTCATCGTGGTACTACATCACCAAAGGCCATCACCGCCCCCATTTTTATAATAAGCGATGTTTGATCGCTATTTTGAGGCTGAATTTGATCAGAAAAAATTGCAATTTTTAGGAGATAAGCTGTTCGAGTGGACTACTCTGGTATTATGAAATAAAAAAATGCTGGATAAGCCCATTGTTATCCAATAAGTTATAATTTCGCATCATTCTAATTAGAGGTGATAATTTTCATAATCGGATAACACAGATTATTTGAAGCTCGAATTATCAATTACTTGTAACTCAAATTATCCAATCGCTACATGAGACGACCCTGACTACAGAAAATTAATGTATTCCACTTACACCCACTGCAATTATAAAAATTTTATTAAGTTCTCTTTCATACTTGTTAATGTAAAAAGTTTTCCCTAAGCTAATATTGATTTTAGGTATAATTGCCTCTTCGTGTTGTAAAAAATAAAAAGTGGTCTTTTAAAATACCGACCGACTTTTAAATTATTTACATAGATCTGTTAAAAGCAGAGTCATACGTCAGAACTGGACATAGATAACATATTTCAGAAGCTGATACAGCTTATCTAAAATATTTTCAACAAATAAAAAAGTTATTTATTACTAACTTTATGAAAAAAAGTTACTATCTATAAAGTTGATATTTGGGAAAATAATATTAAAATATTGAAATTTGAGGTAGTATGCGGCCAAAAATTGGAAGAAGCTAAAATTGCCCCCACGGAAAAGTACCCTTAATTTTCATTTCAGAGAAAAATGCAACAATGACGTCCTTTACTTGGAATTAAAAATTACATCTGAGTTTAGACTCCTGGCCTCCTACCGAAGAAAAACGTTTGCCAAATATTCTAAAAAACATACAACCTCAATCACTTTATCACTTTTCTTTCAAACAGAGATTCAGAAACTTTCTGTTTCTGAATCCCTATTTCGGAAAAAGGTGAGGGTCAGTCATAGTAGAGAATTTAGATTTAGAGTAGGTAATATATTTTTTTTAAATTTCGGCTAGAGGCTTAGACGATTGTAATTTAGCTTTCAACCGACTTCAAAAGACAAGATTCTCAATTCGACCCTTATTTATGTTTTTTAATATATTCAGGGAGTAAAACAAAAAAAAATTTAAATAAACTGTTCTCATTCTGCAGTAGGTTCTTTATGAAACATTTTTTAAACATTTTCTAATTAGAACACTTTTCTTTTTAATGTTGTAAGTTTATTAGAGTTTATTAGAGTATGAGTAGTGATGAAGTAATACTAAAGTTAGGAATAATCGTTTAAAAGTATAAATATATATATATATATATATATATATATATATATATATATATATATATATATATATATATATATATATATATATATATATATATATATATATATATATATATATATATATATATATATATGAGTCATTGTTTTACAAATCGTACGGATTTGGGCGAAAAAAATTTTGCAAATTTTTAGAATGTCCCAAAAAAAATTTCTACCATCTTTTCATTATCTAAGTCGACACTTGTATCGGGAATTTTTTTTTACATTTAATCTTCCGATTTATATTATTTATACATTTTTTGTTTTGCTTGTTTCTGTCACATTGTAAATTTATTATCTCTCGTTCCAATCATCGAATGGATACCGTTCTCTCGCAGTCTTATTTATTGTTGTGTAGTCTTTTTGACTGCATGCTGAAAATATTTTTAGAAAATATTTAATAAACATTATTAAGAAATTTGTTTCATGCTGGCTCCCATAGCATAAAAAATCGCGAAATTACGAAAATTACAATTATTCTTCACGTAACAACGAAAACTTTTGTTTAGAAAAAGTGATATAACATTTAATAATAATAACAAAGTTTATTAGCTACAAATAGGGTTACCAGATCAAAGATTTTCTAGCCAGAACAAGTTTATAAAAAATCCGGACAAAATCCGGATGGTATAAAAAAATCCGAAAAAGTATGAAAAGTTATTTTTCACATTAATTACTTTCTTAATGGCGTCATTTTACTACTTTTAGGCATTGTACTTCACTACCAAAACACAAACATAAGATAATCATCTGAAATTTGTGAAAAAAGGCGTTTTTTGATTTTTATGAAGCGATTTTATTAATCTGTCATATTTTTTTATTTATTTTTAATATCCGGACACTTATGCAAAATCCGCTCGGACGCATCCGGATGTCATAAAAACCCAAACATGTCCGAGCAAATCCGGACGTCTGGTAACCCTAGCTACAAAGCTATTCTCAACATTACTTCAAAATATAATATGTAATTATATTCTATATCCCTTCTTTCTTTCTTTTGTTTTGCAGATAGGTAATTTTAATCTATTTTGAATTTTATGGAATAAATTGCTTAAAATTTTCGTTGTTCATTTCTTTATAAATTATTTTAAAGTACTTACTACTCTTTACTCTATTACTTAATTTGTTATACTCTAAAATACATTTAAACAAATCGAATTTTGTGTTTGCTTTAAATTTCTATATCCCAAAGTGAAATTTTTTCTTCCTCTGGTATTGTGTTCATGAATTTCATCAAATTTAGTCAAAAAATTATTATAATAAGGTACCGATAAATTTAAATTTATTTTATAAATAAAAATAATCGGTGTCTTATAAAGGGTTAGGTGAATATAACAATATTAAATCTCAAAATTTTCTAAATAAATTTAAAAAATGATTTAAAACATATTTGTTAAATGAACAAAGCGAAGCAATATAATTTTTTAAATAATTTTAAAAATGTTGTTAAAATAATATTAAAAATGCAGATTTGTAGCATTTTTTGCTAAATAAATGTTGTTAGGTACTTACTACTATGATATGTTCACGCATAATTCTTGAACGGATTGGCCGATTTTAAGGATTTTTTTTTAAGATGAGTTCTTCTGGATGGTCCCATTGTAACAGTAATAATATACAAAGTTTTTTTTAATCTAAGCTATCCCACGTAGACTTCAAGCAATTAGGAAATATTTTAAAGGTTGGATTACAATCTCCTACGCTTCTAACTAAAATTTCAAGAAAGTATTTGTATTAATTCCTGGAATCTTCTCATATGCCACACATCGTAAATAACCTGTATATATTTTGTAATGTGATAAAATACTAGGAATTTAAAAACTGTAGTGCATTAGGTTTGGACCTCGAAGAACTGAACAATTTACAAGAAATTATTTGATGTACAAACTCTTATAATTATTTAGAATATTTCGTATTTGTAAAGACATTCGTGTATTATAGATACTGATATTAACTTTTCTTCCGTATATATACTTACCAACGTCAGTGCCAATGCATCGCGTTCAATTTTCTAACAGTTCTACCACCTTCCACTCTCACTCATTAAGTTCACTAGGACACTTTTTAATTCTTTACTTCACCAGAAACCTGGAACAACAACTACAATTAGTGTCACAAATAAGTCATTTTAATTATGTTCTTGACTAATTCATTAAACTATCTTTTTTCTGAAAAAATCAGGAGTTGAGTTAGGTGTTGGTTTTTGTGGATAATAACATGGTTTTAGTAAAACTCTCAAGCATATAACTTCTAAAAATGGGCTATTTTAATAGGTTTGGCAAATCTAAATTTCATAATTTCAATACGAACATCTTAAATTTTTTTGTGTAATATACAGGATGTTATGAAATTCAATGCACATATTGAAACCGGTAGAGTTCAGGTTGGAGAAAGAGTCACAAATGGTGCTTCGCGATAATAAGCAAGTAATCGCTTAAAAAAAATGTTTTAACCGATGCGCACCACTGGTAATAATCCTATGACGATTAAAAAACAGTGAGCAAGGTTGAGACTTTACAACGCAGTAGCGTTGCCAAGTCTCTCAACAATAATTCTGTGTGACAAGTTTGAAAAAATAATATTTTTGTTGCCGTTAAAGAATGAAATCCTACTAACTCTTTCTTCTTACAAATAAAACCATACACAGAACAGGTGTTAAAACCAAGGGTAAAATAATAAGGCCCGAAAAAATACCCAGAAGTGTTGTGTTTTACTAAATTATAATGCACAACCAAAAAAGAAAGTTTGTTGCACAACACTAAGCGCATACGATATACTAATAGCACTATTAAATGGTTGAAAGCTATTGTTTCTACGAGTGTGGGGAAAATAACTACTTTCCGCACTTATATGCATGCTAAAAGTTGCACTTTTCTGCACTAGGGCTGAAAATATTTTTAGCACTGACGCGGGAAATAATGCATCAAGAATCACATTCCTATATCGCCACTTAATTAGACTTGAAACCGGTAGATCGTGGTATGAGTTCAGGTTGGAGAATTAATGAATTAATTAATTAATTAGACTTCGTGTGCTAATTAACGTCACTGGACCCGGACCGAAAAGGTCCAATTTAATATATTTAGTAAACATTCCCTTTGAGGTAATAATAACGGATCGAAGGGAATAGACAGCAAACAACCCAGAGTTTCCTCCTGGGACAATTATATGGTATACCGACGGATCAAAAACCGAGGTGGGAACCGGTGCAGGGGTACATGGGGTCAGACCGAGAAAAGACATGTCTTTTTCTTTGGGAAAATATCCCACGGTATTCCAAGCCGAAACATACGCCATTCTACAATGTGCGCTAGAAAATAATAGAAGGGCTTACTCCAATAAGCGGATCTATATCTGTTCGGACAGACAGTCCGCTCTGAGGGCACTCTCATGCCAGAAGGACGCCTCGGGACTAGTATGGAAGTGTATAGACGATCTTGGCCTGCTTGCTGCCAGAAACTCAGTCAAGCTCTTGTGGGTGCCGGGACACAAAGGCATCACTGGCAACGAAAAAGCCGACGAAGTTGCAAGACAAGGATCGGCTACACCATATATTGGACCAGAACCGTCTGTCGGGATACCTAAATACACAGTACGAGAGGCGGTAAAAAGATGGATCAAACATCAACATAAAGTCCACTGGAGCAAAGTACAGGGACTAAACCACAGCAAAACTGTCATGGGAACTCTTAGTCCTAAACTCACTGGGAAACTGCTAAACCTTAGCAGGATCCAGTTGAGGACAATTGTAGGAGCTCTAACAGGACACATGGCTGTAAGGGACCTCCTTAACAAAATGAAACTGTACCAGAGAGACCTCAGCTGTAGACTGTGCGGAAGGGTAAGGGAAACAGTTCAGCACATCATCTGTAATTGCGAATCTCTAGATCGCAAGCGCCACCAATTATTCGATTTGTTTTAAAGGGACTCTAAATTCGGCACGATACCGTAAGGGAATTTTAGAAAACGCATTAGACGATAAAGAGATGCGACAAAGCTACTTCCAGCAAGACGGCGCACCAATTCACGAAACTCTTGATAATTTAAATTGTTGGAAGAATTTTTCGAAGACCGAATCATTAGTCGTAATATGCCAGTTAGGTGGCCACCACGGTCCTGCGTAAAAAGAAGAACGAGAATATGCTTGGAAGTAGAAGGCGGACACGTCTCTCACTTAGTTCAAATTTATAATTTTTAGGTTCTTTGTTGTATATTGTTGTTTTTTAATTCTGTATCGTGCACTAACAATGACAATAATGTAATTTTCTTGAAAAAAAATCTTTGCAGTTTTATTTTTCATTCACCTGTACCTTTTATCTATGTTACCTTTCAAGAGTAATAATAAATTCAAGACATGCTTGATTGATTCCACGGCATACTTTGAGGACGTTTTTTTTTTTGATCTTAGGTTATAAAGTTTTAGTGTTACTTTAATTAAGTTAAACAGTAAAACGTTTTGTATGTTTTTAACAACAAACAAAATAATGACATGATCATATCTAGTTAAATTTATATTTAGTAATAACACCGCTCTTTAGTTTTTTATTTAAAATATTATTAAGTAGAAAGGTTAAATTACTCGTACATTTTCAAAAACACCGCCATAACCTGATCAGTCAGAACGAGTCTGGCCAGTCGCTCGTCTTCATCAAAATTCGAAAACAAGCGCCAGGCTCTGCGATTTAGCTAAAATTTTGTATTTAACCAAACTATGATTTATGTTGACAGAATTTTCTGCTGCCAAATCCTATTAAGGAGTCGGTGACAAATTTTAGTTCATTTTTATGAAGCTCAAGAAGCAATGTAACTGAGCGAAGGTGAGATATATATTTTTGCCATTGTTTATTCTCCTTCCAGTCCTTCTTTTCAATATTTTTTTTACAAATTAAGTTGTAATCTTTAGTAATCTTAAGTAATCTTTTTTATGATTTCTAGTGACACAGCAGAAAGATGATTGGTCCATAGAATGGTGTCTGTGCGCCTTCTCTAGCAAGTTTCCTTGATTAGAGTAACTGTGTTGTTGTTGCACAAAAAATCACTTAGTATTTTTTTAATTATGTTGCACTTGGTCAAACGCTGATGGTTTCTGTTTATTTTTTTTTCTTTTTAAGGTGATATATTTACAGGCCACGTCCTGTTAGGAACTCGTTGACAAGCTTCAGTTCATTTTTATGAATCATCAAAAGCAATGCAACTAACCGAAGACTAGATACATATTTTTGCAAATGTTTGTTCTGGAGAATCCTTCTTGTCAGTATTTTTTTCACAAATTTATCTCATCTTTTTTCTGATTTCTAGTAACATAACAGAAAAATAATTGGTCCATAGAATGGCATCTGTGTGTCTTCTCTAGAAAGTTTTCCGCATTAGAGTAACTGTGTTTTTGCACAAAAAACAATCACTTAATATTTTTTAAGATATGTTGCAGTTGGTCAAACGTTAACGTTTCTGGTAATTTTTTTCGTTTTAAGGCGATATCTTTACAGACCACATCCTTTTAGAATCGATGACAATTTTAGGTTTATTTTTATGAAGCTTAAAAGCAATGCAATTAAGTTAAGACGAGATAAATATTTGTGCCACTGATTATTCTGAAGAATCCTTCTTGTCAGGCGTTTTTTCACAAATGAATTTTTTTTTCTGATTTCTGGTGACACAACAGAAAGATGATTGGTTGATTTCTAACAAGTGGTCCTCATTAGAGTAACTGTGCTGTTGTTGCACAAAAACCCAATCACTTAATTTTTTTTAGTTAGATTACAATTAGTCAAATGTTGATGGATTCTTGATAATGGTTTCCTTCTTAAAAACTAACGCAATTAACAACGATCCATATTTTAATACTATGTCGACTGCTAACAAAAGAGTGGCAAAGAGAAAATAGAATGGTGCTAATTAAGTCAGTAGAAATAGGGCAACGACATTCATGTGTTGCGAAAAGTATTTTTGCAGAACTTTTTCATATCATGCAACACGTTAACACATTCATCCATATTTATCCCGGATATGCAGTATATGCATTATGACCTATAATGGGTCATAAAAAGTACACAAATGGATGTGCCGCAGTGTACGTTACACAAGGCACTTACATTCATAGTCTAATAACCTATTACATATATCAACTTCAAGTACAAAAATAATGGACTCTCACTAAATTTTTATTTTGGTGACATTGTATAAAGTGAGGAAAAATAAAATTTCTCTGCTCATCGTCTTTGATATATTTAAGTTTTTTTTTTAGAAAATGCAATAGTTATTTACCTAACAAGTGCGGAAAGTTGCACTTTTCCGCACGCAACGGAAGTTGGACGAACGACGCGAAGTGGAGTTCGCGCAAGCCGTCAAGGGCGAAAAAGATACCTACTTTCCGCATATGTTAGGTAACGTCACAAAAATTTGGAGAAAACGGTTTTTTAAATACAAAAAACATACAAAGCACTATTGTTTGCGATAAATGGGCATTTTTCTTTTTTTTTAATATCATGAGAAAAAGTAACTTTTCGGGACTTGTGCGGAAAAGTACCTTTTCCATACTCTACATTTTTCTTTCACGAAAATTAAAAAAAAAGACATTGGATATTTTTTAATACAAACTTTATTAGGAAGAAACATTAGGAATGATAAATATTAAAATTAAAAGTACAATCTGTAGCTCATTGACGATTCATTGCAGATTTCTTTTTTTTTTCCCTGGTTTGCTGTAGTTTTTCTCGCAAACATTGATACTGACTGATTTTCGTTTCAAGTGTAATGGATATTTGTGGTTTGATGTAAAGTTGTTGCTGCTGGAGTTAAACAGGTAATATTGCTAGGCGTGTCATCTAATTGGTCTAACAACAGAGACATGGTTGACTGATATCTGTTGCTACATGGTTTTTCAAGTATATCTCGAGAAATTTTCTTTTTATTCTCAAAGCAGTCTTCAATATGAACTGAACTGGATTTACATCCACCGTGTCTCTTAATGTTGGTAATATTGGGGCAGGAGTTTGCCAACATTCTCGCTGAAGATCCGTGGAAACAATATCCCGTATAGATCTCAGGATTTTGCAAGCCTAAGTACCCTGCTTGAAGGCATTTTTTCAAACGTATTTATGTCAACACATTGTTTGGAACATTTTCCATCATTGTATGCTAGGAAACATCGTCGATGAGAGGTATTTGTAGGATGTAAGGATTTGTACAGTCCAATGTAGCTTATTTCAGATCAAGGATTAAATACAACAAATTTTCTTGGAACATGTGCCTTTGTATTAGGTATTGTGATTAACAAAATATCTCCCTTGATCTTTAATATTGCCTGTGGTAAGCTGCATCAAATCTTCCCTGCGGCAAACGCCTGCTATACCGAAAATGTTGCAACTTTGATCATTAGGTAAACATTATCTATCAGGTGCATTAGAGAGAAACTTCTCAATTTCTGTTTTTTCGAGAATTTTTTATTTTTTCGGCATAAATCCGTCATTAAGTCCTTTTTAAAAAAAAAACAGTTACCTTGGAAAATCTGCTCAAATCGATGTCTTTTTTAAGTCTGATGATAAGTTTAATCATGGAGTACTTGGACCATAAAGTAGAAGCATTGGCGTAGCTAGGGGAGGGCGAGGGGGCTTATTTTTTTTATCTTCTGACAGTCCACGAAGACCGAAGTCTAAATACAATGTACCGTGGGTGTACTGGGGAATCGACTCACACATCCAGAGCTGGAAACATCCGTAGGGATTTCACCAGCCCTTTAAGAGGATGTGCGGGGTGGTACCACCTCGGTCGAGGAATAATTCCTCTACCACCTTCCAAATTCCTCTACCCCCTTCCAGTAGCTTAGCCCCCTGTTGGAAAATTAGCCCCCCTAAAAATTGCCAAAGCAAAAATGATTTTACTCATTTTGTTTCTAAACTCCCGGACAAGAAATACCGGCACCCTGGATTTTTTGCTAGGTTAGATCCTTTATACCTTTTTTGTTTTTAATCCGATTTTTACAGTTCTCTTACCGCTTCATAGATAATTTTATTAGAAATGTGCTGTATTTTTTTAATGATGGATCATGTTCGATAGGAAGGGCGATATTATACCGGGGTGAATACATGTGTGTTTTTGGTCCTAAGTTTTAAACACCCTGTGGAGGAATTGGGGCTATTATTTTTTATACTAATAATTTCTTGATAAAGTTCTACGTATTCCTCATATTTTGTTTTCTGAATAATCACGTTATCTCCATTTTTAGAAGAGATATGCATTCTACAATAAAACTCGACTGTTTTTAAAGCGCTATCCTTAGCTCCTGTAAAGTGCCTGGTTGCATAGGGCGACGACGAACAGCTCTTTTCAACTGATACTAGAAATCAGAAATGTTAAATAGTGTTCAAATCCGGACTATATGCAGGCCAATCCAACAGTCGAATACCAACCTCATCTAAATATTCGGTTACCACCCGTGCAATATTATCCTGCATCAATATAAATTGTTTACCGATTAAGGGAGCAAGTGGGACAACTACTGCCTCTTGAAGAATATCTTCAATGTACCGATGCGCATTTAATGTTCCATTTTCCACAAATACTTATAAGGGTGGTTACATTATGGCATGGGCGGGTATTTAAACTGATGCGCGAACTAAACTTATAAGTTATAAGTTTAGTTCGCGCATCAGTTGAAATACACGCCCACGCCATAATGGAACCACCATGATAAGATAAGATATTAAGTTTCTCTGTTATGGTGCATTTGGCAAATCTTTCATTTGGTCTCCTATAAGTGCGTTCACGACCATCCGGCGACCGAAGACAAACCATCGACTCATCTGCGAAGAGTACATTACTTCACTGCTCTACAGACCAGTTTAAATGTTCTCTGGCAACTCCTAGCCGTTCCCGTCAATGATGCCACAGTAATTGTGTTTTTTTGCCAGCCTACGTGACCGGAGTTCAGTTTGGTTTAACCTTCTTCGGACCGTTTTGTTACTGATATTAACCCCACGCACCATTCACAACTCATTTTGTAATGCCACGGAAGTTACTCTTCGTTCCTTTAAGGATCTTACAAGGAATAAACGATCATCAGCTGAAGTTGTTTTTCTCTTTCTTTCAGATCCTTGTCGTCTAATAAAATTCCCTGTTTCCAAATTCAAGCATCTTGAACCGTAGCACGTGTAAATCCCAACATACGAGAATTATGACCATTTTCTATTAGAGCAATAATTTTTGTTACGTCTGTTATAGTTAACACCATGCTGACAACAACAATTTTTTTAGGGCTGTAACTGTCAGTTAATTATTTCAGTTAATTTAACAACGACTGTAAAATAATGAATAGCAGAATTTTTAGAAAATCGTATCCCTTTTAAAAATGGAGATAACGTGATGATTCGGAAAACAAAATGTTAGGAATATATGGAGCTTTATCAAGAAATTGCTAGCATAAAAATAACAGCCCCAATTTCTTCACAGGTTGTTTAAAACTTAGGACAAAAAACACACATTGATTCACCCTGGTATAATGTCGCCCTATCGAAAGTGACCTATCGTTAAAAAAATACAGCACATTCCAAATGAAATTATCTATAAAATGATAAAAGGACTGTAAAAATCGGATTAAAAACAAAAAAGTTATAAAGGATTAAACTTAGAAAAAATCCAGGATGCCGGTATTTTTTGTCCGGGAGTTTATTTAAAACATCTATACTTTAAAATAAGACTTTCATCAATATTTCTTGTGGCTTTTAATCTCCTTGAAATTAGTAACAGTGGCAACACTGTACACAATAGGTACATTAATTTTTTTTGCTTGTATTTCAATATCATAATTTTGCTGGGGCTTTAGCCCCCCTACCCCCATTTAGAAAGAGCTAGCTACGCCTATGGGTAGAAGGTGAATATTTTTTTATAGATGATTAAAATATGCCATAAATACCTCTTCTTTTAATGGCGATACTTTTTATCAGTACACCATAATTCAAAAGCTAGAAATTCCTTTTTGTATCGTTGCTGCGATTTCTCGGGTATTAAACGACTACTTGCCTCATTTGCTGCTTCCGCTATTTCGTCTCCATTCCATTTCCATCTATTTTAAGGGTGGCTATAACTTAAAATTGTCTTAAATATCGCAGTTACTCCAAAAATTTAACTGGAAATTGACTTCAGACACTTTTATGTCTTCGTTGCCAAGGAAAAGATACCAAAAGGACAATATAATCTGTTGCATAAACAAACTAGATCAGACATTTGCTTTTATGTCATAGCACAAACAGGTCACCTGCCAACATAATTTGTCGAACCATGACGTTCACTTAATAAGACAGAGTGCTTGCAAAGGCAATTTTGTAGCTGAAAGCTAGCAGAAACAAAATTTAACTGAGAAAATGTTTAGGTTGGGTTTTCTTGAGTTTTATAATTCGTGCGGAAATGTAACTTTACCGCACAAGTGCGGAAAAGTACTACTTTCCTCATCCAAAATAATGTGGAAAAGTGCACCTTTCCGCACGCTCGTAGGAAAAGAATGTAATAAACCTTGTAATAAATCAACGAATGTATGCTTGTCACAACATCTTCATTATGACAAGGACAGAACAAATCGGACGACATCAACGAAATAAATAAATTTAAGAACTCGCTCATTCTCAGCCCAAATGACGTTATCTTGGATAATCCTTATTTGTAGTAATGAGCTTATTATGTTATTTTGGATTTTCAATAAATATGTTCATATTATTATTGCACAATAAGGAATATGCATGTACTTTTTTTTATTGCATAAATCGTTTAAGGAAGTCATTACAAACCCAAAAATATTATTTTGAAGAAGATAATGTAACTAAAAAAATGTTTAACTTCTCGAAATAATATATTACAATTTAAAAAGCAGTCATTTGCCCTTAGTGCCAAGTGACGTCAGGATGCAAGCAAAACTGTATTAGTGTACGCGTTACACGTTAACGTAAACCTTAACCTAGGCGTAATACATCAAATCGTATATGAATTGACAACTTCTGCAATAGCCCGAAACCAAGTGAGCATTTTTTCGTACGATTGTACCTATATCAATTGATTTACCAAACTGATTCTTATTATATGTAATATTGTATGCTTAAGAGTGTCTACAAGACCTAAAGTTGAACAGGTTTGTTATGGAACACAAAAACATCCTAGCGTCACATACTCTATCCGATCCTTGCAACAGGACATCCACCAATCAGACGAGGATTTTAACTTCGGAAAGGTGTACGTTTAGACGAGTAGCATGTGGAGAACCCCCTTTGGCTCAGACAAGAAAAACAGATGGTACCTGAGCAAACACTTCCGACACGTGTTTCTATTCATTAGCTTCATCAGTGCCACGCATGTAGATGTGTGCCCCAACATAAGCCGACTCATACCTACATGCCGCATACCCAGTTATGGGCGTAACCTAAAAAAAAGAAAAGCAACGACCACAAAAAGGACCCCGCATACCCATTTGTGGCTTCAGCCACAAGAGCCTTTCTTGGGGCATCAATTAGCGTCGCCACGGAGGCAACTATAGCCACCTGAATGGTATTCTATAAGTCAAAGAAAAGAAACCCAACCTAAACAGATGCCAGAAGCTATCGCGGATCGTTACACAAAACGAAAGAGAATTATAACAAGATAAAAAAGATAGTATAATAACTCGTTTGACACGACTTTCTGCCCATAAGCTGACTTACACACGCCGCATATGCAGTTACGGGTGGGTGTAACCGTAAAAGAAAAATCAAGACCACAAACAGTACCCAGTGCACACATTTGGTGCTTCCGCCAAAAGACCTCTTCTAACTACCTGACTGGTATCCAAGCCAAAGTAAATAATAAAAAGTTGCCAGAAGCTATCGCGGATCGTTACAAAAAACGAAAAAGAATTATTGTGATCATGTCCGTTAAAAAAAGAACAAGAAAAAATGGTACGTGTTTCTGCTCATAAGTTTCATCAGGGATACAGTTGTGGCTGTACACCCCAACATAAGCCGAGTACCACACGCCACATATGCAATTACGGGTGTAGCCACGAAAACAACTATAGCTACCTGACGTATCCTATAAGCCAAAGAAAAGAAAAAAAGATGACAGAAGCTATCGCGGATCGTTACAAAATACGAAAGAGAATTATTGTGTGCATGTCCGCTAAAAAAAAGAACAAGAAAAAAAGGTAGTATGGGAACCCTCCCGGTACGTTTTTCTGCTCATTGGGTCCATAAAGGCTACTTATGTGGTTGTGCAACCGAACGTAAGTCGAAACTTACACGACACATACGCAGTTACACACAGTAACCGCAGTAACCTAAAAAAAAGTCTGCAGGTCCCAAGAAAGGTTTTTTTTTACTGACAACTGGCTGGTCCTATTGGTGGTCCTTGTTTTTTCTTCACCCATATGGCTTATGTCTCAACTTATGTTGGGCTGCATAACCATATATGTACCCCTGACAAACCCAGTGAACAGAAGCACGAGTCGGACGTGTTACCATATCATCTTTGTTCAGCGACAATTCTTCTTATACGTCGATACGTCTTTTTGAGCGGAAGGAATTATGTCTCTTTTAGGTGTCTATGCTGGAAAGTCCTTGTTTTTTATAGTGAACAACTGAGCAACAAGAATTTTTAAAAAAGCAAAGAAAATAGTAGTACCTAATGGACACTGAACTACGCCTTTGGTCTATCTGTGAATCCACTTACAAGAAGCTGCCGTTCTTTAATGGATTAGCTAATGTTGGAAACACACATTTATTAAATATCTAAAATCCTTCAAGCAAATACCACCCTTCCAAAAATTGATACAATTTTCTGTTAAGCCCCTTTAACTCGAGTTTTATTAAATTTTGCTGAAAAGAAAAAACTGCTTTCTTTAAAGCCCTTATTGACTCTAGACCTTTTTTTTATTTCTTTCGAGCAAGAAATTATAATTGGATTTTTGGGTATTTACAACGAACAATAAAAAGCGTAACAGATGTTTCTACAGCATTTTTCCATAATTATATTTAAAGATCAAAATAGGGAAACAAATAAAACTCCCACAGAAGGTCATATCTCTTGCCAATATTGTTGTTTCGCTTTTATTAAATTTAGGTTGATTGCCAGTGGATTTATTCAACACGGTACGCCATTCATGGATTTTGATTAATTTCGGCAAGTTTTGACTAGATCTGAGGCTTTATTTAGAGAAACAGAATGTGTGAATAGAAAGGAAGGCAGTAAGAGACCCAAAGTTTGCTCTGCACAAAAAGTAGAAGAATTGAGGCAACTTGTTAATGAACACCCACAAACCCCTATTCGGCGTTTAGGCCAGCAAGTAAATGTATCCTACGGAGCCTGCAATTACAATCCTGATATGTGACCTGCATATGCATGATTATCGTCTAAGCTCAGTCCAAGAATAGTTACCAAACGACAAGCCGCAGCGAATGCAATTTTCAGAGTACAATTTCCACATAATTTCACGAGTGTATGGTCCATATTTTTGCATATTCAGTAAAGAAATTGCTATTAAATTAAAGGGTACATTTTTAGTAAAATAAGTCTTTGGAATTAAAAATGCTTTAGATTATTTTCGGTTTTTACTAAAACTGCTAAAAAAATAAGGTGTAAAAAATATGCGGAAAAATGATATTGAGAATGTCTATAGACTACCCTACTCTGTATAATACAAACTTAGTTATCTTATTATCACACTGCACAGAAAAAACTGCTCTGCTATTTCAATAATAGTATTATTTTTGACCACTCTCACATTAGGTATATTAAAGTTAATATTGTCTCAACAAAATATTATTGAAATAATCCAAAAAAAAAAATTCTTTAAATATAGGCTTATTATTAGAGTTCAAAAGTATTCCTACTTCTTTGAAAACTATATTACCATTTTTTCAAGGACCAAAATACTGTTGGAAATCAATAAATTTCTATTATTCGTTAGAGTGTAGAATTGTTAGAGCTAAAAAATTAAACTCTATATTTGATGAGAATGATTAAATATAATTGGGCGGAAAATTTGTAGGCGGTGTGACTCAAATTACAATATATTTTATTAAACGAACAAGACCTACAGTTAAATTAAAATAAACACTGCTATAAAACATATTAAGGTATTAGAGAAATAAAAAAAAATTAATTCAATAGGTTCTATTGTTGGCTGAAATACTACTTGTATTGCTCTCGGAGGCGTTAAAATTGTGCTGCTGGTATTTGTTCGTTAAATAGTCGTTTAAGCTTGCAGCCTGTTTGTTTATTGAGTTACAGATCTTTAGCTATTCTGAAGACTGGGGCAACTCATTACATTGCTTTATGGTAAATAAAACAAATCTAAAAAGCTTTGCAATAACAAGTGTGTTTTTTATTTGTAAATCTCTCTTGGTTAGTCTATTATAAGACTGTGTACTCAGCCGATACGTATTGTTAAAAAACTATTAACATTAAATATGATCGCAAGTTTATTGTTGTATTTGTATTTTTTAGACATGGTTTTCACCAAATCTACTTATAAATTTAGGAGATTGAATGCAGTGGTGAGCATCAAATTTGTTCCATCTGGCATCCCGTACCCCAAGAAAATTTAATACTGTACCCATACAAGCCAGAAGTTTTGCAAAGAAGCACATCCTATATTTTGAATCAGTTCTACCGTGTTCGCGTCATAAACTGGTCTTCATAAAATGCTTTATATTTAAATTTTTTCAGAATGTCTAAACAAAGATATGTATGTTTAATGATACTAGGTAAATAAAAATTATTTCAAAATAATAAAACGTGTTTTATTTGTTGTAAATATTAGTATAATTGATGTAAAAGAAATTGCTCCTTATATTAAATAAGAGTGCATTGTTCTTCAAACCACATATATGATTGAATTTAAACAAAAATGTTTTTTTTTCTAGTAGAAGTTACATTAAATTAATTACTCTTGTAATTGGAACAATAATACTTAATAAGTATTTCAATTACATAAGGTGTATATTCTTACAAATAAATATTTACTGAAACCAATGATATATTTTGTATTCAGTTTTAGAATTGCATCAAATAATTATTATTGTTATATTCAAAACCTATTAAACACCAATGAAACCTTATATTTCAAACAATCTTATAACCTATCAGGGGCGGCCCCTGGGTAGAGCGATCCGGGCGGCCGCCCGGAGCGTAATGATCTAGGCGCGCGAAAATCATGGAAAATGAAAATAAACTGATAAAAAAAATTAAGTTACAGGCTTTTATAAAATGCACTAAAAAGTAAAAAATATTTTTTTATCATTCTGATATCATATCAATAAATTTTTTTTCATAATATTGCATTGTCATCGGACCCTTGTAGGTATACCAAATTTCATTGAAATCGGTTCACGGGAATTTTCTCAAAAACGCGTTGCAAGATTTGACTGATAGTTGACAAGATTAAGAGGCGGCAGGCGGAATTTATCATTTTTATTTCTAAGCACATAATTCAAATAATATAATATATTTAAACATTAAGGCAAAGTCTAGTTGAATTCAATTCAACATGACAAAACCACTCAACCACCGCCTTTCAAGAATTGACAAGTTTTTCGGCACGTGGCAACACGACTGTACAGGAAACAACAATTTTGAAACCAAGCGAAACAAGATCTAACAGCCTTTTTAACTGCATATAAAAAGGAAGTAGACTTAAATCAATGCATTATTTGCCACTAGACTTCGGCTGGTGCGAAATAATAGTTATTTATACTATAAGGGATCTAAGTAACATTTACCAGTCGAGGACGAATTTTGCGCCCGAGCGATAGCGAGGGCTGGCAAAAAAGTCCGAGACTGGTTAATGTACTTACATCCCATATAGTATATAACATTTTCCCCCCTCCCTGAATTGTATGTTTACCAGAAAATGCTGGATATATTTTTGGATTTTTATTATCATTACATTCGATAGCATTCTCATTAAATTATGAAGGCAGCCGTGATCCGTTGCCAGAGCAATATAAGCAGTTTTTATTTTATCAACAACGTCAAGTTGACAATTCATAGCGAAAAGCTTGAAGAAGTCGAATTATTTGATTCTGTGGACAAAATGGATGTTTCAGGCATAGAAGAATCAGCAAATATTGCTTGTTTATCTCTGCTACCGGAAAAGTCGAAAAAAAGGTATGAAGCAGCATATAAATCCTTTAAGAATTGGTGCCAAAGCAAGACGGCTACTGCAGTCTCAGAAGCCTTGTTTTTGGCGTATTTCCACGAGAAAAGTGCTTTACTCTGCCCTCCGTAGTTAAAACGTCCTAACTTCATTTTTTCGATTTTTGACTTATATACATATATTGGTTGTCCGATGCCATATTTATCTATTCTCCCTAGTTTACAACGTCCAATTTAGCATTTATAAAAATAAATAGTTCTAACTTGCTCAAAATTTACAGTTAGGACAGTTTAATATGGTGTCGGACGACCAATATATGCATATAAGACGAAAATGGAAAAAATGTAGTTAGGACGTTTTAACTAAGGAGGGCAGTACTGAAGTCCCCATCAAGCTTATGGTGTGAGTATTCGATGTTGAAGTCCACCCTTTTTATAGAGGAAAATATAGATATTTCTAAGTATCCAAAACTTCGAGCATTTTTGAAAAGAAAAAATGATTGTTACAGACCCAAAAAATCGAATGTGTTTAACAGGGAAGACGTGAATAAGTTCATGCTTGAAGCCCCCGATGATATGTACTTATTGATGAAGGTCGTAAAGGCAATGGGAGTTGCTGGGGCGTGCCGTTCTAATGAACTCTGTGAAATGAAAATGGACAATGTTAAAATAAGTCAAGAAGTCATAATTGTGACCATTCCTGACTCCAAAAATGGAATGTCACGTACATTTACAGTGACAAAAAGTGACGACACTCAGGTTTGTCATTTCAAAATAATTCAAAAGTACATTGATATAAGATCCCACATGACGATTATTAATCCGCGCTTCTTTATGCGATATCAAAATGGAAAGTGCTTAAACCAGCCTGTTGGGAAAAATACGTTTTCGTCAATTCCAAGTAAAATTCACTTCAAAATGTATACTGGACACTCTTTTAGAAGAACGTCGGCAACTTTATTAGCAAATACTGGAGTTGATGTATTAGCTATCAAGCGACATGGTGGATGGAAATCCGCTACTATTGCGGAAAGTTACGTAGCTGAGAGCCTCAACAATAAAAAGGAAGTAGCGAATAAAATTTTATACAATAAGACCCAGCCAGAAGTCTCTTGCAGTGCTTCAACAGTGACAGAAACATTGGTTAGAAATGAAGGATCTGTGGAGTCAGAAAATGTAATACACATCAAGAAGAAACGAGAAAACGTGTTTCCAAATTTTGTTAATAATGTGAATAATTGTAATAATTGTACCATTAATATTCATTTCAATTAATATCACCGGATTTTTGTAATATGTTGATGAAATCAAAAATTAAAGTTATTCTTATAATAATTTCAGATTATTATTTCCCTAGGGATGTAAGTTGACTTACATCCTGTCGTTAAGGGCAACCAATACCTTGTTGAGTAACTTTCACTTCCGTCTGTCAAAGCAGTGTCAAAATAGGTTGCTTACAATACAGGGAGGGGGAAAAATAGTTTGTTTAAATTGTTAGTGCAAAAAAGCTTTAAAAAAGTGCTTCTGCAAATTTTCCAGTGCGTTTGGCTTCTGTGAAGGTAAGTGTTTTAATTTTTTGTTTTCATTTTGAAAAACTAATAAAATCCATCAGACATAAGCCAAAAAAAGGGTGGGGGTAGATTTCAAAAATTTGAGTTTAGATCAAAACATGGTTTTTGTGGTACCAAATGAAAGGTACTTGAGTCTGGAGTTGAATAAAATGCATTTTATTTTTTTAAGCCAGTGGCGCACAAGGGGGGGATTTCAAAAATTAGAGTTTACATCAAAAAATGGCTTGTGTGGTATCAAATGAAAGTTGATTGAACCTGCAGTTGAATAAAATTTATTTTATTTTTTTAAGCCAGTGGCGCACGAGGGGGGATTTCAAAAATTAGAGTTTATATCAAAAAATGGCTTGTGTGGTATCAAATTAAAGGTAATTGAGTCTGGAGTTGAATAAAATACTTTTTTTAAGCCAGTGGCGCACAAGGGGGGATTTCAGCAATTATAATTTAAATCAAATCATGGCTTTTTTTGATATCAGTATTATCTTTTATTTTAATTAATTTGTTCCAGAAACCAAAATGTCCGATGCTAAGAGAAAACCCTCTGGGAGCGAATTTAAAAAGCGGAGATTGAACAAGCAAACACAGCTTCAAAAACAGTCAGATGCGCTGCAGAACTTCTTCAAAGAAGGTAGTTTCAACGCTCCCACAACCGACCAACATTTGAACCACGCCCAGCACCTAGATAATGACTTTCCGGATATGGATCCCCCTTTGGACGCAACCGTCAGCATTACTGAGCTGGGTAAGTCATCTCAAACGAGTTTGGCGAGTAGTGATGCAGTTCCGTGCAGTTCCAAAAATCAAAATTCGCAAGTTGTGCAGACCTCAGAGAAACATTTAGAAATGGCTACCATCCAAAGTATCTCTTCTGACCCAGGATTATGGCCCGAAATCATGCGTGCAGCAGATAGAGTTTTTTTGGTTAAACATGGTCCAGCTGCACCTTTGTATAATTTTGATTTCCTTTTGATGATCAGCATAGAAGATTCTCACCAAAACATTACAAGAAAAGGCTTAGAAATGGAGAAGAGGTTTTAAGAGAATGGATGGTATATTCCTTATTTCAAAACGCTTTGTACTGTTTTCCATGTCGACTTTTTGCTGCACCATCTAGCTTGAGCGCTCTTGGCAATCGGGGATTTAAAGACTGGAATCACTTAGGAGACTCTTTAGCCCATCATGAAAATGCAAAAACTCATATAGATGGTTTGAAATCATGGCTTGAATTGAAGCAAAGATTGAAAATAGGTGAAACAATAAATGCAGCTTCTCAGAGACTCATTGATTCTGAGATAAATCACTGGTCTGAAGTTCTTTTACTCATTATATCAGTCGTTAAAATGCTAGGTGAGAG
Source organism: Philopedon plagiatum (assembly GCA_963971165.1). Taxonomy (NCBI): domain Eukaryota; kingdom Metazoa; phylum Arthropoda; class Insecta; order Coleoptera; family Curculionidae; genus Philopedon; species Philopedon plagiatum. Next base: position 16,713,983 of record OZ020196.1, on the reverse strand, counting down.
CTCTCTAGCTTTTCGAGGAACAAGCGATAAACTGTATGAACACAATAATGGAAACTTTTTGAAGTTAATTCAGTTATTGGCTGAGTTTCATCCAAAAATGGAGGAACACGTTCGCAGAGTCCTCAATAAAGAAGAAATCAAAGCTACATATCTAGGGAAAACTATACAAAATGAAATAATTGAATTATTGCATGACATTATAAAGCACCACATCATTGAGCAAGTTCAAAAGGCCAAGTATTATTCCGTGATTCTTGACTGTATTCCCGATGCAAGTAAAGTAAAACAGATGACATTTGTGGTAAGATTTGTCTCCATACAGGACTCAGACTCTGAAGTTCAAGTTAATATCAACGAACATTTTTTGGGTTTTCTACCCATTGAGAGATCAACAGCTAAGGAATTGTCGGAGGTTTTACTAGAAGAGCTAGAGAAAAATAGGCTTAAAGTAGAAAACATGCGCGGTCAAGGGTATGACAATGGTTCCAATATGAGAGGAGAAAAATCGGGAGTACAAACAAGAATCAGAAATATAAACCCCAGAGCATTTTATGTTCCATGCAGCAGCCATTCGCTAAATTAGGTTGTAAACGATATGGCAAAATCCTCGTTTGAGGCAAACAACTTCTTCAATATTGTTCAAAAGTTATATAAATTTTTTTCTTCCTCTTCTTTTCGTTGGGCAATATTACTGAAATATATTGATACTTATACCCTAAAACCATTGAGTGATACGCGATGGGAAATTCGAGTCGACTCATTAAAAGCTCTGCGGTTTCAAATTGGTCCAATTCACGATGCTTTGTGCAGCATATATGAAGATTCAGAAATCGATAATATGATCAGAGACGAGGCTAGCGGATTATTAAATAATTTGAAGCAGTTCAAATTTATATGCTCTGTTGTGATCTGATACAAAATTTTGAGTCATATTAACCCCATCAGCAAACTTTTGCAAACTGTAAATTTTAATATGTCACAAGCTATTGATATGCTTAGCAACTGCAAACTCTTCTTTGAAAACCTGAGATCAGATGAAGCTTTTGACAGCATCATTTTAGAAGCAACCGAGCTTGCTTCAGAGATTGACGTGGAAGCTAATTTCGAAACCACCACACCACGTCATCGTGTCAGAAGCAAAACAAGAACGTTTTTGTATGAGGGCCCGGATGAACCCGTTCAAGACCTCAAACAAAAATATAGATATTTTTCACACTATAGATGAAGCAATAAATGCCTTGGAAACCAGATATAATTTGCTAAATACTCACAGTAATTATTTCAGCTTTTTGTATAATATTTTTGGTCTAAAATACATGCCCAGAAATGAGCTACTGGCTCATTGCAAAGATTTGGAAGTAGTTTTAACTGATGGAAATTCAAGCGATCTTAACGCCCTGGAACTAGCCGATGAAATAAGCATCGTTTCGTCATTATTAACAAAAAAGGAAACCCCTGTTGAAGTTCTCAAGTTTATCGCTACACTTAAATTCGCACCAAACCCCAGCATAGCATTAAGAATCCTACTTACATTGCCAGTCACTGTGGCTTCAGGGGAAAGAAGCTTTTCAAAACTAAACTGCAAAATTAAGGTTTTGCCCGGAGCGCCAAAATGTCTAGGGCCGGCCCTGAACCTATTGGCTAACAATGATAAACTAATCATTGAAAGAGACTGAATTTGTATTTTATACGGAATAGAGTGTGTCATTGAGTGAATAATTGGTATCCAATTCAATACGATAGTTTTTTTTTGTGTGCGGTCAGTTTGCAAACCGTGTTTACGAGGTTAGATAGGCCTCATTTTTTTATTGTTTAATAGTGAATCTCGGGGTAATTTCTTAGATTACCAAAAATCATTAGCATGTCTTCCAGTACCAGTATCAGAAGCAGGGTCAGAAGCGGAGCGTAGGCATCGGCCCTCCTAATTAGTTTACTTTAGATTACGTCAATTTACTTATCATGGCGCGCTGTATAACAGCTATAAGTTGTCATCCGACGCTACAAACATTCCCTTCTCCATTTATCATATTTAATATTCCACTCAATCATTTATCTCCATTCAGTAAACTCACAATGAAGCTCCCCGTTCTAATTTAATTAAACTCCCCCAACAAATGTTTTAGAAGTACAATGGCAACTTTTGTTACATTTTCCATTGTTCATTGTAGGTATTACAGATCCTAATTAATTCTTTCGAAACTTGAGAAAAATACAAAGGGAAAAGTCTTCTATTATTAAATATTAAAAAAAAAGTGTTTTTCTATATTTAGGAGAAATTTAATAGGGACTTTATTATAAGTATATACATATGATAGTTTTTGTATTTTGTATAACTTATTCTTTTGTTAAGCTGTTGGCGTTAAGGATCCACTGCGCGCAAATTTATAGGAAGTTTAACACCGTTTCGCTACTCTAGGATCCTGGAAACGCTATTTGAAATACGTGTCAGGGCAAATATAATTTAGTGAAGGAATGTTTCTATTTATACGGTACAGAACCGCTTTTCTAAAAAAAAGAAGAAGATTTATGAGAAAAGTCTCACAAAAAGTACTCATTTTTATGCATTATTGAAGGTTAATATCGTTGCTAATAATTTTTTTTTCAAAAAGATAGCTCTATACAGTACAGCTTTTATGTCTTATCTTTACAATCAAGGGCGGATCCAGGGAGGGGGGCGGCAAGGGGGGTTTCCGCACCCCCTTCCAAGTTGGAAAAAATTAAATTAAGACGGAACAAAATATAAACAACACATTTCTGAAAAATCGATTGTAATTTGTTACATCAACAGTTTAGAAAAACTAATTACAAAAAAATAGACACATATAAGCCTAGGCTAAATAATACATAGACGAACACTGGCGTGTACCTAAAATGGACCAAAAAGCGTATCTCCCTCGAGACATTTTGGGGGTTTACTGGTTTATGGCTTAGGAATTTGTTTGTTCACCGTTATATATACACAGGGTTGTGATAAATTAAGGAATAAATTCAATATCTCGAAAATAAAAAATTTAACTTAATAAGCCTCGGACACGTCGATTTAGTTTTATTTTTGCGCATATTCTAAAATTATTTTGAATTATACAGGGTGATTCACAAAAACTGTACAACTGTCAACTTTGATTTTTTTAATGTGACACCCCATTTTTTGACTCATTTAAATTTTCCGTAAAATTCCAGCCAAATTTCATATACCTTAACCTATAACTGAAATTGACAGTTTTCGAGATATTAACATATAAATATCAAATTTGATATATTAAAAAGATGTAAAATGCAAATGATTTACCTCAAGGCCAAGTTGTATAAGTTCTATCTTAGATTTTTGTAAATTAAAATTTGACGTTTCAAATGTCAATTTTATTCAACAATTAAGAAATATTAATTCACGCAACAACACAAAACAGAACAAAAAATAAATCAAAACTACTACTTTAGTAAATGTTGAAAATGGCCACCATTTACAGCTCTGCAGTGCCTTAGACAGTCGAAAAATTCCTGTTGCAGTAACTACAACAGGCTGAATGTTTGTTATCAGAGTACGAATTAGATCTTTAAGAATTTCAATATATATATATATATATATATATATATATATATATATATATATATATATATATATATATATATATATATATATATATATATATATCGGATTTATTTTTGTACACTATGTCCTTAAAAAATCTAAGGGGCTTAAATCCGACGACCTTGCCGGCCACTCTATTGCACCACGTCGCTCTATCGATCGCCCTCTAAAAGTGTTACTTAAATATCTTCTGACATTAGTCACGTAATGGGCAGGTGCCCCGTTCTGTTGATACGACAAAAGTTCACTTGGGAGGTCAGGATCGTTTTTGCGTCCTTTTTTTTAAATTTTACTGACTGCAGATTGAGTTATGGGTTCCCTGTGAGGATATTTGTTGTTAAATATTTCACAAACTTTCTGTTGTGTCCTGGTCGTATCACCAGTACCAAGCATTATTAAAATTTCGTTTATCACCTTCTCGGTTAAACGCATAGCCAATATTTGGATTCAAAAGAGCAGCAATAGGTTTTGCAACTATTGGCAGTGCCAGTCATTAAAAGTAATAGCTAAGATATAACATAACACAACTTTGCCTTAAGTTAAATCATTTACATTTTTCATCTCTTTAGCGCGGGTACTTTTGCCTTTGATTAACCAGGTTGATCATTTATCACAGTTTTAACTGTTTCATCTGACAGAATGACAAATAACTCCTGACACATTATAAACATCTGATTGAAATAATCAGCGTTAATCAATGCCCGAAGTACTCGCACCAATGTATCAAATTTGTCTTCCATACGCTAATATCTCTAAAACTGATAATTTCAGTTTTTAGTTATGATATAACCAAAGAAGCCTCTTGATTAAAAAAGTGTGGGTTTCAAATTGGCTAATAACGCGGTTTCATAAACAAAATTTGTATCATAATGAACATTATTATGAACAAATCAAATCTAATTTGAGTATTAGAGCACGGGAGTAGAAAAACTAACATTATGGCACACGCCGAGTTATCAATATTCACGGCTAGTACCATAATGGTTGTCATTATGATCCATATCACGTAAATAACTAATTCGTGACTGTGTCTAATAATTTTTTGACCATAACTCATTAAGGAATCAAGCGAATTAAATTTTTAACGTGGTTATGTCAGGGCTTTTACTGCCTTTAAAACAATATTATAAAGTAGGGGCGCCATTTAAAACTTGAGGGTAGATTAGGAGGTGAAAAGTAAAATTTAATGTGTATTGGTTTTAAACTTCCCCTTCGAGTCTAAATTGACGTGTTCTTTGTTCAAACCGAATTTATTTTAAATTAAGTGTTCTTGTTGCCTAATTTTAAAACGAAAGCCCTGTATGACCTTAATGACATAGTAATATGATCACCTTACAAAGTGATACAAAAATCAAGCTTTACACAAGTTTGGCTTTTTTCTTCATCATAGATGGATAAAACTTTAATCGAAATATCGGCTTTTAACTCAACTAGTTCTATTAAGACTTTTATAAAGTTAGATAATTAAAAGGGGGCACTTATTAACTGAAGTAAATTTCGTTAGTTCATTACTAAGCACTCTCTAACTTGGATCTTATTAAATTTTACTGATAGAGAGAACTTCTTCTAAAATTTCTTCTAGAAGACTAGAACTTTTTTGTCTTAAGTTTTAAAGGATTAATTAGACGTTACAATACTGTAGATATAACAAAAATGAGTGATTCTTATCAGATTTTTAAACACGTGGTTCACCAGGGAAGCACGAAAACCCTTAAAAAAATTTGGAGATAGGTTGCCCTTAAGCAACATTTTTTAAACTATATTTTAAGCACATCTTACAAAAAAAAAATAAAACTAAACTGTTTATTTCGTAGTAGGTTTTAAAAACTCAGTGACACCGTTATACACATTTCTTGGTAGGTATTTTAGTAATAACAACAGTTAATCAGTTAAACTTTTCTGGTATTCCTCGATCGGAATAAGCATCAGTCGTTAAGTTTAGTTCAGTTCGAATCGATCTTTTCGATAACGGTGAGCTAATCTTTTAGTTCAGATTGATGAATCGATCTTTTGAACTAGTTCGATAGTGAACTACACACCTCTAATGTGAACATGACTTTTTTTATATGAGACAGCCCACGTAGACCTCAAGCCTAAGTACCAACGTACCGTGGGCGTCCAAAGAGAAGAGAACTTTAATCTATTGACACGGGATTTAAAGAATTGGGGGTTGGGAGGGGAAGGGAAGCCAGCTGCAGGAAATTTGTTCCGTAATCTGGAGACTCTAGGTAGGTATAAATGAGCAAGAGAAGGGGAATACTCTAAGCTTTTGTAGCTGCACAGTAAAGGGATGCATAAGTAACGTACCTCTTGTTGTTTTGTTAGGAACAGTCAAGGGGGGAATTAGAGCGGCTAGTTCTTCAGAGCAAAATCCGTGGAAGCATCGGTAGAAACTGAATAAATACCCATCAGTGCGGCGATGAGCGAGACCAGGGAGTTTTCTTGTGAGGACTGGGTCATTGATGAGTCGAGGCTCTCTTTTGGATAAAATCGATGATGTTAAGTATCGAAGGTCATGCTGCTCCCCATATGTGGAAGTATCGAAGGTAATGCTGCTCCCCATATGTGGAAGTATCGAAGGTAATGCTGCTCCCCAGATGTGGGAACAGTACTCTAGTTTAGGTCTTATTTGGAAAACATACGGAATGTGTAAGTTGAAAGGGCAGAAGAATGTTCTGGCTCGAAAGAGAAAACCAAGCCTTTTAGTTGCTGATGTGGATATTGAAGCAATGTGTTTGTGCCAGCTGAGATCATGTTCAAAAGCAATACCAACAATATCGAACGTTTCATTGTTCTGTAGGGCTTGGCCCTCCATGTGGATGAGATAAGTGTTACCGATTTTTCTTGCGTGACAGAAAGGTAGACTGGTTTTTAGTTGAACTGAACCAGATTTTTGGCACCCCAGTCTAAGATGATCTTGGGAAAGGAATATGTGTAGAAATCTGCGTCAATTATCTATTCTAGGTGATCAGTGGTAAAATAAAAATAGTAATTTTAACGCACATTATAATAAACAAATAGAATGAAATCCATCGCCTTTTGGTCAGACAAGCAAGGCTCCAACAAGGAGATAAAACTTTCGATGAGATGTTCTATCTAATAGCTTACCCTATTATAGTTTTCGATGGTACTTACGGACATAATCAATAAGGGTGAAGCAAACAGACAAGATCAGAGAAATGCTTGGCTACAAAGTGTCTATAAAAGATTCTCCATTTACTACTTTATAGCAGACCAGAGAGAGATGTTTTGTCGCTAATGTAAATCCCCAGTAATCCGTCATCCGAAATATAACATTTGTCATCAGCACAGTGCAGACGGCGAGACTTCCTGGCCGAGGGCCAAAAAGCGTCAAGATATTTTGGCCTCAGAAATGCCTATTTGGCCTTACCGCTCCCATTCGAAATAAATGGGTATATTAAAGCCGTATATTGTTGGAATGCAGGCCGTTGCTTTTATGTTATAGGTGAAGTAACGGCTGAACATAGGTACTAATATTGTGTTTTTTATTGTTCCCTAAGTTTTTTAGTAAAGAGAAATATTTTCCCAATATATTATTCTCGTAAAAATTACAGTATCTAGAAATAATTCGTCCATCTCCGCTACAACGAGAATACCTACATGTTTAGAAACAAGTATTTGAATATACGAAAAAGTTTATTTTTATTTATTTTATTGCCAAATTTGCGACTAAACATTTTCTGTCTACTAAGTCTGTCGACTAAATGAAATAGCTATTTTTCTACAACCGAGCGAAAAGTACAAATTTGCGCTTTCAAAAGAAAGCGCAAAGTTGGACATTTTCGAGGAACCAGCGTTTGTTTTACTTTGTCGCTCGCCGAGCGACAAAGTTACTTTGTCGCTCGCTTAGTTACCATGGACACCTTAATAATAATAAAGAAACGTCCAGCGTATCTGCGACTTTTGACACAAAATATAAACTGTCAAATTTGATATCAATAATTATTAATTACATTACAAAATATTTTTATAAAAACACCGGTTGTAGAAAAAATCATGTGTGTAATTCGAGCGCAAAGTGACATTGCCGCTCTCGCGAGATAGCCGCGCTCCGCTACACGTCGCGCGTCTAACTTCTCGCTCAGAGCGGCAATATATCACTTTGCGCTCTTAATACACAAATAGCTGTTGTGGCTATCTCGCGAGAGCGGCAATGTCACTTTGCGCTCGAATTACACACATGATTTTTCTACAACCGGTGTTTTTATAAAAATATTTTGTAATGTAATTAATAATTATTGATATCAAATTTGACAGTTTATATTTTGTGTCAAAAGTCGCAGATACGCTGGACGTTTCTTTATTATTATTAAGGTGTCCATGGTAACTAAGCGAGCGACAAAGTAACTTTGTCGCTCGGCGAGCGACAAAGTAAAACAAACGCTTGTTCCTCGAAAATGTCCAACTTTGCGCTTTCTTTTGAAAGCGCAAATTTGTACTTTTCGCTCGGTTGTAGAAAAAGTATATTATTTGTTGATTATCGTTGCCTTTCAAACGCACCGTCATTTTTGCGACACTGTCAAAATAAAAAGTTATGATAAAAATAAATTTTGAGTTTTAGATAAAGTGCCCTCTAGCAGAAAACAGGAAGGTACTTTTAACTCAGTATTATAAAGTCCACTAAACTTGGTTTGCGTGAAAAATTTTAATTCAATACGTGAAAGATTAAATTCACTATAACAAAAAAAATATTTAAAAAATTAAACGTTGCACAAAATATTGAAATTTTCAAATTTCTTTAATCGAACTACTACAATTATTTTTCCAAGTAGAATCACCACCCGTAGGCCCCTAATGCATTTTCCGAATACCCTGTTTATAAAATGCCAAGTCCTGACTAACTGACATGTCAACGTCTAGGCTAAACCGCTGGCCTCAGAAACACCCTTTGGAATATAATAAAATGCTGTGCTATTTTCAATAATAATGTTATTTTTAGCCGCTATCATTTTAGTTATATTAAAGTTAATATTGTCTCAACAAAACGTTATTGAAATACACAGAAAAAAATCTTTATATATAGACTTATTATATTAAAGTTCAAAAGTATTCTTACTTCTTTGAAAACTATATTACCATTCTTTCAATGACTAATATACTATTAGAAACCAATAAATTTCTATTATTATTATTATTATTATTATTCTTTAGAGGGTAGAATTGTTAGAGATAAAAAATTAAAATTTTTGACGAGAATCCTTAGATGTAATTGGGTAAAAATTAGCTATTTGTGGACGGTGTGATTCAAATCAAAATAAATTTTATTAAACTGACAAGAACTACAGTTTAAATATAAAATCTAATATAAATAATAAAATTAAGTGAATGATCCTTATATCATTTCAATTAAAATAAGCAAGGTTCTAGAGAAATAATAAAAAATATTAATACAATGAGTTCTATTGTTGGCTGAAATATTACTTCTATTGCTAGCAGACACCCTTTGGAAGGGTTAAAATTGTGCTGTTTGTATTATTTGTCCGCTGAATGTCGTTTAAGCTTGCAGCCTGTTTGTTTATTGCGTTATCATTCTGTATATCCATTTATACAACTAAGTATACCTCCAAAAATGATAGATCTTTTTAGGATTGGGAATTGGAGCAACTGATTCCAGTGTTTTATGGTAAGTAAAATAAATCTAAAAATCTTTGCAATAATAAGTGTATTTTTTATTTGTAAATCTCTCTTGGCTAGTCTATTATTATAAGAAGGTTTACTCAGCCGATACGTATTGTTTAAACACTGTTAACATTAAATATGATCGCAAGTTTATTGTTGTGTTTGTATTTTAAACAATCATGTTTTCCACCAAATCTAGCAGTAAATTTAGAAGATCCGAATGCGGTGATAAGCGTCATTGTTCCATCGTACCAACAGTAGCCAGTTTTGCAAAGAAGCAGATCCTATATTTTAAGTGACATAAAACTGGCGTACTTTTATATTTAAATGGTTACAGAATGTCTAAACAATGTATTTTTAATAATACTAAATAAAAATTATTTTAAAATAATAAATCGTGTTTAATTTGTTTTAAACTATCTGGGACATTAGTATAATTGATGTAATGGAAGTTATTTATTATATAAAATATCAGCGCATTGTTCTTCAAAACAGATATGACTGAATTTAAACCGAAACGTTTTTTTCTATTGGAAGTTACATTAAATTAATTACTGTTGTAACTGAAACAATAATAATAGGTATTTCTATAAGATGACGGCACTGAAACTAATGATATATTTTGTATTGAATTTAAAATAGGGTATTACTGGGATCAAATAATTTTGCTATATTTAAACGATCTATTAAAAACCAATGAAACCTTATATTTCAAGTAATCTTATAACCTATTGGTTAACAATGATAAACTGATCATTGAAAGAAACCGAATTTATATTTTATATTACGGAATAGACTGTGCAATTGAGTGAATTGGTGTACAATTTAATACATGATATTGATTTTTTTTATGTATTCGTTCCTCATCATACGCGTACTTAAGGGGGGCTTGGGGGTGCTTAGCACCCCCAAAATTCTAATTAGCATCCCCAAAATTTACAACCCTCAACCCTATGAACAAAATTTTTGGCCGTATGCTGAATATGGTCTACACAGAAAAAACACTATCGCATATTGAATTGGATACCCATCCACTCAATGACGCACGCTATTCCGTATTGCATAATACAAATTGGGATTATTTCAATGATTAGTTTGTCATTGTTAACCAGTAGGATATAAGATTGCTTGAAATATAAGGTTTCATTGGTTTCTAATGGATCGTTCAAATCTAGCAATAATTTCATGCCACTAATACCCTATTCTAAATTCAATGCAAACTATCATTGGTTTCACTAGAAGTTTATTTGTAAGAATATGCACCCCATTTAATGCAAAATAGCTATTATTTTTTCAATTACAACAGTAATTAATTTAATGTAGCTTCTAATAGAAAGAAGACATTTTTGTTTAAATTCAATCATATTTGTGTTTTGAAGAACAATTACTCTTATTTAATATAATGAAGAATTTCTATCACATCAATTATACTTATATGTCAAACAAATGAAACACGCTTTATTATTTTAAAATAATTTGTATTTAGTATTATTAAACATACATTGTTTAGAGTAGACATTCAGTAAACATTTAAATATAAAAAACACATTTTATTAACACCACACTAACGCGAACACAGTAAACTTTTTATATTTATTTCACTCCAAATATAGGGTCTGCTTCTTTGCAAAGTTGTCTGGTTTTGGCTTGTATGGGTACAGGATGCATAAAACTGCATTCGAGTATAATAAATTTACAGCTAGATTTGGTGGAAACCATGTCTAAGAAATACAAATTCAACGATAAACTTGCGTTCATATTTAATGTTAGTTTTTTAACAATACGTATCGGCTGAGTACAAAGTCTAATAATTTATAATATACTAGCCAAGAGAGATTTACAAATAAAAAAACAAACTTATTCTTGCAAATCATTTAGATTTGTTTTACTTACCATAAAACCCTGAAATGAGTTGCCCAGTCCTAAAAATCTACTATTTTTGGCCTATAACGCAATAAAAAAGCAGGCTGCAAGCTTAAACGACGATTGAACGAACAAATACCAACAGCATTTTAACCTCTCCCTCCGCGAGCAATAGAACTAATATTTCAGCCAACAATAGAACCCATTGAATTAATATTTTTTATTATTTCTCTAATATCTTATATATTTTATAACAGTGTTTATTTTAACTGAAATATAAGAATAATTCACTTAATTTTTAGATTTTATTATTTAAACTGTAGTTCTTGTTCGTTTAATAAAATATATGAATGAATCACACCGCCCACAAATAGCTATTTTTCACCCAATTATATTTGAGCATTCTCGTCAAATAATTTAATGTTTTAGCTTAAACAATTCTATACTCTAAGAAATAATGGTAATTTATAGGTTTCCAATAGTTTTTTTTGTAATTGAAAAAATGGTAATATAATTTTCAAAGAAGTAAGACTACTTTTGAACTCTAATGATAAGTCTATCTATATTTAAAGAAATGTGTTGTTTTTTTGGTTATTTCAATGATGTTTTGTTGAAACAGTATTAAGTTTAATATAACCAAAGTGAGAGTGGGCAAGAATAATACTATGTATTATTAAAAATAGCATAGCAGCTTTTTCTGTGTAGGGCTTAAGCACCCCTGAATTTGACTGCGTAACTACGCCCATGTCCTCACACTATATAGGCCCTCTTTAAGAACCGATTCCGTATACCTATATACCCGCAGAAGTGGCAGGAGGTTCCCAGAAAATAAATAAACCTCGATTAATCTAAAATAATTATCAAGATAGGAAATTAAATTCTTCTGATTTATTGCCTTTTTTGCATACTATTTAATATTAAAATTTCCAGGCAATAAATCCTTAAAACAAAGAATATGTGAGTAATGTGTAGAGCTGGAAAATTTATGGGCTATTGGAAACACAAGAAAAATCGATTTGCTTTAACTCTGCGTTTTTAACCCAGTTTTACTTTTAGTAAACTTCTCTCTACGATATTTAGAAAATGGAAGGTTTTGCGAGTAGACTTTCAAGGATTTTCTTTATTTGAGTTCGAAATTGCTAATAAGTGTTTGCTACTATCGGCATGTTTGCCCATTTAGAAATATGTAAAAACTTTTAAGAGTTTTAATGGCAAAATGCTATTTGAAGTTTGAACTTAAAATATCTAAACTTACGATATTTTGCTCGTTGCAAACGCACGAAAATGACATATATACAGGGTGTCCGAAAAGTCTTAGTATGGGCAAATATCTTTGCTATTAGTAAAGATAGAGACGCCAAATTTAAGGTGTATCTTTTTCGTTAATTAATCTACTTTTTTAAGTAATTTAAGTTTTTCAACCGGTTGAGGGGCGATGCTAGGGAGTCGAGGTCAAAAATTTTAAATGCATGCTTATGCCGTGTGGTACTCTATTTTAAAGGTCTTCAAAAAAGAAACATTTTATGGCCAACCCGAGGTCCATATTTTAATTCATTCTTAAATGGCAAGCCTTTAAAAATTAAAAATCGAGAAAAAAAATTTAAAATGTAAATACCTTTATTTCCCTTACTTTAAAAATTGTTCAAAATGACTACCATGAACTTCTTGGCTTGGTTCGATTTTTGGACTAACAGCTCACATTTTCGAAAATGGCAGGTGTTACTTATTGGCAGAGTTCCAAAATTAACTTAATACACTGCCAGGAAGTTCATAGTTGGAACAAATTTTCAAATAATCAGAGAAATTAAGGTTCTTAAATTTTTAATTTTTTTTTCACGTGTGGTTTTGGGTTTGGGTTTGGGTTTTCAGGTAACTAGGGGGGGAGCAAGTAGGTTTATTTCTTTGATTATTTTCCAAATATCTTCATTCGTGGATACAAATCCTGACTTTACCTACATCTGTAGAAATTAAAGGAATAAGAGCGTAAAGGTATTTGTTTCAAAAATATTAACTGTTATGTGCCAAATTTTGTTTTATTTATCTTTTTTCTGATTTCGGTTGTTCTTGACGCAAGAAGAAAAATACTATTCGGGGCACTTGCAGTGGTATTTTTGCATATTGGTACAATACAATACTTATAGGATAGTTTTTAAAAATTTTCATTCAAGAATTACATACAAAATACACTATAATCAAAAAACCAACTCTACGCAAACAACATATCGTTTATATTTGTTTATTTAATTCACATATTGTAAAAAGGTGGTAGTTTGGAGTAAGTAGAGCACGAGGTAAAACTTTGCTTTGCTGTAAACACATACGGAGTTCTAAGCACTCTAGTCGAAATTTGACAGGGTTTGTGTTGAAAATATTTAATAATTAACGTTTATATATCTCGATTTTGTATGTTTGGGTTTTGGTTTCTGTTGTTAATAGTCGAAACGGCTTTCTAGAGTGTTTAAAGTTAGTAAAGTGTCCTCTAAAAAAGAATTAGTGTTGATTTAGTGTAAGTTGTGACTAACTTGAGCTCTGATTGGCTGGCGGTTTCATGTTTGTTTAGATCAGACAAGAATATAAGCTAAAGAGAAGAGGATGTGGTCCCCTTTCTTTTAAGACCTTTCGAGGGTAGCACTACAGAAAAATGCTGGTAGAGTTTCATTTCATTCGCAGAGTTCGTTAAACTGGAACGTCTAAGACACCTCAAGGTATAGTCCCCGTCAACTACAAGTCATATTCGTAAAAAAATTGTTTGTTTTTTGTTTTGATATGACGACTGACCAAGATATCGCCAGTATTTAGTCGAGGCCAATAAGTTTTCTGAACTGTTTAAATAAATAATAAAATTATGTTATGTTATGTAATTGAAATTCGTTATTTGTAAAACATTATTGTTTAAATGTATTGTTAACAGTATATTTAAATTAGCTTACACCTTTTTTCAGGCCTGCTGGACTTGCAAGGAAAACTAGAATAATGCAAGTGTCGAACAATATTTTTTTTTAATGTTAATGTTAAATAAAGTAAAAATGTTCATCAGACGTGAAAAAGGAAGAGAAGAAAATAGTAAATTCGTCGGTTGGCTACGTCAACAACTGGACCGAGAAGGATGGGGGTCGAATTAATATAATTAGTGATTTGGTGATCAAGAAGGCGAGGCGGGGGCCAGCTTCAAAATTAGAAAACTGCTGACCAAACCGAAGACGGTCACCCTTAAGGTCGAACTCTCAAAATATCGTGCCCGCTTGATCCGAGGTCTCAATCTTACCGATTTGTCGATCTCTACACGGATGCTTGTATTCCCCTTACGCCGCGCCGCTACCCAACAGTAGCGATGATAAAATGTTGCCTCGACGACAACGCCGATGTCTCGTGGTTGCAAGGATCACCGGCGAGAGTTTTCGCATTACCTATTTAATAAATATACTTCAGATTTTGTAATTTAATTTAATATATGCACCCGGACTAAAATTCTTATCTCGGCTGGCGATTTTTTGCCGGGTATGTGAGATATTTTATAGAGATTTATATAAATGGTAACATATGGTAATATGACTTAGAGTATAGTTGACGAGGACTTATAAATCTTAATATAATATGTATATTACAGTTTGTATTCCAAATTAGCAGTGAGAGAGCTATTTATTGTCAAGTTAAAAAAAAAGGGGTGCGGTAGAGTTGACTGTGATTTGCTTGTTGTCAGCTCTCCTGTGCTACCCAAGTCTATGATACCCAAGCCAGTGGCGTAGCTATGGCACGTATACCCAAGCAACCTATGCGACGCATAGGGGCACCGGGGATTTGAGGTCGCGCGGCCCCGCACGTGCCGACTAATTTTACTTATTGTACCCTACAACTTTTGAAACTTCTCATAAGAATTTTCACGATAACTGAATCTAACAATAGTCTGCATCGGGGCCTCTGGAACCCTTGCTACACAAGTCCATAAGCCCATGATATCAAGTCTTATAGCAAAGTTAGGACTGCACAAGTTTATTCTGCCAGAAGTTAGAACGTCAAAGTTAGTATTCAAGTATCTACTACTCCATAGTCAGTAGTAGGTGCAGTTTTTATTGGCCTGAATAGTGGATGCATTTCAAGCGGTCTAGAAAATTTTTAGATTAGTGCAGGTGTGTATAGTCATATCGCTGTACATTAGTAGGTAGGTTGTTAGGTCAGCTCAGTTAGAGTGTCCAGAGTACATCCTGGTATAGAATTTCTAAAGTTAATTGACTGACCTTGAAACATCCATTCGGGATCAACGTATAGGTACCGAGTTAAGTCGATATCAAACTTTAGAGCGCTGAAATGTCATGAATATTGCGTACGTTTTTGTCTTAAACTGACCCCGCAAAGACTTTGGCAATATTCATGTTCTCCAACCGCACGCCAAGTGTGTGATTGGCTGGACGCTCTATGAAATGACCAATCAGATCAGTCTAAATTTCCACCTACTTCTGTTGTGAAGTTAACCAGCACCTCCCGTGAGTTTTTTTAGAGATGGGTCAAAATTTTTGGGCAACTAGTGATATAACGCAACAAGCAAAATACACTTTTTTAATTAAGGAAGGTTTTTTAATAATGTGCCAAGAAATTATTTACCAAAAAATTAAAAAAAAAGTTTACCCCAACACAGGTTCGAACCCTCTACCTTCTGGTCAATTCGTCAAGACTCCGATGCCCATTAAATTTATGCCTAGCGCTGGCCTGACAGAAATCGTATTTATAATTTCTTATGTTTAGCCGCTAATTAATATTATTAATACAATGGAAATACAATGCGCACATTAGCTACCTAATTAGTTTTTCTTTTTCCGAACCAAATGTTTTGAAAGAGTATATTTTACGGGGCGGTTTGAGGGTATTTTCATAGTGGGAGTTTCCTGTTATTATTGGTGGGCCGTCGACCAATTGTGTCTCTTTTTAACTTCCTAAAGCGCGTATGTCTGTTTCTCTCTTAGTTTTAATGAATTTATATCCTCTATATAAACCTATGAGGTCAATTTAAAATACGACCCAGCCCGGAGCAAGCTTGGATAATCTTTCGACGATGGCTTGGCTTTCTTGAGGAGTTTTCGCATGGAACTTGCACTTTTTTGGAGCAAAAGATTCTTTTTTGGTTTTAAAAAATTACAAAATAAATTATTAGGTAGATCATTAAACATTTTAGGTGGGTCATTGACCAAATGACCTTATGGACGGGCCGCGCATTAAGTTAACTGAGACATCAATGTCAGGACGGGTGATTTCATGTGATTTAGCCAGTGCAATACAGTACAGTACCTACATAAGTGTTTTAGCACCAAGGTTTATGTAAGTAAATTTACGTTTATAGTTTATATTATTAATATGGCTTTTTGGCGACCTTTTGAGATAAATTAAAATGAATTATTGCAGGAAAATGTTGAATTGCCGTCGGTATCGGCAACGAAGAGGACCAGAACCAGAATTTAATTGTAAGGATTTACATAATATGCAAAGCGTATCATTTTAAATATTTACAGGTGTCTAAAAAATACGGAACAGTCAAATACATTTATTGTAAAGAGAATTAATGAATTAACTGAAATTTCCACGTCTACATTATACCGTTATTAAGGTAGGAGATGTGACAGATCATTCAGGAAAGCGAAAAAAAAAATGACCAAAAGCTTTTATTATTCATCAAACAAATGGATTTACTGTTGATAAATAAATAAATAAGCGCCTTTTGGCAGCGGAGTAAAGCGATATGCCTCTCATATTCAATAGTGTATTTTCGTAATATCGCATTTTGTCCTATAATATCGTCAAAGTCAGGGCTTAAAACTTTAGAAATTGATTTAGTAGTTAAAAATTTATTCTAATTTTTTTTCTGGCAAAACTTTTTCCTCTCTAATTTTTATATCTTTACCAGATTTAAGATACTACTAATACTTAAATCTTTTATTGTGCCTCCGCTCGACTTGACAAGTTTAAATAATAACCTACTGGTTGCTTCCTTTGCAGAGTCGTCTTAAACATACCGGATGGGATTGGAAAGGGTGTAGGGGAGGAGACAGTCATTTCTTGCGTTCGCTTTACGACTTAGCTGCGCCCGATTATACACATACATATTCAAAATTTTGCTGTTAGCTGCTAGTTTGTACTTTGTTAACTAGGTACTGACCTTAATATCCTAACTAAAACGTGCCTATCCCCTTCCTTTCTGGCAAGAAAAGCTCATACCTCAATGTGATCCTTGCTGGGTAATAAAAATTATTTTTTAAAAGTGTTTAAGCTGGGTTCATGTAACAAAATTTAGCATTAATTTTACTTTCATTCTTAAAAACTTGCATTTTAATTGATTGAGGCAAGTCACATGACCAAGTCCACCAGTTAGACATGGACATCTTAAGACTAAAATTACAATTAAAACTAAATTTGGTTAAATGAACCAACCCTTACTTAATTGTTATTGGCAACATGAGCAATCATCTACATTGGAAGGAAGATTGAAGGGCTTAAAACCCAGTTCAGGTGCTATTGTTACAAATTGAATTGATATGTACATAGAAATAAACACTAAATATTATATTAAAATTTATATTTAGCACTTCTTATATTTAATGTTAATTAAAAATAATATTTATGAGATCGATAGTACGCCCATCCATGGGCATGACGCATTTCCTTGTTAAATCAAAATTTGACCACTTCTATTTCTATTTATCGTAGGAGCACTATGCATGTAGTGCACTACGCAATAGTTAAGGTAATCCATTACGATTACAGATTGCCATCATAGTTTTTATGTGATACGTGGTATAGGTATCCTGTTTTAGAATGTCCATTAAACACTAGATTTCCTGGTACAGTGTATTGCATGATAGTTAAGCCAATCTGTTGGATTACAGATTAGCAGTATAGTCTTTGTGTGATACAAGGTATCATTTTTTAGGGCATATTTTATACGCTTTGAGTACCGTAGGAGTTTTAAGGTAATCTATACGATTACAGAGTGATATTGTGGTTTTATATGATACATGGTATCAATCTTTAGGGATTATTGTAAACCATTATAGTGAAAAATTTCATGGATATGTTTCCTGAACTGAGAAACCCAAGTTTATGACACGAGTGTTATTGTGTACGTTTCTGAACATTTAAGTAAAATACTTTATGTAAAAAGGATAATGCCTGATGAATGGACAGCTAGTGGGTACGGTCGCTGTTGAACCGTAGCTGTGCGGCCTTGGAAGTGACTTGTTCGTCGACATAATATGTGTAAGATCATTACAGTATTTTAAATATTCAGAATAAATAGAAAAATTAAATAGTGTTTTATTTTCAGTGTGAGAAAGGGAAAAAGGAGACAGTTTGGTTGCGAACTAATTTTGGGATTTTAATTTAATCGCTTGAATCTATCACAACCTGGCGTCCAAAACTAATACCAAATAAATAGGTCAAAATCCTTAATTTCCATCAACCCTACTGATGCTCTGTAGGGAGTACTAAACCAGGGCTAACATGTGATAAGAATCAATGTCCCTCCTCAGAATGGGCATGCTGAAAGCGGGTAATTAAGAGCTGTCGTGCTTAGGTTAGTACATCGTGCATCTAAATTAGTTAATAAAGGGTGTAATAAGATCTTAGGAATTAAACGGTTACAATGTAAAACTCTATGGTCTGCTTTAAAAAAATGCACTATAATTATTTTAAAGAGAAAGAAATATCATTATTATAAGAGATAAAAAATATATTTTTTTATTTTTTCGTTTAAAAATAATTTCTTTATTCCCAAAAATATTTTGATTATAAATAATAATACTTTCCGTATGGTTTCTATTTTGTATCGCGAATATCGTGAACTATAAGCTCCTTTCCGTGTATTATTTTTTATAGTTCTGACCCTTTTCCTGGTAATGCATTAAACGACGACGTGCAGGAGTTATTCTGTCCTTATTTACGGTCGGGATCGGCCCTAAATATTTAAACGGGTCGGTGAAAAACGGTTCGGAAAACAAGGCCGAGAGGTTAAAGCCTTTTTGCATTATTAAATCTGGGAAAATATATTTTCCGGGCTTTTCGCCTTTTAAAAATATAGAAAGCGAAAGGAGATAAAGCGATTTTTTCCGGTAATAAAATATGGACGTAAAAAAGAATTTTTAAGTTTTCATTTTTTGCGGTTTCTGGAAAAGCACTGCAAAAATTTTGTTGTAAATGGCTTTCCCGTTTTTACCGTAAATTCATAAATAAAAAATTAGAATTGTTATATTTGAACAAAGAAGAGCTCCTTCATATACAGGGTGTTATAAAGTTCACTGCATATCTGGAATCTGATAAATCCTGGTATGAACTCAGACGGGGAAAACTAGTCATAAATGACGGTTAGCAATAATAAGCTAGATATTGCCCCTCAAAAAAATTTTCAGTCACTGCCCATTATCGGTAATAACACATGACCACATATTACTCCTACCAGATGCAAATCTTACGCTTTCGACGGTAACCCGATTTAGATAATTTACAAGGTGTCGTCATCATAGAGAAAATATATAATAGAGAAATAGTGTCATTTGCGAATGTGGCAAATTGACCAAGCTGAATCCGTAAACAAAGACGGTCTTCTGCGGGCTTGCGCCTTGTCGAACGTTTGCCTTGTGATAGACAGGACCGTACTTCAAAATTTAATTCACATGACGTGAATCTTTTATGGAGTAATAAATGCTAAATATATTACTTGTAATTATTCTTTTTATTAATGATAAAAATGTAACCATTAGTGAGATTTGAACAAAAAGTGTATAGTCTGTTGGCTTAAATCTGATGCTATACTAAACTGTCGATAATTCCTCGAAAATAGCTCAGTTAATTTTTTAAACGTGTCATTTACAAAATTGAAAGTTGAAATAAAATATAAACATAGTATTCTAAACAATAGAAATAAAATATGCAACTGTTTTAAGAAGTAAAATAGTAAATCAAAAAAATTACATGTGGATATTTTATTGGATTGGCATCCCATCCTGTATAATTATTGAACAAACCAAGTTCTAGGGTAAGATGTAAATATTTTTACACCTATTTACAGTGTGTGCACTTGATACTTTGCTGAAAGCGCTACTACTTACGGCCCCATGTCAATCTAATCCACCGATATCTTAGCGATCCTTTGGCGAAAGCGCTTTTTTCTTTCGCCATCCCTTTTAAAATACTCCCCTCTACCCTAATCCACCAGTATCTTTAGTGCGCCTTTGACGAAAGCGCAAATATGCCTTTTGGACACACCCTTCTAATCCACTGATATCTTAGCGATCCTTTGGCGAAAGCGCTTTTTTCTTTCGCCATCCGTTTTAAAATACTCCCCTCTACCCTAATCCACTAGTATTTTTAGTGCCCCTTTGACGAAAGCGCAAATATGCCTTTTGGACACTCACCCTTCTAATCCACTGATATCTTAGCGATCCTTTGGCGAAAGCACTTTTTTCTTTCGCCATCCCTTTTAAAATACTCCCCTCTACCCTAATCCACTAGTATTTTTAGTGCCCCTTTGGCGAGAGCGCAAATATGCCTTTTGGTCACACTCACCCTTATGCAATATAGGGGAAGGAGGCATTGACACTATATATGACCTTCTTACACCATCTTACCCCTTATACAATGCCCCTAATACACACACACTCCATCAGTGCCTTTCTGACACCTTGACCACACTCAATATACGTCACTGACAAATATTTCTACTTCTCCGTGTGTGTATTCACTTCAACACCGGAGTGCATTTAAGATAAATTATATTTTTTACCTCCTATTCTTTCACATATTGATATAATTTAAATTTGGAATTAAACTATTTGTATTTATGCACTAATTGTAAGAAATAGACTACGAAATAATTCCTTATATTTAAAAGTTGGATACATAATTGGCGAAACATATGAAATGTCTATAACACTTTGTAAAGACTATTTTTGTATCGAAATAACAAGCTTCAGAGGTTCGCTATATTCGCCACCCCAACCAAAAATACCATAACATACAAATGACTGAGATTTTTTCGGCCCGGTTCTGATCGCCGCGTTGCGTCATTGAGTTCAACAACCAGTTTTACGAGACGTCCCGAGTGCGCATGCCTCGAGAGGACCGTCGTTTAAAAATCTGACTGGCGCCCAATGCGTACAAACGCACTTTTTCGCCCATACATTGGACGGATTCAGCGGTGTCGCGAATACGTTGTGATGGTCTAAATATATGTTGTCTATGGTCGTCATCGTATTTAGACTGGCCCGTTTATTCTCGGGACTGGCGACGAACGTTGAATCGCTCGGTGCGACCGTCTCGGTGGAATAGATAGCAGGCCAATGTTATTACATCGCTTTTGTTATGTTTTATTTACTTTATATATAAGCTTGAAAAAGTATTTCTCTCTCAATTTGAGGAACTTTCTGCTAAAAACAATGTATCTAAAACATAATATTTTAAAATAAGAAAAAGTATACCCTTTACCAAACATGGTGAAGATTTTCCTCTACATTATGTAATAAAACTTTTTATATAAGTATAAACGAAGTGTATACGAACAGAAAACGTAAAGGTTCAAAAAATTGTCAAAAAACGATTAGAAAAATTACCATTCTCGCCCATCTTTAAATGTTTAGGTAGCTTGTACCTGCTAAATATAGCTATTTTTTTAAATTTTACGTTTAGACTCGCTACTTTCACATGGGTGAAACTTGAATTGAATAAATGGAAACACGACCGTTACACCACTAGTAGTCCACCGTACCACTACGAGGCACTGTAGGATAATTATTCTGCAAGTAGGCTACCATCATTTCACTCGTTCTTTGAACTTTTAGATAGTAGACATAAACGTTTGTCAAATTTTTCCGCAATTCATGACAGGCTGAGGCAATATCTATTTTATATTTTTAAACAATAATTATTTCATTCCCTATTTTTTTATTTTTTGCAACTGTTTCAAATTTTAGGATGGTTTTAGTATTTCATCACACAGATATGTACTTTAAGTATGTTTTTCTAAATACCCGGTATTTATGCCTGATAGATTTTCTTTGCCTGAAAGGTTTATATGAACAGGGATACATTTTTTAAAATAATATTTTTTGTACTGAAGAAGTTATTGGTTTTTAATGCGCGTAATGATAATAGGTAGGGTGAGTACGAATTTCTGTAGTCGAGAGAATAGCATGTGTGCTTTTTTATATATTTTGTTTTATCTGACCAGTAATACCATAATGTGACCTGCAATACCCCAATGTGACATGGGATACCCCAATATGACCTGTGATACAAGAACTCGGAGGAAATAGAATATAAAAACTGTATATAGGATATAGCCACTTATTCCTTGATATTTTATATGTTATATGTAAAAGAAACATAACACAAGTTTTACATATAAATTTAGTGAACAAAAATGTTATAAAAAATGCATTTTTATATAGGTAGTACAAACTGCCAAGTTGCAGAAAAAAGGGTGTAGTTTTGAAAATATTTTGCCAGCTATAATTATATAAAATTAATTGAAATTTTCACCTTTCTTTACTTCCTGTTTTACCTATTAACTTTTCTTGTATTTTTTTTATTTATTTGCATTTTGGCTATTTTTTTAATACCAATGTGATAACAATAACTGTTTGATAAATAAATCTGAAATGAACTTATTTTGTAGTTTTATTATATAAGTTATATTTAATTTTACATATTATTTGTGTATTTCTTCTGATATAGATTTCACTTGATATGCGCTGCTTTTAAATTTAGAGCTGAAAGTTTGAATTGTCAGTGGCTGTACGTATATATGCCTAAGTATGGTATGATCGTTTTTCTTTAAATTCTAAGGTACGAAATATTTGAAAAGGTAATAATATCCGAACAACTTTACTCACAACTTATTTAGTTATAAAATACGAAAGGAGACATTTGGGAAATTACTTCTTAAAAATAACATTTATCAGATGTCGTCCGTTGCGTCGCTGGCAGTCAGTAATTTCGACAACATTTTCTTTAGTGACGAAGCCCATTTTTATTTAAATGGGCATGTCAACAAGCACAATAGCAGGATTTGGGGACAAGAAAATCCGCATAATATTCACGAATGACCGTTACATTGCCCGAAAGTCACGGTATGGGTTGCACTCTCAAGTCAAAGCATCATCGGGCCGTACTTCTTTGAGGACGCGAGAGGCAGGGCCGTAACTGTGAATTCAGACCATTATATCGCTATGGTACAGCAGTTTTTTGGGCCAGAACTCCGTCAGCGACCAGATTACAATGTTGACAGTTGGTTTCAACAAGATGGCACAACTTGCCATACAACTAACGCTTCCATTGCTGCGGTTCACGAGCTGTTTCCCGGACGTGTAATTTCTAGACGGGGTGACATCATTTGGCCCCCACGAAACCCAGATTTAACTCCTCCAGATTTTTTCTTATGGGTCTATCTTAAGGAAAGGGTATACCAAAATGCTCCAGCTAATGTCGACCAGTTGAAGCGGAATATCGCGGAGGAAGTTGCCCTTATCACCCCTGATCTACTCCGTCGAGTATTCATCCATGTGCGCTCAGTATTTGAAGACTACCAGCGACGCAACGGACGACATCAGATAAATGTTATTTTTAAGAAGTAATTTCCCAAATGTCTCCTTTCGTATTTTATAAATTAATAAGTTGTGAGTAAAGTTGTTCGGATATTATTACTTTTTAAAATATTTCGTACCTTTTGAGACACCCTGTGTTATACGTTTTTATTCATTAATTTTGCTCACTCGTATTCTCGTTGTCTTTCGTCATTTATTTCCACTATTTTTAACTGCTATGCTTATTTCCCTGTTTAGAAAATTTGTAGATCTATTTTATTAAACTATTATACCTTTTTTCTCTAAAAAAGACAGGATAATAATAATTTTCCATCAATAGTTCCAAACTCACAAAAAAGTTTAAGCCTTTAAAGCATGAAGTGTGCTGTACGTAGCGCCCCATATCCGATATAGTAAAATTGAGGACGAGATATTTTTTCTCGCCATCAAAAACCTCTCCAGACCAATTTTTATGGTAATGTGTTAAATTATTTTAGGGTATTAAATAAAACCGAAATTAAAATTCTAATTGTAACAGTGTTAATATTAACTTTCGGACTGAACAAGTTTAACTAAATCGCAATATTTTAATGCCAGGAATTCACGGTTGCTCTTTGTCCCATTAGTTTTCTACCACGCGGTATAAATACCTGATTCGCACTTTGATCAATTTTTACTCATAAATTTGCCATGAGAAGATACACACCTGGTAACCAACTTTACGACGTTGTACACTTACAGCCACAGCCCCTTAAATATGACATGGCTGCATTTAAAAATAAATATAATATTGCAGTTATTACATTCTTTTGCCATTTTAAGACCGTTGTGTCATAAAAATCATAACAAAACACTAGCACTGAAACCAGCAAAAATTCCTATAAAATATGTGGGTGTGTTATATTAATGGCATAAACCATTTTATTGCCCACATAAAATTTTCAACATTTCCGGCCTGGAAAACATTCGACCATGCATGAATTATTCAGCAGATAAAGGTTTAACGCCATGTCCCTATCTTGATAGACATAATGAAACAAATGTTATATTTTACCGAAAACATGTTTTCATACAAATTTTAGACGTATTATTCTAAATAGAAATTATTATCGCTTTGACTCAGCATGATCGTGCTCATGACAGATTTTAATGAAATTGTAATAAAAAGAGGTTTGTAAAGTGTGGTCGGACCTTAAAGTTTATTATTAATATACAGAAAACTATCCTTTTCAAATAAGTCGAGATAAGTTTTCTCTGAGATGTTGACTACCAGTAAGTCGCCGCGGAAATTTCCAGCAACGCTTACCTATAGAGAAGAAAGTACATCCAGAAAAAGAAGTTCAGCACATACAATGCATCGGTTGTAGAGATTTAAATTGCCTAACAAAGATAAGTATTCATCCTTGGCCTTATGAGATAGAATGGACTCAGCATGATCGTGTCCATGACAGATTTTAATGAAATTGTAATGCAAAGTGGTTTATAAAGTACAGTCGGACCTTAAAGTTGATATTTATATATAGAACTTCCCACCGGTGGTATCCTCCTCGAATAAGTCGATACAAGTTTTCTTTACAGATCTAAAGGTAAGTCACCGCGGAGATTAAATTTCCAGCAACACATACCTATAGAAAAGAAAATACACCAAGAAGAGTTTCAGCACCGACTGTGTATCGATTGTGGAGATCTCAATTGCATAACATGGATAAGTGCCTATCCTTGGCCTCATGAGTCATGAGATGGCACTGACAAATCAGCAGCTGATGAAGTTATTTCCAGAAGTAAATCTTTATACCTATACTTATAGGAAAACGCCACGGTCAGGAAAAATTCAGTACATGGCATTAATATATCGGTTTAAAAATTTTAATGGTACCACCAAGACGAATTACTATCCTCTATCCCACGAGATGAAATTGGCAAATTATCAGCTAAGTCGTTACTGAAAGTAGGTCATTTTGAAGCATTTTACCGATACTTATAGAACAGAGACCTCACTCAGATTCAGTACAGACTATGCATCGATTTTAGACTTTTAAATTGCACAGGTCATAAAGGTAGATTTCTATCTCTACTCTATCCACGGTGTGCCTCGACTAAGTTTAACCCAAAGGTCCTCACACTTCCATTTTTTTAGATTTTGCTAAAGTGCTGTGGCCTTGACATTTCAATTTCATTTGAAATGTCAAGTTTTACGTAATTAAGTTGTCTGTTGACCAGGGTGCGCCCTACCTATAGCAATTGTGTGCTGAGACCTCTAAGACCTGTAAATACCCACACTGAAAAATTTTATTTTATAACCTTGAATTTTGAATTCCTGATTTTGTAACTTGTGTTTTTGATTCTTTTTAACTTTTTAATTTTTAATAATTTTTTAATCTTTTAATTTTTTAATTTTTTGATTTCTTGTATTTTGACACCTTTTCTTTGAGTACCTTACAGATCGCCCTGATGATGGCCTATTCAGGCCGAAACGCGTAGGCTTTAATAAATAAATTTGATAAGAAGGAAGATAGGACTTTAACTGTTCACACTATCATATTTAACCATGTCCCTTCTGGATAGCAGCTACGACTTCATTATACTTTTATTATATTTTTTTGTGATTTGCATTTAAGTTGCGTTTATTTTACCTAGTATATACAGATAATACCTTTAGCTATCCATATTAATGAAACTATCAAAATCAGAAAAAATTAGATACGCCTCTTTGGCTTAAGACAGCAGTAGGTATATCTTTTGAACAGATGTGGAAAGAGAGGCAGTTTTTTCATTTGTAGCTAATTTTTTAAAATGAACTCAAAGACCATCATATTTGAAAGTACCATTTAAGAAATAGGTACCAAAAACTGACGAAAACCTCATTGTTTCATCTTTCTTCAGGATTATCAAAGCTATTTAAAAATATTAAATATCTCCACTGAAAAGATATCGCTTCCAGGACTTGAAAGAAGATTATACGCCTTAAAAAAGTTTGATACTACTCTTTTTTATAAAATAAAGCTGATAAACCTAATAAAAAATAGTAAAATCAATTTTCCTTGTTAAACTATTGATCTAGGATTTTCATTTTGGGCTTAAATTACTTAGGCCACATCCCTTTAACAAAATCTAAAAAAATGGAAGTGGGAAGACCTTTGGGTTAAGCTTAGTTGAGGCACACCGTGCTATTCTATAGAAAGAAATAGGCATCAGCTGATAAATCATTACCGATAAATAAGTCGTCTTTCGAGTTTTCACTAATATTTATAGAAATGAAACTACACGCAGGAGAAGGAGTTTAGGAAAGACTTTGAATCGATTTTGGAGATTTAAATCCCATAACTAAAAGAAATTTCTGTCCTTTATAATACACCTGAATCCTCCATGGATGTGGTTCATTTTCTATAACTATCGGTGAAAAGCTCCAGGGCGACTTCCTTTCGGTAATATGTTAATTAGTAAATAATTTATCTATTTCATCATATGGGAAAGAGCATAGAAATGTATCTTTATGCGCTATGCGATTTAAATATCTAAAATCGATTCATAGTCTGTTTTAAACCTGGGTGTGGTATCTTTAATTACTGGCCGTGACCACGACTGTAAGTTTTATCGCTATTAGCTTTACTAAAAAATAAATCAGTGTGATTGGTCACAAGAGCAATTTTGACAAGTGATGGAAATAATCAGATAAACCATAATAAAAACAAAACAATTTTAAAAAAAGTCATACAGTGTTTAAATGTAAAACCGGTATGGATACTGATAGCACCATCCAAGATTTATGGAATGTACAGTCCTGTTCAATGAGATATGGGACAACGTTTGAGCTTTGTAAACTTGCCTGTGGTTTTCCAGAGTTCAAAAAAGTGTTGTATAAAGTTTCAGTAAACAGGGTTGTATGCATAAAAACTAAAGGATTCCAAAAACAACACATACATTGGTTTCCACGCAGTTGTTATTTAATATCTATGTTTAACTAAGAATTTTTAAAACAAAGGTGCAAATTTAAAAAAAAAAGTTATTTTTAGGGATGCCACTCCTCTAGCTAAGTAATACCTTCTGAAGACAAAATTGAACAAAATTTTTAATTAGAACATAATACAACAAGTAATTATTACAAACCGTCCCTTTTTATAACAAACTAAAAATAATAAATTAATATTTTTTTAAGGTCTATTAATATTTGGACATAGCTCCGTCTCTTTTCAAACTTTCGTCAAGTCGACCCGGAATTGACAAGTAGAGATTTCGTATTAATTCTTCATTGTTACTAAGCTCATCCCAGGTTCTCTCAATGGCACTTACAAGATCATTTCTGTTTTGCAGCCGAAAGATAATGATGTAGTTTTTCTGTCATATGGCCCCATACATTTTCTAATATATTTATATCGGGACTTCTTGCTGGCATGCAACATTGTTTCTATAATGTTGTTTTGAAACCATTCCCTTGTAATTCCAGCACAGTGCACTGGACAGTTGTTCTGTTGAAAAATAATGATATTTCTCGGAAAATGTTCTGAGATGTTGGGTATCATTACATTTTCTAAAACATTTTTGTAATATGTTGCAGTTAATCGCTCATTAATCATCCAGCATACCCCAATCCATGAAAGCTCATGCATGCCCATACATTTACTGAGAAGCGTCTAGACCTATCAGAGTTGGTTACATATTGTTCATCAAATCTTACGAGGACGATATACCCTAACGTGTTCATTAAATGTCGACTGGAATGCGTTTTCATGGGTAAAAATTATCCTGTCCCAATGTTCCCGAAGTCTATTATTCAAACAAAAAAAAACAGGAAAACGGGTTTGCTCTACAGCAGTTCGAGCTATTTCAAAAGGATTCTGTCGCAAATATTCAATAAGCGCATTACCTTCTTCCGCAGTTGAAATTCTTGCTCTTCCTGGAGCTTTCGTTTTTTTCCAGTGTCTCATCTCTTTCCCATCTATCTTTATTTTTTTTGTATTGTATTTTTATTTGTGTGCATTATATCTGCAGTATCTCTAAGAGGCAGACCATCATTTGTATGAGCAATAACTTGTGCTTTTTCGTCTAAATTCAACTCTGGCATTTTGCTTTATATATTTTAACTGATAGTTCAGTGGTGTTATAGCATAAGCTGTTAGTTTGGTAAAATTGTACAGGAGGGGTTATTGAAGTTTTCGTATATAACAGAAAATCACATTGTTGGACAAATTAAGACAAATTTTAGTAATATGATCTGTTGGTGTAAAAAAAAGGATACAGGATGGATATCCTAAAGCTTTATTAACACAGAAAAAAAATACATCAAATTTGTCCTTACCACATTATTACAAAACAGTAACATATCAAGTTTTAATATACCAGTTTTTTATTTTTTAAATTGGGAAAAAATGATAAAAAAACAATTGATTAAACGAAATCTATAATCGACAAGTGTATGAAAAACCTAAAGTAATTATTTTCTTCATCACATAGTTCCAAAAGTTTTTCCGGTTACTCATTTTTTCGCTTACTATTTTGCACAAAATACTAATTCAACTGAACTCGTAGCACAACATCACACTATTACGAAAAAATTGGAAATTTTTTTTACAAGATTTACAGTGTGGTCCATTAAATCTGCAACAAATGGGAAATTTTTTTGTTAGTTGTACAGCTGAAATATAAATACCGCCAAGAGTTGGGGCATATCCGATAACCATATTGGGTGCACTTAGAATGGCTTCAAGTCAAACAGCATACAGGACAGGCCAAAAAATTTAAAAACCGTTTAGGAGTAAAGTACCCTTATTTCGAAAAATACAGGAATACGTTATTTAGAAGAGTTGTTTAGAATTAAAAGATATGTCCAAATACAAAGTCACAGCCTTTTATTTAAAAAAATATATATATTTTTATGAAAATTTTAAATTATCCCTGTATAATGCTTTTTTTATATATATTCATCACTTCTGCATAACTTTCATCAAATTGAAGCAAATTTGTAAAATTTACTTAGATTTATATTTTTTTAATTTTAAGTAACCAAAAACTTCATCTGTCTGGTACCACAATTAATATTACACATAAGTAATTTTCGAATTTCGCAAATGTTCTTAAAACTAAAGCAAATATATGCACATTATTGTTAGAAAAGTATTTGTCTTATTTTGAAGAATATTTGCGAAATTCGAAACTTGTGTGTATTATTGTTGCAAAAGACATGAAGTTTTTGGTTACCTACTTAAAAAAATATAAATCTAAGTAAGTTTTACAAATTTGGTTGAAGTTATGCAGAAGTGATTTGATAGTGGTTAATTTGAAAATGCATCGTAGCTGACTATAAAAAAAATCATTACCTATACGGCGATAATTTACAATTATCAAAAAGTATATTCTTTTCAACAGAAAGCTATGACTTTGTATTTGGACATATATTTTAATTCTAAACAACTTTTCTTAATAACGTTTTTCTGTTTTTTTTTTTCGAAAAAAGGTATTTTACTCCTGAACGATTTTTATATTTTATGGCCTGCCCTGTATGCTGTTTAACTTGAAACCATTCTAAATGCACCTGATACGGTTATCGGACATGCACCAACTTTTGGCGGTATTTATATTTTGGTTGTGCAACTAATAAAAATTCTCGAATGTTGCACACTTAATGGATCGCACTGTATGTTATATCTGAAAATAACGAGATCGATCAGTTTTAGAATCGATAAGTGTGTATGCTCGAATATAAACTGAATAAGAGGTTATCGCGGAATATAATCGTTTTCGAATTTTACCCTGAATATCGTTAACGTCCAGATAGAACAAAAGTTAAGAAAGCGAAATTTCATAAAAACTGAAAAAGAGACATCCTCCGCTTTTAATTAGTAAATTGTTCCCCAGCCGCGGTTAATGAGAATTTTCTCGAAAACTTTCATAAATTAAACGTCGGGACATAATTTTAATGAAAGCCAGAGATGGCAATATCATTACGCAGCCATCCAGAACCTCTGAAAATAGATGGAAATTATTACGTCTACGTTTAAAATACTTTCAGGTGTATCAGCAGTTCTGTTTTGGAAATAATCTAAGTTGAATTAAAAAAATAATAACAATTATGATATCTAGCTGAAATGACTTATACAATTAAGAAATTACAATCTGTTGCAGTGAGTGCGGCAAGAGGTACGTTGTAATAAAAACCTAAACCATTAGAATAATCCTTAAAGCCTCGATATAATAAGTATGAACTAATTTGTTCTTTTGATCCGATTTACCCAATGTAGGACAAACATACCGTGTGTAACAAAAATATGGAAACCTCGAAATATCTTGCAAACCGTTCATATGATTTTTATAAAATTTTGTACACTTAGGTGCTTATCGGAACATTTTATCCTAAAGTTAACGGTTCTTGAGAAAATTGTGGTCAAAAATCGTTATTTTATTGTATTTTACCTTAAAATACCTGTACACGAAAGTTTATCTGAAATGTCTGACATTGTCAGTTTCGTTTATTCACAAAAAATGGGTCATTTAACAGAAACCCAAAGAATTAAAATTTAATAATACTGAGTTATGCTGACAGAATGAGAACGCAACAAGAAGATTGTAATATTTTTATTGACAAATATCCTGACAGAAATCCATTAACTTAATCTACTGTAAGTAAAGTTTCTAAAAAATTTTGTCAAACTGGAAATGTAAAAAACGCTATACGCTCTGGCCAACCTAAATGTGCAACAGATTGTGATAAGGCTCTGGATGTTTTACTTAGTTTAGAGGAAAAAATCTTTCTTCCAGAACACTGGGAAAAGAAAACAACGTTTCACACATATATGTATCTGTACAAAATGTGACTTGTGCAAGAGCTCTGAGAAGATGATTACGACATGCGCTTGGACTTTTGCGAAACCATGATGGGACGTTGCAACGCCAATCCAGATTTTGTCCACCGAATAATTTTCTCTGACAAATCAACATTTTTTTAAATCGAAAAGTTAATAGGCATAACTGTTGATGTTGGGCCAGGGGAAAATCCTCACTGGATATGGGAAAATCATACCCAGTTCCCCCAAAAGGTAAATGTATGGGCTGGTATAGTCCGACCAAGATATCTGCAACCGGCAAAGGAATTTAACGAATGTAATGAAAGGCTTAAACAACGTTACCAATAATTGTTTGCAAACCAGTTTTGAGAAACTGTTTAATTTTTCAATTTAAACTTTTCTTACCACATCTGATTTACAAACAAATTTGCAACGTTGTTTTAGCCGTCCCTTGCCGTCTTTAAATTATTTTGCCGGTTGCAGATATCTTGGGCAGACATTATAATAGGTCGGAGGATAATTGGCCCCTTCTTCATGCAAGAAAAATTAAATGAAGAAAGATATTTGGATCTTCTAAGAAATGAAATTGTCCCGGCACAAGCACAACTATTTCCAGATGATCGTAAGTAAGCGTTGTTACCTTATTTTACAGGGTATTTAAATCTTAGGACAAAAGCACACATTGATTTGCCGCGGTATAATATCGCCCTATCGAACATGACCCATCATTAAAAAAAATGCAGCAGATTGCTAATAAAATTATCCACAAAATGGTAAGAGAACTATAAAAATCGGATTAAAAACAAAAAAGTTATAGAGGATAAAATTTAGCAAAAATCCAGGGTGTCGGAAGATTTTTCGAATTGTAATATGATTGATTCAGGTAAAGGCGAAAAAACTGCAAGGTAGATGTTTTTCCACTTATTAAAACAAGTCGTTGCTGTATATTTTTTTCTGTGTAAAATACATAAGTGAAATAGTCATATAAATTTCACTTTAGTTTAAGTTTGCTCAGTATTATTTTAGTTTAGTCCTAAAGTAATAATAATAATAATATAACAAACAAAGTAACATTATAAAGACTATTATTTCAAATTTCCATTTAAATCTAGTTTTGACAGGCACGTGTGAAATTTTTACTGTTTTTACGAATTGCTTTTTTATTCGTCCGCGTAAACGTGGTAAATAATTTCGCAATGTTGCTTCGCATGGCAATTTCCAATTGGGATTATATTTTGCCCAAAAATTACGAAACGTTGTTATTCTGTACTGTATAAAAAAGCATATTACAAGTACTCATTATACCTATAAATATTAAATCTAGTATAAATTTGGCATTGGGTTTTTAGCTCCTTTTTATATTTATGATTTGCACTATTATCATGTTTTTGGCACAGTCATCGTTTCCAACACAATAAGTCCCTGTTGCACACCAAACACTACACGCGAGACCCGTCATATTTTAGGTCCGGAAAAGTAAATCTAACCTTCCGAATGTTCTGCGATAGCAGGTGACTTCTTCGAACGTTTGATATCCTGTTTCCACCGCAAAGCATGTCGACCCATCGCGGTAGTTATAGTTCCGGCACCTATGATCCGGCACTTTGATTTACAAAACAAAAATATTTCTGCTTCTAATTATTGTGCAACATTTTTTGATTCAAATAGGAATTCAAACATTTTTTGAAATAATGAAACCTTAAGAATATTCTGACTTTTGAAGACGAACCATGCTACTTATTGGTTATTGAAGTTGCTAATAGCGCAACTTTTAATAAAAGATTTCTTATCAACTTTCTTTTTAATGTATTTCCTTTAAGTCTAATTTAAGAGCTCCCTATTATTCCTTTTTTCCTACACTTATAAGAGTTTTAAAAAGCAGAAGCCTAAAAAACTTTTCCATCAAATTTTCTTTTATTGTTTTCTTTTTGAACCGGAAAGAAAAAAATCGCCTGAATGGATCCGTAAAGATCGGTCGAGAAATTGTTTCGTATTTTTTCAGCGAACCGTTAAAATTATTATATTTTTACTTTCAATTCTTTTAAAAAGAAATTATAAAGTTAAAAATATATTATATTTTGTCTTGAGCAAATATGCTTGCC
Organism: Philopedon plagiatum; assembly: GCA_963971165.1. Taxonomy (NCBI): domain Eukaryota; kingdom Metazoa; phylum Arthropoda; class Insecta; order Coleoptera; family Curculionidae; genus Philopedon; species Philopedon plagiatum. Next base: position 16,680,451 of record OZ020196.1, on the reverse strand, counting down.
TTAAATTTTACCTTTTCAAGCAGTAAATACGATACTTAAGTAAATTTCAATTTTTACCCAATTGTTGAATGGGAGTAGCAGATATTGGATTATTCTGCATGAAAGTGTACGAGAATGAAAAGCTCTGCATACATACAATAAAATCAACAGGCAGAAGATAAGGACGGTGATGTTCATGTGAATAATTAATAGAATTTGTTATTACTATTCCTAGTCTTAAAGAATAGGGATATGCTTTTAATTCAAATAATCCTGAAATATATTTCTTTGTATTCTCTATATAAATTAAATATTTATCGTTCTTATTAAAAGTTAACTATTTCCAGATAAATGGAAAAAAGTAAAAATATCTCCAATTTTTAAAAATGAGAACATAAACGTAAATCAGTTTAAATACATTATATATGTTCACCCTGTTACTACATTTTACAGTCCAAAGCATCTAAAATATTGTCGTATATTGTGTTGTTTCTTGCACTTCATGAATTGTTTGTGTGTTGATGTTGATAGAATTAAAAAAGTTTCCGAAACACTTTTTATTATGTTTTTATATAATTTATATTCACTATTTTCCCCCATGTGGTATTTCATATTATATAATACATATTATTAACGAAATAAAATCAGCCAACGTGCGGCCCTGTTTGCAACGTTGCCATTTGTGCTTCATGGCTCGGGAGTTTTAAGACGGCAATGTTACAGCTAAACTTAGTAAAATTATTAGCCTTTTTTATTCATAAAAGTAGACTGGCATTGTTACATGTCCATCGAGATAAACATTTAAATATTATAAACAGGTTTGAGAAAAATAAAAGAAAAATTTAATTTATTTTATAGATGATTTCTGTTACTCCGAAATTTTGTAATAAACATTAATTTGTAAAAAGGAAAGTAAAAAAATTAATTTATTTTAATTCATTTTACGTGTTTTTAACCCGTTATAAAATTTAGTACGATCGGCTCGAGTCGCTCATCCCCCAGAAAAATCCTGGATCCGCTACTGGTCATATATAAGGATTTTGCTAAGGCTTTTGACAGGGTACCGCACACTATCACTATCCTCTTTAATAGGTTACATAATGAATTTGGATTTCACCAAAACCTTGTATTTTTTTAAAATCATACGTGCAAGGTCGAAAGCAGAGGGTCGTAGTGAGGTGATAATATTCCTCCGATCACCTTATTCCGACCTCGGGAGTCCTACAGGGCTCGAACTTGGGTCCATTTCTGTTCATTCTGTTTTTTAATAATTTGATTAAGCAGGTTAATTCTTGTGGTCTCTTAATGTTTGCTGATGACTTAACGTTGTATTCAAGCATTAACAGTGAAAGAGATTGTCTAGTACTTCAAAACAACCTGGACAGATTATTTAACTGGTCAATAAGTAATAAATTGCAATTTAATATCAATAAATGTTACTTACATTTGCCAGGAAAAAGAATACCATAAGATTTAACTACAGTATGGGGGATGTGGTGCTCGAGCTGGTTGAACAAATGAGGGACCGTGGGGTTGTATTTGATTTGCGGCTAACGTTTGGACCCCACGTGGTTGATACTGCAAATAGGGCAAGGAGAATGTATGGATTTGTTGTCGGTAGTTCCAAATACTTTGAAAATGTAACTTGTATTAGACAATAATAATTATATACTGCATATGTCAGAAATATTCTTGCGTATGCTACTATTGTCTGGAGCCCGTTATATGAACATCGTACGTACATTGAAAAAGTGCAAAACACGATTTTGACGTATTTATTTTACAAGAAAACGCACACTTGTGACTTAGCAGTCCCTAAAACTGAATTAAGGGAAAATTATAAATTAAAAAGCTTAGAACGGCGACGGGATAGCGCATCTCTAGTCTTTTTGTATAAATTACTGCATAATTTAATAGATGATCCTGCGATACTATCACAAATTAATTTTTATGTAGGTACCTTCTTATAGAACAAGGAATCCTCTAACATTCTATCTACTTAGATCCAGTTAGTACGAATAATGTCAGAAATGCACCACTAAAAGTAATGTCCAGACTATTCAATAATATAAGAAATGATTGTGATATGTTCCATGTGGGCTTCAGCGAGTTTAATAAGGTGTATATGTAACCTTTTTTGTACTTTTTATTCTATAACTATTTTAACATGTAAGATTAGTATTATATTCTGTATTCGGAATATCTGTTGGGTATGTAAATAAATAAATTAACAAAAAGAGATTTTCTATTGTCACAAGTGAAAAAACCAATAATATTTCTTAGATCAACATTCGGAAGTTCAATAAATAAACTATAATCCTATTTTACTTATTCATAAGTTATTGCCCACTACATTGGCAGGATGTCACGCCCTTGTTTTAAGGGTTTGGCTAGGGGCGTAGAGGTAACGGAACCTTAACTATGTCGCAATCAAACGTGAGTTAAAAACAAACTTAAATCATTTATTTACAATAGGAACATTCAATCTTGACATAAACAGAAAACACATACATGTAATTTACTCTGAGCAGATTTGAAGATCATTTCTTCTACAATTTATCACAATCACAAACGCATCGGACCGGGGATCGTGCACCAGTGTCTTTTCTAACTCTCGTCTTTCCGATCGCCCTATCACCCAGTCAGCAGTTTTCCCCTATTTTTGGGGAGCGTGGACTTTTTTTCAGAAACCGCAATTCTAGCATCTCATAACCCGACAATAACATTACTCAGTGATTAATTGGTTATTTTTCTTATCTACAGGCCATTATTAAAATAAGAAATTAAAAAGATTGAGTATACTTCATTATTTTCCTTATTCAATTACAAAAGCTGAATCCAATGTATGAAATGTTCTAGGAGACAGCTTTGAATCGCAAAAATGTCTTAATAATGGTCAAAAAAGACTCGAAACGTAACTTAATCATAATGTGTGGTACACTGTTCAATTTAGAATAAAAAGGGTTTCTAAAGTTTGATATCAAAAAATCAGAACCGTTTTTAAAAAATGAAGTTAATGATCGCTCCCAAAGACGAAACGTCAAATAAAAAAATTGAAAAAGTAATCTTTAAGTCCATTAGAAGTTGCTATAAAGAAGTTTTATTAGTTCAGCCCTACCTTTTATATTAACGCCAGAAAGAATTGAATTAACTAACTCGGAAATGAGAAATCATCAGAAAAATTTTGGAGCATCATTTTATTAGTTCTTTACTTGAGCAGCTTTCTCCCATTTAACCAATTTTGTATTTCTAACTATTAACGAGATCTCCATATTGGCCCTCCTTATCTTGGACACCGTGTATATTAATACTTTTAGATCACTCTATAACTTTGCCAGCTGTTTTGCATTTCGCCAAATACGCGTTTCAAAGAATAAATTAAATTGCTCCAAATTTGGCGAACTGCAATCCATTACTAAAACTGGGGCTTTTTAAAAGACAATGTGGGCAACGTTAATTAAAAAAAAATCGTATTGCGAGAACAATTTGAATTGTATGAAAAATGGAACCATTAGAATGTATAAACGGTAATACAAATGCAAATTACTCTTTTCGTAGAAATTATGTTTAACACGATGTTTAATTTTGATTTGTTTACATATTTTTCTCCAAATTGAGGTATTTAATTTATTTTCCTCGTTGTCAGCTACGTTCGAAATGCGATGCCTCAACCGGTAATAATTATAATAAAAGAATTATTTTAAAAATCAATTTTACACTAAATATTTTTAATTTTTTGTGCCTTTTTTTCATTACTTTTCGAAGGATTTAACTCTAATCTATATATTAAAACGCAAAGATCATATTTTGTCTCCCTTATTTTGAAGCTTCTACAAAACATAGCTTAATGATTCTTTTTTTGAAAGAAAGGATTTTTCCCATTGATCCGTCACTTAGAATTTTGTGTCTAAATTGGGCATAAAGTATCAAAAAAGTTCAATTAATTTTGACGTAATATATAGCTCTTGACACTATGACGAATAACTAATGTTGTTTTCAAAGAGATCATGTAATTTAAATACATACATTCTTTACGATATCTGTATGAATGAATCCGTTAATCCGACATAACAAATGTAGGTTTATACACTTTTCCGTCAAATTTCGACGGGTTCAAACTCGTCTATATATTTTAAACGCAAATATCTTATTTTGTCCCCCTTATGTTAAAGTTTCTCCAAAATATAGCTGATGATTCTTTTTTTGAAAAAAGGGCTCTTCTTCCAATTGAGCCATGAGCATTTTGTGTCTAAACAAAGCATAATGTACCAAGAAATTTCATTTAATTTTGACGTAACATACAGGGTGAGTTTTTAAAGTGTTACAAGGCAATATCTCGAAAACGGTTTAAAATATCTTCACGAAATTTTGGTGTTAATAGAGGGATAAGGGGACATATTTTTGATATTTTTGATATTCGTTCCCCCTCTATATTTGGACGGGTGAGGGGTAACTTTGAAATTTTAAATGGGATGATGTACAGGGATATCCAAATAAAAGTGAACAGGCCTTACAACGTTTTTATTTTTAAACATGGGCAAAATGTTAAATACAAAAGTTTAAGGGCTTTTTATGAATCATTCATATATCGTATCAACAAAATAATTGAGCATCGAATAAAAAAGTATAGTATAAAACATCGATTTTTTCGCTTATTTTAAATTGGGAGGTATGATTTATATCATATTTTTGGGTTCTAGGAAAAGTTCTAGACATATTTTGTATAACATACCCTATGCGGTTTTTCAATCGTTTTGGAAATATTTCAAATTAAAAATTATTTCGCATAAATACACTTTAAACTATCCAGGTTGCGAACGAAATACCTGCTATACCTTTTTAAATTTTCTTCGTAGGTAAGTCAAAGTTAATGTCAAGGTTGACAATAATAAATGGGTACTTTAGTCACCGTGAATTTATAATTTTATTTTTATGCAAAATGAGGTATTTTATTAAAGAATAAATGTTGATTTTTATTAGGTATTAATATTTCAAGGCAATAATCAGTGATTATAAATAATATCAAATCAATTATAACATAAACAGATAAATATTAACATTGGCGAATAAATATCAAGAGATATTTTCAACATGTCCGTCATTTTAATTCTTCGCATGTTTCATACATTCTTCTCTGCATCTCAAGTGTAATTATAATACTTGCAGCATGATTTTCGTTCAGATTTCTTACTTCATTTCTCACCTTCCTTTGAATTTCTTCAACATTTTCATTATGATTGCTGTATACGACATTTTCCAAAGGACCCCAAAGAAATATATCTAAAGGTGTGAGGTCTGGGCTATTTGCAGGCCAAGGTAACGTTCCATATTTCCGATCCATTAGTTAGACTGATGGTTTAAAAAAGTAGGAACCTCAATTATATTATGGGGAGGCGCTCCGTCCTGTTGACATATATATATATATATATATATATATATATATATATATATATATATATATATATATATATATATACATATATATATATATATATATATATATATATATATATATATATATATATATATATATATATATATATATAGCAGTTTTAACTTATGTGTTGTCCATGTTGCAATATTTTAAAAGAATATGTGTGTTTTACTTTTAAAATTCTTTGTTTTTTAAATTAAACCACTGCATGAGCATGTGGCAATTTGTGGAATGTTTGGAGAAACTTGCCAGTGATTTTCCTTCAAGCAACATATAAATATTTCTGAAGAAGGTCTAAAGAAAAGGACCGAAACGTCAAAATTTAACGAATAAAAAGTATGTAAAGACCAACGTAAAATTTCTAATTTTTATCCAGGACTAACAAAACCCAAGAATAAATAAAAAAATAAATAAAATACATAGAAAAGTCCAAGAATACAAAAACAAACCTCAATATATATATATATATATATATATATATATATATATATATATATATATATATATATATATATGTGTGTGTGTGTGTGTGTGTGTGTGTGTGTGTGTGTCAACAGGACGAAGCGCCTCCCCATATTGTTGGCAGAAATTATTGTACCTAAATATGTATTTTTTTTTATTCACGCGACAAGCTTTTAAGACAATAAATTTAACATAATGCATTATATCTGTTTCAGTGATAACTTTTATTAGGATCCACCCACGCGAACTACGTCCACTTATAAATAGCATTCAGCATTACCCCGGTAAAAAGCTTCACTAATTTTCTTCGTTTTAGTACATCTAAAATGAATATTTTTAATCAAAAATATTCGCCTTTTTCCTAATTCTCGCCACTATCTTCCTCTACTCTAACAATTCGTGCCCACAAAATACTACAAAATACCATTTTTAATTTCTAACATAAAGCTTAGTTGCGATTTATGAGCAGCGTTTCATTTATTTTAGTACACCAACTAAAACAAAACTATTACAAATTCTCGACTACTAAGGAACTAAGAAAGGCGGAAGACCATCAGCTTAATTTCTCCACTTTATTAAAACTGTTTAATTTTCTCTGAAAGAACAAAACTAACACAAAGGCAAGCTGAGTAAGTTTCTAATTTAATTAATTAATTGCCCGCATTTTGTTTAAAGACTTGGACAGCACGAAAGGATAGTAGGTAATGACCGAGCACCGTATATGCGTGTAAACCTATAAATTAGATCTTCTATAGGATAAATAAACGTTCTAGGAAAAGAGATTAAGAAGGTCAGTTACCACCTGAGCAAACAGCTTAGTTATAAGTAGTTTTATAATTATCAGATCTCAAAAAAATATACAGGAAGCACACAGTGGCTCACCGAGATATTCGACCTAGGGGGGGTTTTACCACCAAAAATTTTCTTGCCATATAAAGCGCCGTAGGCAATGCGGCGTAGGCGATAAATTTTTCTCGTATATTTTTAATAATTTAATAATAACGATATTTTTAGTAGGACAAATTATGAATTATGGAAAATTAGTACAAATTTTAATAGAACCGGAAATTCTAAGCTGAGGGCTGAGGAGAATATAAAAAAATTAAACTAACAAGAAACATTTTATTCAAAAATAACAAATACTTAAAACTTTTAACATACTGTATTATATTATCTGTTTCAGTGATATGTTTGATACTACTTTTATTAGGATCCACCCATGCGAACTACGTCCACTTATAAATAGCATTCAGCATTACCCCAATAAAAAGCTACACTAATTTTCTTCGTTTTAGCAGTACAGATTTTTGGATTGGTAAGTATAATCCCCACTTAACCCAAGTTCACTAATAGTTTTCTTCAATGTTTTAGGTACTTCACCGGTGGATCCTATGACGATTGGAGCGATGATACCCTTCTCCATTTTCCACATTTTACGGATTTCATCAGCCATTTATTTATTTTCTCTGCATAGGTTTTTGTTATGTTTGCTGGTAAAGGGTCCCCAAAATCAACTATAAACGCTATATTTTTTTATCTTTAAATGTGAGAACAAGGTCAGGAATCTTGTCTGTAATTGGTCGATCCGTTATTATCTTTATGTTCCAGTATACGGTCATCCTCACATACCGGTGGCGGTTCATATTCCTAGTGGGGCATGAGATCTTTTAAACCCATATATTTCTCTCTAAGACTTTGATGGACTATTTTGTCAATTCTGTTATGTCTATATAGATACGATTTCGGCGCTAGTACTGAGCAGCCATCCACGATATGATCAAGGTATTCCTCCCTTGCAGTGCAAAGGCGACACTTGGTATTTTGCAACTGTTCTCCGATAACTCTACTTTTGTAAGCTCTGGTAGCAATGACCTGATCTTGTGTAGCCATTATAAGCCCCTCTGTTTCAGCGAATAAATGGGCTTGTTTAGTCATATCTCGTTTTCAATAAATATGATAATATTATTGCACAATCAGTCAATCGAGACACACACACACACACAAAATTACGTCGGTTGGACGAATAATAACGGGAAATGTGATGAATCCGATACAACACCGCCATGATCCCCTCAGGGGGATTTTGACAAGTGTTATTTTGACAAAGTTCTTGTGCCAACGCTTATCGCTCATCGTGGGCTACGTCACCAGACGCCATCGTCCCGTTTCATAATGAGCGATGTTTGACCGAGAGGTTTGAGGGTGAATTCCATCAAAAGAATTCTAGTCTTTTGGGGATAAGCTTTTCGAACCTAGCACTTTTGTATTATGGAAAAAAATTGCTGGATAAGCCCATTGCTGGATCTTAAGTACGCTGTGGAGACTGTGGTATCAATAATATCACTCTCGATTACAGCAAGATACTTTCCATGAAGAGGTTTGCCTCTCCACTTTTGCATCCGCTGATCCACAGTCGGGATTTCTGCGATCGGAATAAAATTTTTCTCGGCCAATCTTAGCGGCGCGGCGTCGCTTTTTTATCCGATACGACTATCGCTTGGTGTAATTCGCTGGACTGGGCCTTTTCATAAAAGTATTTTTTAAAATTTTCCAGCTGGCCTTGATGTCTCACAAGCAGGTCAGGGATACCTCTACCGCCTAGCTTTCGTGGAAGATGGAACCTTTCATGGAACAGCAGATTTCTTGTGATGAGTTCTAAATTTACATAACTCTTTTCTGGTTTTTATATTTAGGTCGTTCAGCTCACTCGGAGTCCATTTAATAATTCCGAAGCTGTAACCTATAGCCGATGTTGCGTAAGTATTCATAGCACTTGCTAAATTTCTTGCAGATAATTTGGAGTGCAGTAGTAACCGTGTTCTTTTAAGGTAAGTATCCATACTTTCTTTTTAGCTTCTTTATGATCAATTCCCCGAGCCTGCATGTATCCTAGGTATTTATACTTTTCATCTTCCTCCATGACATCCAGTAGATCCTGGTCATCGACCCTATAACCTTCATGGTAAGTCCACCTTCCTTTCTCCATTCTGTTTACTTTACACTTGTCGAGTCTAAAATTTCATCTGGATGTCCGTACTACAAGACAACAGGTTGTGCAAGTGATTTTTGTTCTTGGTGTACAGTTTAAAGTCATCCATGTACCAAAGGTGACTAATCTGCCTATGTGTTTGTGGTATCTGATATCTCTTTTTCTGCTTGTTAAGTAATGTTATTAAGGCCGCAAAGCCAAAAAACAACATAAAGGGCTAAGCGCATCTCCCTGAAATATGCCTCTTTTAATTTTTAATTAGTCCTACATCAAGATAATGCTCGGAGATGTTAAGCATCAGCCGTGTTTGCCATTGTTCCATTGCGTGATCAAGGAAGCGACGAATATGCTCCTCAATTTTATTATTATTATTATTATTATTATTATTATTATTATTATTACTTGCAAGTCGTTCGCACACCGCCGGTAAATTTCTTTGGAACGTACTTCGGCCAGAAATTTTCATTTAGAATTATAATTCTTCCAAAGCTGATATAAACTGGTTCTTTATTTAAGATAAATAACGGCACATTACATGAACATAGCTTAGTAAGTAAATCGAAAAGAAATTGTATTTAAGAGCATTGGCCCCTTTTTTTAATTGATATGTTGCACTGTATACGTGCCTTGTACATAAAGGTTTCTTAAAGGCCAATAAGCTTCGCTGACAAACCATACATATTATTTGCGACCCATTATATTTTAAATCAAGAAATTCCCATATAAACCTTCTAACACTGTGCGCAAGCAGTCGCGTGTTACTGCACACTTTCGACTTATTACGAACTATGAGACTCACAGCGACGCGGCAAAGCTAAACTTAATTGCTGCTGCGGCCGAGTTTCCCCCGATGTAATGCTACTGGAGCGGCACTCAGGGTGGGCAGCTTTAGTTCTAAGTCTTAGGTTTACTTGATGATCTTACTTTTATTTCTATTTTACTGAATGAAGAAAGCCATGATGATTTTTAAAATTTTCATAACATATTCAAATAAAAATACGTTTAGATATCTTATTTAACCCTCCATCACTCGCGCTATGAGCGTTTTTCTCACGCTTGCCAATAATATGCACATTCTATGGACAGTAAATCACATATACTGCTACCCTCACTTCTAGCTGACTTTTTACGGCTCCTCATCGATATGCATGGGCGCGTGCAATATTTAGTGTTGATTGGTTTTAGATTTTTGGCACTTGTCAATCATCTGCAGACCTCCGTGAGAGTTTCTCTCATCGCGCGAGTTCTAACGCAGTATATTTTTTCTGATAGAGTTAAGTTTTGGTAAGTGAATTTGTTTTTTGGTTATATATGCAATGTGTTCTACTATAGTAAATATGCTATTTTAGATTGTAAACAATGAGCAGAGGACGGATTCTTGCAGAATTATGGCGATGTGAGCTGCAATGTTCCCATTTGCACAGGGCATACCACCTTAACATGTCCAACATGTTATGGTGTAAATAATGATAGTGATACTTCAGATAATTAGGGTTTTTTGTTGATTTGTTTCTACTTTAGCTTATTTTTGCATAATTTTTATCTAGAGTTAAATTTAAAAAATATATACTTGTGTTTATTTTTGTTTTGTTCACATCGTTGCACAAGTTTATTTTTAGTGTTTACACTGTACTGACAGTTTTATTTTTAGTTTGCATTATAAAATAAACTCTTTAATATTACCAATAGTTTTGTTTTATGTCCAAAAAAAAAATAAAACAATAATAATAAACAAAACTTCGAGATGATCGTCGTGTGAGAGAAACTCTCACGCGCGAGTGCTCGCGTAATTTTTTAGGGCGCGAGTGATGCAGGGTTAAAGAAAATGCGATGTAGAAAGTAAAACTTAATGAACAAAAGCAATCAAAATGTCAAATGACAAGATTATTTCGTAAAAAATTCTCTACAGGCCACAGTCTCGTATTACAACTAGAAAGCTTCCGTTTGACTAAAATAGGTACTACTAATGTTGTAATGTTAGCATCACACACAGAAAAAAAAGAAAAGATTGGATCAATAGTTCCATGAATGTTAACGTCCACATGGTTGATTGAATTAAAAAACTGTTAGAAGAAGATTTATTTCGATATTAAGACGAAATTCAAAATTTGTTAAACTTTATTTGTTCATCTAACAGATATGCTCTTGATTAAATATCTCTTTTTGCTTAAACTAACCGCCTTGGAGTATCATACCATAAGGTAATACGTCATTGGACTGTTTTGTCTGTCAAGTCAATTAACAAAAGTTAACATTTTCTGATGTTTTATTTAATTCCCAGAAACCATTGCTTGTATTTAATATTCATAAACTGTAAAATTAAAGTTTTTTTCTATGATTTCAACAGTTTATTTTTTTCGGTGCACAGTGATAACAAGGATAACTCTTAAAATGCTGAAAGAATTATTATTTTGATAACCTTAAATGTTACGAACGTATTCAATTTTTTGTAAGTGATCTGAGCAAGCGACTCTGCGCGATGCTGGATCGGTCATTATGACGTCAAGCGTCACGACCCGGCAAGCGCCTTTGTTAGTATAATTGCCATCATATAGATACCGAAGAATTGAGAAACTATGAGAACGTCAACAAAAGCCCTTAATCACCGTATATCCATTGATCTGTAAAAGACACACGCAACAATAATCGCTGTTTGCCCAAAAATAAAGTTCTTTATTTCGGCCTTAAAATTATTAAATAATATTCTACATTTCGAAAAGGGACGTTCAGTCGCGTGACTATCTTCGCGAATTCAAATATAATGATTAATGCATAATGATTTCCAGGCTGAAATATTTTACTGTTTCATTCGGCAGTCAATAATTTCTACACAGTTTTAGTCGTTAAATCCACTCAGATAGCCATATAATGTGTAATATTATAAATAGATAATAATTATAAATATAAATTACAAAATTATAATTTACAGTTCCACAGACCTCAAAAACTTGCTATTTCTGTATATTTCTAATCACAAAAAAATATATTTACTGGTATTTGAGAATACCGTTACCAGAGTTCATATGTGTTAAAACTTAAAACTATTAACAAATTCTATGCCAAATGTCATTATATCCCATTTTTTTACATTTGGCATAATTTGTAAAAATCGTCTACCTACTCAAAACTTTTGAAGCAAATCTTCAAAAAAAAAAGAACATAATTAACTGAAACTCTTACCATATACCATAAATATAAAAAGCTTGCAATGCAATTTCAGTAATAATTAAGTTAAATGTCCTTCATTATTTTACTCCTCCAGGGAAGGTATTGTGCCGAGTGACGTCACTCGCAAGGAAGCCGGACAAAGCGCTGGAAATGGCAAATTTGAATTTTTAGGCACCATTACTCAGTTGTTTTAGAAGATGTTTCAAAAATTATTTTACTGCTAGTTTTGGAATTTTTAGGACTACAATATAGTCTAATAATAAAAAACATTTTAATTTTAGATTTTTGTTATCAGTAAATGATAAGGTATAAGGTGATATAGGTGCGATCTTCCGCTCCGCATAAGGCCAAGTGCGGCAATGCCTCTAAAAAAATTCGACAATTTACTTCCGGAAGGATTTACAAATAAAACTAAATTTTCGGAAACGCTTCCAAAAAAAATAGAAAGTAATGAGAGTTGCACAAAAGATCGACAATAAAGAAGGAAGGATTATAAATTTTATTTGGATAAAATGTATTACCTATCTTTTAAATAAAGGTGATTGTATTTGTCTTTACAAGTCAGAAATATATGAGTAGGTATTAAACATTCAAAGTGCTATATAAGGATATACGTAACTAGATTCGATTCTTTTGGGGGTTATTGGGTTAGCAATATTTGTTAAAGAAAATCAAAAAAAAATCAAAATGGTACATTATTTTACCGTTTATTCAAAAGTGACGACCAAAAAAATAATGAAACTAACTACATGTCTAACATATTTCTTGTTCTTAACTATGTGGCATTTTAACAGCTAAAAAAAGATACAGGGTTATTGGTAATGAATTTTTGAGGGGCTGACTTTAGTTTTGGTGTTAAGCCATCAAAGGACCCCCTAGGTACAAATACAGTGCTAAGATGACTCCAAAGTATTCCTCTTCTAATTGTAATTGAACATTGTGCCGCCATGCGAAACCTGCAGAGTATGCGCAGTGTTGTCAGATATTTTATACGGATATTTAATGCCCCCCTCCTCTCCCCCCTCCCCCCATGAATCTCAGCTTACTTTAATAAAAAATCAAAAGTATTGTTTATTATAAACATAATAATTGTTACAAGAGTTACACCGTTTGGATATTTTTTAACAAAAATCAGTGGGAATTTCTGGAATTTCAGCCACACATAACAAATTTGAGAGGGTAAAGAAAAATAATGGGCTTATCCACCAATTTCTTTTTATTTCATAACACGAAAGTACTCCATTCGAAAAGCTTATAGGTACCCAAAAATTAGAATTTTTTCGGATCAAATTCACCCTCAAAATAGCGATCAAACATCATTTATTATAAAACGGGACGGTGGCGTCTAGTGACGTAGTCCCACGCTGAGTCACCCAAATTTGGGAAAGCTGGCAACGCTGCAAAAATTTTGCCTAACATTTCTAATGTGACATTTGTCACTGTCAGCACTCACAGTCAGTGCATGTGTCAAAAACGTTACCCTTAATTTTGTACTTTCTGTATGGTTAAAAGCAGCCGTTGAAAATTTTTCTGTCTGTGTGTGAAAACTTGTTAAATTTTATGGTAATTATTCGGATTAATGGATGCACCGAGTTTTTTGATGAAATTTTGCACAGACCCTAATTTTGGGTCGTAGAACACGAATCCGAAGTCAGTTTTTGGCGGTCTCGAATGGTTTTTCCAAAAAAAAAATTTAACTTTTAGGTTACCTTTTTTTATAGATTCCTTTAAGTTTCGACACTTTCACTTAAACATATCTGTAAACTTATAATTTTTATTTTTTTTTCGTCACACAAAACACCATATTTAGACAAAAATAGCTAAGAAAATTGCTATTTCCTGTAGAAAATTCCATTTTAACTCGCTACTAGCCGCCATTATTTTCCCAGCTGTCAACAATATTCCTGCCCGGCGTTGCCAGGTTTACTTATTTTTCATGAAAAAGTTGTAAATTAGGAATAATGAAAAAGCTAACCATAACAAACTAAAGTTACTATTCTGTCCAACTTAGTCAACAACATTTTTTAATTTTAACCTACATCAGACCTAACCAAAATCCTATTGATCAGTAATCCAACACCTGCATGCTGATGCATGCAACCATATCTGAACAAAAAGGTGTATACCCAACCCAAGCAAACCTGAGCAAAAAGGTGGTCAGGTTTGCTCAGTTTTCATTGATATAGATACATATAATATATCTATATCAATGAAAACTGAGCAAACCTGACGACCTTTTTGCTCAAGTTGGGTTAGCAAAAAGGTGGTCAGGTTTGCTCAGTTTTCATTGATATATATGTATCTATATCAGTGAAAACTAAGCAACCGTGACCACCTTTTTGCTCAGGTTTGCTTGGGTGTACCTATACAACTTTTTGCACAGATTCTGTCCAACTGTTAAAATTTGTGGGAAAAGCGATTTGTAAATTTGACAACAGAAATTTGACAATCAGAAATTTCGAGTATGTGTACCACGGATTGCGTGTTTATTTTCTTTCAGTTTTTTGATATTTTCTCTGATTTTTAAATGTGTTCTTACATAAATTTGCCTAAATATGGTTCAGAAAAATAGTGTGTAATGACTTGTATAGATGTGTTTAAGTAAAAGTGCCGAAATTTAAAGAAATTCATTGAAAAAGCTAACCTAAAAGTTAAAATTTTTTTTTATTCGAGACCGCCAAAAACTGACTTCGGATTCGTGTTCTACGACCGAAAATTAGGGTCTGTGCAAAATTTCATCAAAAAATTCGGTGCATCCATTAATCCGAATAATTACCAATTTTATTATTTTACAGTTTTACCATTTGTTTTTTATTGTTGGACAGTGTTCAGAATTCCTTCCTTAGGTTCAGTGTTCATTATTTTCCTACTGCTAATGATGTTTACAAAGTTAACCTCTGCCTCAGAGAATGTAATAATCAGGTACTTAATCAAGGAGAAGAAAATGTGCGTTGGACACCTCATTTACATAGGTAGGAAAAAATGGTAATAAAATTTCCATAAAAGTATTATTAAAAGTGTGCTGGTTGTTTTTGACTCATGTAGAAACCAAAAAAGTAGACAGAAATGCTACAGTTCGGTAGATGTAATGATGTCTGTCTATTTTATTGTGTAATAGCACAATATGTTATAGTCTAAAATGAATATTTATGCATAAAGCATAAAAAATCTCACCGAATAACGGGATCAAATAACTATTAGGGAATCCAAACCACGAGATCCAATATGGCGGTTGTGGACAAACATAAATGGCATTTAGTTGTTTCCCATATGAACAGTTTAGAGTTTTTGATAATTTTTGAGACTTGTGTTTCTTAAAATTTGTGTTATTTATCTTTTACGTCACTTGTCGACCCTGAACTTTGTTTATTTAGCAATGGCTAGTCTTTATCTGCATAATTTATTAGCAGAAAGTCCTAACATTGGCGAGAGGTAAGTTGAAATTTTTATTTAAAACTGGCTTAAAATGATTCTGTGTATTTCTCTGAAGATAATCAGCTGTTTTATGTTTTCAGGTATCTACCTACGGAAGTTAAATCTCATTGGTTCTTTAGATCCTTTACTTTAAAAGATGAAGATTAAGACTTTTCTATTGATTGAGTACAAGTCAGTTTCCAATATGGATATTGTTTCATATTTAGTCCTGACACACAGTTATTACACCAAAAACCAAATGAAAGGTTTCAAAAGCCTGCAGTCTTATAAATATTTTGAGGCACAAAACACCATATTTAGACAAAAATAGCTAAGAAAATTGCTATTTCCACCAAAAACCAAATGAAAGGTTTCAAAAGCCTGCAGTCTTATAAATATTTTGAGGCAGGATTTCTAAAAGTTGGAGCAAAAGTGGTTAAGGAATACTATGTTTTAATCGGCACGGTATATTTATGTAGTAATTTTTAAAATTTTGTATTTTATGTTTAATTTTCAGCAACTTTAAAATAAAAATAGAAAGATAATTTTTACAATGCGTTTTTTTTTCAGGTAAGACATTCTCAGAGAGCAAACTTAAGACCGTTAGAGATGTGTGGAGTATTATAGCACAAGACGGAAGCATAATATGTACACCACATTGTTCATGTATGGCCGTTGGCATCCGATTTGTACCAAGTTCCAATCATCTATTATATTGGTTAACTAACAAATAATTTGAAAATAATTTTTATTACATTAAAGTGGGGCACTTAAAACATTTTGTTCTTATTTTCTTGGGAGCAATAATTCATAAACAGAATCTGACAACATCTAATATTAATTTAATTCCATTTACCTTTTCTATCAGTTACCTGAATCCAGCCCCGATTATTGCGTCATGTAATATTAGAATCCGGTCTCTAGTCATTATTACAAATCCAAAAATATTATTTTAATGAAAATTACTAGGATAATAATTTAACTAAAAATGTATTGCATTGCATAGCCTTAGCACAGCTATCCTCAATGACGCATAGGTTTGTCAAAAATGGCCCGGAAATCTAAGAACGGGGGGAGGGGTGTTCTGGAATATTTATGGAGCGATCTTCGTTGGAATGAAAATCGGAGCTGCTCATTTACGGAAAATATGGCCAAAAAACGTTTTTTTATAAGGGGATCCTGAAAAGACCAAGAAACTGGGTATATGGTGGCCTGCAATCATGTGTTTTAATATATATACTTAAAAATAAATTAGTCGCTAGGGCCAACGTTCACGATAGAAATATTAGATACAAAAACAGGTTTACCCTTCCCCAATATAGAACATCATTATTTCAAAGGAGCTTCACTTATAATGCTATAAAATTTTATAATTCCATTCCAGATGAATTTAAGCTATATAATATTAACAAATTTAAGTACAAGCTTCGTGATTATTTATTTAAAAAACAATAAGGCGATTGGTTGGTAGCTCTTATCTGTGGGTGTTGCGCTGTTCGGAGCCGTGCGGCAGGGACTGGGGGTGGATTCAACTTTTTTAGTCTATATGTAACTGACATGTAATTTATGCAAGGACTTTTTGATTCCAATCTAATTACCTACACACATTAACTTCTTTATGCCTTGCTGGCTCATGTTTCCGGCGCTTATAACTTCCTTTTATTAATATTATTTTTGTTTTTTTCTTTTTTTTTGCTCTCATCTTGTTGTTTTTTTTTTTGTACAGTAGTGATTGTCGGTACTGGTTATATGGGCTAGCCGGGTAATCCTTCTGATGGACATCTTTGTTTTATACTGCTATCTTATATTTTGAGGCGAACCACACTTTGATAGTGGTTGACTATGAGTAGCCCTTCTGGCTAGACTTCGCCACCCTGAGTCTGGTTCGTTCTCTATAAAAAATTAGCTATTTACTCCACATTGTCATCTTTCTGCCGTGTATAATTTTTTTTTTGATGTATCAATAAAAAGTCTTTATTATTATTATTATTATTATTATATACATGTAGGATTGTGAAAAGTGTGGTCATACTCCCTCTCAACCACAATCCACAACACAATCCTAAACCATGTTGCGGGCTCAGAAACCTAAAAGATTCTTGCAGGTGCGTCAAAATCACGTGCAACTTTAGGGTAATAAAGTTGCACGTGATTTTGACGCACCTGCAAGATTCTTTTAGGTTGCTGAGCCCGCAACATGGTTCAGGATTGTGGTCAGAACAAGCCGGGGAAAGTATTCACCATGAATTCACAAAGCATTGGGATAGATATAAAATCAACAAGATTGATGATCCATCTTACGCCGAGAAATTGAAGAAAGCTGTTGCCGAATTCTCCTCCTTACATGTTTAGCTGGTTTTATGTCTAATGTAAAAAAAATACTTGATCTCGCGATTCCTTTACCTGTGTTCAATTTATATTAAGACTCTTGTTACATTTTCTACAAACATTTTGAAATAAAATAACTATTTTTGTTACAAAACGCTCCTATACAAAATCGGTTTTTGGTGGGGACGGGCGGGTGGGGGTGGGAGCGTCGAGGGGAGTATGACCACACTTTGCACAATCCTACATGTATATATAATATATATTAAAACACATGATTGCAGGCCACCATATACCCAGTTTCTGGGTCTTTTCAGGATCCCTCTTTATAAAAAAAAACAGTTTTTTGGCCATATTTTCCGTAAATGAGCAGCTCCGATTTTCATTCCAACGAAGATCGACTCCATAAATGTTCCAGAACACCCCCCCCCGATTCTTAGATTTCCGGGCCATTTTTGACAAACCTATGCATCATTGAGGATAGCTGTGTTAGTGCTTTTACTAAGAAAATATCACAATCTTTAAAAAAACGGTAATTGCCTGGACCTTAAAAAGAGTAAAGTTTCTGTTGAGTTAAATCATTATAATGCTTATTTCCTCCAGATATTGTCAAACAAATTAACCAAGTTGTACATTAAAGCACCGCAATAATACCTACATCTAGAATCTACCCGGTAATTAAATATTTTAAATTTCTGCAATTTCTTACTAAAAGTAACACTTTGTCTGGACAGTCCTTAAACACAATGCGGGCAATTTATGAAATTAAATTAAAA
This sequence comes from Philopedon plagiatum, assembly GCA_963971165.1. Classification (NCBI taxonomy): domain Eukaryota; kingdom Metazoa; phylum Arthropoda; class Insecta; order Coleoptera; family Curculionidae; genus Philopedon; species Philopedon plagiatum. The sequence continues at coordinate 16,661,904 of OZ020196.1, read as the reverse complement.
ACTCGCTCAAGTTACCGTTGTTTCAGTTTAGTACTTTTAGAGAAAATTAAACAGTTTTAATAAAGTCCTGGCATTAGGTTGATGGTTTTCTTTCTTTCTTAGCTCTTCTCAGTTTAAACCGGGAGTTTCTACTAGTTTTATTTCAGCTGATCATTTATGCTTAGACTAAATTAATGGACGCTTTAAAAATTATTATTATGCTTTTCTCTTAAGTAGGGACTTTTAATATAATGAGTACTGTGAGGATAGTCTGGTACGGAATCCTTGGGAAAGTAGTCAAATGTGAAATACCGTTTTGTTTTTCGAATTGTAACCTTACATAATCGCTTTTATAGAAAAAAAATTCTAAACTGAAATCCAATAAAAGTCTTTAATTTAATCACATGATTGAAAACAACCAACCAGAAAAAAATTACAGCGAGAACAGATTGCGCTTGGTTAATTATCACTTCGCTGAGTCACCATGGAAATGTTTTAGTTTTGAAGTTGTCAATAATTTATTAATTTCAAAATGTCACGTTTTGCTTGTGACGTCAGTGATAATACGGATCAAATAATTAAAAATAAGGGAACAAAAAATACTATTTAGGGCAAAAAATTTGCATGGAAAGCATTTTTGGTCATTTACAATGTCAGAAATTATAAATTAGATGAAAATAGAACAGTGGAGGAACTGGCTTGTATGTTAAAGGATTGGGTCGTAAATATGCGAAAAATGGATGGTACAGAGTTTAAAGAAACTACAATCAAAACCATATGGAGCATAACAAGTAAGCTCTTACAAGAAAAATACTAAAAAGAATATAAAGTTATAATAGATTCATTCAAGAGCGTCATGTTTCAACAAGCGCGAGTTGCTCACGACGCGACGCCGACGCTGTAAAAACAAAACAAAGTTAAACAGATAAATGACAGTAACGTCTGTCCTGTACAATTATTTAACAAATTACTATCCAAAAGAGGCTCTAACATTAAAACCCATTTCTAAGACCAAATTGTTACTGGAAGGCAGAATGTGATCATTGGTACGATGATATGCCCATAGGCAAGAATATAATATATAATAAGAATTGGACAAAATCGTCTGCCGAAGCCATTGGCCTAACTACATCATTTTGTTGAAATTTTCGTTTGAATTTTTTTTTAAATTATATTTTAGGTTTAAAAAAACTATAACTTTCTAACACATTTTTTTCTCTTGAACTTTAAAAATTTTCGACAAACGTGTTCATTTTTTCCCAGGGTGTTCCAGGGCAAAATTCAATTTTTTTCGCAAATTGCCAAATACTTTTTTTCTTTACCAAAACATTTATATTCACTATCAAAACCCCTGAATTTGGCATGGGTCCCGTAAGTACCAACAGAGATATACAACTTTAAAATTTCCCCATCCGCCACTGATTGACAGTACCATTTAGAAAAAAACTTGATTTGTCACTAAAACGTATTTTTGATAAAGCAAGTTTTGTACTATTGTGTTTTTTTTTAATTTCATGGACCGTAGATTTACTTACACCTACAATGACCTACATCGATAGAAATTTTCCGAATTGACTGTTTTGGTCCAACCACGGTTGTTCCAAGTACTTAAACTTAAAGCTCCTCGGTTTTAACAGATGGACGATCGACGTAAAGTTGGTAACAAATTTAGACAACACTTCTTACATTACTAGGAGAAACCGCCCTATCTGAAAAAGACTCATTAAAAAGTCTAGTTGCTTCGTTAAAATTACGATGCGACTGTCCATAGAAAAAAAAACTTTAACCCTGTCCTCGTTGTTATAGCCGGAGAGCTACTAACTGAACCCTGTTAGTAACGGTATTTGCACAAAGCTGGAAATTTGTTATTGACGATTGAAGACTTGAAGAGCAACCATAAGTAAAAGTCATGACCTGGCAAGTCTCCCCCGGTCGCGTCATCAAATCCTATATTTTTGAAAATGTAAAAAAAATATTAGAAGTTAAGTCACAAACTTCAAATTTTAATATGTTTGAATTTAGACATAACAAAATACAAAAAAAAAATGCCAGGCGATTCCGAAGGTCGCACGCACCTACCAGGCGATTCTAAATGTGCTCTGTGCAGGGCATACAATAAACATTGTCCTGCAAGGTTCCAATTTTTACAGTGCGCCATCTTGGGGTGTCCGCCATATTGGAGGTAGAGGAATATTAGATATACTATATGTCATTGTCACCAGACTTATACACGTGTGCAAAATTGTAAAGCTCTAACTTAATAAGAACTAGTCGAAATTTTAATTGCAATATTTGACCTAAACATACTAACAAGCATACATACATATATACAAGCAAACTAACAGGTGAAGTTAAATAATGATTACATCTTTACATCTTTAGCAGGTAATCTAGATGTTATGACCTGGAAATATCGGTGAAGTGCAAGCTATACTCAATTAATGTTCCGTGCCATCAATCCCCCACTTAACCAGAGCAAACCTTGGCCGTCCGATCTTCGGCCATCTGCCGCGCTACCTGCCGCCGACGGCACCAACGCCGTATCGCATCGCGTATGCGCGGAGCTGAGTGGGCCAAATTAAAAATTTTTAAAAATGTGTAAGGACCAAAGTTCTTCCTTACATCGTTAGAAATATTTTTTGTCGGTAAACTTTTTCTCTAAAAAGAATGGTTCAGTAGTTATAAGTAAATAAACAATTAAATTGTTTATAACAATTGACCGCGCTAGAATTTTTCAATCCTGATAGTTCTGGTTCAATCTACACCTAATTCTCAATGCACCTGATTTTTTCCAGATTTTTCTGAGCAATTCTTCTGGTGATAAGGGTGGGGGATAGCAATTTTTAACCGTTTTTCCCGAAAAATGTCAAAAAAATTCATCATAATATATATCGTTGAATTCGTGCTTCAATAAGCTTTCATTTGATACACGATGTCCTTAATTTTTTTTACTTTTCCCAATTTACCCTCCGAAATTAACCCCCTGAATCAATTTAACTTTTTATACTTCACGTCTATAATTGGCCCACCACACTCTATCTCTATTCCAAATTTTTACGTCATGTAAGTTTTTATAATTTACGAGTTTCTAGCATTATTCAATAATGTAGTGAAACTACCAAAAAAAACATAAAAATGATAAAAGTTACAGAAAAACGTAGCAAAAACGATAGTTGTCATGCGAACATACAAACGGGCGTTTACTCGTTTGTATGTTTGTCGTGGTGGTTAGGTGAGTAGCTGTGCTAGATCTCGCCACCCGTTTCCATTACTTTGTGTATTGTTATTATGAATATTAAATAAAGGCTATTTAGTATTATTATTATTATTATTCAGTTAGTAAATTTATCTACAACTGTGGAGTAATTATTACTCCACTACTTTGAGTACCGTAAGTCCTTTACCGCACTAACGCGGTTGGATTTATTACCGCACGTTATTATCGCACTGAAAATAGGTTTAGCGCACGGTTACAGATAAAATATCGTACGTAACATAGTTGGTGAATGGGTTTTTACTGCACGTGAGTAATAGTTTGAGAGTAGGCGAGTTTTGCAAACTATCACCTTCCTGCGGTAAAAACATAGTTACCACCCTTAGTATATGATATATTCGTATTATTTTCTAAATAACGTCTAGACTTTTAGCAATACTGCAGTGTGGCATATGGCAGTATATTCTGTATATTCATTATATACTAGTATACACGTTTGGACTTATGTTTTGTGTTTGTAACTAATGTTGCGAAAAAAAGTGACCTTCATCGTTTTTTGCAGTGTGTTATATTTTTTGTTCAGGAAACAGTGAGAATGCTTTCATGCTTTCTGATTTAAGTTTATAGTAGATGCTGGAAATGGCTTCCCCGTGCTTCAATACATGCTCTAAATCGTATTCGCATATTTTTCCTAACATTTCGGAACAGTTAAAAAAGAAAATATTAAACACCCTGTATCTCGAGAAAGAAGCGTTTGTGATCCATGTTTATATAAACTTATTTTGTACAATTTGCCCTTAAAATTTCTTAATATCTTTTTGTAACACTCTGTATAAAGAATACATAAAAAAAATTCACTTTTATTTGGATTATATGCATATTCGCTATTTATACACATCATTATCAATTTAACAGTATCTATTTACTACATATTATCCGAAATAAAAATTTGAATTGAGAGCGATATTTGTTTCGAGAATTCCTGTGTTTCCTGTGACTAATTTAAAAAAAATCTTAATTTATTACTATGGTAAACTTTCTTTAGAAATCTCTGAGTAAAAATTAAAAAGTGATAAATTGTTCGGCTTAAAATTTGATAATTTTGCATTAAATAACTAGCTTTTTAAGTATGTACGTACAACCAGATTATGGTGTATCTACACATTTTCTCCATTTAAATAACTTTTGAAAATATGACATTCTATATTTAAATATAGATCTTTTTTTAAATATTAGATTGTCTCTAAGTCTGAAATAATATTATAAAATAATTATTTTTTCTGTTAAAGTTTTGACTTATTTATAAGTATCTACAGGTATACCAGTACCTAATTTTAGAAATTGTAAAACTATTGCAGTTGTTTTGATTTTGTATAAAGTTTTAGTTTGGGTGCGGGCCTGTTTGGCACGTTTTTCTTTGTTCTCTCTTAGTGCAAATATCTAGAACCATCTAGGACTCCTGGTAGTTAGCTCTTAGATATTTCTAAACAAATCCCATTCGATGCACAGAACAATACACTATAACTAAATATTTGAACTTTTAGATACCCGTATTTATTTTAAACTTTTTCCAAACTTAATAAGTTTTAATGTGGAGAACTGGCCTATATTTTTCGTTAAATGCGAAAAGTTTTAACAATGACTTTTATTTTAGTATTATTATACAACTGTTACTGTTATCCCTAAGTATAAAACTCAAACATAGTGCTATTACTCTTTAAATAGGTATTTGAAACGAATTTTTGAATATAATGTAGTACAACATTCTTGGAAATAAGCGTCAGCGATATTGTAGGTCACTCTTCCTATCATACCAAAATAAACCAACACACCCCATCTGGAACATAAACACACAGCGTTTTCTTATCAGCAAAGCATTGGGATTATCCCGAAACGTTCTTTGTGCTTAGAAACGTCAGGTCAACAACGAAATCCTCATAAAAAACAACGCCTTTTAAGGAAAAACCCCAATTTCCCAAAATGGCCGTTCACTTTCCAAATGAAGGCCAGCATAATCAAATTCGCATTTTTTGTGTTAAATTTTAATTCAAATAAATTTAGTGCCTAATCACATACCTCTCACTCAAATAATCCTTTATTTGGGTTTGTTTTGAGTACAAAATGTCCTAAAAACAGTCTAAAAAATCACGGTAGGCATCGACCGAAACAAAAACGACACGATCTAAATATGGCCGTACACGGAAAACAAGTGAACACCAGACTGTCACTTACAAGTATTATACGCGTCACTTTCACGCCCTAAAGATCAATTCTTCCGAACATTTACTCCGTTTAGAGTAAAATTAAAAAGTTTATTTTATTAGGGAAGGCTTTGTGACAGCCTGTAACCGAATTTTCCTTTAATTTTCCGCGGAAATATGCCCGGAAAATGGCTTTCGCGGAGTCTGAAATTGCGCGCTCAGAACGCTATACGCAGAATTGGGATGAAAAGCGTCGAATCGACGGACGTGACGTGGAGGGGTGAAAATCGAGGGGAAAACAGGGGAGTTCTTTAGGGAAGAGGTAAGAGTAAGGGTCGTGAACCTTGGGTAGATGTTTGGGGCTTAAAGGGTTGTCTTTGCGTGTTTTTGGTTGATTTGTCTTGTATTTTTAGTTTTGCTTCAGTGGCGTTATCTTTTTTATCTTCTTTCTTGTCCACAGTACATTTGTCTTGACAATAGTTACATTTATCTTTCCGACCGCTTAGTCTTGAGTGTTTATTTATCGGACTTATGAGCTCATTTGTGGAATTCATCTAACAAATATCCCGCAAGTCCCTTTTATTTTACCACTGGAAGTTTTCTTTAAAAAGGCAGTCAAGAAACATTGCCTGATATGTGGTGGGTGATTAGGATAAACCGTATAGTTGTTGGACAGTTAAGAATTTTTTTGTGTTTAAAAATTTTGTTACATTGTTATTTTTTTCTTTTTCGTGAATTATTTTTTTCCTTGAAACATAAATTAGTACTGAATACACTTAAGTCCCTGGAATTTTGCATGCTGAAAATATAAATAAACAAAAATATATCAAAAAAGTATAGTTATTGGACGATTTTGATAGTGATTGGACAAGTGCGCAACAGTTATTGGACGGGTACTGACTAATTGAATACAAATGCGTACAAAAATTGTAGGTAGCAATTTATTTATATTTCATTTATTTTACTTAATAGATCACACATTTAACAACTTAATTAATTTTTTTATATATAATCTTTATACCTATCATATGGTTTATCTATTTCTTCGTTCATTTATTGTCCTAAATTGTTTGAGATTCTGTAGAGACGTCGCTATTAGAAGTATCAGCTTCTTTATAGCAAAAGTGAAAGACAAATATCTCGTCTGGATCATCTTCATTGCAAATTATTTTTGATGTTTCGTTGGCACGCAGTGTTCATGAAAATTTTCTACAATTCATTTGAGGCCGTTATTTTCTAATATGAAATTCGTACAAACATAACAATTATTGTTATGATTGTTCAAAATTTTTAGTGGTCAAACTCGCTTTTTCTTTGTGTTTGATTTTTCTCTTCACGTTTCCGTTTTCTTTCTTCCTTTTCCTTTTCTTTTATTTCTTGTTTCTTGTCAAACATTTCTTGATATTTCTTTGATGTTATAGCAACTGGATATATTTCAACATTTCTTTTTTCTTTTCTTTTGGGGCTTTCTAGAACAGTTAAAAACGGAGAAAAAACGCATTTTTCAGTTATTTTTTTCACATTTGGTAAGGGTTTAAATATTTTGGACATACATAACACTGAAATATCATTTAGACCACCGAACAAAATTTGTTTAGTCCCAGAAAATCGACGAATAACCATTTTCCATAAAATGAAACCATGTAACCTCAAAAAAATTTCGAAAAATCCATTTTATTTTTATAGCCCTCCAACGATTATTTTCATTTTGGCACCAAATTACTTAGAGCTCATCATAGAAACGACATCTGAAAAAAACTCCAAAGTAATAGCAACTTAGTTAAACTTAATCGAAGCTCAGCGTGTTAGATATTTTGATACAATAATTAAAATTAATAATTTAATTTGCATATTTTTGTCAAAATTAGAAAAAATCTTGTATGAAACACTTTAGGAAAGGCAATTTTGTTTAACTCGTATAATTGATCTTGGGATCTTGCTTCGCTCGTTACTTGAACATTACAGTCGTTAAACAAAGTAAAGCATTTCCTCACTGGTTGCAAAAATAGCTATTTTAACAACCTCTTTCTCGTTATGTATTTTATTACCGTTCTCAAGAGATAAAATAACACTAATTTTAAAAAGATTTTCCTTCTTGACTCATTTCCATTATAATCTCTAGTTTTTGGAATATAGCCAAAAAAGTTATGTTTTGCCAAATTTCAAGATCAATTTCTACATCCTTAATGTAAATAGCATCTAAAAAAATGCGTGTCTCTTATTTTTCGATGTTCTACGAGTATATCAAATTTCTTTAAAATAGGTGACGACCATTTCTGTTAGTCTCGTTGTAAATATTCTTCCTCTAGCGAGGAAAGTAAAAATAATCCGTCTCTTTTAACAAGACACGCGACCTTGTCAGTTAAAAATGCAGCTATACAAAACCGAACTATGACAGGTAGTCAATAGGCATTTTAATTTTATCATTTTTAATAAACCAGCAAATTTATTATTTAAAACGTTCAGTGTATATGGGAAGCAGTAGCAGTAGCAGGCAGCCCTCCGTGCCGTGTTGCGCTAATTACATTACGATCCGCCAATTCAGCCGGTTTTAATTTAATAACTAATCAAATTTAACTCAGCAATTCCGGCCCAGTTTATTAAATTTCCTAAGCGTTATCTAATTAAACATATTGCATAAAATATACATATACCAGCAGTTCAAACATCCGACAAAATATTTAATAAACTAAATCAGCATAAACGTTCTACGTGGGTTTTATGGGGGTTGTTACGATTTTAAGACGACTATAGTTTTAATACACTTTGGGGCCAGTTTAATCCATTTTACTTCCCTCGCTAAAGGAACTGTAATGGTGGAAAAATTACCTTCCGAGGTTTTTTCAGGTCTTCACGTCCCAACTCGGGACTCTCGAGATTACGAAAAACATGGTTGCTTATTTCCGTCGGTCTGGCTAGCTACCCGTTTGGTTGGCGCGAAAACTCAAAATATCCTTGACCAAGAAAAAAACAGAAATTTTGGATATACTGTATCTGCCCAGATTTGGTTAACATATGGTAAACTTTTTTAGTATAATTTTTCAAAAAATTGTATTCGTTGAAAAAGTTTTCCTTGCCCTAAACATAATATTGCCGTTAATAAATTTAAGTTACATTATACAGGGTGAGACAATTTAAAACAAAAATCAAAACCATATCATTTTTTTTTTATCTAAGACATCCCACGTAGACTTCAAGCCTAAGTACTAACGTACCGTGGGCGTCTGAAAAGAAGGGAAATGTAGTCTACTGATATGCACGGGATTTGAAGGATTGGAGGTTGGGACGGGAAGGGAAAACATCTGCAGGTAATTTGTTCCATAATCTGGAGACCCTAGGTACGAATGAGCGAGAGAAGTGGTCTGTTCTAGGCTTTTGTAGCTGGTCAGTAAATATTACAGTATATATTTTCACAAAAAAAAATTCCTAATTTGTTTAAACTGAAACTAATCTTGCTGCTTTAAAATTCAAGCTTTATTATGCAATGTGTGACAAAATTAAGAAAAGCATTCTCATGACAACAGTATCTATATTTATAAGAACAAAGAATTTTATTATAAAGGCAATTAAAAAAACAAAACAAAAAATCATGTTAGCCCTCTGCAGAGCCACCATCATTTTCTATAGATTTAATTAATTGATTTCTGTATCTTCCTTCCTACTCCTACCAAATTTTCGACATGAATTGGTGACATCTGATTACAAGCTTGTCTAAGTTTGTTTTTCAGGTCAATAGAGAATATGCATATAACCCAAATAAATCTGAAATCTTTCATTTTATATTCTCTACATAAATTAAATGTTTATGGAGGTTGCTTTTATCCATTTATTTTGGTCTTTATTAACAAAAAAAAAGGATTTTATACTAACCTTTCAATTTTGCGACAGAAATTGGCATTTCTGCTAAATTTTAACATATCATCTTAATAATTTCGAATAAATATTTTAAATTAGTGGGAGGTATTCTTAGATAATTAACGGATAAAATAAACCCACCAGTTTCAGTAGAGTTCTGAAGCCCTACCTGATTTCAACGGAAATCGCGGAAATTTCAACTTTGACGTTTAATAGCTCCGTAACGAAACATCCTGTATAACTGAATTTTTTACCGAAGATAGTTGGACTATTCCTCTATCAACCCAAAAAATTCGATTTCTTTTCCTCTGACTGTTTCCGAGAAAAACAATCCTGTTAGACTTTAGGTTAAGCTTTACGTTAACATGTAGATTAACACTTATTTTTGCTGATCTCCTGACGTCATTTTTCATTAAGGACAAATGGCTGCTTTTTAAATTGTAAAGCGTACCTTACACGGCCAATAATATTGATATCAATCAATACTGACAATATTTCAACAATCCATTCAATCTCTGTATCAATATTCTTCAACCTTACGCGATAACTATTATTGTCAATATTTCCTTCAGTACATAACCTACTATTATCCATACCTGTTGAAAATGGATCCTCGACAGAGAGCATGATTACGATAATTTTAAGTTTAGGACTAAAACGTACAGTAAAGTGTAAGCGCTGGATGAAAGATTCGTTAAAAAAGCATGCTTGTTGCTTTCATTGTTGACAGCAGCTGATGTTACACGAAGGATTGATCCAATATGACAGCGCACCCTAGACGATCAGAAATACTGACAGTCTCCCTCTAGTCGCTGATATTGATGCCTGATATTCGGAAATTGGAATTCGCGCCAGTTCAATCCGACAATCCGTCAAACCATCAATATATCCACCTTACACGGTCAATATGTTTGTCAATATAATAACATATTGTCAGTATTATTGACCGTGTAAGGCACGCTTAATAAATTATACCGAAAAGTAAACATTTTTGTAGCTAAATTATCCTAGTAATTTTCTTCAAAATATTTTTTTGGGTTTGTAGTGACTTCCTTAAACGATTTATGCAATAAAAAAATATGTGCATATTCCTTATTATATTTGCATGCCTGCTTTGATAAACGACCTCTTTTACCCTTCCCCAAAAGAAAATAATCTATTGGGGGAGGTTGGGAGACCTTGGTGGCCAATCAGCAAAACTTTGGTCGCCTTCAGCGGAACGTCCAATCCATTTTTCCCTAAATTGGCATGAAGCCATTCCCTGACTCTTGTGCAAGGAGCACCATCGAGTTGAAAAATTATTTCTTTTGTAATATCTGAAAACTCTTCACTTAAAAAATTTAAGAATATCTCTCCATTAATATAGTTGTCAAAAAAAATTGCCCCAAAAATCCGATTTGAATTTTGAGAGCTGCAATAACGTAAATTTTTCAAAGAAAAAATACGGTTAGTTGTAAATGTTGTTTCATCTGAAAACAATTTTTTTTGACAAATATCTATGATCTTCCCCCGATCATCCAATGACAAAAATCGAATCCCTATCCCCAGGAAATATCGTATGGGGATAAATTTTGGCTTGCTTGGGTTTATAATAATTATCGTATTTTTTTAAAAAGCTTTTCCCAAATTTTGTTCATTCATGATTTGTTTGATATTTATTTCTCTTAATCTTATCGACAAACTCGCTTTTGGATTTTCTTGAACATGTTGTAAAATTTGTAATTCATCCTCTTCCTTATCGTTATTTATATTTGGGAGCACCTGTCGTGACTTGAAGAAAGAGGATGAACAGGATTTAAACTGCTTCATGACTGTTGCCACTGTGACGTGACTTATGTGGGATGATTTTCATTGCATTTTGGCTGCCTCTCTGTATGACTTATAGTGGTTTCCAATAATAATAAGCACAATTTCCATTTTTTCTTTGTTTGTAAGACCCATTTTGTACCGTTACGCTAAATTAATTGACTTAAATGTCAGGGCAATTGCCATAAAACCACAGTTACAAAAAAAAAATGTCCCATGTATTAATTAACTGTTCAACCTTCTTTTAAACAAATTTTTATTTTGTTTCTAACATGGTAACTTTAGGCTATATAGGGTCAGATACCAAATAAATCAGCTTCATCCTTTAATAAAATATTTAGTTATTTATTAATAATTAAACCTATTATTCCAACCCTTGCAAAAAAAAATATATACAAATTGAATCTAATACCTTTTGGTTCTAAAATTACAAGTCTCTTAAATATTTTCTCACCTTGTACGCTATGACAAATACAATTTTTTTAGAGTGAAAAATTAATTTTGTATTTCTGTTATTCATAGTTTAACAAGATACATGAGATTTAAAAAAAAATCTACAATTTAAGATATAATGTAACCTTTTGTCGATCCCTATATAATTTAACTTTTTTAGCGGCAATATTATCTTTAGGACAAGCAAAACTTTTTATGAAGGATGCATTCTTTCGTTAAAATTGAAAATAAAAAAGTTTTCCATACATTAACCACACCTAGGCAGACACTGTATATTAGGATTTTCCCTGATTCAAAACGGACCACACTTCTGGTGTAATATACAGGGTGTTATGAAATTCACTTCATATATTTAGGGATGTGAAAATAGAAAGGATATATACCAATACCAAATCGATACTTTTTTGCTAAGGTTCTATACCTACCGATATTAATCGAAAACTTATCGATACTTTCATGTATCGGCATCGAAAGGTTTATACAACATTTTTTTAAGAAATAACACTCAAGAAAGTGTTGGTTATATTATATTTTATATTACATAAACATTTAGAGTAAAAACATTGAGCAAGAACAAGTCAAATAATGAGAGCCACTGGTCGATTTACCTCAAGCAACAAAAGCAACAGTCAAAAGATTCCTGTTCAAATAAAGCGGGGATTAAATATCACTTTCTAAGACATAATAGATTGGTTTGGATACCGATACTGCAAAAAGTATCGATACCTACTTGGAATCGTTATGAAAGTATCGATGCCAAAAATACTCGATACTATGGCAAAAGTGTCGATACTTTTGGGGCATCGAAGTATCGTTAGCATCCCTACATTGAAACCAGTAAATCCTGGTATGAATTCAGATGGGGGAAAAATAGTCATAAATGGCGCTTCGAGATAAAAAGCTAGATATCGCCCCTCAAAAAAATGTTTAACCACTGCGTACCACTGGTAATAAACACATGACCGTATAAAAACAGTGAGCTAGGTTGTTGTGTTGCGAAGTCTCTCAACAATAATTCTAGGTAACAGGTTTGAATAAGAAATAATATTTTTGTTGCCTTTAAAGAAAGAAATCCTACTAATTCTTCCAAAACTTTCAATTTCAGAAAGTTGAAATACTATAACACAAATGAAACAATTCAGAGAACAGCTGTTTACACCAAGAGTAAAATAATAACGCTCAACTAAACACGAAAAAATGTTGTGTTTTAATAAATGTTATAATGCACACTACTAAACGCGTACGATATTTTGTTAATACTATTAGCACTATTAAAGGGCTGAAAACTATTTTCTTTCACTAATTCATAAACAAGAAGCAAAATTTGCACGGCATTATTCATCTCATCAATTAGTACTCATCCATGATACTAACTTTACTTCTTTCACCTAAACCTCTTCCAGCACGTGTTCAGCTGACCAATCAGGTGAAGACCGGAGGCACGGTGGTTAATTAAAAGGTCAACTATCTCTTCGCAGGTTTTGTATTTCCCAATATACCTAATGGTGTTTTTTTTGACACTATTTCCTATTGTAATCAAAGAATTTTGGTCATAATTTTAGAATACTGTGTAGTTGTGCTCAATTAGTGTGATAAAATAGTATTTAAAATATGTAAAACTTAAAACTCTAGCGCGACCACCGGAATGGATGTGTTAGTAATTTATGCAATGCTCTAGTGCGACCACCGTGTTGAATTTTGATTTTTAAACTTTCTTTAAAGGCAGAAAGTTGACGCTAGTAGGAATACAGCTCATCTCATTTAATAACGCAATAGGTAAGTCATAATTCTTTGTGTTAACAATATAACAGCTTGTTTCATTTTGCTTACAATTTCAACCTAATTTCACGAGTGTATGGTCCATATTTCTCCATATTAAGTAAAGAAATTGCTATTAAATCAAAAGACAAATTTTTAGTAAAATAAGTCTTTGAAATTAAAAATGCTTTCGATTATTTTCAGTTTTCATTAACATCAGTTTGTGTTTTGGAATCGTACGATAAAGACGGGTCTCGAAACATAAACAAATCGTGCAAAAAACGTAAAAGTTTTCGGGTATCAACACAATGACTGGTATTCGCAAAAATACTATCGTTTTGGATTTTAAGATGGTTAAAAAAAACCTAGTCAACTGGAAATACATAAATGGATTTAAACGGCTATGTACAATTTGTGGATGAAGAAGGTACAGAAAATAATATTCCGATTAACGAAGAATGTGACGAAAACGAATGGTATTAGAACTACAATAATTATAATGATTATGAAAAAAAAGGTTCCATCCTACATTACTATAGAGGGATATACGTCACTGGTAGTGTATCGAGATCAAAGCAGAACATGTATGGTTTGTAGTGAACCCGGCCATGAACGGAGGGATTGCCCCAAGCGGGCTGGTAATAGAATAAAGGAGATCAGACGGCCTAACGCCCCCCTTCCTGGGAACCTATACGAAGAATCACAGAGAAAGTTATATTCAGAAGTAGCGAACAGAGGTGTCAACCCGACAGAAGCAATGGAAAACATAAACCCCGAAAAAGATATCGATAGCCAAGACATAATAGAACCAACGCCAGCGCTGAGGACTGAAAAACAACAAATAGATAACGACAGCAGCATAGAACAAGAAGAACCGGAAAATAAACCCAGGAAACAAAAAAGAATGAGACATAAAACAGGGCAGACCTCGAGTGAAGAAGAAAAAAAAATACAGAAATTGACAATTAAAATAAAGGCTAAAAAAGTGACGTCCAGCAATGTCGAAGAAGATTTGATGGATGTTTCTGAGCAGGATCTCGAGTGTAATAATGAAAGGGACAGTGACAATGAGATCAGTAAGTCAGATTAAATTTTTAGTAAATAGACTAATTCCTTAAATTTATAATTATAATATTAATAGTGTTCACAATGGCGCAACTAAAAACAATTTGCACTTTGAATTGTAACGGGTTAAAAAATATAACTAAACAATCATTACTAAATGAATTTATAAAAAAAAATGATATAGATGTTTGTTGTATACAAGAATTAAATACTGATACAATACGATGTCTTAAAGGTTATGATTTGTTAGCGAATGTAGGACCGGTTCTAAGAGGGACTGGCATTATATATAGAATAGGAGCCAAAATAAAGGATGTTATTTATTCGCCAGATGGTTGGGTAACTTCTGCCACAATAGACAATATTAGATCTATAAATATATGCGCCCTCAGGATCACAAAATCAGGGAATAAGAAATAGTTTTTTCCAAAACGATCTGACAGACCATCTGGACTTTACTGGTCCAGTATTTATCCTAGGTGATTTTAACTGTATAATAAAGCAAAAAGACTCTAAAAATAATGGAAATATATGTAAAACCTTAGCGACGGTAATTAAGAACCTAAATATGATAGACGCATGGGAGTACTTATATAAAAATCGAGTTGAGTTTACATATTTTAGACATAATGTGGCCACACGAATAGACAGGGCGTATATTAGTAAGGAACACAGTAAAATAATTCATAAATGTGAAGTAAGCGCTTCAGCCATTTCAGATCACCATGTACTGATAGTTTTTGTGAGGACAGATCCGAACGCTAGTTCGTATGTAAGACATGGTTTTGGGTATTGGAAAATAAAAAAATCGCTTCTTACAAATAACACAATTGACGATTTTAAAAATGAAATAGTAAGACTAAAACAAAACCCTCTGTATAATACGAATAAAATAAAATGGTGGTCCTGTGTTTTTAAGAGAAGCTCTATTCCAGGCAAAGCAAAAATTAAATCATGGACAAAATACGATAAATGAACTGCGAGAACTTAAGATTTTAATTTTTGAATTAAAACAGCGTTTTAATCAAATTAAATTTAGTGACAGGAGTACGAATAAAATAAACGATAGGTAGACTGTACCTATCGTTTATATATCGTATGATGTAATGAGGATGAGAAAAAAACAGAATTCAATTATCTCTTTTCTTAAAACAGAGGACGGTAGGGACATTACAAAGACAAATGAAATGTTGCGGTATGCAAACACATTCTATAAAAAAAAGTTTTCAAAATCATACACCGAGGACAAAAAAACAAGATGCTTGCTTGCGCACGTAAAAAATAAGTTGGAACAACAAGACAGTAGGGATTTGGTTGAAGAAGTTACTAAAAATGAAATTTTAGAGGTTTTAAAAGATGCAAATAAAAAGAAAATGCCTGGAATGGATGGTTTAACCTATGCATTTTATGAAATATTTTTTTAAGAAATTAGTAGTGAGTTTATTTACATATACAGGGTGTTTCAAAAAACATGTGCCATCGCTTGAAGGGAGATTGTTTGAAAGAAATTAAGGCAAAAAGTTCTTATGAACATGGGTCCACAGATGCTTTGTTTCAAAGATACAGGAGGTTCAATTTTTAAATGGTCTTTACATGTTAAAACCGATGCTTGGGAAAACTAAACCAGTAAGACGGTTAATAAAATTACATTTATCTCCTAAACGAAATAAAAATTGAAAAAATATGAAGAGACAAGTTTTGTTAAGAATTTAACACACTATTTGACCGATATACGAAAATGTGAAGAAATCAGTGGCGTACATGTTTTTACTGGAAAAATATTGTGCCGTCTTCTCATATGTACGCCCCTGGAGGACCTGTCAAAGTCTTTTCATGGTCAGAATTATGCTTAATTTAAGTACTTTACACAACGTAAATTTCATCAAAATTGATGAAGCCATTTTGAAAATATTTTGGAAAAACTGAAAAAAACATAAAAATTTAACACCCTGTATCTTTGAAACGAAGCATCTGCGGACCCATGTTTATAGGAACTCTTTGCCTTAGTTTCTTACAAGGAATCTCCCTTTAAGCGATGGCACATGTTTTTTGAAACACCCTGTATAATAAAATGCTTGTTGAAGGTTGTCCACCTCCGGATGATTTTGGTAAAGGTGTAGTCACACTAATACCGAAAAATAAATCTGCACATAGTTTGACTAATTATAGACCAATCACTCTACTAAACTGTGATTATAAATTGTTCGCAAAAATTTTAGCAGAAAGAATAAAAAGAAAAAGCTCTAAAATCATCTCGAAACATCAAACATGCGGTACAAGTATATCAATTTTTAACAACTTATTACTGTTAAGAGATACGATAATGTCTTTTCAGGAAAATAAAAGAGATGTAGGTGCACTTTTAAGCATAGATTTCAACCAAGCCTTTGACAGAGTAAATCATGAATATCTGTGGAAGGTAATGGAATCAATGGGATTTCAGGATAAGCTAATCAATCTATTAAAAGTACTGTATGGAAGCGCGGAATCGCAAATATTAATAAACGGTTTTTTATCAAACACCTTTAAAATCGAAACCTCAATCAGGCAGGGATGTCCACTCTCTATGATTTTATTTAGTATAAGCTTAGAGCCCTTTATAGAATTGGCTAAATTTGTTATTCAAGGAATAACGTTTAAGAATCAAACACATAAAATTGCGACATATGCAGATGATGTCTCTGTCTTTATAAAGGATGATTCGGATATTTTGAGGCTTAAGAAGGTTATTGAAATCTATACAAAAGGCTCAAACGCAAAGATTAATATGGAAAAGTCGGAAATTTTACTCCTAGGTAACTGGACAAAAGCGGGAAATTACTTGCATGATTTTCCGATAAAAGATAAGATAAAAATATTAGGTATGTTTATAACAAAAAACTTTACTGAAATGATAAATTGTAACTGGAACACAGTAATAAAAAACATACAGGTTAATATTATAACAAATAACCTAAGAAACTTAGACTTAATAAAAAGAATATGGTACGTAAATATATTTATAATGGCCAAAGTATGGTACTTGGCACAAGTCCTGCCCATAACAAATCTTCTAAGCCAAAAAATTGTATTGATCACAGGTAAATATATTTGGAGTGGATGTTTTTATAGGATTAAGAGAAATCAGTTAGAACTGAATAATAAAATAGGTGGTAAAAATTTAATAAATATAGAAAGTAAGGCTCTGGCTCTTCTGCTTAAAACACAGTTTCTTTCTTGGACAAACATTCAAAATAAAATTGAATATAAATCACACATGAACAGTATTTTTGAAAATGCACCACAAATCAGTAACCTATATTTTAGAAAAATACATGTAAAAATTAATGAGAATAACTTACATTTTGACAAGAATGTTTTGTCTAACACCAAAAATATTTATAATGCCTTAATGCTTGAGAAATATAAAACACCTGAAATTGAAGCTAAATTTCAACACAGCAGTTGGAACAAAGTTTGGCAGTTGCTGTTAAATTCGATTATTCCTACGAAGTGGCGTTCGGCGGTATACAAAATTATCTGTAGTAATATATTAAGGGATGGGGAAATTATCGAAAATCATTCCGAAGATTTTTTGCCGTGGAAATCGCTCGAGGGCTTGCCCGAGAGCGATTTCCTAATGGCAAAAAATCTGAGAATGATTTTCTGATTATTTCCCAATCCCGAAATGTATTTTGAAGATTATTTACCAAATAAAAAACTAACGATTTATTTTGCACAATTTAATGTATTGCAATTAAACACACAATTGGTATACTGTATAACAGAATGCTGATTGGAGTTTGAAGAAACAGAGCCAATTTTCGCTGCTGTGGTCTCTTCACAAATATCCATTCTGGGATGAATAGGTTGAGTACTGATGGGTTTTAATGATATTTAAATGATATATCTCGAAATGACACTTTGACGTTTGTTTGTATTTTATTTGTTGTCCATAGTAACAACCAAAAACGCCATTGTTCGTTATCTAGATAATCATCAAACATCACCACGACAATAAAAAACCTGTTGTTACAGACGTGTGATTTTAACTGTTGACAAGGGCGATTTTCAGTTCTGACGGGGGAGATTTTCACTTTTGACACGGGTGATTTTCACCGGAGAGCGGGAGATTATCGCTGAATAATCAGGTGAAAATCAACCCGCTTTTATAATGGATGAGGTAATCAATGATATCTGCCCGGTTTCGCAGAAGCTCTTTAGACATGGAATAAAGCAGAGTGATCAGTGTGATAAATGTAATAAAACAGAAGATATCATGCACTTAATCAAAGATTGTGTGCATGCCAAGACGATCTGGAATTGGTTGAATAGCTTGATTGTCAGACAATTTCAAAAAAATCTTAATAATTTTTCAAATTGTATTAATTTGTTTGTAGTGGACTTTTCCGATAGGGGCGACGGAAATGTATGGTTGTTTTACATTAGTGCTTTGTTTTACTACAACAGTGAAGTAAAAAATGACAATGTGGAAGATTTTAAAAACGTAATAAGAAAAAAGAGATATGAATATATTTCCTGTGGAAAAGTAAATACATTTTGAAAAAAAATATATGGGTTTTAAGAGGCAATGTTTTAGTAAGGAAAGAAAAGAAAAAGGGGGAAAGGTAGTTTATAAGTAAAGGGTAACATAAAAGATGTAGAAAGGTAGCTGTAGATTTCCGCTAGCTGCAGTTGCGATTGAGTCCACAGGAGATGTTGTTTTTCGTTTTTTTTTATCATTTAGTATTAGGAAAAATTTTCCCTTTTATTTTATATGGGTCTGAATACTGATCTCATTTTTTGGACACAAAAAATGTAAACATTTTTGTATTTTATGTAATATAGAGGTTTTTAAAAAAAAATTAAAACTGCTAAAAAAATGAGATGTTAAGGTAATATTTAAGTTTGGAAACGCGGAATATTGGCAATGTCTGTAGCCTACCAAAGGAATCACCCATTCCAATATACTAAACCCTTTTCATAATAACCTGTATACAAAGTGAGAACTTTAATACAATAATTTATATTTTTTTTGTTTTAACAAAAAAATTATTTTGTTCATAAAATCAAATCGTGTATCTGTATTTCATATCCTTCGGTCTATCTGTTGGTGAACAAACCTAACTACTTGAGAAAATAAAATGAAATTTTGCATGTACGCTTTAACCTGGCTCGAAACCAGCTACCCTTTTCGTGAAATACTGGTGGTCCAAAACTAATAGGACGTATAGCAATAGTGGATTCAGGGCATTAAAATATTATTAGTTAACATACGTACAGGGTGTTAAGATGTGAATTTTTGTTTCAATTATTTTTAACATTCTAAGAAGTTCTTGACATAATACTCAATATCTGAGACTTACTTATTCACTAGTCGTAGTTTTCATAATTAGCTTGGTATTATTTATCACATTAGGTGGGGTTTTATATTTTAAATCGTATTTCTTTATCGTTGCTTCCATTCGAAATCGCAACTTTGAAACAAGTATTTGGATGTGTCTAAAGCTTTCAGTTTCAATTTAAATTTTTGTACGGAACCCAATCAAAACTGTGAATATGTTTAACTATTGAAATAAAATCTAAACATACCACCGTTTAACTATTATTAGAACCGACCAGTTATTTTAACTTACGTGATACTCTTGACGAACGACGAAACAGTGTGCAATTATTTAAAATTGTATTATACTTATTTCGCGAGTGAAGTTTCAGACAAAGACTTTTGCACGTCTCTTTTTGTAGAAATGAGGAGTGTATTTTAATAGATTTGCCAATACAGGTTATAAGGAATTCTCAACAGCCTCTAACCTAGACAAATTTATTTAGTTACTATTACCAAAATCATCATCAAAATGCCACATACTAGAAAATGTGTGTTAATTTCAACCTACTATAGTAATATTAATTTAACCCTACGATGTTCTCGTAAAACAGCCAATAGATTCCATATGACTATTCCACTAGTATTTTTTGCAGCCAAACAAAATATAGCAATAATGGAGTTTTACCTGTATTTCATCAAGAAAATTATAAAAGGTAAAATTTTGCAGGCATTTTAAGCCAATGAGAGCTTTTAAACTTTCAAAGGACCCCTATTTATTTAATTTTACAATTACAATTTACAATTTTTAAAAATAATTTATTTGATACCTTCCCCAATAGTTTAATTGCCCTTAGAATTCTTTTAACACTTCCAATATCAGTTGCAAATGGTGAAAGATCATTTTCAAAATTAAAACTTATTAAAAAGTATTTAAGATCTTCGATGAGCCAGAGTAGGCTTAATAATTTGGCATTAATTTAAATTGAATCTGAAATATGTGAAAAACTTCATATAGACCAAATTATTAAAGATTTTGCAGCAATGAAAGCAAGGCAAGTTCCTTTTCTGTAAAAAATATTAATTGTGTATTAAGGATTTTATTATTAATTCTTTTTTAATCAAATGTTTTTTTTTTAGTTTATTACTATAATGCTGTTGGAATGTTCCTATTTTACTTTTAAAGGTGTTCTTGTATTGTTTTATTTAAGGTGTTTTTATTTATAATAAGTGTTTAAAGTAAAAGCTTTTTTTGAGAAAGTTTATTGGGTATAGGGGGCGGCAAGTTTTTATTCGCACCCGGCGGCAAAAATACTTGGTGCGGCACTGAAGATCACGGCGGAGAAGATTGACCTTGATACAAAACATAAAAAATTAACAATCACTCCCATCGATCGTCGGCTGTTTCAGCATCTGGGAAAAAAGGAGTTGGGAAACAGCAGCTAATAAAGCTGATGGGACATGCAAATGCTCAGTCAGTCAAACCCTACCTCCAAATGGATTGAGAGCATCAGGGGCATAGCCAGGAATACGCTGGGGGGGGGGGGTCGTAACAAAAAGACCAAAACTTTTATTTCGTTTGTCTCTTTTGGATACAAAGATTGTATAAACTTTAGGCTTGGGTTGGGGTTAACACCCAACCCTCACCCCTCCCTGAATATGCCACTGCAGAGTATCATATGAAAACAGTGAATCACATGATGGATAACAATGAAACAGAAACCACAATTTCTGAAACCCATTGTTTAAATCTCGCTTATGTTGTTGCTCATCACAGTCAGAATGTTGACCACAGAAATCCCATAGTTCATCAGAACTCGACTTTCAATATTGTTAAAAATGTCAATAAAACTTAAATAAGTTGATTGTTTACTTGTAGTATAAATAAAAATATGTTGTTTGTTTGTTTCCTGACTTAGTTTTTTATTCGTGAAATGGCCATGACGAATGCCATGCGTAATATAATTTTCCTTGAAAAGCTTTTTTAGTATTAAGCTCAAGTTCATTGCTTTTAAACAATTTCACTAATGACATTAATCCAAAATGTCTCACCTCCATTTTGCGATTTTGTTAACGATATCATTCGTAAAATTACCAAGCAACAAACTTTCGTTAATAATCCAAAATTTTTCCGGTAAAATTATATCACGTATTGTATTAATATATTAAAATACTTTGCGGTTAAAAATTAACCTATATTCATGTCAATATACCTATTTTAACAGTTCTTTCAATCCTATTTTAGCATATATAATTAAAAAATCATTTTCTATGAACTCCTACCTTAGTTTATATTCAAATTAAATTCAAAAGTACTAGATAATATGCAAGTAATTTTTAATTTCCTCGCCAGTGTAGAGAAACCTCAAAATGAAGAAAGGATTCTTTTCGATTTAGGTCTGGGTCCCTTCGCTAGGCAGGCTTTATACCCAGCTGAGCAACAGCTGAAGAGCAGACCACGCCTAAACCAATATCAATATGAGGCCTTACATGTAAGTTGGTAAGTTTTAAATGGATAATATATAAGAGATTAAGTACTGCTTACTGTCCCCTACCCTGTCTCCAGTTTGTATGGTTATGCATAACATACAGGCTGTTTCAGATGAGAAAGTTAATATGCACAGACATTACTCAAGACCCTGCATATACAGTAGCTACAAAAAATAAAATACAACAGACTTTTGCATTAAACTATTCTTCATAAATCTTTTTTTTTAAATTCAACAGAAACAAAATAGAGAATCTTATATTGGACACCCTGTACATAATTACAGTGCGTATGATTAAAACGGGATATTATCGATCTTACTTTACAATAAACAAAAGCCTGCTACCCGTAATATCGGCATCGGACCTCTTTAGACACGTTCCTTACATAATATTCCTTACCCACTACCCTTAATTTCACACCTAGTCCTTAGCCTTCTATCATCTATCTATACCCTCATTCACCTTTCACCCCCAATTTATCCACAACTTTCCATCATTACTTCTTCAACCATCTGATCAAAATCACTTCCCCTCACCCCGGAAATTTTATCTCCAAGTGTGCCCTCGAATATCCCCACTTTCGTCTTGTGCTTCTCCTTCGTATCACGTCCGTCGATTGTACATATTATATATTCGGCATGTTTTTGGATACACAGTTTATCCTGCAAGTTTAGTCTTGAACACAATTATAGCATGTTAAAGAGCAATAATTATATAATTTTTCAATGTTTTCAAATTTTAATACATCTAACATATTGTTACAAACTTCCCAGAAGTTACATAGACTATTCAGCTTCAATTTATGTTTGTGTATTTTGAGATTCTTGGTTTATTTGCTATTAGTTTCTAATTTAATACCTTGGCTAATTTTCGCATGTTATGCCTATGAAAGAAGGTCTGGATCGTTACAGAATATTCGATTTCTTTATGTTCTGCATGGAATGCCTATGATAGAATGCATAGCCTAGGATTTACCAGTCTTCTATTTTCTTTTTTAATATTCCATTTATCTTTCAAGAATATTTCAGAACTCTGCAGGGCAGCAAAAGGGTATATAAAGGATCCAGACTGGCTTTCGTTTTTGATTTTGTATTCAGTCTTAAAAACGTGTTAATTTGTTGTATTGTTGTCAGTAAAGATGTTACTGTGATATTGTCAGCATGCAAAGGTTGCAAAGGTGTAAATAAGTGATACGTGTGTTCAGTATTTCGACCTTCCGCTACTTGTACAGGGTTTGTTTTTTAAAGTGTTACAAGGCCCTATCTCCAAAACGGTTTAAAATATTTTCATAATATTCTGGTGAGATAATAGGGAGATGGGGGGGACATAATTAAACATATTTTTGACATTTACCCCCTATCTCTATTTTGAGGGGTGGGGGTAACTTTGGAATTTTAAATGGGATTTAAAAAAAATTTTATTTGCTCTTTAGGTTACGAAATTATGATTAGTTAAATTTTAATTCAATTTAAAAAATAAATAAATTTAACTAATAAATCAAGTTCACTTGACTTATTATTTGTTTCCATGGACATTCGTTATTTTTAGTTATGTCAGTTGAGAACTTTGATGTTTTAACGGTCAACTGACCTGCTAGGTCCCCGGATTTGACCCTCCTGGACTTTTCTTGTGGGGTTTGATTGGGTACAAAGTGATGGCGACTGCACCCACAACTTTAGATGATATGAAAGAGTAAATCATTTAGAAAAAGAGTTTAGAAGTTGAAGGGGGACATTTCGAACAACTTCTCAAGCATGACAGACGATAAATAAGTTGAAATTAAATGGTAAATATTTTTTATTATTTTATAACATAATAAATCATAATTCCGTAACCGAAAGAGCAAATCAAATAAAAATTGTACACAAACGTATAGTTTTTTACGTAGATTAGAGTTTTATAAACAAAAATGCATCATCCCATTTAAAATTTTAAAGTTACCTCCCATCCCTCAGAGTAGAGAGAGGGGATAAATGTCAAAAATATGTTTAAATATGCTCCCCATCCCCCTATTAACTCACCAATATTTTATGAAAATATTTTAAGCCGTTTTCGAGATATCGCCTTGTAACACTTTAAAAAAACTCACCCTGTATAAGTTAATGTTTTAATATTTTTTCTGAATATATTTATATGCTTACTGAAAAAACTGAAAAACTGAAAATAAGGAAAATCTGAAAGTCGCTTTTGCATAGAATATGAAATTTATTGGAATTTTTTGAAAAAAAAAATTTTAACTGATGGTTTCAAAATACATTTTTTTGGTCAACCCTTCTCAGAATTAAATTGTCGACCATTTTTGCACATTACCCCGAACTAAACTGTCTCCGTTTTTTTTGCAGCAATGGTCACTAAAAAGTGGGGGGAACGGGGGGAATTATACATTTTTTTACTGCTGCTTGCCTGGGTTGCTTGGTCTGAATAATATACGTATTGTTTACACAGTTTACACGTTGTCTACATACATGACATATTTTACATAGTTTATGCGTTTCCTACACCAAAACGTAGACTTTCTTTTTTTATGCGTAGATGCCCATCTCTGGTTCAGAATATATTATTATTGAGGTAATAATTCTGACTATTTCTTTTTATAGGTATCAGATTTTAATAGGTCGGAAAATGTTAATAAAAAAGAAGAAAAATATCTTAAGCAAACCTAAGCAAGACCAAAAAAGCCAAATATGTGCAGATTGACTCAGGTTTGTTCCTTTAATCGGGATCTTTTTCTGTCTTTTTTCATTTCCATTGCCTATACTATACGTATTAGAGTCCAAAATTCAATCTTCAAAAAATTGTATTTTCAAAAAAATGTATTATTGAAAAAGCGCTTTCGAAGTATTGTGTTTTAAGAAAAAAGATATTTCAGAAATCGGTATTTTGAAAATTTATTTTTCAATCGAGTATTTTGGAATAGTTATTTACCTAACAGGTGCGGAAAGTGACACTTTTCCGCACGCGACGGCAGTTGCACAAATGATGCGAAGCGGAGTTCGGGCAAGCCGTCAATGGCGGAAAAGACACTTTCTGCATGTGTTAGGTATAAAATTTTTCCTACGAGGGCCGGTTTACTTCAAATTGAACAAAAATTTAGCGAAAAACAAAATTTTATTATTACTAAAGTGCAGGGGCGGACTCATGGGAGGATGGGGGAAGCATCTCCCCGTGGATGCTTTGTGGTTTGCTGTAAAGTTGTTGCTACTGGAGTTAAATAGATCAGATATTACTGCTAGGCGTGTCATCTGATGGGTCTAACAACAGAGCCGTGGCCCGTGGCTGACTGAGATATGTAGCTACATGGTTTTTCAAGCAATTGTCTTTTTATTCTGAATACAGTCTTCAATATAGGATTTCGCCACTAACCTGGATGTCTACCCACCGTGTCTCTTTAATGTTGGTAATATTGGAGCAGGAGTTTTATTTAACTGAGAAAGTGTTGTTTTTTTAATTCAGGCAGTCTCCCATGGTCTCCGGTGGCCGAGTTGGTACCGGCGCCAGCTTTGCAACCGAGAGACGCGGGTTCGAATCCCGCTTCGACCATGGATATTTTGTGATTGTTGTTGGAAGGTGGTAGAGGAATTCTTCCTCGACCGAGGTGGTACCACCCCACACATCCTCCTAAAGGGCTGGTGAAATCCCTACGGATGTTTCCAGCTCTGGATGTCTGAGTCGATTCCCCAGTACACCCACGGTACATAGTACTTAGACTTTGGTCTTCGTGGGCTGTCAGAAGATAAAAAAAAGTAACTTTACCGCACAAGTGCGGAAAAGTACTACTTTCCGCATCCAAAATAGTGTGAAAAAGTGCACAGTTTCGCGCGCTCGTAAGAAAAAATTGTTTTATAAAACTGTTCGTTATATCAATACAATGAAGAGGAAATATCTTTACTTACCGTGTTTTTTCAAAAACATACCAATGTATTGGTTTCGTTAAGCCGTTTTTAAGCTTAAAGCGTATGTTATTTATTACGTGAGTATAATATACGCTTAGTAGTTAAGTAAGAACGGATTAGCTCTCTTAGTTGCAGAATAATTATTATAAGTTGAATACTTCGGAAACCCTATCCAAACAGAGAAATTATAGTTAAGAAAAGGAAAGTCAGGATATCTCAAAATTCTATAAATTGTATATATTATGTAGTAGGTACAGTGAGTGGGCTTAAAAAATGAATTTCTTTAAATTGTTCTACTTTACCAATTATCATTGGTTTCCTTTTAGTTCGCATAATTAAAATTTTTAGGCAAAGTTCTAACACATACAGGGTGTCCAAAAAGTCTTAGTACGGGCAAATATCTCTGCTAAGGGTAAAGATAGAGACATCAAAATTGTAGGTGTATCTTATTGGTTAATAAATCTACTTTTTTATGTAATTTAACTTGAGGGGTGACGCTAAGGAGTTGAGATCAAAAATTTTAAATGCAACTCTATGCCGTGTGGTACCTCATTTTAGTACTTCAAAAAAGAAACATTTTACTGCAAATCCGAGGTCCGTGTTTTAATTCATTTTTAAATGGCAATCCTATGAAAATTAAAAATCGTGAAAAAAAATAAAAATTTAAGTACCTTTATTTCTATTATTAAGTACTTTAAAAGTTGTTCAAAATGACCACCATGAACTTATTGGCAGTAATACTCGATTTTGGAACTCTGCCAAGAAGTAACACACACACAAAAATGTCGGAAGTGAAAGGCGACTTCTTAACAATAACATGACAAACTCTTGTCAAAATCTAACTGATCAACTAAAAGATCTAAATACGTAAAACTGAGAATCAGTTGTTTAAACCACCTGAAAATTCCTTATACAATAATTTGTGATTTGAACAAATCATGGTAAAACAGCTATTCTCCGGGCTATATGCCGTCTATCCTGTACTGATGAGAACCAAAGAGTTCGAAACCGGTCTGCAGGTGACGACATCCTAACTAAAGAAAATGCTTCCTTCTTCTTAGTAGTTTCTTGCATTCTAAACAAGTACTTTATTATCTAACTGTGTTAGAAGAAAATACGGCAAATTTTGGTATGTAATCCAGCGCTCGGAGGGGCATATAGCCCGGAGAATAGCTGTTTTACCATGATTTGTTAAAATCCTTATTGTGTAAGGAATTGTCAGGTGATTTAGAGAACTAATTCTCAACTTTACGTATTTATATGTACCCCTGACAAGTAGACTTCATTCATATTTTTAAAAGATCTAAACTTAAACCAGCAGTAAGTCTTTAAACTTTTTAGTTAATCCCATGCCTAGGGGCGGATTTAGAATGTCGCCTAGGGGGGGGGGGCGCAACCTCACCTCGAGCTACACAAAAATACAGACCAAAAAAAACGGGCTTGCTCGTCTGCGACATTACTTTTTTATTGATTAGGGTTCTAAACCTAAACATATCTAAACCTATTCTTGCGAAAACAGAACGGTTTATCATCCTAACTTACCAACATTCTAGCATTTTTTAAATTTACGTATACGTTCTGTCTTGGACTAATATATGAAAATTTTTCGAAAACACATTTTTTCGAAAATATATTTTCCCGAAGACAGAACTTTTCAATAATACAGATATTCGAAAACTAGGGACATTTTCAAAATTTTTGTTTTTCTGAAACCAACTTAAAATGTTTTTTCCCCCTCCCTGTATTGTAAGCAACCTATTTTGACACTGCTTTGACAGACGGAAGTGAAAGTTACTCAACAAGGTATTGGTTGCCCTTAACGACAGGATGTAAGTCAACTTACATCCCTAGGGAAATAATAATCTGAAATTATTATAAGAATAACTTTAATTTTTGATTTCATCAACATATTACAAAAATCCGGTGATATTAATTGAAATGAATATTAATGGTACAATTATTACACTTATTCACATTATTAACAAAATTTGGAAACACGTTTTCTCGTTTCTTCTTGATGTGTATTACATTTTCTGACTCCACAGATCCTTCATTTCTAACCAATGTTTCTGTCACTGTTGAAGCACTTCAAGAGACTTCTGGCTGGGTCTTATTGTATAAAATTTTATTCGCTACTTCCTTTTTATTGTTGAGGCTCTCAGCTACGTAACTTTCCGCAATAGTAGCGGATTTCCATCCACCATGTCGCTTGATAGCTAATACATCAACTCCAGTATTTGCTAATAAAGTTGCCGACGTTCTTCTAAAAGAGTGTCCAGTATACATTTTGAAGTTCTCAAACTTTAGAAATTTCGCAATTTTACTTGGAATTGACGAAAACGTATTTTTCCCAACAGGCTGGTTTAAGCACTTTCCATTTTGATATCGCATAAAGAAGCGCGGATTAATAGTCGTCATGTGGGATCTTATATCAATGTACTTTTGAATTATTTTGAAATGACAAACCTGAGTGTCGTCACTTTTTGTCACTGTAAATGTACGTGACATTCCATTTTTGGAGTCAGGAATGGTCACAATTATGACTTCTTGACTTATTTTAACATTGTCCATTTTCATTTCACAGAGTTCATTAGAACGGCACGCCCCAGCAACTCCCATTGCCATTACGACCTTCATCAATAAGTACATATCATCGGGGGCTTCAAGCATGAACTTATTCACATCTTCCCTGTTTAACACATTCTATTTTTTGGGTCTGTAACCATCATTTTTTCTTTTCAAAAATGCTCGAAGTTTTGGATACTTAGAAATATCTATATTTTCCTCTATAAAAAGGGTGGACTTCAACATCGAATACTCACACCATAAGCTTGATGGGGACTTCAGTAAAGCACTTTTCTCGTGGAAATACGCCAAAAACAAGGCTTCTGAGACTGCAGTAGCCGTCTTGCTTTGGCACCAATTCTTAAAGGATTTATATGCTGCTTCATACCTTTTTTTCGACTTTTCCGGTAGTAGAGATAAACAAGCAATATTTGCTGATTCTTCTATGTCTGAAACATCCATTTTGTCCAGACAGAATCAAATAATTCGACTTCTTCAAGCTTTTCGCTATGAATTGTCAACTTGACGTTGTTGATAAAATAAAAACTGCTTATATTGCTCTGGCAACGGATCACGGCTGCCTTCATAATTTAATGAGAATGCTATCGAATGTAATGATAATAAAAATCCAAAAATATATGCAGCATTTTCTGGTAAACATACAATTCAGGGAGGGGGAAAAATGTTATATACTATATGGGATGTAAGTACATTAACCAGTCTCGGACTTTTTTGCCAGCCCTCGCTATCGCTCGGGCGCAAAATTCGTTCTCGACTGGTAAATGTTACTTACATCCCTTATAGTATAAATAACTATTAATCACTTTTCGAAACTAATTTTTTTATGAAAACATGTTTTTAGAAAAAAAAAACATTTTTTAAACATTGTGTCGAAACATACTTCGAATATTCACATTAAAAACAACAC
Source organism: Philopedon plagiatum (assembly GCA_963971165.1). Taxonomy (NCBI): domain Eukaryota; kingdom Metazoa; phylum Arthropoda; class Insecta; order Coleoptera; family Curculionidae; genus Philopedon; species Philopedon plagiatum. The sequence continues at coordinate 16,632,395 of OZ020196.1, read as the reverse complement.
TTTTTTCAAAGTAATTTACTACAAAGTAACATAGCAAATACAAGGAAACGTAAACCTGACCAAACACAAAAAAGGTTCGTTCAGGTTAGTTTAGGATCTTTTTGTCATTTTTTCATTGACATTTTCTAAGTCAGTAGTTTATAATTTAAATTAAAGAAATGTTCTCTAAAAAAATATTTCCGGGATATGTATTTTTAAAAGGTTCTTTTTGAAAATACATATTTTCGAAGAAGCTGTTTTTCGAAAAAAATTACTTAAGTTAACATCAAAAAAGTAATTGTTGATAAAAGAAACAGCTAGAAGAGTTGGTCATCTTAGCTTATAGGCGACAGGACAAATTGTTTGATTAATACGAAATCGTAAATATTGTAGCATTTTTTTTATTTATGCCTTCTGCTCATTTGAGGGGATATACGAGTATTTACGAAAGTACAGTTTGTCTAAAACCAATTTTTCAAATTTTATTTAAAGCACTTTTCAAAAATGCATTTCTTCAGAGAACATCTTTTTCGAAATTAATTTTTTTCTGATAGCATTAATTTTTTCAAGCAACGGCTTTTTGAAAATGTAATTTACGAGAAAGTAACGTACCAAACGTAAGGAAGCCTGATCAAACCCAAACAAGGTTCGTTTGGGTTTGTTCAGGATCTTTTTCGTCTTTTTTCTTTAGCATTTTCCAAGCTACTAGAGTTCATAATTTAATTTTCTAAATATTTTTTTCGAAAAAATATAATTACGAAAAATTTACCTGTTTTAAAAATTATTTGTTTGGATATATTTTTGAAAAAATGTGCTTTCGAAATACGGGTTTTTGGAGAAAATTCAAAATATTTCATAAATCCGTTTTCTAAAAAGCATCTTTGAGAAAGCGGTCAGGACATTTTTGGAAAAATGTAGATTCGAAATATGTTTTCGAGAAAATATTTTTGAAAAATTTCGGCAATCCATTCAAAATTTACTTTCCAAAGAGATGTTTAAAAAAAAATTATTGGGTTATTTCTTTCGTTTAGAAGCCAAAACTATCCGGCGCAAATTTTGATAAGAGCGCAGTGAGATGTGTAAGGAATGTTTTCAGAAACGATCTAAGAGCATATAAATCAAAAATGCCAGAAAAGGCTTGCATTTTTTATATTACTTATTAGTATTGATCTACTATTCATATTTTTTTGGTATAATTCGTTTCAAAAACCTTACATAGACGGCAAAATATTTGTTTTTGTTTATAATATTTTGTAGAATATGTAGAAATGGTTAATGTTTATGTTACTATATTTATTTTTATAAAATTCGCTATTGAAATCTTTTTTCTGCAAGGCACTAGTGGCCTACCCCCCCCCCCCCCCCCCCAAATACCCCCACTGCCCGGGCCTAAAGTTTAAACTCAATATTCAAAAAAACGTATTTTCGGAAGATTAAATTAAAATAAACTATGGTTCCAGAATTCATTTGCGAAAAAATATTTTCTAATAATACTGGCTTAAAAATAGAGGGAAGAGGCTAGCTGCAACCAGCTGTTCCTCAGGTGCCAAGTCCACAAACCTGACGAAAACTTACTCAGATCCTTTAAAATCATAAACCACTTATACAAAGAAAATAGTCGGGAAACGACGCATGCTTACAATTGCGCCCTCTGCAAAGCATTTTCCGAAGTTACAAGGAGCAAAGCATGTTGTCGATATCATTTTGTAGGGTGGCTTGCGCAATGTTGAAATTAAGGGTTGTTTTTCTGCGTTGATGCCAAATTAAAGAAAATATGTTCAGATTTAGGATTATATTATGGGTAATTGTTGCCAAATTATAGGTTTTTATGCGACGACGTGGACGTTTTTTGTTGTCCGATAAGAAATGAATGTGTTTTTATGAGAGAAGCTAAATGTTTTAACTTATTTTTTAGAGACTAAATGTTAGAAACGAGTTTAGATATTATAAAGTAGGAAAATATAGAGCTTTAGATGCTAAGAGTTGCTTGGAAAATGTATTAAGATTGGGAATGCTAAGATAGGATTTATTGTTATGGGAAGCTCCTGTTGTGCAAGGTTATTTGTAAAGCAAGGTTCATTTGAAATAGGATTTTCTTAAAAGAATTATTGCTGTTTCGTTTTGAAAAATATTTAGTTTTTATGATTTCGTAATTCCGTACCCGTATATGAAAGAAACACGAAAAGCCAAATAACGTAAAGAATTTCACATCACAAAAGATGGGACGTTGGATTTGGAATTAACACGCAGAATGAAATAGAAAGTATGCATATAGTCCAAATAAATCTGAATATTATTTAACTATTTCTTTCTGTGACGGGAAAAAAAATACTTGTTCCCCTCTTGACAGGTGCAAAAATGTAACATTTGTTACTGTGGAAAAAAAATCTTTTTTCCCTAGGAAAGAATTTCTTTCCCTTGTAAAAAAAAAGAATATCAACGCCTAATTTTACATTTTATTAACATTAAAACAACAGTTATTAAATGTGCATTGCTCAAATTTCATTTCTTTATTAAGACTTGATGTTTCCACTGAAGTGGGACTTTCTTCAACGTCAATGACATTTTTGCGCTTTTTCAAAATCAACAAAGATGAAAACTGCTGACTTTTATAATGCCAATATAAACAATAAAAACAGTTACTAAGACAACATAAATTGTCGCTACCACCCATAATATGCCAGTTAGATGACCACCATTGTCCTGCGATCTCACGCCGTGCGACTTTTTTTATGGCCACACATTAAAAACTCGGTTTTCAAAACCCCTTGTGAAAATTTAAAAAACCTACGGGCTAGAATTCAAAAAATTTCAGGCGTGTTCTTTTTTGCAAAACAACCCCCTGCTCTCAAGTCGTTAGTTGCACTGCAAAAAAAAATCAGTCAAGTGCAAGCTATACTTGCACAAATAGTGTTCGGTGCTATCAGCCCCCACTTAATCTGAGCAAACCTCGACCGCCCAATCTCCGCCCATCTGCCGCGCTACCCGCCGTATCACATCGCGTATGCGCGGAACTGAGTGGGGAGCGTTTCGACAAAGCCAAATTAAAAATTTTGAAAAACTTTTAAAAATAAAAGTTTTTCCTTACATCGTCAAAAACTTTTTCTCTGAAACCAATGGTTCAGTAGTTATAAGGAAATAAACAATTAAATTGTGAATAACAATTGATCGCGCTAAAATTTTTCACTCCTGATAATTTTGACTTAATCTACTCCTAATTCTCAATGTTAATTATTTTGTCCAGATTTAGCTGAGCGATCCTTTTGGTAATAAGGGTGGAAGACAGCAATTTTTAAGCGTTTTTCCCGAAAAATGTTTTAAAAAATGCATAAAATACATCATATATATTGTTGAATTTGTGCTGTAATAAGCTTTCATTTGACACCCTACACGATGCCCTTGAATTTTTTTTCCATTTCCCAATTTACCCCTGAAATTAATCCCCAGACTCAGACTCCCCAGCACACTCTATCTATATGCTAAATTTTAATAGCCAGATTCTCCAACGCTAGTCCGGTCTAATTTGACAACCAAAAGTTTTAAACTGACAAGTGTAAGAATAAGACAACTAAGCTTTATACTATGAATTTGTTTCTGAGGGTTTTCGCAAATTGATAAAGAAAAGGCCAATTTTAGTACGTCCTTTTGACAATACTAGAACTAAATTTATTCTAGCAACCCGTTCCAAGATGAAAACCATTTGGAAACGAAGAAAAACGCTGAAATATCAGAATAATTCATAAGTTTTTAATGACGCCTTATAAACAATGACAGGACAAAAACCTATCAAAACATAACTGATCAACTAGAAGATCTTAATTTAAACCAGTACTAAATCTTAAACTTTCTTAGTGAATCTGAACGTAAATTTTTAAGTCGAATAGTTTCAGAGAAAATCGCCTGTGACAGACGAACGGACGGACACCGAATTGATTCCGAAAGTGTTCCGTTTTGCTAATTTTAGCACGGATTACTAAAAATTTAAGAAATTGGTTGACCATCCGCCCTATTTTCCTGGTTTAACTAGGACCGTCGGACTATTATTTGTTCCCAAAACTCAAAAAACATTTGAAGGGTAGATTTTTGACGAAAAAAAATGTATATAAGGCTTAAAATTACTTTATGAACGTTCTGCTAAATGTGTAAGTCTCAAAGGAGATTAAGTCGAACAAGTAAAATTTTGTTTTGAAATAACTATGTATTATGGAGTTTTATCTGAAAGGCCAAGTACTTATCAATAATTCCTGGTATACGGTAAACATAACACACTCTGTAGAAATTTTAATTTCTATAATTTCTGTTATTTATACAATATTTGTAAAAATGCTGACTTTTTTAAGGAAAATTTCAACACTACTATGACGTATTTTTTCCTGATTTTGCAAAACCCCATTTTAATTGCACACGTTTCATCAAATAAATTAATATTATACCGTGCAAATTTTCGTTTGCAAAATAGACTTAGAAGGGTTTTAACAATTAAGTGAAAAAAAAACTGTGTTGTTAAAAAACAGTGTACCTAATTACAAAGTACAGTTGAATACTTTAGAATTAAAATCACAGAATCCATATGAAATTTGCAACAAAAAAATATTAGAAATATATTAATTAATTTACCACGGACTATTTTCTGAGTTGTTTGTTTAGTTTATTAAATTACTGACTACTTTCTAAATTTGATTACGAGAATTTGAAATGATGCTTTTTCGACCAATATTTTGTTTTTCTATTTTAATTTTTTACGAAATTACGTGTGGAAGTGCGAGTAATGTCATTAGTACCGAACAAAGATTGTTGGAGAGAAATCTAAAAGTTCTGCGCAATGATTTTAATAAACTTGTTGGAAGTCTGGAAGACCTAACTGGTGATTTTTTACTGCAAATCCATGATGCTGGAAAACAAATGGAAAATAGTAAGTACCTGTTATAATTTTACCATCCGATTCACTATCGCTAGACCGGTCTAATTTGGAAACCAACCAGGGGCGGATTTAGAATTTCGTCTAGGGGGGCGCAACATCACTTTAAGCTACACAAAAGCATAGACCAAAAAAAACGGACAAGTTCGCGTGCGACAGTATTTTTTTATTGTTTGGGGTTTTAAGAAATGAACACTATTTTATAATGGACGAAAATCCTAAACCTGTTCTTTCGAAAACAGAACGGTTGGTCATCTTATTTTACAAAATATATTCTAGAACTTTTATTTACACATTCTGTCCATTTGGACTAATACACAAAATTTTTTCGAAAAAACAATTTTTAAAAGCGCGTTTTTTCCAAAAATATGTTTTCACGAAAACATAACTTTTTCGATAATATAGTTATTCGAAACCTGGGGGTTTTCCAATTTTTTTGGATTTGTTTACTACATTTTTTTTTGAAAGCATGTTTTTGAAAATACATTTTTTTATTGTTGCGAAAAAAACTTGGAATATTCATATTAAAAAAATCGCTTTTTCTGAAGAAGCAATTTACTAAAGAGTAATGTAGCCAGACACAAGGAAACAAACCATACCTGTCTTTTTTATTGACATTTTCTACGCTAGTAGAGTTCATAATTTAATTTTTGAAAAACTACATTTTCGGAAAATGTGATTTTGAAAGATTACCTATCTAGTAAAAAAAAATATTTTAGACAAAAATTTTGTATTCCGTTTCCGAATAAGCATATTTCGATAAAGCTGTTTTTCAACAAAATTTACTTAATTTAACATCTAAACAATGTTCAAAAAAAACAGTACACGCGACAGGACCAATAATTTATTCGATTACCTAATATGAAAATATAAATATTCTAACATTTTTTTATTTATGCCTTCCTCCCATTTGGAGGGATATACTTACGCAAGTACAATAATTCTTCGAAAACCAATTTTTTCAGTACTTTTCAAAAATACATTTTTTCAGAGAACATCTTTTTCGAAATTAAATTTTTCGAAAGTAAGTTTGTAATTTACGAGAAAGTAACCTACCAAACCTGAGAAAACCTGATCAAATTCAAAAAAGTACGTTTAGGTTTGTGCAGGATCGTTTCTCGTCTCTTTTTATTTAACATTTTCCGAGCTAGTAGAGTTCATAGCCTAATACGGTTTTCGAGAAAATACATTTTTGGAAATTGTATACTTATTTTTATAAAAAGATTTTTTTACGACATTTGTACAAATGTACATACTTTGGAAATATGTGTTTTCGAGAATTTCATCAATCCGTTTTCTAAAGAGCATCTTTAGAAAAAGCTGTTAAGATATTTTTGCAAAAAGGTAGTTTCAAAATAGTTTTCCGAGAAAACATTTTCAGAAAATTTCGTAAATCCGTTTTCGAAAAAGCTGTTTTTCCAAAAAAAAATTGCTTTGAGAGAAAAAGCCCCATTTGGTTATTTGTTTCCTTCAATAAGGAATGTGGGTCGCCCCCCTGCACCCCCGCCCCAAAATCCGCGACTGAAATCAAAGGTGTTAAATTCACAAGTGTAAGAATCAAAAAAAAAATATAATTTAATTTTGAGGTTTTTGCATTGTAAAGACAATGACATTTTAACTATGTATTTTGACAGTAATAGAACTAAATTAATTTTACACAGAAAACACTGCTGTGCTATTTTCAATAATAGTATTATTTTTTACCACGGTCACATTAGTTATATTAAAGTTAATATTGTCTCAACAAAATATTATTGAAATAATTTTTAAAAAAATATTTCTTTAAATATAGACTTATTATTGGAGTTCAAAAGTATCCCTACTTCTTTGAAAACTATATTACCATTTTTTCAGTGACCAAAATGTTATGGGAAACAATTTCTATTATTCTTTAGAATGTAGAATTATTAGAGCTTATTAAACTATTTGATGTTAATGCTTAAATATAATTGGGCAAAAAATAGCTATTTGAAGGCGGTGTGATTCAAATTATAATATATTTTATTAAACGAACAAGAACAGTTTAAATAAAAAATCTAAAAATTAAGTGAATAATCCTTATATTATGTTAATTAAAATAAACACTCCAATAAAATATATAAGGTATTAGAGAAACAATAAAAAATATTAATTCAATGGGTTCTATTGTTGGCTGAAATTGTATTGCTCGCAGCCTGTTTGTTTATTGCGTTAAAGTTACGCCAAAAATAATAGATCTTTTGCAATTCTGGGGACTGGAGTGTTTCAGTGTTTGTGTGGACTGGAATGGACTTCAGTGTTTTATAGTATGTAAGAAAAACAAATCTAAAAAGCTTTGCAATAATAATACAGTATTTCGATGAAATAAGTTGTATATTCTTAAATAAACGTTTACTGAAATGATATATTTTGTATTGAACTTAGAACAGGGTATTACTGCATCAAATAATTGTTATATTTAGATAATCTATTAAAAACCAATGAAACCTTATATTTCCAGCAATCTTATAACATATTGGTTAACAATGAAAAACTAATCATTGCAGGAAACCGAATTTGTATTGTGCAATAAGGAATAGAGTGCATGAGGGCCCGCAGACTTTTTTCTCAGGGGGGGGCAAAATAAAAAAAAATATATATTTTTAAAGATTTTATTTGTAGTGATTTATACAAATACACTAATAAATAAAAAGTATGACAATCTCACAGTCTCAGGGGGGCCTCGCCCCCTTGCCCCCCCATGTGGGCGCCCATGGTAGAGTGTCATTGAGTGAATTGGTACCCAATTCAATATACGATAGTGTTTTTTCGGTGTACTAACACATTCAAAGATAAAAATAATTATTTGAAAACCAATCAAACTGCTGAAATATTAGAATGACTCCTAAGTTTTTAATGGCGACTTATTAACAATGACACGATAAAAGCTCGTCAATACCTAACTAATTAACTAAGCGATATAAAATTAAACTGTTAGATATTAAGTATTAAACCTTTTTAGTGAATCTTGGCAGAATTAAGCCATGCGCAGGCGAGAGAGCATGAGACCCATAGCAAACTGTACCATGGCCAGGGTTGGCAAAAATCATGATTTTTTTAAAAAAAATCAAAAAAATCTGATTTTTTTGATTTAAATCAGATTTTTTTGATTTAAGTCAGAATTTTTGAATTTTATTTAGGTTTGTATTATTTCATTATTGTTTGTTCAGATGTAACGCAGTTACAATTGTAAATAATTAAAATGCAGTAAATATTAAAATAATGGAGTAGAAAATATAAATTTAATAATATTAATAGTAATTCAAACTTCAGCAAACGAAACAGAAAACGGTAATTTTAAATACACAAACAAAAAACAATAGGTACATATTATAGCTACCTATACCCTATATACCTATTATAAAAATCAAGTCGAGTTAAAATAAAATAATCATTCTCGTAATTATTAGGTAATAATAAAATATTATGAAGAAAAATGATTTAAATCATTGATTTTTTTCAAAAAAATCACTTGATTTAAATCACGATTTAAATCATGATTTAAATCATTTGATTTAAATCAAACCAACCCTGACCATGGCTAACTAGATTTTTATAATTGAAATTAGATATTGAATAGAGTTGTGTAACCGAAAACTTTTTATTTTATTTTCATACTTAAAGTTCTTCGAAAAGGTAAAATGAGAATATGGGTGGATAAAGGAGAAAAAAGTAGGACTGGATTCTGAAAGTCTTATTGTTGTAAACTCAATCGTTTTGATACAGTTATCGATGAAACTTTGATAATCAACGTCACGAAATTAACAATATTTTTGAGTGTGTCATCAGATACTGCTTTAATTAAAGTACAAACAGCATCATTTGTTTTGGTCCTAGCCTTTCTCGTTTTTCTGTAAAATCCAAATGAATGTAAAAATAGTTGAAACTTTAAAGCGTCATAAGTTAATAACTATTGACTTATAGTTACATGCTAGATAAAAAATATTTAGAATTTTTCGTACAATTTAAAACTACCATGTTATATTGGAGTTGCTATTTAAAAAAACAAAATTTGAGACGTTTGCGGTGAAAGCGAAAGTGACTGTTAATTGTTGTTTTGCTTACTATGCATGCCACTCAACCCTATTGATGACCAAAATTTGAAATTTTTAACTAAAGCCATTTTAAAATGGGGCCTGGATAGTAGTTTCGTTGACACCCGGTATGATTTCTTTATCCATTTTTGCTTTTTCTTTTTATTTTTAACAGCAGCATCTCCCGGCCTCTAAAAGTTTTGCGCCCTAAGTCCGGACTTTCTGGCTTGCTGGGTAATACGCTCATAGATTAGGGTGAATACGCTCCTAAATACCGGTGTCATAAACTTGATGTAAAAGAACCAGCAAGAAAGCCTAAAACGTTGTAAATACAATGCTCGAAAATGTAGAGCCATTGACAACTCAAACTTTCGAATATGTTATTGTAAAAGTCGATATTTTTTAAGAATTACTTTTAGGTTTATTGTTAAAGTTAGTTTTTTGTTAAAAGATAATAATATGTTTTTGTATTAGCTACAATTAACTCCTAAAAAAGTATAATAATTTAGGGGATAAGGGGGTTAATTAAATTATTTTTTATATTAAGAACTGCTATGTTCTAAGGAAAACGCCAAAACATGTCAATTTTATTTTATTTCTTTACATAAGACCACTTTGTTTCGTGTTGGAATTTTACTCCTAGGGGGTAAAAACACACTTCTACCACTGACTTATTAAGGCCCAGCCCTAACTACCAAAGATAAAAAGCTAAAATTTTGCATACAGCTTTAGTTTAGACTTCCACTAAGAAAGAATATTGCAAAATTCGCGCTCTAAAGGGGTAAAATCAACCCTTAAAAATTAAATTATTTTTTATTTTAGAAACTACTAAGTTCTAAGGAAAACGCCAAAACCTGTCAATTTTATTTCATTTTTTTACATAAGGCCACCTTTTTTCGTGTTGCAATTTTACCCCTAGGGGGTAAAACACACTTCTACCACTGATCTATCACGGCCCAGCCCTAACTACCAAAGATAGAAGCCGAAATTTTGCATACACCTTCAGTTTAAGCCCCAGACGTCAACTGGATATTACAAAACTCGCCCTCTAAGGGGGTAAAATGAGCCCCGAACAATCAGATTGTTCAGATTGTTAAAATCATGCGATTTTGCCCACCACCATAAGTAATATTTTTCTACACCAAAAAAGAATAATATAAAATTACTAATATCTGTATTTAATATTCTATTAAAATTTCTTTTTTTTTTTCAGCATACATCGGGAACAATGATTATAACTGGCAAGATGATAATCTAGATACCACAGAAAAAACTACTAAGCGCACAGTAAGTAATTTGAAATTGTAAACTTTCTTTTCCTTCAATATAACGTTTCAAACCCACAAAACTTTTTCCATCAAATTTGCTGTGTAAATATCAGTGTCAGGTATACACCTAAAGACTCCACCAACATGTCACGTAGGGGATTGTTGGCGTCGCTAAATTGTAGTAAGGTTTACCAAAACACTTATAGAGGAGGCAAGTTAGATCTGGAGAATACGCAAAAAAATTTGTCAATTGATGAAACCAATTGGAATGGATGCCTAAAGGTGTCCAGATAAACGTATGGATCTCTTTATAGAAATAATCTTGTTGCTAATGTTACACAATTTTGCTACTAAGCACTTTTGTCTACGACCAACAGACCAACTCAGTATTTAATAATTTTTTAAAAATTTTAATAATGTAATAAATTTTCTACTTTGTTAATTCAAGCTCTGTATTTATAAACAAATTTTAAAAAATTAAAAAGTAGGTATTGTAATCTCTTCCTGAGACCACCATCTACGAACTCTGTGAGGGGCGTATCCATAGGCTTCCAATTTTTTTTGTTATGGCAAATTCTCAGTAGTCTGTTTTGCGAAAAATGCAATTTCGCGTGTTCGACCCTTAGGAAAACCAACCATTGTTTTTTTTAAATTTATCAATTTTAAAAATAATACAGTTAGTAGTTATCAGTGAGCTAAACAAGTTGACAAGTCTGTCATATACACCAGACAGTGACTTTATACAATTAGTAACTACTTGAGTGACACTGTTAGTGATGTCACTTGATTTCACCCGTTAAAAAGTTTAAACAGTATAATATTAGTGTTTTTAAACATGTGTTAAGATTAAGTCGCCAGCCTGTCAAGAAACCTCTAAATAAATGTCTTTCGCTTATTCTAAATAAATACCGCAAAATCTTTTAATTCTTTTTTATATATTTAGTCTTATTTTTTTTGCACCAGTTTTAGAATGGGGGGGGGGCTTGGACTTTCACGTGCTACATTTTTCCGATGTTGGAGAATTTAGATTTATTTTTACGTTTGTCTATAGTCTATATCTTTTGGTAAAATAATATTTTTATGTTTTCAGATAGGTTTATTAACATTTTATTTTATTTGTTTTTAATTTGTCATGCTTTGACTAGTATTTTGGTTAAGAAACTTATTAAGCTCGTGCATGTTTTATTCTTTTTTTTATATCGTACTATTTGCTTTTATGGAACTTAAGGGAGTTACGTAGTTGCTTTGCTTTTACCGGCATATTAGCTTTTAGTTGCACATTTGTTTTTAGATGTACATACATGGTATTTCCGATTATTTCTATTGAAACGGTTTTTCCCTGTAAGGGGTGTTTTATCTTTGTTTTAGCGACCTGAATTTTTCTAAAGTCAATTATTATTTGGTTTTCTTCTAAACGCTTAACTTTTAAGTCGAGCTACTTCAGGGATTTAAATTTTTAATTATTTTTACTGGCTTCGCTTAAGCTTATCTTTTCTTTTATTTTGAATCATACTTGAACGTTTAACGTTTAAGTCAAGCTACCTCAGGGGTTTGAATTTTTAATTATTTTTACTGGCTTTGTGTACGCCTATCCTTTCTTACTTTGAATTTTACGTAAACTTACGATTTAATTATAAATTATTTTTCTTTTGTGGTACTACCTTTTATTTTTAATTTGAGATAACATAATGTAGCGTTAAACTTGGTCAGTTAGTGATCACTTAGGTTGTTTTTGTAAATATTAACGTTTATTGTTAACGTATCGATGAACTCTACTATTTAGTTGTTCATGTCCTTGAGTAATAACTTCTTTTGCTTATTAACGCAACCTCTTAATCTTATCTTCCTCTTAGTTTTCAAGAATTACTTTTTCTTGTATTAGTAACTTTTTTATATTGACGTAACTTCATGCTTTTTCTTCTTGAATGAATTGCAATTACTTTAACTACTAGGAATTGTTTTGTTCCTAGGGTTCTTTCGGTGGGCGTTAACGAGCCTATGTTCTTCGGTAGGAGCTAAGAGCTATCCTATCTTATTCCGGTGCATGGGCATTACCGAGCCTTCCTTTGTTTTCCCGGTTGGCGTCGGTGATACGCAAGGGAAATTGAATTCTGTCTTTTTTGTTTATTATCTGTTTATATGCGGTATCGTCAATAATTGGTCATGTGACCTTTTTCGTTTTGTACTTGTAAATTTTTTCTGTGTAGAAATATATGTATGTAGGGTTAAATGTTTTTACGTTGTTTCATTTAGCCCACTATGCCATATGTTTTGATTTTAAGTTATGAATAACAGGTTTGTTTTGTGGTGTGAAGCAGGTTCCTAGACCACCAAGGCGACTTCCAGTTTGCGTCTGTGTAAAAAACTGGCGGCGTCCAATTGAACCCATCCGGCTAACTGAGCTAAGGGCTAATTTGCACGCGCTCTGCTACAACTTGCTTCGCTCAAGACTCTGTTTTTCTCTAGTGTACCTTTCTGAATTATTTTTAATAGTACTTGGTCAAAGATACTCATCATAGTATCTTTGGCAGGTGCCAACGGCGTTAAGCTAATTTAATAAATAACTGAGATATGACAAAAAAACGAAAAAAGACGTGAAAGTATATAGCTACTTTTTTGCAATAAATTGTTAATAAAAAAATTAGCAAAAAAATATTTTTATAAGAGTTTCACGCATTCATCTGCACACTTTTAGGCCATTCCAATTGGTTTCATTCATTACATAATTTTTTTGCTTATTGCGACTCTCCAGATCTAACTTGCCTGCTCTATTATATTTAACAGTAATGACAACAAACCTAACATTATTATCACAAGATTTAGGAACCTTAACTTACATTTATTAACATTGAAACTTGTTTTTATTTTTAGCATTTCTCACTATCAGCAATTACCGACACCCCTAAAACAACTCGAGCTAGTGCTGAAAAACCGTGGATATTACACTTGCCCAAAATTCCTAACCTATTAACAAAAACCAATGAACAGCAAGAACTATCTAATGATATTGAAAAACGTGAAAAAAGATTAACACATACAGTACCTCTAGAATTTGACAACAGACGTTCCGCATCAGCGATGTTACAAGATGGACAACAAATGGCTGCATCAATGCCTGAAAACGTTGGTCAACAATCTACTGCACCAGTGTTATTAGAATTTCCACCGATTACCGATGGAACCATGCATGATAGAGAAGGCAAAGCAGAGCAAGATCATTTTTTAGCTGATGAATTTGTACAAAGGTCAGCGGCATTATCAGAATTTCCATCTTTTGCAGAAGTCACCGCCAATGTTAAAGGAGAAAATACAAACCAAGAGGATGTTTTAGGTGATAAAGTTGGACAAAGGTCATCAGCATCACTGATACCAGAATTTCCGCCTTTTACAGATAGAACCCAAAATGTTAGAGAAGACAGAGCAGAGCAAGATAACTTTTTATTTAATAAAGGCGAACAAAGATCAGCTGCATCAATATTATCACAGTTTCCCCCTTTCACAGATAAAACGACCAATATTCAAGGAAACAAAGCAGAAGATGGTACATTTTTTAATGACGACAAAGGACAAAGATCTTCCGAGTCAAAAGTACAAGAATTTCCCTCTTATACAGCGGCATCAGTCCTATCACAATTTAACCCTTTCACAGACCGAACGACCAACATTAGAGGAAACACAGCAGAAGACGGTACATTTTTTAATGAAAATCAAGGACAAAGATCAGCTGGATCAGCATTACAAGAATTTCCCTCTTACTCAGATAAAACCAACAATGTTAGAGGGCACAAAGCAGGATTAGATATTTATTTAACCGATAACGTTGGACAAAGGTCAGCTGCACCAGTATTATCACAGTTCCCCCCTTTTACAGACAAGACTACCAATGTGCAAGAAGATAAACCACAACGCGGCAGGTTTTTTAATGACAACAATAAGCAACGATCGGCTGCATCTAAATTACAAGAATCTATCCCCAAGAGCACTAATGTGAGAGGAGATCAAAGAAAGCACGAGAGTCTTTTAGAAGCCAAAGAAGCTGACCAAGAAAAAACTCAAACCAGTGCAAGTACAGCATATCTACCAAAGCAAAAAACTGAAGGTACTGTAATTTGCGCCCAGAAAACCCAGAAAGAAATGGACTTGGAGAGTCAAAAAATGACGCAATTAAAAAATGAAGTAAAAAAATTAAATGAGTTGGTGGCGCTTCTAAAAGATCAGCAAAAACTTATGGAAGTATTTAACGAAGTGGATAAACATTTAGAAAACGAAGTTAACGGTGAAAAGGGAAATGTTGGAAATGATATAAAAAATTCTTTTTTATACAGGACTATGGGCCAGATAAAAACTAATCGATTGGAAAACAGGATTAATACTTTGATGGGCGACGACCACGGTGATACTTCAAATAGGCAAGGTAGGAGTTAATTTAGACAATATATAAGTTAACACAGTGATACTTTTCTCACTGGTGAAGAAATTACCTATCGAGATTTAGTCGGATCTTCGCAAGAACTGGTTACTCAATCCCGTCGATCTATCTGTCGGTCTCTCTAATTGTCGCGAAAATCTAAAATCTGTTTAATTCAAAAAAATTAATTTCCATTTTTTGTTACTTTAATATAAAAACGATTCATTTTACAAAAACTACATTTTGTATGTAGTTGATGTTTCTGCCATTAATATAAATTAAGGTACTTTTGATTCCCCAGATACAGCGTGGACAATTTAAATTTGTCTGTTTTTGCTTTAAATCAAGAACTGTTTACCTGAGGCAAATATTACTTATTCACTGTAGTTTGCATAAGTACGTAGTGTCCCATTGTAAATAGTATTTCTTATTGTTAATTTAATTAGACATTGTAAGTTTGAAAAAACCTACAGCTTTCATTGACAATTTGAATTTTTTCGTACACTATAGCTTAAAAAAAATTATACACAGCTGAGAATTTAACGTGGAAAATAAGCTTTTAAATTTTTAATAACCCAATCAAACTCGAGCTATTTCGAAAAAACTAAGTTTTCGAATGTTTAATTCCATTTTTTTCCTGGGTTAATATGAAAGGTAGATTAAAACTAATAAAACTTCTTTATAGCAACTTTTATTGAACTTAAAGATTACGTTATCAATTTCTGTATTCGACGTTTCGTCTTTGGGCAGCGATCATCAACTTCATTTTTTAAATATGGTCCTGATTTTTTATGTCAAATTTTAGAAGCCCTTTTTATGCTGAATTCAACAGTGTACCGCAAATTATGGTTGAATTACATTTTGCGTCTTTTTTTGACCAATATTAAGAAATTTTTGAGATACGGACCTGTCTGCTAGAACATTTCATACATTGTTCAAGCTTTTGTAATTTATTAAAGAAAATAATAAGGCATACTTAATCTTTTTAATTTGTTATTTTAATTATAGCTTGTAAATTAAAAAAATCAATTAATTACTGTCGAAAGACATTCGTTTTCCAGATGATTAGTAAGGATTAAAAACATCTAGAGTTGCCTTAAGCTAACGTGATCATTTATTGTTTTCCTCAGAACGGGTCGTCAACCATTTTTCGCCAAAACTGTTGGATAAAAGAAAAACGCTTTATCCATAATAAATTTTATTAGTAATTTTAATGAATAATGCACGACAAGCAAGTGCCTCCTATTTATGTAGTATATTTTTCTGATGAACAAATTTTCTTTAATAGGTATATCATATGATGATTTTAGTAAGTGTGAAATTTTTGGCACGTTTCATCAATATTTCAAAATTTTTTCACACTTTTTTCTTTTAAATTGATGTCGCGTTTGCAAACTTTATGAAATCAGGACATTTTGGCGTCCCGAAGCTTTCCTTGGGGGCAAAGGGTCAGAGTACCGAAAAGCGGGACAGTCCTGTTCCAAACGGGATATATGGTCACGTTACCTTAACCTTAACCCTCAAAAGCTTCTCTAAAACAGCACCACACGAATTTTACAAATGTGTTAGAATACTAGTGATTAGTACCTACCATTCATGTACGTTATTTGTTCATTTATTTGTTGAATTGATTGGTTAGTAAATTAATGTTTCATACTAATTATACAATGCATTTCAATACTTTAATGGAATTAAAACATGTTCAACTCACTACTTGCTGTATGAACCTAAAATTTGTTAATAATGGTCAAAAAAGGCTCAAAACCTAATTAAACCACAATATGTGGTACACTGGTCTTTGAATATTTTTCAACAATAATTAATTGATTATTTTTCTTATTTACAAGCCAATAAGCTATAATCACGATACACTTACAACGGTATGCTACGCTATGACGCCACTTCGAGGGAAAAGCCTAAATTGGCTAGATGCTTGCACCCCTTGTACAAGTACAGATCAGTTTATTGTCAGGTAGTGTGTTGAGTTGACATTTATTAAAATATTATTGTCATATATCATTTGCTCAGGTAAGCGCCTAGTCAATTTAAGATTTTCCCTCGAAGTGACGTCATAATATAGCATACCGTTGTAAGTGTATCGTGGTCATCATTAAAATAAGAAATTAAAAAGATTGAGTATGCTTCATTATTTTCTTCATTAAATTACGGAAGCTAGAACAATGTATGAAATGTTGTAGGAGACAGGTCCGCATAGCAAAAAATTCATAATAATGATCAAGAAAAGACGCAAAACGAAATTAAACCATAACGTGTGGCAGGCACGGCCTGTGAGTTTTTTTACAGGTGGGTCAAAATTTGGTGGGCAGCTAGTGATATCAACGCAACAAGCAAAATACACTTTTTTAATTAAGGAAGGTTTTTTAATAATGTGCCTAGTTTTGCCAAGAAATTATTTACCTACAAATAAATACCGCAAAAATCATAAAATGGGTACTGTAGTATATTGAACATTGCTACTCTAAATAGATGTTTGTGACTTTTAGTATTACTATGTGTTTTAGTCTAGGATTGTTAGCGGCTTCCCGTTTTGATACATCTGCGTATCTTCAATAGAGGTCGCTCCTTGTACTAAAAGAATGATAGAGGCTGCCAGCTATAGTAGATATGAGATATCAATAATTTTAAAAATATTTTATCGAGGAACAAGTGCTGAACTTGTTGCCAATATACATTTTAGAGCCGATCTCATTTTTCTACCCGAGCACAGTCTCGAACCCACGACCTCTTGATTAACTAAAGTCGAGACAAATCCAAGAGGCCAGACGTAAACATCGTGATCGCCGTTCGTCTCGCTTCCCATTGGCCAATCCGCCATTAAATTTTAGCTTCTTGTCGAGCGCCTGCACTCCATTGGGTGATCAATACTTTAGCTGAGACTCTACCTCTGGACCACGTTGCTAATGTGGGAAAAGTGTAAAAGTTTGGTTTCAAAAAATAAATTATTTGGTGGATCATTGAAAATAAATTTAGGTGGGTCATTGACCAAATGAGTTTATGCGCCTGATGTGTGGTACACCGTGATTTAAGAATAAAAAGAGCTTCTAGAATTTGACATCAAAAAGTTTCAAAAAATGAAGTTGATGATTTCTGCCCAAAGACGAAGCGTCGAATAAAAAAATGAATCCCGTAATCTTTAAGTTCATTAAAAGTTGCTATAAAGAAGTTTTATTAGTTTTGCCCTACATTTCATATTAACGCCAGAAAAACATTGAATTAAAAATTCGACAATTTAGTTTTTTCAAAATAACTAGAAAATGAAATATCATCTGAAAAATTTCCGAACATCATTTTACTAGTTGTTTAATTATGCAAAACTGCGCCGCTCATCGTGGGACTACGTTATCAAAGAGCATTTCACCGTTTTGAAATGAGCGATGTTTGACCGCAATTTTGAGGATGAATTTGATCAGAAAAAATCAGATTTCTTAGTGATATAATGAAAAAAAAATTGCTGGATAGGTCCATTCAGTTGAATTTTATTAGGTTTTTATTTCTCTAATAAAAAATTAAATACAATATTTTAATTTATAATTATTTTCAGACAAAAAACCCGATGAGTTAGAACACGAACCTGATTCAACCTTAGAAGATCTAAAAAAAATGAAAATGGATTTACGCGTAACTGCGGAAAATTTAAATAAAACAAAGGAAGCCCTTCTAAAAGAGAAACAGAAGGAAGATAAATTTGAACAGGAACTAAAACGACAAAATAGCGAACTAAAATTTTTAAAGGTGATGACGGAAAATCTGTATGATAAGATGGGCAATAAAAATAATGATGGTAAAGATGTATATAAAGTGGATGGATACGAGCAAAAATTAAGGAATAGTGATAATGAAGGTATGGATGAAACGGATGTACGAAAGTTTGTCGAAAATCCCTTTTCAAAAACCGCTTACTTCGAACATATAGGATTTCCGTTTTATGAATAAACAGATTTTTTCTTATTTTCCAGAACTAGATGTAGATTTTCCTCTGGAGTCTGTGCATACCCCCAAAACAATGGCAGCAGAAAGAGAGAGGCACAGCAGTGAAATTTCCAAGGTAATTATTTTTTACAGGATACAAATTTAATAGGAGAATATGCCTGAATTTTTATCCAACGAAATGATTGTTATGGCAGTGGTAACCATGACAACGATTACTATGAAATGGTACTCATGTTGCTAAAGTCTGCTCAAAGATATTATACTGTTTGATCAATTAATTGACTGCAATAATTTCCAAACTGCTCCGTTACCAAACGTGTATTTTCAGGGAAAAGTATAACGTTTTATTAAATATATTACTAAAGTCTATTCATATTTGATTTGCGGACGATGTAAATAAATCGTAACCCCGAGAAAGTGGGGTCCCCTTAACGTGAGCTCTAAAGAGATGATTTTAAATGTTTATGAACAAAAGTTCGGCAGTTATGTTTTCGTGGTGAGTCGGTGCTACACGATACTACGAACACCTTCCAACGTGGCTGACGTTCAAACCTACGAGCTACCAATGTTGAGCGTCGAACGTTCGTGCTTGGAGACGTTCCGGCCATTGTCGGTATTCTTGACCCGAGTCGAAGGATTTCCTCGGTTCGTTCGACGACTTCGAAGAAGAACATTCGTTGCTTTGACACACGGCTACACGATTTGTTCGAATATAGTAGGTAGTTAACTCTCTTAGATTGGTTGTTAATAATATACTTTTATTTAGTGATAAACGTCCACCACCTTCTAGTACGTCCTTTCCGTTTCTTTTTTTTTCAAGTAATAGAACAGAACAATACTGTAACCGTTTCGGCAGGAGTTGCAACATCATTATCCTCCATTTTTGGATCAACTACTACTAGATAAACGTTTGTACTAAACTGTTCTTAGATGTATCGGATCAAACATTCGCCATATCGTGTAGCGGAAACATTTGCCACACCAACTGTCGAACTTGAAATTGACTGAAACGTTCGGTCCAACATTGGAGTCAGCGTTCGACGCATCGTGTAGCGCTGGCTGTAGTCTAAGCTGGAATCTTTAATATTTCCCGTTTGAAGGAGCGTTGTTTTGGTAATTGCCACTGGAATCAACACACCCTTTTTTGGGAGTGTCATGGGTGTCGAACCCAGTTTCATCCAAATAAACGATAGGGCGTTTTTCAGCTCTGTATCTTTTTATAGATTGTAGGTATTCAAACCTTAATTTTCGTAACCTTTGAGACTCCATTATAGTTGATCTGGTATTTATTATCGGGTACTTAAACCCCATCTTAAGCAATATGTGGTAGATGCTACATCCGCTACACAATATATTGGCTTTGTCGGCGTTTAAACGTGACTCTAAGGAATGCACCTTTCGTCAAATCAGGTCTTTTTCACTTTCAGCCAAACACTTAGCTTGGTCAACATCACATCGAACCTTTCTCTCCCAACGTAGTTTTCGTATTATATGACGCACTGTGGATATTGGAATTTTTGTCATACTGCTGGATTTTTTCACTGCACTTATTCCAGAGCAGCCCTTTTTCACTAACGACTCATAAACGTATAATATACGTATATAATTTGGTTTGCGTCTGGCGACAAATGTTTTCTATGAAACTTTTTTTATGTCTCCCTTGTATAATTTTCCAAATAACGCGACATTTTATTTATTTCTTCTTTTTTCAAGTATTTAGCAATTTAACATATTATGAACGTTTCAAAAGCTTTCAGAAAACTAGCTTTAGTTTTGTTAACACCTTGTCTTAACCCTTTAGGTAAAAGAGATGTACATTTATTGTATCCAGTTTTCCTTGGAATCCCAAGGAGGGTACGACCCTGCGCCATCAGGTAAGAAAGACATGATTTATGACTGGCGTTGCGTTTAAGAATCAGACGGTATATCTTTGAATAGACTTTTTACCTTAGCAACGAGTATAGTGAGCTGTAAGGAAGGTCAGTATTCAAGAAGACGTGAATTTAAGAAAAAAGAAAGAAAAATATAGGTCACGAAGAAAAGACAAAGAATTTTATAGTTTTTATATCAGTTTCTTTGAACGGAATATCCTTCTTTCTTTTTGTCTAAATTACCTTCTCAGGTGTTTTTTTTTTTGATAATTATTCTGAAAAGGTTATCCTATTTTTAGTCCTCTGCAAACCCAGAAGCTAGAGGGACTAATACAAAATTGAATAGTATTACTATACACGGTTTTCCCATCAATGTTAAAGAGTTGGAAGGAATCACTATGAAAGGTTTGCCTATCGACTTTACCAGACCCCTCACCCGCGATGAGCTGCATTACTTAGAAGATAAATTAAGTTGTAAGTACTAAATTAATAATAGTATTACAAACAACTTTACCGGGTGTCTTAATTGGTGTTTTAAATAATATTTTAAAGATTTAAAAGCTACAAGATATTTTAGTAAACATAGGTATCGAATTTAGCTATATACGTAAATTAAAACTCTATGCCAGTCAACGGTCTGGATCCATTAATTGCATAACGATATAAAGGTTGTTTACAGATTTCTTAATAGACCTTCATATAGAAAACTCCGAAATTCCGACAAGAACCTTTTTAACGTCTGTATTGGAATCAAAGGAAGTCATTTTTAGGTTTACGTGACAATACTGCTTACACGGATTTTCACTACTTACCAAAACGAGATTTTTGCATTCGGCGCGCTATGTTAGTGCTAACATGGTTAGCAAGACGCTTTTATACTACATAACTAACACTAACACTGCAATAGGGAATATGCATATAATCCAAATAATCCTGAAATATATTTTTTTGTATTTTCTGCATTTAAATTGTTGTTGTTTTTATCCATTTATTTTGATCTTTATTAACAAAACTAATATTTTCTCACGACCGGTTGTGGAAATCAGTTTCTCTGATGTCAAAATTATTCAGAAAAACAAATTATTCCCTAGGTAAATAATTTTTGAAAAAATTCCCTATGGAATTTTCATTATAAATCAAATAAAAATTGAAGAACTTAAGAAATTTAAAATGAGGTACCACACGGCATAGCGTTGCGTTTAAAATTTTTTGAAAAAGTTAAAATACATGAAAAAGTATAGGTTTATCAACCAATAAGATACACCTGAAATTTGGTGTATTCATCTGTACAAATAGCAAACATCTTTGCCCATACTAAGACTTTTCGGACACCCTGTATATTGTTTTTATTATAATTCATCCTTTGATTAGTACAGAATATAACCTATATTAATATTACTTCATATTTATAAGTTTACAATTTTTTCGCGCTAAATATGATTTCTAGACCACAGTGCGCCGCGCCGCCTTGCCGCGCGCGTCTTGGTTTTTAAACAATAATGTTTATATTAAAAGATAGTATTTGCATAATAATTAATTAGTAGTTGTACCAAGTTTCGATTAGCCATCACATTGGTTAACTCAAAATAAAATACTTTAAAAGTAATGTTTATTACATAAACGCGGCATAAAATACACTAACACCGCGGGGGCAGACCAAAAGGTGCCAGCCTTAGTAATAACCCACTTTCCACCCCGGAATGCAATATGCTATTTCTTAATTTCAACGTTGGTTAGGTCCAAAGCAAGACCTTTTCAAAAACAAAGAATAAAGATTTCCGTTTGGCAGAAACACACAAAGTATAACATGTTTTAGCTGACAGCTTGGACGCAAAATGGAAACAAGATCCAGCCTTCCTCGCCTATCTTAAGAAGGACCTCATGGTTATGCATGCCGACGAAACACGGGAAGGCCTGAGGAATTTAGCAAAGCAGGAAAAAGATGCATATAAAAAGGTAATTTCGTAAAATCTTTAATATTGTAAGATATCTTTAATCAGTGGCGGCTCGTGGATAAATATTAGAGGTGCAATAAAGCTCAATTACCGAAATAAACTGCGTGTAATTTTTTGGGGCGCACTTTATCAATACACCCTACTTAATTTTCAAAAAAATACTGATGAGATTAAGATTTGTCTATAAAATTATTATTGGAATCTTACCTTATTTTTTAAATATCAGGTCGATCCTACGATCCTTTTTTAAAGCAAATCTGTAAATAACCCTTTCATTAAAGTCAGTAATTTTTAATATGGACTCTTTTTCAGTGAAAAGTATTCCTAACGCAGTTAAACGATCTTGAGTCATTGAATTTCGGAGAAAGGTCTTGATCCGTTTAAGGATAGAAAAATCACCTTTCGGCCTCTGACGTTGACATGGGAGTTGTTATTAAAATGTCTAATATATTTTTGTCTCTTTTAATGTGTTTTGTAAATTATGTTGTATTAAAAATTTCAGAAGCGGCGAGCTACCGTTTAATCCCCTGCAGTCTTTCCTTGAATAAATAACGGATGGCTCAATTTTAAGCCGGTCTTAATCAATCATCGGATAAGCTAAGCAAGTAGCATTTAAATTGTTTATCAGGAAATTGAGTGCAGTTCATGGCAGAATGTTGTCTTTCCTGATGATATAAAATGCGCGTGAGTTACCAAGTAAGGACTGTCACGAATGCAACTAAATCACTAACAGAATTTCCCGTATTAAATTTTATAAACAGCAGACGGTGAAGCCGATTTCTGCCGTATATTCATTAGGTCATAAGCGCCGACTCCATGGGGGCATCGGGGCACGTGCACCCATTGGGAACACGGACGTACATACCTACGTATTTCAGACTAAAAATATTTATTATAGAAAACTGATAAGTAAAGCTCACCACTTAGGGTTCCTTTGCAGGGGCGTCGTCGCTAGGGAGAACGTCTCCGCGCCATAAGGCGATATACGACAAATACAAGGATTAGGCTATACATTTCGCAGGTGGTCAAGATATCCAATGTGTGTCTAGGCGCGTCTTATTTACTACAGTGGCCGCGTCAGTTTGCACCAATGTATTTGAGTAAAATTTGAACCAGGTTGAAACAATGGCAAGATATCCCTATAATTGGAAATTGTCGATAGAAAATAATTTTATCGGTATGGCTACTCAATAAAATGTTATAAAATACATTTTTATACATACCATCACGGACTTCCTACTATAGTGAATATCGGCTTAGAGTTTAATGGCGGCCGTTGACACATGTGTCACACATGTCATTTCTAGTAACATTCTGTTCACCAACTTAAACATTGGTCAGGGCAGGACTTTTTTTTTCAAAATTTTTAACTGTTTAGACAGCGGAATAGAATCTTGCTCAAATTAATTTACTGACAAAGTACCTTTGTGTAGAAATATGAAAAAAAATTGTACGAGAACTATGATTAAAACTTAAACATTTTAAATTAAAAAGATCTCCATTTCAAATGTAAAAGTTTTTTGAATTTTATCACCAATGATTTTTTCTAGAGAAACCAATGGCACAAATGTTTTTATCTTTCTGCCAGTCACTGTATTACATACATATATCAAAGTAACTAATATAAAAGTAAGGTATCATGTTAATATTAAATATTCAATAAAAACAAATTAAAAGTTACCAAATAAATCGTCACTACTTGGCCTGGATGTACCAGGAATGCAGTAATCGTGATCCATAATAAATTAATAATATCTAAAAATGTTAATAAAAAGTAAACACACCACTCCACAAAAAATGATTTTTTTCTGAAATTATGTAATTATTTGAGGCTTATATTACAAAACTGAACGTGCTGAATACAGTCAAAAATAATAGAACAAGACGCGTCATTTTTGAGCGCGCCGGTGGTGTTTTACATGGGCGACATTGTCTAGGATTATATTCCCTTCGTGATTAACATAACCTCTAAAAAATATTGTAATTTCAAAAGAAAATTTTAAAAACTATAAAGTTGTCAACTAAACTACTTCGTGATTTACGCCGCTAAACATATAATTCCTATAACTTAATTAATTTTGGGGTAATGTTTGTCTAGATAATTGTTAAACAAATAAAGTATGTTACCCCCACCCCTCAAAATACAGAGGGGGTAAAGGTCAAAAATATGTCCCCCCATGCCCCTATTAACTCACCAAAATTTCATGACAATATGTTAAACCGTTTTCGAGATATCGCCTTGCAACGCTTTAAAAACTCACCCAAATAGAGTTATGGAATAGTTTTCGAAAAAATCTGACTTTACGTTTGTGAATTACATGACGTCTAATCCTGGCCCACATCCTATATAAGGGAAAGTGGGTCAGTGCCGGGACTATGTACCAAAAAAAAACGACAGTTTAGTTCCGGAAAATTTCCAAAAAAAGTCGATAGTTTAGCTCCGGAGAGCGTTTCCAAAGAAAGGTCGGCCATTTAGAAAAAAAGGACAGTTTGAAGATTTACAAAAAAAGGTTGACACTCGAGAGCGTCACAAGGCGCCCTAATGCAATTTTCCGCCAGTGCGCTGGAAGAGCTTGGGACGTTGGAAGAGCTTGGCGCGACCCTGCCAATTTAGCTATATAGTATTTGATAAGTTTAATTTGCATTTAATTTTTTTTATGGTTATTTTTTCAAAAAATACTTAACAGTGCCAAAAAATAAGAAGGTCAAAAATCCTATTTTTTTTTTTACTTCAGTGGAACAAAAAAAAATATGACGAAAAATCCAATTTTCATATTCTTTTGATATAATAATATATTATACATATATATATATATATATATATATATATATATATATATATATATATATATATATATATATATATATATATATATATATATACACACGCGCAGGGCGTCCGGCGCCCTAGGGCTGCAGCCTCTATTGGTCCAATGGTTAGAGTGGGCCTGCTCTTAGTTCCTTTTGCGTTGTAATTATTCGTTATTATTAAGACAAGGTTTTATTTTTTAAAAAGTGCAGTAAAAGGTAAATTAAAGATTTTTCGTTGGAATTGTTTTTTAATTCGGTTTTATGCATCTAACATCTTAGTAAAAAACCGAAATAAAGTCAAATGTTCAGTTATTTGTACAAATTATGTCAACTTTGCATCAACTTTGACATAGTTTTTGCTGGCGTTTCCTATTTTTATAATAAAAAACAGTATTTAGAACAACAATTGGTGATAAAAATACATTAAAAAGGTAAGTTTGGTATAAAGGAATATTTTTGTACTGGTTTGGTAAAATTTAAAAAACCCAGAAATGTCGAGTTTAAAAAAAATTGGAAAAAAATGAAATTTGTACTAGAAAGTTGAAAATTGGTACATGGGTAGAAAATTAAAAAACAAACAACTTTTTCCTGTAACATTTTTCGAAATTTTAAGAAATAACCGCCTTTTTGGACATTTTTTGAAAAAAATGTCATATTTGACAGTTAAACAAAGTCACGTGACTGCTCATGTGCATGCCATTGGGCGTCATTTTTAAAGCAAAAACTAATAGCAAAATCAGAATTTCCTTTAACCTGTAAGGAAAAAAATTTCCCATATGATGCGGACTTTATGTGTGACACTGTATATATATATATATATATATATATATATATATATATATATATATATATATATATATATATATATATATATATATATATGTATATATATATATATATATATATATATATATATATATATATATATATATATATATATATATATATATATACCTATATTTATTTATTTATTTATCTAATACTTCAATGTATATTATTTGTAGTTTTTCCCTAATACAAATACCAGAGAAAGTAATTCTGAAGATAACCGAAACACCAATATACAGGATCTTTTATCACTCTTAAAACAAGAAGAAAGTAAAAGCGGAAATGATAAAAATAATAGAAATGATAACGGCTCGGATAACGGTCACGAAATTATTCATAACAAGGATGCTTTTGTTCTAAACCAATTAATAAATAATCGAAGAAGCAAAAATAGCACTCTTATGCCAATAATGAGTGCAAGAGCAAGTTCTGGGAGGGTGGCCGATATTGACTTAAAATTAAAATTATTGGGAATACTTGCTCAAGAAGGTAAGAAAACATAACCTTAGAGATAGATATATGTATATTATGATTAAAGAGTTGTAAAAATAGGTGAGTCCAGGGGCGTCCCAATATTATTTTGAAATAAAATTAGGATCCGATTTTAAAATAAAATACAAATATTTAATTACATTGCCTACATTGTGTAATTTGAAATGCGAAATACGAAAAGCCTTCGGTTAAGTAATAGAAAAATAGTTTGTTCACCCTATGTATAGATACCACAATATACCCTGAGGCCAAACGCGTGTAATCTAGGTTTGAGCCTGTGTAAACGCCTGTAGGATTAAAATACCGTCTACAGTAGACCTTTTTAATCTTGTACGCTTTGAAGTAAATAACCTGTTTACTACATGCTTTTAACCAAGTGGCAGAAACAATTCGAAGCAAGTACCCAGATGTTGACAAGCTAATTGTCAGCACCAAGAAGGTTTTTAAAAAATCTCCACAACGGATAACAAATGTCACCAGTTGTGAACCGGAATTACCGAACCCCCCAGCTCGAATTAACAAGATGAGGAATGTGACTGAATGCTGCATTCTATTACGATCAACATTGCCACGCTGTTAAATCTGTAGATTCTCAGTTCGACCCAAAAATTGCAGATAGCAATTTTTCTTTTTTACAGATTTTTTAATACTGATGTATTAAAGGAAGTCAACGCACTTTAATAATCCTAAAATCGAAGCAGATTTGCGTACTATAAACGCAAATTATCGTATATTAGTAAATGCTATTGACAGCGTTCAACATACTTATTTGTCACTTTCTGACTCGTTGCACATAGTTGATAATGTAAATACAACTCTACAAACTTTAAACGAAATGTTGGTGTTGAAGCTGCGATCAAGTTTAAGTCTTTGATATACAAAAATCCGAATTGCGCGCAACTACGTAATATTGGGCAGTGCGTAAGTGCTGACAACTGCAGCAGTAACTTGCAGTGTTTTAGATACGCAAACATTACATTTTTGGATGTAGAGCGTTTATTTTCAAAATACAGTGCAATCTCTACTTCAAAGCATACAAGATTAAAATAATCTACTGTAGAAGGTATTTAAATGCTACAGGCGTTTACACAGGCTCAAAACTAGATTACACGCGTTTGGGCTCAAGGTATCTATATTGTGGTATCCATACATTGGATAAGTAAAATATTTTTTTAGTAAGTACTTTAACCGAGGGTTTTTCGTATTTCGCATTTTCAAATAACACAATGTAGGTAAATAAATATTTGTATTTTATTTTCAAATCGGATCCTAATTTTATTTCGAAATAGTGTTGAGACCCTGAACTCACCTACAATTACAACTCTTTAATTATGATATGGACAAAGTGATTATAATGGGCAATATACATAATGCGTTATTATGAATAATGCTTAACAGGAATGGGCAGTTTAATAAATTCCATGTTGTATTTTCATAATTTATCATATCATTGGTGATTATGAATACAGCTACATTGATCTGGCCGGGCAAAGTAATAATTACTAAAGAAAAAAATATACTGAGCAAACCAACTTCAGAAAGGCGAATGTGGTGGGTTGGTTTTTAGATTTCCTTAGGGCCTTTTTTCTGTCTTTTATTTTAATAACACATTATTCTGAACTATGAGTTCGAAATTCCATTTTCGAAAAACTGTATCTTCGAAAATATTCGAATTTTCAGCAGCCTATTTGGTCGAAGACACAATTTGTTCTAAACTACGAGGTGCGTTTTTTCAAAAATACAGTTTTTTAAACGTGGCTTTTGAAATTATACAGAGTTCTCAGCGACCTGGAAAAACTAGAAAACCTCGAATTTTCAGGGAATTAAACTTTGATTAGGGAAAAGTCAGTGAATGGCTTAAAAGTAAGGGAATATTGCCAACTAACCTCGAAAAGCTGCGCAAAAAATCCAATACAAATATTCATATATTTTTACTGAATTATGTATATCGTCCTGTACATTGTATTTAGCATTTTTCATCATCCCCCTGTATCTAAAAAACCTTGCCGATGCGCCGGACGTTATTTAAAATTAAAAGAATATATTGTTTTGATCTCCATATTCTCAGTGGATAAAAAAAGTGGTTTCTTTGTTTGCTACTTAGTGAAAAGTAAAACATTTGTAGCTCTTTAATAAGTAATGTGTTTTCTTTTTTTCCAACTAAAATAAAAGTTTTAAAATATTCAGGGTGTCACAAAATGATGTTAAGAAAATTTAAAGGCAGATTCTACATCTAAAAATATGAAAAATAAGTTTATATAAACATGGATCCTCAAACGCATCTTTTTCGAGATTCAGGGTGTTTAATATTTTCACACCTCAAGTATTAGGAAGAGGAGAAATATGCGAAGACGATTTACAACATGTATTGAAGCGCGGAGAAGCCATTTCCAGCATTTACTATAAACTTAAATCAAAAGGCACTGTTTCTTGAACAAAAAATATGTTAAAAAAATTCATTTTCAATATTTGTTTTTATTGTAAGAAATAAATTAATTTTTATCAGAGCAAAAAAGCTCAAGAGACACTTTTTACGCAGAATTAATTGGGCTTTAAGAAAACGATACCTACCAATTTTGCAAAAAATCAGTGGCGTGCAATTTTTTTCGCTAAAAATATAGACTTACCAGCACGCACGCCACTGATGCAAGTACACTAGAAAATAAATTTTTGCACGTAAAGGTACCCTTTGATTACGTACTGGCGTGTACCAAGATTCATATCAATATCTTAACGCATTTTCGAGTAATTAAAAAGAAACATTTAAAAAAGAACATGTTAAACACCCTGTATCTCGAAAAAGAAGCGTTTGAGGATCCCTGTTTATATAAACTTATTTTCATGGTTTTAGATGTAGAAGCTGCCCTTAAAATTTCTTAACTTCTTTTTGTAACACCCTGTATATTATGTCCACAGATGGGGCCTCATTACCGTCTCTTGTCCCATACATCCCTAGTTCGTTAAAATCATGCCGAAACGCATGATCTGACACTACAACTACTATCAAAATTTGCGCCGGATCGTTTTGGCTTCTAAAGGCAACAACTAACTAAATAGTTTTTTTTTCACAAAGCATCTCTACTGAAGGTACTCTTTTTCGAAAAACATCTTTTTTGAAAACTAACGAAATTTTTCAAAAATATTTTCTCTAAAACGCTTATTTCGAACGTACATTTTTTCAAAAATGTCCTGACATATTTTTTAAAGATGAGTTTTTGAAAACGGATTTATGAAATATTTTCTCGAAAACACATTTTCCGAAAATATATTTTTTCAAAAACAGTTTTTAGAAAATTAAATTATGAACTATGAAAATGTTAATGAAAGAAAGACGAAAAAAAATCAAAACAAACCTTTTTGGGTTTGATCAGGTTTCCTTGGATTTGGTACGTTACTTTCTTACAAATTTCTTTTTCAAAAAGATGTTCTCTGAAAAAATGGATTTTTGAAAAGTGCTTTAAAAAATTTGATAAATTGGTTTTAGAAAAGTTGTACTTTCGTTACTATTCGTATACTACTACCCAGATAAACAGACGGTATAAATAGAAAATGCTACAATATTTACACTTTCATTTTAATTAAACAATATGTCCTGTCGCGTGTAAGCTAAGCTGTTCTGTTTTTTTTCCAACAATTTTTTTTATGATAAAATAAGTAAATTTATTGCGAAAAATACTTTATCAGAAATTTTCGGAAAACAAATTTTTTTAGAAAATATTGTGTTCTTAAATTTAAATTATGAACTCTATTGACTTAGAAAATGCCAATGAAAAAATGACAAAAAGATCCTGAACTATCCTAAACGAACCGTTGTTGTCTTCGGTCTAGTTTACGTTTCCATGTCTCTGCTAGTTACTGAAGCTCCTCTATAGTAAATTAGTAGTTTCGAAAAGTTGTTAAAAAAACCTAAAAGTTGGTTCCCGAAAAAAGTATTTTGAAAACATCCCTAGTTTTCGAATAACTGTATTATCGAAGACGTTCTGATTTCGAGAAAATATATTTTTGAAAAAACGCTCTTTCGTGTTTTAGAAAAATTTTCATATATCAGTCCAAATGGAGTATGGACAGAAGATATAAGAAATGTACACTACAGTTCGGAATAAATAAATAAAATATCCGTCAGTTCTTTCGGACCAAAATCAGTTTTTTTCCTTTTGTAGGCCCAGTGGTATTTTAGTGTACTTGCATCCTGTTCTTTTCCCATGCAGATAATAAAGGATAGAAATACATTCACTGCTCAGTCACAAGAATAAATAAGAACCAGAATGATAAATCTTCTTGTTGTCAAGATCGACCACCGTGGCCTCAAAACCATAGATACCTTGAAACGTACCCTCAGCGTTGCCGATTTTCCAGTAATTACCGACATTTGCCAGTAATTTAGGGCTCTGTCGCCAGTAAAACTGCCAATATTAAGATAATGCCAGTAATCTTTTTTTCATAAAAATACAAACATTATCTGAAGATATTATTTAACTATTTAAATGTTAAATAAAAAGTTATCATTATCGATTTAAATTCTGTCGATTTATATGACCATCTCTCTTCAGTTTAAACGTCCAAGGTCGTTAAACCAAGAGTCGCCTAAAACTGGAATTTTTGTATTGTTACCAAAGCCAATGGAGTTCGCTATAAGTTTATGCCTTTGTCGTTATCGACATGTTTTCTAACCAATTCAATAGCTCAAGTCCAAGGATGATATTATTGCCTTGGTGGTTGGTGGCTTCCATATCCCCAGATTTTTATATTTTTATTTTTATGCTTTATATTTGGGACTTTCGGGAACATTGATCCGATTAATCGGATCATCAGCTGTTATCTTTTGTGTCTTTTTAATAGGGTCAAAAAAAAGGATACGAGATGGTAAGGGTTGATCGGCTTAATCGTTTTCCGAAAACGCTTATTATTGTATTAAAATATGCTTTCATTTAACCTAACAAAAGTGCCAGGAATCGCAGAAAAAAATGCCAGTAAATGCCTGTAATTCTAAAGTTTCGCCAGTAAAACGGCGGCGACGCATTGGCAAAGCTGCGTACCCTGAAACAGTCAGTGCGGTAGCAATCTTCCGAGTGTTAGGTACTGTTGTAAATACACATATGATAATATATGTATCCAATATTTGATTACATTATTTTTATGATTTTATACAATTATTGTCTAGTTAAAAACGTCTAATTCTTTTAAAATTCAAATAGAATATTTTATTATTTACTTTATTACATTATCATAAAACGCCGAAATAACAAACAATATTTAAATTACATTTTCATAATAATACGGCCTAAATATTCCAACTATTGATAACCTACTTAACTACTCCTTTTCTGACAATACAATAAAAACTACCTATTTATATTAGAAATTTTGCCCAGACTGTTATCAAATCTTTTAAGGTACTTTGCTTAAACTACAGTTTTTGTTGTACTATATTTAAACATTAAAAAATGTTCAAATATTCATAAATGCGCCAAGTGTGAAGAGTATGCAAAATCTCACCAAAACTTGGACGAAACCTCGCTATTTTGTTATTACAGAGCGTATCAAAATGTTAAGTTAGATACATTTGGTAACTTAAAGATGCCCTATAACGATTTTGTAAGTTATGTATCTTTATTTGTCCTTCCTTGCTTTGTTCATCCTTGCACAAGTTTTCTGCACCAGTACCATTTGATCAGGTTGTATGGTAAAGGTTATTTTACGAAATTTATAAATAGAAATTATAGGACTGTAAAAAATAAATAAGATGTTGATTTGCAGACACCAATAACATTATTTTATTATCTTAACACCTATTTTATTTACCTAACTTCAAATAATTTTTCTATTTAAAACATTTTATCATTGCTGACTCCTGCATAACTCAAAATAAAATTAAAAAGTACACTTTATTTCCTGCATTTTTCAATCCATCCGCTTTTATCAATTTAATCTCTAAAAATCACAGTTCTTCATTCCCCATATATCTGCAAGTAAACAACTTCTCTGTGAAGACAGCAATTTGTGTCAAAATACCGTGGGATATAGATACCCAATATATTTTTAGGCATTACGCACTACCTAAGACAACCCACAAATCATATTGTTAACTAAATAATTTTTTTTACTAATTTAACATTAAAACATAATAATATTATTTCTTAGGTACGCCTATAGCAATATCATAAAATTTTCCTTCAACACTGACCCAAGGTCCCTCGACGGTTAGAGACATAGAACAAACGAGCCACACGATAGTTATCCTTCTGGATATTATTTATTCTTGTGGCTCAGTGTTCACTGACTTGATCAATAAAAGCTTTATAATATTTTGAATTAATAATAAAGCTATAGAGTTTTAGCTCGTGTTTTTATAACGGTAACAACTTTTTTTTTAGAAAAAAGTGACAAAGCCACTATTAAAGAAAAGGCACTAAACGAAGCAGTGAAAAAACTTTTGGCACCAGAAAAGAAATCGGGCGACGATCAACTCGATGCACTCATAGCTTTATTGAAAGAGAAACGGGATGAGCCCAATTCCGGAAGTATATCCCAGGTACATACAATGACTCAGTTCTGTACTAACCATCCATAAGGACATTTGGTCAATGACCCACCTAAATTTATTTTCAATGATTTACATAATAATTTATTTTTTAAAACCAAACTTTTCTTTCAAAAAAGTGCAAGTTCCATGTGAAAACTCCCCAAAAAAGAATCAAGCCAAGCCATCGTCGAAAAATATCGAAGCTTGCTCCGGGCTGGGTCGTATTTTAAATTGGCCTCATAGGTTTATATGGACTATATAAATTCATTAAAACTAAGAGAGAAACAGACATACGCGCCTTAGGAAGTTAAAAAGAGACAAAATTTGTCGACGGCCCACTATGGAAATACACTTGATCCGCCCCGTGAATTATACTCTTTCAAAACATTTGGGTTGGACAAAGAAAAACTCAACTCATTAGGTACCTAATATGCGCATTGTATATTGTATTATTACAAAATTATTAGCGGCTACACATAAAAATACGATCTCTCAGCCGCGCAAATGACATAGTCATAAAATATAACGGCATCGGCACGGGTTTTCTCATATTAGCAACGTGGTCCAGAGGTAGAGTCTCAGCTAGTGGACCAAAAGGCCGTGGGTTCGAGGCTGTGCTCGGGTAGACATTTTTTTTATTTTTGTTACTTTAAAAGTTCCAAAAGGTGTATTGGCAACAACAACAAAGCTCCAAAAGGTGTATTGGCAACAAGTTTAGCACTTGTTCTTCGATAAAATATTTTTAAAATTATTGGTAATCTTATATCTACTACAGCTGGCAGCCTGCGCGTGCGCAGACTCAGATCGTAGTACTATGTCGAGCCGCCAGTATTGTATTTATTAAAGAAACCGGAATTTCGGCTACCTTTCCTAATTTTGTTTTATGAATAATCATACTTTTAGTACAAGGCGCGACCTCTATTGAGGAGACGCAGACGTATCAAAACGGAAAGCCACTAACAATCTTAGACTAAAACGCATAGAAAAGTAATACTAAAAGTCATAAACATCTAGCCTAGCAATGTTCAATATACTACAGTAAGTACCTATTTTATGATTTTTGCGGTGTTTATTTGTAGGTAAATAATTTCTTGGCGAAACTAGGCACATTATTAAAAAACCTTCCTTAATTAAAAAAAATATATTTTGCTTGTTTCGTTGATATCACTAGTTGCCCACAAAATTTTGACACACTTGTAAAAAAACTCACGGGCCGCGCATGGTATTAACTTATAATAATCTTTGGAATGTGAGCCAGGAACTTCTTTGAAACATAACATTGGCATTTGAGCAGTCACTGCTCGGATATCCCATATTAAAAACAAATTGGATGCCCTGTTTTACCAACAATCCACCATATTTGTTTACCAAAATATGTACCTATCTTAGTGGCGGCTGGTGAAATTTTAAAGTCGTATATCTCTGTTGCTACTTACGGGACCCAAACCAAGTTCAGGTTTTTTAATAATGAGCCTACTAGGAATGCTTTGGTAAAGAAAAAAAATATTTTGAAATTTGCGAAAAAAAGTTGAATTTTTGCGGAGCCTCCCCTGGAAAAAAAATGAATACGTTTAGGTATTTTATTTATTTTTTTTAACAAATTATACACATTTTAGGTTTAAAAAATTCAAATTACTAACTTTCTACTAACACATTTTTTTCTCTTCAAATTAAAAATTTTTGACAAAGCGATTTGTTTAGAAAAAATAATAAATAAAATACCTAAACGTGTTCATTTTTTTCCCAGGGGAGACTACGCAAAAGAACAACTTTTTTTCACAAATTACAAAATATTTTTTTTCTTTATCAAAACATTCCTAATAGAATTACTATTAAAAATCTGAACTAGGCATGGGTCCCGTAAGTAGCAACAAAGATATACAATTTTAAAAGTTCACCAGCCGCCACTGCCTAATCTATAGAGCAATATAATCCGCCAGGATATAAAAAAACAATACAAATATGTCTCAACTACTTACAAAAAATAATGCATATTTATTTTATTAACAACTGGCAATACAATTCTTACCATGAAATGTCACAAATTTTATGAGAAAAGCGAAAGAAACGAAGACACTCTTCTTATTTTCAAAGCACATCAGAAAAATATTCCTTTGTCATATCGCATGTCTTACGTACGATGTTATACTCGAATTTAGCTAGATTCTGATAGATGACGCTAAGTGGATCTCTTAACACAGTCGCAGCGATTTGCTAAAAGGAAATTTCCTGACATTTCCCTGACACTACAGAGATAAGCCCTGACTTGGCAATAGAACCAATAATGAGGACGATCAATGAACACTTTGATTTTAAAAAACCCATAAAAAGAAATCCGGACTGGTGAGGTCAGGTGACCTTGGAGTCAATTAATGTTGCCTCGTCGATGAATGACACGCCCAGAGAATAGTTCTCTTAAATTGTTCATAACAGCAGCGATTGTATATGGTGTGGCCCCATCTTGTTGGAACCACAAGTCTAGATTCCTGTTCATTCTTAGTGGCTGAATTTCGCCAGGTAAAAAGTTCTCGAGCTATGAAGATACCGATCTGAATTTATAGATACCGTTCGTCCATTTTCTTCAACGAAGTAAGGACCAAGGACTCCAAAAACAGCTACGCTGCACCATACAGTAACCTTGTCCGAATGATTTAGTTGTTCATGAATCTCTTCTGGTTATTCGGAGGACCGGTATCGGCAGTTTTGCATGTTGATTGTGTTATTGTCAAGTTATTTCTGTACGACAAAAAACTGCACCATTACCCAGTAATTGTATCTCCTTCTTGTTCATACATATCTACAAATATTAGGATATAGTGACATATTGAAATTAGTCAGAACTGATTGCCGTACCCTCTATTTGTTTTATTAAGTCCCATATACTATACTCTAAAAATTAACATTATTGTTGTTCAGTTATTTGCTATTAAAAACCAATACCTTTCTAGTATAGACACACAAGAAAGACATATTACATAATTCATTAAAAGAATTAAAATATTATTTTGCGTTTTTTTTTAATCGCCGCAAAAATTCGACAAACTTAATCGAATTTTATCCCGACGCAGTTTTAAAGAAAGAGTACAAAAAAATTAAATTTTGGTTTTGTTAAATGAATTATATTTTTTTGCACTATTTTTTATCACATGGCATGTGTTAAAATATATTTTTTAGTTGTCGAGCGTTTTAAAATAATAATAATAAAAAACACTATATATATATAT
This sequence comes from Philopedon plagiatum, assembly GCA_963971165.1. Lineage (NCBI taxonomy): Eukaryota > Metazoa > Arthropoda > Insecta > Coleoptera > Curculionidae > Philopedon > Philopedon plagiatum. Next base: position 16,596,115 of record OZ020196.1, on the reverse strand, counting down.
TATATATATATATATATATATATATATATATATATATATATATTATATATATATATATATATATATATATATATATATATATATATATATATATATATATATATATATATATACAGGGTGTCTAAAATAGGTGATACCACTATTGCTATCTCCGAAATGGTAAAAGATACGAGGTCGGTTAAATTAGAGAAAATGTGCCATTTCTAGTCCCTATTCATACTCCGTTTACGGAGTTGTCAAATTCTCTATAGTTTCTTATCTACAGGGGATCTTTTAAGAATAGTCGAAAATTTAATTCTTAAATATCTCAAAAACTATTATAGTTAGAAAAAAGTTGTTTTTACAAAAATCACACGATTTTTTACCTTCTCTAAAGTAGCGTTATTGTTTTGTTTATATCATTTGTTTTTTTGCTGCATTGTTTATATCATTTGTTTTTTTGCTGCATTTTTTGAAAGAATACTTCATACCCTTTACAACTATGTATCACCTGATTATGGTTTTCGACATTTTGATCAGGAATAACATCATCAGGATTTTCTATCGACACGGACCTGGAATTTTCCATGTTTAGGCACAATTTCACAACCTATCGCTGTGGTTTAAATTATTCAACTGATTAATTTTAAACTATGCTCATGATTACTAACCAGAACCCTTTGGTCATTAAAGTTTGTCAAATTGCACTTAAGCCAATGAGTTATTGAAAGCAAAAGTTGAGCAGACTCAGATCAGATATAATTAGCGGCCTTTATTAACAGCACCTAACTAGTGGTTAAGTTTACTACATATTGTAAAAGGCACCCTTGATGATACGTCTTCATTATTTACGTTTTTAATATTTTCGTATCCAAAAATCACCTTTCAGTTCAAAAGATAATAATAAATAATCCTATTTTACCTAATGGTTTCATTTCTGCTGCGACTCATTCTGCTGGTACAGTTGAATTACTATTTACTGGCTTTGAAAACAAACCATAGTATCTGAAATTAAAGAACTTTAACTATATTCTAGCGTAAAACCATTGTCATATTTACTGGGTTTTCGGATTATAAGGAATTCGAATCTAAAATCCGTTTTCTGCTTTATTTTTTGACGTTGCGTTGAATTATAACATATGGACGGGCGGACGAACAGGTTGACGGACGCGATTGGACTGACCACACGAAGCCATCACGCCTCTAAGAATTAATTATTAGGATTTGTTATAATTAAAACTAAGCCTATGATTTTTTCAGGCGTTGGACCAATTTTACAAACTTGAGGGTCTTGGTTAGTAATCATGATTATAATTAAAATTTACCAGTTAAAACAATTTAATCCATAGTTAATGATTCTGACCTAATTGTCTCCATAATAGGTCGTGAAATGGCGCATTAACTTGAAAAATGCCAGGTCCGTACTGGTAGAATATCCTGATGATGATACTATTTTCACCAAAACCTCGAAAAACATAATCAAGTGATACGCACTTGTAAAGGATATGAAGTATTCTTTCAAAAAATGCAGCAAAAAATCCAGGTCCGTATTTGAAAAAAACAAGTTACTATCAGTAACTCAGTAAAAACAAATGATATAAACAAAACAATAAAGCCACTTTAGAGAAGGTAAAAAATCGTGTGATTTTTGTAAAAACAACTTTTTTCTAATTAGGAATAGTTTTCGAGATATTTAAGAATTAAATTTTTGACTATTTTTTAAAAATCCCCTGTAGATAAGAAACTATAGAGAATTTGGCAACTCCGTAAACGGAATATGAATAGGGACTAGAAATGGCACATTTTCTCTAATTTAACTGACCTCGTATCTTTTACCATTTCGGAGATAGCAATAGTGGTATCACCTATTTTAGACACCCTGTATATATATATATATATATATATATATATATATATATATATATATATATATATATATGTAAAAAATATATATATTTTTTTACTTTCCTACTATTTATAGCAATACATCTTCCTTTTCAGTATAGGGGGTCTCCGGTGGCCGAGAGGCGCGGGTTCGAATCCCGCTTCGACCATGGATATTTTGTGATTGTTAAATGGGAAGGTGGTAGAGGATTTCTTCCTCGACCGAGGTGGTACCACCCCACACATCCTCTTAGAGGGCTGGTGAAGTCCCTACGGATGTTTCCAGCTCTGGATGTGTGAGTCGGATTACCTCAGTACACCCACGGTACATAGTACTTAGACTTCGGTCTTCATGGGCTGTCAGAACATAAAAAAAATAATATTGCATGATCTGTCCCTTTGTGTTTTGCGAAAATTATTATTCGTCCAAAACTACACAGTTACACTTCAAAATAAGCACAAGACAGGTTAGGTATGATACAACTTTTTACCCTTGTCAGCTAAACGACCATGAATGTAAACGCCGATGTTAAACAATTTCTTGTTGAGGCAGGCCTTGACAAGCTTTAGTTAAATCTTGGGTAATTTGATAAAAATTCATTTGATCAAAATTAAGATTTAACAAGGTGTTAACTAATCCCGAATTAAATTTCCTTTCTACAACCTGCTATTAGAGCATATAGAAGTGTTGTCACTTGTATTTAAAACTGTCAATTTAAAATTTACAGACCTTAAGTCAGAGGGGAAGAGCAAAAATACGAAATATTGTCTAATGCTCCATCGCATTCGGGCCATTTTTAAAAATTTTAACTCTATTTTCATTACAGGATAATTTAAAGAAGTTGTTAAGAGATCTAAATACCAAACCTCAATCAAAAAGTGACGACGTCGATGTAGAAGGCGAACTAAGACAACTTCAAAAGGCTATAAATAGTTTACGGCCAAAGGAAGATTCGCTTTTTGATAATTTGGAAAATAACAGGAAAGGCAAGCAAGATGATTTTCAGGTAATATATTTATATTTTTGATTACAAATGACGTACATGCAGAGCTGTCGGTAATGCAATTAAAGTAATTGAAAAATATGCTTCAACTACTTTCAGTAATTCAATTACTGTGTTTCATTACTTTAACAAAAAGGTAATGGGCATGTTCAGTCCTTTCGAATTTTCAATAAATATGTTCGTATTATTACACAATTAGTCAATCACCCAGAAATCGCGCAAAGTAGATAGAACTGCGCAGTAAATTTCAGGAGATGCAGCTCGACGAGTAGATTTAGATGTGCCATTCTGAGCAGAAATATCTTTAAAAATAACCAAACAAATTACTTACTTTATAAGTAATTGCACCGCTAAGAGTAATTTAATTACTATGAAAAGTAATTCAATTACTGTGGAAGTACTTCAATTAAAGTAATTGCTGATAGATTAAACTACTTTTCATTGGTACTTGGTAATTGAATCACTTTTTAAAATGCAAGTAAATGGTAATTTTCTTTCAACAACTTTGGAAATTAATTGGTAATTGTAATTGAACTACTTTCTCCAAGTAACTGCAACAGCTCTGCGTACATACGTATGTAAATCCATAAGTAGTGCATGAATTCAAATATTTTTACCAATGAAAAAGAATGTGCCAAATCACGATTTATTCTATTGGTATCATTCAAAGAAATGTTGTAAATTATTTTATCGGTGATCCCCTTAATGAACACTTGGTTTAGTTATTTACTGAACTTATTACACCACTAGTGGTGCAATATAGAATTAATTTTGATTTTCAAAGCTTATAAACACAAATAAGTAACCATTAGTCAATGACCTTAACCAAATGTCTAATCGGATTAAAAAGTCGATTAATATTTCTTTATTCGTAGATACAATGTTTTTCATAATAATATATTACACGTAATCATATTACAGAACTTCTGTGGTGGTGGTAGCCATTTTCTCCATGTCTCTCGTAAATGTAATGATGCTTTTACCCGTAATTTATAGCGTAAATTACTATAATGATTATTAATTTTTCAGTCTGTGTTAAGTCAGATCGTTGCCCAAAATGGTGAAGGTGCCACTAGTCCAACAGGCGTAGGATCAAATTTAGGTAAGATGATTGTAGGTAGATTGATCAAAGCAAATGTTGTGGTAATACAATAACAAAAGTTGTTTATTTGTAAAGTTTAATGGGATTATTATAATAACTTCTACATTATAACATATAACATCTATTACTTTAACCGAAGGCTTTTCGTATTTTGCATTTTCAAATTACACAATGTAGGTAAATAAATATTTGTATTTTAGTTTCAAATTGGATCCCAATTTTATTTCCAAATAGTGTAGGATCGCCCCTGGATTCACCAATGTTTACAGCTCTTTAACATCTAAACTAAAGTTAAACTATTTTTAGGTGGAAATTCAAATCCAGTAGCTATGCAAGAACTACTAAGTCAGTACCTCGCCTCGTCAACCACAGCATCACAAAAAGGTCAATTAAACTATGGACCAATTAGTTCCTATTCGGGTAACCCCGACGCAAATTTGTATGGTCCTAGCTTCAACCACTTAGGGCCAGGTATAAATTCGTATGACAGCGCTCCTAAACCATATTATCCTAACCCAAATGCATATATCCCAAACACTGTTTATGGTTTAGAAACTAATTCATATCCACCTAATGTAAAAAGTTATGGAACTAACTCAAACTTATATGGAGCAGGTTCAAATTCCTATAACCCTACCTCAAATATATATGCCCCAAATATTCGCCCATATGGACAAAATCCTGGCCCATATTATACGTATAATTTACGTTCGTATGGTTCTAATTTATATAATCCTGGACCATACTCAAACCCATACTTTGGTTCAGGAAAGTATGGAACAAACTCTGGTAGTTTATATGATTTTAACAACTTAGGCTACACAAGTGGGACTGCTTCCTATGAATATCCTGGTCAAAAAGAGTATGGTTTAGGTCCCAATTATGGTAGTAACTACAACTTGCCTAGGCCATTAAGTAGTTTCCCTGGAGGACCAAACATTCCATATTACCCTGAATCAGTTGTCCCTAAAGCTTACCCCTTTAATCACCTAGCTGCAAAAAGGGGGTACCAACCGTCTGAATACACGAAGGTAGTTCCTGGAGGGTACCAAGGTGGCAATCAAGGTACAACCAAGTACCAAAATAATCAAGGTGGTTACAGTGGCACTGGTGGGATAGTTTCTGAAAATTCTAATGGGTTTACGAATGCGGGAGCTAGCTATCAAGGTTCCTCCAATGCTTATTCTGGAGTAATTCAAGGAAATAAAGCTACATACGGATCTACAGCAGGACAAAATGGAGCAGTTTTCAAAAATTATGGTAGAGGATTTTTTCCAGCCGTCAGACCATCTGGAAACATTGGAGCAACTTATCAAGGTTAGTTTTTACCTAGGTTTTTCTGGTAAACTTGACTGCAGTAGTAGCTTCCATACTATTTTTTTGGTGTTCCGAGAAACGGAACACTTATGGATTCACTTCGGTGTTCGTCCGTCCGTCCGTCCATCTGTCACAGGTGATTTTCTCTGAAACTATTCGACTTGAAATTGAGCACAGATTTAGAGTATGGTGGCCCAATTATAGACGTGAAGTATAAGAAGTTGAATTTTGATTCTGGGGCTTAACTTCAGGGGGTAAATTGGGAAATGGAAAAACATTTCAATGGCATCGCGTAGGGTGTCAAATGAAAGCTTATTGAAGCACGAATTCAACAATGTATAGGATATATTTTTCATGATTTTTTAAAACATTTTTCAATAAAAACACTTAAAAATTGCTGTCCCCTACCCTTATCACCAGAAGGATCGCTCAGAAAAATCTGCAAGAAATCATGAACATTGAGAATTAGGTGTAAATTGAACTCAAAACTCAAACATTATCAGAATTAAAAAATTGTAGCCGCGATCAATTGTTATAAACAATTTGTTTATTTCCTTATAACTGCTGAACCATTGGTTTTAGAGAAAAAGCTTTTAGACAAAAAAATATTTATCACGATGTAAGAAACAACTTTTGTCCTTATACTTTTTTCATAGCGCCGCGCATACGCGATATTATACGGCGTTGGTGCCGTCGGCGGAAACATACTGTACATATACGGCACAATTGCCAAACATATTTACTTATTTCAAAAAGGTGGACATGCCCCAAACATATTTTATAATTTTTGTTTATAAAAAATGTTATTTATTTTAGAAAATACTTATGATCCACCAGGTTATGTTAGACCAAGCATGGATCAATCATATAGTACTGGTCAGAATGATGACCCTTATAGAAATGCCCTGGCATCAGACCTTGTCAAGCAGATAGAAAGTCTAGAAAATTCTATTAAAGGGCTAAATGGACCTGATTATAGGCAAACACCAGAAGATATGTCTACAGTTGAAAGTTTGGAGCAAAGAATTTATGAATTAAAAGGTATATTTTGGAAACATTACCTAACAGTGCGCTATTTTGCTAAATTTTAATTTTTTAAAGTCTGGTAACCTGGAAATACACTACTCCAAGAAATTAGCGCACCGCCAGAATGTGGTAAGGAGAAAAAACGACATTGCCATTCTTTCTAAATTTCTTCCAGAGGCATTAAAAAAATACAAAAAATTTACAACCACGAAAAATAATGGTATATTCGTATATTTTAGTAATCCTTAGTCATGTGCTTGAACCTGTGATATATAAGATAAAAAAAACGTCCTCAAAGTATGCCGTGGGCCGTGGAATCCATCACGCATGTCTTAAATTATTATTCTTGAAAGGAACGTAGGTAAAAGTATAGGCGAATGAAAAATTAAACTGTCAAGCTAAGTTTTTATTTTTAAGAAAATTAAATTATTGTCATAATAAAGAATTTAAAAAAAACATATACAACAATGAACCTAAAAATTATAAATTTAAACTGAATTAGAGTCTTCTACTTCCAAACATGTTCTCATCCTTCTTTTTACAGCATCAAAAACATTGGTGAGCACTTGGGGTTGGAGTTGTTAATCTCCCGAAATTTATTTGTAGTTCTAGCCCGTAGGTCTTCTAAATTTTTACAAGGGATTTTAGAACCGAGTTTTTAATGTGTGGCTATAAAATAAAAATCGTACGGCGTGAGATCGCAGGACCGTGGTGACCACCTTACTGGCATATTACGACAAATGATTCGGTCTTCGAAAAATTCTTCCAAAAAATTTAAATTATCAAGAGTTACTTGAATTGGTGCGCGCCGTCCTGGTGGAAGTTGCATTGTCGCATCTCTTCATCGTCTACTGCTTTTACAAATTACGGTATCGCGCCGAATTGAGAGTCCCTTAAAAAAATCTGTCTAATTAACCTTCTTTTCGATATGGCCGCCCACACGCCAACTTTCCGTGAATGACGAGGCATCTTTATAAAGAAATGTGGATTTTCAGAACTCTATACACTCTCATTTGTTGAGAATTTACATAACCAGAGAGGTAAAACCATGCCTCGTCAGTAAAAAAGTCTTTTTTAAATAGGTACGTTTTCATTATTATGCAAATTACCCATAAACCACTCTAAAAATTGCATTCGCTGCAGCTTGTCGTTTGGTAACAATTCTTGGACAGAGCTTAGATGATAAGCGTGCATACATATTTATGTAGGTCACATTTCAGGATTGTATTGCAGGTTCCGTAGGATACATTTACTTGCTGGCTTAAACGCCGAATAGGGGTTTGTTCTTTTCTTTTACTTTTTATGCAGTGCGAACTTTGAGTCTCCCACTGCCTTCCCTTTTATTCCCACTTTCTGTTTCTCTACACAAAGCCACAGATCTAGTCAAAACTTGTAGAAACTGGTCAAAATCCATTTTTGTGTGGAAATTCTGTTTGAAAATCCTGAATGGTGTCCCGTGTTGAATAAACCCACTGGCCATAAAACCTTCTACCATTTCTAAAGTAACTTTCGATCATAAAAGCGTTTTGTTTTACCGTGATTACCATATTTAATTCTCTTAAAAATAAAAATTTCAGAACTTTACAGTTCTATTTTTCATTTACCTATACCTCTTACCTTTCAAGAGTAATGATTTAACACATGCCTGATTGATTCTACGGCATACTTTGAGGACTTTTTTTGATCTTACGTTATTATTACCCTAGAGTAGGGAACATGCATGCATTTTTTATTACATAAATTGTTCAAGGAAGTCATTACTAGGGTTCGTAAATCAAAGTGCCAGACCATAGGCACCGGAGCTATAACTACCGCGATGTGTCGACATGCTTTGCGGTGGAAACAGATTACCAAACGTTCGTAGAAGTCACCCGATATCGCAGATATTCGGAAGTTTATTTTTACTTTTCCGTACCTAAAACATGACGAGTCTCACGTGTGGTGTTTGGTGTCCAATAGGGACTTATTGTGTTGCAAATTATCTCAGTGCTAAAAATATGTTAATAGTGCAAATATAAAAAGGAACCCAAAACCTTATGCCGAATTTATACTAGATTTCATTTTTATTATGAGTACTTGTAATATACCTTTTTTTACAGTCAAGAAAAAAAGCGTTTCGTATTTTTTTGGGCAAAATATAATCCCGACTGCAAATTGCCATGCGAAGCAACACTGCGAAATTATTTACCACGTTTACGCGAACGAATGGAAAATGCAATTCGACGTGAAGTAAACGGTAAGAAATTGTGGCTGACCATCGAGGAATCAACGGATTTAGAGAAAAATTCCATGGTCAATGTTCTAGTTCGAACATTAAATCCAGGAGGACCGTCATCTCCCTATTTAATAGCCCAGTAAAAGACGTCACTGTACTCGTGTATCCATAAAAAATTGGGTAGTAACCACCGTACACAAATTTACTGGGTAAATCTTTTTTAGTATTATGTAAATTATCTCTTACCTTTAAACACAGTTTATTTAAAGTACCGCCACCCATGGTCTGTCTGGCACCGTCTTTACGGACCCTGGATTATAAAACCAAAAATGTTTTATTTACCTTTCGATATACTTAATTTATTACAATTTAGGAAGCAGCTATTTGAGCAATGGTAAATGGCGTCAGATATTGTCTAAAGCACGCCTCTCTCTTTCGTGCTACGTTCTTGTATCAGTCCGTTCTATCTTTTTGCTAGGATGTTTTAACAGCCATGTGATCAATCGTATTGTTTAAAACAATTAGTCACGTGTCTGTCAAAAAATAAGGAACACGCCCTCGAGGGTATATTCAGTTGCCTAAAGTCACCACACCCAACCCGAATCGTTCATTTGTGATGTAAATAGAAAATATTTGTTGTTTGCGTAGAGTTCGTTTTATAATTATAGTGTAATTTGTGTGCAATTATTTTCATTAGGCAATGAAATTCCCAAAAACTACCCTATAAGTATTGTATTATGCCAATATGCAAAAATACCACTGGACAAATACCAGTGCTCCGAACAATTTTTTCTGTGCCAAGGACAGCCACAATGAGAAGAAAGTTGTGCGAAGTTAATTGAAAATTTTACATAAATATTAAAAAATATTGTCGGATCGACAAATTTAAATAAGCATGTTTTGCTATTTATTTATTTTTATGGTCTAATATATCCTAACAAAAGTTTGAAGACAAATCAGGTCTCTACCAGTATGAAAATATAATATCGTAAAGTCATTTTAAACCGGATGAAATTTATTCACCTGACTTATAATATAATTAAAAGTATAGAAACAACAAACAACTAGGTTTATAGCGGGGGTTAGATCGTCAGCTGAGGTAATAAACGTATTGAACGGTCATTAAATCGTCATACAGTATTCTTTATGGTCCAACTGACGACTGACGAATTTTTGTTAATTTTATTATCAAAACTACCATATAATTAAAATTTAGACCGGTTCTATATCAACTTTATGCTAATTTCGTCGCTTCAATAGTAGTAATTCTATTCCATTCGTATGCACTCAAATCTCAGATGAATATTCAAATAAAACAAGTATCATACTTTCAGGCTAACTTTCTACACAGGTTTTAGACGTTTGTTTCTTACTATCCAACGTTTTGGATACATCCTCAGGATCCTTACCCTCCGCCGGAATATTATTATTTCTAGCCTAAGTTCTAATAATGTCTCCTGTGATGATGATCATGTTGTTGAAATTGAATGCGCAGTCGCTTTCTACCCATTAAGGCCTCTCTAGCACCGATATTAGTAGTGATTTTTTTACTTTTTTCACTAGTCGTAAGATATTTTTGACCTTTACACCAAACATTCAAATCTTCCCTCGCTACCCCCTACCATTAGGGCATTAAACGCAAACATTTATATCTCCGGAACCAAAGGGCCGATATGAACCATTCTTTTTTTAAACGACGTCTGACATCATCCTGAATACGTGGCATGTGTCAAATTTTAATTTTGACATTTGACAAGTGACAGGTGACATGTCTTAACTGACAAGTGACAGCCGTCATATATTTTTAGACGTAAGCTATCGTTACGTAGACTCTGCTGTCCAGAGTTCATTGACCTACCATCAGAGAAAAGGGTATTGGGGCAACTTAGCGCAAAACATCCCATCCTACACTACTCGCTTCATACTGGTATATACGAGTAACTGACGTATAATTCACCCTCCACAGGACAGCTGATTATTTTTTCAAAATTAATATTATGGGAAAATTCATAATATAAATTTTGAGGTGGTCTGAAAAAATGACTTGTAAATAAATTTTTTTTCTAAAAGTTGTCCTCAACCACCCCCACAGCGGGTCTGACGGCTGATGCTTGTTTCGCTTATTGCTCTCAAAACTATTAATAGAAGGGAAAAATAATCGGCATGAAAACACTGCCAAAAGTGAAACACTACCTCCCGTACTATTAGGTATGCAGGGTGTTTGAATATTGTACCGACAAATTTAAACAGGTGATTCCTTGACCAAAAATAATAAAACAAGTTTTTAATACTATAGGTCTGGAAACATTTCGTTTCCAAGATACAGGGTGTTAAACTTTTTTTTTCGGTTTTTCTTATTTATTTTATGCGCACTTTATAATTATTTATTCAAAATTTGTACGCGTGTTACATATTAAAGTACCTATAGAATTAATCTGTTGCCATTTAGAACTATCTACCGGGTGTTTTTTTTTTGGGGGGTCACAACCACTTCGACCCCCCCCCCCCCCTCAACTTTTTTTTGATACGGCACTGTCTACTCTTTTGTATAAAATCAACTTTTTTGGTTTATCTTTTTACTTTTTTATCTATTGCACTTTTCTATATCTTATACGGTTCGGCTGATATTTGGCAAAATATGATTTAAAGTAGGGCCAAATTATAAATCTGGTCAGATAAAAAATAATTTATTTACCTAATAAATTTTAATTTAGTCATAACATAGTTCACTAAAAGAGTTTTGAACAATTTTTGTGAACATGCTTTTATCGTTAATATGTTTTGTTATAACTAAATTAAAATTTATTAGGTAAATAAATTATATTTTATTTGACCAGATTAAAAATTTGCCCCTACTTTAAATCATGTTTTACCAAATATCAGCCGAACCGTATAAGATACGAAAAAAAGTGCAATTGATGAAAAAGTTAAAAGATAAACCAAAAAAGTTGTTTTTATACAAAAGGATAATAATCAGTGTCGGATCAAAAAAAAGTTCGGAGGTCAAAATGATTGTGACCCCCAAAAACAAATAACATCCTGTAGATAGTTCTAAATGGCAATATGTTTATTCTGTAGGTACTTTAATATGTAACACACGTATTTGTTTTGAATAAATAGTCCTTGAACGCGCATAAAATAAATAAGAAAAACCGAAAAAAAAATTAAAGTTTAACACCCTGTATCTTGGAAACGAAAAGTTTCCGGACCTATATTATTTGGAACTTTTATTATTTTTTTTGGTAAAGGAATCACTTGTTTAAATTTGTCGGTACAGTAACACCCTGTAGTCAAAGAGTCCATTCGACCCGGCTTCAAAGTTTGAAACCTCGTGTATTACAAATTTTTAATATAATTAAGCTTGTCGTTAAGCTAACCAATCAATAGTTAAAATATTTCATATTTTCATTGTTTTTTTAAGGCTGTTCAATTCATTTCTGAAGTTTTTTTTATATTATTTTGTCCATGTTTCAGTATCAGTGTTACATAAGTACACAAAATAATAACCAAGTCCTACATTTGCAATATTTAATAAAAGAAATACGTTTACTGTTTGCTTTTTTACATTAAAAACCAGCTAAAAATACGACTATGCCACGTAATAAAATAACGTTATTTGTATTCATTTTTCTTTTGTAAACAAAATATATTTTCGTTCTGAAATAAAAATAAGCATATTATTTAGAGGCTTATTGTTGTTAGGCGTATACGGACACTGTGATCGTGTTAACCCGATTACCAGGTGACATCGGATGTCCCTTTTTAATGACAGTTAATAGAAAAGGACTACAAATTAGCACATAATGATCGGGTTAATCGGATCATAGTTTCTGAAAATGCCTCATTTTTCTTATAAAATTTTACGTTCAGATTTACTAAAAAAGTTTAAGATTTAGTACTAAATAGTTTAAATTAAGATCTTCTAGTTGATCAGTATTAGGTTTCCTCATGCTTTTGTCCTGTCATTGCTAATAATTAAGGCGCGCCACTTTCAGTTCACTTCCATTATCATGCTGCGGGGGTATTGGGTATCTAGGCAAATAAAACGAACAAAAACAGGTCAGCGCAAAGCGAAGTACATATTGTTCGAAAACGAACATAAATTATTTCATGTCATAAATAGAGAAAAACCGACTTTCTTCACACATTTGACAGTCGTCGATTATTCGTTTGTATTTGTTTGTCGTTGCGATATAACTCGATAATACATTTTTAAGTGAACAGATTTTGGCGGCAGCATATTGTATTGTTTTTTTTTATTAGTTGCAGTTATCAGCATTTAGTGAACATGGCTCAATCAGTTTCGCTTCTTAAACTATACAGCTTATCTATTTTTTAGGAGTGATAAGCAGCCTTAACCAACCATCATATGGACCACAACAATCACCATATCAAAGCAAACAGAGTCTTTATGGATCAAAACCACCAGAAACAGTCTATGTTCAAAATCAAGGGTCTAACAAATTACCACAACCTTACTCAGCTGATCATGCACCTTACGGGGGACTGTCACAAAATGGAAATCCTTTAAACACATACAGTTCCTCTAGTCAAACTCCCTATAAACCTAGTGCCATAAATGAACAGACGCAAACATCAAATGGGCAGATTTCCTATAGTTATCAGGCATCGAGTGTACCATCACAACAATCTTATAGTACTGGTTCCCAGCCACAAACGCCATATGTAAATACTTCGCCTATTCAAGGACCTAGCTCTCAACCAAGTTACACCCCTAATCAACCCAATAGCCCAGAACAACCAAATCAACACACAGACAATTCGCCGTCTTACCAACTAGCTCCTCAAGCTTCTTCAGTAGGCTATCAACCCACTCAACCTGAAAATAATCCTGCGTATCAACCAAAGGTAGCTGTGAGGGAGGATGGAAGAATTACGCATGGAGCGCACAGGGATCAGCATAGAATTAGGAGTACAGGGAACGAAAAGACAAGAATGAAGAGGCAAACCGAAAATACGCAGGTACCACAAATATCTCCACAAGTGCCTTTTTACAGACTCGATGATGATATGACCAGAAAAAGACAAGTTAACAATATGGAAAGTTCACAAACATCTCCAAAAGTGGCTTTTTACAGACCCAATGATGATATGACCAGAAAAAGGCAAGTTAACAATATGGAAGCTCCACGAATGGCTTCACAAGTGCCTTTTTTCCGACCAGATGTTGATATGGCTAGAAAAAGACAAGTTGATAATATGGAAGCTTCACAGATGTCTCTACAAGTGCCCTATTATAAAGATGATACTGATATGACTAGGAAAAGGCAAGTTGATAATATGAAAGACCCGCAAATGCCTTCACAAGTGCCTTTTAAGGGACCTGAAGTTGATATGACTAGAAAAAGACAAGACGATAATATGGAAGGTCCAGAAATGACTCCACACAAGCCCTCTGGAGAAAACGACCCTGACATGGCTATCACGATAAGGCAAAATTATGACAGAGTAGAGAATAGGCCCGCCGAGCGAACAGTAGGATATAATCGTAAGTATTTTCCGCCACATTAGATCTGCCATTGTGAATATTACTTTTTGATCAATGGAACAATGATATCAAAAAATACGTCGGGCACGGTTTGGTAAAAAAATGTTCCAGTTTATTTTTCGTTTCCAAAGTTGATCATTTTAGTAAAAGTCGTTGGTAAAAATTTTCCGAAAATATATTAATTTTTTTCCTCTATGATTGACTTTATACTTTGAACAACAAAGTATATCTTGCTAAAAACCTAAACTTTTTCCGCGTTCCTACCCATAATCTAAACCCACTAGATCTTTTCCTTACCACCCATCCTGAGCCATACTTAACACATATATATATATATATATATATATATATATATATATATATATATATATATATATATATATATATATATGCGCTCCTCTTGATCGTTCAGATCACGGCCTCATTACCGTCTCTTCGTTGAAATAGCCGACTGGGATGGTCTTCGAAACTTCTTCTCTGCTTTCCCTTGAAACCCTGTCTGTTTTCCCACTTACGATCCCTTGGAAAATTGCTGTCGTATCACATATATCATTCAAGTTGGTATTGAGAGTTTCATTACACATCCGCAAGAAACCTAGACTCCACCATCAAAAGCCCTGGTTCTCCAAGATCTGTTATCAAGCCAGGCTCAAAAAAGTCCAAACTTACAAAAGGTTTCTTCAAAATCCTACACCCCAAAATCGTTAGGTTTTTACCGGGACAAGAAATCAATACAATCAAACTATCTTAGAGTCCCAAAATGCTTAACAACCGCATAAAAGATAAAATGCTTTCCTGTTCCAACGGCGGCAAACCTTTCTGGCCACTTGCCAAAAACATTAGTCAAAACTAATGCAAAAGCGCTTTTCCTCCCTCGACCTCTGACAACAAAATTATCTCCACCTCTAAAGGGAAAGCTGAAATATTTGACAAATAATTCGCTGCGAATTCCACCCTTATTTCTCCTGCCAATTTCGCTCTTCCAACCGCTACGTCTGTACCCCACATAATGCCTAACATAATACCTAAGGTCAAACAAGTTCAAAAATTCTTCTATGCATGATGGCATACCAGCATTTGTTTCAAAAAATGAACTCCAGAACTGGCACCCTCTTAACACGTCTTTTTATTATTTTTAGTATTTTCCCAGACAGCTGGAAGACTGCTTGTGTGCAGCCTGTCCCGAAGAAAGGTTCCAAGTCCCGTTCATCCAATTATAGACCTACCTCTCTTCTCTCTGGTGTCAGCAAAGTTATGGAGAAAGTCATCAATTTGCAAATTCTAAAATATCTAGAAAAAAATCATCCATGATAGACAATACGGACTTTGTCGCCAAAGATCCACAGCTGATCTCTTTACCTTTGTCACCCATAACCGGAACAGGTCTCTCGAATTTCATGGCGAATCTCAGATTGTTGCTCTTGATATTTCCAAGGCCTTTGACCAAGTATGGCTTGTCGCATTCAACAAACTACGTCCTTATGGTCTTTCTCCCAAACTATGTATCCGGATCGGTAGCTTTCTCTCTAATCGGCGCATACCTGTCGTGCTGGCGTCTCCCAAGGTTCAGTCCTAGCAACAACCCTATTTCTTCTTCACATTAATGTTCTCTCTAGTAGTATAAGTAGATGCTTAGTGAGTTTCCGCATGCGCAGTAGGGTCGACCTTGAATGCGCAGGTGTGCTATTGTTATTTGGCCTTGATATGCGCAGGTGTTATTCCAAGGTCAAGGTCAATAACTTGGCCTTGAACGCGAGCAGATGTTTCTTTGTTTGGTGATGGCCAGGTGGACGACGCTTATTTCAAGGTTACATTTGCGGTGTATATTTTCAATGAATGCGAGCACCTGTTTCTTTGTTTGGTGATGACCAGGTGGACGACGCTTATTTCAAGGTTACATTTGCGATGCATATTTTCAATGAATGCGAGCAGCTGCTTCTTTGTTTGGCGATGACCAGGTGGACGACGCTTATTTCAAGGTTACATTTGCGATGCATATTTTCAATGAATGCGAGCAGGTGTTTCTTTGTTTGATGATGACCAGGTGTACGACGCTTATTTCAAGGTTACATTTGTGATGTTAGTTTACCTTGAGTTATTATTGGGGTGTAACATGTTTTGGTATGAAGATCGAGTGGGTTGGGTCTAATGTGGTTCGGTATATATGAGGGTAGGGGGAATTAAATTTTAGTATAGAACATTGTGTTGAGTAAAACGGTTCAAGCAAGTTAATTTGAAAGTCATGGCGTACGTGTGTGAAAATTGTGGTAAATCGTTTACCCAGAGTTATAATATGTTACGACATAAAAGAGAATCGTGCGTAGCACGATTTGCAAATATACATGGTGGAAAACAGCGAAAAGTTGACGATGGGGCATCAACATCTGAGGTGCGTACTTGCACTTGCTGCAATATAACCATACCAGCAAATCGAATGGCAGCTCATCAAAGAACAATACACCATAAAAGTAATGCATGTTCACCAATATCAGCTGGTGTTGAACTCGTGTCCAGTGCTTTTAGAAATAGGATTGCCACATACCGTATATCAAGTGATAATGAACATACTGACTATTCATTATTTTTTGATGAAATTAAAGCAAAAGTGTTAGAGGTAGTAAGTGACCTAGTAAGAGTGCGTTGTGCTTTGAAAGTTAATATGGTGGTTGTTGGTCGGTATCTTTTACCAACACAAGATAATATGTACAGTGACAAGTCATTTAATACACGCAATGAAATTGTTACTTCAGGAAGCGATTTGGAAGAAATATATCAATCATTAGTGGAAGCCATGAAGACTCAATCGACTGAGTTTCAGGAAAAAGATTCAGGTATGTTATAAATTAACGACTAAAAATAAAATAAATACTTATGTCACTCTTTCTTGTTTTCGTAGGTTGGGCTCTGAAAAAAATTCTATACCTGGAAGTAAATGTTAACGAGTATAAACCTTTTGGTGGATCTTCATATATAAAGTTACCCCGATTCATCGAATTGAAAAAAGCCATCATCAATGTGATTAATCAAGATGAGTGTTGTTTTGCGTGGTCAATCGTGTCTGCCTTGTGCCCCGCCACTAGAAGGGCATCACAGATTCAATCTTATCCACACTATTCAAGACTGCTGAGTTTTACAGGTATAGACTTTCCAGTAAAGTTGCGTGATATATCAAAATTTGAAGAAATGAATAATATTTCAGTTAACGTTTATGGTTTGCAAAAAATTTTCGAAAATAATATGTTAAAGTATGAAGTTGTCGGTCCATTAAGGTATTCGGGTAGAAAACTTAACAGACATGTAAACTTGTTGTTAATAACAAAGGATTGTAGTATTAAAGATGATGATGAGCATATTTGTGATACGCGTTGTTCTAAAAGTCATTATTGTTGGATAAAAGACTTATCGAAATTATGTTCCAGTCAAATTACATCGCGTAGAGATAAAATGTATTTTTGTGATGGTTGTTTGATATATTTTAGTTCACCATCATCTTTGATATCACACCAAAAAAATGACTGTAACCACAAATATTCATTAACACCATCACTAAATTTAAAAATAGATAAATTTGGAAGGAGTGTAAGTGAAAATATATTAAAATTTGAAAACATAGAAAAGCAAATGCGTGTACCGTTTGTCGTTTACGCGGATTTTGAATCGGTGCTTAAACCGCTGGATACTGTGGAACCAAATCCCACAAATTCTTACTTAGTCAAAAGCATCAAACATGAACCATATTCTTTTGCGTATTTAATTAAGTGCTCCTTTGACGATTCGATTTCAAAATTTGAGCTCTACCGGGGAAACGACGCAGCCCAGGTTTTCGTTTCTCGACTTGAAAGTGATTTAAGATCTCTTTACAATACATACTTAAGAGATATAAAAGCAATGGAAACTTTAACGGCGGACCAAATAGCGGAGTTCAATAATGCCACAAAATGTGGTATATGTGAACGACCTTTTGAAAATAATAATTGTAAAGTAAAGGACCACTGTCACATAACTGGGAAAAAAGACCTGGTGCTGCTCATTCGATTTGCAATTTAAATTATAAGTTACCCAATTTTATTCCAATTATATTTCATAACTTGAGCGGGTACGATTGCCACATGTTTATTAAAGAGTTGTGTCGTCGCGGAGACAAGATCGATGTTTTAGCTCAAAGCAAGGAAAAGTATATTTCGTTTACGAAAAGTATTTACGTTCACGATTATGTCGATAATAAAAGTGGGACAATAAAGAAAAAATATTTGAAATTGCGGTTCATCGATAGTTTTAAATTTCTATCAACTTCGCTGGAAAATTTGGGTAATGGATTAGCTGTGGGTAGTTTCAGGGAAACAGGAAAATATTTTTCTGATAATGGGCAGTTTAATTTAATGCGCAAAAAAGGTGTTTTTCCCTATAGTTTTGTCGATTCAATGGAGAAAATGAACCATACAACTTTACCCACAAAAAATCAGTTTTATGATAGTTTGTCAGAGGAGCACATTAGCGATGAAGATTATGATAGAGCTAAAAAGGTGTGGGACACATTTAATTGTAAGAATTTGGGGGACTATTCGGATTTATATTTGAAATCTGATGTTTTATTACTAACCGATGTTTTTGAACAGTTTCGCGATACTTGTTTAGAAACGTATAAACTGGATCCAGCACAGTACTATACCCTTCCAAGCTATTCGTTTGATTGTATGTTGCGTATTTCTAAGGTAGAGTTAGAGCTATTGACTGATATCGACACGGTTCATTTTTTCAAAAAAGGTATTCGAGGCGGTATAAGTCAGTGTTCAGAAAGGATGCACGCTGCCAACAACATATATGTACCAAACTACGACCCTAACGAACCATCATCTTTCATTGTTTATCTTGATGCAACAAATCTATACGGTCATAGTATGTCGCAGGCATTACCATTTGGCGGCTTTAGATGGTTATCAGAGCATGAAATTTTAAATTTAAATATTATGGATGTGGACGATAATGGTCCAGAAGGATACGTTTTGGAAGTTGACGTTCATTATCCGGATACGCTATATGATGACCATTCCGACTTACCCTTTTTAGTTGAAAATATTGTACCACCCACGGAATCGGCAAAATTTTCAAAGTTAATTCCGAATTTAAACGATAAAAAGAAATACATCATTCATTACCGAACATTAAAACAAGCAATCAATAACGGCCTAATGGTAATGCAAACACACAGAATTTTAAAATTTAATCAATCCCCATGGTTAAAGACATATATCGACTTAAATACAGATTTGCGCAATAGGGCAACAACAAAGTTTGGTAAAGACACTTTTAAATTAATCATTAATGCTGTTTTTGGCAAGACCATGGAAAATGTGGAGAATCGTAATGATATAAAACTAGTTACCCGATGGGAAAATGACAGGAATAAAATTGGGGCACGAGCATTAATTTCTCGTCCTTATTTTAAAAGTTCAACGGTTTTTAATAAAGAATTCGTTGCCATTCATATGGATCAATTAAAGGTAACTTATAATAAACCAATTTATATCGGATTTTCCATACTGGACATGTCGAAAACAGTAATTTATGATTTTTTCTACTCATTCATTAAAACAAAATTTGGCAAAAATGCTTCTTTACTGTATACAGACACAGATTCGTTAATATTAAAAGTTTACACCGACAATTTTTATCGCATAATTGCAGAAAATCCGGATAAATTCGATACATCCAATTATACCGAAGGAAATATTTTTAACATAAAAAAAAGTCAGTCAGTAGTAGGTAGAATGAAGGATGAATTTCCAGGTGATCCAATAATAAGTTTTTTTGGTACCGGAGCCAAAGCTTATTACATAAACTCAGTCAGTAGCGAAATTAAAAAAGCGAAAGGTATAAAAAAACGTGTAATTGAAAAACAGCTTCACCTGGAAGATTATCGGAATATCGTAGAACGTGGTGGTCAGATATTTCGAAAAATGAAAACCTTTCGAAGTTATAAACACGACGTTTATACCGAAATAATTAATAAAGTTGCTTTATCTCACCACGACGATAAACGTTATATTATACCATCAACAACAAAAACTCTACCTTGGGGGCACCCAGACATAAAGTTTTACGAAACAAACCCTGAAGATAACCTAAATATGTTAATACAAGCTATGCAAAGTTTTTTACCCGAAAATATTAGTTATAATTAGAAAAATGTTGGAAAGTCTATGTTTTAGAAAAATAAAAAAATATTAACTCCAATGTCACGTAGTTTTATTAACCACTATAGTAATAGCAATAGTTGAAATTTTGTAACGCAGGACAGTAAAATACATAGATAATTGTTTCAATAATATGTTGTTTTATTTTACAATATAGTAATAAAGTTACAAAAATAAAAATTAATTAATGTCTTGCTTATAAACTTCTCGTAGCATCCATTGTCTTCTCAACATATCAGATCTGTTAATCGGCCCTCGTCGACACATCAGCGTTCCACAGTAATGACACTTAACAATCCTTACTCTCAACAATTCAATGTAACTGTAAGATTGCATGTGGTCAGTCCAAATATATACTTCTCTTTTACAATTATAGCAAACAGCAGAAATTATTATTTGTGCTCCTGAAAAAGTCTCAGCTGGACGATTGTTATCTTGATCTGCTGGCAACATTATAGTTTCTGATAATAGTCATCGAAGGAAAGAGAGCGTCTATAAATATGGGTTGTCTGGATCATATAACCTTGAGAGCACAAACAATAACAGAAGTAAGGACACACGATTACCTTGAAAATATGTCCTTGAATCGCTGTCTAGCCGTTGAACGCAACCTTGTAAGTTGAATGAACTTGTTTGGCCTCCAAAGCATCAACCGTCAGATAGAGTGGGGGAGTTTATGGTGGGGTGATAAGTATAAATTTGGTTTGCTAGGCAGAGCATTTCATAGTTCGCTAGAACAGTTCGCCAAGTAAATACATTTGTCAGTTTAGTGCAGTGAGTTAGTTAGTTAGAAAAATGAATTCCGGTAGTGAGTCGTTGTTAAATGCGTTTAACTTGGATGGAAGTATCCAAGCAGAGTTGATGGGGCAGGAAGTGATTGACCTGCTGACCCCAGGTGTCTTCGAAGAATGGCAGAATGACGACGTGCTGAACACTGCGTTTGTGGAAGAAGTAGACGCGAAAAAGGAGACAGTTAATTCGGCGGTTGACTACGTCAACAAGTGGACTGAGGAGGATGGAGGCCGAATTAATATTATAAGTGATGTGGTGATCAAAAAGGCGAGGCGGGGGCCAACATCGAAACTACAAAAACTTCTGACCAAACCCAAGACGGCCACCATTAATAAAGGTGAATTCTATGCGGCTGCCGAGGGTGAAAAGAAGAAGAAGAAATTCCAGTTCAAACGCCCATCAGTGCCAGTAGAATTTCCCGATTTTTTGGAGACGTCACAGCCACCGAAGCCTCTGTCACCGGTCGTCATAATTAATGATGGCCCAAACTCGACAACGCCCGAGCCGCCGAAGTCCATGCCTCCGATCGCGGGTGCACCACTATCACCAACAATAGGACGTGGGAAGTGCCGCAAACCGGTCAAGATGCGATGCAAGCGATCGTACGAGGAATCGCAGCAGTCAGCAACAACTGCTGAGGAGCCGGACTGGTTGAACGAGTTTTCGGCGAGCCAAAAGTGCGTCTTCTCCGCGGCATATAGGTATAGGGAAAACTACTGCGCGAACTAAAAAAGTGTGATAGTGATGAGGCGGACTTTGAAAGACAGATTAATGAACTGCGGGTGAAATTGGAGGAAACTAAAAGGACAAGGGAGAAGTGCGTTAAAAGACTGGAAGTAATGAATAATTTAGCGTATAAGAAGTAGCTTTAGAATTTTATTGTAAATATAGAGTTAAGTTATTTTTGTAATAGTAATGTATATATAAGTAAAAGAAAATGTTTTTGTATATATGATAATAAAAAAAGAAGTTAAATGAAACAATATTTTTTTATTTCTAAAATAAGTATACGGAAGTTACACACCAAAAATAGTGTGAAAATGCAAAATAGAAAAACGAATAGACGGAAAATGTAGGGCCGTAACTTTAGGTGTGTAATCGTTAGATGCACACAACTTAAGTATGCGATAAAGTGTTATGTCTGTGAAGAGAGGCTATCCGTTACAATGGCTGAGAACATGCATCTTATTTGTAATAAAATGTGAATTTTACTACAAGTAAGATAATAGACCAAACTCTCGGCATTTTCGTAGAGAACTTACTAGAAATTTAGCTAGTTCTAACGTATGGTAAGAACGTACATGTCTTTATAGAGTAACACAATATTTTCCAAAAGAAATTAATTCTTGAGAAATATCATGTTACTTGGGATGTGACATGAATCAACTACAAACTACGATCAAATATTTTGTAGTCCTGAAAAGGACTGATTTTGTCGGGGTAGATCGGGGAGGGCATGGTTCCGGGATCAGTTGGTGGAATCAGCTGAACTATCTTCATCCTGATGGTCCGTGATCCACCAAGTGGATGAATCGGCCGGACCGTCATGATCTTCCGGCGGCGGTGGTGGCACCCAATCAGTGCTGGAGTCTGGCTCCATGTCTTCAGCCGACAACTCCCCATTTTGCCAATCCATGTTTGGCAATTCCGGACCCAGATCTGCTTCTTCGACTGTCCGCTCATCTTCCCAGGCATTAAACATATCTTCTGCCTCGATGTCTAGAAGTCGTTCGATGTCCAAGAGTAGGTCATCCATATCGACATCATTCATGTCAACGGTATCATCGCTAAAAACCGATGAACCGCGACTCAATGGTCTTTCGAAATCCATAGTTATATCTTCGTACTTTAAGATTTAAAAATGAAGTGATTCTGTGACCCGCTCGCAACCGTTTAAATAGAGAAGGCGCCCCGGGGGGGGGGGGGGGGGGGCGCGCCTTCGGCGCCCCCCACCCCACCCGCCCACCCCGAGGCGCCCGGGGGGCCGCCTTCGGCGGCGGCGGGCTTGCTACTTTAATTTGCTTCATCTAGACCCCATCCGCAAGCCGCCGCAAGGCCGCCGCCGCCTTCGGCGGCGGCGGCCTTGCCACTTTGTTTTGCATTATCTAGACCCCATCCGCATGCCATGAGAAATCTATTTTGTGCAGCGTCGCCCCCCAACCCCGGAATAACAGTCAAGTTGTACAATTCACATTAGTTTGGACCTGACTATCTTTTCATAGTTCCCTGTTTTCCCTAAAATACATACCTACTCTCTAGGTCTTTTTTTGACCGACCTCTTATTACTTTTAATGACTCAAATCACTCGGGTCTTATTTAAAAACGATTATGCCACCCATCCCTCATGCTTTCGCCCTATTCCCCAATCAAACCCAATCAAACCCAACCCCATAATTCTTGAAATTTTGATTAGTCTGATCATTTTGATCATAAAAAGTTTTATGTCACATGTTCTGAAATGTCCTTGAACTATCAAATAATAATAATAATATTAATAACAAAATTCTTATTATTTGTATTGGCTAAACAAACCCAAGCAAACCTGAGCAAACCCACAAGTTATGTGCTTGTTGTCATTGCTTTGATCCGAAATAAAAATATTTTTGTTATATAAGGGTTAATGTGGTTGCTTTTTTGTTAAAAATATACAAAAATAAAAATCTTAGTGGGTCGACAAATATCGATTTTTAGTTCCAAAAATATACGTCTCGGAAATAACTAAATGGATACAATTTTTAAGTTAGAAAAATAACCATTTTAACGGATCTTGGACCTTTAACTTAAAATACGTTTTAGACACTTCTAGGTAAATTATCGAAAAGAGTTATGCAAAAATGTCAACGTCTATTTTTAAACGTCCTGAAAATGTCATCCTTGGTCATCTTTGCATTTTTTCACCGATTCAGTGTCAAACACAAAGTGACTAAGAATATCTAAACTACGATCAAATCTTTTGTGGCCCTGAAAAGGGCCGTTTTCGCGGTGGGTTGGAGAGGGAAACCTAGAGTGGTTGTTCCCCTCTCGCGATCTGCACCGATCGCGGTGCAGCTCGCCGTCTTCGCACCTCCAGCCGAGTGCTGCGACGGCTCCGGCGACGAGCCGTTAGCTCTTCTAAGAGAGCCGCCCTTTCTTCAGGACCCAGCAGCATCTGTGGTCCTTCCACCACTTCCACGGGCTCTGTTGGAGCCGGCTCCGGTGGTGGTTGCGGTCTTGGGATCGGCTGTACGATAGCCGTTGGCTTATTCGCGTTTTTTAAACGCCAAGCCTCCCAATAGTCGCTAATTTTGGACTTCCTTGTCGTCCTTAACATCAGCCTGTCCCACTTCATGGCTGGTTGAGATATGAAAAATGTGATGGCTGCTCCCGCTTTAAAAGCATTTAGGATGGTGGGGGGTGAGAGTGGGGGTGAGAGTGGGGCTAAACAGTTCTAACATGTCCTTTCAAAGTAACAAAATATTTCCTATAGAATAGATTTCTTGTTCGAAATATTTTGTTACACTGAAAGGATTCGTCTGTTTTTGTCATACTTAAGAGCAGGTTTAATATTCGCCAACGTTCTATGTGAAACGACAAAATTCTGATGTATCTTTTTGAGCGTATCAACCCAGAGTGACTTTATTTTTTAAAATATGTTTCTTGATAGAAAGTCATGTCACTTTGAATAACTAGAGGCATATGCGTTCTTATCATACATAAAAACTACAAGCTAAATATTGCAAATGCTCTTTCTCTCGCTATCTATGTATGATTTAAACACATAATGCATCTCTCACTCAAAGTAACACAATTTTTCCTTCGAGAAATATCTTCCTTAGGAAACATAGTGTTTAACTACAAACTACGATCAAATATTCTGTAGTCCTGAAAAGGACTGATTTTGTCAGGGGGCAGGCAGGGTTGTCGTATGAGGACCTTTATTTGTAATAGAATTTACATTCTATTGCAAAAAATTTTATCACCAATCAAAGGTCTTGGCTACTACGCTTTTAGCGACGCAAATAACATTGTGGAACCGTCGGATGCTAAACCTAATTCAATATTTATTTTTGATGACGTTATGTGTGAGAAACAGGACGTTATAAGATCGTATTTTAGCATGGGACGTCACAAAAATGTGGATGCCTTTTACTTGGCGCAAACGTATTCTCGTGTTCCTAAGCAGCTCGTCCGGGATAATGCCAACTTCATTATTATGCTTAAACAAGATGAGATGAATATGAAATATATTTTCCGATCACGTTTCACCCGACCTGACGTTTACACAATTTCAAGAGATGTGTGCTAAATGTTGGGATAATAAATATGGTTTTTTAGTTATTGACAAGGATAGTGATGTAAATTCGGGCAGATACCGCAAGGGATTCGATAGTTATATATTCCTATAATAATAACTTGGATAATCATTTCATCGTTGAACGGTGCTTTGAAAGCATCATGAATGAAGAAATCGAATTAAAACGAAAGCTACTGGAAACTACAAATGCGGTTAGAAAAAAATTTAAACAAATTAAAGCAGCTAAAGTGCAGAATGAACATGATTTGGAAAAGTTTTATGAACCAGTTTCTAAACCACTAGAATCTATATCTAAAGCCGTAAAGCAGCAGCAACAACAGTACGCAACCAAAAAATCAAGTACTACGACTAAACCACAAAGTCGGAGTAGCAGCAGCAGCAGCTCGGTGGGAATGGCGAAAATGTTTGAAGAACATCCAACAGAAGCGGATTTTGAAACATCTACACCGATTTCGCAAAAAACACAAATTCCTACACCAAAACGTGGAAATCGTGAGTCACTGTTCGAAACCCCTTCCCCATCAACGATAACATCATCTTACACATCACCACACACATCCAGTGGTAGCAGTTCAGCCGCAAAAACAATTCAAGATTATTTAAATGGATTAAAATTGGAGCCATCTCATTATGATACCGTGTATGGTGTACGCTTTGGTAAAAAAGAAAATAAATCAACAAAATATATTGGCAACTTGGTGGTTCGTTTTCTAACAAACGGAAAGATGGTGTTATACAAGAACAAAACAAACATTGCTGAATTCGATGGAACAGCTGAGCTTTACGATTTGATTTTTCTAAAAAATCCAGCATGCCTAGATAATAAAGACGAAATTAGTCTAGATGTACTTCGAAAATACCAAACCATTTTGAAATTGACGGATGCGGCCTACGACGGTTATGACAAGAAACGTGGTTTAAGGGAAACCCGATGGAGAAAATATTTACGAATCATAAAACCGCTAATTATGGGAACCAAACTGGGTGGTGGTGGTGTAGGAAGAAAAAAAGGCGACAACAAAATCCAACTACCAGCAAAAAAGCGCCTATCGTCGAAATCATCTCAATATGTTTATTGGAATAAACCTAAGGAGTTAGTGGATAGATTACGATTATTGTGGGGGTCAAAAGTAGCTGGACACACCGGACATGATAATGAGATTATGTCAATTATGGAAGAGCTTCGAGAAGAAGGAATAATATATTAAGTTTTGCACGTAGTTGCCATCCTCAGTGTCTGATAAGACGTGGAACCTTATAATATGGATCCTAGCCGAGAAAAAATTAAAGTCGTAAATTACATAGGACAGCAAGAAAAAATTTTGTTAGAAGACGTACGGTCATAAAAGGATATCGAGATTTGTGGCAAATTGATTTGGCGGAAATGCAGCAATATGCTACTGACAATGATGGTTACCGTTACATTGTTGTATGTATAAATTGTTACTCCAAATTCGTGTACACCAAAGCAGTTAAGAATAAGACCGGTGTTGAAGTTACGAATGCCATGAAAAGCATCATTGAAGAAGCATCATATGCACCAAACAATTTACAGAGTGATCAAGGAAAGGAATTCTATAATAGCACCTTTCAAGCACTCATGAAAAAATATAATATAAACCATTATTCCACATATAGCACGAAAAAAGCGGCAATTGTTGAGCGTGTTATAAGAACTTTGAAAAATAAGTTATATAAACAATTCTCGGCTAGAGGTTCTTACAGATGGTTACAAATATTACCAGCTATAACGAAGACCTATAATAACACTAAACACCGCACCATTGGAATGAAGCCTAACAGTGTAAAAGAGGATACCCCTATTAAAGCATATGACTATTTGAAAATTGCTCCGAAGAAAAAAACATTTCATTTGGGTGACATTGTTCGCATTAGCAAGTACAAAGGTGTATTTGACAAAGGATATACGCCTTCCTGGTCCACGGAACTGTTTGAAATAGCAAAAGTTAATATTACAAATCCACCTACCTACTTGCTACAATCATTGGAAGGTCAACCTATTAAAGGATGTTTTTACGAAGCAGAACTGCAAAAGACAGCTAGCCCTGGTGTTTATTTAGTTGAGAAAATTCTTAGAAAACGCAAGAACAATCAAAACGATCAATTGTTTGTAAAATGGTTAGGTTTTCCAAATCAATTTAATTCTTGGATAGACAAATCAGATATTGTATAAATATTATCAAATAGGTTTTACGTTACGTATGTATGCATTATAAATAATAATAATAAATATTGCTTTTCATAATTATTATGCGTTTTATTTTCAATTTAACAGTATAATTATGTTTTTAAATAGAACTTTATCTAGGTTGGTTTCCATTTTGGTTTTTTTGGATCCTTTATCTTCGTTGTAGTATACCGTGCAGCATGTGGGTGAATTTGATACATTTTTTCCTCATCATCTTCAAACATTTTTTGAAAAACCGGTACTAGCACATTACTAAGTATGGTATTTATCTGCGAACCAAGTTGATGAACTTCCGTAAGGACATATTCTTTGGTAGCAGCATCATTATCATTTATCGGTTGGGCAACATTCCTTAATAATTTTCCCTCTATATCAAAATGTCCATCTGAAGTAAGTTTAAATCCGATTCCGGGCAACCCTCGCGATAAGTTGTTACAAACAGGAGTTTTCTGTCGACCAAATTTATCAATTGTGTTGTTAACACGACCCATTTTAAAGTAAAACTAATTCACTCTCTTTATGTTCAGCCTATATATAAATGACATAACTAATAAAAATTCATTTTACAATACACCATGAAGCAAGTAAGATTTGACGAAGAAAGAAATATTATCCACCGTATGTCTGTTTGGTGTTTTGCATATAGACAAGCCAGACAAAGTAATTTTCAGCAACTAATACTTGATAGATATCGTTTTCAAAGGAGAATTGGAAAAATGGATGTAATGCTAGCGAGGATTTTAGAACGGAACCACAGAAATAATATATATCAAGAGCGATTTGTTAATTCAAATGTATGGTGAATAATAAACATATTTAGTACAAAAAGATTTTTATTAAGATTTAAATAATACATCCACACTATCATTAGAAAAACGCACTTATTCACATAAATTTAAAATTACATGACTATCATAAGAAACTTTTACACTATATCTAAATTGTCTCTATTTTTCGGAATTACCAGCGCTGCCCTTCTTGGTCGAATTCCATGGTCTCACTATTATTACGTTCTGATGAACCTCCTCCCCCTACTCCTCCTCCTCCTCCTCCTTCTAAGAAAACAGGACTTTGAGGTGATTCGTTAATTATTTCGAGATCTTCAAAATTGCTTGAAGAAGTCCAGCGCTGCCCTTCTTGACTGAATTCCGGCGTATCGTGATTATTATGTTCTGATGAACCTCCCACTGAGACAGCGAGACTTTGCAGAGATTCACTAGAATTTTCACGAGATATTTGTTGCGGTGATTTCATCCCATGTTTCTTATGGTACTCATTTTGACACCATTCACAGAAACCCATTATTCCACTAATAAATTCCCAATTTTCGCAATTGGCACACATGTGACGACCGTTTACAGAGAATGGGCGAACAACTGCTATTTGACGTTCACTTTTTGGTGACTGCATTTTGAGGAAATAAATTACTATGCAGTATTCTGGAAGTACTGAAATGCAGACTGAAACAAGAAAGTTTTGTGCCTCTATTTGTATCTGTTAGGTGACCTTCAAACCCCTCCACTCTCATATCCCATGTAAAATCGAGGTCACCATACACAGAATAGACTTGTTTCTTTATCTACATGCGCGTAATACGTATACGCTGAATAGCTTTTTCTTGATTCAACAATTTTGAATCGATTTCCTTAAGTCTTTTTGTAACAGATTGCAAAAAATCTTCATTCGCCTCTTGAGCAAGCTTTTTATTCATTTCATTAAGTTATTTTCTAACATATTCCAAAACATCATTATTCACTAATTCACTAAGTCGTTTAATAATTTCACGCCTTTGTTCAAGAACATATTCCTGATTAGCGGCATCCCCAGGATTCTTTGGTGGTGCTACATTAGTTAGAGATTTCCCTTGTATATCATATTGACCATCATCGGTCAATCTAAATCCAACTCCTGGTTGTCCAACAAGAACAATGTGATTTTGGTCATTAAATTCTTGGCGCCCAAATTTATCAATTGTGTTGTTAACACGACCCATTTTTAGCTTAAACTGATGTGATTTTTGTGAAGGTTGCCTATTTATAAAAAAATTAAACAATAATTTAGGTACTTAATCATTTATTTAACATCTCATGTTATTATATTATACAACGAATTAAAGATTTTCTTCATCTTCTTGAACACACTCCATTTCGTCATCGCTAACAGTACCCAATGCTTTACTATCAACTTCATTGGTGACTGCTTTATTTCCAAGGTCATCAAGAATAGTGGTATCATCTGCGGGAGCCAAACCATATTTTGTAGCTAATTCATCGGGTAAATGAGGCACTTCGAATAGGTAGCTTCCCAATTCTTCATTTATCATTCCAGCGCAAAATTCGTCCAGATCAATGGTTCCATATAGGTATTTCTCGCACGTGTGTGCTCCAGCCGTGAAATTTACGGCGTCTTTCATA
Organism: Philopedon plagiatum; assembly: GCA_963971165.1. Lineage (NCBI taxonomy): Eukaryota > Metazoa > Arthropoda > Insecta > Coleoptera > Curculionidae > Philopedon > Philopedon plagiatum. Next base: position 16,566,176 of record OZ020196.1, on the reverse strand, counting down.
TACTTCCTATACTGACTTTCACTAAAACCCATATCGGATTTACCATAATTTGCAAAGTGTAGTATTTCTTCAGCCAGCTCTCTTAATTTACATGATAACCAATTAATGTACATATCTCGATTTTCAATGACAGTAGGGCAGTCACACATCTTAAATAGAAAATAATGGACATGTGATTGTGTGTGAGTGTGTGTTTTTCGATATTTACTTAACAAGAACTATTTTATTACATTTTAAATCAACATTAAAATAGCCTAATCAACAATATATTACAAACAACCAAAATTTAACAACGCTCTAGTATTACCTCCAGAGAATACATGTGAGCTTTGCCCCAAATAAGTTAAGGTGTACTGATCACCGGAGTTATTCATCATTTCAATAGTATCCTCTATCAGAATTTCAGCTACGCGTGATGGTAAAAATGTTTCAAATGTTGCTTGATGTGTTGGATCAAACAATGTGACGATAATGGCTTTTCCAAAACGTGAAGTCAAAGAATTAATTTTTTTTATCATATAAATTTTGCCCACCGTTAATGTAGAGAATTGTCTACGTTCCAGCAATTGAATATCTTGGTTTATCATATTATTAATTTCGGCTATGGTCTGCTTTGAAATGCTCATGATTTAAAATACAATAAAAACAATTACTGTCAAGTACCTTGAATAAACACTTGTAGAACACACCACAAATACAATACTTTATATGCCAAAGCAACAGTTAACGCATACGATGTATGAGTGACAATGAAAGCTATTTTCGAAATGAGCCATATTTATTAGGAAGTAATCCAAGGTCAAGTATTTATTTATGGTGGGAGGAATACATCCGACGACCTCGAAAAATACAAAACAAATGTAACCTTGAAATAAGCGTCGTCCACCTGGTCATCACCAAACAAAGAAACATCTGCTCGCGTTCAAGACCAAGCAAATGTAACCTTGAAATAAGCGTCGTCCACCTGGTCATCACCAAACAAAGAAACAGCTGCTCGCGTTCAAGGCCAAGTTATTGACCTTGACCTTGGAATAACACCTGCGCATATCAAGGCCAAATAACAATAGCACACCTGCGCGTTCAAGGTCGACCCTACTGCGCATGCGGAAACTCACTAAGCATCTACTTATACTACTCTCTCTCCATCTTACCCCATCCACATCAATTGCCAAGCCCCACGGAACAATGAAACGTTCAATCTTGCTGGCCTTGCTTTTGAACATGATCTCAGCTGGCATAAACACATTACTTCAATAGCCACATCATCAGCTAAAAAGCTTGATTTTCTCTTTCGAGCAAGTAAATACTTCTCCCCTTCCAACTTACATACTCTCTATGTTTCCCAAATAATACCAAACCTAGAGTAATGTTCCCACATCTGGGGAGCGACGTCACCTTCGACACTTAACATCGTTGATTCTATCCAAAAGGGAGCCATTCGACTCATCAATGATCCAGTCCTTACAGGAAAATTCCCTTCTCTCGTTCATCGCCGCGCTGTTGGGGCTACTACTATTACTAGTACCGATACTTCCACGGATTTTGCTCTGAAAACTAGCCTAATTCCCTCCTTGACTGTTCCTTGCAAAACAACAAGAGGCGCGTTACGTATGCATCCCTTTACTCAACTTTACTGTCCAGCTACAAAAGCCTAGAACAGACCACTTGTCTTGCTTATTTATGCCAAGGGTTTCCAGATTAGGAAACATTGCCTGCAGATGTTTTCCCTTTCCCTCCCAACCTCCAGTCATTTAAATCCTGTGTCAACAGATTACATTTTCCTTCCCGATAGACGCCCAAGGTACGTTAGTACTTAGGCTTTAAGTCTACGTGGGCTGTGTTAGATCAAAGAACTCCCTGAGCAAGAGTTCAAAATTTCATTTTGAAAAGATTCTGTTGTAGAAAAAATGTGCTTTTAAAATTTCATGCTAAGCAGTATGAATTTTCGGAAAAGAAAACAATTTTGTCAGTGTACAGGGTGTCCGGATTTCGTTGTAATTGCAGGGTATCTCGGTTGTTATTAGAGACGGAGAGTTGTGGTTTTCGCGAAGTGTTGCTACTTTTTGATGAAACGAAAGAGGGCACAAAAATATTTATCATGGGCCTCTTCGTTTTTGACATACAGGACGAAATTAATTTTTCCCATTTTCGGACCCCCTTGTATCTCAGTTATCTTGTAACTTATAAGAAAGTAAAAAATGGATCATATTAGAGTTTTCTTCGTAGAATCGAGTCGAGTAGTTAGATTTTTATCAGATATGATATTTTTCGAGATATTAACCAAACATATGTTTTTTTAATGGAACACCCTGTATATCTCTTAATCATTATATTTCACCTGACGAGAGCTTTTCAAAAATATACAACACTTTATAGATATTTTTTATTTTTAGCCCTTAAATCGAACTATTTAATTTTAAACTTTAATTTTGCGTAGTTGGCCGAGACGGGAAGACTTGACGCTAAAGAATAAAAACTTGCTACGAGCGTTGCTACGACCGGCAGTCGAAAAAGATAAAATTGGTTTACGTCAATCCACGATACACTTACAACGGTATGCTACGTTGTCACGTCACTTCGAGAAAAAGTCTTAAATTGCCTAGGAGCTTATCTGAGCAAATGAAATATGACAATGATATTTTAATAAACGTCAACTCAACACAGTACCCAACAAAAACTGACCTGTTCTGCTGTTCTTATGTACAAGGGGTGCAAGCGTCTAGTCAATTTAGGATTTTCCCTCGAAGCGACGTCATATCGTAGCATACCGTTGTAAGTGTATCGTGCGTCAATCGTCACCAACCGGCGGACGGCACCTTCAACGGCAACTATGAATGTACTTAGGCAATAAGGCAATTCAATGTTTTTAATTTGTCCACCGTCAACGGCACCGGCAAACGGATCGGCAGGACGTCAAGTTTATGAATCTGCCTTAAGACATGGCTGTCAGTTGTTGTCATTACTTATTAGTTTTATATTACTTATTAATCCATTATTTATCAATTTTATATGGCAGTAAATGACAATTTTACCAATAAAAAATATGTTGGAATGTTTTATACGGTGCGACGAAAATAGTGATCAAGCGTCTGATATGTATTTAGGAAGGTATTTATTCTCTTATTATATCTGGCAATTTATATATGCTATATTATTCCACTATTATATATAGGTACCCTGCAAGAAGGCAGTCCAATAAAGCCATATCCTGTAGAATTAAAACAAAGCTTATAATTTTTTGACCCTTTGAAAATCCTCGCTCAAAACCTCAACAGAAAGTCGAAGAAATTAATGTTTTGGCAAATGTAGAAAATACCCCTATAACTTCCTGCAGAAAGATTGAAGAACAAGTAGGAGTGCCAAAATCCAAGGTCCAAGAAATACTGCATAAACAATTTAAGCCATATAAATTTAAATTTGTTTATAATTTGCATCCTGGGAATGCCCAGCGACGAGACGTTTAAATTTTTGTCATTGGTACCTCCGAAACTTAAATATCGACTTAAATTTTTCCAAAAAAGTTATATGGTCGGACGAGGCTTTTATTAGCAGTGCTGGTATTTGAAACAGACAAAGTAGCAGATATTGGTCTAGAGAAAATCAGCATATGATTTATCCTAGAGAGCAATCAAGGTAGATTTGGCTTCAGCGTGGCATGTTTCATTCTAGGATCTAAATAGATTCCTAAATATACTGGAAAATACTTTATGTGACGATGTGCCTTTATCCCAGTGAAATCAGTTATATTTCCAGCAAGACGGTGTCCCGGCACATAATGCACCCATGAAGTAAATTATTGTAGGGTGTTCCATTAAAAAACACATATGTTTGGCTAATATCTGATGGAAATCTAACCACTCCACTCGATTCTACAAAGAAAACTCTAATATGATCTATTTTTACTTTTTTATAAGTTACAAGATAACTGATATACGAGGGGGGTCCGAAAATTCAAAAAAATTAATTTCGTCCTGTATGTCAAAAACGAAGAGGCCCATAACAAATATTTTTGTGCCATCTTTCGTTTCATCAAAAAGTAGCAACACTTCGCGAAAACCGCATCTCTCTAACTGTAATAACAACTGAGATACCCTGCAATTACAACGAAATCCGGACACCTCGAACATACCCTAATTTCTACATACTTTTTTAGTTGGAGATGATTCTCTAACTCAAGTAGCAAACATTTTCAAAAAATACCTAGAAGAGAACCTCACTGCAGATGATAATAGCCCAAAACAATACTCACCAACTAACAATCAAGAAAACAGAAATAGTGCCGCTACTAACCTTCAAGAAAAACTGGACTTTTTAAAGAAACAGTTAGGTACGCTCATGCTTACCAAAAACTTATCTTAACTCAAAAAATATTTTTCTTTTCTAGAATCGCGACAACAATCCGGAAGGTCATTGAGTAATTATTATGTGCCACCTGGCATAGCATTCCATAATCCTCCAGCACTAATTCCTTTCGCAAGCAACAACCTCCTAAACAACCAGTTTAAAAGTCCAGGAATTAGCAGCCTGGAAAAACCTATTGCTGACAAAACACAGGACATTTTTACACAAATCGTTCTTAAAATTCTTGAAAAAGTCTTGGGCGCTTTACCTTCAGTGCTAAACAGACTTTTTGGTAACTTGGCAACGTCTGTAGCAAACTCCTATGGGGACGACTACAGCCCTCTTCAAAACGTATTTAAAAACTTGGGGGCCGTAGGGTTTATACCGCTCATTTTAATAAGATTTTTGGATACAGCCGGTGTAATTGTGCCACATTTAGGCAAAAACAAGTTTTTCAAAAACTTCTTGCTACCGGCAGGGACCGTAGCAATAGCAGGACTCGGTATTTTATTTTTAGTTTATTTTTACAAACAGAGTGAACCTTATGGATACATAGATTACCAAGGAGGTAGCTCCAAGTATCCTAAGTACGAATCTAGCTCTTATGGGTATAACAATTATGCGGCTACAGATTATAGTAATCACGGTAATTATAGGTCACATTCCTATGATATTCCTAATCACAGATCATATACTGAACCACCTCCTTATTACAGTGATTATAACAGGCAAATTCCGAATAGCAAAAATCTAAGAGCATACAATAATCCTCGTTTTGATAGTAACAGTATTGAAAATTTTAATGTTGGAGAGGGTAACGTACCGTTGCAATATTCTAGAGGATATTATGATTATTTTGATGATCGTTCCATAGCTAGTGAAAATAAAAATGTTTACAGGTAATACTAAAGCGGTAGCTGACTTTTCCAGGTTTTTCATGACTTGTTACTTTTGACGTTTTTGACTTTTTTCTACAGTAGGTGATATATGTTCCCGACACCAGTGGAGAAAACCACAGACGATATAATAAAAGTTAGTATGTTCTAATACTTTTTAAGTTTAAAAATGTTGTTTGTATTAGTAGGTAGGTACCTAATAATATATACTTTCTTAGTAAAAGCATTAAACTAATTATTTTCTTTTGTAGTCATATAAAAATCAAAATTTTATTTTGTACTCGTCGTCTTGAAAACAGCGATTCGATATGTCTGACGAGGGAGTAATGGTAAGGTCGCATCGGAGGGTTGGGAAACGTGTGTTTATAGACAAAATAATAGGTAAATATCCCTATTTGCAAAATAATTTGAAGAAACGTGCTGTGTGTAATAAAGTTATATGTTCAGCCTAAGCCACACAAGAGAGAAACTGTTTTTGATGTATGTAAATACTAAATACTATCAGAAAAAATTAATAAAATTTTGCTGGTGGAAAATTAGTGGTATTACCTAGCCAAAAAAACAACGTGAACGCAGAATTTGGTTTAAAGAAAATGTAGAGCCAGTTAAGTAATAGTTACTCAAGTTAAATGTTGGTTATAAATAAGCAAGGTTAGAGTAGATTATACTAATTATAGTTTTTTAAGAATGACATGGTGTACCTGCTTTTATTTTTTAATTTTTGTATCCAATATTTGAATAAATGGAAGGAAATGATTGAATATTTTTCTTGAAGTTTTATTTTATGGCCGTGCTTTTGCAGCTAGCGACTGGGTAGCAAAAGTTAGTTTGCTGACGTTGTCATCGGCATTAATAAAGCTATTGGGCAGTAAGCTTACAGGGTAGTTCTGTATGTTTTGTAAATTATATACAGTCATCAAAAGTGGTCACAAAAACCTCTTGTACCTGTTCAGAATTAGTTAAATAACTAGTTTATGCCCGCGGCGTCGCTCTTGTATAAGCTATATCCTATATATATATATATATATATATATATATATATATATATATATATATATATATATATAAATGCTAAGAAACTAGCGCGGATCGATACATAAAAAAAGAGAGGAGAATTATTGTGGGCATGTCCGCTAGCAATGAACAGTAAAATGAAAAGTTAGAATGGTAACCCGTACGACACGTGTTTCTGCTCATTGGCTTCATCAGGCCCACGTATGTGACTGTGCCTCTCAACATAAGTCGAGATGCACAACGTCACATACGCAGTTACGGGTGTAACCTTAAGAAAAGGGGAAAAAAAAAATATATTTAACGAGGACCACAAACAGGAGCCAGTGCACCAATTTGTGGCTTCAGCCAAAAGACCCCTTTTTTGGGGGCAACAATTAGCGTCGCCGACGGAGGCAACTATAGCCAACTGTCGTGGTATCCTATAAGCCCAAGAGAAGAAAAACAAATGCTAAGAAACTAGCGCGGATCGATACATAAAAAAAGAGAGGAGAATTATTGTGGGCATGTCCGCTAGCAATGAACAGTAAAATGAAAAGTTAGAATGGTAACCCGTACGACACGTGTTTCTGCTCATTGGCTTCATCAGGCCCACGTATGTGACTGTGCCTCTCAACATAAGTCGAGATGCACAACGTCACATACGCAGTTACGGGTGTAACCTTAAGAAAAGGGGAAAAAAAAAATATATTTAACGAGGACCACAAACAGGAGCCAGTGCACCAATTTGTGGCTTCAGCCAAAAGACCCCTTTTTTGGGGGCAACAATTAGCGTCGCCGACGGAGGCAACTATAGCCAACTGTCGTGGTATCCTATAAGCCCAAGAGAAGAAAAACAAATGCTAAGAAACTAGCGCGGATCGATACATAAAAAAAGAGAGGAGAATTATTGTGGGCATGTCCGCTAGCAATGAACAGTAAAATGAAAAGTTAGAATGGTAACCCGTACGACACGTGTTTCTGCTCATTGGCTTCATCAGGCCCACGTATGTGACTGTGCCTCTCAACATAAGTCGAGATGCACAACGTCACATACGCAGTTACGGGTGTAACCTTAAGAAAAGGGGAAAAAAAAAAAAATATATTTAACGAGGACCACAAACAGGAGCCAGTGCACCAATTTGTGGCTTCAGCCAAAAGACCCCTTTTTTGGGGGCAACAATTAGCGTCGCCGACGGAGGCAACTATAGCCAACTGTCGTGGTATCCTATAAGCCCAAGAGAAGAAAAACAAATGCTAAGAAACTAGCGCGGATCGATACATAAAAAAAAGAGAGGAGAATTATTGTGGGCATGTCCGCTAGCAATGAACAGTAAAATGAAAAGTTAGAATGGTAACCCGTACGACACGTGTTTCTGCTCATTGGCTTCATCAGGCCCACGTATGTGACTGTGCCTCTCAACATAAGTCGAGATGCACAACGTCACATACGCAGTTACGGGTGTAACCTTAAGAAAAGGGGAAAAAAAAAAAAAATATATATTTAACGAGGACCACAAACAGGAGCCAGTGCACCAATTTGTGGCTTCAGCCAAAAGACCCCTTTTTTGGGGGCAACAATTAGCGTCGCCGACGGAGGCAACTATAGCCAACTGTCGTGGTATCCTATAAGCCCAAGAGAAGAAAAACAAATGCTAAGAAACTAGCGCGGATCGATACATAAAAAAAGAGAGGAGAATTATTGTGGGCATGTCCGCTAGCAATGAACAGTAAAATGAAAAGTTAGAATGGTAACCCGTACGACACGTGTTTCTGCTCATTGGCTTCATCAGGCCCACGTATGTGACTGTGCCTCTCAACATAAGTCGAGATGCACAACGTCACATACGCAGTTACGGGTGTAACCTTAAGAAAAGGGGAAAAAAAAAAAAAATATATTTAACGAGGACCACAAACAGGAGCCAGTGCACCAATTTGTGGCTTCAGCCAAAAGACCCCTTTTTTGGGGGCAACAATTAGCGTCGCCGACGGAGGCAACTATAGCCAACTGTCGTGGTATCCTATAAGCCCAAGAGAAGAAAAACAAATGCTAAGAAACTAGCGCGGATCGATACATAAAAAAAGAGAGGAGAATTATTGTGGGCATGTCCGCTAGCAATGAACAGTAAAATGAAAAGTTAGAATGGTAACCCGTACGACACGTGTTTCTGCTCATTGGCTTCATCAGGCCCACGTATGTGACTGTGCCTCTCAACATAAGTCGAGATGCACAACGTCACATACGCAGTTACGGGTGTAACCTTAAGAAAAGGGGAAAAAAAAAAATATATTTAACGAGGACCACAAACAGGAGCCAGTGCACCAATTTGTGGCTTCAGCCAAAAGACCCCTTTTTTCGGGGCAACAATTAGCGTCGCCGACGGAGGCAACTATAGCCAACTGTCGTGGTATCCTATAAGCCCAAGAGAAGAAAAACAAATGCTAAGAAACTAGCGCGGATCGATACATAAAAAAAGAGAGGAGAATTATTGTGGGCATGTCCGCTAGCAATGAACAGTAAAATGAAAAGTTAGAATGGTAACCCGTACGACACGTGTTTCTGCTCATTGGCTTCATCAGGCCCACGTATGTGACTGTGCCTCTCAACATAAGTCGAGATGCACAACGTCACATACGCAGTTACGGGTGTAACCTTAAGAAAAGGGGAAAAAAAAAAATATATTTAACGAGGACCACAAACAGGAGCCAGTGCACCAATTTGTGGCTTCAGCCAAAAGACCCCTTTTTTGGGGGCAACAATTAGCGTCGCCGACGGAGGCAACTATAGCCAACTGTCGTGGTATCCTATAAGCCCAAGAGAAGAAAAACAAATGCTAAGAAACTAGCGCGGATCGATACATAAAAAAAGAGAGGAGAATTATTGTGGGCATGTCCGCTAGCAATGAACAGTAAAATGAAAAGTTAGAATGGTAACCCGTACGACACGTGTTTCTGCTCATTGGCTTCATCAGGCCCACGTATGTGACTGTGCCTCTCAACATAAGTCGAGATGCACAACGTCACATACGCAGTTACGGGTGTAACCTTAAGAAAAGGGGAAAAAAAAAAATATATTTAACGAGGACCACAAACAGGAGCCAGTGCACCAATTTGTGGCTTCAGCCAAAAGACCCCTTTTTTGGGGGCAACAATTAGCGTCGCCGACGGAGGCAACTATAGCCAACTGTCGTGGTATCCTATAAGCCCAAGAGAAGAAAAACAAATGCTAAGAAACTAGCGCGGATCGATACATAAAAAAAGAGAGGAGAATTATTGTGGGCATGTCCGCTAGCAATGAACAGTAAAATGAAAAGTTAGAATGGTAACCCGTACGACACGTGTTTCTGCTCATTGGCTTCATCAGGCCCACGTATGTGACTGTGCCTCTCAACATAAGTCGAGATGCACAACGTCACATACGCAGTTACGGGTGTAACCTTAAGAAAAGGGGAAAAAAAAAATATATTTAACGAGGACCACAAACAGGAGCCAGTGCACCAATTTGTGGCTTCAGCCAAAAGACCCCTTTTTTGGGGGCAACAATTAGCGTCGCCGACGGAGGCAACTATAGCCAACTGTCGTGGTATCCTATAAGCCCAAGAGAAGAAAAACAAATGCTAAGAAACTAGCGCGGATCGATACATAAAAAAAGAGAGGAGAATTATTGTGGGCATGTCCGCTAGCAATGAACAGTAAAATGAAAAGTTAGAATGGTAACCCGTACGACACGTGTTTCTGCTCATTGGCTTCATCAGGCCCACGTATGTGACTGTGCCTCTCAACATAAGTCGAGATGCACAACGTCACATACGCAGTTACGGGTGTAACCTTAAGAAAAGGGGAAAAAAAAAAATATATTTAACGAGGACCACAAACAGGAGCCAGTGCACCAATTTGTGGCTTCAGCCAAAAGACCCCTTTTTTGGGGGCAACAATTAGCGTCGCCGACGGAGGCAACTATAGCCAACTGTCGTGGTATCCTATAAGCCCAAGAGAAGAAAAACAAATGCTAAGAAACTAGCGCGGATCGATACATAAAAAAAGAGAGGAGAATTATTGTGGGCATGTCCGCTAGCAATGAACAGTAAGTTTTATGTATCGATCCGCGCTAGTTTCTTAGCATTTGTTTTTCTTCTCTTGGGCTTATAGGATACCACGACAGTTGGCTATAGTTGCCTCCGTCGGCGACGCTAATTGTTGCCCCCAAAAAAGGGGTCTTTTGGCTGAAGCCACAAATTGGTGCACTGGCTCCTGTTTGTGGTCCTCGTTAAATATATTTTTTTTTTCCCCTTTTCTTAAGGTTACACCCGTAACTGCGTATGTGACGTTGTGCATCTCGACTTATGTTGAGAGGCACAGTCACATACGTGGGCCTGATGAAGCCAATGAGCAGAAACACGTGTCGTACGGGTTACCATTCTAACTTTTCATTTTACTGTTCATTGCTAGCGGACATGCCCACAATAATTCTCCTCTCTTTTTTTATGTATCGATCCGCGCTAGTTTCTTAGCATTTGTTTTTCTTCTCTTGGGCTTATAGGATACCACGACAGTTGGCTATAGTTGCCTCCGTCGGCGACGCTAATTGTTGCCCCCAAAAAAGGGGTCTTTTGGCTGAAGCCACAAATTGGTGCACTGGCTCCTGTTTGTGGTCCTCGTTAAATATATTTTTTTTTTTCCCCTTTTCTTAAGGTTACACCCGTAACTGCGTATGTGACGTTGTGCATCTCGACTTATGTTGAGAGGCACAGTCACATACGTGGGCCTGATGAAGCCAATGAGCAGAAACACGTGTCGTACGGGTTACCATTCTAACTTTTCATTTTACTGTTCATTGCTAGCGGACATGCCCACAATAATTCTCCTCTCTTTTTTTATGTATCGATCCGCGCTAGTTTCTTAGCATTTGTTTTTCTTCTCTTGGGCTTATAGGATACCACGACAGTTGGCTATAGTTGCCTCCGTCGGCGACGCTAATTGTTGCCCCCAAAAAAGGGGTCTTTTGGCTGAAGCCACAAATTGGTGCACTGGCTCCTGTTTGTGGTCCTCGTTAAATATATTTTTTTTTCCCCTTTTCTTAAGGTTACACCCGTAACTGCGTATGTGACGTTGTGCATCTCGACTTATGTTGAGAGGCACAGTCACATACGTGGGCCTGATGAAGCCAATGAGCAGAAACACGTGTCGTACGGGTTACCATTCTAACTTTTCATTTTACTGTTCATTGCTAGCGGACATGCCCACAATAATTCTCCTCTCTTTTTTTATGTATCGATCCGCGCTAGTTTCTTAGCATTTGTTTTTCTTCTCTTGGGCTTATAGGATACCACGACAGTTGGCTATAGTTGCCTCCGTCGGCGACGCTAATTGTTGCCCCCAAAAAAGGGGTCTTTTGGCTGAAGCCACAAATTGGTGCACTGGCTCCTGTTTGTGGTCCTCGTTAAATATATTTTTTTTTTTCCCCTTTTCTTAAGGTTACACCCGTAACTGCGTATGTGACGTTGTGCATCTCGACTTATGTTGAGAGGCACAGTCACATACGTGGGCCTGATGAAGCCAATGAGCAGAAACACGTGTCGTACGGGTTACCATTCTAACTTTTCATTTTACTGTTCATTGCTAGCGGACATGCCCACAATAATTCTCCTCTCTTTTTTTATGTATCGATCCGCGCTAGTTTCTTAGCATTTGTTTTTCTTCTCTTGGGCTTATAGGATACCACGACAGTTGGCTATAGTTGCCTCCGTCGGCGACGCTAATTGTTGCCCCCAAAAAAGGGGTCTTTTGGCTGAAGCCACAAATTGGTGCACTGGCTCCTGTTTGTGGTCCTCGTTAAATATATTTTTTTTTTTCCCCTTTTCTTAAGGTTACACCCGTAACTGCGTATGTGACGTTGTGCATCTCGACTTATGTTGAGAGGCACAGTCACATACGTGGGCCTGATGAAGCCAATGAGCAGAAACACGTGTCGTACGGGTTACCATTCTAACTTTTCATTTTACTGTTCATTGCTAGCGGACATGCCCACAATAATTCTCCTCTCTTTTTTTATGTATCGATCCGCGCTAGTTTCTTAGCATTTGTTTTTCTTCTCTTGGGCTTATAGGATACCACGACAGTTGGCTATAGTTGCCTCCGTCGGCGACGCTAATTGTTGCCCCCAAAAAAGGGGTCTTTTGGCTGAAGCCACAAATTGGTGCACTGGCTCCTGTTTGTGGTCCTCGTTAAATATATTTTTTTTTTCCCCTTTTCTTAAGGTTACACCCGTAACTGCGTATGTGACGTTGTGCATCTCGACTTATGTTGAGAGGCACAGTCACATACGTGGGCCTGATGAAGCCAATGAGCAGAAACACGTGTCGTACGGGTTACCATTCTAACTTTTCATTTTACTGTTCATTGCTAGCGGACATGCCCACAATAATTCTCCTCTCTTTTTTTATGTATCGATCCGCGCTAGTTTCTTAGCATTTGTTTTTCTTCTCTTGGGCTTATAGGATACCACGACAGTTGGCTATAGTTGCCTCCGTCGGCGACGCTAATTGTTGCCCCCAAAAAAGGGGTCTTTTGGCTGAAGCCACAAATTGGTGCACTGGCTCCTGTTTGTGGTCCTCGTTAAATATATTTTTTTTTTTCCCCTTTTCTTAAGGTTACACCCGTAACTGCGTATGTGACGTTGTGCATCTCGACTTATGTTGAGAGGCACAGTCACATACGTGGGCCTGATGAAGCCAATGAGCAGAAACACGTGTCGTACGGGTTACCATTCTAACTTTTCATTTTACTGTTCATTGCTAGCGGACATGCCCACAATAATTCTCCTCTCTTTTTTTATGTATCGATCCGCGCTAGTTTCTTAGCATTTGTTTTTCTTCTCTTGGGCTTATAGGATACCACGACAGTTGGCTATAGTTGCCTCCGTCGGCGACGCTAATTGTTGCCCCCAAAAAAGGGGTCTTTTGGCTGAAGCCACAAATTGGTGCACTGGCTCCTGTTTGTGGTCCTCGTTAAATATATTTTTTTTTTTCCCCTTTTCTTAAGGTTACACCCGTAACTGCGTATGTGACGTTGTGCATCTCGACTTATGTTGAGAGGCACAGTCACATACGTGGGCCTGATGAAGCCAATGAGCAGAAACACGTGTCGTACGGGTTACCATTCTAACTTTTCATTTTACTGTTCATTGCTAGCGGACATGCCCACAATAATTCTCCTCTCTTTTTTTATGTATCGATCCGCGCTAGTTTCTTAGCATTTGTTTTTCTTCTCTTGGGCTTATAGGATACCACGACAGTTGGCTATAGTTGCCTCCGTCGGCGACGCTAATTGTTGCCCCCAAAAAAGGGGTCTTTTGGCTGAAGCCACAAATTGGTGCACTGGCTCCTGTTTGTGGTCCTCGTTAAATATATTTTTTTTTTCCCCTTTTCTTAAGGTTACACCCGTAACTGCGTATGTGACGTTGTGCATCTCGACTTATGTTGAGAGGCACAGTCACATACGTGGGCCTGATGAAGCCAATGAGCAGAAACACGTGTCGTACGGGTTACCATTCTAACTTTTCATTTTACTGTTCATTGCTAGCGGACATGCCCACAATAATTCTCCTCTCTTTTTTTATGTATCGATCCGCGCTAGTTTCTTAGCATTTGTTTTTCTTCTCTTGGGCTTATAGGATACCACGACAGTTGGCTATAGTTGCCTCCGTCGGCGACGCTAATTGTTGCCCCCAAAAAAGGGGTCTTTTGGCTGAAGCCACAAATTGGTGCACTGGCTCCTGTTTGTGGTCCTCGTTAAATATATTTTTTTTTTTCCCCTTTTCTTAAGGTTACACCCGTAACTGCGTATGTGACGTTGTGCATCTCGACTTATGTTGAGAGGCACAGTCACATACGTGGGCCTGATGAAGCCAATGAGCAGAAACACGTGTCGTACGGGTTACCATTCTAACTTTTCATTTTACTGTTCATTGCTAGCGGACATGCCCACAATAATTCTCCTCTCTTTTTTTATGTATCGATCCGCGCTAGTTTCTTAGCATTTGTTTTTCTTCTCTTGGGCTTATAGGATACCACGACAGTTGGCTATAGTTGCCTCCGTCGGCGACGCTAATTGTTGCCCCCAAAAAAGGGGTCTTTTGGCTGAAGCCACAAATTGGTGCACTGGCTCCTGTTTGTGGTCCTCGTTAAATATATTTTTTTTTTTTCCCCTTTTCTTAAGGTTACACCCGTAACTGCGTATGTGACGTTGTGCATCTCGACTTATGTTGAGAGGCACAGTCACATACGTGGGCCTGATGAAGCCAATGAGCAGAAACACGTGTCGTACGGGTTACCATTCTAACTTTTCATTTTACTGTTCATTGCTAGCGGACATGCCCACAATAATTCTCCTCTCTTTTTTTATATATATATATATATATATATATATATATATATATATATATATATATATATATATATATATATATATATATATATATATATATATATATATACTGTAACAAATATTTGTGCCGTGCCCCGTATCTTATCATGAAAAATTAATCTTTTAGTAAAAAAATTAAATCGGTTTACTTTTAGTATCAATCGGACAGCTTATAGCCGTGAATCATCCTGTGACTGATACACAAAAATAGTGTGAACTGTCACTATTTTTATACAGGGTGATATTAAAATCACTGCATATGTATACTGACCTACTGAGCGCAAAGGGGGTAACTACATTTTTTTCAGGAAATAAGTTAATACCGTTTAGCAATTCTACTGCATATGTTCTGTTTTATACTATGCTATTTTAGTCGTCAGAGCCCAAGACAAATAATGAGTAATCATGTAATTACTTTAAATTTTTTTTTTTCAAAATAGCGATGACATTGAATTAAACGGTAAACATTAAATAACTCAGATCACTGCCAAACGAACTTACCCCCTTTGCGCTTAGTGGGGCAGTATATTGAAACGGGTTAATTCTGATTTGAATTCAGATTGGGAAAAAATAGTCATAAATGGCGCTTCGTGATAATAAGCTAGGTATCGCCCCTCAAAAAAAATGTTTGCATCACTGCACACACACCATTGGAAATAAAACACATGGCCATATAAAGAACGGTGAGCTAGGTTGTTGTGTTGACAGGTCTCTTAATAATATTTCTATGTAACAAAAATCCAGCGAAGAAGACTTGACTTCTTTACAACAGCTACAGAAAAAAAATATACCAAGAACTATCCAACCAAATGAGAGTTTTATTAGCAAATATTGTCCAAATTACTGATATGACTGGCACATTAAACCGAACAGTAGCCAAAATTGCAACCGCTGCCCTAGAAGACGTTGGACTTGTTTCATCAGATAACCGAGTTAACGTAGTGGACAAAAATAAGATCCGTCGCGAGTTACAAAAAAAAAGCATGCGTACAAGAAAAGGCTACCCAGGAAAGAAAATAGATTGAAGCCATCTATTTTGGTGGTAGAAAAGATCAAACCATGATGCAAATTGAAGTCCGCCGTATTGTTATACAGGAGGAACGTGTAGCCCTAATAGAAGAGCCAAAAAGCAAATATTTTGGTCACTTATCAATAAATCCACCTGTTAATGCTGTAAACATCGCCACAAAGTATCCTTATATGAAAGAAAATTCTGTCAACCCAAAGAACCTTAAAGCAATCGGCTGTGATGGCACCAACGTCAATACCAAGGGCGGATTTACGGGAGGGGTAAAGGAAGTAATTATCCCTCCCTTGACTTCTAAAATTTAAAAAAAAATGCTGTCGAAATAAATATTTTAGTTTCTCTTACTTTTTAATGCATTATAATTTACTTTTTCAAAATTTCAGAACTTAAAAATACCTGGATACCTACAATACAAAAAAGTAAAAGTACAGACTGCCAAAAAAGTCTGGAATATTGCAGATATTTCAAAAACCACTGAAAATATATTTTTGAAAATTGTCACGTCTATATAGTTAAAAACGGCACACCTCAGAAAGATAAAACCGCTTCTGTCGCTATACCGGGTTAGTGTCAGAAAGAATACTATTTTTTTTTATTTTAAATGAAAAGTTCTGTATATTTTGATTCAATGGATTGATTGGATTCAAATAGTCGCTTAAAAGACAAATTTCGTGATATAGGGTTTAATTGATTTAATTGTCAAAATAATAGATTTATGTAAAAAAATTATATTCATTAATTTTTTTAAAATAGAAAGGTGAGAAAACACCTTTGGAATCAGCTAGGTATTGTCAGAGGACAAATAGAAAGTTATCAAATAATCAAATCTTCATTCGTAAGCGTTCAAAAACTAGAAATTATTATGGTATCTTTATCTAAAGGAAAAAAAAGAGATTTTAATGATGGTTGGATATGGTGATCGCAGGAGAACAACAGGAAGTAGGTATGCGAGTTGTTCATGCAGATCTATCCTAATCAGCTTGCAATAACCCAGTCATGTGTAAGCAAACTGGTTAAGAAATTCAACAAAACGGGAACTGTGAAAGACAAACACAGGTCAGGCAGACCAAAAATAGCTACTTGTGGTGATAAGGCTCTGGATATTTTAACTGGCCTACAAGATAATCCAAATCGATCACTTCGACAGTTTGGCTTAGACCACAATGTGTGTCACCAGTCAGTTAAGAATTTACTTGAAAGGGAAAAGATTCGCCCTTACAAGATCCACCCATTTTGGTTTAGAAGTTAGTAGAATAATAGTAGGGAAATTACTCTACTCCTCCTAATTTACATAAATTTAAATATTAAAATTAATGAGCTTTACTCCATATATTATAATTAATTAGTTTTAGTCCATATATTAAAATAATATTTTTTTTTTACCTCCGCCTCTGAACTGAGAGACCCAGTTAGCATATCATAATTAGTTTAACTCCCGATAATTATAATTTTACTCCACCTAAAATTTTCCTCCGCCTCTGTGACGTTTTAAGACCGTATATGACGAGATTAAAGCGAAGTTAAGAGTGAAAGTTAAATTTTACTGAATTTGTGACCCCAATTAGCATATCATAATTAGTTTAACTCCCTATAATTAGTTTACCTCAATAATTTTATTCCGCCTAAAATTTTCCTCCGCCTAAAATTTTCCTCCGCCTCTGGACTGCGACGTTTTAAGACCATATATGACGAGATTAAAAGCGAAGTTAAGAGTGAAAGTTAAATTTTACTGAATCCTTGATCAATTTGTCCTTACAAAAGCATTTCGCTTTGTGTCTGGAAACTACATTTTAAGTTTGCAAAAGCAGCAGTGTAAAGTAAATTAAAATATTTTATTAAAATTGACAAAGTTTAAAAAATTACTAATTAAAAATTTTAAATGGAAGAAGAATTCGAAATCATGGATGATATCGATGTAGAAGAAATTATTCCACACTTCGACTACAACGTCTCTCCAGAACTGGGTCCAGATCCCTTTGTAGAACGTTTTTTAAAAATAAATCACGAAGATATTAACAATTATTTAAGAATTAGAAATCATGGATGTTATCGACGTAGAAGAAATTATTCCACAGTTCGACTACAAGGACTCTCCAGAACTAGATCCAGATCCCTTTGTAAAAAGTTTTTAAAAATAAATCAGGAAGATGTTAACAACTTCGCAAGTTAGTTTTGCTTCTATACATTCATCAATATAGAAAACTAAGACACTCTAAAAAAGGGCTTACATTCCTATATTTGTAGGCGATCACTATATCTAATAATTTTGTCAAAAACTTGTCGGATTTGTAATAGTGGAAATGAAATAATTACCATCGATAGGGATACAAGTATCCCAATTATACCATATTAAATTTATTTTCTACAAAACATTGCACATTAGCACCATATGTAAAGTGTAATCAAAAATAATACATTTAATTACTATACAATTAAACATAAAATTTACCAAAATAAAATAATAGCGGTAAAAAGTTTTAAAGATTTATGTCATAAAGCATGTTTAAAACTTATTAACTTTAAACTACTTATCTAAACACCATTGAACTAAAATTGTCCCCAAAATTATCTCTAAACACTATGCCTAGTCTCAGTATATCCCAACGAATCCAATCAAACTTAAAAATAATAAAATGTTTTTATTTTCTACAAAACACTGCACTGCACCATAAAGTTTAACTAAAAATAATACATTACTACACTTTATTTGGCAGAATAAAATGGTTAGACAGTTTGTTTTCATAGTTACAAGATCTTGAAAAAAAAAATGAAATGTATGCATAGAGCATGTTTAAAATATTTTTAATGAAACAAAAGTGGAAAAACAATATCCCTAAAAGTGTCTCTAAGCACTTTTCACCTCGATACCCAGCCAATCAATCAAAAAAACAAATTATTTTAGGGGTTAGAAGATTTGTGCATAAAGCACATAAAAAATATTTTTAACTAAGCAAAATTGGAAAAACTTACTTCTTAACTTAACGCTATATTTAAAATTTTCTCTGAATATTTAACTAACACTGTTACTAAAATTGTCTCTAAGCACTTTACACATCTAGTCCCGATATATCCCATCCAATCCATCTGGATGTTGTGCTAGTCACCTTGTTGACTAGGAAGGAGAGTCCATTTCCAAATAGGGTTCCCTGGTATGGCACGATGTCGTGAAACCAACGGACGTCCAGCTACAATTGTTGCCTTATAATCGGAGGACACACCCATCCAATATCAGGGTTGATGTTCTTATCTCTGATCACATTATAAATAGGACTAATATGTTAAAAAAAATGAAAAATAACTTAAATTTTTTTAAGCTTCAAAGAATATTTTTAAAATGTTTTATACGAATGGACTTGACTAAATGGTTAACAGATAGCTTATGTATACTTGAAAATATACGGAGAAACCTTCAAAGATTTCACTTTTGAAGAGCGGAGTGTGAGCTCAAAATTTCCACCAGCGCAGCGGCGTCTCCAGATAAGGCATTAAACATTATACTGGTACATTACTTGTAGTTAATTATTTGGGGTCATACGGATATAATTTTTGCGCCAGTCAACTTGGACATCCCAATTATTTATTTTCTTTAGTTATTTTTTTCAATTCACCTCTTTAATGCGAATAAATTAAAATGTTCCTGCAGGTTTTAATTCTAAAATTTTAGGGCGAGCTTTTCACTTTTAATCGTCAACTTTACACCTTTTTTTAAATTTATGTAGCCTAAAATAAATTAAAGCTCTGTCATGATGTAGTTAAGACGCCACAGCTCACACAAAGTAAAAAATATACTTTTAAAATGGGCACCTCAAGGTGGGTGCAAGGGGGATGCACTGAATCCCCGGCTATTTAAATATTAGACGGGGGAGAAATAAATATTTTTTAAACAAATATTTATTACCCCGGCAAATAAAGAGCACTGAACCGTTATTTCACCGAGGGACTACACTTCTTTACTGTATTTGTAACAATATAAATATATTTCCCAAATATTTTATTCGTGAATAAATTTTTAAAGTAGGTACATACAGGTGACAACAAATTTGCTATATATTTTAAGATAACTTTGATTATGTTAACTCTGAGTATGTACATACATTACTATACGTAATGGTATCAAAAAGTCCGATTAGAACGCGACGCTCTAATTATTATTTTATAATTCATAACAAAAACATGTTTTAACATCGCTACTATTGGGTCTGTTTCTGCAGCAGTTTCAAATCAATTAGAGCCAATGAGATTGCCCGGTTTCGATTAGCAAACTGTTTTCCTAGAAGATGATTGTCTCTGACTAGTTTCAAACTGCTGCAGAAACAAACCTATTAACTACCAATAGCATTTTTAATATACTGCCACAGACAGTGACGAGCAATCCTTATCGACAGCTTAAAAAAAAAACGAGCGGCGACGAGTATTAAAGCATACTGCGCAAGCGTATAAATATTTAATACTTTTTAAATATGAAATACAGAATACAATCATACAATACAATCAATACAATCCCTCGCACGCAAAAAATCCGGCAACGCTTACCCCATCCACATGAATGGTCAAGCCCTGCAAAACAACGAAACATTCGATCTCGTTGGCGTCGCTTTCGCACATGATCTCAGCTGGCACAAACACATTACTTCAGTAGCCACATCGGCAGCTAAAAAGCTTGGTTTTCTCTTTCGAGACAGAAAATACTTCTCCCCTTCCAACTTATATACTCTCTATGTTTCCCAAATAAGACTTAACTTAGAGTACTGCTCCCACATCTGGGGAGCGGCATCACCTTCGACACTTAAGATCCTTGATTCTATCCAAAAGAGAGCCATTCGACTTATCAATGACCCAGCCCTCACGAGAAAACTCCCTTCTCTCGCTCATCGCCGCGCTGTAGGGGATTTATCCCTTTTCTACCGCTACTTCCACGGATTTTGCTCTGAAGAACTAGCCGGTATTATTCCCCCCCCCCTGAATGTCCCTAACAGAACAACCAGAGGCGCGTCACGTATGCATCCCTTTACTGTCCAGCTACAAAAGTCTAGAACAGACCACTTCTCTCGCTCATTCATACCTAGGGTCTCCGAATTATGGAACAAATTGCCTGCAGATGTTTTCCCTTCCCGTCCCAACCTCCAATCCTTCAAATCCCGTGTCAATAGACTACATTTCCCTTCTCTTCAGACACCCACGGTATG
The DNA here is from genome assembly GCA_963971165.1 of Philopedon plagiatum. Classification (NCBI taxonomy): domain Eukaryota; kingdom Metazoa; phylum Arthropoda; class Insecta; order Coleoptera; family Curculionidae; genus Philopedon; species Philopedon plagiatum. The sequence continues at coordinate 16,545,312 of OZ020196.1, read as the reverse complement.
TTAGTACTTAGGCTTGAAGTCTACGTGGGATGTCCTAGATAAAATAAAAATAAATTGCATACCCACTTCGACCCTGACTTATACATTGCTCTTGATCGACCGACCTATGCTTGTTAATATTTATTATAGAATATAAATTACAGTCTTGCTTCAATTGAATTACTTGAATAATTGTAAAAAAAAATATTTTCTTTATTGTAATTATTAAAATACACCCCTTGTGGACGCCCATGACCAGAGGTTTCTCTTTTGTAGGACGCTGTGTGTCCTACAAATTGCAATGTATGGAATAAGAAAGATTAAACCGTTACTATATTATCCCGATCATAGCCCCAGGCGACGAAGCCGATATTTATTACATGCTTGTCTCCTTTGTTTCACGAAGAAGAATTTAAATTATGCAACATAATTGGCAGATATATTTTTAACCTTAGGTTTAAAGCACTAAAGTGACTTAAAGTGCAGAATACTTTTAAATATGACTTCTATATCAATGTTCACAAAATAGTAAATTCATTACGCGTAATGCTAGGAACAGTGATATGCTTCGGCACTCATTACCGTATTTTCACTATAACTCTCTTGATAACGAATGGAAAAATGGTTTGTTCTTCTGGACTAGCTGCTTTGCCATAGTCACAACAATTTCGCTGCTTATCTTATTTCCCTTTTAAAGATTTCATACCTGTTTTTTGGTATATCACGCTTTTTTCATTCGAGATTATAACATATCGTGAGCGTTGGCGTCAGCGACTTACCGTAAGATATTTCAAATAAAATGTAGACCAAATATGAGGTGTTTTCATACTTTTAACACTTTCTCTATAATTCTATAACCACAAAATAGGCTAAAAAATTTAATACAATATTGATTTATTGTTGTAAACAATAATGTGCTGATTTATTATTAAAATTAAATGTAATTATGACAAAAATTGTTTCCGTGACACAACAACGTAAATTCGTTTCCTACACTATAAGAAATATGTCAGAATGCCAAACAATTAGACAAGTTCTACAAAATAAGAGCCTCACCCTCCGTGGGTTCCATACCTACACTAAATAATTTAATAATATCGGTAAATTATTTAATCTTGCAATAGAACCACTAAAAAGATACCTGTGGGCAAATAAAGCATTCGGTAGGCAAATACCAACCTTATTCAGATGTTATCTTATTCCACCCACCCGTGTGACTTTTTTCAAAGATTTCTTTCTGCACGGATTAAGAAAATATTAATATTGTCAACAAAATCTCAATTAAATTATTGCAAGAAGTTAAATAAAGGGTTTAAAAAATATGTTAGTAAGACTGGTAGAAAATAAGGAAAGTTTAGCAAGAAAGTGACTATCTTTTTTCTTAGTGATCTTTACATTACACCGCCAAGCGGTCTATATACTCCTTGCTTGGTGAAAAAAATGTCCGTTGGTTGTCGCAGACTTGGACATTTTCACATTTGAAATTTTTTTTTTCTCGAAACGATTAGTGCGGGAGCGACTAAATTTTCTGGGTTAATAGAGGGATAGTGCGTCTAGTTTCGATAAAAAATTCAGTTATACAGGGTGTTTCGTTTCGGAGTTATTAAACGTCAAAGTCGAAATTTCCGCGAATTCGTATGGGATCGATTATAGGTAGCAAAACTTAAATCGATTTAAATTTTCGGAGTTTGTAGAGGACCGGGGGCTTCAGAACCCTATTCAAACTGGTGGTATTCGGAAAAAATGGGATGTCACACTTGAATTTTTTAGATCGAAAAAGTCACTTGCAAACCCATATTGAGTTCTACATTGCTCGAAAACGAAACGTCGGACAGAAAAACGGTATGACACGTCAAACTTTAGAATCTCAAATACTTTCTTCTTGCAATACATTTACCTATACCTAAAACGAGTGGAAATTGGAAAAATTTGGGAAAAACTGAAAATTACGATTTTTGATGAATATTTTTGACGGAATTTTTTTTCATGGTCAAAATGGATCCAAATCAAAATCCCATATACCTGATCGTAAGAGGTCACCGAAATACGTAATTGCCATATTTTTAGGTTTCTTCGTTTTTTATAGGAAGGGAGCAATCGACGATTAAATTTTGATTTTTAACCCATTTTTTGATGATTGACATTCGAATCACTCAATATCTTTTCCTATCCTATTTTTTCTGTGTAGGTGTTTGTATGTGTATAGTGACACGGTTACGAAGAGCGGTCTATTCTACAACCGAAGGAGTGTGATATCTTCCTTAATACAAGGCCTAGAAACAAGGAATTTTCAGGGCATGAGAATGATGATATTACCGACCTTATAGTGCCCCCTCGGGGGGGGGGGGGGGATTAGGCGGTCTACCCAAACTAGTTTTTGTACCACTGGTGGATAGCCATAAGGGACCACGGAACTATGGCACTACCACAGTAAATAAGTCGCTTAAGATATTTTCATTTTTTAAATTAATTTGTTTTTACTATATTAGCATATATTAGCACAGACAGAGGTTCGTATACGTTTGATCGCAGTTTGAAAGTCGTCCGAAAATTAGGATATAGTGGTATAGTGACCTGAGTTAAAGACAAAATAAATAATTAATGTAATAAAATAATTTCGTTTGTGTTGTGCCGAATAAAAATATTGGCAAGTATTTTGTTAAAAGGGTGAATGCGCTGGAAAAATCTATACATAGTTTTAAAATGATTTTTCTTAAGATTCTCTAAACTGCATAAAATTACAAATAAGAATATATTTTATGAAAATCTGATTCTTATTTACACGCTAAAAGAAAAAAAATTCTGCTATTTCTACTTATATATTATTCTAGAAGTGGCGTATTTAAGGGAAGCAATCCTGATGTGTAGATGTTAGTAAAGCATTAGAAATTAGTCATTTTTACCGCTTTCAAAAGAAGAGATTCTCAAGCGACCAATATTTTCTATTTTTTTATGTATGTTCGCGCATAATTCTTGAACGGATTAAGCAATTTCCATAATTTTTTGTAAAATATTTCTCCTGGATGGTTCCGCTGTACCAGTTTTTTAGTGTTCCGTGAAACGGAACACTTATGGAGTCACTTCGGTGTCCGTCCGTCTGTCACAGGCGATTTTCTCTCAAACCATTCGACGTAAAAAAAAAAAATGAAATTTAGCACATAGATAGAGTGACCCAGTTACAAACTTGAGTATAAAAAGTTTTGATTCTGCGAGTTAATTTAGGGGAAACGGAAAAAAATTGCATCCTGTAGGCTGTCAAATGAAAGCTTATTGAAGCATGAATTCAACAATATATATTATATATTTTTTATGCATTTTTTTTTAAAACATTTTTCGGGAAAAACGCTTAAAAATTGTTGTCCCCACCCTTATCACCAAAAGGATCGCTCAGAAAAATATGAAAAAAAAATCATTAACATTAAAAATTAGCTGTAGATTAAACCAAAATTATCAGGATTGAAAAATTGTAGCGCGATCAATTGTTATAAATAATTCGATTGTTTATTCCCTTGTAACTGCTGAACCATTGGTTTAAGAGAAAAAGTTTTTCGACAAAAAATATTTCTCGCGATGTAAGAATCAACTTTTGACCTTGCACGATTTTCAATGCTCCGCGCATACGCGATGTGATACGCGGTGTGGTTTGCTCAGGTGGGGGCTGGTGGCACGGAACACTAATTGTGCAAGTATAGCTTCGACTTGACCGATTTTTTATTTTCTAGCAAAAATGAGACAAAGCTGTAAACAATTATATATAATTAAAAAAAAATCATGAAAATAGACAATTTTTTCGTTTACTGTGGTCTTATTTGTATCTTAGTTATACAAAATAATATAGGGAGGTTTAAGAAGGAACAAGGGCAGGGATTTTTTTCCAAAATATTAACTATAAGATATTGAGTGATTGAGGTCAGATAATTTAATTTTGTCTAACAGATGTTAAAGAATATTACAGGGGTGTGGTGAGAGGCAAACAAGTGAATTAAAAAATGCTGTATAGTACATTATTTTTTAGATAATTTAACTTAAAGATTTTATTAATTATTTAATTAATTTTAAAATATAAATTTTGATGGATAAGAAAAATCGCTATCGCCATTCTTTTTTCTTGAATGTCCATTTTTTTTATGAAGGGCATTAAAGAAAATGGGTGTTGCAAATATTGATAGTAACGCTGTTGTGACTAATTCTTTGAGATAAAAAGTAATAGAATGCATTTTTTTTTATCGAGGAGAATGGCGTAGTACGAAGATTTACAAGCGCGATAGCAGCATTTATTTATTGTTAATGGATTTAAATAAAACATAATTTTAAATTTTCGCAGATATACGGATAATTAAATAAAAAAATGATTACCAAATATTTCTGCTATTAAAGAGTTTCTTTAGTTCTATTAAGGGTTCAAATAGCAATATTTCCCCATAAAGAATCTTTTGAGATTGAAAATCTCTATTGGAGATTGTAATTATTTAAAAAAAACAACGCTATGGAATTAACTTGCTTATTTTTATTACGTAGCTTATTGGCGAGATATTGGCTTTTATGTATAAGTAGAATAGGTCTTATTGATATTAAGTATACTATTTCAAAACCCACGCTTACTGGTGTTGTAGTTTAACAAAAAATAGTTTTAATTAATTAAATTGTTTTTATTGAGTATATTTTCGCTTGTATAAGCCACTTATGCGCCCTTTTTTTTGCTTTTCTGCGCAGAAGATCAAAATGTGTACCACGCGCATACCGAGCAAGCTAGACATGCGCACGGACTTTCAGGGGATGTACTTTGGTGTCTACATTCGAATCCACCTTTTAAGAATATCTCTCCAATAGTAAAGCTACACTCAAAAGACTTTCTCTTTGGGTGGGGTATTTCTACCGCCTTCTTCTACATATGGGAGGAGCTTGCTTCAAACCATATTTAACCGCGTACTGTTTTCCTTCAGTAGTACAACAGTCGCCTTTTAACCACACTTTCCTTTGAGTATCACGCTATAGTACGATGAAATTATCAATTAATGACGCTTTGCGCCACAAAGTGTCAAAAATGACTTTTATAGAGTTCAGTGCGTTTTGCGACACGTTTCATTCAGATGCAGAAGCGCTATTATTGGATTTGTGGATTTGTGATATTCCCACAACGCCAAATTCGCCCAGAGGACGTCCAGAACCCATCCCCTGCCCAACACCACCACCAATGTCCGACAACGCCACCGACACAGCAACCCTGCTTCCGACAGTCAAAGGGTCTCACATCAAAAAGTGCCCCAGCAGTGACAGTGTTCCTAATTTCAATTACAATTCTCAACCGTGTGCTATTCCGATGCACTCTTTGGAATGTTCACCAGTGCACCGGAAACAACCAAAAAGGTTATGTAAACGCATGTTTAATTATAAGTACAATTTTTAGTTTGTACTTCCTATTTATCAATATATATATTCTCACCAACATTTTTCTTTTATTGATTCTTTTTCTTCATAATTATACTAAATCATACTGCACAACGTGCTTTTTAAAAAGCGAATTTTTTTATTAGAAATACCTCACTTGCTCGCACACCATGGAAGAGTGTACCTCACACATTTTTATTGACATTCAAGGGTATAATTGTTCCTTTGGTTACATTCCTAAAGAAATGGCACTTTACGATGGATTTCGTCTTTCTAATTTTTTATTTAAACCTCCATTTAAACGAAACATTCTGTCTCCTGAAGATACTAAAATTATTACATGGTGTGAAAGATATCATGGCTTAGACTGGGAATCTGGATACATTGACTTAAACGAGATTGATACAATTCTTACAAATATATATTTTTTATATAATAAACCAAAAGTATATGTAAAAGGAGCTGAAAAGGCAAAATGTTTACAAAAAGTTTTAGACAGTGAAAGCATTATTAGCATTCCGACTTCTAATGCACCAAAATTAAGTAAATATAAGAAGGTTCCTGAGTGTTATTTTCATAAAACGGTAGAAGCTTGGCATTGTGCATTGGAGAATGTAAAACTATTATACAATTATAAGAATTGTTACTAATAAAATTGTACTTTTCATTTCCTTTTTATCACCAGAATAAAAATTATGTTAGTAAAAATAGCACAAAAAGTAGCATTTGTAACACTGTACATGCCACCAGCCATGGATGTAATTATGATGTATGATTGTATTACGCACACTTCACGTCATAAATAATTTTCTTTCATAGCTTGTGAAGCGTTTTTAAATTTCACTAACCCTTCTTCTACCCAATTACTCCCCAAAACTTCTTCCTCGGCACCGGAGTCATCTTTATCCTCATCATCGACATCATAATTGTTAGACAATTTGTAGTTTTTTGAAAATAATTTTTTTCTTCCTTTTTTATTTGTAAGTTTAAATATCGTAACCAAATATATTTAAACTATTGTTAAACTATGTAACTGACAGTCCTTAGAATTATTTTGTCTTGTGAAGGTCTTTTCTTGTTTAATATTTTTTTTAAACTATATTGGATTTTTAATCATGGCCCTTAATCAATATATCCTTTTATATTACATTGCTAATAATATATTGTATGTGCATAATCCCAATAGAGTAACACATGCTATGGCGTGTTTTGGAAATAAAACAGATACTGCTTTAAGTAAGCATTGCCACTATATGAAATACAAACTAATTAATAATAATTTTACTTCAGCTTTTTCTCACTTAATGCAAAACGATCAAAACAATAGTAAATATTTTAAAATATTATATTATTATCCCAATAATACTATTTTGGACACTAATTGGATTCAGAATTTGCAGACGGAAGAATGCTCAAATAATACAGAATATGAAAGTATTAAGAAATCTTTAAAAAACGAATCTTGTAAAATAATCGGAATTTTAAACTTATCATTATCAATATTTATACTTTGTGTTTTGTCGATTATGTCTATAATGTTTTATAAATTTAATTATTAAGTTTACTCCTCCTATAATTTAAATACTGCAAAAAAAAATATTAACCTTGCGTTTTCATTATGGAAGGGGTATTAATATAAGAATAAATGTGACATAAAAAGATAGCACTCTACTTGGGTCTCTCAAAATGACCTATTATTCAAAAAATCAGTATTTTCCTAACGACCTAAAATCAAATTATCATAGTAGTGACATAAAAAAAGTAAATGAAGAAAAACTTTTAAACAACAAAGTGTTTTGCTTGAATAATTCCTTATCAAAATTAATACATGTTGGAATAAGTTTGGAAGATTTCTCGGCTAAAATCAAAATTAGAAGCCAAAATGGATTCAGTATTACTTTAAGTGAAGAAGAGTGGAAAAGTCTTTTGAAATATCAGGGAGTAGTGGAAAATTATTTCTATTCATCTAACAACGAACCCTTTCCAATCAAGATTAATGATCTTACTTTGTCATTTGAAAACATTAATCAAAATCCTATTCTAAAACTTCATAGATGTGATGGTGATTATTTGTATTTCGCTAGAGACACTACTGATAAATTGTGGGAAATACAAGAATTAATTAATTATAGAATTCAAATTATAAAAAAGCAGGAATTTGAAAAATATTTTAATGTGTTCCAAACTACACTCGTCAATAATTCAGTGGACTTGTTAACAAGTGTTTATAATGTTTTAAATCCCAGTCAAAATGCTAACAGTGAAAATGTTAGTACCATGTTGGAGATGTTATTGATGTATCCGAACGTGTTGGAAAATAAATTGAGAAGAATTGCTCCGAAAAGAAAATATGAAGAAATCAGTGAATATTAATGAAGACAAAAACAAATTTCACTTATTAGTTGTTTGGAATTATGCCTCAAGACAAGCACGCAAAAGTGATTATTATCAGTACTATCTGGATCGACTTCGTTTTGAAAAAAGAATACGAAATTGTGAAAAAATGTTTTCTAAAATATTAGATGTAAATCATAGAAATGTAATTTATAATGAAAGATTTAATAAAGAAATTTAGTTTAAAATAATGGTGTTTTAATTAAAAAACTGTGTTTCTTGCTAATATTTATATATTAAAAATTATATTACAATAAAGATATATAGAAATCATATTACAATACATCCTTTTTTAATATCCATGAATTATGTGATTTATCCAATCCTAACCATTTAACATATACCTTATTTCCTTTTTTTCTTAGTATTTTTTCAACCAAATATACATCAGGATGTTTTACCTTCTGTAACTCTTCTTCATAAAATCCACCTTCAATATTTTCGTTTTTAATATCTTTTAAGAGATAAGTGGTTGGATTTGTTAATTGCACTTCCCTAATTTGAAAAATTTCAGTAGACCAGTTTGGTGTATATCCTTTATAGAATGCTTCCCTATGTTTAGAAATTCGAACAAAATCATTTAATATAAATTTATTTTGTTTGGGATCAATCGTTTTCTTATGTGTAAATGATTTTTTCATAATTACATTTGCGTTCTTCTCATTAACATTAGCAGGTTTGAACCCTGTTGTTTGATGTTTTTTATTATTATACTTTTTTAAAATTTCTGGTAAAATATTCAACCACTTGTAATTACCTTGATTGCTAAAATGCTTCCACATCATACCTTTCAAGGTACGATTTACTCTTTCAACAATACTTGCTTTTAAATTTGAAAAAGTACTGTAATGATTTATATTGTAATTTTTCATAAGTTTTTGAAAATGTTGATTATAAAATTCTTTACCCAAATCCGTTTGCAAGTTTTTTGGTCTTGTAGCACTTTTTAAAATTTTGTCCATAGCTTCCACAACATCCTTTCCTTGTTTAGTCTTAATAGGTTCAGCCCAAGCATATTTGGAAAATGCGTTGATCACCACTAAAATATATCGATATCCTCTATTAAATTTTGCGTATGGTAGCATTTCAACCAGATCTGCTTGCCATAAATCGTTTAACTCTTTAACTATAACCCGTCTTCTTTTGTAAGTTCTTCTAGCGGGTTTATGAAGTTCATTCACTACAGTTTCTTTAATATTTTCACTCATTTTAGTTTTTTTATATTTTGTTTATGTTTTAGTTGTGACTGTCTGAAATATGTTGCTGGCTTTGTGTCAATTTTGACTCTATGTCTGAAATCTTAACTTCAGCTGCTATTATATTTTTTCGATTAAAAAATGCAGTATGATGAGCCTCCTTAGCAAAAGTTTTAAAATCATTTAAATCTTCTACAATTTTTTCCAAAGAAAAGGCTTTTGTGTATTTTTTAAAATCCTCTAGATCTTCGATGCTTTTGTCAACATTTTGTTGTAGTTTAGCAAATCGTTTTTCAAAATCCTCCACTGTTGTTTTCAAACCCGCCTGTAATAATTGAAATACTTTTTCTATATTTTCAATTGCTTGAACATTCTTTTCTAGTTTTTCTCTAAATTCCTCATATTTTGTGTTATATATACTTCTGAAATGATCATTCTGAATTTTTTCAATTTTAAAATTTTCCTTTAGTTCATTAACTTCTCTTTTTAGAGGTTCTAATGTAACATTAATATTAAAACGTTTTGAAATGTGTCTACCAAATTTGTCGAGAGTCATTTTGAATGTGTAGCAAAATAATTACAACCTTTCCTTTTATACAATTATATTGGCCTCTTTTAATTCTTCAATAATAGAGTTAATTTCATTATTTTGCCCAGTGTGGCCAGCTGCTTTTGAAGCTAATAATAATTTTAACCTTTCAACTAATTCATTGGGATCATCGAAATAAACAAAATCTATTTTATTATTAGATAAATCCATGAAACCTGTCCCTCTTTTTGTTAAATTTTTAAAATATTGTTGTATTTGTGATGTTTGAGCAATGGAAGAAGCTCTAGTTCTAGCCCTTGTAACAGGCGCTAGAGGTTTGGAGAATGAACGGGTTCTACCTCTAAGAGGATCCTTTAAAATATCCTTATCTACAAGGTATGGATGAATAAGAGTAACATATTTATCTGAAGCTGTTCCGTGAATTTGTTCGTTCTCTTTATAATTTTTTCGATAGGCATTAGTTCTTTTTAAAATATCCATGTAGTCGTCCACATCTTTGGCTTTGTATCCCAGAGGATGTTTTTTAAATAACAATTCAAATAACCCAGGCGTGCCTTCGTATGTAAGACCTTTTACTAATACATCTTTTCCTTGAAAATTTATTCTTGAATCGCCAATAGAAAAAGATTCATCTTTTATATTATGTCTAATTCCATATTTGTGATCGAATAAGCTCTTCGTATCTCTTATCATTTCATCTACATACTTTCTAGGCAGTGGATCAAATTGTTCCAAATATATTTTATATGTTTTTGTTGAAGGTAAATTCTGGATATATGATCTGCTTTCTTCAAGTTGTTGTCTAATTCCTTCGTCGGATTCGTTGCTAAGATTAACTGGTGTTCCTTCAAAAACCTCTTCCTCTTCTAAAAAAGAAAGTCCCATTGGTAATAAATGTTTATCATATGATGATACTCTTTTTTGTTTAGTTGGTGTAGAAGAAAAATAAGGTTGTGTTAAAAATGGCTGCTTTGTAGTTAAGAAACTTAAATTTTCCAACGATTCTTCTTTGATTTTTTCCTTCTTTAACTTATCTGTCAATAATTCCTTCAAAGGTTTTATAATGGGTTCTAATTCTCTTTCCTTTTGAACCTGAGATTGTAGTATATCAGCTTTTAATGACTGAAATTTTCGTTTAACTACCTTTCTAATTTTAACTAATTCTTTTGCCGCTTTTTCATCCATCTTGTTCATCTGAGTTTTTGTCATATACTATACAAACTTGATATTGGCAAGCTATTTATAAATGAATAAAGGAATCAAATCCTTTACGATATCTTCCAGAATTTATATTTGAGTCTTTATCCACAACCAAGAATCCATATTTGTCTCTCCAACACAATAAACATAACTCTCTAAATTGTTTAAATGACATATCAATATTAACATGATCATCATAAATATGTTTCAGATTAGTTGAATCTTGTTGGAATATTATTAATAAATTTGCATTATCACGAATTAATTGTTTAGGTATAGATGAATACGTTTGACATAAATAAAAACAATCTGTATTTTTATGTCTTCCGAAACAAAAGTAATCTTTAACTATATTTTGATTACAACAAACAATATCGTCAAATATTATAATAGAATTTGGATTGATATCTTTTGGTGAAATAATATTTTCTTCATCTTCGGATTCGTAAAAACCAATTTCTTTGAGAGGGGTGAAGAGTTTTCTCAGATATTCATACTTTGGTTGATACAAGGATTTTGAATAAATATATATATGTTCAAATCGCAAACCATTAGGGTCCTCTATAATACTAATAAGAACATTAGTTTTTCCACATCCAGATGGTCCAACCACTAATCCCCTTTTACTATTTCCATCAAATAATTGTCCATGTTTTCGAAAATTATTTTTTGCGACATCATGATCTCGAATATTGATTGTATAGGATTGTTTTTCGATCCGCATCTTAGACATTAACTAAATGATTTTAAACTTACAGGTTTTTATATATAAGCAACTTGGTGTCAGAAAATTTTTCATTTCATCCAAAGATTTATAACATGACTATATCTTATCCAAATCGCATTAAACGCAAAAGGACATTCAAAAAGAGAGGAAGTGGTGTCTTAAATACACTAATTAATAAAATTCCTTTCGAACTGCATCTTCCAGGTTATAACTTTTGTGGTCCGGGAACCAAATTAGAAAAGAGACTTGCACGAGGTGACAAAGGAATAAATCCCTTAGATGAGGCGTGTAAAGTGCATGATATTGCATATTCAGCTTCAAAAGATATAAAAGGTAGACATGTTGCTGATAGTTTATTAGCTCAGAAAGCTTTGGAACGGTTCAAAGCAAAAGACTCAAGTTTTGGTGAAAAAGCTGCTGCTTTAGGAATAAGTGGAGCAATGAAAGTTAAAACGAAATTAGGAATGGGGATGAAAAGAAGGAAAAGGAGAACAAGGGGTCGTAAAGGACGTGGAATTTCATTAAACAAAGCTATTTCACTAGCCAGAAAGGGAATTCAAGGAAAAAATATTAACAGTTTAAAAGCAGGTGCTAAAATAGCGTTAGCATCTATAAAAAAATATGGTAGGGTATCTACTCCAAAAAGGAGAATCCTACCAATTCCAAAATCTGGTGGATTCTTACCACTTATACCATTATTCGCAGGATTATCTGCTTTAGGCGCTCTAGGTGGAGGTGCAGCTGGAATTGCTAAAGCTGTTAATGATGCGAAAGCTGCAAAACAAAAATTAGAAGAAGAGAAAAGACATAATCAAACTATGGAATCTATTGCGGTAGGAAAAAAGGGAAGTGGACTTTATTTAAGACCATACAAATCAGGTTGTGGCTTACATCTTAAACCATACTCAAAAAACTGTTAAACAAAATACCTCGAAAACCGCTCACAAACATTGATATAGTTAAATATGTTAAACAACTAAAAATACCATACTTTCGAGGTATTTTTATGAGAAATAAACTACCAAAAAAAATTAAAAAAACAGAGTGTGGAATAATTAATTTAGACGAATCTAGGGGGGAAGGAAGTCACTGGACAGCTTATGTTAAAAAAGGAACAAATATAATATATTTTGATAGTTATGGAAATTTACGTCCTCCGCTTGAATTAATTAAATACTTTTATAGTGATGGTAAAAACAACATAATACAATATAATCATGATCAGTATCAAAGGTATAATGCAACCAATTGTGGACAACTATGTTTAAAATTTCTTTATAAAAACATGTAACGAATATTTTCAAATTTATTCCTTAATAGAAGTCTAAAGAAACATGTCATATAGTTTTGTAATTCGTGGTAATTCTTCTACACTAACAGTAGAGTTTAGCCCGCCAATATATTTAGACGAAAATTTTGAATATGTTATCGGTCTTATTAATTTTGAAACTTTCAATGCTATTCCGAATATTGATGCAACAAATAATTTGTTTATTTATAATCTGACGAATGAATTTAGAATACCATTTGGAAGCTATGAAATAGATGACTTAAATACATTGTTACAAAAACATCTTGATAAAGAAGGCTTAAGTTTTCATCTTTTCCCCAATAATAATACTTTACGAACTCACATTAAAACAACTTTTCCAATAACTTTTCGAGAAGGCACGATAGGAAATATACTTGGATTTGATAATAAAGAATTGAATGCAAATCAAGAATATATATCAGATCGACCCGCTGAAATTATTCGGGTAAACTCCCTAAATATAGATTGTAGTGTTGCAGAAGGATCTTATTTAAATGGAAAACCAGTTCATATAATTCACCAGTTTTTCCCCAGTGTAGGTCCTGGTTATAAAATAATAGAGTCACCTCAACACATTATTTATTTACCTGTAACAGTTAAAATTATAGACAAAATTACACTTAAAATACTCGACCAAGAAGGTGACATCGTCAATTTCAGAGGAGAAACCGTGACGGTAAGACTACATCTTAAGAAAATAGAAGAATAATGGTTTTTTTATATAACAAAAAGACAAATTTCGCTCATCAACAAAAGTTTAATATAAGTAAAGTCAAGCAAAATTCAATCAGTAAGAGGGTAAACTCTAAGGCGTTAACATCTTCTAACCGCAAATTTCTCGTATCTATAGGTTTCAAGCTTAAAACAAAACAATAAAATGGAACACTTAAATGTGAAAGAAAACATTCTTGTAGATGAATCAATAATGAGTTGGGAATTACTTTCTTTCGATCCATTTAATCCAAATAAACTAGGACCAAATGATGAAATAAGAATTTCTTTGCAACAAACAGGAAAATATCCTTTACCCTGTAAAAGTGAATTATACTTAGAACTAAAAGTCTTAAATGAAAATAATGAACCATTAAAAAATACCTTATTAATTAATAATGCACCAGCATTTTTATTCAAGGAACTGAGATATGTTTTAAATGGAGTTACTATTGATTCTGTACGGGATATTGGAATAACTTCGACATTAAAAGGTTATGCATCATTTAATGAAAATGAAAGTGTAAAACTTCAAAATGGTGGTTGGTATCCGAAATCTAAAAAAGGGGACAAGATTATGACTGATGAACAAGGAAATGTTTCTCTGTGTATTCCTCTAAAAATGTATTCTGGATTTTTTGAAGATTATAATAAAATTATTTTAAATTCACAACAAGAATTAATTTTGATAAGGAGTAATAATGATTCGAACGCGTTAATATCAACGAGCGATAATGAAAAACCAAAAATCACATTAACAAAACTTTGTTGGCGAGTTCCCCATCTTACTGTAGGCATTCCACAAGAATTAGCACTTACCAAAATTGTTGACAGGAACAGTGATATTATTATTACTTTCCGTAGTTGGGAATTAGTTGAATATCCTGAATTATTAGAAACCACGAGGCACAACTGGCCTGTTAAAACTTCTACAAAAGTTGAGACGCCACGCCATGTTTTAATCGCTTTTCAAAAAGATAAACGTAACAACCTTAAAATGGATATGAGTAAATTTGATCATTGTGAACTAAGAAATATAAATGTTTATTTAAATTCTGAAAGATATCCTTACAACGATCTTCAGTTAGATTTTACAAATAATAAATTTGCAACATTATATGAAATGTTTTCCGAATTTCGTCAAATGTATTATAACCAACCGGTAGAACCAATCTTCAGTCCAAAAGATTTTAAAGACAACGCACCTATAGTTTATATTAACTGTTCCCATCAAAGAGACTTACTTCAGACCGGTCCAGTAACAATGAGAATTGAGTTTGAGACAAAAGAAACAGTTCCAGCAAAAACATCAGCATATTGTCTAATAATTCACGATAAAGTATTTACTTATAATCCACTAACTAAAATAGTAAAACAACTATAATAATTATCCCCACTCCAGTTTATAGACTAAATTTATTTCAATCACATCATTCTATAGTTCTAGTAATAATTATGTATTCAAAGGTGATACACCAATGACTTCATCTCAAATGATACATATTGAAATTTTTATTAAAAAAATAAAAATTCTAAAAAAACAAATAAGAGAATACTCTCTAAAAAAATATATCTGCCAGCAATTTTCGTTGCTAAAAATATGCGACTAGTTTTGGATATACAAGGATTTAAGGATGAGCGAAACAACTTTATTCCCAAAGAACTGGCTACGTATGATGGAAGCAGAATTAGTCATTATGTCTTTAAACAACCCTATCCATTAAGTTTTCTTTCCCCTGATTTACACAAGCAAGCTACATGGTTAATGAAGAATCATCACTGCATCAATTGGAATGTTGGATATACCCCATTCCACTATTTTTCCAATATTGTTCAAAAAATGACCGAAGAGGCCAAATTTGTTTATGTTAAAGGAAGTGAAAAGGCTAACTATATTAGAAAATATTGTAAGAAACCTATAATTGAAGTAGATGAACAACCAATTCTACATCCATCAACACCTAAATGCTTTTTCCATATTAAGTCGCCGTCTATGTGTGCACTTTCAAATGTACTGTATATGTATGATAATTTTTTTATGAATGAATAAAAAGACTGATTAAATATATTACTGTTTCATTTCTCCATATGGTAATTCTAATACATACAAGTGATTACAAGTATAATAACCTCTTAAACAACCCCATTTTCATTTAAAAGGGACTAACATTAAATACATTATTTCCACAAATCAATAAAAATATTATTGTTCATATTTATTTTTTAATACAGAAATGTTGTCATATAATTCTAACCGATAAAATTTAATCACTAACTTTACAAAATCCTTTGTCTTTAAAAAGTCTAAACAAGCTTGCGCTGCTTCTTGACATATTGATACATGTTCCATATATTTTATGTATAATATTACATCTTGCGCTTCCGTATCCTCTTCAGCTCCAAGTGCATAATATTTCGAACATGCTTCTGACATAATAAGATCTTCATACATTTCACTGACTAAAGTCTCCATATTTACACTTCACCAAAAATCACAAAATCACTAAGACC
Source organism: Philopedon plagiatum (assembly GCA_963971165.1). Lineage (NCBI taxonomy): Eukaryota > Metazoa > Arthropoda > Insecta > Coleoptera > Curculionidae > Philopedon > Philopedon plagiatum. The sequence continues at coordinate 16,529,344 of OZ020196.1, read as the reverse complement.
AAAGTTCGTCACATTCTTTCTCAGCTTCCTTTATTAAATTGAACACCTCCGATTCACTATCTGAGATATATTTTTTGAAAGTAAGCACCTTCCTAGAAAATCCATTATTTGAAAAATTTCTTATTAACTGTAGAAGATCTTCATTTTCATAAAAATCACGACAAATATCTATACCCTTTTCAAAATATTCCACCGTATCAGTGTAAAAACGAGTCCATTCTGGTTTACTTTCTAAAGCAAATCTTTGATACCAAATACTTTTATTAATAAACTCTTTTTCTATTCGTTGAACTTCTTGCAACACTTCTTCATTCACAGACATTTTAACCTTACTGAAACTAAAACTAAATTAAAGTATCACCTCTATGCACAACTTATACATCTCCTGTCCCTCTACTTTGATGGTTAGAGTGGGATTTAACCTTGTTTTTTTTAATTGTGTATGTGACCAATCAATGTCTTGCGGAGGTAAAATTTTACATGGAGTAAAATTATGAGGTAAACTAATTATAGGGAGTTAAACTAATTATGATATGCTAATTGGGTCTCTCAGTTCAGAGGCGGAGGTAAAAAAAAAATATTATTTTAATATATGGACTAAAACTCATTAATTTTAATATTTAAATTTATGTAAATTAGGAGGAGTAGAGTAATTTCCCTACTATTATTCTACTGAAGTTTTCACCCTAAATGTTTCCAAATCAGTGGATAGGAAGGAGAGGCGAAATTAAGTGGCCTGTCAGATCCCCAGACCTTACCGCTTTGGACTTTTATTTGTGGGATGATTTAAAGAATAAGGTTTACAAAAATATACCGGTTAATATTCAAGATTTAAAGGCTCGTATTAGAAATCAAATACATGAAATCGATGGGATACTTTTTACGTCTTACGAGAATTTAGAGACAGGCTAGGCACTGTTGCTTAGCTATAACAGTAGCAGACATTTTGAACATATCATAAAGTAGTTTTTAATCAGTTTTTAGGTATTTCTTATTTTCATTGTGTTTTTGTTTATTTATTTAAAATTAGTGGTCATATCTCATTTTGAGAAATAAATCAGCTAAACCCTATATCACTGAATATGTCTTTTAAGGGACTATTTGAATCTTTAAAAATATACAGGACGTTCCAATTAAAATAAAAAATTAGTATTCTTTCTGACTGGTCCTGTGGTTTATTAAGGTGTGACGTTTTTAACCATATAGACGTGCCAATTTTCAAAAATATATACTAAGTAGTTTTTGAAATATTTGCAATATTCCAGACTTTTTTGACACCCTGTATATCTATTACTTCACGATTTAATGAAATTACGCTTGATAAAAAAGCAGACGTAGTTACTGCAAAACAATTATTATTAACTGCTTAATAATTTTAATATTGCGTAGATTCAAAAATCTTATTCATCCCAGAATTTACCCCTCCCATGACACAGAGCTAAATCCGCCCTTGGTCAATACTGGCTGAAAGGCGGTGTAATTAGAATAATTGAAGTTCAAATTGAAAAACGACTTCAGTGGTTAACTTGTATGCTTCATGCTAACGAATTACCAGTACCTACCTCACCTGCTTTAACAATTAGGTCGGACAAACAAAAAGACCTAATTCGTTTTCTGAGTCAATTGGTTTATTGCTGGCATCATGCGAAACCAAACCTGTATAAAAGAACTCGACATGCAGCCACCTCCCCGTGGTGAGTTCTGGGTTGACTGAGTGATGATTAGAAATGTAATTTTGACGCGCAATTTAAATATATCATCATTTTTCAAGCGAAGAGCTGCGTATTTGGACTTTAATTACCGTTAAGCAACGTATTTGAACCAAATTTTTCTTGTGTCATGAGTGAGTCTACCCCTACCACTTTTTTGCTATGCCAGATCCAAAATGTCACATTGAAAAAAAATTCAGAGAAGCAGCTAAAATATATTGTTTTTTTTAATTTTGAAAAAAAATTAACTTAGTTGCCTACCCTTCTTAAAACTTGTTTTTACTATGTCAACTGAGATTTCCAAAACTATTTTTTCCGGCCCACCCTAGTATACAGGGTGTTACGAAATTCACTGCATATACTGAAACCGGTAAATCCTGGTAAGAGTTCAGATGGGGGACAAATGACCATAAATGGCGCATAGCGATAAGCTAGATTTCGCCTAAAAAAAAATTAACCAATGCACTGGTAATCGGGGCCGTCTAGAGACGGGACGGACCCCGGAACAGTACAATTTTTCTGGCCCGGGCCCCCCTGGCGAATAATCGAGAGCCCCCTGACTGATAAGTAAATTTTGAGTTGCGGGCCCCTCAAAGCAATGCGGGCCCGGGGAATTTGACCCGCTGCCCCCCTCTTGACGGGCCTGCTGGTAATAAACACATGGTCATATAAAGTGTGCTAGGTTGAGTTGCCCAGTCTCGCAACACTAATTCTATGTAACAAGTTTGTAGAAATAATATTTTCGTTATTATTAAAGAAAGAAATTCTACCAATCTTCCAAAATTCTTAATATCAAAATGCTAAAATAATATAACACAAATAAAACAATCCAGAGAACAGCTGTTCAAACTAAGAGTAAAATAACAATTAACAACGCTCAACTAAACACCTAGAAATGTTGTTTTGCTAAATTATAAATCTTATAATGCACGTGTACGATATTTTGCTAATGTTATGCAATGAGTTTGAGCTACTACTAGCACTATTAAAGGGCTGAAGACTATTTTCTTTCACTAATTAATAAAGAAAGTAAAAATTTACACGGCATTATTCATCTCATTAATACTCAACCATGATACTAACTTCACTTCTGTCACCTGAACAGCTGACAGCACGTGTTCAGCGGACACGGCGGCCGATTAAAAGGACAACTACCTCTTCGCACATTTTTTATTTAACAGAATAATGCTTTTTTTGACAAAATTTTCTGTTTTTTTTTTTAATTCACCTAGTTCTAAATACCAAAACACAAAAACAACTATATTAGGAACGAATCAAAAAATTATTTAAGTTTCCCAGTTTTATATTTCTCCGATTAGGTGATTTTCTTTCCGATCACTTATAAAATTCTGCACATAATTTAAAGTTATACTGGCATTGCAGAATGGCCTCAACAGACTCAGCTAATAAACGATGTCTTTCTTTTGACCACTGAATGGACATTATAAGGATTTTTTTTTCGCAATTTGCATTGTGCGCAGGGACTGCGAATAGGTATTCACACATGCTAAGTAACTCCGATTTTTGATCTAAATGCTCTCTGCTTTTTAAGAAAGTTAACCATTTTTCTTTAATCGAACCGTTTTTTCCACTCTTCTACAATTTTTTCTTCCATAAAATTAATAAGGTTTAAATACCGTTGACAACAGTGATCTTCTAAAATTATCAAACTGTTCGATATATGTACATAGGATAAAACTGTTTATTCCAACTGAGATTTCAGACAGCGACATCCAATCAAAAACGTTGAATTTTAGAAATAACTGGGACCATTAATATTTAATAGTAACCGCCAGACGTCAAGTGAACTGGTTTCCAACAAACCCTTTCTTGTCTGTGGTTTCCAACGAATACAGACGCGACGCTACGCACAAATCCGCAAGATAGAGGTCTACTGCACCGCGCTATTGTAGTGCGTTACACGCAAAAGCTTTTTTTAAAAACCTTTCAAAATCACGTTTGTTGGTGCATGTGCCTTTTAAGATTTAATTTAAAAAACCTTGATAACGTCGAACGGGACTTTCGATACCTTTGTCGGTACGTCGGGGCATCGACTCCAATAATAATAATAATAATAATAAATTTATTTTCAACCTTTACAAAAGAAATATTTTACATTATATTTCATTTTCCATTTCTACGGACACCTAAACCTAAAGTTTGTTTGTGTCCAGCAGCTAATATATGTGTATAATTTCCAGGAAATTAATGTATAGATAGAAGTAGTAGTGATGGAACATCTCGATTGTGTAATTCAATGTTTTAGGAAGTAATATTAAATGTATTTATGATTATTTCTTGATTATTTTTAATAAAATTTAACATCCATTTTTTAAATTTATTTTGCGACTTAACAGCTCTTAGTTCTGTTGGTAATATGTTGTACAGTCTGGGACCAGGAAACGCCACGCTCCTCTGACAATTGCTCTTCAAAAATTTGCCATACTCTACTGTTTGGTTAGATTGAGATCTATTATAGTATTATATACATATAGATTTATAGTAAGCTTTATTATGTTTAAAATATATGTAGGAAATTACATTATATGCATATAACATTTTTACATTCAGAACATCGCATTCCCTATACAAAGTGTCTGTTGAGTATACACTTCTTTTTTACAAATGATTTTTAGTATTTGATTTTGCGTTATCTTTAATGGATTTATAGCATTATCGTAAGCAGCTCCCCATGCCAAGATTCCATATCTGATAACAGACTCAGCCAAAGATCTGTAGACTTGTAATAACTGTTTAAATTCCATTATGTCTCTAATCTCATAAAACTTGTGGAACAATTTTCTTACCTTCTTTGTAACTTCTTGTATATGATATGTCCATTTAAAATTTTTGTCGACACATACACTCGTATTCATAGTCATTCTTCAGAGATTCGCCAGCTTTTATCCCGCCGCATATTCCGGTAATGCATTTCATAGACGCCGCATCGCTCACTATGATACACGCATCAACGGCGAGTCGCTGGCGAAGCGCTTGTGGAGAAGTCGCTGGCGATTCGCCATGATAACGACTATGAATACAACTGTAAATATTTAATTGAATTTACAGGACTAATAAAATTGGTGCTTTGGGGTCCACACTCACCCTATCACCCTATAACGGCGACAGTCCCGATATATCGGGACGGATGGCAACCCTACCTATATGTCAAATTTCATCGCGATCCGCGGTTCCGTTAGTACGCGATAGGGTATCAAACAATCGGATTTTGGCATTTATACCAGTAAGAATTTGAGAAACTTACTAAATTTTAATATTTGGAGAAAAGAAATGACGTTTTATTTGAAGAAAAACATGTTTTATGCAGTAGCGGTTGGTGAAATTTTAGAGTTGTATATCTCTGTTGCTACTTACGGGACCCAAGCCAAGTTCAGGGCTTTTGATAGTGAGCCTACTAGGAATGTTTTGGCAAGGAAAACAAAATTTGTAATTTGAGAAAAAAAGTTGAATTTTGCTTTGAACACGCTTAGGTATTTTATTTATTATTTTTTCTAAACAAATTTTACATCATTTTGTCGAAAATTTTTAAATTTTAAGAGAAAGGAATGTGTTAGTAGAAAGTTATAGTCATTTGAATTTTTTTTAATCTAAAATATAATTTAAAAAAAAAATTCAAATGATTGTAACCTTTACTAACACACTTTTTTCACTTAAAATTTAAAAATTCTCGTACCAAATGATGTGAAATTTGTTTAGAAAAAAAAGGGGTCTAAGCAAAAATTCAACTTGTTTTCGCCAATTACAAAACATTTTTTCTTTACCAAAACATTCCTAGTAGGCTCACTATCAAAAACCCTGGGTAAAACCCTGCACTTGGCATGGGTCCCGTAAGTAGCAACACAGATATACAACTTTAAAATTTCACCAGCCGCCACTGGTTTTATGTGGCTTGGAATAAGCTGCCACACTTCACCTAATAAAACAATATACTAAAGGGTGTCCAAATTTGACCTTCCGATTTCAATTGGCCGCCATTTATACCTTCATTGAATGTTGTGCTATAGTGACAGATGTCAAGTAAAAACTTTGCGATTAGTTGTGGCTTTGTTATCATCGAACGATTTTCCATTGAAGGACGCGTATTTATTGCGAAAACTTATTACCAATTACCGCTGGTGATGCGATTATCGTGAATGGAGCTCGATACAGGACAATGGTAACAAATTATTTGCGGAATGAATTGGATGTCCAGAATATGTGGTTTCAACAGGACGGTGCCACTTGCCCCATACAGCAGATAAAACAATCAATCTTTTAAGGCAAAGGTTTGGCGGCCGAATAATTTATCGAAGAGCTGACGTTAATTGGCCGCCTAGGTCGTGCGGCCTCACGGCTGTTTGAAGAAAACAGTGTACGCTAACGATCCTCCAACCACTGAACAGTTTTGAGATAAAGTTATTAATTGCATTGAAAAAAATGGACAGAATATCTGCGAAAATGTAATCGAAAATTTTGGGAAAAGAATGTTAGCATGCCAAAGGAGCAGAGGGGGTCACTTGCAGGATATCATTTTTCATTATTAACCGCAACATTTGTACTTTAAATTAAAATAATAAAATTATAACATTTAAAGTATTTTGTGATTTATTATTAAATCGGAAGGTCAATTTTGGACACCCTTTATTATTGGAGCAATACGGAGATTTTGGTTTTCCAGGTCACTACAATTCGAAAAACTTCATTAATAAATGGTATTTTAATAAACCTCGTTTTATTTACATATAAAATAGATAACGGTTAAAAATTACACTTAAATAAGGAGTATCCAGCGACTATTACATACTACTACTTTGATTTTTTAACACCGTTGTTACTCAATTATCTGCTATAAAAAAGATGATTTTCCGCGGTAGACACATACAAAATACGTAATTTACTAAATAAATTACAATATTATTTTGTACCTTTCCTTCTAAATCGCAAAAATGCAAAATATCTGTCGATTTTTTGCGGCGCGCAATTGTAAAAGCAAAGTACAAAATTAAATTCTGATTCCTCTAATAAATTACATGTCTTTTTAAGTGTGTACATCCAAAACGTATTGGTATGAATATTATAGCACATAACTAAACAACAATAATGTTGCAAAGAAAATTCTCGTATAGAAATGAGCACTGACTACTGCTCTTAACAAATTATGCAAACAATTATACAAAAATTAAATTTACTCGAAATCTCCATATTGTTTAAGTGAAAAATTTAAAAGTTTGGTAGTTGAAACGCCACAATTTTAGAAACATCCATAATAAAAAAACGCAATCATTAAATCAAAGAAATTACCTAAAATGACTTCTATCAACTGATGGCATTCACATTATCAAACAACCTAACGACTTCCGCAGTATCTTCCAATTTTTTCATTAATTTCTCATATATTTCAAAATCAGTAGGCCCTACATCTTGCATTTTTATTGGTATATACTCGACAGAAGCATTCACTATTTTGTACCCTAATTTTTCTAATAAATTCTGCGTTTCCTGAAAATTCTGTTTGCTGCATACAAACTGGAATATATTGTCTTCCTCTGTTGTTACTTCTTCGGCGTTGCTTTCTATAGCGTGCTCTGTCGCTAATTCTAATTGTTCTTCTTTGGATTTAGATGATTGGTTGGAATTTTCAGCTTCGATTATGCCTTTTTCATGGAACAGGTGAACAGCTCCGCCATCTGAGAATTTAGATCTAAAAAGAGAGGTGCATATAAGACCTATTTTAAAGAGAAGTATTCAGTGCCTCTTAAAGCTCGTTTCAAGCTCTTTCATTGATCTATTGCCTGCAATAAACTAATATCGACACCAGCTGTAATATATCCCGGTAAATTTGCAAGAACTGTAAACAGGGCCGACTCTAATAAAATAACAGGTAAATATAATTTTAATATAAAGTAAAGGGTATGAATAAACTATTTTTTTACCTGGTTTAATATTTCGAACTATTTTAGTTTACTTCCTATCCGTTTGGTAAACAATGCAGTTGTTATATGATTTCGATCGTATTTTTTGTTATTCCGAACGTGCTAAAAATGTAGCGTCCTTGGGAAGACATTAATCATAGTGCCACCGGTAGTGCTAATTTAAAATAAAATATTTATCGCCCCAATGTTTATTTATTGAGGGGTTTGGGGTTTAATGTAAGAAATAAACCTATACAAATTAAGACAACAAACCAACAGACGACAACAACAAACCGTTTTAAATACACATAACTAGAGCTGTGCAACTGACTAAAAACAGTGGCATTACCTCTTTATTTATATACCTAAAGAGGTGCAAAAATAAAACAATTACGTAAGGACTTATCTGTCAGTGAGTGTCCATTAAAGGTTTTTGGTGCGAATCTGCAAAATTTTTTATCATTTACAATTTCACTACATTGTTTTTCACGAAATTGTTTTAACAAATCAATGTCGATTTTACAGCAATTTTTTTACCTCTATTGGTGTTTGTAGGAAGTCATTTTAAGCGTATTTATCAAAAATCACAAAATTGTTTCAATAATTGTAGATTTTAGAGCATTTTTTCCAAAAAGGTTAAGGGCTGGCCACTAGAGCTATTTTTCAGACACAAATTATTTTACCCTCGTAGGTGCTTGTAGGAACTCATTTTAAGCGTTTTTACCAAATATCACAAAATTATTTGAATAAACAGATTACATAACCTTTTAAGAAGTAGGTACATGGTCAAACATTAATATCATATACTTAACGCGTTTAATATCGCTTCGGTTGCTAGCCGCTAACTTTTGGGGAATCTATGGGTATTGCAGGAATTTAGTGGGAAAATTGTTGATTTAATTTCTCTTGTTTGAAAAATGTAATATCTAAACTAAAACCGGGAAGTTCTGATGGACCAGATTGTGTTCCTGCATACATAATTAAAGCATGTCCGGATGTATTTGCGATACCGTTACAACATATTCGAGTTTTAAAAGCAGGTGTATATCAAACTAAGTGGAAATTAAATAAAGGTATTCCCGTTTTTAAATCAGGATATAAAACTGAAATCGAAAAATTACAGATCTATAGCTATAGGGTCTGCTCTGTCAAAGGTTTGTCAATTGGTTATTTATAGTAGGATTTTTGATAGTATTAATTAATCAAATTGTTGCAGACGAACAACATGGTTTTTTCCCGAAACGTAGTACAGTCACAAAAATGTTACACTTTTCTCAAGATATACATACATAATGCTTTCTTGGAGGGCAAACAGATTGACTGTATTATGACGGATCTGGAGAAAGCCTTTGACAGGGAATGCCATCGTGAAGTAATAAGTTCCTTACTTGATACTGGTATTGAAAATATCATAATTTAGTGTCTCCTTATTTAGAAAACAGAAAAATGTATGTTGAAATCAAAGGCCTTAAATCTAGAGAACACATTCCTAGTTCTGGAGCACCTCAAGGTTCCGTTGTGGCGCCCCTGCTATTTCTTATTATCATAAATAAAATTTGTGAATATTTGTCGAATGCATCTGGATTATTATATGCAGATGATTTTAAAGTTTTTGTATCCATTAATGGTATTAAAGATTGCGAGGTTCTACAGAGTAATTTAAACAAAATTGTGAATTGGTGCCAGGATCACAAGTTACGGTTAAATACGAGTATAAATAAGTGTTCAATCATGTCGTTTTTCTGTAGGAAAAATATAATCAAAATCAAAATCAAAATCAATTTTATTCATGTCAATATACAAAGCAGTACTTACACACGTCAGTAAGAAAGATATATAATAATAACACTTAAAAAAAAATAAAATAACAATTTCACACCCAACATTAAGTCAGTAGTTACAAGTTAAAATACAATAACGTTTAAACTCAAACATAATATATTAAAATTTATCTGGAATCCAAAATAATGTCAACACAATATTTCAAGGATGGACAATACATGTTAAAATTTATAGTTTAAAAATTCCATTGACGAATAAAACACATTACGAGTTAAAATTTGTTTCACTTTAAGATCTTTTCAGGTAATTCCCTTAAAGCAATGGGTAAATGATTAAAAAATTTGATGCCCCAGTACCTAGGACCATCCTGACACCTTCCCACCCGACAGTATGCGGGGACTAAGTTATTTTTATGCCTAGTATTATGGCTGTGGACCTCACCATGCACTCTGTAATCATTTTTGTTGGTTTTTATATAAATTAGGCAGTCAAAGATATATTGAGATGGCAATGTTAGTATTGTAAGTTCCCTAAAGGCCTCTCGACAGTCCTCTCTAAAACCCATGTCAAAAACAATACGCACAGCTTTCCGCTGCAATCCGAAAATTCGGCTAGTACGGGGCGCATGTCCCCAGACCAGTAGAGCATAGGACATTATGGAATGAAAAAGGGAAAAATATGCTATCCTCATAACAGAGAGAGTTACATTATCAGACAGACGTCTCAACGCAAATAGACCACTCCTGAGTTTTTTTGCAGTTTGTTCAATGTGATCTAACCATCTTAGCTCGGGGTCAACATAGATCCCCAGAAACTTCACAGTAGCAGTCTGCTCTTCCATGTTGACTATATTACGTAAAGAATATATAACTTGCTTCGTTTTATCTTGATTAAGAAGTAGGCCATTTGCGTCAAACCAGTCCTTTGCCTCCAACTGTGCAACCCCCAATCCTCTCAGAGCTTCACCCATCGTTTCCGCTGAGAAAGAGAGAGTTGTATCATCTGCGAAGAGTGTGTAGTTGACATTATTTAAATCACCAGAAGGCAGATCATTTATAAAAATCAAAAAAAGTATTGGGCCCAATACAGAACCCTGAGGTACTCCAATTGTAACCCTCCGCAGATGTCACATCCCCAACCCTCACAGCTTGAACCCGGTTCGCAAGATATGATTTTAGTAGGGATATACTATTGGCAGAAAAGTTGTAGAACTGTAACTTATTTAAGAGAAGATCATAAGTTACAGTTCTACAACTTTTCTGCCAATAGTATATCCCTACTAAAATCATATCTTGCGAACCCCGAATTGAGTACCCCTACAATATTTGTAATCAATTATTAAATCGTGAAGCTACCCAAAAGGATGTTGGAGTAATGTTTGATCCAAAACTGAATTTTAATTTACATATTGATAGAGTGACAACTGATGATTGTAAAATGCTAGGCTTTGTTATTCAAAGCTGTAAAAAAATTGACAATTTAGATGCTATTGTAGCTGTATATAAAGCACTTGTTTTGTCAAAGTTGGTATATGCGTGCGTCATATGGTCACCTCAGTATGCGGTGAGAACAGGTCAGCAGGAAGCAGGCTCAAAGAAAATTTTTAAAATTTTTATATTTTAAGAAGTTTGGCACATATCATCATCATGGATTTGACCATCAAGAACTATTACAAATGCTTTCTTTTGATAGCCTTCAAGTCAGACGAATCCGAATATGTCTTTCCATATTATTAAAGATTATTTCCTATTTAACTGATAGTAAAACCTTTCCGTCTCAATTGCCATTTAGGATCAGTTACATAATCACCACCAGATCTAGGGAATTGTTTCACCTGCATACTGCTAGAACAAATCTCTACAAGAACAATCCCCTCTATCGCATGTGCAATTTAGCAAATAGATATTTAGAAAACCTAGATATGTTTACATTAAACTCAAGAAATATAAACAAAATGTTAAAGGAATGTGTAAAATAATGGTAAACCACTTTTATTTCTTTTTACTTTTAGCTTTAAGTTTAGTAAGTATCTGTAATTGGAAGTTACTGTTGATGCTTTATAAATAAATAAATAAATTTGGGGGAACTACTGGGTATTTGAAGGGTATTTTTGAGGTATTGAAAAGCAACTTTAATATGCTCTTGGAAATTCATGGGTAATTTTTGGGTATTAAAGGGCATTTTATTGTACAAATTTTAGGCAGTGATTTACCCCTCGGGTTAGGTACAACCTTTTACATTTGGCAGCTACACAACTGCTTTCGAATGTACCTAAACGCCCATGTTAAGCGACTTCTTTTTAAAGAAATCACGATTTGGAAAATATTATGGTCATAATACGTTTTCTTTTTAGCTTTCCTTTTCATTTAACTTAGTTTATTTCAAATTTGGTGTGCATAACAACTCTTGTGGTGCAAACAAAATAAAATAATTAGAATTTAATATAATCTGGGATGTGCACTTTTTTTCAGGAACTTTTAGGTATTCTTTTGACATCTTATATTGCGTAAAAATTATTTAACAAAATTTACATTTGTGCATACCTTATTTGAGAAATATATAAAGAGCTTTTTATCTTTACTGATTGAAAATAATTACTTATCTCCGAGAAAAAAAATGTAACCTATTAAAATTGTTTTGCATCTTATATATCTTTCAAAATTAATAGAAAATAATGCAGAATAAAAATAAGATAAATTTACAACAGCTAAAAAGAATTAAAAAACATGTCTATCTCAAAAATAATGCATATGTATATAAGTACAGGGTAATTCATTATATTTTGACACCCACATACAGCTCTTATTACAAGTTATAGAAAAAAAATTTAAATACAAAAGTTTTAGGTTTTTTCACGTATTATCTTTTGGTAATAGCGGAAATAAAAAATGGACTTTACAACATTGAAAAAATTAGTTGAGTGTTATTTTTTTAAATGGAACACCCTGTATATTATTGGCTCAAATGAAAGATCTCTTTGTTCTGATTTCAAATATATATAATTTGTTGGCATTTGGTTCAGCCACTTTTGAAATATTTGAGTTTATTACTTATTTTTCCACAATTGGAGATCATCAGTCATTAAAGTTTGTTGCTTTAATATAATCAAGTTGCATCGAAAACGTATTGTTGTAGTTTAAATAAAGTATTTTTTTTAAACTCAAATATTTCAAAAGTGGCTGAACCAAATGCCAACAAATTATATATATTTGAAATCAGAACAAAGAGATCTTTCATTTGAGCTAATAATATACAGGGTGTTCCATTTAAAAAAATGTGACTCAATTAATTTTTTCATTGTTGTAAAGTCGATTTTTTATTTCCGCTATTACCAAAAGATACTACGTGAAAAAACCTAAAACTTTTGTATTTAAAGTTTTTTTCTATAACTTGTAATAAGAGCTGTAGGTGGGTGTTAAAATATAATGAATATCCCTGTACATGTTTATACACGGTGTCCCATATAAGAATGCACACTACAGGGATCTCGTAAACCAGAAGAGATACAAAGATGATTAAATTAGAGAAAAGTTGCGCTTTGGTGAACCCTTCAAAGTCACGATTCGAAATCTAAAAAAATCCGATTACTTCCGAAGATATTTGGGAAAAACCGAATTTTCCCGATTTCGTTTTTATTTTTTTCTGACTCTATTTAAAATGATATTACAAAATAAATTTCACATTCTCATTGCCACTTTTTCTGCTCTACAAGCCGGCGTTCTTAGATTTTCAATGCGACGTTTCGTTTCTTGGCAACCATCACCAACTTAATTTTTTTAAATAGTCGAAAAATTTTGTTTTATTCCTAAAAAATTCTAATTTTAATTCTAAATCCCACGACATACCGCTTCTTACATTTATCCGACGTTTCGGACGAAAAAATCATCATCAATATTATTTCATGATTATTACGAAGGAACGAAACGTCGGATCAAAAATCGAATGACGTTATCATGTAGAGGAGAAAAAATTACATGGGAATGTGGATTTTATTTTGACCTGTCTTCTTTTGTGAAATCAGAAAAAAATTAATTGCCAAAATTTATGTTTAAAATTTCAAGAATTCGTAGATTTTTTCTGATTCTACTGTAAGAGATAGATTAAAATAAATTTTACATTTTAATTGTCGTTTTTCTCGTCTACAACATGACGTCATTCAATTTTTGATTCTACGTTTTGGCTTTTCTCGACCATTATCAACTTTTTTTTAAATAATCGGAAAATTTTATTTTAAAACAGTTAAAAAAAAGTTGATAATGGTCGAGAAAAGCCAAAACGTAGAATCAAAAATTGAATGACGTCATGTTGTAGAGGAGAAAAACGAAAATACAAATGTAAAATTTATTTTAATCTATCTCTTACAGTAGAATAAAAAAAAATCTACAAATTGTTGAAATTTTAAACATAAATTTTGGCAATTAATTTTTTTCTGATTTCACAAAAGAAGACAGGTCAAAATAAAATCCACATTCCCATGTAGTTTTTTCTCCTCTACTTGACAACCTAATTAGATTTTTGATCCGACGTTCCGTTCCTTCGTAATAATCATCAAATAATATTGATGATGATTTTTTCGTCCGAAACGTCGGATAAATGTAAGAAGCGATATCTCGTGGGATTTATAATTAAAATTAGAATTTTTTAGGAATAAAACAAAATTTTTCGACTATTTAAAAAAATGAAGTTGATGATGGTTGCGAAGAAACGAAACGTCGTATTGAAAATCTAAGAACGCCGGCTTGTAGAGCAGAAAAAGTGGCAATGAGAATGTGAAATTCATTTTGTCATATCTTTTTAAATAGAGTCAGAAAAAAATAAAAACCAAATCGGGAAAATTCGGTTTTTCCCAAATATCTTCGGAAGTAATCGGATTTTTTTAGATTTCGAATCGCGACTTTGAAGGGTTCAGCAAAGCGCAACTTTTCTCTAATTTAATCATCTTTGTATCTCTTCTGGTTTACGAGATCCCTGTAGTGTGCATTCTTATATGGGACACCGTGTATAAGCTTCTAAATGAATTTAAATTTCTGGACCCTTTACGACTTCAAACCCAAAAATGTGAAAAATAGATGAACTAATTATATATGTAAGTACTTACTGATGTTTCCTTAAAACAGTAGCCATATTCTGTTTTACTTGATGTAGATTACTTGTAAATATTTCACATAAAATTATAGAACCTCCTGGTCCTCTAAAAGTAAAGTTAATGTTTTATAAAAATGTCGTACATCTAGAAAGCTTACAAAGAATAAAAGCTTTTTTACTCTTGATTTTTCAAAAAAAAATGGAAATCTTGATAAAAATTGATGTGTAGACCTACTTGGACTCAACTAAACAAATGGGATTGTTGAAAAAGAATGAAAGAAGATATTAAGTAGCTAAATTAAACAGCTTAATGAATATTTTCTTCCACATATTATCATAAAAAAAGGTAAATATTAGTAAATAATTAGATTTAGGTGCATTTTATTCACTTTTAAAACAAATATTAGAGAACTATTCCCTAAATAAAAAAGGGACCAACTTCGATCAAGAAATTATTTTTATGGAAAATCAATAGCAAAAAGATTTCCTTTTATTGCTAGTTTTTAAAAGACTATATTAATAATAAAATAATAAACAACACAATTATCGATAAAAATAAGGATCTTAAGTACTTAATTTAGTTACAGGAAAATTTGAATATACACTATACTTAAATAAATTTGAATTTGAAAACTATTTAGGTAAAATCGGGGGTAAAATTATTAAAATTAAATTGAGTTAAAACCATCAGTCAGTCCTGACTTAGTATACTTACTTACTTAATTTCAAGCATATAAGGCTTGGCATTAGATTTGTCAGATTGACAACTTTTGAGGACACTTTGCATAGTGGCGGCAGGCATATTAAATCGCTTACATTGTTCTAATAGTTGGAATAGTTTAAGGTTGTGATCTGGGTTCGGGGAGCCCCCTTCTAAAGCCATAAAAAATATAGATTATAACCTACACAGCACTCGAACATTACTTGAAATATTACTGTCTTGGAGAAACCATGTATAGAGTATGTCCGCGGATGGCGTTTAGAAGAGGACAAATGGCCCAAATTTTGCAAGATACGTAAAAATGTTACTCCTAATAACAGTTTTGCTTGTAAAATAAATAAGATTCACGTTAGGTATGAAAAATTAAATTTTTTATACAGGGAGCATAAAAAATACGAGGACGTTATTTTGAGTAACAATGTAACCGAGAACTGAACATACCTTGTTTATCATTTTCTATCAAAAGAAAAAAAATATGAAATATATTTTAAATTAAACCCTCAGCTGCAGTATAAGATTACATTAAAAATTTTAAATATTAAAAGTAACAAGTTTCATCACATTATTTTATTAAAGTCCCAAATATTCTCTCTCACACCTTTAACCAGAGTACTGGTTTCTACATATTAAAATGACACCTATGGACATGATTGTCAATGTCTTTCTTAAATGAAGCAATTATTTAATTCAAAATTAGTACTTTTTATTCGAGTGCAATTTTAAATAATACGAACATTTAATCAAACTCAAAAGAATATGATATAAACTAAGCCGTACACTGAATATACCAAAATTTAAAAACTCCACCCCCCCCCCCCCCCTATATTCAACACATGTTTCTAATTGCTTCCTTAGATATCTGAAGGAATTTCTGATTTCTGCCTGGATACATAGTAGTATGTAGTACGTCAATATTATTTGGTGTTGGAGTGGCATAAACAATTTGTTTTAAATGGCCCCATAGAAAATATCAACCAATGTTAAGTCGGAGTTCCTTAGGGGCCACAAAATTGGGCCATTTCTACCAATCCACCTTGGACCAAATCTGCGGTGAAGCCATTCTATTATCTCGCGAGCGCAATGTGCTGGACAACCATCTTGTGGAAAATACATTTTTTTGGCGAAAATTTAATGGAAAAGTTTCGAGTTCATCGCTAAAAAATGTATGCAGCATTTCTAAGTAAGATATTCTATTGCAGGCATTATCAAAAATATATGGGCCTATAATGCCATGGACAGATATCGCGCACGCACGCATCGTTCACTTTTGAAAAATATTGTCTTCGCCTCATTACTCTAAATTCGGGGTCTTCTCGAGACCAGTACCTGACATGCTGGGATGCTACAGTTCCATTAGTAGAAAATGTACATCCATCAAAAGACATAATAAATTTATAAAATGGGTTATTTCCACTTAAAATTTGATCTCCCATCCATAAACAAAAATCTAGTATTTTCGCTTCATCTTCCTCTTCCAATGTTTGATTAAAGTGGGGTTTGAATGGAAATAATTTATTTTCTTTTAATATGAGTCTTTTTCACAACTTCTAGAATATGTTTAGCACAATTTCTAAGGGACACCACATGAGTTTCTTTAACATACTGAAGAACTAAAACTGTGGCAGCATCATTTTGATCATATTTCTTCTTCTTGAGATTTAAAACCAAACCAGTTCTTTGAAACGTTTTTATTGTGTTGTAGATTGTCATTTCAGTTATTGGGAGTCTTACAAATTTCTCGCTAAATTGTTCCATGACCATGATGTAGCGGTATGATACTTGGCCATTCCCATAACACTGGACTAGAAAAATCCTTTGTTCAGTAGAAAGCATCTTGATGAGAAGTATTTTAAATTAAATAATGATTTAATAAAGACATTGACAAACAGGTCCAAAGGTGTCATTATTGTGTAATATGTAGAAACTAATACTCTGGTTAAAGGTGTGAGAGAGAACAGTTGGGACTTTAAAAAAATACTGTGATAAAACTCGTAACTTTTAAGATTTCAATTTTTTAATGAAATCTTGTACCTACTTCGGCTTAGGGTTTAATTTAAAACATATTTCACATTTGTTCTTTTGGTAAAAAAATGACGAACAACAACAAATATTTATAAGAAAATCTCAGAAATTCTTATAAGTAATTTAAGTAATTAGAAATTTATTTGGTTAAATCACTATAAACACATAGGTGAATCGTCTGTCCGTAATTTATAGTGATATGGTAATATTGTTTATATTTAAAATAAAGATTATATACAAAAATATTAATTTTAAAATACAGGTAAAAACAATATTAAAGCTATAAATTAAATAATCATTATACAAAATTAATAATGTCTTTTACAAAGTTCTAATAATATTAAAATATTACTTATTTTATTTTTATAGTTTCATCAATCTTAGAGCTGTTTTCTTTTATCCATTTTTTTATATATTTTTTAAATGAAATGTAACTTAAACATTTAATTTTTTTGGGTAGTATATTAAAAATTTTTATACCAATATTTAAAGAATGTTTTTTTATTAATGTTAAATTAAATTTTTCAACATATAGAGATATATTTATTTTTTGTCTAGTTTCATATAAATGATTTACCGTTTCTATATTTAACGCTTTATTATTTTTATAGATGTATGTTAAGGCTGCTTTGTAGAAGTTCTTTTACATTAAGTATATTGTACGTATCAAATATAACTTTCGAAGGAAACAAAATATTTTTATTATAAATAATTTTTAATACGTATTTTTGCATCATTAAAACTAATTTTAAACCAGTGTCATAAGTACTTCCCCATCCAATTATGCCGTACGATAGAACTGATTGAAAAAGAGAATAATAAAACATTAAACATAGTTTTCTACTTACAATATTTTTTAAAATTCTAAATTTAGATAAGGTAGCTCTTAATTTTTTAGTAAGATTATTTATATGATAAGTCCACTTTAAATTTTGGTCAATAAATATACCCAAATACTTTACTACATCAACTTTTTTTATGATATTTCTGCAATGACAATTTTTATAAATTAAATTATATGAACCATCTACTTTTAAGAGACAAGTCGGTTCGTGTATTTTAATTTCCTTAATATTTTTTGGTTGTGTATCTTTATAACACGTAAAAGTAATAAAATTTGTTTTAGACAAACTGAAGTTCAGAAGGTCAAAACTTAAATTGTTTTTAATAATACACATATCAATTTCACATTTATATATGCATTCTTCCCAAGAATTTCCTTCATTAATTAAAACCGTATCATCTGCATATGAAAAAATTTTACCATTTAATTTTGTTTTAAATAAATCATTTACATAAACTAAAAATAATGCTGGGCCCAAAACAGTACCCTGAGGAACACCACATACCACATAGTAAGGTTTTGTTACCACTAATAGAATTATCAATTTTTACCTTTTGTTTAGGTTGGGTTTGATTGGGTTAGATAAATAACTTTTAAATAAATCGTGTGCAATACCTCGAATTCCATAATTTTTTAATTTAGATAAGAGTTTTTGATGGGAAACTGTATCAAATGCCTTTTTTAAGTCTAAAAATGTCCCAATCACTTTTTTGTTTTTGTTTAAGTATTCTGAAATTAAATGAGTAACATTAAAAATTGCATTTTCGGTGCCCAATTTCTCTCTGAAACCAAATTGATTTTGACTAAATAATTTGTTTTTTTCAATAAAATTATATAATTGTTCTTTTATACATTTTTCTATATTTTTTTTTATATGAACATTCATTTTATTTGGTTCAGGAGTTTTTGGATTACAACCATGTACTAGCCACGTAAGTCACTTAATTTGTAATTGTAATTTTGTCTGACTAGTTTTATGAATTTATAATTGTATTGTAAATTTTTATAATTAATAAATTGAAATTGAAATGTTTAAAGTAAATGACCCAGTCGATGATACCAAGCCAGTAGTTGATACTTTACTTTTAATAGGCAATAATAAGAGTTAAAAGGCAAATGAAAGTAAATAATAATAATAATAATAATCTTTATTCAGTTCGTTTTTCTTTTCGTCAGTTTTAACATTACAATTAATGACTAATTTATCAGATGTTGCATGAAAAGTGCCACTCTCGCGAATTTGACTAAGGAACTTATTAAGGAAGTAAGTTCATTAACATTATTATTTTACAAATGTCTTAGGTACACTTAGTAGTGAATTTTTATACAGTGAATATAAATGTATAGTTATAGAGTATTATTTTTAAAACTGTAGGTAAAATAACAAATCACCAAAGGCAAATTTTGTGAGTATCATTTACTAACTTTGAAAAATATATATTTTTTGTGGTAGTTGATACTTCTATCAACTACTGAGTAGAGGCAGTTTTACTTCATTTAATATGCATTTTATTCTTTATATTTTGTAATGAAGCCAATCCAAAAATTTATTTTTTAAGGGTCTCCTATCTGGTAACTGATATGGGTATCAAGTACTAAAAATAACACTATCATCCACTGAAATTTTATATTTACAAGATGCCACCTCAAAAAGGACAAATGTTTAAATATTCAGAACAAAAAAGGACAAATGTTTAAATATTCAGAACAAAACATACAAGCAGCTGTTCGGCAAAGAAATATGCGAGTAGCCTCTGCTGCTAGGGCGTTCGGCGTTCCCTTTTCAACGCTTTATAACAAGATGCACGGCAAATGATGATTTAGAAACAGATCAAGAGAAGTGGAAGCCCTCTTCTAGCGAGAGTTTTGAAGAACCTTTTTCATCTACTGATAAAGAACCACAAAATAAAGGGACAGAAAACGGTATTACGAAATTACCCTTCAAAGAGGGAGATTACATTTTGGTGGAGTTTCCAGGGAAAAAGCAAAATGTCTACTATACACGGATTGCCGAACAGATACGAGGGAACAGGTGCAAACCACGCGCGCTGACGCACTTTGCGCACCTGATGCCAATGTTTTTAATTTATCATCTCCTAGAAAACGATATTTGGTCTACCATTATCTATAAAAACCAACTCGTCTAACCCGGCATCCCCTGATACTCGTCGCTCACAAAGTTTTATTGCTCCATCTGTTTGGCATTTTAACTTTATGTATGTGTAATTAGGGATTGCAATCCCGCAATCCCGCGGGACCCAGCATCATTTGACTGCCTGGGGGATCCCACACCAGCTATGCGGATCCGCATAGCCATGAAAAAGCCGTAAACTCTAAAAAAATAACGCGAAAACGTGTATCTGCCAAATATCCGTGGTATTATATGAAAATTAATGAGACTGCTTAGGTATTATAAGTATCTTACTTACCTTACAATCAAACTAATGTGATTTACTATAAAAACTAGTAAGACTAATTATCTCAGGTAGAAAAATAATAAACATTTACAGCCAGATTCTCCAACGCTAGTCCGGTCTAATTTGACAATCAAAAGATTTAAACTGACAAGTGTAAGAATAAGACAACTAAGTTTTATACTGTGAATTTATTTACGAGCTTTTTCGCAAATTTAGAAAGAAAAGGGCAATTTTAGTACGTACTTTCGACAATAATAGAACTAAGTTCATTCCAGCAACTCGTTCCAAGATGAAAATCATGTGGAAATCAAGCAAATCGCTGAAATATTAGAATAATTCATAAGTTTTTAATGACGACTTATTAACACTGACAGAACAAAAACCTGTCAAAACATAACTGATCAACTATAAGATCTTAATTTAAACCAGTACTAAATTTTAAACCTTCTTAGTCAATCTGAACGTTAAAGTTCATTTGCCCAAAGTTGCTTGTTAATTTAATTGATAAGAAATTTGACTGATTTATAGTCATAGTAGTATAGTTAAGAGAGACTAGACTTTAAATTACATAATTTAGTTGACTGAAATACTGTTAATTTTTGATATTTATAATAAAAAATTAAAGTTGGTTTAATAATTAAATAAACGTTAATTCATTGAAGTTTATAAAATTAAAAAATCTATGCAGGATTCCGCGTATACTTAAACAAGTTCATTTGCCCAAAGTTATTGTTACTTTAACTGATAAGAAATTTGACTGATTTATAGTCATAGTAGTATAGTTAAGAGATGCTAGACTTTAAATTATATATTTTTTTAAACTAAAATACTGTTATTTGCTGATTTTTATAATAAAAAATTGAAGTTGGTTCAATAATTAATTAAATAAACATTAATTTATCGAATTTTATTAAATTGAAAAACCTATGCGGGATCCCGCGGGATTAGAACCAATCCCGCAAATGTCCTGCGGGATTTAAAACACTGCGGGATTGCAATCACTATGTGTAATACAAGAGTTTCTTACAAACGACAACATAGAGGTCTTTGCAATGAAATGTTGCAATCTGGATACAGATAAAACTATATTTAAAATTAATGCAAATACATAGTAAGTGTCACAAAAGTATCCCAATTTTTGATAAAACTTTTTCGAAAAATGACAATTTGAGGGGATCATCTTAAATACAAATTTGATAATCCATTCAATGTTTATGGCTAACAAAATAACCTATAGTAAGTAATTAATATAGTTTAATTGTCTGTTTGTACGTTTCCTTAAAAAATAGGTTAAGTCTTGTAGTGGTTGTCATATAATTTGATATCATTTTTTTTTATGTATTTGCTTTACAAATACAACAATTTTGCATAATAGTGGTATTTTTTAAAGTTTGTTAACTATCAACTAAGTAGTAAAAATATTTATATCAATTACTAATTTTTAAGAGAGTTTTATCTATCAACTACTTACCTAACAATATGCACTAGGAAACTTTACTGTTAATAACCGGTCTTTGAATTACTTTAATTAATTTTAGTTGGTACTAAATATTCTACGATCATTAGGGTAACTTTATTTTTTCAACTAAAGCAAAACCGAAATTTTGCCATACCTAATTAAAATTTAAAAAAATTCTTAAGAGTGTCAACTACTTACTGGATCATTTACCTTACTCTTACGCAAAATAACGTTTTTGTATTTTGTGTACCCGCATAAATAATTAAATTTTTCATAATGTGAATCTTACTTCACAAGCAAAAACTTTTATAAGGAGTGACGTTTTTACGTATCTTGCAAAATTTAGTCCAGTAGCCCTCTTCTAAACCCAATCCGCGGACATACTGTATGTAGGTAGCTATAATTACCCTGAACAGCGACCCTTATCTGCCTAGACAACTTGGTAAATAAGATATTTCTTTCTGCATCTTTAGCCCCTTTTACATGCCTTATATTCCTTATATTTTGCCACTTTGAATGTCCGGCATACCTTTTCGTTAAAATGTTTACTATCAGATACTGCTGCTTAAAATTTCTAAACATTATATAATTTTTTTCGTATGATGTTAGTAATTAGTTATTCATAATAAAGTATTTTATACAAATAACAAGAAAGGTTCTTCCAAAAAAAGTGATCGCATAACCTCACATGTCACATCGTAATAGGATAGGTTGTGTTGAAACAGAGCTCTTGTTCTTCTCTTCTTTTCTCAGGGTCAAGATGACCAACTTACGAAATCCGTGAAAACATGACAACTTTTTCAGGGTTCGCCAAAATATGTTTGGAAATTACTAACTTTTCAACACCTTAGTTTTTAACACAGAACAACAGTTTTTAACTATAGTCAGCTATCGACATCTCTGTCGTAAGCAAATTATTAAAAGAAGAAATTATATTTCTATAACTTCTTAATCCACGGCTCAGTAAATAATATGAATCTGAAATTTTTTAAAATAAATCTAGTAGCAAATAAATTTACATTTTTGACAACAATTAATTCAGCTTCCTTTTTAATTCAAATACTCGTCATTTGTCTTTGTCTGTCAGTTATTTTTGAAATGACCAATGGTATCGGCAGTTAAATGACACCCTAATGTGATTCGTCAAATAGGGCTTATGGTTGCCAAAGTCTTGTCAGCCGGCATTGAACTAAACAATTGCTATTTTTAAATCAGTGACCAAGTCATGACCTAGTCAGACCATTGGGCAACACTGTCTCATTTAATCTTAATACTTTGATTTTTTAGGTTAAACATCGGGTATATGGAGCAACGTTGCCAAGTAAGGTGACGTAGTCATGACTAGGTCACTGATTAATGTCAGCATTGTCAGCCGGTTAATAACCGCCATTTTTTGACCGCCATTTTATGCTTTTTTGAAGGCCTGTCGTTATAATTGTTGTTAATTTTTGGCAAATTTTTAAAGTTATTTGTTTTATTTTGCTGTTAATTTGTTGAGTTTTAGGTAAGTTTAGTGTTAAGTAACATTCTGTAATGAGGGAGGAAGTGTTTAATTAACAGGACGTAGTTGTATATCTTTGGGAACAATGCATTTGGATTTTTTCTGCAAATTTTTTTTTACTGTGCTATATAAGTATTTCAGAGGAATTTCATTTATCATTAAATTTTGTTTTATATTATAGGTGAAGCATGGCGGATGAAAATAGAATTCGTTCTTTCAAGAACAAAGGAAAAGATACCGAGGTAGGTATGGTATACATAGAAAACTGTACAATCCCAATATATTTTTTTATATAATAATTAAGCAGGTTATAATAACAGCTTTTATTCTATGTGCTGCTGTTTACTGACTTAGTTATACATACATATTTAATGTTGATGAATTTTTGTGATTTTTTAAAATGTTTATCTATATGAAAAAGTATGAAGACAGATCAAAGAGATTTCTTTTGCTCAGTGATAGATTTTTTCCAAAAAAAACTTAATTCAGTGGCTTGGTGCTAGAAGGGTCAATGTCAAATATATTAGCAATGACAAAACTATGGTTAGATAACTAGGGCTGTGTACCATTGTCAAACCTAGTTAACCGCTCGGTATAATGCTGCAAACCAATGGTAACACTGGTTCCTGAAAGAACCAGTTTTACTACTGAACACAGATCGGTCGTTTCTGTTAGCTGGCAAATTGTCAGGGATCAGCAGATCACATAACCTAATGATTTAACTCGGCCTAAAAACATACCTCTCCTGCTTCCAGCATTTTAAAACGCATGATTTTTAACATTTGTGAAAAATAAATTTAAATTTAAACAAAAAAGCAAAACATAAACAACAAAATGTTATAACAAACCGGAAAACCAGCGGGGAAGCATCGGTTCCTTTGGTGACATTAATGACAGATATTTTTCGGGATCTGCGTTTCCAATCTTACCAATCTTTCAGGCTACCAATACTTACGGGACACAAAACCGTAACCAAAATTGACAATGGTACACGCCGTAATTAATAAAAATTACTTTGGGCTTTCTTGCACCAGGCTGCTTAAGCTAATGTTGCCACCTTTTTATCTTGTGAAGTGATAACAGTGTCTTCCATTAAGCGCTGGTAAGTTTTCACTTGCCTGTGTATGAATCAAAATAAAAGTCCGTATATTTTATTTATTTTATTTTATTTTATTTATTATTATACAATTTTACAATTTTTCACTATACAATGTTTATACAATCATTATTTATTATACAATTTTACAATTCCCATTATACAAAAAGACTTGTTTTTAAATTAAAACTAGTACGGCTAGAAAAGGTTCTTAGCACAATAACTTAGGTTATCAACGTTAGTTTGTGAAAAACCTCTACGGTAGTTAACGTATTAACGTACTAGCACTACCACTAATGAATACAATGGATCTTTTGAACACGCAACCATATGATGATATCAACGTGATGTCATAACACAAAAATAGTCAATAAATAATGCTGGTTTTATTTACAGTCGTGCTAAGAGCTGAAACCTTTTAAAAACTTGTGTTTAAGTATTTAATCCTAAGTACTTTAAGTTATTTATTCATTCAGTGGGTTACATAAAAAATTACAATAAAAAAAAAAAAACATTACACAGGTACAAAATGTGTCACAGAACAGGTAGGGTATAGCACCTAGGTATAGGATACCTGTATGTGCTTAACACTAAAGGATTAATATCACAGATTGTCCAGAAGGGACAAGTATTGCACTATAAAAAAAAGGTTCCCTTTCCAACACCATCCACAACTCAAGACATTCACTGATCAAAAACATCCAGAAACTCCTGACAATTTGAGAAGTAGTGAGCCCGAAACAATTTCTTAAACAATTTTCTCTCTTTGATACCGCGCATGTGCACAGGAATGAGATTATATAATTTAGGTCCAGTATACAAGACAAAATGACGGCACTGATTATTTCTGCAGAGAAAGGTATTTAGTAAATTATCTGTGTTTGCCCTTGTAGCATATGCATGTGAGATAAATAATTCTTCAAACTTATCATTAAGATGGACAAAGTTGCACACAGTGATTATGTAAAGACTCTTTAAATCACAAACTTCCTCGCCATACAACAAACTTGTTGAGTACAGTCTAGGTCTCTTTAAAATGACCTTCACCATATAATTTTGTACAATTCTCAAGGGTTGCAAGTGGCAGTTGCAAGCTCCCCCCCAAACCAAAACACCATAGCCCAGTAGCGGCTCCACAAGCGCTCTATAAAGTATTATAAGATTTTTTTTTGTCAAAATTTCTCTCAGGATGTAAAACTTGTGAATCAAGCATTTAATTTTTTTGCACAGATAAAGCACATGCTGGTCCCACCTGAGATGTTTATCAATTACCACTCCAAGATATTTGGTGCTGGTGCTCTCGTTTAGGGGTTCACCCACACCATCCAAACTTATACTACCAAAATCTGGCCTGTCTGCTTCAGTCAGAGAGAATGCAATATAATGAGTTTTTTTGATGTTTAAGCTAAGTTTAAGTGTATCTAAAATATTTTTTATCACGATAAAGCTTGATTTAAGCCTCTCTCTAACTTCGTCCCAGGTATCACCACAGAAAACCACCACAGTATCATCTGCATATGAGACAATCCTCCCCTCCAGAGCCAGGCCACAAAGACTATTTATGTAAAGATTAAAAAGAACAGGACCGATTACAGTGCCCTGTGGCACACCATGCTCAACAGTTTTGCTCTCACTGACAGCCCTCGCTATCCTGACCTGTTGGGGACGATCTCTAAGGTAGTCCGCAAAGACCTCCAGCACCGTCCCCCTCACTCCACACGCCTCCAGAATTTCGAGGAGTAGAGTGTGAGAGACCGTGTCAAAGGCCTTGGCCAGATCAAGGAAAAGACCAATACATTTCTTATCGTTGTTCAAATGCTGTGTGACACTGTTCACCACTTCAAACATTGCATTTGTGGTACTAATCCCCCTTCTGAATCCAAACTGGTTCTCTGATATACTTCCGCTACTATTCAAATAGTCTACAAGACGGGTCTTCAGACACTTCTCAAACAGTTTGGCAACATTGGATATCACACTTATTGGTCTGTAGTTGCACATTTCATTTTTGTCGCCAGATTTATATATTGGTGTAACCACAGAGGCCTTAAAATGGGACGGGACCCTTCCAGTTTTGAAAATTAAATTTATTATATGAGCAAGAGGAAGTGCGATGTGTTCATGTAAAAACTTCAGTGTCTTGGCAGATATTCCGTCACAACCCGGGGAGCAGTTATTTTTTAGACTGTTTATGAGCATGATTACTTCATTTTTATTTGTAAACCTCAAAAACATTGATGATAGGGTAGTCGTCCGAAACGTAAATACCTCTGTTGGTCTGTCAATTGCCTCTGACATTGT
The DNA here is from genome assembly GCA_963971165.1 of Philopedon plagiatum. Taxonomy (NCBI): domain Eukaryota; kingdom Metazoa; phylum Arthropoda; class Insecta; order Coleoptera; family Curculionidae; genus Philopedon; species Philopedon plagiatum. Next base: position 16,502,495 of record OZ020196.1, on the reverse strand, counting down.
TTTTCCTACATTTATAAAAAACTCATTAAAAGCTTGCGAGATATTTTTTGCATCGGTTTCAATTTGATTATTAATTTTGATTTGTGCAATGTTAGAATTTTTTTTAGATTCGTTACTAGCTTCATTGATAAGCTGATACATTTTTTTCATGTCCCCCGAGTTCTCGTTTAATTTATTTGTGTAGTAAGCGTTTTTAGTATCTTTTATTATTTTATTTAGCCTATTTCTATACTGAATATACTCTGTTTTTTTTTGATCAGTCGGATTTCTAAGCAAGGACTTTTTTATGCGATCTCTGTGTTTTATAGATCTAATTATAGAGTTTGATATCCACGGTTTAATTTTCCGATAATTATTTTTACATTTTATAAGATATTCCGATGCGCTAGTAATGTCCTTGATATTTTTTATTAAGAGTTCAGTGGCCTCCTCGGGCTGAGCAAAATTTAGAATATTCTGCCAGTCTACCGACTCTGCCCTGGCTCTCATGTTATTATAGTCAATCTTTTTGCAAAATTCAGGGTTACTGGCATCACTGTCTTCAACCGCATTTTTAGTAACATAAAGTATCACAGGCCAGTGATCTGTTATTTCGTGAAGGACAATAAACGAATTTGTTTTTCTAGCGTCTGTTTTTATTTTGCTGCGCAAAAATAGATGGTCAAGGCACGTTCCAGACGACTCCCTAGTAACATCCCGGCACCAAGCCTCAAACCCGCCTGAATTCAGAATGGCTTCATACCTTATAACATTTAGATCATCCTTATCAAGGATGTTTACATTTAAATCCCCCAAAAAGATATCAAATTGAGTACAATTTTTCGATCTGAGATAAACATCGAGTTCATCCAGAAAATCTCTTATGCTAGAAGATGGAGATCTATACACTGCATAAAAGCAGCAATCAGTATTATGAAGATTCAGCAGAATCCTGGTTATAGTTATACCTGATACTGGCAGTCTATAGTTTTCAAATTTAGGGTTATAGTTTTTTTTAGTAAAGACCACTAGACCATCAAAAGAATTATAGCTAGCCTCATTATAAAAGGTATCATAACTGGGTATGCTAATTTGAGCAACGCTTTCAAGAAAGTGGCATTCACTTAAAATTATAATGTCAAAAGTCAGATTGTATGTTTCTAAGAACACTAACAATGCGTCAAAATTTGTTTTAATGCCGCGGATATTCAAATGCATAGCACTAGTAACTATATTTGCACATTTCTTTATACATGGCAACTTCACTCATTTTCAAAAGTCTTGCACCTCCTAATTATTAAAACTATTATAAAATCTTTTAAAATTGGGATACAAAAATTTTAAAAATTTAAATGTTAAATTCTTAAAAGAAACTAAAATACGTAGGTACCTACCTACTAATAACAAATTAATATTCAGTATTTGAGCCTCTACTTATTAGTCAAGCATTAACTCACCTATGCATCCCAATAATAAAATTATTGATGGTTGCCTGGGGGATATTCCTCCATTCTTCAGTAGCTGCAACAATAAGTTCTTTGGCATTGCTTGGTGGATTATTTCGGTTGAAAATGGCTCTGGGTTTGGGTACATAATTCCACACATGTTCTATGGGATTCATGTCAAGCGAGTTCGACAGCCAGTCTAATCTAGTGATGTTTTGATTTTCCAGGGCTTCTTGATAAGCTCTAGTGCTGTGGCGTGGCATTGTCTTCCATAAAGATGAACTGGCGGCTAATTCATTACTTAGGGGTATAATCAGGGTTGGGCTGATTTAAATCAAGATAAAATTCATGATTTATTATTATGTTGATATTTAAATCAACTGATTTAAAAAAAACTCATAATTTAAATCAATGCCAATGATAATTTTGATAAAATTTATTGAAGGAATAAATAACTTGGTCAATCTTTTTTAATTTCAAAAACAAGAAACAAACTTTCACAAGCCAATGTTGCAATGGAAAATAAAAAATTACCGAAATTTTTTTTGACTAGGTTGTAATTTTGGACGATTTACAACTTTTTTGACTAGGTTGCGATTTTGGGCGAGTTTTCACTTGGAAATTTGCCCAAGAGAATTTAAAATCAAACAACATTCACACAACTAAAACTTTGTCCCCCTTCATCTCCAGATGATGTCAGATAGCATTATTAGCATAATTAATAATTAGCATAATTAGTAGAGTTGTGCCTTTGTCAAATTCAGTGGCGATCCGTGGTCAGTAAAAGAGGTGAGGCCAAAAGTTATAATATGAAGCATATAGTTTTATTTAAAACACACATCAAAACGTAAAATATCATAAAACGGAAATCAAATGGCAAACTTGAAAACAAACTAAGAAAAATGCAAAATTATGTTTTATAGATTAAGTCTATCTTTCTGTAGCACTTAATCGCAAACGATCCTATTACTAAATTATAAAATGAGTCGGAAGAATACATTTTAATTATTAATCCTTTTCTATAGACACTACAGCCAAACCATTTAACATTTCTTGTGCAGTCGAATTTCTCGAATAAGTTTTATGAGTTTTAAAGTAAAAAATTTCTTTCAACTGAAACCGATGCTCCAGGTTGGCTATTAGTGTTGGCTATTAAACATAACAATTTGTACATTTCTGATAAAACCTCGTTTAGACCAGTTTTGAACATTTTGTCTCTATAATCTCTGGCAAAGATAAGGAACGGAACTGTTTGTCAGCAAAAAAAATTGTAAGCTCTGTTTTGCATCGGTCTTTTTGGAAAAGATTTTTATAACTTTGAACTAAATTGTTAAATAACTGATTTAGAAATGATACGTCAAAATCGGCAAAAAGCGTTTGGTTAAATTAGGTTCAAAAATAATAACTTATTAATACCGTTAAATCGATCTGTAATTTGATTATTATCAAGCACTTCATAAAATAACGCCTGGTGAGTCAATGTAACATCATTGTTAATTAGGTCCTTATTTTCGGTTCTTGCCCATATACTTGTATAATAGTACTTGTGAAGTAGGTCTCCCATTAGTAACAGTTTCATTTTTTTCACGTTGAGAACGCATAGAAAATGACGTTTGCCGCAGCAATAAAACATCATAAAATACGTAGCTCCGTTCTCAAATAAAATATCTAGTAAATCAGGAGGCCAAGCGCTTTACAGGCCTCTCTTCACTATAAATTCGCGCGTGGAAGCAACGAATACGTGTACGCGTGGAAGTGAGTAATATAAACATACTAAATAAAGACAGAACCATTCACACACGTCCAGAGACGAGCTGCTTCGAGAGTCTAGCGCTCACCGGGCCTCTGCTGCATAGGCCGTTCTCATAGAAAAACTTGTTAACGTACAGCGCGTACTGCGAATATCGCATGTGGTTCTTTTTTAGTCGAATATATTGTCGCAAATATTAGCGCTTCCCTTGTAAATAAAAGTGACTTTATAGACGTTTGCTAAACCTTTCGACCTTTATAATTGCCAAATTTATATAATAAATTTTAGATTTGAAGTAATGTGATGAAGAAGAGCAAAACAAAACATGTTAATCAATCTTACGAAAATTTTCATTTTTACATTTTAAATTAATTGTAGTGAGGAGATCTTACGAAAATTCTCATTTTTACATTTTAAATTAATTGTAGTGAGGCCGGGCCTCACCTGCCTCATGCTACCCATCGCCACTGGTCAAATTGACCGGTCAATTTGTACAAACGCATTTCGGGGAATCACCTGCACCGATCGAAGGTCTATGCGAGTTTCGGGGAAATCCCCGGTTTATTCAGTGACGTTGTGGTATTATTCGCCGTGAAAATTTAACAAGTTCAGTTTATTTTCGACTTCCACCTTATTTTACTTTATAATTGGTACTAATGGTATTATAAAGCGTGATCACTAATAGGTCTTACAAAAATGCAGTATTGCAAAAATTACTGATTGACTTAATAAGAAAATAATTCTATTTTGAAAGAGGGCCCGGTCAAATTGTCAGTCAATTGACCAAAAAGTTGTTGACTGGTCAGATGCATAACTCTACCAATTAGGAATGCATCTGCCCTTCCACATCCACCACGCTGATATTTGCAGCGATTTTATGAATGGGCACACCTTATAGAGTTTGCCATCTACTAGGCATAACGCCACACTAACCACCTGTTGAATAACTAAAATACAAAGACAATTCTTTTCGCAGTAGAAAACAGGAAGCTACAGGAATGTTCTTGCATAGACATGTCGGTCAACACGCAACATCCTGCTGATAATGGCTTTTTTGTGAATTATATTTTATATTACTTTTATAATACTCAAATTCATGAAATACATACAATTAATATAGTTGAAAAAAATGGACATAACCGTTAACATCAAAAATTTATACCTACCGTGCACTAAGAAAAAAATCAAAAAATCATAATATTTTTATTTCAATTAATGATTTTTGTTTTTTTTTTATGAAAATAAAGTTTTGCCCAACCCAGGGTACAATTATAGAATTGAAGTGGTGAAAATTAATTATTTTGCAAATGACTACATTGACGTCTTTTACAGTTATAATGAAAAGCCTACGACTATTATTCTCGAGAAAGTATACACTTTTGAAAATTTAGAAAAATCGTCGCTTGCTAAAGATGTCGGAATTTCTCGCGAAAAACTGAATGATTTGAAAACTTTTGTTAAATATCTTAGTCCTGAAGGTTGCAAATTTTATGAAAACCTTTTTGAAAACACAACTGTTAAAGGCAGTAAGCCCAAAAAAGTTAAATGATTATGATGCATGCTTTTCCTACGTTTTAAAAATTAATGCTATAATGTTTCATATTAAAAAATAAATCCTTTGTATTAAAATGATTTGTCCTTTGTATTAAAATGCTTTGTGTTAACAAAAATTTATATTTGATAATTATAATTTTAATAAAACAATTTTTATTCTTGTAACACTTTTTTACAATTATTGTGTCATATTTTAAACGTCAAATTATCTTCTGTAATGTTCAAACATTACTACGCACGCATCGAAATGTACACGCGGCGGGCAACGCTGGATTAAACCTGCTCTAATTTGTTTATTTGTTGTGAAAATATCTCGTGCCTTCGCACGATTGTTCTTTAGACTATAAGGAACAACTTTCCCACTGGAAGTTTGCTGAGAATCAGCGTTAAGGTATTGTTTTTTAATTGTTTCTAAAACGCTACGCACAAAGATTGGATTGCATACATTCAGGGTTGGGTTGGGTCCGGCCGGGCCGGGCCGAGCGCATGTCCCCTTATCGAATGGGGCTCCTCACCTCAATTGTACTTACATAAAATACAAACAGACTGAATGTCCATATAATAAAAATCACAAAGATGCTACAGGTTGCAAATGACTCACAATAACATTAATTAAAATAGTTTTAAGGGCAATATTTCAAAATGGAAACAGTAACATTTAGCCGCTACCACTATTTAATTTCTACTGCAGAACAGATAAATGGTATCGAGCCCGAAAAACATTTTTTCGAGAAGGGGAAAAAAGGGAAATTCCAATTCAAATATACACACAAAAGAAAATTGATTAATGAAATAAAAATCTTAAAAATAATAAATAAATTAACAAAATTAGTGACAAGGTATATTGAAGGACACACCTTTGATTATAAATTTGTTGTTGCATAACAGTCTTTTGAAGATGTTTATTACATTAGCTGCTTCTTTAGGATTGCCAACCATCCTCTATTCCAGAGGACAGTCCTCTCTTCTCTGACGCATAGAAAAAGTCCTCTTTTTTATATTAACTAAACTAAAACTAATGCAAATTTTGCAAATCTCTATTTTAAATTTTAAGAACAAACAAGAGTAAAAAAATATTTGTGGAAGCAATACATATTTTTTTCTACAACTGGCAAAAAAGTTGACTTTTTGCCATTGATTTTGATTGGTGAAGTAGCCTATTTTATCATCGTGCGTGAAATAGCTGTCACGCATGGAAAAATGATTTCACGCACTAAAATATCTTATAACGATTATTTTCGCTTCAGACGAGGTTTCAGTCAAAACTGGACGAGAAAAGTCTTAAAAATAACTGATTCTTTCACATTAAGATAAATATACAAGACAGTTTTCAATAAAATCACTTTAATTTGTGTGCGTCTCTTCAACAACTTTAACAATATCTTGCTATTTAGCAAATTATAGACAGAAACAAAAAATAATACTAAACGCGTACTATGGGCTTCCATATTAACAGTGAAAGCAACGACTATTAAGTTTCAAGAAACAAATTTTTAAGAAGCGTTTTTAGCGCGTGTATGACATTCTATGCGAAGAAGGTTAGATGTGCGTATCTTGGCTGAAGGTGGACATTTTCAAAAATTTATTTAATTGCAATTTGATATTTACTATTTTTTTAATTAAGTTATTAAATGTTACTTTAAACAAAGGTTTAATCGTTTTTGTAGCCTAGGCCAACAAAAATTATTTACTTTTATACTGTCCCCCGTGTCAAAAAAAATATAAGAAACCTTTTCTATTGCCATTAAAGTAAAGATTTATAAAAATATGAGTGCATAATTTTGTACCGACGCCACTGGCTGACTCCAAGAATGTATTAAACTTTCAAATTAAGCGTATTTAAGTGGTTATTTTAATCACCAAATTTTACAAAAAAATCTTAACGTGTTTAGAAATCATTTTAAAATAACTATATATACAGGGTGATTCAAAAGTACTTTGACAAACTTCAGGAGGTGATTGCTGGCATTATTTTAAGGCGAAGAGTTCATATAAACAATGGTCCTTGGCGGCTTCGTTACGGAGATACAGGGTGTTGAAAAATGAGATGCCTCCATCTTGGCTGTGGGTGGACATTTCCAACAATTTATTTAAGGCAATTTTATAACTGTTACTTATTTATTTAAATAAATTAGTTGTTATTTTAATAATGTCTGAATGTTTGATCAATTTAAAATAATTTTTTTGGATCAATTTAAAATAAATTTTTTAATACATTTGTATAGCCGAATAAAATAATGATTTACCTTTAAACCGTTCCCCGTATGAAAAAAACGCAAGAGACTTTTTTTGTTGCAAATAAAGCAACGACTCACAAAATGACACTCACAATAGTTAAAATAAAATAAGTCAGTGGCGTAGCATAGTTTTCACAAAAAATGTTATATGAAAGTTTCGTGCCGACGCCACTGGTTAAATTAAAGAACGCGATATACTTTTAAAATGACTGTTCTTAGGTGCTTATCTCATCCACCGAATTTCATAACACAAGCTCAAAACATTTAGAAGCTACTTAAAAATTCTTATTTTTTTTTTAATTTTTCAACACCCTGTATCTCCGTAACGATGCCGCCAAGGACCATTGTTTATATGAACTTTTCACCTTAAAATAATGCCAGCAATCACCTCCTGAAGTTTGTCAAAGTACTTTTGAATCACCCTGTATGTCAAGGCCCATTTTGCCTTTTGTTATTTTTTAAGTTAATATAAGTTTGGTTCTAAGGCAAAAACAGTATAACAACAATGTAACGTGTCGTCATGGAAGTCTTTACCAACATGTCTGACAGTTTGACGTACCTACAAGTTTGTTCTCTAAAAAAGTAAAAATAAAACGTATTTATACAGTCCACAAAAAGAAGAATTGTTTTATTGAAGGGCCTAAACATTGGTCCTTCGAGCCGGATAAAGAAATCAGCTACCGAAGAAGAATAGTGTTGGAAATCGGAAGAAAATTAGTACATGTTCCACAAAGGGTTTCCGGCATTCGGTAAGAGAATCAACTTGTTATTAGAATAGGTACTGTTCGGCCTGCACGGAAAAGATGTCGGACGAATCAGAGTTAAAGATCAAAAAAGGAAATTTGAAAGGTAAATTGACCAGATTCAAAAGTTTTATTGAAAAATATAATAAGAATAGTTTGACAGAAGATGTAGTCGCAGAAATTGAAATTAGGTTAGAAAGTATAGAAACCATTTTGAGCGAATTTAATGAAATTATTTTACAATTAATAAATTTAGAAAAGGCTAATAAAGCGGCGTTCCTCAAAGAAGAGGAAGAATTTGAAGATAAATATTTTAGTGTTGTAAGTCAGGCTAAATTATATTGCAAAAGTTTTAATACTGTCGGTGATGAATCGGTGGCAGGTTCGAATACAAGTAGTCACAGTGTTGTTTTTAATAGGTCAAAACCTATAAAGTTACCACCAATATCCCTACCGACATTTGACGGCAAATACTGCTCGTGGCTAGAATTTAAAGATATTTTTGTTAGCTTGGTAGATCAAAACGATACATTGAGTGATGTTCAGAAATTCTATTATTTAAGAGTGTCATTAGATAAAAATGTCCTTGAGGTAATACAGTCTATCGAAGTTTCTGGGGTAAATTATCCTGTCGCATGGCAGTTGTTAGTCGATAGATATGAAAATAAGGCTCTTATGATTCATAATCATATTCAAAGTATTTTTGAACACCCTAATCTGATTGGGGAGTCACATTCCGGCTTGAGAAGTTTGTTTGATTCAGTTACGAGTCACCTTAGGTCACTAACAAGTTTGGGCGAAAGGACTGATTCGTGGGACCGGCTTATTATTTATATATTGGCAAATAAATTTGATTCGGTGACGCGCCGCGATTGGGAAAATTATATTCATCAAGGTGACCTGCCAGATTTGAAGGATATGAGCAAATTTCTCAAAGCGAAGTGTGACATTTTAGAAAAATTAGAATTTACCAAACAAGATAAACCCACAGTGATTACCGAACAAGATAGACCCACAGTGCAAAGGTCAAGAAGACCAGGAAGCTGTGGTTTCCCTGTCTTAAATAATCAAAGTAGAATTAAATGTTATTATTGTGACCAAGACCATTCAATTTTTAAATGTGAGACATTTTTAAAATTGACGGTCGAGCAGAGAATTAAAGCAGTAAAAGGGCTAAAATTATGCCTAAATTGTTTACGACATACACATCCGTCATGGAAGTGTAAATTAAATAAGTGTCCAAAATGTCGTAAAACTCATAATACCTTACTCCACTTGGAAAATATTGAGAATAAAAATTCTGATGCAAGCAGTCCCGTGCCCGGAAACCCAGGTGTAACGCAGCAGACTGCCGCCACCATTTCTGCCGAGTCTACCGTCGTCGCACACGTGAAGGAGAGCACTGTTGCCGCAAATTGTACATTTTCTGAAGTGCTACTTTCTACGGTTCTTGTTGAAATAAGAAAAGAGAATACAAAAATAAGGTGTCGAGCTCTATTAGACAGCGGGTCTCAAAGTAATTTTATTTCAGAGTCGCTGTGTCAGAAGTTAAATTTAAGGCTAGATAAAATAAAACATGCAGTTAAGGGAATCGGGGAATCCTTGTCAAATATAAGTAGACAAGCAAATATTGAAATTAATTCATGCATTAATAATCGTTTTAAAAGAAACATTAGTTGTCTAGTATTGAATAGAATCACAGATAGGTTACCTAGTTTGACTTTTAATAAAAATTTAATAAATTTACCGTCAGACTTAGAACTTGCTGATCCGGAGTTTAATATATCTAAAGAAATTGATCTTTTACTGGGCTCAGAAATATTTTGGTCGGTGATTAAACAAGGGCAGAGGTCACTTGGCCCGAAATTACCTGTACTTCAAAATACGTCATTTGGTTGGGTAGTTGCAGGCAATATGTCAATAAATTCTGGTTTTGCTAGTAATTCAATTAATTGCTTAAGTACTTCTTTACAAGACGCTTCCGTGGATAAGCAAATAATAAAGTTTTTTGAACTTGAGGAAGTTTCTAATAAGAAAATAGTTTTTTCTGAGCCAGAAAAATATTGCGAAGAGTATTTTGGAAAGACTACTTCTAAAGATGAGAAAGGCAGGTATGTAGTGAGTATACCTTTTAAAGATAAGGTTTCGGATTTAGGTAAGTCTAGAGACACTGCGCTGCAACGATTTTATTCATTGGAAAGGAAATTAAATAATAACCCTAGTTTGAAACATGATTACATAGAATTCATGACAGAGTATCTTACATTAAATCATATGTCCGAATATAACGACGAAGGTGAAGAAGAGGAGGGATATCATTTACCTCACCACGCAGTGGTAAAAGAAACAAGCCTAACGACTAAATCTCGCACAGTATTTGACGCTTCATGTAAGACTACATCTGGACTATCACTAAATGACGTACAGTATACAGGACCGACGTTACAGCAGGATATTTTTGATATTTTAGCTAGATTTAGGATTTACGAGTATGTAATGACTGGTGACATTAGTAAAATGTACCGTCAAATATTAATTAATGAAAACGATCAAAAGTATCATAAAATATTTTGGAGGTCAAATATTGAGGATGAGTTAAAATGTTATAAGTTAAAAACAGTCACATATGGAACCGCGTCAGCTCCCTATTTAGCTGTTAAATGTCTATTTGATATAGCTGAACAAAATAAAAATAACAAAATAATTAGTAATGTAGTGAAACGCGATTTTTATATGGACGATCTGTTGACAGGAGCTAATTCAGAAGATGAGATTTTGTATATTCAAAAAAACGTTTCGAATATGTTGGCTCAATCAGGGTTTGAATTACGTAAGTGGTTGTGCAACAACCAGAATATATTGAATAAATTTCAAGTAAATAGTAATTTAGATATGAGTATATTAAATATTGGAGATAATGAACCTAACAAGACCCTTGGCATATTTTGGGATGCAAACGGTGATTCAATAAATTATAAAATAAACTTGGACATTTTTACAGTAGAAAGGGTTACTAAGAGAACTATTTTATCAATTATTTCCCAAATATATGATCCCTTATCATTGTTAGGGCCTATCATTATTGTCGCGAAATTGCTAGTACAAGAGCTTTGGAAAAATAGACTGGAATGGGACGAAGATTTACCAGAACAATTGCTTAAGGTCTGGGGGGATTTTCAAAATAATATAAATTTAATTAATGACATAAAAATTCCTAGGCATGCAGCATGCTCAGAGTATGTCGCTATTGAACTGCACGGTTTTAGCGATGCTTCTACTCGGGCATATGGAGCATGCATTTATTTGCGCTGTGCGATGGCGCCTGGAAAATATGTTTGTAACTTGCTCTGTGCAAAGAGTCGCGTTGCCCCCCTAAAACAGGTAACCCTACCTAGATTAGAGTTGTGTGCTGCACAACTACTTTCGAATTTAGTAAACAAGGTGATATGTTCCTTGGAAATAACATTTAACAAATATTATTTTTGGTCAGACTCTACTATTACATTGTGTTGGATTCGCGGCGAATCCTCTACCTGGAAAACCTTTGTTGCTAATAGAGTCAGTGAAATTCACTCGCTTACAAATAAAAATGACTGGTACCATATAAGCTCAGGTGACAATCCCGCAGATTTATTATCACGAGGTGCTACACCCGAAACTCTTATAAATAATGAATTGTGGTGGCACGGTCCCCAGTATCTTTTAAAGGAACAGTCCTGTTGGAATATTTCAAAATTTTCTATGCCTCGTGAAATTCCAGAACAAAGAACTGTATCTTGTACCGTGCTCAAGTCCTGTAATTTATTTGATAGATTATCACAGGATGATTCAACCTTGTTAGGAATGTTGCATATTTTAGCCCATGCTTTGCGATTTATTAATAATTTAAAAATTAAGGAATATGATCAGAGCAGACGACTAACTGGTGCCTTAATGCCAGAAGAACTTGACCGATCCCAAAAAATATTAATAAGGTACGCTCAAATTGAAGCTTTTCCTAAGGAATATGAAAATTTAAAATCAGGTAAACCCATTCCTATGAAAAGTACAATTTTATGCTTAAATCCAGTTTTTATGAATGATTTTATTTGCGTAGGTGGGCGGTTAAAAAAGGCAAATCAGTTAGATGAGAAAAAATACCCAGTAATATTACCCAATGGACACGCGTTAACAAAATATATTCTAGAAGCTGAGCATAAAAGACTGTTGCACTGTGGAGCGCAAGCATTATTATATTCAATTCGTGAACGATATTGGCCGGTTTCTGGTCGCAGCGCATGTAGACAAATTGTCAGAAAGTGTTTAAACTGTTTTAGGGCTAACCCCAGGGACAACAGTTATCTGATGGGTAATCTCCCAGAAGTTCGTGTAAATACCTACGGCGTGTTTGAAAATGTCGGTACGGATTATGGTGGTCCTTTTTATATTAAGGAAAAAAAGAGTCGCGCCCCCAAACTCGTCAAGGGTTATATTTGCCTCTTTGTTTGTATGTGCACAAAGGCGGTGCATCTTGAACTTGTCTCCGAACTAACCACGGAATGCTTTTTAGCAGCCTTTCAGAGATTTATCGGTAGAAGAGGTATTCCTAAAAATATTTATTCAGACAACGGTACAAATTATGTAGGTGCCAATAGGGAAATTTGTGAAATTTATGAATTTTTAAAAGAAAATTGCGACTACATCGGAACTAAACTAGCAGATAATAGGGTAATATGGCACTTTATTCCTGCGAAGTCTCCTAATTTCGGAGGGCTTTGGGAAGCAGGGATAAAGAGTACTAAAACGCATCTTAAGCGGGTTATTGGAGCTAAGTATTTAACTCATGAGGAATTCGGTACCTTATTAGTGCAGGTTGAAGGTATCCTAAATTCTCGGCCGCTATGTCCGTTAACCGAGGATCCAGAGGACTGCTCCGCTCTCACTCCAGCCCATTTTTTAATTGGTCGTACTATGACCGCATTACCCGAGTACAACCTTGCTGAGGTAGCTGAAAATCGACTGTCAAAATGGCAACATATCCAAGCAATGGTTCAACACTTTTGGGCCAGGTGGCAGAAGGAGTACCTTTCCGAGCTACAGGTTAGAACTAAATGGAGGAAGAACCATATAAACATTATTAAGGTTGGTTCGTTAGTGCTAATAAAGGACAATAACACTCCAGTATTGCTGTGGCAGCTAGGGCGTGTAACCCAGGTGCACAAGGGTAGTGATGACGTTGTAAGGGTTGTTACAATAAAGGTGCGGTCTGGAACAGTAAAAAGAGCTGTTAACCAAATTTGCGTACTTCCGATAGAGACTGGTGAATAATGTTGTGTCTTAATGAAAACGTCTATTGTTTTACATGCTGTGTGTAAAAATTTGTAAATAGAGTTAAGCAAACCCATAAGGGTTGAAGATTTTGTAAATCTTTATAACATTTATTCAAAATCTGTGTATTTGTTCAATGTAGTTTTTTTGAAAGCCCATACCATTTCCTTTCAAGGCGGGCGGTATGTCAAGGCCCATTTTGCCTTTTGTTATTTTTTAAGTTAATATAAGTTTGGTTCTAAGGCAAAAACAGTATAACAACAATGTAACGTGTCGTCATGGAAGTCTTTACCAACATGTCTGACAGTTTGACGTACCTACAAGTTTGTTCTCTAAAAAAGTAAAAATAAAACGTATTTATACAGTCCACAAAAAGAAGAATTGTTTTATTGAAGGGCCTAAACACTGTATATATATTTTTTTAAATTTGGACATCCTGTATCTCCTAAACGAAGCTGTTAAGGAATATAGTTTATTGGAACTTTTCATTTTTAAATAACGTCAGCAACCACATCCCAAAGTTCTTCAAAGTATTTTTGAATCGCCCTATATATTTGATTTACAGAAAAAAGTTGTCACAATTATAGCTGGGTTGTAACTTATTTTATGAAGTTATGTTAGGTCGGGAGCCGGTGACACTGAAAGTACCGTCATCGCGGAATCAAAAATTTTTTATGTAAATTGATAATTAATAGTCATACGAACAAAATGAGCTCGGTACGCCGGGATTCATTAAGCCGAAAGTATTTTTAAAACAATTAATTATTATAAAAAAGCAAAAATGTTTTTTTACCCAGGGTGTTTTCTAATTGAATGTCAATATTTAAGGGGCGATTTTTGGGTCCATTCTAAAAAGAAAACTTCATATGAACGTATGTCGTATGTCCTAAACGTCTTAACTTTTGAGATACAGGGTGGTAAAGTTTTCAAAAATAAATAGTTTTTTATTAAAATCTGTAATATCACTTTATATATTTTAATTAAATTTGGCATACATGTACTATGTATCAAGAGGCATTATTTAGTGTACCACAATTTTTTTTTGTTTAAACCAATGGCGTTCGTACGGAATTTCACCTGCCTATTTTGGCAGATATTGATGGTACGCCACTGATTTCTCGTAAAATTAGAATCATTCCTGAAATTCCCAATCATTTCTAAGCAAATTTGATCTCTTGCATTTTTTCAATCCGATGCACGGTTTTCGCTTAAAAAAATAAAAACCTTTTCTCTGCTATATGAACGATATTGTTATGATCATGCAGAGAAAAGGTTTTTATTTTTTTAAGCGAAAACCGTGCATCGGATTGAAAAACTGCAAGAGATCAAATTTGCTTAGAAATGATTGGGAATTTCAGGAATGATTTTAATTTTACGAGAAATCAGTGGCGTACCATCAATATCTGCCAAAATAGGCAGGTGAAATTCCGTACGAACGCCACTGGTTTAAAGAAAAAAAATTGTGGTACACTAAATAATGCCTCTTGATACATAGTACATGTATGCCAAATTTAATTAAAATATCTAAAGTGGTATTACAGATTTTAATAAAAAACTATTTATTTTTGAAAACTTTACCACCCTGTATCTCAAAAGTTAAGACGTTTAGGACATACGTTCATATGAAGTTTTCTTTTCAGAATGGACCCAAAAATCGCCCCTTAAATATTGACATTCAATTAGAAAACACCCTGGGTAAAAAAACATTTTTGCTTTTTTATAATAATTAATTGTTTTAAAAATACTTTCGGCTTAATGAATCCCGGCGTACCGAGCTCATTTTGTTCGTATGACTATTAACTATCAATTTACATAAAAAAATTTTGAATCCGCGATGACGGTACTTTCAGTGTCACCGGCTCCTCACCTATGTGTCTTGTTGCCGAGATCGTTGCTCTCTTTCATTTATATTTTAAGCGGGATACTTTGTATTATGAAATTTACTGTTTCGGGTATTTTTAGTTACTTTGTAGTATTTGACAAGTTGTTGTGACATTTCTTTTTTTAAAAGTAACTCAATTTGACTGGTAATATATTTCATTTCATAAACCAAAGCTAAAACGCTAACACAATATTGTTAAAAAGTTGCTCATACGCACTTGTACAGTACATTTTTTTGCAAATCACAATTACAAATTAATTTTACAGGAAAAAAATTATCCCGCTACAGTTTGTTTACATTATACACCAATAAATAAAACACTTATTTATTATACAATAACCAATTTGTTTAAAAGACTGCTCGATCAGTACTTGATCAAACAAACACTTACAACACTTTTCTAGTAAATTTGTTGTATATTTATTAGTTATTTTACAGGAGAAAAATTATCCCACCGTTGCGGCTGGATTACGTAAACACGCACTAAATAAAACACTTATTCTGCAATAACAAAGTTGATATTAAAAAAAACTAACAAACTGCCAGTACTTCAGGTAATCCGTTAACGTTAACAAACGCCTACTATACTTTTTTTTCTATTAAGCTGTTGTTTATTTAAAGAAAAAATACAATTTCATTCAACAAGATCCAAATCACCTGTTACCATGCGCAAAACTAAACGAACAGCGTGAATCTGATGGGATTGTTGCTAGATTTCCTACTTGACGGTTTGTGCAACGCTAACATTAACTATCTTAAATGTTAATGCAAGTTTCCTGAATATATGTCAGTAATAAAGTCAGTAACATTTCTGTGTAGACACATCCAAAGACATGTAATTCATTCGAATTATATGTGTGTTTAAAAAACCAAAATTTTAATAATGCGAGTTGAAAATACTGCCCTTGGTTTGAATTAATATTTTCTTTCATAAGGAAATGCGTCGCAGACGTATAGGTCAGGCAGTAGAGCTTCGCAAAGCAAGAAAATATGACCAATTGCTCAAAAGAAGAAACATATCCGTCAATGATGAGCTTACATCACCTCTACAAGAAAATAATTCAACTAGCCCGGCTACTATGACTGCTGAGGAAATTATGTATGGTAGGTTGCAAATTTAGTTCAAAGAAAATCATATCATTTACATATACCTATATATTTAATTTCAAGATATGTCTAATACTTTTAAACTGTATTAATCTAATTTTTGTAACCTTAAACCTACATGGGTAAATTTTTATATCATCTGTTTTTTTAGCTGTTTTTTTCATTTCGCTGTTTAGATAGTAAATTTTTTTTAAATAGTCGGACGATCTTAAAATACATAAACATTTGTATTAATATTTAAAAAAATGTAAACATTATAAATTTTTTCAATAGGCATGATGAACCAAGATGAAACTGTCCAATTTAAAGCTACCCAAGCATGCAGAAAGATCCTCAGCAGAGAAAGAAATCCTCCCATTGATCACATGATTAGACTGGGCGTTGTGCCAAGATGTGTAGAGTTTTTGGGAAAAAATCACAAGTGAGTATTTGTAATTTTCTAAATACACTTTTATTTATTTACTTCTACCGTGATAGCTAAAGCATTATTTTTCATTTTTTACGTTTTTTATGCTGGACAAATTGACCTAAAAATGACTCATTTTTATAGCAATCTCTGAATTTGATAATCTTAATACTGTTATAAATATCTTGCAATAATAAAAGTAATACTATGGTGCCAAATAATTTTTTTACTAGAGAAATAAAAAGTTATACATGGTGCTACCATGGAACTATTCAGTTAAATAGGTTAACATTGTAATAATTAAATTAAAAGCATTTATTTTTCTTACCTCTGGTAATCTATCTTTTAGTCCTGGGCTTCAATTTGAGGCTTGTTGGGCTCTGACCAACATTGCTTCAGGAACTTCCGAGCAGACCGCAGCAGTAGTTCAAGAGGGAGCTATTCCAAGGTTACAAGCTCTGTTATGTTCTCCTCGTATGGACGTTGCTGAGCAGGCAGTTTGGGCTCTAGGTATGTACACTTGTAAATTAACATTTTTCTACCATTTATCTTTCCAGAGCCATCAGAAAAGTTGTAGAGCTTTTCGCGAAAGGCCATGATTTAAAATTGTTTTTTTTTAACTCCAACAACCATTTCACGTTTTTTTATGAAACGCTTTTCAGTATTTTTTTTGCAAAAGTCATCTTTCTGATTTTAAGAATTCTATTAAACTATTTAGTTATGCTTTCTTCAATATTTAGTTTATTTTGTTCACACTTTCTCCATTTTTACTCTTAAAAATATGTTTATAAAAATGGTTCTTAAATTGATTTGTATATTATTATTTTATACATTACGTTATACAGGGTGTCCGAAAAGTCTTAGTATGGGTAAATATCTTTACTATTAGTACGAAAATAAACTTAATTGAGTCGGATTTCAAACAAATCGTATATATTTATATTTCTATGTATGGGTGTTTGTACGTATACAGGTTGTTCGAAAAGTCTTTATCTTTGCTATTAGTAAAGATAGAAACACCAAGTTTGATTTTTCAAGCCCCTTGGGGGGTGACGCTAGACAGTTGAGGTCAGAAATTTTAATTGCAACCCTATGCCGTGTGGTACCTAATTTTGAAGGTCTTCAAAATAGAAACATTTTACCGCAACCCGAGGTCCGTATCTTAATTCGTTTTTAAATGGCAAGCCTACAAAAATTAGAAATCATGAAAAAAAATTTAAGTACCTGGTGAGTCAACGATTCCGCGGAGTAATTTTATGCCTTAAAGATAAGATTTGTCGATAACAAGCTTTTGTGTTTAGGTATGGTAAGTAATTTTGTGCCTTGAAGATATGATTTGTCGATAATAAGCTTTTGTGTTAAGGTATGGTTGGATATTTTTCACATTTTACGAATATTTTGAATTATACAGGGTGCGTTCAAAAAGTAGGGTGTCACAAAGTTAGATTTTTTTACATGGGACACCCTGTATTTGAGTGGATTTTTCAATTCTACGTGTAATTTCATAACTTTTCACTTTGGGTTTAATATACGAAAAAGTAATAGTTGTCAGTATAATTCGACTTGTAATGAAAATTTAGCATTTGCAAGTATCTCTTTGTTGTGAAAATCCTCCTTAAATTTTGACTCCAAGCAATTCATAATTAGTAAAAATGTTTTTTTGCCGAACGATTATGCAGGATGAAATATCCTGAGCGGCGAACACCCAGTTCTCGGAGTTTTCAAAATTTACTGTAACGTTTTGATTCAATCGGCAGTGTGGAACATTTAAAACGTGAAGTTGTCAATAGAATAGCTTCAAATGGTGAGAAAGAACTCGAAATACTATTAGAAGTACAGGAGAATCCCCAAGTTAGTAGCCGTAAATTACCTTCATTGTGTGGCGTCACAGTCAACGGCAAATCGAACAACGCTCAAGTATAAATACCACCCGTACCATACTGAGTTACATCAGGAACTTCACAATGAAGGTTTCCAAAGACGCGTAACTTACTGTCAATGGTTACGTGCCCAAATTGAAGTAAACCAAAGTTTTTTAAAATTTATAATGTATTCAGATGAGGCTACATTTAGAAGTAATGGGGCTCTCAGTAGACTCAATATTCATTGTTATGCAATGGAGAACCCACACTGGGTCCGTGAAGTTCAACACCAAAACCATTGGTCGGTTAATGTGTGGTGCGGCATTACGATTTAGTGTAAATTGTAAAGATGTTTGTATTTAGTTAGTTTTACCTACAGGTTTTGACTTCTACCGCGTAGGGAAGTACCCATTATCATGTCAAAATGTCTAATCAAAATATTTCAAAAGCTATTAGAGATAGGGGTAGGCCTTTCTTTACAAAATGTGAAGAGTTTTTGGCAAGCTGTAAGGTGGCCAAAAAATATATAGGATGTTGCATTTGATAAAAGTGACATTTTTTAATTCGAAGTAAATGTGTGAAGTGTAAATGAGATGTCAAATATTGCATAGTGGATATATTTTTTTTTGACTTAATATACTCAGAATACAAATTATGAATTACTTGGAGTCAAAATTTAAGTAGTATTTTCACAACAAAGGGATGCTTGCAAATGCTAAACTGTCATTACAAGTCCCTTTTTCGGTTTTTTTTTCAAAAATATTTTGAAAATGACCGGATAAAGGGTGGAAACCTCAATAGACTTTTAATAAAAAAAAATGTTTTTACTATGAACCTAATCCCAACAGTCAGTATATTTGTTACCGGCAACTTGCGAAATCCGACAATCTGCGAAATGCCTAGCCACTTTGCAAGCTGACCAATTTTCCAGGCATTGTGCAAATTGACAAAATCTTCAGATAATTTGAAAAGTGGCTAAAACACTTTAGGCAATCTGTAAAATGCCTGCTGCATTCGTCAATATGCTTAACAGAGATATTACTATCTTACATTGACTAGGCATTATGCAAACCGTTTGCTGACTGGAACCAATAGGGAATATGCATATAACCCAAATAAATCTGAAATGTTTTTTTTTATATTCTCTACATAAATTAAATGTTTATGGCGGTGCCATTTATTTTGGTCTTTAACAAAAAAAAAAAGGATTTTATACTGCAAATTTTCGCGCTAATTTCGAAACTTGTAAAACGTGATCCCATTGGCTGTGTCGTCAAAAGTGAACTTATCATGAGTACATGGCGAATTCCAGTGTTGTAGAGTCATCGAAAACTCAATAAAAATGGCATTTAATGCGTAACTCATCCAATGAAATATCCCTGCACTTAAAGTAGAAGGTTCCTAAATCTTATTCATGTGTACTTCAAGCCGAAATCAGTCCAGGAACCTTTCAATTTTGCAACAAAAATTGACATTTCTGCGAAATTTTGACATATCATCTTAATAATTTCGAGTAAATAAATTGCAATTCTTTGTTTTCAGGGCAATCTTCGAAAATTCAACAATTTTCAAATTTTAGATGCCCCCGATGCAAATAAACCTATTTATTTATAATTTTAACGAAAAAATAAGCGATATAGATTAGTGGGAGGTATTCTTAGATAATTAGCGGATAAAATAAACCCAAAACTAATCACTAAATAAGGTAAATAGGGTGGAATAATGTCGGTTAAAAATAGGATTTGTCGGAAAAATCAAAGAATCCAGTTTTTACCCCTAAAATAAGCTCCTGGATGACCCATTCGGTATTCACTTTAAAGTGTGGTTACCCCTTTGTAAGATGGTGTTGAAAAATTGGGAAAAAATTAGATTGGAAAAAATACAGAATGATTCAAATGTACCGATGTCGAGGGCAAAAAAAGTAAAAAACATCGAAATTTAATCGGCGATTACTCCCTTTCTATTAGTCGATGCAATGAAGCGCTAAAACAGCCAAAATCTCGGAATTTTTTGCACTAAGACGGATCGGAATGCGGTTTTTTGCATTCGCTTCCAAAAATTATTTGTAAAAAATGTATCTACTTTGTATCTTATACAAACCCGAAATGGCATTGCTGCAGCCAGGGTTCGAAAGATATATATCCACGATATATATCACGATATATATCATGATATATATCATGATATTTATAATTGGATATATATCACGGATATTTATTAAAACGTTAATGTCAGCAGCACTGTTTAAAAATTTATTGCCAAGAAAAATAAAAGCAAGAATATGTCGCTCATTATTCGATATCTTACGCTAAAAACGGTAAATCCCCTATTAGGTTTCTGTGAATCCCCGAGGCAAAGTAAAGGTGTATCGCGTGAATCGCGTCTGGATTTCAGTCTAGTCCCAATCGTAAAGAACAAGTGGTATTTACATATTTTGAAATATCAGTTGTGGAGACTGTTGTAATATGAATTAAAAATGCCAAAAAGTAAGGATCCAGTTTGGGTAAAATTCGATTGTGTGACTTCAAAAAATACTGGCAATTGGGCTCGATGCAAAACTTGCAAAAAAGAAATGCAAGGTATTCCTTCACGAATGTACAAACATCTCAATATGTGTAAAATTGATGTTCAAAACAAAAATCCTAGTTTATCAAGTGGTGAATGTGAACAGCCGTCGACAAGTGGGACAGGTTAGTAAAATATAAAAATATACAACTCTTAGCAGAGGCCAGAGGCGGATGCAGTATTTTTTCAGAATGGGGAGCACTATTAAAAGGATATGTATTTTTTTGCCAATTTTGAGTTTTGAATTAAGAGACAGATAAGAAATACACGCAAACATGAGGCTCAAGCAGGGACTGGCGCGCCCCCCAGCCCCCTTATGTATCCGCCACTGAACTTTTAGAAATTTCATGAAAATAAGACCATGCATTTTTGCATATATTTTAAAATGAAGTTGCATTATTTTTAAATGATTGATGAATATTATTTTTTTTGTAGATCGTACAGGCGGCCTTGCTGATTATTCACAACTTCCACAACCGTTGCCGAAAAAACAAAAAACATTATCCGTTCTTACCGATTCCGAAGTCATTTCAACCTCAAAGGAGTATGCAGCTAAAATCGATATACAAATAGCTCGTTATTTCTATTCAACAAATACCCCTTTTAATCATGCTGACCATTTAGAATTTAAAAAGATGTGTTCCTTATTGCGTCCAGGGTACAATGCTCCATCTTCTTACCAAATCGGAAATCCTCTTTTGGACACTGTATATAGAGAAGCAAAAGTAGAGTGCCGAGAGAAAATAAAAGATCAAACAGTGTGTATGTCATTAGACGGTTGGAGTAATATACACAATGAACCAATTATTTGCAGTAGTATAATAACTTCAAGTGGTGTGTCAATTTTAGTAGATAGTGTAGATACTGGGGTGAATCCTCATACAGCTGGAAATCTGAAGCATATTGCTTCGAACGCTATAAAACGAGCTGAAGAAGAGTTTCAAGTAAAAGTGAAGAGTTTTGTGACAGATAACGCAGCCAATGTTCAGAAAATGCGCCACGACCTTTCAAAAGATAGCAATATCAATATAATAGAGTATGGATGTTCTGCGCATCTCCTTAATTTACTCGCACAAGATCTAGACATATCAAGCGTTACAGGAGCTATTGTCAAGGTAATTAAATATTTTAGAAACAAACATGCCCCGTCTGCCTTATATAAAGAAGCACAAGGAAAAAACTTGCAATGCCTCAAGAAATAAGATGGAATACGATGAATGATGCAGTTAAAAGCTACCTAGATAATAGAGGAATCCTAGTTCAAGTATGCCAAGATAATAAAGATCACATTGACTGTGACATTATACGAATTGTAAATGATGCTCATGTCACAATGAACGCCGTTGACTTTCTAGCCCGAATATCACCAATTGCAGTTGCTCTAGATAGAATGCAGAGATCGTCAACAACAATTTCCATTGCTGTAGAAATATGGAATAAGTTAGAGAAAGATTTAAAAGATCAACCATTAGATGTAAAGAAGCATTTTCTTAGACGTAGAAGTATGTCTTTGGGCGGTGTTCACTTCGCGGCAAATATGCTGGATCACAGGTTCCTTGGACAAAGATTAAATAGTGTTCAGAAATCTGACGCTTACAAATTTTTCAACGATGTGAATCCAGATTTTTTGCCTTTTGTTATGGCAATGACATCCAAATCAGACCCATTTCCAAATTACATGTTTGGACCAAATTTTCGTAATGTATCGCCATTAGTGTGGTGGAAATCATTAAGTATTGAAAATGGATGGCCATCTGAAAAGCATAAATTTATGGAAATGTGTGAACAACTGTTAACAGCGAATGCTGCAACAGCAGCTTTAGAGAGACAGTTTTCATCATTTGGTTTAGTACATTCAAAACTGAGAAATAGGTTAGGCTGTGCAAAAGCAGCCAAACTTGTTTTTTTGTTCAAATATTTAAATCAGAAATCTGAGAGCAATGAATGCAACTTGGAATGGCTTTGGGAGGAAAAGACCGTCACAGAAACTGCGGTATATTCGTCCGATGATGAACCACTGATTAATTACGTAAAATAACTCTCTTGTTTATTGAAACTTAACTATAAACAGTAATATTTTGAACCTAATGTTGTTTATGTTGATTTTTTAAGTTTTTATTTTCATATAGTTTTTATTAGAATATTTTATGGTTTGCTAAAATATTTTGACTGAACATGGTGTTCTGTTAAATTTTTTTGTTAAATTATTTTTTTTTTAAATAAACTTAAAAAATAGTAATATATTCTTTATTCGTCAATGTTCTGCCATAAAAAAAGAAAAACTAGATGCGATAAAAAATAAATATCCATATTTGATATATATCCGATATATATCGGATATATATCGGATAATTTGATATTTATATAAATATCATGATATTTTCGAACCCTGGCTGCAGCCAAAAATGCATTCGAAAAATGCATTTTTTGAAGTGGCTTTAAGAAAATTAAATAACTTTGTTAATAAGACTCAGAACTGGCTCAAACCAGGTTCCCGGGAGTTTTCGAGTTCGCTGATCACGATTCAAATTGACCCACAGCCGACCTGGAGCTCAGGATCGCTGATGAACGTCATCTCCGTGGGACTCTCCAAAAAATCACGCGGAGAAGGAGAGAAACTCGGCGCCCGGGATTTTTTTGGGCTGCTGACTTCAAATATGGCATCGGCGAACACCCCCCGGACACCTGGTGCACCGGAACCTGGACGTGGACGTCACCCCCGAGAGTTTTCCTGACAAGATCGCAAAAAACAAACCGAAAATCGTTGGGTGGGCGTTTTTTGGGGCGCTGAATCCAAATTTCACGACGAAAACGACCCCCGAACACCTGGTGCACCGGAACCTGGACGCGGACGTCATCTCAGAGGGTTTTCCAGGCACGATCGCTAAAGACAAACCGAAAATCGTTATGGGGTTTTTTTTTGGGGCGCTGAATCCAAATTTCTCATCGAAAACGACCAACCCAACACCTGGTGCACCGGAACCGTGCCATCATCTCCAGGTGTCACATTTGCAAAAAATGAAATGGAATTCACATAAGGGGTTTTTTAGCTGCCCTCCTCGAATCCAGCATCCGCGACCATACTCCAACTATCTAGTGCACCGGAACCTTTATCTTAACATCGATGTCATTCCCATGAATGTCAATCAAACCTGATGTTTTAATGTCTTAGAGACTGACGTCAATACTGCAATAGCTGTTTGGAATTGTTGATTCTAGTTAAATTATGTGAGGAGGAAGGAAATCTAATTGGCGTTTAAAATTTTTTTATTGAACTCAAATCAAATACAATCTAACTCTAACTTACCTCGTTAATTAACTTTAATTTTTAAATATATTACTAAATATCAAATTCTTCATCAAGTGACATCGGTCGTTTTCGATGAGAAATTTGGATTCAGCGCCCCAAAAAACCCCCATAACGATTTTCGGTTTGTCTTTAGCGATCGTGTCTGGAAAACCCTCGGAGATGACGCCCGGGACCAGGTTCTGGTGCACCAGGTGTTCGGGGGGTCGTTTTCGACGTGAAATTTGGATTCAGCGCCCCAAAAAACCCCCCATAACGATTTTCGGTTGTTCTTTAGCGATCATGTCTGAAAAACCCTCGGAGATGACGTCCGCGTCCAGGTTCCGGTGCACCAGGTGTTCGGGGGGTCGTTTTCGACGTCAAATTTGGATTCAGCGCCCCAAAAAACGCCCACACAACGATTTTCGGTTTGTTTTTGCGATCTTGTCAGGAAAACTCTCGGGGATGACGTCCACGTCCAGGCTCCGGCGCACCAGGTGTCCGGGGGGTGTTCGCCGATGCCATATTTGAATTCAGCAACCCAAAAACCCCCAGGCGCCGAGTTTCTCTCCTTCCCCGCGTGAATTTTGGGAGAGTCCCACGGAGATGACGTTCATCAGCGATCCTGAGCTCCAGGTCAGCTATGGGTCAATTTGAACATCATAATCGTGATCAGCGACCTCGAAAACCCCCGGGAACCCGGTTTGAGCCAATTCTGAGTCTTATTAACAAAGTTATTTAATTTTCTTAAAGCACTTCAAAAAATGCATTTTTTGAATGCATTTTTGACTGCAGCAATGCAATTTCCGGTTTGTATAAAATACAAAGTAGATACATTTTTTACAAATAATTTTTGGAAGCGAATGCAAAAAACCGCATTCCGTTCCGTCTTAGTGCAAAAAATTCCGAGGTTGAGTGCTTCATTGCCTCGACTATATAGAGAATGAAGAAACTAAAAAATATGGATATCATATACTTCGATGAGCTCTTATGACGTATATTATGGGATTTTAATTTGAACCCTTTTGACCCCACAAAAAATTAAAAACCGTGAAATATTTGGGTCAAAAATTTAAATTTCCAGTTTTTTTTCCAAATATTTCCATTTTGCAGTGATTTTAGGTTTAGGTAAATGTATTATCAATCAGGGTAATGTATTATCAAATTTTTTTCTTGAAATTTTAAAGTTTCACTTACGAATCCGTTTTTCGATTTGACGTTTTGTTTTCGAGTTATTAGGTACCAAAGAGGGGTCAAAAGAATTACTTGCCATTTTCTGATCCTCACCAGTTTCAGTGAAGTTCGGAAGCTTCGGGTCCCCTACAACCTCCGAAAATTTACATCGATTTAATTCACTTTTGGGACCTGTACCCGATTTCAAAGGAAAACGCGGAAATTTCGACTTTGACGTTTAATAGCTCCGAAACGAAACATCCTGTGTAACTGAATTTTTTACCGAAGCTATTTCAATTATTCCTCTGTCAACCCAAAAAATTCTATTTCTCTTCCTCCGACTGTTTCCGAGAAAAACAAACCTGTTCGACTTTAGGTTAAGATTTACGTTAACATGTAGATTGACACTTATTTTGCTGATCTCCTGACCTCATTTTTCACTAAGGACAAATGGCTGCTTTTTAAATTGTAATAAATTATACCGAAAAGTAAACATTTTTTGTAGCTAACTTATCCTGGTAATTTTCTTCAAAATATTTTTTTGGGTTTGTGATGACTTCCTTAAACGATTTATCCAATAAAAAAATATGTGCATATTCCTTATTCTCATTATGTGGAAGTATTGTGAAATATATTTAACGAACATGAGCAAATCTACATTTCTACATACAAGTTTTTAATCTGTAATATTTGTTTTTGTTTGTTTCGGACTGGCTGTTCAGAATGTTAATTATGTCTTCTCGTTCAGCAAAGGTGTTGTTATAATTCTTTTGCTGCACAATTTACTTAACTTCTCGAGAAATAACTTTTTTTTCCCCCCGTCATCGTCGCAAAACTTCTAGCCCATGTGTGATATTGAGATTAAAATTTAGCAGATTGACGATTTTAGCAGGCATTTTACAGATTGCCTGAAGTGTTTTAGTCGTTTTAAAAATTATCTGAAGATGTCATCAATTTGCATAATGCTTGGTGAAATGGTTGGCTTGCCAAATGGCTAGACATTTTGCAGATTGTCGGATTTCGCAAGTTGCCGGCAACATATGTTAGAAGTAACATCCAAAAATTTAAATTTCAATTAAAAAACACTTTTTGAATCATTAATTATTCTTTCTTTTAATTTGTAATAATTTGAATAGTTATATAATCTTGGTTTATATTATGTTGATTGTATTTGTTTTGTATAGTTTCTGTAATAAACTGTATAATTGGTCGGGAATAAAGAAATAAATAAATAAAGAGAAATTAAAACTGTATATTATATGGGACTTAATATACATATGTATAATAAAGAGCGTCTAATAAAACTATTCGCTGTTGTCATGTCGGGGGATTTTCTTTTAGCAAATCACTTGGAACCCGGCATTAAATTTAACTATTAAAAATGTGTGGCGACCCTGGTTATACATTCAAATTCATTACCGATGAATTCCGAATGGTGGATTGAGCCGCTGTCTAAAAAAGGAGTCGTTCGTTCGCCACACTTGGTTGTCCCGCTCAAATTGAACGGCACGTTCCCGAACGACCCATCACTAATGCTGCCCATGCCTAGAAAAACGATAACCACAACCATGGGCTAAAAGAGTTCTAAAATCTACTTTATCAAATACAAATTTATCTTAATTCCCTACATGTTTACTTTTTACAGGTAACATTGCTGGCGATGGACCCGTTACGAGAGATATGGTATTGGCGGCCAACGTTTTGCCGGACATTTTAAGACTGATCAAACCGGACACTGGCGTGTCTTTGTTAAGGAACGCCGTATGGGCCGTGTCTAACTTATGCAGGAACAAAAATCCGTCACCAAATTTCGACCAAGTGAAACCGGCGTTGCCAACGTTGGCTAGATTGTTGTCATATTCTGATAAGTATGTTGTTTTATAGTTCTGACTGGCTCTGATACAGTTCAACCATATGCGGTCACAGCTCCGTCTGAACTTGCCCTAACACACACTCTATAACCCTAATATTATTGTAAAACCATAACTGAAGCTTAACTATTTTTCAGGGATGTATTAGCTGATACCTGTTGGGCTCTCTCTTATTTAACAGACGGTAATAACGAAAAAATCCAGGCTGTTTTAGATACAGGATTGGTTGAAAGGTATTTATATTTTTTATAGATTTTCATTTGCTATTCGGTTGAGTTTTTTAAAATGTTACAAGGTGATATCTCGAAAACGGTTTGAAATATTAAACATAGTTTTGGCATTTACCCCCTCTCTCTATTTTGAGAGGTGGGGATACCTTTTTAATTTTCAAGCGGATGGTGTACTTTTGTTTATAAAATTGGAATTTACAAGAAAAAACTACGTATGTGTACAATTTTTGTTTTGATTTGCTCTTTCAGTTATGGATGTATTAGGTTATAAAATAAAAAAAAAATATTAACCATTTAATTTCCACTCATTTATCGTCTGTCATGCTTGAGAAGTTGTTCAAAATGTACCCCTTTAACTTCCAAACGCGTTCTCACTTTTTCTGAATGAATTTTCTACCCGCTGTAACATTTCAGGTGTTACTAATAAGCAGACGAAGCGGATTCGGCCTTTCATATCATCTAAAGTTGTAGATGCAGTCGCCATTACTTTGTCCTTCATAAAACCTCCCCACAAGAAAAAGTCAACAGTGGTCAAATCCGGGGACCTAGCAGGCCAGTTGACCGGACCAGCTCATCCAATCCACCTGTTTTCAAATATTTCATTCAAATGATTACGGGCCTGTATTGCATAATGAGGGGAGCTCCGTCCTGTTGAAACCACTTGTCAGGATTTATGTTGTGGTTTAATAATTGGGGTAATGGTTTTTTTTTAAAGAAATCTGTGTATATTTCTCCATTTAAATGTACTTCAAAGAAATATGGACCAATAACTCTATCCCCGATTATACCAGACATTAATTGACCAGTGATCTTGATTTGGCAGAGTTCTCATCCAGTGGGGATTTTCCGATGCCCGATAGTGCATGCATATTCTGTCTGTTTTCCCAAAGAAAACAACCAAACAAAAAAAAAAGAAATTAAATTTCTCCTGATAAGGGATAACTTAAAATCCTACCTGGCCACAATTATGGAAAGCAGCTTCATCAGAAAAAGTAACGTTCATTTGGAACCTGTTATTTCCTTGCATTTGTCTTGTGACCCAATTGCAAAATTTAGCTCTTGGTGCAGTGTAATACGGATAAAAATTGTACAAGTGCAATATGGTCATTAACTAATTTTTGACTCATTCCAGCATCTCTAGCAAGCCGTCTGATACTTATATGCGGGTCAATAGATATCGCCCCTAAAACGCCAACTGTCATATTTTCATCCGTTTTAGTTCGCTTCCGAACTTGTGGTTTGGTCATCAGACTGCCAGTAGTACGACTTCTGGTTTCCAGCCGTTTAAATGCCATGTAAGATTTCGGGTTATTAGGAAACCTCTCCGCCCACACTAGTGCAGCTTCTCTGTAGTTTTTTCTGCGCTCCCCCAAAATTAACGACTTGCACATTCAAATTCGCTTCCGTATTTAATTGAGCAATAAACCGATAAATAATCTTTAAAACGTCAAAGAAATTCTCAGCTGACTTAACCCTTTAACGGGCAAAACTCTGGGACTTTAGTAAAAAAAAGATTCGTGGTATATATGAATTAATAGGATGACTTTAAAGAAAAATATGACATCGAAATGTTAAATTTGCCTTTATTTTTTTATATATAGGGTGGTACATATTTATAACAGTGAGCGTTCCTACATTGGAAACCTCGAAAAAATTAAAACAAAATTCCTCATTTACATTTTTTCTATGATGAGGAAATAATTTCTTATGCAAGCTCTTCAAAATTTAAGCTAAAAAACAGAACCTACATCGTATGCGAAACATCGAATTCTCAATGTGACACGGAAAATATTTATCTTTTTTTACCAGAGTAAAACTTCATTTTTATATCCTTATTCCTTACTTGCCTCTACTAACAACATACGCGGCATTGAAAATTTTGAGTTCAAATACGAAAAATGATAAAAACCCAGAGATACTTACAAAAAGTGTAATTGTTTTTTAAACATATAACAAAAATTATCTTAGCCGGTAAAAATCTAAACTATTTGAGGAAAATAAACAATCTAACATTATCACACTATGCTAAATTCAATAATTCTTACGTGCCTTCGTTTAAATGTTGAAAATAAAAGCAAACACGTTGTTACATGTTTGGGGCCATTTCTAACCCAGAATTATGGATACATAATTTTTGTTCAATTTGAAGTGTATTTAGGCTGACTTATATTATATAATATTATTATTATTATTATTTATTTTTAGACAATAAAGCATATATCTATCTATCTATCTATCTATAATGAAATAAAACATAAATATTGATATAGTTTCCGTGTGGTTTATTTTTTTAATTTATAGCCACAAAAAAAACAAAGAACCTAACTTTTCCAACAGACATTCTGTTACGCTCGCCGGTACAAATATGTACATACCATATTATGACGGGAGTTCGAACTTTCAATGCAGATGGCGCAAAATGTTTAATGTGGTAAGTATTTGTACCCGAGAGCATCTAAGGCATTTAAATGCGTCATAAGGTCGGTGTGTAACATAAAATTAATGCATAGATCGACTGTAATAGCAAATGGTACAAGTATATACCAGAAACCGTTAAAGGGTTAAGTAAAACTAACGCATTTCCATGGAAACGAATAACAATTCTGAAATAAGTGAACTTGATTTACTGCTAAAATTTATTTATTTTTAAATTCAATCAAAATTTAGTTAACATTCCTTAACCGAAAGAGCAAATCAAAAAAAAAATGTACACCTAGTTTTTTACGTAGGTTCGAATTTAATAAACAAAAGTACATCATCCCATTTAAAATTCCAAAGTTACCCCCCACCCTTCAAAATAGAGAGATGTAAAAATATGTTTAAATATGTCTCCCCATCTCTCTATTAATGCTCCAAAGTTTCATGAAAATATTTTAAAGTGTTTTTGAGATATCGCCTTGTAACACTTTGAAAAACTCACCCTATATAATATAATGAGTAGTAACAGATAATCTAATACGGTATTAAAGTTTTCCTGTATATGTATAAAAAACGCGTGTCAACTAGAATTTTCCAATTTCTAGACTTGTCCAGTTACTGTACAGCGACGAAAACACCGTATTGACACCGGCGTTAAGAGCAGTTGGCAACATTGTAACTGGAAACGACATTCAGACAGATTCTGTCATCAATGCTGGTGCCTTGAATGTTATGACAAAGTTGTTGCAACATCAAAGGCTAAACATTGTCAAAGAAGCTGCCTGGACTATATCAAATATTACTGCAGGTATGTTACTTTTCCGGGTAATAGCTGCATTGATCGCAATATCACAAGTCGACTTTTCGCTTTGATACATTACGAATGTTTCGAAAATATATTTTTTAAACTTTGATTTCGAAAATAATTTTTGAAAAAGTATTATTTTATTTATTTATTTATTTATTTAGTACACTACAGAATCAAAATTTCCAAATGGTACAAAGTTCGTATGTCACTACTACTAAAATTACGCGCAGTTCTTTTCAACGCTGTCAGACCAGTAAAACAGATGTCACAGTCAGAAAAAAATTTGTTATAAATGTACACTAAACGGTGTGAAAATGAATTTAAAGCATAGTTTGTCCTGTGATACCGCAATAAAATAATTGAACCTGTCTCGTAGTTCTTAGATTTAAAAATAAGATTAAACTTAATAAACTACTACAACTTATGTACCCATTAATTAGCTTATAATGAAATAGTAAGTGAGCATTTCTTTGACGAGTTTCCAAGCTTTACCGAATACGCAATAATAATCTTTTAGAACGAGCTTAGAATGGACTCACTGTTGCTCAGAAGTCATTTGAATTTCGGAATAAAATGTTTTAATCATTTACCCTATTCACTGACAGAAATAAAATCATATAAATTATTTTCTGCAAAGATAAAAGAACTATTAGTCAGTACAGCATAGTACTCGAGATTCTCTATGAATATTTGTTAGATAACCTGGAGAATTGGCATAGTTAAAATTATATGAATATAACTTATGTGTCTTGTTGTCGAGATTGTTGCTCTCTTTACTTTATATTGTAAGCGAGATATTTTTATTATGTAATTTACTATTTATTTCAGGTAATTTTAGTTACTTTGACGTATTTGACAAGTTGTTGTGACATCTTTTTTTTAAGTGTAACTTAATTTGACTGGTAATATATATTTATATATTAGAGTTCAAAACTTAGTTTTCCAAAAACTTTGTTAAAAAATTAACTTTTTTAAACATTTTCGATCATTTCCCTCGTTTTAGTTCCGACCAATCGCAGCCGACAAAACAAAACCAACCCGCGGCAAAATTTAACCAGCATATGCCAGCAAAAATTATAGAAAAATAATAAGACTATTACCAATGTGTGTTGTGTGTTTTACTCAGGAAAAATAGTCATCAAATACCATTATTTATACAGTGTCTCATCAGCGAAGAGTCTTAATATGGCCAAATATCTTTGCTATTACTAAAAATAAACACCAAATTTTATCTTACCCAGCCAATCTTATTGGTTAATAAATCTACTTTTTTATGTAATTTAACTGTTTCAACCCCCTTGAGGGGTGACGCTAGGGAGTTGAGGTCAAAAATTTTAAATGCAACCCTATGCCGTTTTAATTTTTAAAGGCGTGTCATTTAAGAAAGAATTAAGATACGGACTTTGGATTTAGGGTAAAATATTTCTTTTTTGAAGACCTTTAAATTGGAATACCACACGGCATTTAAAATTTTTGACCTCAATTCCCTAGCGTCGCTCCTCAAGGGGGTTGAAAAAGTTAAATTACATAAAAAAGTAGATTTATTAATCAATAAGATACACCTAAAATTTGGTGTCTCTATCTTTTCTAATAGCAAAGATATTTTTTTTTATCTTCTGGCAGCCCACGAAGACCGAAGTCTAAGTACTATGTACCATGGGTGTACTGGGGAATCGACTCACACATCCAGAGCTGGAAACATCCGTAGGGATTTCACCAGCCCTTTAAGAGGATGTGTGGGGTGGTACCACCTCGGTCGAGGAAGAATTCCTCTATCACCTTCCAACAATCACAAAATATCCATGGTCGAAGCGGGATTCGAACCCGCGCCTCTCGGACACCCTGTATGTAGATTTTATGGCTGGACCCCGTATATTAAAATTCACAATAGGAAAAAGATAGTCTGTTATTCTTAATTATCATTACCCATCTATTACCTTATTTATTATTATGTTATTAAACATAATACTATAACTGGACCTGTAATGTCTGTTATTTAATAAATAAATAATACGTGATGATTTTAGGAAACAGTGAACAAATTCAGAAAGTCGTAGACGCAGGTATAGTTCCTGTATTGCTACAGGTGTTGTCAACTGGGGATTTCAAGAGCCAAAAAGAAGCCGCGTGGGCTGTTACCAACTTCACAAGTGGCGGATCCATTGGTCAGTTAGCCAAATTGGTAGAAGTAAGTAAAATGTATTTACCAGATTCAAGCACTTCACACAACACATTTTCCAAATGCATTTATTCAAAAAAAAAAGAAACATCTTTTCCACAACTACATTGTTTAAAAAACACTTTCTTTAAAAAAAACATTGTTTGAAAACTGGATTTTTGATTAAGTATTTTCAGAAAAGTGTTTTTGAAAAATTGTTTTCAAAAAACTATTTTCGAAAATTTGTATGGGGCCAAATTATAAAGGGTGTCCCAATAGGTACTTCGGTATTCACTTTTTAAATAAAACGAACAATTTTGGAAAAATAACATGCTTGTTTATTTTATCAAAAAATAGAGACAAGGCAGTTATGTTTTAAAAATAATTTTATCCAAATGCCCCCCTCGGCTTATTCTACACATGACAATTCTTTGCATAGAATTGTCTATAACATTTTGGCACAATTAGGAAGTTTCCATTTTTCTCATTTTCTCTTAATAAATAGTCCTAAAAATGTAAAAAACATCCGTATTTTTTGTTTTTAATTATCTGTCCAAATAAAAATGTTACCGTCCTTCAAAGTTTGAGGGTCGCTCACGTTGGCTGAGGCTCGATGACGTCAGAATACACAACTCTGTCAACAGCGGAACAGGCGCCCGTTTAATGTTTAGTGTTATTCTTACCGGACGGGAGACTGCGTAACGTCGTTGTAATTTTTGCTTGTTTAACATTTTAATCGTATAAGTACTGTATTGTTCCAAAATGCACCAATGCCAGTGTAACTAGTCCCAATAAACATTTTTTCCTGTGCCAAAAGATGAGAAGTTAAGAAAGAAATGGTGCACTGCAATAAAGTGGGATGATAAAATACCACTTTCTTAAGTCTACGTTATATTGTTGTGAAGATGATTTTGACGTACGTACTGAATATATATTTTTGTGCTATGCTTTATGGATTTTACATTAGTAAATATACAGTGTGGTCCATTAAATGTGCAACAAATGGGAATTTTTTTTTATTAGTTGCACAACCAAAATATAAATACCGTCAAAAGTTGGTGCGTCTGATAACCATATTAGGTGCAGTTAGAATGGCTTCGAGTCAAACAGCATACAGGGCAGCCCAAAAGTTACAAAAATCGTTCAAGAGTAAAGTACCCTTAATTCGAAAAATACAGAAAACGTTGTCAAGAAAAGTTATGTTGAACTTGTTAATTTTGTAAATAAACAAGTAATAAAGTAAATAAAACGAGGAACGCCAAAATTAAATCAAAGCAACCTTATTTATAAAATTGACAGCCTGGACTGTCCAAAAACATATATTGGACAAACAAAACAATATCTTAAAAACAGAATAAAAGAACACAAAAATAGCATTAGAAACACAAATCAAACCCACACCCCTCTATCAAAACATGCAATTGACAAGCTACATAATTTTAATTTTAACAATGTTCATGTGCTTGACTATGAAACAAATTACAAAAAGAGAAATATAAAAGAAATGATCCATATTAAAAAAACCAATACATACACTTAATTTCAGAACTGATAGCGAAGGTCTTAGTAATATCTATAATAACTTAATAACAAAATAATTGCAAAATTTTTACATTATAATTTTACTACTTGTTTACAAACTTAATTACGGTAAAAGGGAATTTCCAGCCCGACCGTCCTTTACCTCATAAAAGTTAAAAACCTTTAACAGTACCATTTTATCACTGTTAAAGATAACATGTAATTCGTAGTGCTAAACGAAGTGCCGCAAGGTATGTTTCCTATTTATATTTTTTATAATAATGTATAATAGTTAGTATTTCCTTTTTTTATCTTTATATTACAAACATAAAATTCATTGCAGTTCTGAAGATGGTCATTCAATAGAAACCGAAACGTTAACAAGTAAATAAAAATCATTTCCTTCAAAAAGTGACCGAAATCCTAGGAAAAAACAACACTAATTGTATAAAACGGTCAGGAAAACCAAAACATACTGACTTGACAATGTTATCCATTATGTTTACAGTTTAAATGTCATTTATATTACATTACAAAGTAATACATTACACTGTAATTCATTTCAGAACGCAGCCCTGAATGGGTCAAATATTTAAAGCCAGTAATGAGTAACAAATATCAGGCTTACTGCAGTTTATGCTTGGATTTGATGAAGTAATAGAACTTGGCGATACGGACAAGAGAGCAATTGCTAGCCATTTTAAAAGTACTTTTCACTCAAAAAAATTACATGCAATAAGTACCAACAATACCGTTGCGGCTATGCTGTGTAACTCCAAAAAATCTGAAAATATATCTCGGAGAGAAAGCACTGCTAGTGATTTTCATGGTGGGTGTAGTATAATACTACACCCACCAAAAATATAAAATATAAATAATAATATAAATGCAAATAATTATAAGTATTTGCATTTTGCTTTTTAGAATGATTTATTGGACTTAATACAAAAATAAGTATAATAAACGGTGTCCAATAAAATATTGTTGTCGTGTCAGGGAATTTCCTTTTAGCAAATCGCTGGGAACCCCTGTAAAATGGTCCAGGAACCACACCTTGAAATATCTATCTGGTTTTGGAATACTCTAAATAACAAACCTGCCTTTTTTTCAAAACGAGTACCTTTACACACTTTTTCATTGCTTTTTTCCAGTTGGGTGCCATCAAGCCCTTGTGCAACCTTCTCAATTCGAAAGACTTCAAGACCGTGTCTGTCGTACTAGACGGCTTAAACAATATTTTAAGTGCAGCGCAAAAATTGGGTGAGACCAAGAAGGTAGCCATTTTGATCGAAGAATGCGGCGGATTGGACTTGATTGAATCGCTGCAGTCTCACGACAATGAGAAGATCTATGAGAAGGCGCTAAATATTATTGAGAACTTCTTCAGTGAGGTAAGTGTTTTTTTTTTTAATATTTTCATAGCATTTTATTTTATATCTCTATTATTATGTAAGCTGGGGCTGAGAAGATTTCAATCAGTTGATTAAAATTAGCGATTAAAATCATGATTTTAATCAATTAATTTTTAATTTATTATTATTTAATTTAATGTGAGAAGTGAGCTCCAAAATCGACTTTATTACCGCAAGAAAGTTCATGGTGATCATTTTGAACAACTTTTAAAGTAATAATAGAAATAAAGGTAATTAAGTTATTATTTTTTTACGATTTTTTATTTTTATAGGCTTGCCATTTAAAAACGAATTAAGATACGGACCTCGGGTTTGCAGTAAAACGTTTTTTTTTTTTTGAAGACCTTTAAAATGAGCTACCACACGGCATCGGGTCGCGTCACCCCTCAAGGGGGTTGAAAAAGTTAAATTACAAAAAAAGTAGATTTATTAACCAATAAGATACACCTATCGAGAAATTGAATTTTCTCTTTTATATTCCAGACACCAACGAATCAAGATGGCCAAATTACCTTTGCTTCCCCCACCCAACAAGTGCCAAGCGGCGGTTTCACATTTTAAAAACCTCTTTCGAACATGTCTTACTTGATAATATAAAGTGTGAAAATATGTGATCTCCCATTCCAGTTTTTTTTTACTAAAAGAATCTTGCAATGGCACGAATGTTAGAATATACCAGCACTGTGATTTTTCAAGTAAGGGGTAAACTATCCGCCGAATTTTACGATTTATTACGTAAGTAAGCTTTTCGATGTTAAATATAGTCTTCTCTCCCTCCACTCAATTTTAATCTAACCATATTGTTGAAGGAGTGTGTTGCTTACGTATGAAAAATCTGACAATTATGCATAATACGGAGTTAATCACGGTGAGTGGATATGAAAAACTAAAAATTTATTTATTACAAACCACAAATCCCTTAGGATACGCCCAGATTTAATAAACCTATTCTATTTTCTTTATTAAACAGGTTATTTGACATTCGTGACAAAGTACAGGCAACCCACAATAACACTTATGAATTATTGTTGCATAAATAAAGGGGTTCTTTGTGTCGAGATAATTGTGCGATTTTGCAACTAGAAATTGCAGACTCCCTAGCCCATAAACAATAACATTTAAAGTGATGTTTCTATCACATGATTTGGCTATTGGAAGATACAATAACTAATGTCACATAATCCAAAAATTGAACATTGATGTAATAAATCACTGATCTAGTTGTAGAGAAAGATGGTAGTCCAGGAAATACAATTTTTTTTTTTGAAATTTTTGTCAGAGTCGTAGGCGATTGTAAGTGGCCTTTAAAAGTAATTTTACAGGTGCAACGTTACCAGCTCTTCCACTGACCGCAACTTCCTAATTTTAAATAGAACACCCTGTATATTGAATTTCTGAATTCTGACCAAAATTTAATAGTTTTCGAGATATTAAGATCAACATTATTTGGAAAATAGCAGTTTCTAGTTTAGTTAGTTGTAGTTTTTGGCTCACTATTCAAAAATGTTAACTTCCGGTCTAACCGGAAGTTGGAAAATAATGTCAAATTACTGTTTCCTCCAGAAGTTGTCATTTTTATATAGGGAAAGAAAAACTAAAGTAGGGACATTTATGTCGCTTTTTTCTAAGATGCGCCATTACTACAGGCTTTCAAATTGCGAAAAATTTAATTTTTTAAATGCCAAGATTTCGAAAACAGCTGTCTAGACGGGCAGTGTCTCGTACAAAATTAGTTCGGAATTTTGGATAGAATTCAATATCCTACAAGCTAATCTATTTCTTTCTTTCGTTCTTCCCTGTTATTGGCACTCGTCCATGCGATAGGTTGGCCAGCTCACCACCCGATCTGGCGCTTAACCAGAGCCCTAGCTATCTTAAGGGATGGCTAACACGTTACCCAGTTTAGGTTATGGAATTTCCCGCCTCTGGTGGAGCCTATTGCGCATGACCTTTTCTTTCAGCCACACTTCCGCACTACGCTCCTCCCACGACAAGACATGACCGTCACATGTCTATCTCGTGTGGGTGAAAAAAAAACGTAGCACGAACAGGGATTTTAGGCCTAATCGCTCACTCCCCTTGGATTTGGAAAAGACTCCCCTAAACAGGCCGTGGAGCATCCCTTTGTATTCCGTCACAAAACACTCTACTCACCGCCAATAGGTGATCCAACCCGAAATCAAACTTGGTAGTCGACCGAGAGATGTTAACGCCACGGAAACCAAAGGCAAACCGAGCTTATCTATTTAAATCTCAGAAGTTGCTGTCAGTTGGTGATAGAGTTGACAATATTACAATCAGCTGAGCAAAAAAAAAAGAAAATATCTGTATTAGTTCCCGAGATCTCCTAATATGCCACTAACAGTGAATAATCCTGTATACTCCAAAACGAACTCTCAAAATAATCGACTGTTCCAGGTGTTCCTTTCCCCCCTAAGGGTTAATTTGACAAATTATGTTAGACCACAATCTAGTTTAGACAGAGAACAACTCAACAACGAGAAGCGTCGAATCGTGTTCTTTCGTGTTCACGAATATTTGGCAGTAATCAGGTCTCGTACGCTGAGGAAAATGTTACGACCGCGTAAAAATTGCTTGTACACTGAGAAACTAAATTTATATTTTATACGAAATTGTAAGAAATCAATCTGATTTAAAGTTTATTGATTTGATCTGTGTTATTATACAGGGTGATGATAGTCTGAAATAATTTTCCCTTTCGGATAAAATGCCAAAACTCTGAATGACATCGTTTTTTTCTGGCACTGTTTTACTAAATATGTATTTTCATGCTGTTTTCACAAATACCGGGCTGTATATAATTTTTTTGCCTCCGATTTAAAAAAAAATTACTAAGCTTTGCGTTTAGAGCATATAGATGTTTTGCGTTTGTCTGTCAGTCGGTCTATCTGTTGTAGACAAATCCTTGTAACGCGCTCAGTCAAGAACTGTTGGATCGATTTAAATGAAATTTGGTAGAAAGGTTTGTACTGCAGAGTAGATGGTCCTGTTTTAAAATTATCAAACTCGGTTGCGGTGGGTGTAAGAAAAAGAGGGTGTCACCCTAAAATAGTTTTTTTTTTGTAAAATGTTTCGTCAATTAAGGTATTTAGACTAATAATGAAACTCAGCTGTCATTCTGGATCACTCCCCTTTCCTACGCCCAAAAGTAGTTCTGTAAGCAAACCTTACAGAATTTTTTAAAATACAGACAATTTTATCTGAGATAAGATTTTACCTAAAAGTGTCTTTTTATGGGAAAGTAATTATATGTTATAAAAAATGCAAATTTGGTTAATAGAGATATAGTAAACATTTACCTCAATTCTTTAGAAAGGCTTCTGCAACTACAAAACACATACATCACTTCACAATCCCAGATAATTTTAGTTAAAGTTGGATTTCTGTGGGCTAAAATAACCTTATTTAACAAGAAAAGTACACACTTGGATCATGGGGCTATAGTAAACAGTTCCTGTAAGTACAGCTTTTATATATTTTAAGAAAAAAAAAGAAATTAAACATTTGAAAATACGTAAACACTTCTTATATTAAAAAGGTGCATATGTACTTACAGTTTAAGATCCTTGGGGCACTTAAACATATATAGTTATTTCTTGTCCTTCTTCAGTACTGCATCCGCGAAAGGCACAACAATTTCCAGACATATTTTTGCACGACACAAGATAGCAAAATAAACACTTAAAAACTTTAATATCACAGACCACAGCACTGTCAACACAAGCTAGTCATCGACTACTAGACTAACCTGGCCGGTCGAACCTTTGACAGAAATCAGGTCTTACCCCCATGCCATTTCTTTTGGCAGGAACGCGATTGTCGCTTCTCGTTGTAGGGTTATTCTCTGGTTCAGACTTCAGAAAGCGGTCCTTTGATTGGCCAGTCTTGCAGTTAAACTGAAGATTGGGCTTTAAACTATACTCGTGAAATCCAGCCTTAATTGTTTTGTAAGGCTTCAAATCTTAAATGTTTCATATTTAATTGTAATATTTAACCCATTATAAATAAGTAATCAAAATCTGCGATTTTTTCAATGTCCTAATCAGGATCAACTTTTATTGTGGAGGAATAATTAAGTTTAATTTAATGGGTCTATTGGGGGAGGGATAGAAGATGTTCGCCCATCTCCATCGTTGTCAATATAATTTCAAAGTTTCTGTGTTTTTTTCTTTATATTAGTTAAGGTTTCTACCGAAAACATTTGGGTGTTTAGCATTTACTTACTAAGAATTTGTTAAGCAACATTATTGTCTTGTAATATTCGTGAATTTATTATTACTATGTATTAGTATTTTTTATCCGCCAGTGCTTTATGTTAGTTAGATCTGCCATGTTTTATCAGTAGAGTAATTATGTTATTTTTAAGATTCTTCTCTTTATTACATTATTAAACTTTGATACAAACCTGTGCTTTATTTTTGACGTAGGATGCGGACGAATTATCGATGCAGTAGCGAGGTCATAATTTTCTATTTGTAGAGATAAAGCGATATTGTTTCTCTGTTTTACGTTCGCTGTCGAATGATCGGCAGACAAAAACAACGCGATCGCTTTGTATATATATACAGGGTGTTTCAAAAAACATGTGCCATCGCTCAAGGAGAGATTCCTTGTAAGAAACTAAGGCAAAAAGTTTATATAAACATGGGTCCGCAGATGCTTCGTTTCAAAGATACAGGGTGTTAAATTTTTTAATTTTTTTCAGCTTTTCCAAAATGGCTTCATCAATTTTGATGAAATTTACACTGTGTAAAGTACTTAAATTAAGCATAATTCTGACCATGAAAAGACTTTGACAGGTCCTCCAGGGGCGTACATACGAGAAGACGGTACAATATTTTTCCAATAAAAACATGTACGCCACTGATTTTTTCACATTTTCTTATATATGTGTTTTAGTCTAAGATTGTTAGCGGCTTCCCGTTTTAATACGTCTTCTCAATAGAGGTCGCGCTATGTACTAAAAGAATGATTATTCGTAAAATAAAATTA
Organism: Philopedon plagiatum; assembly: GCA_963971165.1. Taxonomy (NCBI): domain Eukaryota; kingdom Metazoa; phylum Arthropoda; class Insecta; order Coleoptera; family Curculionidae; genus Philopedon; species Philopedon plagiatum. Next base: position 16,461,768 of record OZ020196.1, on the reverse strand, counting down.
GGAAAGCTAGCCAAAACTAGTTTTCTTTAATAAATACCTACCATACTGGTGGCTGGACATAGTAATACGATCTTTGTCTACGCACGCGCAGGCTGCCAGCAGTAATAGAACGAGATTACCAACAATTTTAAAAATATTTTATCGAGGAACAAGTGCTAAACTTGTTGCCAATACACCTTATAGAGCCGATCTAATTTTTTAAATAAAAATTAAAAAAAGTACCAGAGCACAGCCTCGAACCCACGACCTCTTGGTTCACTAGCTAAGACTACCTCTGGGTCACGTTGCTAATATGAGAAAACCCGTGCCGATGCCGTTATATTTGATGACTAACATTGGCGTGGCTGAGAGATCGTATTTTATGTTTAGCCGCTAATTATTAGTACATTAATACAATGCGCATATTAGGTACCTAATTAGTTCTTTGTCCAACCCAAATGTTCTGAAAAAGTATATTTCACGGGGCGGTTCGAGTGTATTTCCATAGTAGGAGTGGCGCGATATTATTGGTGGGCCGTCAACAAATTTTTTCTCTTTTTTACATATAATTACAATAGTTCAAAAAAATGGACACGAACGTTGGCATTAAAAATTTGTACATACCTACCGTGAACTAAGAAATAGTTATTTTTGTATTAAGTGCGTGAAGTGAGTGTTTTTTTAATGGCATATGAGAGTGTCAATTTTTTGCCGAGACCGCAGGTCGAGGCGAAAAATTCTCTCGAATGTGCCATTAAAACACGAATTTCACAAACGAAATACAAACAACATTTTTTGTACAACTGAAAGTTTGAATTAATCGGTAAAATTGTATATTATAATAAAAATTTTACCATATAATTTCACATAATCAAGTTAACAGCCCTGTCGTTACTATAGAAATGGTTTGTTGGCACGTTGCTTGTTTTGTTGTCATACGTTGATAGCTGTTCATATTTATTGCAATTTTTTAAATAAATAGTATAAGTACTTAAAATGGATGTAGATTACGATAGTGATAGCGAGATTCCTTCAGATATAGCCGATATAGCAAATTCGGCTATAGCTAACATGTTACCGGCGAAATCAAAATTTATATACGAGAAAAATTATAACCAATTCCGTGAATGGTGCGGCAAGAAAAATATACAAAAAGTGTCTGAAAAGGTACTTATATGCTATTTTGAGGAGAAATCAAAAACTGTAAAACCTTCTACTTTATGGAGTGTCTACTCAATGTTGAAGAGTATGTTGAATGTTAAAGAAAATATTGATATAAAGAAGAGAACTTTTCAAGGAATATCTAGCGTTTCTGATCAGCAGCAAGGTGGACTAGCTTCGGGAATTAATATTGGAAGCAATTGTTCGAACTTCACCATCAATTATTATTGTAACAAATGAGATTTTTTGGTAGTTGGTAATTAATTAGTAAATTTGTACAAAAAAATTCAATACATTTTTTAAAAAGTAATGTTTTATCGTTTTTTTTGTAAATCATTTTTCCAGTTAAAAAGTCTTTTTTTCACCGTGAAAAAAAGTCTTTTTTTCACTGTTAAAAAAACAAAAGGTTTACGTATCGATAGCGATGAAAAAATGTCAACTTTTTTTGACAGTTGTACAAAAAAATGATTTTTTTTATTTAAATCAATGATGTTTGATTTTTTTAATAAAAATTAAGTTTTGCCCAACCCTGATAAAAAGTGAGCATGGGAATTTGATTTTGTCGATTTCTGATGTGCTGAGCGCTTGTTACAATATATCTTTCAAAATCTTGGCAATGCCACAAGTCGTTTTTGGCATACAGCGCACTTAACAGCAGTTCCATCATATTTAAAATCCGAAAACTGCGACTGGGTTTTCCGAACGTTAACATAAAATGGTGAACGTCTAAGACATTTTGAATAAGCTGCCAACCGCAAACGCTCGCAAAACGCCGACATTTCGGCATACCGTTGCTCGGTTTGTCGCTCGCCCGCGTGATGCGCTCAGTGACAGCAGGAAACTTGGGGAGCTCTACCCATCACAAAAAACAAAGTCATGTAGATTTTTCGACGTTGTATATTTTTACTACTTGTTTTTTACAAGCCTGTATGGCCGAATTAATAAGACGTCGCAAAACCTAAAGTGAAAACGGCTTTTCATATATTTTAAACTGGGGTAACAGCTGACATTTATTGACCAAAGATGCACAAGGCAACCATTTCCGTGGCATTAAAAAAAAAGTCCTTGAAATATAAAAAGTTATATTTTACCACACTTAATCATATCTCAAAAAGTCAAGAAATTAAACCAGAGTAAATAGTCTAATCCCAGTTGGAGGCACCTCCCCAGTTGGGCTGAGCCGCAACAGGTGCAGCAGGTTGTGATGCACCGTTCCATTGCTCTTGAGCGACTTCCGTAGCCCAATCGTCTACAGCTGGTGCAGCAAAGGGAGCTCCTGCTGCTGCTGCCGCTGATGCAACGGGAACAGCGGGAACAACGGGTTCGGCCCAGTCTTGATCGACAGCAGGGCTGGCGTTCCAATCTAGATCTGGAGCTTCGTGAGGAACCTGAAAAAATTATGGAAATAAAATGTAATATTACGGAAATTTTTTGTCTTAAATTTAATACAAAAAAAATCATCAAAAACTCTTATTAATTTGACGTTTATAAAAGACTAGCATCCCTTCGCGACGTCGCGTCGTCCGCGTGGTATATGTGGTACTAGTGCGGTTTTAATGTCATGATTATTAATAGATGAAACATGTTATGTTAGGTTAGGTAGTTATATCTAGAGATCAGATTGCCATATTACCCGACGCAAAAATCGGGGTCGGACGGTAAGTCATAGAAAAGGTAAATGAAATGAAATTATATTAGATTTTGTCGGGTTGTATTAATGAAGTTGTAATTTTTTTTTAACAACTTCTCAAAGGGAAAAGCACTAAGAAGTATGAAATAATATTGTTACGTATTTATTAATGCGGTTAATGGTCAACTTAATTTTGTTAATTTTTGAGATTTTTTTGTGCACCTATTCATCCCCCCTACATCGTATCTCCCCCTCTTTAAATTTGTAATGGCCATGTTATATTAAATTTTCTGACCTCAATAACCTCAAAAATTACATATTAATTAACATTTTTGAAGATATTCCCAGCCGTTCCTTTACCCCCGCCGTTTCTTTTTATAACATCCGTTACACAAAATTGGCTTTTCTGACCTTAATAGACCCGAAAATGACACATTAGTTAACATCGTTGGAGAAACTGCCCGCACGCTATTGATGCAAGTACTTCAGAAAATCAATTTTTACACGTAAAGGTACCATTTGATTACATACTGGCGTGTACCAAAATTCATGTCAATATCTTAACGCATTTTCGAGAAATTAAAAAGAAACATTTAAAAAAGAAAATATTAAACACTCTGTATCTCGAAAAAGAAGCGTTTGAGGATCCATGTTCATATAAACTTATTTTTATATTTTTAGATGTAGAATCTGCCCTTAAAATTTCTTAAAATCTTTTTGTAACACCCTGTATAGAGATGAGAGAAAGACAAGTGACTTGGTCAATTGGTATGGTAACTCAAAATTTTCCCTAGTTTTACAGATCGTTTTTTATTCTATAATTTTGCTGCTCTTAACGTATTTTGCCGTTGTGCTGCGTTTTATAAAACTATGGTTGTTTGGACGTTGAAAAATAAGATTTACGAGAATGAAAAATTTTAATTAGTATAACACGGTGGGCCTTTATTCATTGTTTTGAACAGACTGGAATAATTGGACCAAATGTTTTTTCTAATGCAAATTTTCTTAAAGGTCTCTAAATGCGGAGCCGCCCTTTTGTGCCTAGTAACAAGATTCAAGGAACCTAGCGTTCATTCTGCATTAATGTTAATTAATATACGTAAAAAATAATTTTTTTGTTTTTACTCATATTTTATTTTGACTTATTTCATTTATTAAGCAATACAAACTATATTAAGCAATTTGCTTTTTAACTTAAAATTTAAAAAAAAAACAGTTTTCAATTTCGCCCATTACTGTAACCTACCTACCTGTACAGCTTGTCAAATATAGCTTTGTATCCGACAAATTTCATACTTGCACCGACGAGGAAGTGAGATAGCATTCCGATAACAGAAAGGGCAATATTAATTTATTTATTTATTTAGACACTGAACACCACAGAATTACAAAATCCAAATGGTTCATTTACAACTAAAACTAGCTCAGAACAAAAAGCATAAAAGGTTGGTTCAACGAACCGTGAAATCAGCAAAAAGGGAAATAACAGTATGCTACACTGGGCCAAACTTCAAGTACCGCTTCAGAGCATCCAGGGATATGTTGAAGATGTCGATGTGAGAAGAATCTGTTGCAGTTGTGCAGCAGGCGGTCGAAGAAAACACCGAGCCCATAATTGGTTCTGTGCCGCCTCTCAAAAAATAACCGGGGATGTATCGTTTGTCTTGACGGAACTGAGATCAGAACACCCGCTAGTAGATCACTGCAGTCAGTCACCCCGTGGATCAGCCTGTGAAGAAACAGCAGCTGCGCATCTCTTATCCGCTGCTCCAAGGATTTTAAACCGCAGACGAGTAGCCTGGTGTCGCACGTCAGGTCCTGGTGTGGGAGGTGCAGTTTGCGTAATTTTTAATTTTAAATATTTCAAAAACGATTGAAAACCCGCAAGGGTATGTTATACAAAATATGTCTATAATTTCTCCTAGAATCCAAAAATACGATAAAAAAAAACATATCCAATTTAAAATAAGCGAGAAAATCGATGTTTTATACTATATTTTTGTTATTCGATGTTCAACTGTGTTGCTGATAAGATATATGAATGGTCCATAAAAATCCCCAAAAACTTTTATATTTAACATTTTTTCCCTCTTTAAAAATAAAAAAGTTATAAGGCCTGTTCACTTTTATTTGGATAACCCTGTACCTAACCCGACCCATTGCGCATTAATGAGCGGGGCTAACTCAAAGGCAAAGCTATATTTGACAAGCTGTACTTACACTTACTTTCAAATATTTGACGGTAGGCAACCTTACAATTGTATCGCCTAGCTCAACACTTTTTTGTAAAACGTCACATTACATTTATGAAATATATGTTGCAAAATATTTTATAAACTGTTCATCTAAAACTGAAAAAGTCTATGGTAAAGTCCTGCATTTAATATTGTCCTATGCGAAACTGTAAAATTTGGGTAATACATTTTACAGCATTAGAAAGGACTTTTTGAGTTAAGACTGGTAATAAAATTATAATTAAGTTCCAATGGGTTTTCACCACTTCTTCCTATACAAAAAACTTCTTTTAGTTTATGAGAGTGGTGATAATACAATAAAAAGAACTACAAAGCAACGAATCCGCCTCTCCATAACCGACAGAGTAAGTGCATATCATCAGATTTCAGTGGATACAACCCACTGGAAGCATCGGACCGGATCTTGACTCGATCCGCTTAAAAATCGTGATATGTACAGGGTTGTTCATTATATTTTGACTCCCACCTACAGCTCTTATTAAGAGTTATAGAAAAAAACTTTAAATACAAAAGTTTTAGGTTTTTTCACGTAGTATCTTTTGGTAATAGCGGAAATAAAAAATCGACTTTATAACATTGAAAAAATTAATTGAGTCATATTTTCTTAAATGGAACACCCTGTATATTATTAGCTCAAATGAAAGATCTCTTTGTTCTGATTTCAAATATATATAATTTGTTGGCATTTGGTTCAGCCACTTTTGAAATATTTGAGTTTATAACTTATTTTTTCACAATAATTGGAGATCATCAGTCATTAAAGTTTGTTGCTTTAATACAATCAAGTTGCCTCGAAAACGTCGACTTTTGTATTGTAAATATTTGTTGTCGTTCAAACAAAGTATTTTTTTTAAACTCAAATATTTCAAAAGTGGCTGAACCAAATGCCAACAAATTATATATATTTGAAATCAGAACAAAGAGATCTTTCATTTGAGCTAATAATATACAAGGTGTTCCATTTAAAAAAATATGACTCAATTTTTTCAATGTTGTAAAGTCGATTTTTTATTTCCGCAATTACCAAACGATACTACGTGAAGAAACCTAAAACTTTTGTATTTAAAGTTTCTTTCTATAACTTGTAATAAGAGCTGTAGGTGGGAGTCAAAATATAATGAATAACCCTGTACAAGTCTCCTGAGGTGGTAAATTTCTCTATTCATTGTTTTTAAAAAATTGTACTGACAATGGTTTCCTGTAAATCATTACATGTACACATGAACTATGCGGTTATTTTTAATGGCATTGAAAACAGAATAACTGGACAGAGTGTAAAATGGTATGGCAAACATGGGATTGGCCTAAAAGTGAACTTGCATCCGCTGGATTCCATCGTATCGGGATTTCAGGATTTACTAGAAATGAGTGGTATTTTCAAACCGGTCACCAACCGGTGACCAACTATTTTAAGTCCCGGCGATTTAAGTCGCTGCTTGCCAAGATTGCAGCAAGGCATGAGCCAAGCAGTGCTTCAATCACTGCCGGCACCTCAACCGGTTTTCGCAAATGCCGATGCACGCCGTTTTTACTATAGAAATATATGAATTTGAAAAAAAACCATGAACCAAAAACAAACAACCTTATTTCTAAATCAAACTGATTTTTTTATAAAAAGCAATTTTGATAAATCAAAAAGTTTTCCGCTGGTCTACCTCGCTGTATAATTTTAACTTTTTGTACTTTTTGTATGTCACTATAAATAGTGACCTAACTAAAAAATCAGATAACTCCTAATTTTTCACGGCGAATCGCTTTAACTGGTATAAAGTTTATAGTTGCAAGTCGCTGCTAAAAATACCGGTGGGAGACTTCCTTGTCACCGTTATACCGTTGACCTGAAAGTCGTTGCTAAGCTCATCTCTGTACCCATGCTCTGGACTGCGTTGTACATTCGAACATGGTAAATAAAGTAAAGTATAAGTAAATCTATGCTAACAGTTCTTATACTGACCTCTACAGGCTTGATGACGACCTGTTCTTTGGCAGCTTGAACAGCCTCCTCCTTTTCGGCTTCTTCAGGTTCGCGGTAGAAGAACAAGTCTACTACCACATCCCATTTAGTTTCTCTGGGGATGAGACCTCTAAGACGGAGAACCTGTAAAATTGAAAGGAAAAATAAATACAGGGTTATTCTAAAAGAACGAACCGATTTCATGACACAATATTTTACTAACGACAAGTAATACAAAATTCCAAGAAAGTCGCAAGTGTTTTTTTTTTCTATTCATAATAAAGTTTTATTTCATGTCTTACAAGTAGTGTTCAATGTGGCCACCACCTGCGGCATGGACATTTACATATCCCCATAAGAAAAATTCACATATAGTGAGGTCTGGTGATCTCGCAGGTCAAGCACAAAGACCAATCCACCGCTGAGGCACTTCTTCGTTCAAAAAACCTCGAACAATCTGGTGCTCCATCTTGTTGAAAAATGAATTGATCTGAATCTGCTTGCAGTAAAGGGAAAAAAAATAAGTGTGAATAAACAACTGAACGGTGCTAAGCGACCAACGTACATACAGCACCCGCGTGGCAGCCATTCGAAACTTATTCAAATGGTCAGTGACTCATTCTATGACAATGTTTGAGAACCAAAACATTGCATTATGAAATCGGTTCATTTTTTTATAACTCTGTATATTATTCTAAATATATATCTACAGTGACGGTTAAAAAGTCTGCATCAAATACTACTATTTATTCGTTTCCCTAAATACTTTTAAGCGTTAGGCTATTAAGTAAATATACAGATTTGCCGTTTTTACTCGCACTAACAAAAAAATGCTCTAACACCCGCGACCATACGCACTCCCGCACATGCGACAATGCCAAAATTTTATTTTTGAGGGGAACATTATGTTTTAAATTTCTTTTACTAAAAAAAAATACGCTAGAAGTGTGCAACAATAACCTATTAATATAATTTATAATTTCCAGAAACGCATTATACCTATACATACGTGAAATAAGATATTACTTTCCTACGTATTTAAAAACATTTTAGGTACAGGATGTACCTTTGCAAAAAACATAATTTCTGTATGGATGGATTCCTTTTTTAAAATCCTACACTGCCTAATATTTTTGAGAAAACTAAATCCAAAAGAGCTTAAACAAGTTCTTCGTTCAGCGACGCTTTAAAATTTGACTGAATCACATAAAAACAGTAAAAGCACCTGGCATTCATTTATTACTCAAACAGTCAAACTGCTCACCACAATAAGTCATGTGCCTCTAAAAAATTCCCAGCAAAATCACTCATTGCTGCTATATAAGGGAGATTTTGCGACAACAAAATGAAGACACGCTAACCCATAATGATGAAACTTAGAGGGGTATTTTAATCAGTTACACCTCGTTTGCCAAATGAATTTATAAGCCAACCAAAGATAAGGAAGACATTTTTTAGTTTTTTGTAAATCATGTGATGGAAACACCGCTTTAAATTTTATGGCTTATGGGTTAGCGTGTCTGCAATTTCTAGTTGCAAAATCTCCCTATTATCCCGACTTTTGCAATAAAAAATAATAAGTGTTATTATGGGTTGCCTATACTCTGTCACGAATGTCAACTTGTTTAATCAAATCTGGGAGTACCCTAAGAGATTTGTGCTTTTAGTAAATACATTTTTAGTTTTTCAATAGTGCTAATAGAAAAAAATACTCTGGATTATTTTAAACATTGTTTTAATTTAGTTAGTGGGACGTTTTTTTCATTAATGGCTATACCTACTGTTTTGTTAGTGTTGCATAAGTGTGTTCCTCTCTAGAGTAAGTGAATTTTACAGATTTTACTTTAAAAGTAACAAAACACATTAGTTTTGAGTTTTTAATAGTGCGGATAGTGACAAAATACCGTGGAATCTTTTAGGTATTGTGTTTAATTCCTTAATGGAAATTGTTGAATTGCTAGTCAAGCGCTGGTTTCTTGCATTAAATTAATGGCTGTACTGTGTTGTCAGTAATGTTTGGTATGTTGCTATTTGTTAATCTTAAACATTTTCAAAAGAAATGTATTTTAAAGGAATTTTACTACAAAGATAACAATAACCATATTTCTTATGCCGACTTGCTGTATAGAAAAAATTATTGATAGAATTGGCAACTTATTCGGTATCATGTTTCTTGCCAGTGGCGGGTATCGTTGGTTAGAGACAGTTTAAGGAGCGAATACCAACTTATTATGAAGCGACATTTATGAATATTTTTCTTTCTTCAATCTGAATTCATACCAGGATGTACCGATTTCATATGCAGTGAATTTCATAACACCCTGTATATTTCGGTCCATGCACTGAACAAAATCGAGCGATACCGAATACAAAGTTTGTTGTACACTTGTGTAGGATAATAAATGTAAAGAAAACGAATGGAATGTTTGCAATTTTAAAACCACATTTACATGGAAAAGTAAAAGCAGGAGTTATAATTGCACTTTCTTTAGCACCAATCTTCCGTACAAAGAAATTATGTTTACATTACTTTGTTGGCTTGATGATGCAAATATATTTTGTGATATTTTATTATTATTATCGCTATTTTAAATACCTATGAAGATGAAACTACATTCATTAATCTTAAGAGGATTTTAGGTTGGTTTGGATATGGATGCTGTTGACAGTTAAATGAATGGAACTTCATTTGTCGCTATTTTGGTTAACAAATAAAGCTTAATCCATTGTTTAATTAGTATTAGCTATTTTTTCAAAGTTTTCAATATTTTCTCAGTCAAAATGTAAAAATTTGCTACCATTTTAACAAGTAGAGCTTGTGTAATAGAAAGGTACCCTTTATTTATAAATAGCCATCCATACCCTTCTGCCACTAGAAAAAGACAAAATAAAAGCGATTTTTACCTAATCACGTATTTTTCTAAATATACTTGACGAACGGATGTATGGTCTAAATAGAACTTTTCTCTTAAGCTAGGTCTGCTATAATAGCAATAATAAATGTTTACACCATTTTAATAGTTGTGCTGAAAAAAATGTTGAAAAATTATCAGTGCAAAACACCAAACACCTGGCCCTTAACTGCCGCAACCGTAACTAATGCCACATAAAGTCTCAAAAAATCGCCTGTAATAAAACTCTTTAAATCTTTGAAGTAATCTTTTTTCCTAATTTCTAATCGCAATTGATAACCAAATTCTCGTCCTATTGTAAAAAACTATATAAAAAATCACTATCCATTTCAAAAGTTTAGAAGTGTATGTGATTAAGGGGATTGGATTTATTACTTTTTCTCCAAAATACTCACGAGTTATTACGCTACATTTTTACTTTCAATCCTGGTACGAATTCAGATGGAAGCAAAATATTCATAAATGGAGCTTTGCAATAAGCTGGTAATGTCCCCTTAAACTTTCTCTAGCCAACGGTACCCGCCACTGGCAAGAAACACATGATACAGAATAAGTTGCCAATTCTATCAATATAATTTTTTCTATGCAAGTCAGCATAAGAACTATTATTGTTACCTTTATAGTAAAATCACTTTAAAATGCACATCTTTTAACAAACCAATATGCCAAACAACACGGTACAGCCATTAATTTATTGCAAGAAACAAACGGTCGACTAACAATAATTAACATTAACAAAAGTTCCATTAAAGAAAAACACAATACTTAACAAATTTCACGGTATTTTGTCACTGTCGTCACTACTCGTAGTAAAAACTGAAAACTAATGTTTTTGTTACTTTTCAAGTAAAATATCTGTAAAACTCACGCCCTTGAGAAGTTTTACATTTAACTTAACACAACGAAACAGTAGCCAGTAGGTATACTAATTAATGAAAAATCGTCCTACTAACTAATTAAATAGAATGATTAAAATAATCCACGGTATTTTTTTTACCATCAGCGCTATTGAAAAACTTGAACTAAAATTGTATTTCTTTATTTAAAAGCACATCTCTTTTAGGGTAGGTCAAGATTTAACTAAACACGTTGACATTCGTGGCAAAGAATAGGTCACCCATAGTGACACTTATTAATTTTTGGTGCATAACAGAAAAAGGGTTCTTTGTGTCGAGATAATAGCGAGATGTTTGCAACTGGAAATTGCAGACACCCTAACCCATAAACAATAAAATATAAATTGTTCCCAAAGAGATGCTGGAAAAGGTTAATGCCCAGTTATTTAAAGAAACCCCTTTTTTTTTCAGTGCCGACGTTTCGATTTATTTAAAATCGCCCTCAGGGCTAAAAAACGGGGTTTCCGTGTTCAAAATAGAATGAAATTTAAAATAGGACACATTAGATACATCTAACGGAATGACGTACAAAACAGAAGTAACAAACTTAAAATTTTTTTAAAAATATAAGAACCACACTACTTATGTACTAAGGTTGACTTAATACCTTAATACATAATGTAGTGTGGTTCTTATATTTTTAAATTTTTTAAGGGTCTTACGCCTGTTTTGTACGTCATTCTGTTAGATCAATGTAATGTGTCCCATTTTAAATTTCATTCTATTTTTAACACGGAAAACCCGTTTTTGTTTTAGCCCCGAGGACGATTTTAAATAAATCGAAACGTCGGCATTGAAAACAAAAGGGTTTTCTTTAAATAACTGGCCTGATCCCACTAACACTATAAACAATAAAATTTAAAGTGGCGTTTCTATCGCATAACTAAAAAAAAATTTTAAAATTGTCAACGTCTTTCTCATCTTTAATAGGCTTTTACGTCAGGTTGCACAAACAATTTAACGACGAATTAAACTAATTAGACACATGTAATGTGACAGCACTTATGTAAACGTCATTGCCAAAGATGACTCTAAACGTCAATTAAATTTACTACTTCATTAAAAGTTGGCTGCAACCCGCTGTTACAAATTCATTTAGCAAATGAAGTGAAATCTGTGATTAAAATACCAATCCAAATTTCATCGGTTATGGGTTAGTGTGTTTGCAATTTTTTTGTGAAAAATCTCCATAATTTTCGTTTTCCTAAGAATTTTTGAGAGACACTCGAATTATTGTTGTAAGCAGCTCGACTGATCATGTGTCCGCCAAATAATCCCAGCAAAACGACAAGAAAAAAGAGACGGATGCCAGGGACAGAGAAGCAAAAGCGAGATAAGATGTTTAATTTTTTAGATTTTAAAGACGTGCTGGGTGCTTTTACTGTTTTTATGTGATGCGGTCCAATTTTCAAGCAAAACTTTCAGGGTGTTTATGTTTTGAACTCGGTTTTGAATTTAATTTTATCAAAAATGTTAAGAGGTATAGGATATTAAAAAAGGAACCCATACAGAAATTGTTTTTTTTTGCAAAAATACACCCTGTACCCAATACATATATGTAGCAAAGTAATATCGTATTTTACGTAAGTGATTTTTTAAAGTATGATGCATTTTTGGCAATTATAAATAGGTTATTGTTGGATAATCCTAGCGTAAGTTGTTTATTTTTTTAGTAGAATAAATTTGAAACATAATATTCCCCTCAAAAAAAAAAAAAATGTTTGGTCTGTATGATCAAAGTTAGAATTTTTTTTACAGTTGTTCGATTCAACCAAAAAAAAGTATTAAATATATCTCCAGACTACTCCAGGAGTCACCCATTCCAATATATGTAACCATTTCCATAATACCTTTCATATTAAGGCTGCTCTAAATAGTGGCTCAAAGGCAACACTAAACTTTAAAAGGTTCTGTTAAACTTCCACTGAAAAAAAGCAGAAACAAAAACAGCCGAAAATAATGCAGAATTTTGCATTTACGGACGCAGAAGGGGAGGTCAGTTACATCACTATTTATTATAGTTATTCCTTACCTCACGTGCCAGGAACCACCAAGTTAAACCAATGCTGTGAGGCGCCTTGTTATTGCATGGAATAGCAATGTCCACAAATCTCAAAGGGGAATCTGTGTTACACAGGGCGATTACTGGAATGTTTACGTAAGAGGCTTCCGTGATTGGTTGATGATCGAACGCAGGGTCAGTGACGATTAAAAGCCGGGGCTCGCGGAAAGCGGCTTGGATCTGATTGGTGAAAGCACCTGCGAAACAAGCATAGTTAATGTTGGTTTTAATTATATTCGTTGCAAAATGTAAGTTATGAAAGTTAGTCAGAATTAAAATATAATCACTGAGCAATCATAGGTTCCTTAGTAAAGTGTCATCATATGGTCAAGTCCTATTCCATAGAATATCCCGTCAGCATAAATGTAATATTTTTAAGTGGGACAGTCCTTGTAGGTCTCAAACAAGCCTAAATGGGCGATTGTACAAATCTAGTAAACCTGGGTTTTTAGGCTGCAACTAGCGGCGTAGTGATATCAAACGCCCTAAGTATATGATAATCATTTTAAAGCATGCTTGTTAAAAATGTTATTAAATTTATTAAAATAATTTAGTTATTCTTGGTGACCGCGTTTAGAATAACGTCTTACAAACCCTGACAAGAGTATTATAAATTTGTGAATGAAAAATAGTCCTAGTGGCTGGCTCTTAATCTTCTTGAAAAAAAAATTACCCAAATCTAGTTATTAAAATAATTTCGTGATTTTCTGTAAAGACGCTTAAAATAACTACAAACACCTATAGAGGTAAAACAATTTGTATAAGATAAACAGTCCTATCAGCCAGCTCTCATCCTATTTTAAGCAAACTGTTCTAAAATTTACATTTAATAATTTCGCGATTTTTGGTAAACACGCGTAAAATGACGTCCTACACACACCTACAGGGATAAAATAATTTCTGTATGAAAAATAGCGTAAACTAATAAAATAACAATAATATTTATTGACGATGCAGATACTGCACTTTCACATTTCAGGTTTTTATAGGTGCTAGTATAAGAATTAAAGAATCAAAGATTAGAGAATGAAAGAAGTAAGAAAATAGTAATGGTATGTTGCCATATAAAACTAGCTGGTACCCGCGGGCTTCGCCAGCGTGTTTTAATCATGAAATATATTTTTAGAATATATATTTGGAAAATAGCTCTTCCTTGGTTGTTTTTCGTAGAGGCTGCAAAATAGCCAAGCTGTTGGACAGCTACATCTATACAGTATGCGCAAATTTTTTTAAAACTATAGCTTCTGTATAACAATGAAGAATGCGGAAAATAAAAAATTATGGCTAGATGACTCTAGGTCATGCGGTCCGAACATCTGAAAGCACGGTTGCCAAATTTACTTCAGTATAAACTGAAACGTCCAGATTCACTAAGAAGGTTTCAGATTTAGCACTGGTTTAAATTAAGATCTTCTAGTTGATCAGTTATGTTTTGACACGTTTTTGTCCTGTCGTTAATAAGACGTCATTAGAAACTTATGAATTATTCGAATATTTCAGCGATTTGCTTGGTTTCCAAATAATTTTCATCTTGGAATGGGTTGCTAGAGTGAATTTAGTTCTGTTATTGTCGAAAGTGCGTACTAAAATTGCCCTTTTCTTTATACATTTGCGAAAAAGCTCCGAAATAAATTCATAGTATAAAATGTAGTTGTCTTATTCTTACAGCTGTCAGTTTAAAACTTTTGGTTGTCAAATTAGACCGGACTAGCGTTGGAGAATCTGGCTGAAAATGTCTGCACATGGTGTTACCCCCTAGGGATTAACTTACAACACAAAAAATTGCTTCTTATCTAAAAAAAAATTGACATGGTTCGGTGTGTCCAATACAATCTGTCGTTTTAGAATAAAAAATATTTTATTCTTTTGGGAATGGCTTTACCACCTTAGCAAGAGACTTTCATAACACCCGCTACTATTTTGCACCAAGACCGCAAAGCAAACCTGCATGCCAAATTTCAAAATGTCACGACTGTGACGAAGGGTTTAGATCTGGCGAGGGGGTGTTTTTATCCCTTATAGGTATTCCAATACAAAAATTAAATAAAATTGACGTGTTTCGGCCTTTTTCATAAAACCCAGGGGTTTTTAAACTAAAAAATTATTTAATTTTTCGGGGTTGATTTTACCCCTTTAGCGGGTGAGTTTTGCAATACCCTTTCTTAATGGACGTCTGGGCCCTAAGCTAAAGCTGTATGCAAAATTGTAACTTTCTATCTTGGGTAGTTAGGGCTGGGCCTTGATAAATCAGTGGTAGAAGTGTGTTTTTATCCCCTAGGGATAAAATTCCAACATGAAAAAAGTAGTCTTATGTAAAAAAATAAATAAAATTGACATGTTTTGGCGATTTCCTTAGAACCCAGTAGTTTCTAAAATAACAATAATTTAATTTTTAGGGGTTGCTTTTATCCCCTTAGAGGGAGTTTTGCAATATCCTTTCTTAGTGTGTGCAAAATTTCAACTTTTTAGCATTAGTAGTTTTGGCTGTTATGTTACAATTTTATACATTAGTATAGATTATATTAGCAATATTGTGTATTGCCCAAACATTGAGATTTAATATTTATGTACCTTCGAGGTCATTAAGAGGTATTAAAACATTTGAGCTATACATTATTTATTATTGTGCACTTACCAGGTGTGAATCTTCCTGCGATGGGAGTAGCTCCTGTATAAGAAGCAAATTTCAGGACTGCCCGTTGACCGAAATTCCTGGATGAGATGACGAATACCTAAAAATATTTTACTAGTATAAAATATTCATAAACCTGAAGCTAGCGGCCAACTGACGAACCCTTTGACGCGGAGTGTACCCAGTATTGGAAACAGTAATTTAATACATATTATAAGCCAATCAAGTCCTTTAATGGTTAATTTTTTATCTGCACTTGGTGGCTAGGTTTAAAATTTCTTAAATTACCGAAAACTGCTAGAAAAATTTAAAAAAGTAGCGACTACAGGGCTACCTCAAAAAATTCTAGTATCATAAATTAAACCTTAAAAATACAAGGTAAACTTTAGATGTTTATACTTGGACGTGAGATTTAAAATAAGGTAAAAAATATCATACATAAGGGATTTGACAAAAATCAGAGGCTACGAGGTTGCTTCAAAAGTTTGAAATTTTCATAATTTTTCTAAATTGTATAGCAGCATATTTTAGTTCATGTTCATACTGGTGGAGAGATTTAAAATGTGGCAAAAAATATCATACATAAGGGATTTGACAAAAATCAGAGGCTATCACTTCAAATTTTATTCTTTTTAAGTGACCCTTAGCCTCCGATTTTTGACAATCCTTTATACAGGGTGGTCCAAAAGTAATGGGACACAGAGCAACAGCAGATTCCTCATGTCGAAATAATGCGATTTATTCAAACTTGCCTAATTCCAAAGTTGGTAATAACCAAGATAGAGGGTGTCAAAGTTTTAATTTTGTTTTCGATTTTTCCCAATAATTTCACAACAAAACGATACAGCGGCACGAAATTAGGGATTTGGGGTTTTTTTTGAGGTGAGGAATTCAAATTCTTCCATACTTTTTACGTCACTGGTAGAGGGCACCACCTAAGACATACCGCACTTCTTTTAAATGACCTTTTTAAAGCTTAGTATATCGATCCGACTATTTAAAAAATCAACTATCCTACTTTTACGTCAAAAAGGTATACTTTATTGAAGTCCCTAGGAGTAACCGTTTTCGAGATAATCGCATTTGAAATTTCCTATGCAATTAAATATGTGTGGTTCAAAAGTAATGGGGCATAGAGTAACAGTAAATTTCTTAGTTCAAATTATTATGATTTAGATAAATTTACGTAGTTCAAAAGTTGATATTATAAGAGATACTTCAGATACATATACTGACGATTTTTTAATAAACACACTTATTCATGCGGGAATACTAATTTTATTTTAATGAAACTTTCTTATTTAATAATTAGTTTAATAACGTGTTTGTTCGCATTTTTTTATTTTTTGACTTTTGACATTAAAACATATTTTAACTGACTTTAAGTTAAGATAATTATTTACTTCGTTTGGTTTTTGGTTATGTTTATCTATAACTGGGTATTTTAGGTTAATGTTTTTATTATGGGTATGGTTTGTCAGTAGAAAAAAAAAATTCGAGAATAAGGCAAATTTTGATTTACCGCATACCTTGCACATGTGGAAGCATAATTTGGCACTAGAATTGTTTGGGTGAGCCCTGTAATCGCTACTTTTTTAATTATTCTAGTACTTTTTGGTTATTTAGAAAATTTAGGGTCTCCCCACCAAGTGCAGATAAAAATTTTACCATTAAAGGGCTTGATCGGCTTATACTCGTACTTTTTACTGAAAGTTGAAAAAAAAATCACTTTGGTGTTGAAAAAACCTGCCTATTAATTGAGTTAACTAAGAATAATAAACTACAAAAGATCCCTAGTATAGGTGCGTTTGAGATTAGCACTCTTTTCACTCCGGACATACCTAAGTGCACTCCGTCCGTTCGAGTATTAAATTCGGAGCAAAAAGAGTGAATCCGCTGGCGTTCGGGTATCGAAAACAGAGTGAAAAGTGTTTACTCCAAAAGTCCCGTCTCGCTGAGAGGTGCGTTAGGAGCGGGCATGCGCAACTGCGTTTGCAAATTTTATGGTTAAGTTAATTTTTTGTTTATGTCGGTTAAATTGGAATGTTTTCATTCTAAGCTGGGTTCATTCTAAAATGAATTTTAAAGTTTTGGTCCGTCATTGATGGGACCGTTATTCCCCAGAATTTTCAACTTTTTCTTCAGAAATATCTTCGTTTTCGGAGCTTTTCACAAAATTCTTCCTTGGCAAAGTTTAAAATGGGGATGAGAGAATTGAATATATTTAATAATTTTAATTAAATCCTTGTCTAAAATTTAACCCATATGCAAATCAAACATTTGTTTATTTTTAAGGTTATGTTTTTGCACTTTCGGCGTAGAGCGTTCGTCTTTGAAAGATTTACTCCCAAAACTCTGAAGTCACGTGATAAAAATCTACTTTCACTCCACTCCAAATCCGTTGGCAATCCCGAACGTAGCTTATACAGGGTAGCGACAAAAACGTAAAATATGCCCAAGAATAAAGTACCCTTATTTAGCAAGATACAAAGAAGTTATTTCAAAGAACTATTTGGAATCATTTTTTTCTTTCTAAATACGAAACCACAGCCACCTACGAAAGAAAAATAAGAGTTTGAATATAAAACAAATAATGTATTACTTATTAAGGAAGAATATCGGGTTATTACTCTTCAAGCTGTCGATATTTTCAAAAGATTGGTGAGAATTTACTTTTTCCTTTAAATATCCCCAAAGAAAATAACTGAGCGAGTTCAGATCCGGCGACCTCGCCGGCACATAATTTTCTGAAAATCTTTCTATCCGACGCCCCTGGAACATTTCCTGAAGAAACTCGTCAACAGCTGGGGACCTATGGCATGGCGCACCGTCACGCTGATACCATAAATTATTTCTAATGTTAAGTGGAAGACCATTAACAATGCTTTATCAGAAAACATGATTTTTTTTTAAAAGACGGGTGGGTCGTCTTCATGCATACTTTGCTACCAAACCGAAAAATCAAACTTTAGGAACTCTTCAGCAGTGGATTTACAAACAGAGCGTCTATCGTTTCTAGGAAGTACTTTTTCCAAATTTCTCAATGAAGTCTTGGGATTTTCAACAATGGCTTGGATAATTTGTAGATGAATATCATCATCATCTTCGGCCTGAACTGAACTTTTTTATTGAAGCGGTTTTCCACACTTCCACAACTTTTAAATTTTGCCATTATGTGTCGAACAGTTTGATGAAATACAGATATTTCGGGATGTCTTTCATGGAAAATCTCAGCGGCTTCGTAATGTAAAGTAAAAAATGTGAAAACATCTTTTTTCTCATAGGTGGCTGTGATTTCGTGTTTAGAGAGACAAAATGATTTAAAATAATTATTTAAAATAACTTTCTTTGTATCTTGCTAAATAAGGGTATTTTATTCTTGGGTATATTTTACGTTCTTGTCGCTACCCTGTATACTATGCGTCTTTTTAGATTTTTTCCATAGGGATTCTTAGTTTATTAATATGCAGAACTTTTTTAAACAAAAGTGGCCACTGGCCACAGGTTCATAGAATATTCACAGCTAAAGGTAGAATAGACAAGATATAAATTTCAAAAAACCAGTGGTAAAATTTTTTAGTTTTGTAATTTTGCAGGAATGACTGATCTGAAAGAAAGCCATATCCAAAAATTAACCTTTTACTTAACACAGTTTGGTTTTTCATGTTTTTCAGGTGTCAAAAAGTAATCACAGTTATTTTCATAACCCAATGCTCTAAGTTTGTTTCATCATACAGTCTAACCAAAAAAGTTAAGTAATACAATGTTGTGTAAAGTATTTGTAGCAGTTGATAATGAATTTACTTTCAAACTGGCTTTGGTAATTCTTTTTGCTTTAACATGTTCTATATAAGGTAAGCGTTCCAGTAAACTATAAAAAAGTTGTAAAAATCTACAGGTCTTACATCTAAGAAATCCTAGAAAGTTAAGGTAAGTTTTAAGGATACAAGTAAAAGGTCTCTTGTTCCAATCATTATAGGAATATTGAGTAACTTAGAAATAAGCTTACTTCAGCAGGATGCTCGATGGCAACAATAGCCCTGGCAGCCAAAAGAATCTTCTCCCAGGTCTTCCTCACGTTTATGATGTGAACACCATCAGCTCTGCGCTTATGGATATACTGCTCCATCTGGTAATCAGTGTTGGAAGTACCCAAGTGGGCACCAGCCAGCAACATCTTGGTTACATCTTCCTCTAAAAGATATTTGTTTACATCAGACAACACACTTTACGACAACAAATAATTATTAAATTACCTCTTGCTATAACCCAAATTTCTTGGTAGAAGTAATAATCTTTAATTTCAAAATTTCAAGAATTACAAGAAGCCTAGAGTAGACTTTAGAAATCACTATGGTAATTATTCAAAATAATGAAAAGGCCGAATTTTTTGATGAAATTTTGCATGGACCCTAATTTTGGTTGGGTTCGTAGAACACGAATCTGAAATTAGTTTTCGGCGGTCTTATATGGTTTTCCAAAAAAAAAAAAACTTTCAGGTTTTAGGTTAGGTTTTTCTATGAATATCTTTAAATTTCGAGTTTCACTTAAACACATCTGTAAACTTATAATTTATATTTTTTTTTTCGTAGCAAAACATTTAAGAAAACAACACATTTAGGCAAAAATAGCTAAGGAAATTGCATCTTTCTTTCGAAAATTCCATTTTAAATCGCTACTAGCCGCCAATCACCTGTCAACTTAACACTATCATTTTGTGCAGTGCTGCCACGTTTACGTATTTTTCCCGAAAAAATTGTAAATTAAGAATACGAAATAAAAACTAACCACTACACTGTCCAACTTGGTCAACATTTTTTCCTCGTCCTGCATCGCGGCGCGCTCTTATGCTCTTCCCGCTCGCTGGATAAAGGCGTACGTGTTTATGCTGCACCGGCTCACCCAGAGCCGGAGCCGAGTTTATTTTGTTGCAATCAATCAATATGATATATAATCGCAGTAATGGCGATTTGAACGAGTCATTTAGCAGAACCGAGTCGTTCGCTCACCGCTCACTCAACCGAGTCGCACGTTTTGAACGACTCGCTCATGTACGACCCATCGCTACCATACAAAACAATAGTGTTGACAGGTGGGCAAACAATGGCGGCTAATAGCGATTTAAAATGGAATTTCCGAAAGAAAAAGACAATTTTCTTGGCTATTTTTGCCTAAATGTGATGTTTTTTGCTATGAAAAAAAAAAGATAAATTATAAGTTTACAGATGTGTTTAAGCGAAACTGTCGAAATTTAAAGAAATCCATAGAAAAGCCCATTGACATAGACCATAGACTATAGACCAAGCATTTCATTCATAAAATCGTTTCGCGCCAAAACAATCATGCATTTAAAACATGCAATGGATGCAACTAAGAGAGGTAGACAGCGGAAAAAATGGCATCACTGTCCAACATTCCTGGCGGCTGCGCCTTCCAACACCATTGGCGTGCTTTTTTGTATTAAATTTTTGTTATCCTAATATTACTAATATATAGGTATATGTAAAACTACACCAATGGATTTGATACAAGTGAATACAACCTCACTTACTTGTGAAAAGGAACTTCTGGGTTTAGATAGTTCAATTTTTTGCAAATTTGACACTGGTGCACCAATTTAAATGCTTTTGCGCAAAATAATACCTCTTCAAAGAAAAATAATTAAGCGCTTCTCAGAAACACAAAACAACACAATTCCACTTTCGAACAATGTCACAAACCTCAATGAATTTTATGAATGGCCACTTGTGTCATAGATAAAAATTTATGGTTAGGCTTGTGTCACTTTTCAATTGATAGTAAAACTGGTAGTAAACCGTCAAATAGCGTTGTCACTTTTCCTTAATAATTTATTACAGTGAGAAAGGAATAAAAGTTTATTCGGCTATGATGGATAAAATGGAACAAAATGTAAGTATGTATTACCTTTTTTTATTACTTAATACTTATGTATGCTAATTTTATTAGATGAATATATATATACATATATATATATATATATATATATATATATATATATATATATATATATATATTTCCTATGATGAATACCTTCTAAACAATTTTGGTGATTTGATGTAGTGGTTGGAGAGGAGCAAATTCTGCTACTTGTATTTTTATATATTTTTTATTGTTGATCAGATTTTAATGTGTATATGTTTGGGTGGCATATTTTTGTTCACTTCTTTTGATCTGTTATGTTTTGTGTATTTTGACTATGTAATTTTTTATATTTTATATTTGTAACTATTGTCATATAGTTGTAATTTTATCTTATTTTGTTTATTGACATCATAAAATGTCCAGGGCTAGATTTATCTCCAAAAAGTTGTAAGAACTTATTAGTATATATAAAGCGATGGCAAGGTCAAGAGTCCCAAATCAATGAAAGCTGCTCGACAATGGGCTCCTGGTTGAAGGTCCACCATACATCTAATAATTCGTTTTTGCCTAATAAATGTTCTGTGAGCATAGACCGAGTTTCCCCAAAAAGCTATTCCATATAATATTTTTTATTGCCACCAAGATCACTAAACAATAACAAAGTCGTCACAGAAAAGAGAATATGATATATGACACTATACCAGACCATCATAATATGTTAGCTTAAGAATATTCATTGCAACAGATACAAATACAAATAGTTTACTGCTGTTACATACAAAAGTATTTAGAGATGTCAGGCATTAGGAAAAGTAATACAAAACGCACATTATATAAAATATTAAAGGTTTAAAATACAGTTTTATAGTGGACACAGTAATACAAGAGAAACAAAATGTTATGACACAAATGTGAATAAACACATAACATTACAGAATATCAAAATCATCACACAACTTCAGACTCAAAGAACTCCGCAACACTGAAAAATGCATTCCTCGCCAATATTTGACTGTATCTTTAAAATTTAAAATCGAAAGAGCTCTCAAACCGCGGGGCAGTTTACTATAAAGCTTTAGGCCCAGGAATTCGGGGCGATTTTGGCACCTTCCCAGTCTAGAGTAACAAGTTACCAGGTTGTCCTTATGCCTGGGGTCCTGACTATGAAGATCTTTATGCTTTTTAAACTGACATTCCCTTTTTTTATCAAAAAGTAAGTTCTCTAATATAAATACCGATGGTAGTGTTAATATTTCATACTGAACAAAAGCATTCCGGCACTCGTCCCTGTATCCCAGTCCACCAATAATTCTGATGGCTCTACGCTGCAGTCCCAAGACTTGTATGGACTGCGCTGCACCCCCCCCCCCCCCACATGCCTTTAAGTATCTAATAACAAAACAAGACTTACTTAGTTTAGTAGTAAAATTATTTACTTGATTTTCCCAAGTAATTATCTGATCAAAAGTAACACCCAAAAACCTCATGCTTGAAGCTTGAGCAATGGACAATTGGTTAGCCTGAATTAGGTAACTCAGATCAACTGTTGCGTTTTTCGGAGACTCAAAAAAATTGTTGTTGGTCCACCTATTACCAAACTTAACCACCGATTGATTTGCTTTTTCTATAGCAGTCATAAGATTATACTCAGCAGGCATAAGATACTTTATTGTATGCGCAATCACCAATAAATATTATTAGTATTATAGTCAAATAAATGCCATGTAATACTGTATTGCTTGGACGGCATCAATCCATTTTCCCACATTTTGTACACTTTGGCAACTGTCTGCAGTTTCCCAGTCAATACAATCCACCAGTTTTTAGTACAAATTCAATGACTGATTGCTTTAAATAGTAAACAACTTTGTCTAGTTTTTTTAAAGTCTATGGGAAAACCTAACCTAAAAGCATTTTTTTTTTGGGAAAACCAATAGAACCATATGAGACTGTCGAAAACTGATTTCAGATTCTACGATCCAAAATTCATATAAAAATCGGTGTTTCCATTAATCTGAATAATTACCTCCAAACAGACCATTTGGTAACTTAGTTGCTATTTGGTTTTCATGCATATAAAAGCAGAGAGAGAAGGGATCATTCAAGCCTAATTAGGCAGTGAATAAAAACATAACTTTACCTTTGAGGGCAAGTACTTCTAATCCTCCCGACATCCTCACGTATTTGGGGGTAACGACTACCTAAAAATGTATAAAACTTAATACCAATTTAAAAATTAAAGGGATATTTATTTATTCATAATAATAATAAACCTTCCATATAACAGGATTCAATTATCAAAGTAATAAACAAATCATCACATATCAAAACATGTATGTATAGTATGTAAGAAGTGTCGTATCTAACATATCCTCGTTTTTAATGAATTTACAGAATATCTTAAAAACTACTGTTATAACCATATTTATAAAATAATATGCCAGTTATATTTATTACAAAATGATCTAAACTTTCTCAAAATTCTGAAGATTTTTGTAGATTTTTAAAAACTTACGTTAGAAAATGCCACAGGGAGCCGAGATTGGCCGAGATCTTGTCAAAAAGAACCTTTTGGTTAGTTTGTCAGAACAGAAGGAAAACTCTTCTTTTGATTCTGCGCATCCGCGCACAGCCAGGGTTGTGCTTAATGGAGATAGAAGTTGCAAAACGGGGACATCTGGCATTTGACCCTATTTTCACTATGTGAAACTGCACATAGGATAGAGACTGGAAGAAACAATAAACTATTGATTGTGCGAGAGGACCATAGGCGTTTCTAGGTGGGGGCTTGGGTCTAAGCCCCCAAAATCTCGGATTAGCCCCCCCAAATCCAACTGAGTGGCCTAGCCGCCTATATATAAACCAGGGACTTAAGCCCCCCAAATATGTAAACCGGGGGCTTAAGCCCCCCCAAAAATAGAGGTCTAGTACCGCCTATGGAGAGGACAGAAGAGTGATAATTTCATTTACCATGTTTTTAAGTTTTTTTCGTTTGTGCTGAACAAATATACTTTATTTAACCCTCTGTGTTCTTATGGTCGAAAGGCGAAATCTAATAATTTTTACTCAAGCGCACGTTACACTTACAACGGTATGCTACGCTATGAATCAAAACATGTCGTGGCTGCGCAGATGACGTTACTTTGAGGGAACATCAAAGTGACTAGGCCGCTTGATTAATGCAAAATCCCTCGCAGTGACGTCAAAATGGGAGGAGCCTGGCCAGTCAATCGACGCATCGGCATATCGTTGTTAGTGTATCGTGCTCAAGACTACTCCCACGGCGAAGGTGCCACATGTGGGCGTGTCTAATCTGATACGTATTTTAACGGAGTATCATTTGCTGCGGATTTTGCACCGAATTTTTCAGTTATTCACTACTGATTCATTGCAAGTGACCTATTCAGACACACGTGGCATTTAGAGAGGTTATTTTATTTTGCGTTTATGATGTTTTTGGCATGGCAGGTGAGTAGATGTCTTTTTTTGTTTATAAACAAGTTTTTGAAGGAAAATTATGTGTTTTGGTGAATACATATGAGAATATTATAGTCCGTAAAAAGTAGTGATCAAGCAGTGAGGGCACCAGGCAAATGTGGAATTAGTGTACACGGTTATTGAAGTATTGCATTTTCAGGCGGCAAGTAGTTCTCTTTTCGAGAGTTGGAGGCAGTGAGCCAGGAGGAGAGTACCTATATATATTAATATTACTTTATTAGATGGAATTCGGTCCGCTACTTAGTCTGATATTGAAGACTGCTCAGATGACGGTAGCTTTCTTTCTTTCTTTCTTTAAATCATTTATTGTCACAAAGAATATACATCCTCATCGACAAACTTCTTGGGTACATTATAAAATATGTATAATATAAATAATATATGTCAGTTCAAAACCTATCACTAATAGAGCAAGCATCATCCATAGCATTACCGCAGAAAATGGGCCTAGGACAAGGGACATGCCAGACAGTCATCACAATCCACACCCACACATCTAGACAAGAACAATACTTGCGAAAATACGAGAACTCTCAGGCAGGAACAACGTCCAAATAGTGAAATAGCAATACAAAACAACACAAATTTCTTTTTTTTCCAATTAACTACTAATTAATTTACTAATAAAATAAAAAATTATTTTACTAATTAAAATACTAATAAAATTGTGTTTACGTCAAAATTAAAATTATATAAACTATCATGACAGACAAAACACAATATACTGAGGGAAGGATGGCGGAAAAGAACAAAATGATTCTAATGCTTGACATAAATGCAATGGCCATTCCATTATATTTGCTGGATGATATATTGGAAGATGAAGGTGCAATTTCGGCAGCTCAGGCTGTAGAACAAAATGATGACCAATACGCGACAGTGAAGACGAAATCAGCTTAGCGCTTCTCAGCCGAAAACATCTACACGAAAACACAATCTGGACTTGCACCGTAGAAAACTGTATTCAGAACAATAAGAAATCTTTTTCCGAAGATTTTGGACCATGTATTCCAGATAACGTGGAATCTTCCACTGGCATATTTTTACACATCTTTCCAACGGAATTGATTGATCACATATATAGTAATTCAAACAAATCTTTATGCTACAAAATAGCGGAGGTAATCGAAATTCATTTATGCCAACCACTGCACTGCATAAATTTGCTAATGGGCATAAATAAACGTTCGCCCAGTATGAGGGGTTTTTACGTCGAGAGCTCAGAGATCCCTTCATAAGTTCATGTATGTCAAGGGACCGGTCAAAATATCCATGTGAATGATAATTCTCTCCAGCCCAAACCAAATGATGAGAATTTTGACAATAATAATAAAATTCGTTCATTGCTAGATTTATTTCCGATACATTAATTATGTCTTCCTATTAGCCTTCTAAGCACCAAGCCGTTGATGAGTCCATGGTTAAGAAGGGCGCAGTTCTCTACGTCAGTACGTGCCAATGAAGCCGATAAAACGCAGCTGCTATATATGGTATGGATCAGAGCTGACGAGAGTGGATATGTGTGCCAATTTCAGATATATATCGATAAAGTGTCGGATATAGCAGAAAAACATTAAGGATTCAGAGATGTAAAAGACTTGACCAAGGATTTGATTGCAAAAGGACGTCATTTGTATTTTCATGTTTTCAATTCGATGCCTCTGCAAAAATATTTTCCAAGACAATCTCATTTATGCATGTGGGACAGCAAGAAGAGGCAAAAAGAATACACCATCAACGGACGTGAAAGATAACAAGGATCTGGAAAGGGGACAGTCTGATTGCAGAATTCGCAGAGACGGAATCGTTTTGCTTAAGTTGAAAGATAAGAATGGAGTTTTATTTGTCAGCAATCATCACAATCCAAGGATTGTTGGAACAGTATCTTGAAAAATGAAAGATGGCTCCAAAGAAACTATAATACGTTAGAAATGTTAAAAGCCGATTTGAGATAAGTACATATCTGTACCTCAGAAGCAGACTATGTTAAGTCACGAAACTAGGATATCGAGAAAATCGACTTTAAAAATATTTTTCTAAGTAAATTCTGTGTCACTCAAAGGTTTCTAGCTATTCGATTGTGATTCTAAGGAAAATCGCAAATTATCATTTAAGCTTTAACCCTAAAACACTACATTAACTTATATATACAGTGTTTTTTTGTAAAGTGACTTAATATAGTTTGCTTTCAGAAAAAAATATTTTTTACTGGACTTAATCTATGCTAAGTCACAAAGCGTCGAGTATTAAAAAAAGCCAAACAAAGTTAAGTCATTTATTTTTTAACGAAATATCACAAAACTTATCGAAAATGGTCCGTTAGGTGTGTTCAGGCTTCAGAAACTGTTTCCTAATCATCTTCTTCATCTGATTCCGTTTTATTACTATGTGGAAGATCTTGATAATATTTATGAAATTGCCTTGGAATCCATTTTAAAAGTTTTTGAAGGTGGTTATATTTTTTCGTAGAGATTTTCCTCAGATTGTTTCTTATCTGCGGTAATGATTCTGGCAACTGATTATTTTTTCTGACGTTTCTGTTTAAAGTACATGAGGAAAACTCGTCGCTGAACTTAGTTTTGTAAAACAATACCCCAGGAGTATTTCGTCTCACTTGAAAATGTACTACTTGGGAAATTAAAAAGTTATCACCGTTGTCGTTTTTTTTACGAACCACAAATGGTGATGTGGTACCTTCGCAGAGGCTTTTAAAATTTAAAAAATCACTTGTCTCCATTCCCGTGACATGAAACGGTTTTTTCGTGCAACATAGTCTTACAACTTGTTGCCAGTCCCAGGGCGTAACTATTTTAAGTTGAGAAACTTTTTTTCTTTCACGCTCAATAAGGGAATGGTCAACATCTGCTTCTAAATGTGTATGACCTTTGGTCAGGAATTTGTGATTTATAGTCTTCAAATTTGGTTTCATCTTGAGGAGATAAAAATAGCACATTACTATTAGCGTGTTTCTATTTTGGGATGGGCAGTTGTCAGACCAAACAGTTAAATCTTCAACATTCTCAGGAATGTCGCAAATTTCGGACCACTTAAGTATACACGAAGCTACTTCATTTCCTCCACGACCAGCTACACTCTCATTCCACATCATGCAGTAAGCTTTTTGTAGTGTAGAGTCGTGTATTACCAAATTGTAAGTCCATAATTTAAGGCTATAAAAACTTTGGGAATTAAAAAGTTCCGGTGTTGGTAGACATTTTTGCAAGTCTATCATCACAACCTTCTTTGTCTGAAATTCCCTTGAGTGTTGTTTGTCCGCCGCTTTTAATTTATATCTGTCCCCTGCATCTTTTAAATGAGCATCGTATTTTTCTTGTAAGGAGCGTCTTGCATCTTCATTTGCAGCCTCTCGCAGTTTCAGCTGAAGCATGTCGCAATCATCGCAGGTGTCGTTGTCTGGATTTTTAAAACCGTAATTAAACTCGTAATTAAAGACATCAGCGTAGACCCATTCTTTAGCAATATTTTCCGCCGGTATTTCTCTTTCTTTACAGTAGTCGACATAAAGTTGGTACATTCTTGAAATATTTAGATGATTTCCCAAATATTGTCTTTTGGATCTTTCTCGCGAGTAGTGTGACTGGTAGACTGGAAATTGCATTATATGATTTCTTACAGTTTCACGAACCTCAGCCGGTGTCTTATTAGAGGGCACATGTTTCCCTCTTTTATCAGGTGATACTAAACCGCCCTCCCTTTTTTTTGCGATGGCAGTATCAACTGTCTGTTGGGATATAGATAAGGTATTAAGAAAGAATTTTTTGCATACCGTTGTCTGTCTTCCATCAACCTCGAAAATGTATTTGTTGCTGTGCTGTCTTTTGCCTTCTCGCTGATTATTCCGTTCCCTTCTTCGTTTAACCGTCATTTGTTGTACATGTGACGCAATGTATTGTCTCTTCATATCAATAGATTTCTGGTCCGTCCAATATTGTTTATGAATTTGTTTCCTTACTTCCTCGGGTAAATTATCTGCACATTTAAGTTTACATGTATCAGGACAAGCAGGTTTCAAATTCTTTTTCGTGGCAGTTTTATTAGTTGTTGTTAAATGTTCCAAACCAGAATGTCTTTTGGATCTTTCTAAATTTCTTTTCCATGCCTTTGGATTTCGTATTCTTTTCCTTTTATTGTGTTTTTTATCTTCGTCTGTGTTTTCTTCAATGTCATTTTCTACTGTCCCATTAAAATCTGGATCTGCTACACTATCATCGCTGTCGAAGCCATCAGGATTGAGGTCATCTTCAGCTGATATATGTCGGGCTAGGGCCAATTTTTTTTTACACCTGCAATTCTCTGGGAGAAGATCCGTTGGGATGCAGAATTTTCATCAGAAGGTGATGCCGCATCTAAGCAAGGAACTACTTCTTTGTACACAGAACCTGGTGGAGAGTTTTGAAAAGTGATAGTGGAATTAACACGTGATTCTGCAGGAATAACAGAGTCTTTCGGATTTTCCGCCTGGTTTGCATTATTTTCACAGGTTTGTTCTACAGAGCCATTTAAGGAAGAAGGAGAAGCAAGGGCATTGGTTTCTGAGATTTCCATAATTTGGTGTGCACAGCTTGAAGAAGGCTCTTCCACATACCTGTCAGAATGTTCTGAAGTATCGCTTTTTGACTCAGTTTTTGAGATATTCGGGGATTCAATGCCTGAAAAAAGAAAACTAAGAATAGCGTCCTTATTTAACACCTACAGAAATATTTTAACGTAGTATTATTTTAATAACTATGTTAAGTTACAAACGAAAGTAAAAAAAATTATCCCAAAAAATATTAAGTCCATCTTACACGAGAAAAAGGGTTGTTGGTTAATAAAATAAAACGTAATTTTATAGCAAAAGTTATAAAAACTATGTAGTTATTCTGAGGCAAATACCATACCTAAAAAACGTTTACAGGACATAGAATTTTTAACAAAACATACTTTATGTAAAAATGTCACATAAAATGTTGTCACAAAAAATTTTACAAAACCCAAACAATGTTAAGTCCGTCTCACACCAGTTGGCATCAAGTTAAAAACAAATCAGCAAAACGGCAGTTTATAATACCAATATATCTTATTTTACTTACCTGAATTTTTAAGCTGTTGATGGTTTGCGTTGGCAACATATTTCGGAAGATTTGCAAATATTTTATCCGCTCTAAACGGCATACTTAAGTTCTATGTTTACTAGCTTGCTTTTCTTGATGAACAAAACAAAATAGGTTAGGGTATACTGTAACTTAACATGGTCAAGCCGCGCAGTGTTGCCAGAAGCAAACTATGTCTTTAAGACTTAATATTATTTGGCTCCAAGTCTCAATTGGACTTAATATAGTTTAAAAACTTCTAAATTTCTTGTTTAATGCGATAGGGAAAAACTACAAATAGCACATGAAAGATCATGCTTCCCTAAGTGACTTGACATAGTTAACCCATTTTTGTAAAATTTGGACTTAACATAGTCTGCCTCTGAGGTACAGATATAGGTATATTTCTAATGGACTTAGGATCCAGGATTCAGCCTTCAAAATATGATTGAAGTACAGCAAAAATTGAATTTTTTGACAAATAAAAATTCTGTTTTGTTTCTAGTACTCTTGCTAGGGATATAAAATGACAGTCATTTAAAATTTGTGACATATGACTCATTATGACCGTCACACCGCACATGTACGTCACGCTGTGAGTAATTCCGTCATATTTTGTAAACGAGACAGGTCTTTGTTAAAATCGCGTAGTGTTTTAAAGTTATTTTTTGGTGTTTTTATTATCACTTTTAAGAGATTAAAAGTGAAAATGAGGTATGTTGTGCATGGTTGTGATGTGGACAATCAATGCAGGGGCTTTATGCCCGACATTAAAGTTTTTAGCTTTCCCAAAAGCAAAGAAACACAAAGTGTTTGAAAGCATCTGTGCAAACGGGAAGATAAGTTTAATGTGAAAAATGCTAGAATCTGTTCTAGACATTTTAACGAAAGTGATGAAGGTAATTTAAAGCATGAATCGTGTCATGTCATGCGAATGTCAATAAATGTACATTTAATGTTTTAAAAATCTCCACTGTAACGAATCACCAGACTTTAATCGAGAAAATACGTCAAACAAAGAGACTGAAAAAGGCTATTTTATTAAACAAGAATTTCTTTTTACCTAATTTCATAAATCTAGATATTTTTGTCTGTTTAGAATAATTTTTGGCATTTTAAGATTATTTTAAATTTGAAAAATCAAGGAACACAACAATACAATAATTTTTAATAATATACTATTTAAAGTGTAAAAAGCCAAAAAAGAAACATCCTAAAAAACATGTTTCCGTCGCAAACATGCGGATGTTATTCACCGCAAAAAATATTTGACAAATTATACGAACAAACAAAATTCTTATTTATAACATATTTTCGGAAGACTCTGTAAGTATTATTTTAATAAGAATGTGCTTCTAGATAATTAATTATATTAGGCATAATTTTATTTTATAAAATTATTTACCGTTTCTTTTCACGTAAATAAATACATAGAAAGCAATTGGCAGACAATTTAGCAATATCTATTATTTTAAATTAATTTATCCCTTTATTTACATGATTATTTTAAATCATATACTTTAAAATTTGTATTATAAGCAGGAGGCAAAGTATATTTTGCCAATAGAATTTATATAAAATCGCCTATAACTAACCTAAATTCTATATTGCTCGATATAAATTTCAAAAATAACTCACAGCGTGACGTCATGTGCGAACCCGGACGAATTTAATACGGTGTAATATCATATCTTCCTTTTATTGTATCATGGGGGGAGTTTGAGCGTTTGAGCTGACGCTTGGAACGCTCCGAGCACGGAAATTAGACATCGTATATTATTTCTTACTTTGTCATCTATATAGGACATGTTAAGAACGTATGTCCGAGATTTGCGCTCGGAGAACTCTGAGCGCTCATGCGCCCAACTCGACTCCCCCATGGGAGTAGTACAGGATATTTTTCAGGAACCGCGTTTCCAATCTCACCAACTTTTCAGGTTACAGGTACGCACGTTCCTTGTCTAGCGCACGGGACACAAAACCGTAACCGAAGTTGACAACGGTAAACGCCCTCCGATAGTAGTCTGTAGATAACTTCAATACGTACTACACTAATCATAACGTATATATCAGAATTGACATCTGCCGTCAAAACCAAAACTCAAAACAAACTTCAAACAAATCGTTGTTGTTCAAAATAAAGAATTGTTGTTGTTGTTGTTCATTAGCGTTTCGGTTTCCTGTGATACTGTTTGAAAATAGAGTTTTTTCTTAATTTTTAAGTTAGCTTTAAACGTATTAAAATGGAGATACTTTCCAAATATACTGTTAATTTAAAAATTTTAATATTAACGCTGTGCCTCGTTGAGTTGGGTAAGAAATTAATATAACCTTAAACATTGTATATAAAACCACACCCATCATTAACCTTTAACATTACATGCCTATTTGTTAATTAAAAAAGTCATTAAAGTTTAAGTTAGGCTAAAACATGTTCTTTAGTATTTCTATTTTAGTTTGTCGTAATTCCTATTAAAGATGAAACCAAACATTTTTAGATCTTACAAATACAATACCTACTTCTGCAACTAAATTCCCATGTGGTTATACAGTGGACCCGCGGTAATCCGACAAACGTTTTGCAGGGTGGTGTCGGACTATCGAATTTGTCGGATTATAGAGTACTGCCTAAGACCCCCTATAGTCCGGAATTTTTTGAAAAAGAGTACCTTGTAATCCGACAAATTACAAATCAAAGATTCTACATATTTGAACTACAAATCATACTACATATGTACTCGTATATATGTAATATGTACAGGGTTATTCATTATATTTTGACTCCCACCTACAGCTCTTATTACAAGTTATAGAAAAAAACTCTAAATACAAATGTTTTAGGTTTTTCACGTAGTATCTTTTGGTAATAGCGGAAATAAAAAATCGACTTTACAAGATTGAAAAAATTAATTGAGTCATATTTTTTTAAATGGAACACCCTGTATATTATTAGCTCAAATGAAAGATCTCTTTGTTCTGATTTCAGATATGTATATATAGTTTGTTGGCATTTGGTTCAGCCGCTTTTGAAATATTTCAGTTTACAACTTTTTTTTCCACAATTGGAGATCACCGAGGGGCGGCTCACTCCCTTAAATCTGTGTACATACTATTGTTAAATCACATTAAATCATTTTAAATCTTTCTTTATATCATGTAAAATCGATTTAAATCACCATAAATCATCAATAAATCACAAAAATCACCTAACATTCGTTAAATCATCATCACAATTTGGCATCACCTTCAGTGCTGGGCAGAGCGTTACAGCAATTAAATTGTGTTAAATCAGATTAAATCAGTAGTGATTTAAAATCTGTGTACACATTTTTTGGGAGTTAGCCGCCCCTCGGAGATCACCATCGGTCATTAAAGTTTGTTGCTTTAATAAATATAATCAAGTTGCCTCGAAAACTTATTGTTGTGGTTTAAATAAAGTATTTTTTTTAAACTCATTTCAAAAGTGGCTGAACCAAATGCCAACAAATTAGACATATTTGAAATCAGAACAAAGAGATCTTTCATTTGAGCTAATAGTATACAGGGTGTTCCATTTAAAAAAGTATGACTCAATTAATTTTTTCAATGTTCTAAAGTCGACTTTTTATTTCCGCTATTACCAAAAGATACTACATGAAAAAACCTAAAACTTTTGTATTCAAAGTTTTTTTCTATAACTCGTAATAAGAGTTATAATAATAGGTGGGAGTCAAAATATAATGAATAACCCTGTACATGTGGAATTTAGTAAATTAAACATCACAATAGAAAGGTTACATTTTATTATAAAAATATCATCATGAATGCTATAGAACTTACAAAAAATAATAACTAAACCTATTTACGTTAGAAAATAATTATGTTCAAACAAATGTACATATTGTACTAAAAATGTAAGTGTTTCACAGGATACTACGAATAATCAAAAACTATAAATACAAAGGATAATATGAACCAATCAATTTATAAAGCATGAAAATATTCATCAAATTTTTTGTTTAACGTTGTCGGATTACAGGGGGCGCCGGATTAGACAGGGGCCGGATTACCGGGGGTCCACTGTATTTGTAATATTCTTAATATTGTAATATCATATTTGAATTCTTTCACAGCATGTTCTTCTAATTAATGAACTTTAAAAAGATCATGACTCATTTATTCATTTTAGAGTACCCATAGCTATGTTAGGTTAGTCCCCTTTTATTTTTTAGCAAAACTGTGGGTAAAACATGGAAAGAAGTCACGTAGTTCGTATTTGAAAATTGAGCAATTTTAATTTTTACATGAGGCCAACGAAAAAGAACTTTTGCAAATAAACCTATATCTTTAAAAATACTGGTTCCATGTGACAATCAATCTCGGAACACATTAGTAAACATAGATCCGTTTTACGAGGTGATTGATGATATGATAATTTTTCATTTTCCTTAGATTGTGTCTTTAAAGGTAAACTCAGTATTTTAGTTTATATTGCTGGGTATGCTGGACGCAAAATATTGAGAAAACAAAGCTGTCAAGTCAGTTCTGTAATGGTTGGCTCCAATCTGATATAAAAATAGAAATAGATATACCCACCGATTTAACGCTAGAATTAGATAGAGGTAAACTATTGTTACCATCTGAAATATCATTTGTTTCCGTTTCATTTGCTTGGTATACACTACAAAAAATATGTGATAAATTCTATAACATATTTTTAAGTGGTCATAATCAGCTCTCAAAACTTGACAAACTTTCTTGCATAGCTCTTGATAAGTATATACAAGAACGTGATATTCACGAAATTTGCGTGTGTACTGAGAGCTTATTTGACATACTTGCTGACTATTATTAATTTTACGGCTTGTAGAATAAGGATAAATAATTTTGTTAAAAAGCAAAATGACTCTCAGTGTTATTCAAAAGGCAAATTAGAAAATGAAAGAAAAATAGAAAAACTTAAAAAATAATATTAGTGTTTTATTCATCTAGCCTTAGGGTACAAACACAGTTAAAGCAGGTTTTCCGCTTTCAGGCAATCGGCGCCGACTCTGGCCTACAATTTGCCTTGTTTTTTAAGCTATCAATAGCAATGCCCTAGTGACAATTTAAAAACAAGGCAAATTATAGGCCCTGGTCTGCGCTGGCCACCTGAAAGTGGGAAACCTGTTTTTTTTTACTGTGTTTGTACCCCTAGTCTTTAATTTATGTTATTTATTGATTTAGAGCAACACAAAATGTGTACATGAAATTAGTTTTGTCTACTTCTCTCCAAAGACGCTGTTTATTATAGGACTAAGTTGGTCACGTGACTACAAGATTCTGCGTTAGCGCCATGGCCTGTCTTTTTCGTTGGCCCCGTTTTTACAGGCATGACTCTTGTATCCTCATAGGCCATTTTGTTGACTAAGTACTCTTTCTAGTGAAGGTTGTTTTTTTTTTATCTGGTTGGCCATGAAACAATAATTTTTTTCTTAAGGATATGCAATTCAATGTTGGGACTGTCGATCAGATGCTGATTCAAAGTGTGCTGATCCTTTTGACAACAAAACATTTGGCATGGCTGACTGTAATCAAGTGAAGCCAAGTCCATATATTTTTGATGAGAACAATTATAAGACTCAGAAGTCTACAATGTGTAGAAAAATAAGACAGAAAGGTATGTACCTATAAAGAAACCAGTAAGCATAGTGAAAAGTATAAATTAGACTAGAGTAACAGAAGCTTAACTTTTACATAATACTCAGGGACGGACTGGCCCAGCGGGCAGGCGGGCGCAGCCCACCGTGCCTTTTGTTTACAAAAGCCTTTTTGGTGTAAGTGAAAATAATAATAAAATAGTTAAAAGAATAATATTAATTTAAATCGGCGCCTTTACCTTTAAATAGCCCGCCACATTTTCCGGGCCCAGTCCGTCCCTGATGATACTTAATCCTTTAGTCCTTCTACCCTTTCGGGTGTAAGACATTTTTGTATGTAAGGCTTCAATGAACAAATTTATAAAATTATAGTAATTTTTTTGCGCGTACGCCGCTTCTAGGGTGATGTCACAATTTGACACGTGAAATTTATCCATTTGTGTACCCAATTATGAATTGTAACGATTTAGCTGGAGAGCTATCGACTATTGAAAGCGTGCACATCAGTCCCTCATAATTTGGCATTTTTTGTCTAGTTAAAGATTAATAAATATCATGTGTTTAGTGTCGTCGTGTGTGTTAAGTTACGTACTTTTTACTGACTAACTTTTTATTTCTTGCAATTCACAGAACTTTCAAAAAATCGCCGAAAATCAAGTTTAATCTGTGGACAATATATTTGCCCGAACAGTAAAAACAGCAAAAAATTGTTTAATAAAGGAGATTCCATTGCTTATCTTATCTCTTAAAAACTATTGTAATTGTAAACCAGTAACGGACTCAGAATATTTCTTTCTGCAAGGCTTGATTTTATTAACAACTTTTAAATCTTTACGTCCTTGCATTTCTGCTAACTATTGGTTTTGGCTCATTACTCGAATGTTTAGAAACCAATGTGACTACTTTAATTTGTATTAAGTGTAAAGAAGAATGCATGTTTAAACAAAGGCCCCAGGAGCAGGAGCTATTTGGGGCCCCTTGTGACGCTTGCAAGATTTATTGCAGAAACTGCGCTGGGATTAATACCACAGAAGCCCATGCAGTTGCCTTGACTACGAAAAGGGATTTGATTTTTTATTGCTCTAACTGCAGTCGCAAATTTAAAAAATTCCTAGAACAACAGGATAAAGCAAAGGCAGATTCCAGGAAGAAAGATTTATATATTGATAAGCTGAACATGAGAAAACTCGTGAGGAACTTCAGAAGGAAATAAACAAACTTCTGACCAAAATTAACGAAAAGGAGTTACATATTAAAACGAGTATTAAAAGGTTAGAAGGAAAGACTCAAGATTCTGAGGATGCTCTTGGAATAACGGCGGAACAGGAGTATCTTGGGAAAATTAGTGAGCAGAAGGTTGAAATAATAAAAATAAATAAAGAACTCCTACTTTTTGCTGAAAAAAATGGTCAACTGATGGACCAAATCAAGGAACTGAACCGCACCATTGACAAGCTGTCTAGTGATTTGGGTGAACTTAATAAGGTCAAGAGTGACATGTTGACCAGTCTGGAGACCCTGTCGAAAGAGAACGATATTTATGCTAAGGATTTAAAAAAGGCGCACTTCGAGATTTTTAGTTTGAAGGAAGAACTTTACTCAGGAAAACAAGCAAACAGTCATATAGGCTTTGGCGCTTTGAGTACTTCTGTAAACACTCAACAAGGACCGGAGGCGGCTGCTTCGGACACTAAAACTAAGCAGAGGACTGCAACACGCCTACCCCCAGTCAACAGCCAGGCACAAAGGAGACTGCTAATGCTCACAGATGAACATGGACGATTCTTGGACCAGGCGCTGAAAAAGCTAATGAACGACAGTGAGTTTAAAACTGAACATATCATTAAACCGGGTGCCACCTATTGCAATGTACTGGAAAGTTTAGAATTATTGGTTAGGGACTTTGGTAGGGACGACTATGTTATTGTTATGGCGGGCGTAAACGACTTTCAATCCTATAATGCACCGAGGGTTAAAAATATCTGGAGTAAGTTAAAGCTATGTATGCACACTAATTTTATTTTTCTGG
The DNA here is from genome assembly GCA_963971165.1 of Philopedon plagiatum. Classification (NCBI taxonomy): domain Eukaryota; kingdom Metazoa; phylum Arthropoda; class Insecta; order Coleoptera; family Curculionidae; genus Philopedon; species Philopedon plagiatum. The sequence continues at coordinate 16,424,166 of OZ020196.1, read as the reverse complement.
CTACTCCCAACCGGTCATATGGCAGTGGGCTTAATGATAGTATTTGTAATTTTAATAACAACTTGAAAAACTTACTTTTTAAAATCAACAGAATCTCTGAAGGCTGGATTTCCTTTCTTGATGTAAGGCTTAACTATAAATGTAAAATTAATTTACGAAGTACTGCACTCGACATTTACAAAGAGATTAGTTCTTCAAATATAAATTTTAAACCTCTCACTTACATAAACTGCTCTAGCAGGCCTAATATACCTATTTCTAAGGAAAACCTTGCAAATCTTGGCAATGAAAATGTCAGTCCGAGCGAGGTACCGGACAAAGTTGATAAGTCCCCGGATGCTGTGGAATTGGAGGTTGTTGAACCTAATAGGTAATCCCAACAAATCTCAACAGGACGACGAGATTGTTTTTTAGGGTAGATGATAAGGACATGTCTCTTATTCTTTTGAACGTGCAATCCATACGCAATAAAATTGACGAACTCTTTATATTTCTGGATAGCTGTAATTTTCCAGATTTGGTTTGTATTACTGAACATTGGCTAAGACCAAATGAGCCTATTTATATAGAAAATTACCAGATTCGGTCATGCTTCTGCAGGGAAACCTACCAACATGGGAGTACGATGATTTTAATTAACAAACTTTTCCTTAAAAAAATTGATTTTATCAACAACCAATAACTTGGTAGTCGAAAAAGAATTTGAATTTGCGATTAGCCTTTGTAAAAAATTGAATATATTTCTGATATGTATCTATCGACCTCCCATGTGTAGTGAACACTTGTTTGTGGAAAGGCTGGGAGTGTTATTGTCTGAAATCGGTCCTAGATTTAATATAGTTTTGACAGGCTGGCAACCGATGCACGCCTGAGCTTCATAATTTGCTACTGTCCCATAATTTGACTATGCATGTATCAACTCCTACAAGAATAGCGCGGTCCTCGTCTTCTATTTTGGACTATGTATGTTCGAGCGTGGATGGGGTGTCATGCAGAGTAATAAACGCTGGTCTCTCTGACCATGAGGCAGTATTTTGTAGTCTGCCTTGTCTGACTCAAAGATTTCAGTTGCCAAAAAAGCGAGGAAGAATTTTCTGTAGGAGAAATTTTGACAGGTTTTACCTGGATTGTTTGAGTGTTCGTTGGTCGGATGTCTTGGGTGTGGATGATCCCTTAGAGAAATTTCACGAATTAATAACAGGAGTTTTTGATAAATGCTTTCCGATAAAAACCATAAAGAAAAGGAGTAAAAAGCCTGGGGTTACCAGGGGAATACGCGTTTCAGCAAGTAATTTAAGATTCTTGCACACAGCACGTAAATTCTACTTAGGCAATAAATTCTTTATAGGCTATTTCAATAAATACCGAAATATTTACAGAAAATCAATTCTACTCGCCAAAAGCTCTTATTTTGCAAATCATATTAACAGGTCACATAATAAGCAGAAAGAAAGTTGGAACATTGCTAATGAAATTAGAGGAAAAACCAACAGATTGATACGTCAAACTTCTTTGGAGCCAGACGAATTTAATAAATTTTTCTGTACCATAGGGCAAAATCTTGCTAAGAATACTGTTTCCACAGTCAATCCCCTGGACTACCTAGAGAAATCGTCTATACCTAATTCTTTTTATTTAGTGCCAACTGACATTCATGAACTGAAGCAAATATTTCACGAAATTAAAAATAAAAAAGCAGCTGGGTGGGATGGCATTTCAATCAAGGTTTTTCAACATCTGCCTGACACTGCTTTGAATACACTGGCTGAGGCCGTAAATAAGTCTTTTCTCAATGGGAACTTTCCAAATTCATTAAAGATTTCAGTGGTAATCCCAATTCATAAAAGTGGTGAAACTTCCTCCAATTTTAGACCCATCTCGTTGATTCCTCCTCTCCAAAATAATAGAAAAATTGGTAAAAAAACGAATGAACTCTTTTATATATAGGTATAATATTCTGAACATCTCCCAGTATGGCTTTCAAACTGACAGAAGTACAAGCGATGCTGTCTTTTCATTTCTTAATAATCTGTACTTGCAAATTAACGAAGGAGAAGTGGCCGCGGCAGTGTTCTGTGATCTTTCCAAGGCCTTTGATTGTGTGGATCACGGAATACTGCTGAGGAAACTTGAGACATATGGTTTTAGAGGTAGTGCACAAGCTTGGTTCAAATTAGTGATGTAAGGATACGTATCCAAAAATCCGTTGGATCCGAATATTAAAAGAATCCGGATTATCCGGAACCGGCCGAGAACTTGAATACGGATTCGGAATCAAAATAAATTCGCATCGGGTGGTTACTAATTCAAAGTGCAAAGAGAAAACGGAATCGGAATCGAGTGTAAGCGAACAACACGGTCTGCGATTTGGCATATTTGATATTGTGCTTTCTCTTTCTAATGACATTTCCTAAAAAAAGATGGCATAGTTATCGGGGTAACGGGTATCATATGAGATGAGACCCATTGGTTAAACTAGTCCCGCCTCACCCGAACCGAATTCAAACGAGAACGGCGCGACGCGGTGCCTTCTTATCCCTAAACTTCGACCGACTGGTATGATACCGATACCGCATCGACCTACCTAGCCGTGTATCCGGATAGAAAATGTTTTAGACTGTTGCATGCATACGTATGCATGCTTTCGCGCGGGTCAAGAAATGGATTCGTATTCGGATAATGGATACGGATATTAGCTGATTCCGATTCCGTATGATTCGGATATCTAATGAATACGGATATTTACAACACTAGTTCAAATCATACCTAAGCGGTCGCACGCAAAAGGTTAGCATGCAGGGTCGCGAGTCAGACGAAATGTCTATTGCCTGTGGCGTCCCTCAGGGCTCTGTATTGGGTCCCATCTTATTCCTGTTATATATAAATGATATAGTGAAAACAAATATTAGAGGTTGCTTCACGTTATTCGCGGACGACACAACCATTCTTTGGCATGGTCCCGATGCTGATGCACTAAAAGAGGTAATTTCAGAAGACCTGGGACGAGTTAAATTATGGTGTGATGCTAATTTGTTGTCATTTAATATATCAAAGACCAATATCTTGCACTTTAATGCTACATTATCTGATATATACCTGGACAATAGCAAGATTTTGAATAGTTCGGATGTTAGATTTCTGGGTATAAGCATAGATAGGAAATTAAGTTTTAAGGCACATGTAATTAACCTCTCCATAAAATTGGCATCTGGCTGTTTTGTGATTATGGTGGTCTCTAGGGAACTAAATATGGCTGTAGCTGGGGCGGTGTATTTTTCTCTCGTGGAAGCTCACATTAGGCATGACATTCCATTTTGGGGTAACACAAGCCAGTATTTGGTTAATTCTATTTTTGTGCTGTCAAGAAATGGATTCGTATTCGGATAATGGATACGGATATTAGCTGATTCCGATTCCGTATGATTCGGATATCTAATGAATACGGATATTTACAACACTAGTTCAAATCATACCTAAGCGGTCGCACGCAAAAGGTTAGCATGCAGGGTCGCGAGTCAGACGAAATGTCTATTGCCTGTGGCGTCCCTCAGGGCTCTGTATTGGGTCCCATCTTATTCCTGTTATATATAAATGATATAGTGAAAACAAATATTAGAGGTTGCTTCACGTTATTCGCGGACGACACAACCATTCTTTGGCATGGTCCCGATGCTGATGCACTAAAAGAGGTAATTTCAGAAGACCTGGGACGAGTTAAATTATGGTGTGATGCTAATTTGTTGTCATTTAATATATCAAAGACCAATATCTTGCACTTTAATGCTACATTATCTGATATATACCTGGACAATAGCAAGATTTTGAATAGTTCGGATGTTAGATTTCTGGGTATAAGCATAGATAGGAAATTAAGTTTTAAGGCACATGTAATTAACCTCTCCATAAAATTGGCATCTGGCTGTTTTGTGATTATGGTGGTCTCTAGGGAACTAAATATGGCTGTAGCTGGGGCGGTGTATTTTTCTCTCGTGGAAGCTCACATTAGGCATGACATTCCATTTTGGGGTAACACAAGCCAGTATTTGGTTAATTCTATTTTTGTGCTGCAGAAGCGTGCTGTTCGGTATATGTGTAACGCAGGTTGTCGAGACTCATGTAAGCCTTTATTCATTAAACATAAAATACTGACTCTTTATTCCCTGTATATGCTTGAGACTGTTACTCTGATACATAAAAAGTGCCCTGGGTCACATAATGGTGGCAACAACTATAATACTAGGCAAGCTGGAATGGTACCTCTCCCAATACCTCATTCCACATTGATTAAAGACTCTATTTTTTATACTGCCAAAAAAATTTATAATCATCTACCACATGCTATTAGGCTGGTGCAACCGATAAAAAAATTTAGGAAACTAGTGAAATCCTTGTTGCTTCACAAGGCTTATTACTCTTTGACTGAGTACCTCGAGGATGAATTTTAACTTAAAGTTAGATCATACATTTCTTGTGGTATGATGAGTATGAACATAGGTCCATCACAGTATTTTGTAGATCCTGTTTACGGATGCTCTTCAACTTTAAAACTTTTTGATTTTCTCTTTATCACACTTGAGGGGCTCATCTAAGGGTGTGTGTGTGTGTGTGTGTGTGTTTGTATGACTTTTATTAATATGTTCTTGACTTGTACTATATGTGTTTCAACTTGTGTTGTCCTGCTCTCACTAATACGACTATTGCACTTCTTTACAGGACCTTCGTTTGGGTCCGAGTGTTTATTGTCATCTTAAATAAGTATTATGCAAATACATGTGTGATTACAACCTAACATAGGCAAATATTTTGTCAATGGTGCTGCATACTTCTTTTAGATAGTAAACAAATATAAAGTTAATAAAGGGTGAAAAAGTGCGCAAAACTAGTGTATCCGTCAGATTTTTATTTGGTATTTTTATTTGATTGTTAGTGGTATCTTTTGACGTTAGTGTGCGTTATATATTTTTTATATCCATAACCATCTATTTTATTTTGTTATTACCTAAAATTTTAAATTTTATTAATATTGTTACCAATATTTTTTTTATTGTTTGGTCTTGTCTCATTATGTAGATTAGCTTTAACTTTGTCAATAAGAAAGATTTCTTTGGACAATAAAGTACAGTTTGAGTTTGAGTTTTAGCATAATGCACTTCGGATATGTTCCGAAAGTCATCAAACAGTATCCAATACCTACCAGTATGGTTGACAGAAGAATCCATTTTTCAGGAACCAATCTATCTCTGGTCACATACGGGACACAAAATCACCAAGATGGTTACTTTCGGAACATACCCTTAAAGAGGACGCGAAAAAATGACCTATGTTATGACAAGTGATGACCTAGCCTAGATTATGACAAGACAAGTGATATTAAAATTTTATCCCTTTCAACTTTTAAACCTGAAAATCTAAATCAATTTAAGAATATAAACTGTTGTGTTCCTAAAATCAAACCAAAAACCAAGGTTGGGTTGGTTTAAATCAAGATAAAATCATGATTTAAATCAATTGATTTTTTTAAATCACAATGTAAATCAAAGCCAATGATAATTTTGAGAAAATTTATTGAACGAAAATAAATAACAGTCAGTCTTTTTTAATTACAAAAACAAGAAACAAACTTTCACAAATAAATGCTGCAATGGAAAATAAAAAATATTAAACCGAAATTTTTTTTTTTAATTTTTTTTTGGCTGGGTTGCGATTTTGGACGACTACCAACTTTTTTGACTAGGTTGCGATTTTTGGCGATTTTTCACTCGGTAATATGCTGACAACACTGTCCACAACTAAAACCACCCCTTTCTGCCCCTTCATCTCCAGACGGTGTTAGACAGCATTCTTATGCCCTTCCACGTCCGCCGCGCTAACGTTTGCAGCGATTTTATGAATGGGCACACCTTGTGGAGCTCGCCTTCTACAGCCATAATGCTACACTAACCACCACACTGGTTGAATGACTTTAAAATACAAAGACAATGCTTTTATACGCGCGGTAGAAAACAGGAAGCTACAGGAATTTTCTTGCATAGACATGTCGATCGACACGCAACATAATGCTGAGAATGACTTTTTTGTGAATTCTATTCTATTTTGTTTTATAATAACTTAAATTAATGAAATACATACGATTAAAATAATTCAAAAAACGACATGAACGTCGACATTGAAAATTTATAACTACCGTGGACTAAAAAAAATAAAAAAAAATCATGATTTTTTATTTAAATCAACGATTTTTGATTTTTTTTCATAAAAATCAAGTTTTGCCCAACCCTTCCAAAAACTAGGGATGGAATGGACGTTCTGCCAACCTGCGAGTTCGGCCGGTTCAGCCCCTACACCCCATGTCCGGTTCCCCCAGACCGAGGGGGAAACCACCCTAGGTATTCTAGTGTACAAGTTGAAGGTAATGAAGGTATGTTTTATTGGATGAGTTACGCATTACATGCCATTTTTATTGATTTTTCGATGACCCTATCACACTGGAATTCGCCATGTACTCATTATGTGTCATAAAAACACTTTTCATGACACAGCCAATGGGGTCACGTTTTACAAGTTCCGAAATTCGCGCGAAAATTTGCAGTAGAAAATCTTTTTTTTTTTGTTAATAAAGACCAAAATAAATGGACAACAGCAATCGCCATAAACATTTAATTTATGTTGAGAATATAAAAAAAAATATATTTCAGATTTATTTGGGTTATATGCATATTCCCTATTATTGCCTCTAGTAGAGTAGTTTACTGTGGGAGAAAGGCCAAAATAGCTCATTGTACTACAAAGATGATGCATTGTACTACCAAGAAATGCATTCCCGATCCCCAGCACCAAATCAAACATTGAAATCACCTACAACCAAAAGCCTACCTCTGCTATTAAATGTATTCAAAATCGATTCCAGGTTTGCCAAAAATGTGTCAAAATAGCCTGAAGGTGATCTATATATTGCTAGAACATAAATATCAAAATTTTCAATAAAAATCCCGCAATACCGCAACCGATTTAAATAAACATCCCCATGTATGGCATGCCGCACTCCTCAACAAACTACCTTCTTACGGTCGTCCTACCAAACTAGCGATGGGATATCTCGAATGAAAAATAATCGATCATTCGATTATTCAAATCACACGAGATATCTCGAGAAGTCAGCGCGATCAATCGAATGATTTAGCCGAGAGATTATAATATAATAATAATCGGCTTTCGCCGCTTCGAATGACGAGACGAAATACGAAATGATGCCGCCGCCAACTCGGCACTCGACGTTGCGTTACGATGCGATTGTCTCGGATGTGTTTTTCATTCGAATGATTATTTATTTCGAATGATCCTTCGATATCGCTCGAGCATTATTTCATCTCTCGACAACGCATAGCATGTTTTTAATATTGTCTGGGTCTCGGATGATTTTTTCATTCGAATGATTGTTTATTTCGAATGATCCTTCGATATCGATGGAGCATTATTTCATCTCTCGACAACGCATAGTGTTATTGCATGTTTTTATGATATATACAGGGTGTTAGTAAAGTATGTGGCCAAACTTGAGGGTATTATTCCTTACTTAATTTTAAGACAAACCATAGGTCCATAGGTCCTAAAAGACTTTGTTTTTAATACACAGGGTGTTGAATTTTTGTAAAAGGTTTTTCCTAAATAACTAGAGGACGCAAATTAGTATAAAGTTGAAATTTGGTTACAATTTTTAATGCATAAATGGGAGTCATGCTAATTTGTTTAAAGAAGTGTTTTTGTTTTCATGGATCTCTTACTTTTTTGTTTTTTTAACAAATTATACTAATAAATAATGTTATGTATAACTTTATATTTTTTTGTTTTTATCGAAAACGGCCAATCCAAGCAAAAAAAATTCAAGAGATGATTTTTGCGTAGTTTTATTTGCTATATTTTTTGATTCGAATGATTATTTCGAATGATCATTCGATTATTAAAATCATTCGAGAGCTAATATTTCGATTATTTAATTCATTCGATTATTCCCAACACTATACCAAACTATGTACCTGGATCGGCAGCTTCCTCTCTAATCGGCGCATATATGTTGTGGTTGACGGTCGCTCATCTAACTTCCATCCTATCAATGCTGGTGTCCCCCAAGGCTCCAGTCCTGGCACCAACCCTGTTTCTTCTTCACATTAATGACCTGCTCTCTTGAACTACTAATCCCATCCACAGTTATGTTGACGATAGTACTCTTCACTCCAGTATTCATTTTTCCAGACAAGTTTCGAATCAGGAGTTGGATAATGGACGCAGATCTATGTACCTATCCCTTTCCCAAGATCTTCAATTAATCTTAGACTGGGGTGCCAAGAACCTTGTTCAGTTCAACGCCTCCAAAACCCAGTCTTGCTCCCTCTCACGCAAAAAATCTGGCAACGCTTACCCCATCCACATGAATGGCCCGGCCCTACAAAACAACGAAACATTCGATCTCGTTGGCGTCGCTTTCGGACATGATCTCAGATGGCACAAACACATTACTTCAGTAGCCACATCGGCAGCTAAAAAGCTTGGTTTTCTCTTTCGAACCAGAAAATACTTCTCCTCTTCCAACTTGTACACTCTCTATGTTTCCCAAATAAGACCTAACCTAGAGTACTGCTCCCACATCTGGAGAGCGGCATCACCTTCGACACTTAACATCCTTGATTCTATCCAAAAGAGAGCCATTCGACTTATCAATGACCCAGCCCTCACGAGAAAACTCCCTTCTCTCGCTCGTCGCCGCGCTATAGGGGATTTATCCCTTTTCTACCTCTCCTTCCACGGATTTTGCTATGAAGAACTAGCCGGTATTATTCCCCCCTTGAATGTCCCTACCAGAATAACAAGAGGCGCGTTACGTATGCACCCCTTTACTGTCCAGCTACAAAAGCCTAGAACAGATAGCTTCTCTAGCTCATTCATACCTAGGGTCTCCAGATTATGGAACAAATTGCCTGCAGATGTTTTCCCTTCCCGTCCCAACCTTCAATCCTTCAAATCCCGTATCAATAGACTACATTTCCCTTCTCTTCAGACACCCACGGTACGTTAGTACTTAGGCTTGAAGTCTACGTGGGATGTTTTAGATAAAAACAAATTAGCGGTCCATTAAAAAAGTGAGGCCCTATAAGATGGTCTCCTATAATTCCGCCCCATACGTTCAATGAAAACGGGCATTGATGTTGCCGTTCCATAATCGCATGTGGATTTTCATGGCAGTGGCGTGCCGCCGAAGGGCTAGGGGGGGCACGAGCCCCTCCCGCCCTCATCGTAACGGCGCCCTTGCGCCCCCGGAGATTTACTGATGCCTACTAGGATCACATACTCTCCAATAAAAGGACCGTAATTTACAGCGCCCCCTGGAGATTCACTGCCTATTATGACCACATACTCCCCAATAAAAGGACAATAATTAGGCGCCCCCAAATCAGTGTGCCCCTCCGCTCCTAAAGGCACGGCACGCCACTGGCCCATGGGTGTTATAAAAATTGGTAATACCATCACGTGTATGAATGTAGCTTCGCCGGTGAATAACATGCCTTTAATGAATTGATGATTTTGTTCATAATTTTTCTAAAATTTGATTGCACATGTTCGATCGTAATTGTTGATCACCCGCATAAAGTGCTTGCACCTAGTGTACATGAAAAGGGTAAATTGCTTCCTCATTTCAATGGTTCTAACGAATCCTGGTCTTCCATTATCACCAAGAGTATTTTTAAATGCTCCGATCTCGCCAAGCCTTGTATGGACGCTGATAAAAGTTTGGGCACATGGGATATTTCCATGGACTTTAAAATGGATATTTCTATCAGGATATGTTTCCAAGTAAAACCGCCTTGCCTGTTCTGCATTCCCATTTGCTCTCGCATAGCAAAAATGCACAATAGTTAGTATTTTAATATTCTCGAGTTATTTCGTGAATAAGTAAATACCGTTTTAATTTCAAGATTTGACTATTTATTTTCACTTATTACATTACAAGACTTTACGAATACCGAAGAAAGTAGTACGTATTATTTATTCTTATTTGTCAAATAACATTTCGATTAGGATTTTTTTACCATGGTAACTTGATTTTTTGCTTCCATTTGAAAAACTGATTTAATGATTATTAAATCTTTAATTCTAATTTTATACTAAACGGTGAGGTTTATCGACTTAGATGAAAAGTACCTTTTTTGTTTACTCTTTTTAAACAAAAACCCAACCTTTTTTGTTTACTCTTTTTAAACAAAAAAGATATGGGAATACTAAAATTTCAGGTAAAGTACCCTCGGGTGGCACAGTAGAGAAACATGTTTGTAACAAGATGATATAAATCACCAAGCTGAGTCTCTGTGCCAAATATTAATTTGATTAGTTATGGCATGGCATTTGATAGGCAACTCAGAAAATATTGCGATTTCGAATTTTTGTTACATGGCTTACTACCTTTATTTTACCACGCATAATCACCTGTCCAAGTATCCTGACGTATACCCGAACACCCTGTATAAAATATATTATTTTTGATAACATTGGTCTGTAACCTTGGTAAATAATAATAATTATAATTAAGAAATATGTAGATGGTGATGATAAAATAACCAAAAAGCAGTTTTATTTAAATAGTGCATGTTATTTTGAACACTTCAGATACCGGCTTGCTTAGTTACTGCATTTTAAACTGTACTTCTACACGAAATTACTAATTATAATTTTCTATTTTTCTTTTTACCAAAATAAAATAATATTTAAAGAAAATAGTAAAATTATTTCAAGCCAAAGAAAAAACAACCAAATAATTCTATCCAGATGCTCGCAGACTAATAGCGGGACATGCTTGTGACAGTTAGATACGTGATATATTAAAACAGTTTACAAACAGTGCAAAAAAAGCCCAGCTTAGCCAACCAACTTCACGTGAACTTCACACGGTGCGCCTATCCAATCGACACTACAAAAGCATTTCTTATGCCAACACACGTTCGATTGGCCAATACGATGCGCCGCCTCGCCGTCGATGATTAGATAATAAAAAAGCTTTTATATCTTTGTTTAACTATAAATAATCTACAACAAAGGTTTCTTTTAATTTTAGTAAATGGGGTTTGGAAATACTTTCGTAGCTGTGCATTCTTGGGTGAAGTTGGTATCAAAGGGGACGAGCGTTTCTGCCTGATGAGAACAGGCACATACAATATTTTTATGGAATATTGCACCTGTAACAGTAAAGATGGTTGCAATACCTCATCTCATATGAACAATTCACTAGTGGTGATGATATCCTCGCTACTCGGTGGTTATTGTTTGGTTAAAATTTTTAGGTAATTTTTAAATTTTTATGTAGCAGTATGTCTACTAAATTTCTTATTTTGTAAAAAGATACAAATTGCGAATTATTATCAGCCAAAAGTTATAAGCATAGTTAACTTAAATTCAACCTTTATAGCTTCTCTTCAAGCAGGAGGAGTATACACAATTATTAGACCCGCCCTGATTGAGCGTAGTTAATACTTTATCCATATTTTCAAGTTTTTAATAGCTAAATATTTTTAATTTGGATTTTTACTAAACTACCTATTAACTTTTGGCTAATAGGTGTGCTAATGATATTGAATCAAATTAGGAATCTCCTCTTTTTATACTCCAATTTTTTTTACAATTTTATACTTCAATATTTTACTTTTTACTAATCATCCTAGATGTCTGCTTGTGATTTATACGGAAACCATCAGTTTTACGGGTTAACCAAATATACTTCTTCCAAGCGAAAATCGGCAAATCAGAAAATAACCGGAAAGGACCGACTGCGATGGCGAAAACTAACCTTGTTTTTATGGTTATTCTAGAAACATGCTTATTTCTACAATAACTATAGCAATTTTTTGCGTACGTCATCAGCATAGCTTAATTTAGTAGTAGTGTATATATTTTTAATGAACGCATATCAAATTAGTCTATTATAGTCAGTTGAGGTTCTACTAAGTTGAAATCCGTTTTCTCGTGATCATACAGTATTAATGTGCAGTGCAGTCCGTCCATACATTTACTAAGAGACCTGTTATTTTTAACCACTGTAGCACGTTAATATTTATTACTTTTTATCTAAACTTATTATATGTATTGTTAGTAATGTTTAAATCTAATTTGATTTAGCTTTTAAGTTATATCAAGTACATTCCAAATGTGTCCTATAACAGTGGCCGACTTACATCGTTCGGGGCCCTACCATAGAGAAAATATATAGTAGAGAAATAATGTCAATTACGAATGCGGCAAATTTACCGAGCTGAATCCGTAAACAAAGACGGTCCTCTGCGGGCTTGCGCATTGTCGAACGTTTGCCTTGTGATAGACAGGACCGTACTTCAAAATTTATTTCATATGACGTGAATCTTTTATCGAGTAATAAATGCTAAATATATTACTTGTAATTATTCTTTTTATTAATGATAAAAATGTAACCATTAGTGAGATTTTAACAAAAAGTGTATAGTTTGTTGGCTTAAATCTGAGTTTTCTTGCTATACAAAACTGTCGATAATTCCTCGAAAATAGCTCAGTTTATATATATATATATATATATATATATATATATATATATATATATATATATATATATATATATATATATATACAGTGCGTCTCTTTAATGTCCCCCCCTCTTAATTTTTTAAACGTTACATTTACAAAATTGAAAGTTGAAATAAAATATAAACATAGTATTCTAAACAGTAGAAATAAAATATGCAACTGTTTCAAGAAGTAAAATAGTAAATCAAAAAAATTACATGTGTATATTTTATTGGATTGGCATCCCATCCTGTATAATTATTGAACAAAGCAAGTTCTAGGGTAAGATGTAAATATTTTTACACCTATTTACAGTGTGTGCACTTGATACTTTGCTGAAAGCGCTACTACTTACGGCCCCATGTCAATCTAATCCACCGATATCTTAGCGATCCTTTGGCGAAAGCGCTTTTTTCTTTCGCCATCCCTTTTAAAATACTCCCCTCTACCCCAATCCACTAGTATTTTTAGTGCCCCTTTGGCGAAAGCGCAAATATGCCTTTTGGACACACCCTTCTAATCCACTGATATCTTAGCGATCCTTTGGCGAAAGCACTTTTTTCTTTCGCCATCCCTTTTAAAAAACTCCCCTCTACCCTAATCCACTAGTATTTTTAGTGCCCCTTTGGCGAAAGCGCAAATATGCCTTTTGGTCACATTCACCCTTATGCAATATAAGGGAAGGAGGCATTGACACTATATATGACCTTCTTACACCATCTTACCCCTTATACAATGCCCCTAATACACACACACCCCATCAGTGCCTTTCTGACACCTTGACCACACTCAATATACGTCACTGACAAATATTTCTACTTCTCCGTGTGTGTATTCACTTCAACACCGGAGTGCATTTAAGATAAATTATATTTTTTACCTCGTATTCTTTCACATATTGATATAATTTAAATTTGGAATTAAACTATTTCTATTTATGCACTACTTGTAAGAAATAGACTACGAAATAATTCCTTATATTTAAAAGTTGGATACATAATTGGCGAAACATATGAAATGTCTGTAACACTTTGTAAAGACTATTTTTGTATCGAAATAACAAGCTTTAGAGGTTCGCTATATTCGCCACCCCAACCAAAAATATCATAACATACAAATGACTGAGATTTTTTCGGCCCGGTTCTGATCGCCGCGTTGCGTCATTGAGTTCAACAACCACTTTTACGAGACGTCCCGAGTGCGCATGCCTCGAGAGGACCGTCGTTTAAAAATCTGACTGGCGCCCAATGCGTACAAACGCACTTTTTCGCCCATACATTGGACGGATTCAGCTGGTGTCGCGAATACGTTGTGATGGTCTAAATATATCTTGTCTATGGGCCCTACCCTTCCCATTTCCTGTAATGTTTCTCTATTAGCTCAATACTTGCTCTCGATCAATATTCTAGATGAAACCAGAAATAAAACTGGTATAACAAAAAATTAATAAAGAGAGCTTAAAACTAGGTATTTATTTTTAGTTAATGTGAAACCACCCATAAATATCAATGTAAAGTGCTTAAAATATAAGCAATAACGATAAAATATTCCTATCTCAGTCGATAATGTATTACTGGATGTCAACAGAAAGCCTATATTTTCTTATAAAGGAAGAGGTTGCTTTTAGAGACCTAAGCGAAATGTTAAGTCTGTCAGTAGTGGCTAAGAAATCTTAGGGGCACAAATAAATTGTTGCTATTTCGCAAAGTTTTATTAGAAACACAGTACTGAAAGAAATTGTATAAATGCTGTTTTATTTGTGTTACGTATTTGTATTTACGTTACGGGGGACCGACCTGGACTGATATATTTTTATGACATATATTAGGATTAATTTATTAAGGTTTAAAATTAGGGTCTAAAGTCTATTTGTTTGGACGATAGACCGATGTAAATATTAACCCTACACGTCATAGTCTGACGATCTCGTCGAGCCTCCACCAGCTTCCTATTCGTATTGGCCGACCGGATATTACATTGAGGCGTGCCAGAGAGCTATCGGCGGTATTTCGCAGGATTGTAATTAGGCTGTCTAGTGAAAAAGGCTATTCGACTTTCTTTCGAGTTTTGACTTGTTTTGTAGTTTTAATTTTTTGCGTTGATTTTTAATCGCTTTTTGTTTGTTCGGTTGTCAAGGCTGGCAATTATTTAAGTTTTTATTTAATTGTAAACAGTTTTGCAGTTTAAAGTTTTCCTTCTCATTCTCAATGCGGCCCTGTTCAATTTCACCGTTTGAACCGATCACTTGTAGGCAGCGTGCATCTGTTTATATTCGGTCTATCGTCCAAACAAATAGACTTTAAGTGGACAGTAATGAGTTTAAAATGACAAATGTCAAAATATGCATTCTAAATTTTAAAAATGATATACTATCTATGAACGTATTTATCACAAACTTGCTTAAGTGTCATTGAAAAACCTTTCATTTTCTTATCTTTGTGTTTTCTTTGTTTTACCAAAAACTTTTTGTTGTGCAAAGGATCTACAAAAAATTTTCAAAAAACAATTTTGTGAAGAATAAAGTTTTGAAGCTACAATTTTTTGAAAATATGGAAATTTATTTCTGAACTTTTAACATTCAGATTCACTAAACAGGTTTAAGATTTGGTACTGGTTTAAATTAAGATCTTCTAGTTGATCAGTTAGCTTTTGACAGGTTTTTGTCCTGTCATTATTAATAAGGCGTCATAAAAACCTTATGAGTTATTCTAATATTTTGGCGATTTCCTTGGTTTCCAACTCATTTTCATCTTGGAATGTGTTGCTAAAATGAACTTAGTTTTATTACTGTGGAAAAAACTTACTAAAATTGCCCTTTTCTTTATAAATTAGAGAAAAAACTCAGAAACCAATTCATAGTATAAAACCTAATTGTATTATTCTTACACTTGTCAGCAGGGTTGCGACGATTTAAATCAAATGATGATTTAAATCAACTGATTTTTTCAATTTTAATCGTGATTTAAATCAAATTATAAATTGCTGTAAAAACAAGTCGCCGAAGCAAATAACTCATCAGGAAATTCAAAAAAAAAAGGAAGATCGTTTATTTAAAACTAAGTGTTTACATACATTATGTAAGTGTAAAAACATAACTAATCGTCATCAGTCCAACGTAGATATTCATAAATTAAACTTAAGAAAACACAAACAGTTTACAACAACAAAAACAGTTTATAGTTTATAATCTTACCTACATGAATAAATAATAACAAATAAAAATTATTAACGAATACATAAATGGTATTATATGTACAGTGAACAAAAGCGTTACTCAGGCTAACCTACAAAAAACATAAACTAAACACAAAATATGTGTATAGGAAGTCAATTGTAATACTTATACAGAAAAACTAATTTAGCGGCTTTTCCGGTTCCCAAGCGATTTCGAAGTTTGGAATGTACCAAACCAAGTTTTTTTGTATGTCGCCGAGGAGATTTTCTAACTGTAAATCTAGACAACAAATATTTTTGAGCTAATAGAGAAAAATAATGAAAATAAGTGTTTTTAAAGTTCATTATTGCCATATTTAAGGAAAAAATCAGTATAAATTGATAAAAATCAAAAAATCACGATTTAACCGAAAAATCGATTTTTTGATTTTTTTCAAAAAAATCGTTATTTTTTGCAACCCTGCTTGTCGGTTTAAAACTTGGTTGCTAAATTAGACCAGTCTAGCGTTGGAGAATCTGGAGGGCAATCCAGATTTAACGAGTACTTGTCTAGATGTATACGTTTATTTCCGAAATGAAGATCGGGTGTATTCGGGACATTTTTTGGATGCTCTTTGCAACCCTCATGTGATTGGTTGAAGCAAGATAGCGGCCTTTTTGCCTTTAAGTTTTGCATACACACATTTTACTGCTCTTAGGCATCCAATGTTATATATAATAACAGTTTCGTAGGTCAGTATTGATGCATTGTACGAGAACTTGTTCACTTGCCGGACTATAACACAAGTTGTCGATCGGTATACGTTTGTATGTAGCATCCCTAAGTTAAACTTACGAGTACACGTTAACTCTGGATTGCCCTTCTGGCCATAATAGTTTAGAGAATATAAATTTTAAAAAATCGATACAAACTTCTTGCAAATCCTTGCAGAAACAGGAAGATAAAAACCCTTGTATATTTTATATAGGTACATCATTGCATAGTTTTTCACAAACTTAGAACAATACGCAAAACTAATGTACAGTACAGAACTTGGTTGCCTTATTCTTTTACGTATCAAGTAAGAAACCATTACTGTCAACTTAGGGCCTTAGTTGTCATGATAGATCACAGACGCATCGCAGCCACTCGATTCACTTCTTGTTTCTTTCCGTCTCATTAATTTTGTAATTTCTATATCCTTTTAGAGGATTACTGGATCTGATCGAGATGCTGCGATGTATATGTGGTTAATATCCTTAGTATTTAGTGATATACCACATACAGTTTGACAAACCGATCTGAAACAGCGGAAAGAATGTAGGCTTGTTTTTTGGTGAATTACCGACAAACCTGAGCAATACTTACATAGCTGTGTTGGCAATATAAGTTAGACTAGTCAAATACGCTCAGTCGAAATTTGCCCGGATGATAGAATAGGTGGTCGATTAATACCAGTACAGAAAAATATCGCGTGTCTAGTCGAAATGCATCGGGTCTTGCTCTTGGAAATAAGGTTTTACTTCAGCAGCGAAACGTATGTATGTAGTTGATCAAAATGACTAAATTTATCTATGAAAAATATTTAATGGCAAGGCAAGGCAAACAGTGGCAATATTTGTACGTAGAGTGTAGAATCTGTGTATAAGGATTTTTGAAATTTATAAATAAAGCGAATAAATTATTTTTGTTTCTTGAAGAGTTATGGAAATAATTCACGCCTCTGTACTGAGAATTTATTTTAATAATCTGGTAATGTTTTGCGATATTGCCCCCTTTCACCTCTGTTGTTCCAGACTCATTTGAAAAATTGTATTTGTTCATAATAACGGCATTACTTATAAACGTCCGTCCATATATTTTTATAGAATTTTTAAATATCTTATGTTATACAACTTCAATTCTGTCATAACTCTGTAGAGTTTGGTATAATATTTACTATCATTAGCTTTTTAATGTATATACACTTTTATACTGAATTATTTTAAATAAAATTTTGGAACAATATTTGCCTTTTTAAGAAAGTGTCCCTAATTACATAGCCCTCCCTCGCCACTTTCTAAATAAAGCTGGATTTATAAACTTGACGTTCGCGTCGGCGTTTGCGCTGGCGCTGGCGCTAGAAGTTAAAATAATTTAATCATAGCGGTTTATAAACTTCGCTGGCGTCCGCGCTGGCGCCGCACAGTGGAGTAGTGGGTAATCGGGACAAAAATCAGAACTCCGGAAGGACTTATTATTTGAATATCATTTATTTGGACAATAAATGTATACTATTGGTCTACAATTAGCGCTAAAAATATTTACTCTAAAATGGATTTCAATATGCAAACTAACCAACGAAATTAGGATTTGTGTACATTCTGTACTTTGTTTAGGTCAAAAACTAAGAGTAAATACACAGATATGAAGTACACACTATTAGATTGGAGTTAACAATAAGAAAAACTCAAATGACCGTTTTGTAAAACTATCCAATAAATTTTACGTCAAAAGTATTAACCCTGAAATTTTAAAAGCATGGTTTATGTTGCTTTAAAGTCAAATAACTTTGACACTCCTCACAGATGCCTAAGAAACCCAAACTAATCCGGGATAAACCTTTTATAAATTATTCATTTTGGTGGCTTACATTCTTCGAATAGGTATTATGTTTTTTGGTACTTCATAAGAGACATCTAATAAGATTAAATAACCAAGAAGGGGGCAGAAAAACTAAACGGCATAATGAAGCACAATATTGGGCGTAGTGTAACACAAAGTCTTAGAAGGGATTTTTGGACATTTTTATAAAAGTCTTGTTAAAGCTGGGAGAATATATTTTTTTGTAATATTTAAAACCACTAAGTTTAGCTACATATTACTATAGCCAAAAAATTAAATTAAATTAAACAATATCGGCATATTAAAATACATACCTCTGAAACCACAATTCATCTTGGGCCACCCTCACAAAGTATTTTAATATCAGAAAAAAATTCAAATTGTCTACCAAACCACGTTTTATATACCGTAAAACAGATAAATATATTTTTCTCAACTTCGGGACCTCCTGTTGTTTATATATGTATTGGAATCCCAAATATTTTGCGCGTTTTAGCAAATACAGCTATAGAACTGAAATGTAGTATATTATTTGATTTATTAAAATTCGACTTTTTTTTTAAATTCTGTCAATTAGGCGCATCACTGTGCGCCGGCAGCCGCTCAACATACCAACTTTAACTTTTCGGCGCTGGAGTTCGTAGCAAATCCGTAGCGGTGACGCCAAGCCAATAATATTTTATTATTTCTATCACGTGATTGTTGGCAGCTGTTAAGTGTAAACGGCCAACGATCATTTAAATTTTTGTTTTGGCTTGGTGTTATTAGTACTTCATTTGTCAGCTTCTTAGTAGGCAGAGTCATTCTTGTATATTTGAAAAACTGCTATTTGTCCATTGCTTTAATCTTTTTATATTATTGAAATCAACCTGCCATCCGCTCCGTGCCCTGTTTATGGGTCTAGTTTTAAAGCGACGAATGCGCTTTTTGCTAAGTTTTATTACCGCGTATAGGCAAAACAAAACTACCCCCAAGGCACCAGCCAACCTTTCATGGTTTGCAAAATCCATTTTAATTGTCTAAATTCAGCAAAATAAATCACCACGCTGTAAAAAACTGAAATGTTAGGTTATGTTGGTTGTAAAAACTGCGAACGACGCGAACGGCGAAGGCCAAAAGTGACAAATTAGTCGGAAGCACATGGTTAAAGACGTCAGCGGCTGGATATTGTTAGTTCGATTGTAACTGCAGTGTTAGATATTTGTGTTGAGTTTATTTTGTGCTTTTTTTATGTTTTGAACTTTGTTATTTTCCAAAAGTTAGGTACAATTTCTTATTTTCGGCACTTCTCGTATAACCTGACGTAATTTTGATATTGCTACTATGTACAGGGTTTATGGTTATATTTTAAACGGTACCTAGAGCTTTTATTATAAGAGTTATCGAAAAATTTTAAATACAAAAGTTTTAGGAGTTGTCATGAACCATCAGAAGCCGTTAGAAACCGAAATAAATGACTATCGCAATGCTAACAAATGAGTATCAACTTCGTTATTTTAAACGCAACGCCCTGTACATTTTTTATTATTTTGAAAGCTTGGTTTTTCTTGATTTCCAAAATATATAGTTTGCCTGTATTCCGATAGGATAATATTTAAGTTTAAAAGCGACGAACGTAACTCCCGGCCAGGTTTCTAGATAGGACGTCATCGCTTACGTCACAATAAGATGGCTTTTCAGATATTTGTTTACAGAAAGCCGGTAGCCTAGCAGTGTTTGTGCTGTTTGTTGGGTATTTTGGAAGGTTTTTAGTGGTTTTGTGCTATTTTCACAGTTGTGTGGTGTTTTATAGACTTATTTGTGAAGATCGAGAGACATTTTATTAATATATTAATCAGTATAGTACATAAATCCGCTATACAATAAAAGGTAAATAATAAAATTTAAAGTGAATCAAATGAAAATGGTTTTATTTGTATTTTTAAAACAACTGGGACGATCTTTAGTGTCGCTACCTATGAGGTTTTTTACATTTCCAAAAAATTCTATAATAAGAAAACAATGTGTTCAACTTTGCCATAGAAAAGACAGCTTTAACCTAATAAACAAATAGATTCTATAATGTATTGAAATGCGCATTAGAAGTGAGAATGACGCATTCGAAGGAATGCAAGCGGTAGTCTGGCTTGAGATTTGGAAGCGTAAAGTTCGTCAGCCTGTATTTTTTATTTTCTGAATGACAGAAAATTACTTCAAATTTATTTTGCGTATTCAAATGTGAAGATTTGCCCGATAAAATATTGCTCTTCACTGAAAAAAAAATTGCGATAGTGCGTGTAGCATTGCAAATGCAGTACAACGATGTTCTACCCGATCGTGTTACTAAGGTTCATGGATATCATTCTATTTGCTGCAAGAACTTGGCAATTCCAAAAAAGCACGTAGAGAAATATGATCAAATGAAAAATCTGAAGAAAACACAAAAGTTTCGACATCACTTACGAGTGTCTCAGGTAATTTGAATTCTCTTAGCATCACTTTATGCATGGTGTGCATCGTTTGCAGTATTTCTGAGTAAAGAAAATCTTTTAAATTGCTAGGTCCATCATCATCGAATATTGGAGAGGGATCTTTTTCCATTGAAGAGGAAGCAACAGGCGAAAAAGAACCAAGTGGGGAGATGGAAGCAAGTGGCGAAGTGTGGCAGCCACAACGTCGATCATCGGACAGATTCATCGCAGCTCTCTCCCATGTCTGTTGATGAACAGGAAGCAAGTGCCGAGGAGGAAGCATGTGAACATGATGATGATACAAAGAAGGTTTGTTTCTTTTGCGATAAGGCTCGAAAGGTTGTCAATTATCGCACGTTACCTTTGTATAATGCTTCGAACAATGATAAATTGAGGAATAAAAGTTTACTCAATGCAATTGCCTTGGAAGATCGCGAAATGGAGAACAAATTACAGTTCGATGTAAAAATTCTGGATGGGTACTAAATGAAGCCAAACATGAATTTAAATGGTTTGAAGGACCACAATTACCACCATCTGTTAAAGACGTTATCCTTGATAGTGAAAATTCGGAAGGTAATTTTAAATTCGATTTTGATGATTATATATCAGATTCATTAAGTTTATTAAATTATCTGTATCTACTTTCAGCTAACGATGATGACATTACTTACAACAGCAATGAAGATCCTGACTTTGATGAAGATTTCGGAAATAAGAATTATGGAACAAATTAATTTTGTACTAGATAAGTTGGAAGTTTATTGTATTCTACGTAAAAATAATATCTAATTATTTCCATAAGATCCTATAAAAATAATTGATGTCTTCCTAATTGACTTCCGACAGGTGACTAATGGTTTATTAAACCTCTCCAAACTATGTCGACAAATCGTCAGAAGTACACTCGATGATGTAAAACGTGAAAATACAGAGAAAAGTGATCGATCGAATAAGGCACTTAGCATCGAAATTTTGTCTCTTTCTCTTCCACTTAGCCTTCTGACATTTTTCACATAATTTCGTTTTGAAACAAACAATAAGTACGTAAATTGTCGGAAGTGCACTCGATCATGTAAATTTTGCAAAATTTTCTGCAACTTTGGCGCCTTCTGACGACCCTTTACCTTCCACCCACCCTTCTGACGATTCTTTTCCAACTTTTTTATACTATCTTCAATCATTCTACAAATTGTCAGTACCGCACCTTATCAATTTTTTTACTTGAAAAAAATACATAATTGATCGCCCGCCCACCCATTATACTTCCAGACCGGCTCCTCACTACGTCGGTAACAGTCGAACCTGTACTCGGTAAAATTTCGACTACACTGAGTCACATGTCCCCCTCTGTAGCTGGTTCTTAGACTAATTAATAAGTTTCTACATGGACATTGGCGTATTAAACTAACAGCGTACTTAAACTTCCATAAACATGTATTTCTATGTAAACTAGTATAACACCTTACATAAATATTAAGGCTGTTCGATACCACAAAATAGACGACGTAGAGGAATATAGAAAAGGTAGAAATAGGATTGTGACAGTGATCAGGGAAGAAAAGAAAAAATATTATCAGGCTAAAATTGAGTTATCAAAAAGTAATCCTAAAACAATATGTCAAACATTAGGCCAGTTTGTCAGTGATGAAGGAAAATAAAAAATATGGAAAAGGTAGAAATTAACAGCAAGGTTATTACCACTTCTAACGATATATTAGAAAACAACATGTTGTCATGCCATCTTGATTAAAAATCTCTATGATTATTTCAATTCAAAAAATCAGGGGTCCGGTCAGGGCTGATGATTTAAGACAGATAAATATGCTGATCACGATTGAAAATTTTTTGAAGAAGATCGTATATCAGTTAGTGGAATTCATAACGCAAATAACATCTTAATTGCTAATCAGTCAGGATTTCGTAAAGGTCATAGTTGTGAAACTGCAACCCAGAACATTGTATGTGATTGAAAATATCTGCTGGATAATAACTACGCTAAGGGGCCACAAAATGCTTTAAAATTTTACTGCGCATGCGTTCCTGTGGCACTACGCGTGGTCGGAAAAGGAGTCTTTCTTGGTTCAAGCTATATTAGTCCAATTTAATTTTGACGTCGCTGGTCAAGATCCTATTCCGACCAGATGGTCGGGAGAATAATAGTAAAAATTGCAAAAATATATAAGACGTTTATTTTACATTATTCTTGTACATAGTTTTAACCATAAAATAATCGGTTTTATTAAGAACTAGAAATTAATAAAATTGGACATTCAAAATTAAGCATTTACTTATTCGTATTGGGCGCTCAAAGGTTGAATATTTAGTTTTTGTGGACAGCGTACTTGTCATGGTGTATGTAAACGTAATTTTCCTACGACCACCAATGAAAGTGAGTAAAAAAGCACGGTTAACTTGGCGAGAAAGTGCCTTATATCACACGCGTGTTGAAAAGTACTTTTCAACACGTGTGTTGAAAAGTACTTGTCAACATGACATTTAAATATATGGTGCCGATTTCATTTGTTTTATTTTCAGCGCACTTGATGAAAATGTTAGTGTTGAAAGTGAGGGTTTTAAAAGACAGAAATTGAGGGTTTTTTGTAAATATTTTTGTGGTCGTAGGAAAAATATTGTACATTACTCGTGTGAAAGTAATTTTCGCACACTCGTGGGATAACATTCCCACTCGTGTGAAAAATGTCACTTTCAACACTTGTTATGTAATATACTATTACATAAATTGCAAAATAAGCAGATATGTACATCTTAACTGATAAATGTATACCTACAGTTCCAATTTAAATCGAACGTGCTGATATAGCAAGTCGTCTGCTTTTGATTTAAAATTGTTTAACAAAGCGCCCTATGGAATCCAGTAATTCAAAATTTAATATCTCATGAGGGGATTCTTTTTATTGATCTTAAGCTGACCACGTAAATTAGCGCAACCACGGCATTTACAGATTACTATAAGTAGTATTTATATTTCTATAGAAATTAAACCATCAAATATTGGAACATAAATAAATTTGAACTAAAAATAATACCTAATACTAAATACCCTAAGTATTAAAACTAAGTATGTATATATTTCCAATACTAAAAATTTTATTTTAACAAGATCAATATATCACCCTATCTCCATTTAAAGATTACCGGTAGCTATGATTACGAAAGATAGAACCACCACAAGAATATATGAGAATAGAAGTAGAAAAATGTGACATTACTGTAAGAACTACTGCGTTTTTGCGTGTATTTGTAGCTTATTTCCTTCCCTTCCAAGTAATAATTAAGAAATTAATCCATTGGGTATGTTATAATTAAACTAATGGAAATCCTCCAAAGGAACTTTAAAAGACAATTTCAAAACACGGAAACATATTACATAATTGAAGTTAAAACTAGGTAATAGTGCTTTACCTAACACAAAATGAATAAAACTTACAGTGACGTAGAAAAGTACATACCTGATCAGTTTTCTACATCGCCTGTAAAATTGCATAAATGACTCTTACGACACTTTGACTAGGCGGTCTTCAGTAGTTGTTTTAATATAAAAAATCAAAAATTGTGCAATGATGCTGCTTTTAAATGAAATGTCTGTAAAGTATCATAAAGCCAAATTCCTCATCAAATTATATTTTAGATGATGCAGTATGTTTCCTTTAAAAACTTAACAAAGTTTGCAATGCTGCAAAATTTGTCGTCTTATTTTTCAAAGTACTTCCCGTTTTTTCGCCTTTTCCATTTATTTAAGTAGAAAATTTTTGCTGGGATGCCCAATTATTTGTGTAGCCTTGTACATAGGTGGAATAAAAAGGCACCTGCAATTTTTCGTAACCATAGCCTCTTTTTATTTCGAAAGGACGGCATTTCATGTTTCACCCTTCTATTCGATGGGCTAACATTTTTTAAATATTCCAAATTATAAGCAAATAAAATTTATTATAACGATCAACAGTTGGCACAGTTAGACATTTGTTTGTAATATTTAAATACAATTTGTGGTAAACTTCGGTACCAAAATAATTGTCAATACCTTTGGGGGTATGCGGATGTTGGAGATCTTCGGTTGCAGCCTCGAAGTATCGGTGTGGGCGGGTTTTTACATTTAACAATTAATTTCATCAATATATGTTTCCCTTTCTAATGTATTCACAAGCGCAATGATAAAACACAACTGATGCCATCGAATTCAGAATACGCTGAATTTCAAAACTCGCCCGTATGTAATAGTATATTACGATACATACGATACAGTACGCGTCTTTTACCGAGCGAGAAAACGAGGCCTGCAGGGCCGAGTTTTGTAAATTTTCGAGATTGGTGAGCACTTACTGACTAAGTATTGTATACTATTTTTTGCACAATAATATTAATCTTAACGGAAAAATACAAAAACTGGTCTAAACGGTATGAAATATTGAGCGATCGTGACATATTAATGGGTTATGTTAAGCGGCGTCATTCTGTCTGTGGCTATGCAGCGGTTCGTGGTAATTGTTGTTACTGTGTACTTTGACTTTGTCGATTCCAATTATTCAAAAAAATTTTGATACGCGACACATAGAATGAATCTAAATGTTGGGATATATGAGAGATAGTGTTAATGAAGCGGAAAATGTTGATATTGAATTCGAGGAAGGATGGGGAGCCGGTTGTTCACAGCTAATTTCACTTAAATCATGTGAAAGCTACGAAAGTGCATATAAAGTGCGGTAAGTTGCACTTATACCGGCTTTATACTTTGGTTGTTAGGAAAAATAAATTGTTTAGTAAAACCAAATTACTCTTTCTGTCAAAAAAACATGATTGTGCAAGAATTAACTAAAACCTAATACATTAGACAGTTAAACACTTGCCGTTAAAATTGGGGTCTGCATTGTCTTTTACGCGGTTTTATCTGAGTCCTGAGATAAGTCTCTAACAATTATTCTGGTACTGGAGTATAGCCATGTACTTATTTAGGTAATGTGCAAACTGCATTTTATTATGGGCTACTATCAAAAATAATTCGGAAATGTTTATCATGAGGTGCTACGTTAGCATTTTAAATTATAGACACCACCAGCACTATCTCGCTTTAAAAGTTGCATCTTTTTTTTTAATTTACCAAACCTTTACAATATAGAAATAATGGGTGTCTGAAAAGTCTTATTAATTTTTTAGTGCATATTTTCGTAATAAGTAGACTTTAAGTTGCCACATTCAGGAAAATCTACTTTTCTGTGCATAACCTTATTTTGATTACACAAGGTACATTTCAACAAAATTGCTGAAGCCATTTTGAAAATATTTTGAAAAACTGAAAAAAATGTAAAAACTTGATACCTTGTCCCAACCGAACCCATGTTCATATGAACTTTTAGGCTTAGTTTCTTTTAAAGAATCACTCTTTTAGCGATGGCACATGTTTTTTGAAGCACCCTGTATGTTTTGTAATAGAAGTAGGTACCTTTCTTAAAATTGACAATTTCAATTCTACTAAATTCGGTAGTTTAATAGTCCTTTCTTTTCTGACACCTGGTTAAGTTTATAAATGTTGAAAACTTTACAACTCTTTTACGGTCCTTAGAAAACTAAAGAAAAAAGTTTTACAAAAAAATTAAAATATTAAGAACACAGATATTTAACTACATCAAATACAGAAAAACCATATCTTAACATTTTTACAAATTTTCTCTCCACTGATAACATCCTAGAGCACAGATAAGTGAAAAATTAGGAAAGATTTAAAATGTTTTATTATATTGAATTAAGACAATGACAATCAGCACAATCAAAAAAAGAAAAAAAGGTTTATTTTTGTTGTATTTGCCGCCAATTTTTGAAAGTAAGCCAAAAATGCCTAAGACACTACCTCTATGCTTTCTTTCAACACCATTCGGTAGCATTAAGTTCTTTTATGCAAGGAGTTCTTATAACAGAAACTGCCGTATAAGTACCACAGGTACCAAACTGGCTAAGAAAACATTGAATTTTAACCCGGTAGCCGAATTGCATCCGTCGTGTTCACAGTATTCACAGAAATCCAGTGATATTCCTCTAGCAACTGGGTCGTAGCATGTTCCAACTTCTTTATCAAATGAGATCATTTCACAGCGGCGAATGTAGGTAAGCTGGTATTCTCCAACTGAAAAATGAAAAATATATATCTATATTAGTGACTTTATAGAAGGTAACAGCTTTATATTCTAGAAAATTAGATACACAGCTCAGTGGCATAGCCAAGGGGGGCAATCGCCCCCCCTCTACTGGTCGGCGCCCACCAGCCCATGTAATCGGCAGTAAACCTAAAATTAAATCCTATATAACCGCTAATACATATAACGTAGGCATGAGAGCATGAGATAAATAAAAATAAACTTAACAGAGCTTTTAAAATGATAAGTACTTTTAAAGTAAATAAATAATTTAGTTATTAGTAGATATTTCACTCTCTCTTATTTCAGTATTAACGTATGAGAAACTCGGAAATATAATATGGCGTCCAGTGGGGTAACGCAAAAGACTAGGGCCCCCTCCTGTCATATTTTGAGCAAGTCAGTGCAGAGCGCATAATGGAGCGAGTACCGGCGGGGGGGGGGGGGAGTTTTTTGTTCAATGGTATAAATTACAATATATAGTGTTTTATCCAAAAATATAGATATTTTTATTAAAAAGTTCTTACCTTTTAACCGGCAAAAGACAATCAATGTGACAAATTTTATAATTGAACAAAAGTTTTAAAAGCTTTGTATTATTGTCGTTTATTAAATCGCCCAGCTCCAATTTCTCTGAGACTATTCAAAGTCTCTCTTTCGTCATTCACGTCAATAGTTTTTTTATTATTTTCAGTTTAGAAAAAAAAATATTTCAGCCATTGCCACAGGTTATAAACAACACAATGGCATTACATACATCAGGTAAATTTGTTTTTAATTATTAAAAATTATCCAGTTCATTTATTGGTCAACTCACTTAAGTCTTGCATAAATACTGATTTCAGATGAAAATTCAGGGGAAGTCATTGTCATTACTACAGCGTTGTTGAAGAGCACTGGCTTTATTATAGAGTTCATCATCAGCAGCAGTTGAAATATTTTTTGAAGATAGAAAATTGAATTTTTCGTATATGCAATTCATGCTCTCAAAACGATTCTTTGAGTTACAATAATATCAATACTGGCTTTTTATACATCAACTTCAAATAATCGTTCCGTATTGTGCAGTCGTTCATCAGTACTAAGTTCCTCGAAAAATCTCTTAACCTTTCTGTGTCTCTTTTTCTCGAATTCAAGTGATTTTCCATTTCCTCGCCAAAGCACTCGCCGCGCCGCCGCCTCTTTAATGTTTTCAAAACTATCACGAATGTTTCTAATAGAAGTTTAATTAGAATTTAATATTGTTCTGGCGATTTCCTAATCTATTTCAACATATTGTAATGTATTTGATGTTAAATTTATGCTCTCCAAAACTGCAGACTAAAAATCAGTAAAAATACAATTAAAATTTCTCCACGTACTTTTTAATGGCCAGTGCTTCCTGAGACAACTATTTTAAAAACCATTCAGAAGTCTGTAGTGTTAGGTAAGAGGGGCTTAAGTCAGAAATTCCTGTTTTCCAGGAAATGAAGTTAAAGGTTGCATTATTGTTTATAAATCTGATTATTACTTTTAGAAACCAATATTTGGACATAATTATTAACAATAAACTGGCTTGCAGTCCCAATACATATGTTGCAAATAAATGAGTACTTATTTACCTTGATTTGCTAACTCAAGATTTTGGGACCAATTAATTAGTATTTACATTTAATAAACCCTTTACCCTTAATAAAAAATCAGCAGCGAATACTAACATAACTGAATTGTGTTAAGTTTTTAAAAGTTATAACCAGATTTACAAACAATAATGCAATATACACTACATTTTCTGGAAAACGAGTATTTCTGACTTAAGTCTCTCTTTTACCGAACACTAGAGAATTATAGACATTTATTAATTAATACTGTGGTTGGCGTTGGGCCCCCTAGAAGGCTGCGCCCCCCCTCGCTATGCGGGGTTTGCGGTGGTGTACTTTACGCCCCTGATGACGCCAATAAATAATTTCGCCCCCTCCGCCCCCCCCCTGGGGCCTGGCTACGCCACTGACTCAGCTGATCCAGCAGGATAATTTTTAACCGACTTCAAAAAAGGTGGAAGTTCTCAATTTGGCTGTGTATTTATTACTACTTAGGTTTGTTACCCGTCGATATTCGACGGAACATTTACATTGCAAATTAAAATGCCATTCGCCATAGTGTCAGGAACTATATATTACGGCGGAATTAACTGAACTTTTTTGATACTTTATGCCTTATTTAGACCCAAAATTCTTAGTGATGGCTCGCTGGTCCTTTCTTAAAAAAAATAATCACCCAGCTATGTTTTGTAGAAGCTTGAAAATAAGGGAGACAAAATAAAATATGATCTTTGCGATATACATGATAGATGTATTATTATTTTTCATAACTTCTGCACATGTGCACCGATTTTAATTATTCTTTTTTTGTTTGAAAGAGTAAATGTAAATTTTATTAGGATCTGATGGTGTAGGTCTCCGTTTTTTGATTGAAAGAGTATAATTGCCAAGTAGTTTCATCTGAGTTTTCCATCAGGATCTGATGATAAAAAAATTAAAGGCAGGCAGGTGAAAGGAGATGAAAATAATTTTTATTCAATAATGTTTTGTCGTGTATCGTTTTTGGGACAATTGGGATCGAAGAATCCAATTTTGCCAAAAACAGGTGAATTTTTATTTTACAATATTGAGTAATTGTTAGGGTTCTTAAAGCCAAAAAAAGTCCGTAATATATTAATAGTAATAATTTTTAGTGATACTGGGATTAGATAATATTAATATGAAATGGATTTTAAAAAACAAATGAGGAGATAATGGGAAAGGAGGGGAAAGAAAAGCACACAAATTTTCCTTTAATATTACGTAATATTTTGGGATTTTGAGATTATTAGGAAGGCTAAAAAAAAGGAAATGTTTTTTACAAAAAAAGTGAACCGACTTATTACTGAGCTTAATGTAAATTTAATTGTAATGTAACTTGTAGGAGCTAAGGTTTAAAAAAATAATAGGGATGCGAGGTGATTACTTCTCCTAAAAATCCCACTACTCAATAACAAGGGCCATGGGCGCCCGCAGGGGGGACCGGGGGGTGCCGTGGCCCCCCTGAAATTGTGAGATTGTCATACTTTTTAATTATCAGTAGTAAAATCTTTTATAATATATTACTTTTTGCCAACACCCCCCCCCAAGAAAAAAGTATGCGGGCGCTCACGACTCGGGCTCACTATTATCTACTATTGAAAATTTTAAATACAATACCTAATGTGTCGTCATAATAGTTAGGTAATATTTTATAAACATTTACGGTCAGATTCTCCAACGCTAGACCGGTCTGATATGGCCACCAAAAGTTTTAAATTGACAAGTGTAAGAATGAGATAACTAAGTTTTATATTACGAATTACTTTCAGATTTTTTTTTCATATGTATAAAGGAAAGGGCAATTTTAGGACGTACTGTTTACAATAACAGACCTAAATCCATTTTAGCAACACGTTCCCAGATGAATATGTCATGACAAAAACCTGTCAAAATCTAACTGATCAATAATTAAACCAGTAGGTACTAAATCTTAAACCTTCTTAGTGAATCTGAGCGCTACACTTTTTATCCTCTTATCTTGGCAAGACGTATAAGTGTCGTAATATAACAAATTATGGAACGTAGAGTTCCATTATGGAATTAGAGTTCATTCTAATATCTTCTTATTATATTGCCGAAATCAGAGCAATGACCGTTATGAAACCACAGCCCAATACAAATGTCCGGCTAAAAAACATGAAAGAAAAATTTTAATGCAGGTAACGTACAGGTCAAAGACAGTGCTGGCAGAACAAACAATTTGGATTTTCGATACCAGCACTATTTAAAAAATTTAAAGGCTTGAATATTGTAAGATGTAAAGAAAAGTAAATCCTCAGAGATTTTGTTAATAAAATAACAACACCTGCGTGTTGTAGGTAGATATGCTACAGGAGCAACAATTTTTAATAAAAATGTTGTTTATCATATTTCATATTACAATCTTTATTTATTGAAACACTTTACATTCATTATTAAAAATTAACACACCTTTTAACAATTATTTCCAAGCAAAATAAAATGTAGACCTTAACATAAACCTGGGCAAAATTCACGCGTCACCAATATAAGAATGTTTTAAACTCGTATATGCTTACTATCTATACGAATTAGCAAAAATTCGGGACAAGGCTACTAAAGATCTTACTTAATTTAAACAGATTAAGGATGATCAAGAAGTATTAACTGATGACGTGATGAAGTCATACCTAGAAAGGACTGTCTGTCTCTAAAGCCTCAATTGCAATCTGGTCCTGCCGCGGGCTATTCGGTAAAACATGGGGCTTAAAACCCAAAATGATCATCCTACGTCATACCTAACTGTTGTAATGCCTATAATCACATTCGCCTCATTGGTGTGGGGAACAAAAATAGAGGAACTTACAACGCAACGGAAGCTGTCAAAATTACAAAAGCTTGCTTGTCTGAGTATTACGGGCGCAATAAAGACCTGCCCATCCATAGCTCTGGAGGCAATGCTAAACTTCCTTCCACTACATTTATGTATAAGGAGGGAAGCACTGACAAGTGCCTTAAAAATTACCGAAACAACAAAACTTAAGTCAGGAGATCTGACTGATCACCTCAAAATACTAAAAGACAACCTGTTAGAGGACATGACCAAAACAACTGATTCAATGCCAAAAGTGTCTGACGTTCAACGCTCTTTTCAAGTGGTTATAAAGGATCGTCGAAGTATGAGCAAAAAAGCCGCAATTTGAAAAAGGTTCACTAGTGTGGTACACAGATGGATCAAAGCTGGCAGAGGGGTGGCAGCGGGGGTCTTTGGGCCAAAATGCCGAATTTCAAAGCCTCTGGGCAAAGCACCTTTCACCTTTCAAACAGAAATACACGCGATAGATCTATGCGCCACAGAATGTGCCAACAAAGGCCTTAAAGGAGCACATCTATATTCTATTGGACAGCCAAGCAGTTATAAAGGCACTAGCTTCATGTACTTTCAACTCCAAACTGGCGTGGGACTGCCGACAATTTTTCAGTCAACTCGCAAGAAACAATAGTACAACTCTAATGCGGATGCCGGACCAAAAAGGTGTGGAAGGCAATGAAATTGCTGACCAACTAGTTAAAGAAGGAGCTCAAGCACATCTCTATGGATCTGGGCCTTCTGAGGCATCACTAGAGGTCACCGTATGGAAGCCCTCGGGCAATAGGAAAAAGAACAGAAAACAGCCCACTGGAGGAACGCTCCAGGACAAAGACCGGCAAAGAGAATCGGCCTGTCTACATAAAAAGCTCATCGGGATTCAAAAGAATGAACTCAGACTGGTTACTTGCCTTCTTACTGGACACGGCCCTTGGAAGTATCACCTCAAAAATATGGGAAAGGCTGATGAAGAACACTGTAGATTATGTAACGAAGCAGATAAAACTGCCGAACACTTGCTCTGTGAATGCAGAGTAATAACTCTTCAAAGGCTGCAATATCTCGAGGGAGCGTTTCTAACGCCCAAAGATATATTAAAGTGCGCCCCCAGAAACATCCTAAACTTCGCGAAAAGTTTGGGAATTGATGAGTGAATAGTGTAGGTTATTCACAAAAGATCCAATTCGGTCGAAGTAATGTAAGGCTACCAGAGCCGAAAGACCCCATTCATTACAAATCCAACAATATTATTTTGAAGAAAATTACTAGGATAATTTAACTAAAAAAATTCTTAACTTCTCGGTATAATTTATTAGAATTTAAAAAAGCAGCCCTTTGCCCTCAGTGTCAGGAGACGTCAGAAGATAAGCAAAAATAAGTATCAATCTACATTAGCGTAAAGCTTGGCCTAAAGTTGAACAGGTTGTTATGCAACACAAAAAACGACCACATTTCCTAATGTCACATACTCTATCCAATTTATTTTTGAGAAAATCAGCTTTTGTGAAAAATTTCAGCAGGACCAAATTTTTTAATATTATTACTTCAAATACGTTGCGAATCATCAGAGAGGTTGTAATATAATGTTGTACGTAGTTCCAAGGGAATAGAATAAAAATAAAATAGATCGGCAAACCAATAGTATCACGTTTTGCAAGTTCCGGATTTTATATGAAAATTTGTAGTATAAAATCTTTTTTTTTTGGTAATATAGACCAAAATAAATGGATATAAACAACCACCATAAATATTTTTAAATTTATATTACAGAAAATGCCAAAAAAATATAGGTTTATTTGGATTATATGCGTATATTTAAGGAAGATCTTCGGTGTGTTGTGTGATTGTATCATTAGCATGAGGTACGTGATATATATAAATAAAACCATCATTACATGATCACAAAGAAAGTGCATGAAAAGGGATTTTAGTCTTCTGACAGACGTGAAAATGTTACGTACATACCTATGTGCTATGTGTGAAGTAACAAGGAGTGCCAAGGATAGGAATAAAGGAATAAGAGAAACCAACCAAGGTTGTAGAGATATCTGAGCAAATACAGAAAAGACAGTGGTAAGGGCATATAATGAAAAGAAATAATGTTAATGCTGGAAGAAGAGTAATGGTAATAGAATAATGGAATTGGGATTTTCTCGATTTAAAGGAAAAGGTTTAACATGATTAGTGCTAGGGAATACCGGGAGTTAAAGTCAGAATACAAATCTCGATTTTCTTTAATGCTTTCAACAGTTTTGACGTATTACTTCTTTTGGTGAAAAAAAAACTAATCGTTACTAATTACGTAGTAGCCGACATAGGGAGCTACTCGCGATACTTTTCATTCTATAACAACGTAGGTACCAGAACTTCTTTGCTAGTAGATGTATAATGATTCTAATTGAAAAGTATAATTCTCTTGTCCTTGCTAAATAAAAAAATATACTTTTAGCACTACAAAGTGTTTGCAATTGCACACATTATAATATATCTAATATTATTATAGAATACAAGAGAAATGACGGTGGCGGTGCCGGTGAAGAGAACATGGAATAGTTAATGTGGGAAGTTGATTCTTAAATGTCTTTGTAGGTTTGTTTCGTAATATTTACACATCAAAACAATTCAGTTAGTTTTCTACAGGATGTAACAAAGTTATTCGGACAAAAATAAGCAAATATTTTAAGTGTGGGTACACTTCTTACAAAGGAACATTAATAAAAAAGTAGGTACGTGAACGTGATAAAAGTTTCATTTGTGCATTTGGGAATACCTATTTTTGACTTGTTTTTCTTAGGTATAGATAAAGTTGCTTTTTGTGGAAATAAGAGACAATTATAAAAAAAATACCCTAATAGTCGCCTTCTTTTATAAGTATTTTGTGAGGGGACGAAGGGGGAAGAGGAGAACCCCTCTTCCAATTAGATTATAAAATTTAATTTATTTCAAGAAACATTTTACTTTTTGATTTATTCTATTATCTCTAGTTTTTTAACTATAGCCAAAACTGTGATTCTTTGATAAACCTAACCTGCCTACCCCTTTAATCCGAATATCAGCAGCTAAATACGGTGCTGTACCTGTACAGTAAGTCGAAAAATAAGAATCTTATTAGAAAAATTTTATTACATGTCTTGTGCTTTTTGGAAAGTAAAAAATTCAACAACAAAATGCCATGATAAATTTGAACTCTAGAATTCTTGCTGCACTAACGGGAACCGGGAACCTATAAGAGTTATAAGTAATAAACCAGAAATATTGTTACATACTAGATTTTATGAGGTGCCAGCTTCGTAATCTTTGTCTCCCATAAATGTCCGAATAATACTTTCCAGACGCCCTGTATACCTAATATCTGACAAGAGTTCTGGTTCAAAGCTCATGCGTTCTTGTTTGGGCTGTAATAGTTCTACAGTTCTATATAACTAGCATGATATTCTGTTGTTTACAACTTAAATTTTTTTCTTCCTTCCGTTTTTTCTTCCCCCCTCCATGAAATATAGTATTTAAAAAGAGTTCTGGTTTGAAACTCATGAGTTTCCGTTGTTGCTGTAATCGTTGTTCAGTTCTATACAATTAGCATAATATTTATGATATTTGGTTGTTTAAAACTTAATTTTTTTACTTTTGAAAACGGTGAAGTAGGCCTCCTATGAAATATAGTATCCAAGAAGAGTACTGGTGCAACACTCATAAGTTCTCGTTAGTGCTGCAATAGTTCTACAGTTCTATAGAATTATCATGGCATTTTGATGTTGAATTTTTTACTTTCCAAAAAGCACAAAACTGAAAATACAAATCTTATAAGAGTTCTGGCCTAGAAGCTCATAGAGCACTGATGAACTTCTTCAGAACTATTAAACACCGTATTCAAACTTTTATTTTTGCAAAAATCAAGGGTTGCATGAAATTGGCCCCACATTTTTAAAATATTGTTTGTATTGTTGTACAGGGTTCCCCATTATAAACCACCCATTTTAACATTTAAATAAATTCTATGTAAGATAACTGAATAATGGAATATATTTTATGATATTTGGGATTTAAGTCAACGTACCTACATAATTTTGTGGTCAATATATTAATCGAGTCGGCGCCTGTCACAAACCACGTTTAAATTAGTATTTTGTGGAGTGTGTGATTGTCATCACGTCCGTTTGAATTTGTATAAATTATTCAGTTCAACACCGTGTTTTTTCTTGTGTAGAAACTTACATAAGAAGTAATTCGATTGAAGAAGTCAGACGTACATTTCGGCGAAAGTTCAATAACAACAATAGGGATCATGCTCCAAATCGTAAAACTGTTATGGTATGGGTTCGTCATTGGCGTAAAAATGGTTTTGTTCAATATTTGAAGAAGCCAGGACGTCGAAGAACAGTTCGTACGCCTGAAAATATTAAACGAGTCAGAATTGCGTTCACGCGAAGTCCTAAAAGGCCTGCCAATCGGCGATCCACTATTTTGGGAATATCAAAGGGGGGCCTAGATCGGAGCCTTTAAAAGGATTTAAAATTTCACCCTTACAAATATCAAATGTCACAGAATCTTGGTAATATAGATAAAGAAGCAAGGTTAACCTTTTGTTAGGTTGGGTTTACTTGGGAATTTTTGAATTTACATCGAGAAGCAATCCACAATCTCCTAATGAGCGATGAGGCAAATTTTTATTTGAATGGTATGGTTAATAAACAGAATTTTAGATACTGGTCAGACGAAAATCCTCATATCTTTATCTACAAAAACCGCCATAACCCAAAATTTATTGTTTGGTGTGCGATAGGATCATTTGGTATCGTTGGTGAATACTTTTTTGGGAATGAAATTAACTGTCCTGTAACAGTAACGTCCGAGCGATATGTACACATGCTAGAGACGTTTTTCATTCTAGAATTAGATAGAAAAGGATTACCTTGTTATTTCGGCAAGATGCAGCAACAGTTCATACCGCCACAAACTCCATGAGAATTCTGCGAGAAATGTTTGATGGCCGACTCATTTCGCGTTTTGGAGATTTATCTTGGCCTTCGAGGTCTCCCGACTTAACGGCACCCGATTCCTTACTATGGGGATATCTAAAGGCCAAAGTTTTCCCAAGGCTCCCAGAAAGTATACAGAAGCTCGAAGCCCGAATTGATGAAGAAATCGAGCAAATAGATCACGTTTTTGCTTCAACGTGTAATTAATCCTTTTTTGTCTAATATTGAGAAGTGTATTGAAGTTGGTGGCGGTCACTTAAAAGACGTGATTTTTAAAAGTTAGAGTTTATTAACCAAATATTTATAAGTTATAGCAAATCCCAAAGAGTTCGCTGCAATGTGGTATAATAAAATGTTTTTTTGTTAAGTTCTAAAATATTTATTTGCCTATTAAAATGAGTAGTCTATTATGGGGAACCCTGTATTAACAGAACTAAAAAAAAAGAACTCTTTATATGAAACTAGAAACTCCATTGATTTTTATTAAAACTTGAATTGGGGGGCCAACTTTACACACGTGCTTTAACATTATTATTGCTCAGGTATATTTGCTAAAAAAATGACTCTCACAAGAATTCATTAAAAAATATATATTGTAGGTACTTTCGCTTAAAGTCCAAAGTTGTTTTACAGAAAATTACTCAGCAACAATGTTAAAAACAAGCAAAATAGAATACTACTTTTAAAATAGCAAATCGATACGAATATAACCAACCAATTCAAAAATGTTGCTGACCTTGAACTTTCTATACCTGGCTATTGGCAAAAGTTATAAATTATTTTAATTTTGCAATGTTTTCGGCACGAGTATTAACATTTTCTTTTTTAATTTCCCGCAGTTGTCTTTATTCATTCCGATAGCACTCTGTATACTCTTATAAATGTCTCCGTATTTTTCAGAAGTGAAAGTATGTTTGGTACAGTTAAACTGCTAAGAAACATCTGACTAATATAAATACGCGTAGGTACCGATAGTAATACTCTAAACTACTGAAAATTGAGTGAAAGTTGTGGACATAGGTCAAATACCTAATCAAGTACATAGTGGTTTCACTTAGATATAAAGGCATGCAATTATTTATACAGTGCATTTTTTTAAAGCGGACCATAGGGACCATCAAATTAAATTAACATAATCTTAAGACAATGAAATTTACCTATTGAACAGGGCCTAATAACAGGGGTCACAAACCAACAGAGGTTACAAATTCAACACGCAAAAATCTTATGGTTTACTTTTAAAAAATGCATTGTATTATTGTAAACAGCCTTTCATCTTAACAGATGGGAAACTTTTTTGTTTTTGACTTTACGGAAAAAAGTTATTCTTCGTCTTCATAAAAAGTTCTGCTTGTTGAGAAAATAACACTCAAATGAAAAATTTAAAAACGATAAACGCCGTAGAAGGGAAACTATGTTTAATTTTAATTGCAAAGTACAATAACGTAAGAAAGTGTCGTCCATAACTGAAAAATGATCGAATATGAAATTTGACAAATTAACTTTATGGTCATTCATGTGTACCTTTGAGTTTTGAGTGTTTTGCAATACATGTTTTTTAAATAATATATTGGCAAAATAAACAATAAAAAAACTGAAATGGTATTAACTGTTGGGGACCACTATAAAACATACAGAGACGCTGCTCATTTTTTTAATGAAAGACATCCGATTAAAATAATAAGCCATGTGACTGTTGGAGTTATTGTTAATACATTTAAAAGTACCGGATCCATGAGCAATACATTTTCTGACAAGCACCAGGTTTGGCGGACGGACGATACCCAATTAAAGGTTTTTGGTTTTGTCGTAGAGAATTCAAAAAACTTATTGAGAAATATTTCACAAACTGTTCCACGACCTGCTACAAAATCCATGGCCCAAATTATTTTAAGGATCATTTTCATCCATACAAATCAAAATTTCTTCACAAGCTGCAGCCTAGAGATTTTGATTCACCATTTTTGGTTTGCTCTTGGTTTCAAGGTAAGGTAGAAGATGACCCATTTTTTGCAAGAAAGATATTATTTTCAAATGAAGTACTGTGTTCGCAAAACTGTAGGTGGTGGAGTGATGAGAAACCCCACTTTTTAATTGAGTGTCGTGGCCAGTATTCTTTCAAAACAAACGTTTGCTGTAGTGTTTTTAAGAGCAAAATTGTAGGGCCGTACTTTTTTCGAGAAAATATTGCCGGTGAAATTTACTTGAAGTTTTTGAACACGGAATTATTTGAATTTTTTCATCGACTACCACTGGACATAAGAAACACACTTTGATTCCAACATGACGGTGCTCCATGTCACAGCTTTGCAAGAGTAAAGATTTAAAACGTACATTTCCACAGAGGTGGATTGGACGAAGGTCAGAATTTGCTTGGCCACCAGATATAACGCCCCGAGATTTTTTCTAATGGGGATTCTTAAAAAAAAAAGTCTATGCCCACAGACCTTTCGAAATCATAGACCATTTAGAGAGAATTATCACAGAATGTGTCCAAGAAATTTGCCCTCAGATGGTTAGAAATGCAGCGGCGGAATTTTCAGGACATACAATAGTTTGTATGGAAAGAAACGATATGTTGAAGCTTAGTCTAGTATTTCATAAAAGGTTATTGTTGTTTGTTTTGGTAATATGTTATTTAAAAACATGTATTTCAATATTTCAAAACACTTTTTTAAAAAATTCAACGGTACATATGAATGACCATACAGTTGTTTTGTCAAATTTCATATTCGATCACTTTTCAGTTCTGGACGACACTTTCACGATTAAAATTAAAGATAGTTTTTCTTCTACGGCATTTATCGTTTTCATTTTTTTTTGACAACCTATATATGCTGGGTCAAAATTTTTGATTTGAGTGTCATTTTCTTAACAAGCAGAACTTTTTATAAAGAATAACTCTTTTCCGTAAAGTCAAAAATAAAAAAAAGAAATCTCATTTGTTAAGATGGATTCTGGACACGCTGCATAAGTATCATTAAGTACTATAATATGTACTATTCAGTTATTTTTTTATACCTGGGCTGAAAAATCTGTGGAATGACGGATAGATGGCGCTGACTTTTGTGCGACACGCTGGCAAGGTTACTCCTTCAGACTGTCAGCTGCTAAATTTCAAATCGCTGCGTGTGATACTTTCGTTTTGAGAGCTGTTTAACTAAGAGAGTGTGAGAGTTTTTGTCGTGCGGTCATTAAGTACTTCATCTTGAAAGGCTTATCAGTAACAGACTTTCATATTGAGATGAAGGATGGTCTCAAGGACTCGGCTTCTTCATTTTCCAGTGTTGATACATGGGTTCGTACAATGTGACCGTACAAGTGTTAAAGATGGACCTCATAGTGGACGCCCAAAATATGCTACTAAACCAGAAATTGTTGAAACATTGCATGCTATGGTGTTAAAAAACCGCCTGTTGGAGACGTCTGAGATAGCGGAGGCTGTAAACATCTCCAAAGAACGCGCAATGTACATTTTGAAGGAACAGTAGGGAAGCTGTCCGCGAGGTCGGTGCCACGATTGCTCACTAGATCTAAAATTGGTGCCGATGCAAATTTCTCCTGTGTTTTGTAGCGTTTGTGAAAGCACAAAGTGGATTCTATGAGCCGATTTATCACCACAGATGAAACTTGGGTCCACACCAGAAACAAAATAACAATCTGAACAGTGGTGGTTCTCTTCCTCCAAAGTAATGGCTTCCATTTTTGGATTGCAGAAGGTATTCCTTCTTGCAAAAGGTCAAACCATCACTATGCAAGTCTTTTAGACGAATTAAAGCAAACAGTTACTAAAAAGCGTAATGGTTTAGCCAAGAAGAAAATCATTTTCCATCCAGATAATGCACGGCCCGACATGAATGTTATTGCTGTGGCAAAAACTCATGAATTAGTCTTTGATTTGCTGCACACTTGCCTGATTTGCCCGACTTGGCACCGTCAAACTACCACCTGTTTCCACGCCTGAAAAAATAACTAGCAGATCAGAAATTATCAACGTACGACGATGTTAAAGCTACTGTGGATGCCTATTTCGAAGAGCTTGACAGGTCTGAATTTTATCAATGCATAGAGGCTTTGAATTATAACTAGTCTAAATGTATCGTGATGGCAGGGGTTAGGTTGAAAAATAATTTTCATTCCACGGACTTTTTAGTGCATCGTCGTATATAAACTCATTGGAGAGTTGGGCCCATTTTTCCGTTTTTTAGAACACAGTACCGTTTGTTTTGTTACTAAATGTCACCTTAATTTAAGAAAAATTGTGGCAGTTCCATGTACAAAATCTTTTTTTCACAACTTACGTTTAGGATCCATACAAAATACACTTTTTCACAATTTCTTCATTTTCACTAATTCTCAAACAATCCTAGACAATTTCTTGGGTTTCTAACGCTCTTACTTTTTCACTTCTTTTCACGCAATTGGCCAAGAAACTACGACGAGCTCCACAACTTCCGACTAAACGCCGTACTTATTGATTCTAGACTTTTGGACTTTTTCGTAGACAGAATTTCGGTTCGCGATCGGGTAGCGTAGCACCTTACATTGGTGAATATCTTTCAACTACTTCCTAGCCGGGGTCTTCCCGCTTATATAACGAAAATTCCCATAAATGTCCCCTGTTAACATCTACTCCAAGAAATTAATGCGACAACATGGCATTTAGTACCCCACTAAATGTTGGTTTCCCCTTATTGTTGTTTTAGCCGGCAAATGAAGCAAAAAAACGGTATTTATCGGACATTTGACGACTTTACTTGTTAAGTGGGTAGATTTTTTATTGCTCCCTGTATTTTCTGGAGACATTAATTTTATTGGCATGTGCCCTCAAGGTACATAAGGGAAGCTATACATTTAGGTTTTACGATGGCGCTATATTTAGTAATACTTGTTTACCAGGGATATGTCATCAAGGGGCGGTTCTTTTGTTGGGCCAATCAGATAAGATAGGACGTAATTTTACTGTTATAACGAGGTAATTACGGCGTTTTATTTTCAAACGTGGGAGATTTTCCCCACCAAGGGTATCAATGCAAAAGATTATATTGCCCCTGAATCTTGAAATGTTCGGTCTAAATGTGGCAGCGGTAGTCAGTTGTTATTTGGGTCGGGTACAGGTTTAGAAGTTTTCGTGGATTAACTGAAATACTTTCTCCATGCTCAAGTGAAACTTGTCTTTCGAAAGAATGTTTAATTTCTCTAATTGTGTGAGTTAACTTGTAAAATATTTTGTAGACTATTTAAATCATATTTAATAGTCAATTATTTAGCCACTTAGGTGTTTGAATATTTTTTACCTGAATTACTTTCAACAAAACTTTGACATTTTCTTTTTTTGTTTAAAGTTCTCCAATAATTTTATACAAGGAAATTATTTTTAATGGTTTTCCTTCTCAATAAATATTTTTTAAAAATTTTGAACGTGAACGTGCTTTATTTTTAATTATTCCTTTTGTACTGCAAATTTTATTTTTGAGAATTCCTTTTCGTATTTAAAAATATAATTCCCTTTTAAATATTTACCTAACAATGCCTTATAATCCTAAATAAATGCTTTTAGGCTGCATCATCACACCAATAGCAAAAATCGCGATGCAATTTGAGTGCGCGTTCTTTTAAAGGACGTGTTTACAATGAAGGAAAAAAATCCAAAAATATGGAGACCAAAAATTGGAGATACCCTATTTTTAAAAGATTATAAATTTTTTTTACTGATAAAACCGGGTTTTCGATCACTGCGTTGATCGAATAAGAAAAAGTTATTATGAAAGTTGTAGGTACTGAAAATATCTTAAACATGAACCATTGTTCATTGTTAACATTCAAAATCAAAAAAGGAACGTTAGAAAAAGAATTTTTAAGGATAATTAATAATTTTTGTGAAATTCAATGCACGGCTTTGAAACTTTTTGAGAAAATGTGTCGTGGCATACTAAAAAAGTGTGCTGCATTTGATCCAAAATATTAAAATTTTTTCGCAGAAATCAAAATTTTCAAACAAAAAATGTGACCTTAAACCTGTGTAAAAAACTGAACTACTTTCTATAGTTAGTTTACCCGAAGTAAAATTGTAGTAACCCAGGTATCTCTGGTTTACTACGACGGGGTTAATTTTTCAAAAATTCCTTGATCTTAAAGAATATGAAAATATATTATCACTATATTGTATAATAGGGCCGAAAAGTTTTCAGACCAATGTTACTTGTTAATCGAGTTGAACACGGATTGCTTTTTAAAAAATACATGTCACCAACCAATACGGTGTTCCATAATTCCGTACATATATGACTAAGGCTGGCCACTTTTGGTCTGCTCGCAGTGGTGTTTCGGGGAAAGAATTGGAACCGAAGAGCGAGGCGGCTCAGGTGACCGCGAGATCCGCAAACCGCAAAGCAAACAGTTCCTCTCTGAAAGCGGTTGGTGAGTCTTGACGCGGTGTTAGTGTATTTTACGAAGCCGATTATTACACGCTGGGGAACATAGTTAGAAGAAGCTTTTTATTATTTGAAACATTTTCAGAAAATCCGACTCGTAATAATTTTAAACTACAGAAGCTACAGAATACGCTGCCATTCGTAAGAGTCAAATAAAGTTTCAAGAATGTCAAGTTGAAGCAGATTTACAAACGATTCATACTAATTTTGGAGCACTAGCGGATGCCCCACAAAAGCTACAAAGGACTGCAATATCGTTAGAGGAATCATTGCAGATCATAGATGGCGTACAAACAGCGTTACAGCCATTAACTGACGAGAAAAGAATTCGTGTTAAAGACAAGATGAACAGCGTGTTAACGAAATATCCCGATTTTGGCAGGTTACGACAGATTTATAGTCATAGTGCTCCTACCGGT
This sequence comes from Philopedon plagiatum, assembly GCA_963971165.1. Taxonomy (NCBI): domain Eukaryota; kingdom Metazoa; phylum Arthropoda; class Insecta; order Coleoptera; family Curculionidae; genus Philopedon; species Philopedon plagiatum. The sequence continues at coordinate 16,380,976 of OZ020196.1, read as the reverse complement.
CCACTACGTAATTTCAGAGACTATTTTGACTAAGCCCCATTACGTCATTAGATGTGGAACAGTCCTTTTCGGTCTATAAACATATTTTTTCGCCCCTACGTGTACCGCTTTCGGAAAGTACTGTGGATACATTTCTAATGCTGCGGATGTTTAGTCGAGAACATATTTTGTCTCCTCTACGTACACCGCTTTCGGAAAGTACCGTGGAGACATTTTCAATGCTTCAGATGTTTAGCCGAGAACATACAAATTTCTAATACTTACTGGGTGAGCATTTCACAATATTACATCCCTTATCAGTTATATAACGTACACGCACTTACTTATTTCCGCCATTGCCGCCTCTGATTATTTTTCCAAGGATTAGCCTTACCATAGTTATTAAGAATTTTGCGTTCTGTGAGAAATTCACAATATTGTAAGTGGTACGGAACCCTTTATGCGCGAGTCGAACTAGCTTTTTTTATTTCACACAATCATGACAACGCCCTTGGATTAAATTTCTTTTTGTCAAATATATTATACACACGTACTTATTTCTGGCATTGAAACTACTGGTGACAAACCAAACTGGCCACCCTTATATATGACCTGATTAAGAAGTAGTATTAATCTAAAAAATTAACGGTCTGACTATAATGACTATGCGGAGATGTAAGCTTCTAACTGAAAATCAGCACGGATATCTGAGAGGTAGATCGACCATGTCGGCTATTTTTCAGTTTACAAAGGCAATTTTAGATCACCTTCAAAACAAAACCTTGGCACTAGGTATGTTTTTAGATCTCAGTAAGGCATATGACTGTGTAGACAGGGAAATATTGCTTATTAAGTTAAATAAATATGGAGTTAGAGGAAATGCTTATGAATGGATGCGATCATACCTCACAGATCGACTGCAGAGAGTTGTAATACAGGCAGACAATAGGTTAATTCAGTCTGATTTTAGGGAAAATATCATTGGTATAGCTCAAGGCAGTATTTTGGAGCCTATTCTGTTTGTAATTTAGATAAACGACCTTTATATAACAGGAAACAAAGTATCACTAACAAACTATGCTGATGACCCCAACCTACTGATACCAGGTACCACCCTTCAAGAAATTAACCGCAATGCAGAAACAGCTTTCATAGACATAAATAATTGGTTTAGTCAAAATAAGCTAATATTAAATAAAAATAAAACTAACATAATTATCTTTAGAACCAATAAAAATAAATTAAACTTACCTGACAGTATATGCATAAACGGAAATGATCTTAGGAGAGAAACAGAAACAAAGTTTTTAGGACTTAACGTAAATGAATTTTTATCGTGGAAATCTCATATAAATGCATTATGTGCGAAGCTTGGTACAGTGGGGTATGGTATAAGGGTTGTGTCATCATACATGAATAATCAAACAATTAAGATTTTATACCACGCAAATTTTGAATCTGTAATGAAATACGGCATAATATTCTGGGGTAGTAGTTCAGAAGTACAAAATGTATTTGTAGCACAAAAAAGAGTACCTAATAAGAGTAATACGTAAACTAAGAGTTTTACAGACTTGTAGAGGTGTTTTTAGGGAACTAAAAATAATGACAGTATATGCACTGTACATATATGAATGTTTAATGTTTGTGTTCAAAAATAAAGAACAATTTACTGGGCTAAATGATCACGATTATAATACAAGAACTGTAAATCTTTTGTATCCATCCCACCGTTTAACCATAACTGAAAAAAGTCCATACTATATGTGTATTAAGTTATATAAGTTACCTCGATCAATTAAATGTATTAGTAATATTAGGTCTTGGAAAAAAAATGTTAAAGATCTGTTAATTGAACTTGAACCATATAATCTGAAAGACTTTCTTGAACACGATGTGTAAGTTTTGTTTTTGTCTTTTCCTGTGACGTCATTTAATTTTATGTAGGTATTGCTTACTATGTATGTAATTTGTAATTTGAAATAAAGAAGTATTAAGTATTATTATCATTATTATTATAAATGAAAAGTTAATTACTTACTTCTTTGAACCTTCTTGATACAAACATTTCTCATTCTTCTAAGCCTGGCTTCCTCTTCATTACAAGCTACCATTCGAGGCCCTGACTGGCTCGAGGCGGCGAAAGCTTGCGACCTTTGGTAGTTGTAGTCTCTAGGAGGGTAATTAGGGTCGTAAGTTCTTCCTTGTTGATTATAATCCCTATTGGAGTCCCTAGGAGGGTAATCACGATTATTAGGGTCTCTGTTGTAAGGGTCTCTATTGTCTCTATCAAAATAAGGATCCCTATTACCATCACGTGCGTTGGGGTCCCGATTATTATAGTCTCTGTTGTATTGATCTCGGTTTCCGTCCCTATCATAACTGGGATCTCTGTAGCTGGGATCTCTGCTGTTATAGTCGCGGTTTCTGTAGTCTCTGTTGTTGTAGTCCCTGTCAAAATCACGACTATTAGGGTCCCTATTAGAAGGTTCCCGATAGCTAGGATTACGATTACTAGAGTCACGGTTATTGTAGTCCCTGGAATTGTCGGGGTACCTATCGCGATTTGGGTCCCTATCTCGTGAGTCCCTATTATCAGGATTTCTATTATAGTCCCTATCGTTAGGACTTCTATTATAGTCCCTATCGTTAGGATTTCTATTAGAGTCCCTATCGTTAGGATTTCTATTAAAGTCTTTATCATTAGGATATTTATTATAGTCCCTATCGTTAGGATTTGCAGTCTTATAGTCACGATTATAATCTCGGTTTTGATAGTTTTTGTCCCTAGGACCTTCTTGATAATAATGTTCTCTGTCTGCCCAGGGGTCTGGATTAGAATAATCCCTAGTATGGTTTGTATTATTTCTAGGATATCTGTCCCTAAAGTTATAGTCACTATTATTATACCGATTGTACGAATAATCTCTGTTACTTAAATTATGATCACGATTATAATCATAGTCTCTATCTCTCACGCTACTATAATTCCTGTTACTTTGATAATCAGGATGATTAGGGTCCCTAATACGCGAATCCCTATCATCGTACCGTCTATCATTTAAAGATGGGTCCCTATATCTATCCCTATCATCTGGACGCCCGTAACGAGAATCCCTATCGTCAGGTCGCCTGTAATCGTGATTTGGGTCCCTAGAATTCGAGCCTGTATAGTTAGGATCCCTATTATCATTTGGATCCCTATTATTAGACCCTCTATAGTTCGGATCCCTAGTGCTAGAGTCTCTATAACCTTCGGTAGTTTGGTAGTGTTCGTTTCGATTCATTGGATCGTCTCTATAAAAAAAGCTGTGTGTCAGTTTTTCTAGCTACTAAATAATGTGTTTTGTTTCTGAAAATACCCGGTGGGACTACAAGAACCGGTTGATGGTAGAGTCGGTTAGGTTTGAGTATAGTTTTGCTAACTTTACTGAGTCAAAAGTTAAACTGAAATAATTTTATATACAAATGTTAACATACATCGTCTAGTGTTCTGCACCACAAAAATGTTTTTTCAAAACGGACCACCTGCGAAATTATTTGATACGTTATGGGAAGAAATTCATGTGATTTTAGAAGTCAATTAGTTTGATATATCACGTGATACTATTTGCAAATGTCAAATTTTAATTAATGGTATCATCCCTAAAACGGCTCCGGTGAGAGTCAGATCCGGGCGAAGTAAAAACTGTACCCCAAACGTAGATAGGATTTGGGGTCCCTAGCCCCAATTCTTAGAGCCCCCACACTGGCTTTTGGCACAGGACTCTAAGTTGTTAATAACTGTAAAGCAAGGTGGGGCAGTTCATTTTAATATGTTTATACATATTGTTATTATTATAGATACTATCACTATGTAGCAGTTATTTGTTCGGTAGAATTATTTTAGAAGTCACGATTTTGTTACTTTTAACGCTAATTTATATACATACCTACTATGTAAGCAGATACTCGTGCTCGGAATTTTAATATATTAACTATTGATTTTAGTTTTATATAAAAAGAGTATGTAACAAATCAATCAGCATTTAAAATGTCGTGAAATCATTCCTGCTTGCAATGCATTTTCATATATTTGCGTGCAATGATTTCAAGAGAACTAAGCATTACCTGAAATCACTACAGAAGTAGGTATGTCTGTCTGTCTGTCTTTAAGCCCTAACTCTTTTTAAGAAAGTCTGTAACAACTCGTAGAATGATGTATCACTTTAAAATAGTGTAGGTAGATCCTGAATCTAGAAGTCATTTTCAAAAACCGATTTTTCGAAAACATTTTTTTGAAAATTAGTTTTTGAAAGTACTTAAAAATACTTTTATTGGGAAACACGTTTTTCGAAAATAGAGTTTTTGAACTATGAGTTTAGTAGAAGACGCTGGAAAAAAAGGTACAACTTTTTTTTATCTAGGACAGCCCCCGTAGACTTCAAGCCTAAGTATTAACGTATCGTGGACGTCTGAAGAGAAGGAAAATGTAATTTATTGACACGGGATTTAAAGGATTGAAGGTTGGGAAGGGAAGGGAAAACATCTGCAGGCAATTTGTTCCATAATCTGGAGATCCTAGATATGAATGAGCGAAAGAAGTGGGATGTTCTAGGCTTTTATAGTTGGACAGCAAAGGGGTGCATAGCTAAGGTGCCTCTTGTTGTTCCGTAAGGAACAGACAGTCAAGGGGGAAATTATAGCAGCTAGTTCTTTAGAGCTAAATCCATGGAAGTATCGGTAGAAAAGGGACGAATCCCCTGCGATGCGAGAGAAGGGAGTTTCCTTGTGAGGACAGGGTCAATGATGAGTCGACTGACTCTTTTGGATATAACCAAAGATATTAATTTTCAAGGGCGATACCGCTCCCCAGATGTGGGAACAGTACTCTAGTTGTTTTGTAGGAACAGTCAAGGGTGAAAATAGCGGCTAGTTATTTACAACAAAATTCTTGGAATTTTCGGTAGAAAAGGGATGAATCCCCAACAGCCCTGCGACGAACGAGAGATGGGAGCTTTCTTGTGAGGACTGGGTCATTGATGAGTCGAATTGAACGGAATCATGGATGTTATTGTCGAGGGTGATGCCGCTTCCCAGATGTGGGAACAATGCTCTAGGGTTAGGTTTTATTTGAGAAACATACATAGATAATGTGTAAGTTGGAAGGGAGCAGTATTCTCTGGCTTGAAAGAGAAAATCAAGTTTTTTAGCTGCTGCTGTGGCTATTGGCGACTCAAATTAAGAACATGGCATCCTCTTCAGTCGATTTGCTAACTACTATAACAGAGAATGTTTTTGTTTCATCTTTGTCTCCATTATCGTGTTATTTGGCAGATTTCTCAATTTTGCCGTCAAGTGAGCCCTTCTTCCCCGTTAAAAACGATATCGATTCGTTCGATACCTCTAGAGATCCCTTTTCGGTCGATTTCGAGAAGATAGTTATTTCTAGGTTAGACTTGTTTCTGCAGGTTTTGCAGGTTTTTTTGTTTAAATTAACGACTATAATAAAATTATTAATTAGGTACTGTGTCATTTCTAACATTTCACATATTATTATCTGAAACATGTAGTATCAATATGTAAAAAATTATGTATTTAAAAAAGACATTTTTCAGTTAAAGTTGGATACTTATGTTGTAGTTTAAAAGTTTGATTTTTAACATTTTTGATACCAGAACCCAAAAAACCCTGTTCAGAAATGATCGTTATTTCAACTGATTTTTTAAAAGTTTTCCCACAAAATAATCTTAGGTTATAATTCACTACGCATGCGTGCTACGAACACTATGGTTTCCAATAACGAAAAAAGCGACGGCATAAACGACATCGAATGAGAATACCGAATTGGTCGATATCGTTTTGACTATCGAGTAACGAAAGCATTACGGCAGCTGTCGTATCGAGTGAAAGGGAATCCCAGCTGTAGGGCTTGGCCATTCATGTGGATAGGGTAAGTGTTACCGGCTTTTTGCGTGGCAGGGAGCAAGACTGGGTTTTGAAGGCGTTGAACTGAACAAGGTTTGTGGCACCCCAGTCTAAGATTAATTGAAGATATTGGGAAACGGATAGGTGCATAAGATCTACGTCTATTATCCAGCTCATGATACGAGACTTGTTTGGAAAAATGAATATTTGAGTGGAGTATTGTCCGTAACCGTATAGCAATCCTGCACATACCTGCCTTTTTTCGGGTTGGGTGAGGTTTGCTCAGGTTTGTTCAGGTTGTTTGGTATTTTTGAAAATATGAACTTTCCAAATGGATGTAATGCATTTTCAAAATAAGTGTTTTTTTTTTTAAAATGAGTTCGAATAAATAACTGTTTTCAAATAAATATTTTCGAAAATTTTTCGTAGGTTCGTAGATCCTGATTTTGACAAACTATATATTAGATATGCATCAAATTTCTAATAGTATGACCCTTTCAAAGCAACAGATAAATACATCACAGGTTTTTCAACCGTGTATCCGTTTATAAACTTATCTATAAAATTTTAAAACTTTTAAATGTCCGCCAAAGAGACAATAAGAGAGTATAAAAAATTTAGTTCCATCTCCCAAAATCGTCAGTATAGACCAAAATAAATTAGTTTTTTAAATATTTTGTTAGGGACAATAAACAGTAATGGGGCGAAGACAATATTTTACAAAAGTGAACGTGTGGTGCGCGATATCTGTCCATGGCATTATAGGCCCATATTTTTTTATATCACCTGCAATAGAATATCTTACTTAGAAATGCTGGATACATTTTTTAGCAATGAACTTGAAAATTAAATTTTCGGCAAAAAATGTATTTCAATAGAATGGTTTCACCGCAGATTTGGTCCAAGCTGGATTAGTAAAAATGACCAAATTTTGTGGCCCCTAAGGAGCCTCGACTTAACGTTGACCGATATGCTTCTATGGGGCCGTTTAAAACAAATTGTTTATGCCACTCCAATACCAAATAATACTGACGTGCTAAAAGGCAGAATTACCCAAGTTGTTCGTTCAATATCCCAGGAAGAAATCAGAAATTCCTTGAGATATCTAAGGAAGCAATTAGAAAAATGTGTTAAATATGGAGGTGGTGTTTTTAAATTTGATATCTTTATTGAATTCCTTAATTTATATCATGTTCTTTCGAGCTTAATTAAATGTTCGTATTATTTAAAAATTGTACTTGAATAAGAAGTATTTTGAATTAAATAACTGCTTCATTTAATAAAGACATTGACAAACATGTCCATAGGCGTCATTATTGTTTAATATGTAGAAACTAGTACTCTGGTTAAAGATGCCAGAGATAATAGTTGGGCCTTAAAAAAAAAGATAGAACTCGTTTCTTTTAATATTTAAATTTTTTATTGAAATCTTGTACTTCGGCTAGGGTTTAGTTTTTAAAACATATTTTATATTTATTCTGTTGGTAGAAAATGATAAACAAGGTATGTTTACTCTTACGCAAGACAACGTTTTCGTATTTTTTATGCTCCCTGTATAAAAAAATTATATTTTTCATAACGTGAATCTTATTTATTTCACAAGCATAAACTTTTATTTTTGAGTGACATTTTATCTTGCAAAATTTGGTCCATTTGTCTTTTTCTAAACCTCATCCGCGGACATCCTGTATAATTATAAAAAATGATGGTATTGTTTATAGTAAGAATACTATAAGTACTTAAACATAATAAACAAAGTTGAACCACAACTGATACAAGAATGTAGGTACTTTGACAATATCAGAAAACAGAATTTCTTAGGTTATGTTGTATTCTCACTCCATCGCATTCAAGTTGCGTTATTCTGATATGCTCGCGGTATGACGTCACGTTGTCCTCGCTTCACCCGCTCTATCGAGTGTCAACCTAAACTCCCCCTTAATGTCATAAAGTATCTAAATTTCCAAGTACTAGTACAGGGCTGGAACCCAATATTTTAAAAATGTCATTAGGTTATTTAAATTTTACCTCTAGTTTATTTCCTTGCGTAGCATTTTATGCACAGTGTTTTAGTTTGTATCCATCTTATAGGCAGTGCAGTTATATAGACTGAATTCGTAAGTTTCGTTTATTGATGAGTGACGAGTGTTAAAATAATGTGGTGTCCATGGGTACGTGTTGTTAACAGTGGGCCTTCGAGCAAAACAGTGTTATTGTAATGGACAATGCTGGTTATCGAATTTTATTATTACCATGTTTTAAGCAGGGGCGGACATATGGGAGGAGCGTCCCTGGATGCTTGAGTTGGAAAAGGTCGACAGTTTCATTTCAGTAAACGTCAAAAAGGTCGGTCAGATATAAAAAAAAAACGTCGACAGTTTTGTCGGAAGGAATGAAAACAACATTCAAAAGGCTACGTAAGCAAGTAAACGAAAACACACAAGACAGATCGTGGCGGCTGATATGAATTCCTCGAAGAGTGCTGTATTGGCAGTTTCTGAATATAAGTTAATTTAGACATAGTGAACATATCTTTGTTTTCTAAAAGGCAGTCGATGTCAGGCAATGTTGTTAGAATACACGTATTCGATAGCAAGCGTATTTTCGTTTTAATTTGCATCCGGCCCGTTTTTAATAGTGCAGCGGTGGGATACTCCTACAAAACTGGTGTTTTTCTTATGTTTAGTGCTTTTTGTGATTGTGGCTTTTAAAGTTAAGTGCGTAAAAAAAAAGAGTTTTGTGTTTACTGTTTGGACACACGTATGTATAGTTGCTAAAACGTATTAGATTGTTTAGCTAACGTCGAATGCTAAACGACTGTAAGTAAATAATCGATATTTAAAATCCTATCCAGACGTTTTTGTTTAGTTAACGTATAAATTAAACAAAGACATTACCGTTAAGTTGGCTGTTTTAAATTTAAATTTAAATTTTGGAAAAACTGTAGTTTGTTATTGATAATATTCAGTTAACGTACAAACTGGGTCTTTACAAGCCATAATGCCTCGTTCACGGTCACTATCAACGGACTCTGACTCACATTCAGAGGACGATGCTACAAATTATAAGCGTTCACGTAAAAACACGACTCATAATAAAAGTAGGGACTTAAATGTAAAATATAAAGTTTGTGTGGTGGAAAATAGATCAAGATCATCGGGTGGCAATAGTAGTAAAGGTTGATGCTCCCCGAGTCTCCGCATGCGCAGTAGGGTCGACCTTGAACGCCCAGGTGTGCTATTGTTATTTGGCCTTGATATGCGCAGGTGTTATTCCAAGGTCAAGGTCAAGAACTTGGCCTTGAACGCGAGCAGATGTTTCTTTGTTTGGTGATGACCAGGTGTACGATGCTTATTTCAAGGTTACATTTGCGATGCATATTTTCAATGAATGCGAGCAGCTGTTTCTTTGTTTGGTGATGACCAGGTGTACGACGCTTATTTCAAGGTTACATTTGCTTGGCCTTGAACGCGAGCAGATGTTTCTTTGTTTGGTGATGACCAGGTGGACGACGCTTATTTCAAGGTTACATTTGCGGTGCACATTTTCAATGAATGCGAGCAGATGTTTCTTTGTTTGGTGATGACCAGGTGGATGACGCTTATTTCAAGGTTACATTTGTGATGTTAGTTTACCTTGAGTTATTACTGGGGTGTAACATGTTTTGGTATGAAGATCGAGTGGGGGGTCTAAATGTGGATCGGTATAAATGAGGGTAGGGGGGGTTAAATTTTAGTATAGAACATTGTGTTGAGTAAAACGGTTCAAGCAAGTTAATTTGAAAGTCATGGCGTACGTGTGTGAAAATTGTGGTAAATCATTTACTCGGAGTTATAATATGTTACGACATAAACGAGAATCGTGCGTAGCACGATTTGAAAATATGCATGGTGGAAAACAGCGAAAAGTTGACGATGGGGCATCAACATCCGAGGTGCGTACTTGCACTTGCTGCAATATAACCATACCAGCAAATCGAATGGCAGCTCATCAAAGAACAATACACCATAAAAGTAATGCATGTTCACCAATATCAGCTGGTGTTGAGCTAGTGTCCAGTGCTTTTAGAAATAGGATTGCCACATACCGTATATCAAGTGATAATGAACATACTGACTATTCATTATTTTTTGATGAAATTAAAGCAAAAGTGTTAGAGGTAGTAAGTGACCTAGTAAGAGTGCGTTGTGCTTTGAAAGTTAATATGGTGGTTGTTGGTCGGTATCTGTTACCAACACAAGATAATATGTACAGTGACAAGTCATTTAATACACGCAATGAAATTGTTACTTCAGGAAGCGATTTGGAAGAAATATATCAATCATTAGTGGAAGCCATGAAGACTCAATCGACTGAGTTTCAGGAAAAAGATTCAGGTATGTTATAAATTAACGACTAAAAATAAAATAAATACTTATGTCAATCTTTTTGTGTTTTCGTAGGTTGGGCTCTGGAAAAAATTCTATACCTGGAAGTAAATGTCAATGAATATAAACCTTTTGGTGGATCTTCATATATAAAGCTACCCCGTTTCATCGAATTGAAAAAAGCCATCATCAATGTGATTAATCAAGATGAGTGTTGTTTTGCGTGGTCAATCGTGTCTGCTTTGTGCCCCACCACTAGAATGGCATCACAGATTCGATCTTATCCACACTATTCAAGAGTGCTGAATTTTACAGGTATAGACTTTCCAGTAAAGTTGCGTGATATATCAAAATTTGAAGAAATGAATAATATTTCAGTTAACGTTTATGGTTTGCAAAAAATTTTCGAAAATAATATGTTAAAGTACGAAGTTGTCGGTCCATTAAGGTATTCGGGTAGAAAACTTAACAGACATGTCAACTTGTTGTTAATAACAAAGGATTGTAGTATTAAAGATGATGATGAACATATTTGTGATACGCGTTGTTCTAAAAGTCATTATTGTTGGATAAAAGACTTATCGAAATTATGTTCCAGTCAAATTACATCGCGTAGAGATAAAATGTATTTTTGTGATGGTTGTTTGATATATTTTAGTTCACAATCATCTTTGATATTACACCAAAAAAATGACTGTAACCACAAATATTCATTAACACCATCACTAAATTTAAAAATAGATAAATTTGGAAGGAGTGTAAGTGAAAATATATTAAAATTTGAAAACATAGAAAAGCAAATGCGTGTACCGTTTGTTGTTTACGCGGATTTCGAATCGGTGCTTAAACCACTGGATACAGTGGAACCAAATCCCACAAATTCTTACTTAGTCAAAAGCATCAAACATGAACCGTATTCATTTGCGTATTTAATAAAGTGCTCCTTTGACGATTCGATTTCAAAATTTGAGCTCTACCGGGGAAACGACGCAGCCCAGGTTTTCGTTTCGCGACTTGAAAGTGATTTAAGATCTCTTTACAATACATACTTAAGAGATATAAGAGCAATGGAAACTTTAACGGCTGACCAAATAGCGGAGTTCAATAATGCCACAAAATGTGGTATATGTGAACGACCTTTTGAAAATAATAATTGTAAAGTAAAGGACCACTGTCACATAACTGGGAAAAAAAGACCTGGTGCTGCTCATTCGATTTGCAATTTAAATTATAAGTTACCCAATTTTATTCCAATTATATTTCATAACTTGAGCGGGTACGATTGCCACATGTTTATTAAAGAGTTGTGTCGTCACGGAGACAAGATCGATGTTTTAGCTCAAAGCAAGGAAAAGTATATTTCGTTTACGAAAAGTATTTACGTTCACGATTATGTCGATAATAAAAGTGGGGCAATAAAGAAAAAATATGTGAAATTGCGGTTCATCGATAGTTTTAAATTTCTATCAACTTCGCTGGAAAATTTGGGTAATGGATTAGCTGTGGGTAGTTTCAGGGAAACAGGAAAATATTTTTCTGATAATGAGCAGTTTAATTTAATGCGCAAAAAAGGTGTTTTTCCCTATAGTTTTGTCGATTCAATGGAGAAAATGAACCATCCAACTTTACCCACAAAAAATCAGTTTTATGATAGTTTGTCAGAGGAGCACATTAGCGATGAAGATTATGACAGAGCTAAAAAGGTGTGGGACACATTTAATTGTAAGAATTTGGGGGACTATTCGGATTTATATTTGAAATCTGATGTTTTATTATTAACCGATGTTTTTGAACAGTTTCGCGATACTTGTTTAGAAACGTATAAACTGGATCCAGCACAGTACCATACCCTTCCAAGTTATTCGTTTGATTGTATGTTGCGTATTTCTAAGGTAGAGTTAGAGCTATTGACTGATATCGACATGGTTCATTTTTTCAAAAAAGGTATTCGAGGCGGTATAAGTCAGTGTTCAGAAAGGATGCACGCTGCCAACAACATATATGTACCAAACTACGATCCTAACGAACCATCATCTTTCATTGTTTATCTTGATGCAACAAATCTGTACGGTCATAGTATGTCGCAAGCATTACCATTTGGCGGCTTTAGATGGTTATCAGAGCATGACAAAGTTAATTCCGAATTTAAACGATAAAAAGAAATATATCATTCATTACCGAACATTAAAACAAGCAATCAATAACGGCCTAATGGTAATGCAAACACACAGAATTTTAAAATTTAATCAATCCCCGTGGTTAAAGACATATATCGACTTAAATACAGATTTGCGCAATAGGGCAACAACAAAGTTTGGTAAAGACACTTTTAAATTAATCATTAATGCTGTTTTTGGCAAGACCATGGAAAATGTGGAGAATCGTAATGATATAAAACTAGTTACCCGATGGGAAAATGACAGGAGTAAAATTGGACACGAGCATTAATTTCTCGTCCTTATTTTAAAAGTTCAACGGTTTTTAATAAAGAATTCGTTGCCATTCATATGGATCGATTAAAGGTAACTTATAATAAACCAATTTATATCGGATTTTCCATACTGGACATGTCGAAAACAGTAATTTATGATTTTTTCTACTCATTCATTAAAGCAAAATTTGGCAAAAATGCTTCTTTACTGTATACCGACACAGATTCGTTAATATTAAAAGTTTACACCGAAAATTTTTATCGTATAATTGCAGAAAATCCGGATAAATTCGATACATCCAATTATACCGAAGGAAATATTTTTAACATAAAAAAAAGTCAGTCAGTAGTAGGTAGAATGAAGGATGAATTTCCAGGTGATCCAATAATAAGTTTTTATGGTACCGGAGCCAAAGCTTATTACATAAACTCAATCAGTAGCGAAATTAAAAAAGCGAAAGGTATAAAAAAACGTGTAATTGAAAAACAGCTTCACCTGGAAGATTATCGGAATATCGTAGAACGTGGTGGTCAGATATTTCGAAAAATGAAAACCTTTCGAAGTTATAAACACGACGTTTATACCGAAATAATTAATAAAGTTGCTTTATCTCACCACGACGATAAACGTTATATTATACCATCAACAACAAAAACTCTACCTTGGGGGCACCCAGACATAAAGTTTTACGAAACAAACCCTGAAGATAACCTAAATATGTTAATACAAGCTATGCAAAGTTTTTTACCCGAAAATATTAGTTATAATTAGAAAAATGTTGGAAAGCCTGTGTTTTAGAAAAATAAAAAAATATTAACTCCAATGTCACGTAGTTTTATTAACCACTATAGTAATAGCAATAGTTGAAATTGTATAACGCAGGATAGTAAAATACATAGATAATTGTTTCAATAATATGTTGTTTTATTTTACAATATAGTAATAAAGTTACAAAAATAAAAATTAATTAATGTCTGGCTTATAAACTTCTCGTAGCATCCATTGTCTTCTCAACATATCAGATCTGCTAATCGGCCCTCGGCGACACATCAGCGTTCCACAGTAATGACACTTAACAATCCTTACTCTCAACAATTCAATGTAACTGTAAGATTGCATGTGGTCAGTCCAAATATATACTTCTCTTTTACAATTATAGCAAACAGCAGAAATTATTATTTGTGCTCCTGAAAAAGTCTCAGCTGGACGACTGTTATCTTGATCTGCGGGCAACATTATAGTTTCTGATAATAGGCATCGAAGGAAAGAGAGTGTCTATAAATATGGGTTGTCTGGGTCATATAACCTTGAGAGCACAAACAATAACAGAAGTAAGGACACACGATTACCTTGAAAATATGTCCTTGAATCGCTGTTTAGCCGTAGAACGCAACCTTGTAAGTTGAATGAACTTGTTTGGCCTCCAAAGCATCAACCGTCAGATAGAGTGGGGGAGTTTATGGTGGGGTGATAAGTATAAATTTGGTTTGCTAGGCAGAGCATTTCATAGTTCGCTAGAACAGTTCGCCAAGTAAATACATTTGTCAGTTTAGTGCAGTGAGTTAGTTAGAAAAATGAATTCCGGTAGTGAGTCATTGTTAAATGCGTTTAACTTGGATGGAAGTATCCAAGCAGAGTTGATGGGGCAGGACGTTATTGACCTGCTGACCCCGGGTGTGTTTGACGAGTGGCACAATGACGACGTGCTAAACACTGCGTTTGTGGAAGAAGAGAATGTGGGTGAAGAGAATGTGGGTGAAAAAAAAGTAGCTTCGGCGGTTGATTACGTCAACAACTGGACGGAGAAGGACGTCGGGCGCATCAATATCATAAGTGATGTGGTGGTAAAGAAGGCGAGGCGGCAACCCACTACGAAGTTGGAAAAGCTGCTGAAATTGCCAAAGACAGCCGGCAGCAATAAAAGTCAATTTTATGCAGCTATGGAGGGTGAACAGAAGAAGAAGAAGAAATTCGTGTTCAAGCGACCAACAGTGCCAGTCCAATACCCCGATTTTTTGGAGACGTCACAACCACCGAAGCCTCTGTCACCGGTCGTCATAATTAATGAAGGCCCAAACTCGACAACGCCCGAGCCGCCGCAGTCCATGCCTCCGATGGTGTTGGTGGCCGACGCTGACGAAAAATCGCCGATCGCGGGTGCACCACTATCACCAACAATAGGACGTGGGAAGTGCCGCAAACCGGTCAAGATGCGATGCAAGCGATCGTACGAGGAATCGCAGCAGTCAACAACAACTGCTGAAGAGCCGGACTGGTTGAACGAGTTTTCGGCGAGCCAAAAGTGCGTCTTCTCCGCGGCGTATAGTGCTAGGGAAAAACTACTACGAGAACTAAAAAAGTGTGATAGTGATGAGGTGGACTTTGAAAGACAAATGAATGAACTGCGGGTGAAAATGGAGGAAAATAAAAGGACAAGAGAGAAGTGCGTTAAAAGACTCGAAGCAATAAATAATTTAACGTATAAGAAGTAGTTTTAGAATTTTATTGTAAATATAGAGTTAAGTTATTTTTTTAATAGTAATGTATATATATATATATAAGTAAAAGAAAATGTTTTTGTATATATGATAATAAAAAAAAGTTAAATGAAACAATATTTTTTATTTCTAAAATAAGTATACGGAAGTTACACACAAAAATAGTGTAAAAATGCAAAATAGAAAAAACGAATAGACGGAAAATGTAGGGCCGTAACTTTAGGTGTGTAATCGTTAGATGCACACAACTTAAGTATGCGATAAAGTGTTATGTCTGTGAAGAGAGGCTACCCGTTACAATGCCTAAAAACATGCATCTTATTTGTAATAAAATGTGAATTTTACTACAAGTAAGATAATAGACCAAACTCTCAGCTTTTCGTAGAGAACTTACTAGAAATTTAGCTAGTTCTAACGTACGGTAAGAACGTACATGTCTTTACAGAGTAACACAATATTTTCCAAAAGAAATTAATTCTTGAGAAATATCATGTTACATGAGATGTGACATGAATCAACTACAAACTACGATCAAATATTTTGTAGTCCTGAAAAGGACTGATTTTGTCGGGGTAGGTCGGGGCGGGCATGGTTCCGGGATCAGTTGGTGGAATCCGCTGGACCATCTTCATCCTGATGGTCCGTGATCCACCAAGTGGATGAATCGGCCGGACCGTCATGATCTTCCGGCGGCGGTGGTGGTACCCAATCGGTACTGGAGTCCGGCTCCATCTCGTCAGCCGACAACTCTGCATCGTCGTTGGGCAGTTAGACTCCCCAATCGAACTCAGGTTCTTCGAGTGGTCGCAGATCATCCTCGTCCCACTCGATAGCATCCAATATGCCCTGCTCTATGTCGTCAAAGTCATCAAAGACTTGTTCGTCGACTTCGTTCATGTCGACCGTCTCGTCGCTCCAAATCGACGAACCACGACTTAATGGACGTTCAGGATTCATATTTAGATCTGGTAACTATCAGATTTAAAAATGAAGTGATTCTGTGACTCGCTCGCAACCGCTTAAATAGAGATAATCTACCCCCTCCACCACTCCATCCCCACCTTTTCACCTCTAACAAACTAGAGTTTATTATACAAATGCCCTCCATCCAAAAATGATACTGTCGGACTTCACTGTCGAAAACTGCTTTTAGTTCTCAAAAATGGTGTAATTGTGTTCTGGAAATGTGACCGACAAAGAAACTTATACTCGATCCGTCTGGACTTACATAATTTCTATCTAATGTCACAGATGTCGTGACATTAGATAAATACAAGTAAGATCAAAATATCCTGTCATCCTGAAAAGGACGGATTTTGCAAGGAAAATTATACCCAATCAAAACTGGACTTATATAATTTTCTATCTAACACCACATATACTATGGCATTAGGTAACTAAAACTACGATGAAACATTCTGTGGCCCTGAAAAGGACCGTTTTTCACGGGATATCTTATTTGTAATCAGGCTCGATTACAAATAAGGCACGCACTCTGATGTTGTAGAGTACCAAGAGCTACTCCACAACCTTTGCAGTTCGGTATGTGCGCGCGACTACCGAAATCTTGGGTTACATGACCACTGAAGAATTGGTCACCAGCCGACTTGTTTTCCAAGTCGGCATAGCAGCCAATACACCACTCGTCATTACCCACCTTCACCAGGTTTAAGGTCTTGCACACCCGGCGGGATCGGACGGGGAAAACTTTCCTCTGTCTTAGAGCCCAATTATCCAAATTCCTAGGAGTATCATCGCTTAAGTATCCATCATCATCTGATGATGCCATGTTGAGATGAGCGAATGTAATGAAGTAAGCAGTCGAGCCGAGCTGCTTTTAAAGAGCTCAGCTTCCCCCACCACAACCCACCCCCACCCCTACCACCCCCAGTGTAGCATAGCGGATTGATTTAAAGTATTTTTAGCATTTTTAAAATTTGAAAATAATGAAAAATAAAGATTTTTGATTTTTCACCATTTTCATCAATTTTTTTAAGGCATTTCCCGACCATCTACGGCAAAAGTGGAAAGCACAAAAGATTTTGATTAATTTGAACTATTTTTTGACATTTTTTAAATTTCGAAAAAATAAGAAATAAAGATTTTCAATTTTTTTAGCATTTTCATAATTTTTTTTAAGGCATTTCCCGACATTTTATGAAAAACTTGAATAAGACTAATACGTTTCTTTTACTGCCCTTAACCCATTTCTGAGGTTATTTCTTAAAAATTCCAAAAAATTAGCGGGGTAATAGCTACTGCGCAGGCTTTGAGACTTAAAAAAAAACCTCCAAGTCGTGACGTTCCATATGTCAAATGTTCTGAAATGTCCTTGAACTATCAAATAATAATAATAATAATATTAATAACAAAATTCTTATTATTTGTATTGGCTAAATAAACCCAAGCAAACCTGAGCAAATCCACAAGTTATGTGCTTGTTGTCATTGCTTTGATCCGAAATAAAAATATTTTTGTTATATAAGGGTTAATGTGGTTGCTTTTTTTGTTACAAATATACAAAAATAAAAATCTTAGTGGGTCGACAAATATCGATTTTTAGTTCCAAAAATATACGTCTCGGAAATAACTAAATGGATACAATTTTTAAGTTAGAAAAATAACAATTTTAACGGATTTTGGACCTTTAACTTAAAATAAGTTTTAGACACTTCTAGGTAAATTATCGAAAAGAGTTATGCAAAAATGTCAACGTCTATTTTTAAACGTCCTGAAACTGTCATCCTTGATCATCTTTGCATTTTTCACCGATTCAGTGTCAAACACAAAGTGACTAAGAATATCTAAACTACGATCAAATCTTTTGTGGCCCTGAAAAGGGCCGTTTTCGCGGTGGGTTGGGTTAGAGAGGGAAACCTAGAGTGGTTGTTCCCCTCTCGCGATCTGAACCGATCGCGGTGCGGCGCGCCGTCTTCGTGCCTCCAGTCGCGTGCTGCGACGGCTCCGACGGCGCTCCGTGAGCTCTTGTAAGAGAGCCTCCCTTTCTTCC
Source organism: Philopedon plagiatum (assembly GCA_963971165.1). NCBI lineage: Eukaryota > Metazoa > Arthropoda > Insecta > Coleoptera > Curculionidae > Philopedon > Philopedon plagiatum. The sequence goes on along the minus strand of OZ020196.1, from coordinate 16,362,783 downwards.
GGACCCAGCAGCATCTGGGGTCCTTCCACCACTTCCACCGGCTCCGGTGGTGGCGGCGGTCTTGGAATCGGCTGTACGATCGCCGTTGGCTTATTCGCGTTTTTTAAACGCCAAGCCTCCCAAAACTCACTTATTTTGGACTCCCTTGTCGTCCTTAACATCAGCCTGTCCCACTTCATGGCTGGTTGAGAAATGAAAATTGTGATGGCTGCTCCCGCTTTTAAAAGCATTTAGGATGGTGGGGGGTGAGAGTGGGGGTGAGAGTGGGGCTAAACGGTTCTAACATATCCTTTCAGAGTAACAAAATATTTCCTATAGAATAGATTTCTTGTTCGAAATATTTTGTTACACTGAAAGGATACGTCTGTTTTTGTCATACTTAAGAGCAGGTTTGCCAACGTTCTATGTGAAACGACAAAAATTCTGATGTATCTTTTTGAGCGTATCAACCCAGAGTGAATTTATTTTTTAAAATATGTTTCTTGATAGAAAGTTATGTCACTTTGAATAACTAGAGGCATATGCGTTCTTATCATACATAAAAACTACAAGCTAAATCTTGCAAATGCTCTTTCTCTCGCTATCTATGTATGATTTAAACACATAATGCATCTCTCACCCAAAGTAACACAATTTTTCCTTCGAGAAATATCTTCCTTAGGAAACATAGTGTTTAACTACAAACTACGATCAAATATTCTGTAGTCCTGAAAAGGACTGATTTTGTCAGGGGGCAGGCAGGGTTGTTATTTGAGGGTCCTTATTTGTAATAGGAATTTAAGTCCTATTGCAAATAAGGCATGAGTTCCGGTGAGTGACTGTAAACAGTCTCTCCCGACACCGACGACACCTCGAGTAGTTCTGCATACGCTCACATCGTGCCCCCACTGTGAAATGGCACGATATGAATCTAGCACCTATCTGACCCCTAAATCCTGTGTAGCAGTGCATACAATAGATGAGGTGGGGTCCAACTTTTACATAGCAGTGCCAGATGCAATACCTAGGTCTAAACCTACGCGTATTGCGTACACCCCTATGTTGCGCATTATGTGCGATTGCCTGATCGTCATCGCTGGAATAACCATTATCCGAGCTTGATGACATCTTGGCTTCGAGTGAATCTCATTTTCTAAATCACGTCTTATATACATTCTTTCCCCACCCCTCTCCTAAATTTCTCTCTATTCTTCACCTCATAACCTTATTTACCAAAGCCCCACCTTTGAAGTATTAAAATAAGCCTCAAATATGTCGTATGTAGTAAAAATAAAACTCAAATGTGTCGTTTATAAGTTTATTTTAAATATGTAAAGTACATAATTTGGAGAATTACACAACTTCAAACTAATGTATTGATTTGTTAGTAACAGAACCATTAAGTATATTGTAGCTAAAAAATGCATCGTGAATAACTAACGCGTACACTTTAATGTCTTTAGGAAATTTACTTTTGCGTGTTTCGAACTCCAATTTCACGTCCACTGTGGACGTCCTAACGGCTTCTGGTTGGTGACTGCAATCGATTACGAATAACGGATTTTGCAGATAGTCGGCAAAACTCATCATAGGATCGCTCAGTTCTCGCTGGTAGGCGTGCGAATTTTTCGTTTGCCACCGGCTATTCTTAGGGATTTACGTGCAGCTACTGCAGCTATTTTCGATGCTTTCATGATATTTTTCTCGATAAGTTTTTTCCCACCAGCTTTTAACAATTCTGATCGAACGGGTCGTCTAATAGATGATCCAAAAGCTACTTTGTGTAGTCGCTTATGTTTACCAACGCCTTTACCTTTAGTGTGGCGGCGGCGGCGCTGGAAGCGACGTTTACCTCTAGTGGATGCTTTTCTCGATTTTGATGATGATGATACACCCATACCAAAACGTTGTTTCGCTTTCATAATGTTGGTTACCAACCAAGCTGCAGCTTTTTCACCAGCGCTAGAGTCTTTAGATTTTACTCTTTTCCACGCGCTTTGCTCGAGTTCCTGATCTGCTTGGTGGCGAGCACTTAAATTTTCACTATTACGCAAATAGGCTAAATCGTGTTTTTTGCATGCGACATCCAAAGAATTAATTCCTTGATCTCCTCTTGCCACACGTTTTACTACTTTCGTCCCGGGCCCGCAATACTGATAGCCGGGAATGTGTAACTCAAACGGTAGCCTATTAATTACTGAATTAACAATACCGCTTCCAGTCTTACTTGATAAACGAGACCGTCTACTTCGTCTGACGAGCGACATCTGAATGATAGTTTACGTGAAAGTTCAGTATAAAATATAGATTTTGTTAAGATGCGTATCGTCAATCTTAAACAAAAACTTCCCGTCGATAATCTCGATGTAAAGGTCGGATCTGGACTAGAACAAAAATTATTTAAAAGACATGGTCCTTTGCTACCGTCATCTATTCGTGGATTATATTATTAATAGGACCTTCAAACTGTGGAAAAACAAATGTTATGATTTCGCTGCTTACTCACCCCTCGGGACTGCGTTTCGAAAATGTTTATATCTACTCAAAGTCGCTCTATCAACCGAAATATGAATATTTAAAGAAAATTTTATCACCAATCAAAGGTCTTGGCTACTACGCTTTTAGCGACGCAAATAACATTGTGGAACCGTCAGATGCTAAACCTAATTCAATATTTATTTTTGATGACGTTATGTGTGAGAAACAGGACGTTATAAGATCGTATTTTAGCATGGGACGTCACAAAAATGTGGATGCCTTTTACTTGGCGCAAACGTATTCTCGTGTTCCTAAGCAGCTCGTCCGGGATAATGCCAACTTCATTATTATGTTTAAACAAGATGAGATGAATATGAAACATATATTTTCCGATCACGTTTCACCCGACCTGACGTTTACACAATTTCAAGAGATGTGTGCTAAATGTTGGGATAATAAATATGGTTTTTTAGTTATTGACAAGGACAGTGATGTAAATTCGGGCAGATACCGCAAGGGATTCGATAGTTATATATTCCTATAATAATAACTTGGATAATCATTTCATCGTTGAACGGTGCTTTGAAAGCATCATGAATGAAGAAATCGAATTAAAACGAAAGCTACTGGAAACTACAAATGCGGTTAGAAAAAAATTTAAACAAATTAAAGCAGCTAAAGTGCAGAATGAACATGATTTGGAAAAGTTTTATGAACCAGTTTCTAAACCACTAGAATCTATATCTAAAGCCGTAAAGCAGCAGCAGCAACAGTACGCAACTAAAAAATCAAGTACTACGACTAAACCACAAAGTCGGAGTAGCAGCAGCAGCTCGGTGGGAATGGCGAAAATGTTTGAAGAACATCCAACAGAAGCGGATTTTGAAACATCTACACCGATTTCGCAAAAAACACAAATTCCTACACCAAAACGTGGAAATCGTGAGTCACTGTTCGAAACCCCTTCCCCATCAACGATAACATCATCTTACACATCACCACACACATCAAGTGGTAGCAGTTCAGCCGCAAAAACTATTCAAGATTATTTAAATGGATTAAAATTCGAACCGTCCCGTTATGATACCGTGTATGGTGTACGCTTTGGTAAAAAAGACAATAAATCAACAAAATATATTGGCAACTTGGTGGTTCGTTTTCTAACAAACGGAAAGATGGTGTTATACAAGAACAAAACAAACATTGCTGAATTCGATGGAACGGCTGAGCTTTACGATTTGATTTTTCTAAAAAATCCAGCATGCTTAGATAATGAAGACGAAATTAGTCTAGATGTACTTCGAAAATACCAAACCATTTTGAAATTGACGGATGCGGCCTACGACGGTTATGACAAGAAACGTGGTTTAAGGGAAACCCGATGGAGAAAATATTTACGAATCATAAAACCGCTAATTATGGGAACCAAACTGGGTGGTGGTGGTGTAGGAAGAAAAAAAGGCGACAACAAAATCCAACTACCAGCAAAAAAGCGCCTATCGTCGAAATCATCTGAATATGTTTATTGGAATAAACCTAAGGAGTTAGTGGATAGATTACGATTATTGTGGGGGTCAAAAGTAGCTGGACATACCGGACATGATAATGAGATTATGTCAATTATGGAAGAGCTTCGAGAAGAAGGAATAATATATTAAGTTTTGCACGTAGTTGCCATCCTCAGTGTCTGATAAGACGTGGAACCTTATAATATGGATCCTAGCCGAGAAAAAATTAAAGTCGTAAATGAATTACATAGGACAGCAAGAAAAAATTTTGTTAGAAGACGTACGGTCATAAAAGGATATCGAGATTTGTGGCAAATTGATTTGGCGGAAATGCAGCAATATGCTACTGACAATGATGGTTACCGTTACATTGTTGTATGTATAAATTGTTACTCCAAATTCGTGTACACCAAAGCAGTTAAGAATAAGACCGGTGTTGAAGTTACGAATGCCATGAAAAGCATAATTGAAGAAGCATCATATGCACCAAACAATTTACAGAGTGATCAAGGAAAGGAATTTTATAATAGCACCTTTCAAGCACTCATGAAAAAATATAATATAAACCATTATTCCACATATAGCACGAAAAAAGCGGCAATTGTGGAGCGTGTTATAAGAACTTTGAAAAATAAGTTATATAAACAATTCTCGGCTAGAGGTTCATACAGATGGTTACAAATATTACCAGCTATAACGAAGACCTATAATAACACTAAACACCGCACCATTGGAATGAAGCCTAACAGTGTAAAAGAGGATACCCCTATTAAAGCATATGACTATTTGAAAATTGTTCCGAAGAAAAAAAAATTCCATTTGGGTGACATTGTTCGCATTAGCAAGTACAAAGGTGTATTTGACAAAGGATATACGCCTTCGTGGTCAACGGAACTGTTTGAAATAGCAAAAGTTAATATTACAAATCCACCTACATACTTGCTGCAATCATTAGAAGGTCAACCTATTAAAGGATGTTTTTACGAAGCAGAACTGCAAAAGACAGCTAGCCCTGGTGTTTATTTAGTTGAGAAAATTCTTAGAAAACGCAAGAAAAATCAAAACGATCAATTGTTTGTAAAATGGTTAGGTTTTCCAAATCAATTTAATTCTTGGATAGACAAATCAGATATTGTATAAATATTATCAAATAGGTTTTACGTTACGTATGTATGCATTATAAATAATAATAATAAACATTGCTTTTCATAATTATGCGTTTTATTGTTAGTTTATTACATGTAACAGTATAATTATGTTTTCAAAAGAACTTCATCTAGGTTGGTTTCCATTTTGGTTTTTTTGGATCCTTTATCTTCGTTGTGGTGTGCCGTGCAGCATGTGGGTGAATTTGATGAATTGATATATTTTTTCCTTAAGGTACGTAATTTTGTCCTCATCATCTTCAAACATTTTTTGAAAAACTGGTACTAGCACATTACTAAATATGGTATTTATCTGCGAACCAAGTTGATGAACTTCCATAAGGACATATTCTTTGGTAGCAGCATCATTCTCATTTATCGGTTGGGCAACATTCCTTAATATCTTTCCCTCTATATCAAAATGTCCATCTGAAGTAAGTTTAAATCCGATTCCGGGCAACCCTCGCGATACGTTGTTACAAACAAGAGTTTTCTGTCGACCAAATTTATCAATTGTGTTGTTAACACGACCCATTTTAAAGTAAAACTAATTCACTCTCTTTATGTTCGGCCTATATATAAATAACATAACTAATAAAAATTCATTTTACAATAAACCATGAAGCAAGTAAGATTTGACGTAGAAAGAAATATTATCCACCGTATGTCTGTTTGGTGTTTCGCATATAGACAAGCCCGACAAAGTAATTTTCAGCAACTAATACTTGATAGATATCGTTTTCAAAGGAGAATTGGAAAAATGGATGCAATGCTAGCAAGGTTTTTAGAACGGAACCACAGAAATAATATATATCAAGAGCGATTTGTTAATTTAAATGTATGGTGAATAATAAACATATTTAGTACAAGAAGATTTTTATTATTTCATAAACAAACTAAAAAATATATAAAATTAAATTTATGGGCTATATCCAAATTGTATAAGTTCGCTTCTCCTTAAACATATAGCTCGAAAACCTTGTTCTGCATCATATTCATCTTCATTATCGCCACTTATTTCACGCATATACTCTTCATCAGAAGTGTCGAATGGGGCATCCGGTAGCGACGTTCTACCTGGTGACCACTCTGACGGTAATGACGACGACGATGGCGATGATGAACCATCTCCGTTGACTTCTTCTTCTTCTGTAAAAGAGTTGAAATTTTGCTGTCGCTGCTGCTCTAACAAATCTCCTCCCCCGCTTAAAGTGATTGGGGTTTGAGTGGGTTGGGTGATATGCGATGATGATAATTGTTCTTCTTGCTGTTTTCTGTGCTCATTTTGACACCATTCACAGAAACCCATTTGTCCCACTAGCAATTCCCAATGTTCGCAATTGGCACACATCTGATGACCATTAATGGAAAATGGCGAAACCATTGCAGTTGGACGTTCTTCTTTCGACTGCATTTTAAAAAATATATTGTAGTAAACTCAAGACCAAATAATACAACTGAACTGAATTTTAAAATTTTCGAGAGAAGTTCTTATACCCAAGAGTCGACCTTCACACACCGACATAACCTTGGCATCCCCACCCCTATCTTAACTTCGTTTTAGGTTTGCCTTGGCTTTTTTTTTTTTTGACCTTCCAAATTGCTAATTCGTTTCTCAAGGCCCCATAGAAAGCTGTGGCTTATATCTCCAAGGCTGGTGATCTTCTCATTAAGTGAATATACCTCCGTATTAATTTTAGATAATATTTGTGTATGAATTTTATGAAGTTCATTCAGGACGTACTCACTGGTTGCCGCATCATGACTTTTTATCGGATTTGCAACATTGGACAAAGATTTGCCTTCAATGTCATATTGTCCATCATGGGTTAGTTTGAAACCAACTCCAGGTGGACCACGTAATAACTGAACTTGTACATTGGTCCCATGACGACCAAATTTATCAATTGTGTTGTTAACACGACCCATTTTGAACTTAAACTGAAGTAATTTTGCAAGTTTACCAATTTATAAGAAATATTAAGACTAGTTAAAGCAAAAATAAAACAATAAATTAGGTACATAATGATTTATTTAACATCGCATATTACATTATACAATGAATAGAAGTTTAGAAATTTTCTTCATCTTTTTGAACACACTCATCGCTAACAATAGCACACGCTTCCCCATCAACTTCATCGGTGTTGACTGCTTCACTCCCAAGGCCATCAACAAGGGTGTTATCATTTGTGGGAGCCAAACCATATTTTCTAGCTAATTCATCGGGTAAATAAGGCACTTCGAATAGGTAGCTTCCCAATTCTTCATTTATCATTCCAGCGCAAAATTCGTCCAGATCAATGGTTCCATATAGGTATTTCTCGCACGTATGTGCTCCAGCCGTGAAATTTACGGCGTCTTTCATATACTTCCTATACTGACTTTCACTAAAACCCACATCGGATTTACCCGAGGGGCGGCTCACTCCCTTAAATCTGTGTACATACTATTGTTAAATCACATTAAATCATTTTAAATCTTTCTTAAATCATTAGATTTTTCGATTTTTGTAAATCACTTACATCAATTTAAATGGCTTCAAATCATTTGAAATCAAGTTAAATCACTTTAAATCACCTTTAAATCACAATAAATCATCAATAAATCACAAAAATCACCTAACATTCGTTAAATCATCATCACAATTTGGCATCACCTACAGTGCTGGGCAGCGCGTTACAGCAATTAAATCGTGTTAAATCAGATTAAATCAATACTGATTTAAAATCTGTGTACACCTCTTTTGGAAGTTAGCCGCCCCTCGGATTTACCATAATTTGCAAAGTGTAGTATTTCTTCAGCCAGCTCTCTTAATTTACATGATAACCAATTAATGTACATATCTCGATTTTCAATGACAGTAGGGCAGTCACACATCTTAAATAGAAAATAATGGACATGTGATTGTGTGTGAGTGTGTGTTTTTCGATATATACTTAACAAGAACTATTTTATTACATTTTAAATCAACATTAAAATAGCCTAATCAACAATATATTACAAACAACCAAAATTTAACAACGCTCTAGTATTACCTCCAGAGAATACATGTGAGCTTTGCCCCAAATAAGTTAAGGTGTACTGATCACCGGAGTTATTCATCATTTCAATAGTATCCTCTGTCAGAATTTCAGCTACGCGTGATGGTAAAAATGTTTCAAATGTTGCTTGATGTGTTGGATCAAACAATGTGACGATAATGGCTTTTCCAAAACGTGAAGTCAAAGAATTAATTTTTTTTATCATATAAATTTTGCCCACCGTTAATGTAGAGAATTTTCTACGTTCCAGAAATTGAATATCTTGGTTTATCATATTATTAATTTCGGCTATGGTCTGCTTTGAAATGCTCATGATTTAAAATACAATAAAAACAATTACTGTCAAGTACCTTGAATAAACACTTGTAGAACACACCACAAACACAATACTTTATATGCCAAAGCAACAGTTAACGCATACGATGTATGAGTGACAATGAAAGCTAATTTCGAAATGAGCCATATTTATTAGGAAGTAATCCAAGGTCAAGTATTTATTTATGGTGGGAGGAATACATCCGACGACCTTGAAAAATACAAAACAAATGTAACCTTGAAATAAGCGTCGTCCACCTGGTCATCACCAAACAAAGAAACATCTGCTCGCGTTCAAGGCCAAGCAAATGTAACCTTGAAATAAGCGTCGTACACCTGGTCATCACCAAACAAAGAAACAGCTGCTCGCATTCATTGAAAATATGCACCGCAAATGTAACCTTGAAATAAGCATCGTACACCTGGTCATCACCAAACAAAGAAACATCTGCTCGCGTTCAAGGCCAAGTTCTTGACCTTGACCTTGGAATAACACCTGCGCATATCAAGGCCAAATAACAATAGCACACCTGGGCGTTCAAGGTCGACCCTACTGCGCATGCGGAGACTCGGGGAGCATCAACCTTTACTACTGGCAATGTTAATGTTGCACCAGGAAGTCTTATTCCGCCACCCTCGACGTCTTCAACTGTGTCTTCTGAAGACAGTGTTAAGCGGTTGGAATTGTTAGTAGAAAAACTTATAGAACACAATGTTGCACAGAGGCCATTATTAACCAAATCTTACGTAAGACCAGAGTGTATTCCAGAGTTTAGTCCTGGCAATCCTAATTTAAGTTGTGCAAAATGGATAGAAAAAGTAGAGCAACTGGCAAGAATTAATGGATGGACTGATGATACCAAAGTTTTCCACATGCAAAGTCGACTTACGGGTCTAGCCAGAAAGTGGTATGATAATCTTTCGACATACGATCTTAGTTGGGAGGAATGGAAAGCTCTGCTATTGAAATCGTTTCCTGAACATCAAGATTATGCAGAAATTCTTAGAAAGATGATGAATAGATATAAGCAACCTACTGAAACTTGGGAAGAATATTATTTTAGTAAGCTGGAGCTTATCAACGCTTGTGATATCAGTCCCAAGAATGCTGTAGCCTGCCTTATAGACGGAATTACTGATCCAACAGTCCAAGTGGGTGCACGAGCTGGTCGTTATAATACACCAGATGGGTTGTACGCTGAGTACTTATCATCTTTAAAATCTGAAAACCCTGTTAATTTTGCACAGCATTCTCACTTAAATAGAAGTAGATTTACAACAGATGATGTTCGACAACGAGTTGGACCACCGCTGAAAAAGCCTAAATATATTGTAAATCAAACCGAACAAAAGTGCTACAATTGTAAAATGCGTGGGCATTTTGCATCTAAGTGTCCAAAGCCAAAAATAGAATGTACAAAGTGTAAGAGATTAGGCCATCTGGCAAAAGACTGTCAGAGAAAAGTTATAAAAAACCAATTAGTTAACCCTGAATCAAAATCCAGTAATGACACTTATTTTGTTGAGTGTTTGGTGAACGGAAAGCCAACGCGCGCCTATGTGGACACAGGTTGCGGTGCAGTTCTGATTAAAGACGAAACAGCTCAAGCTCTGGGATTAAAGTGTGATCCTAGTTCGACAGTGATCTCTGGATATGGAGGTTCCATTGTGTCAGCTGTTGGTGAGGTTGAAATCGACCTTGTTTTAGATCGTGTCAGGGCAAAGGTAAAAGCTCTGATTACCCCAAACCATGTTCAAGATGTGCCAGTGATGATAGGGCAAACTTTTTTGAATTTACCCGAAGTAGTAGTACTGATTGTCGACAAGAAAGTTAGAGTTGTTACACCGGACGATGACCTTAATGATGTTCTTAAGTTAGAAGTGAAGAAAATTCCTCTGTGGCCAAAAGAAGATGTTGTGATACCGTCTAAGACGACAGCTCTCGTTGCTGTTACAACACGCCATATATTCAACGGAGAGGTCTACGTTTCTGGAGGTCTACGTTCTATTCCTGGTCAGGAGCACTATTTAGGTGAATGCATTACTCTTGGCGAAAATGGATTCGTTCCCATTACCAACGTTTCACAACAAGATCTCCAGGTAAGAGCAAATTCTATTATTGCTAGATGTGTTCATTGTTTTGAAGATAAGTCCTTAAGTTTAAAAATTACTAATTTTAGAACTAAGGTGCAAGAAAGCAAGTTATTTAGCAAAAAAGATTTGCTATGTAACGAAAATCTTGCTCCTGAACAAGCAGATTGTTTACTTAATTTGATAAACGAGTTTAGGTGTTGTTTTGCTACAAACACTAATGAATTAGGTAAAACTGACGTAATAAAAATGTCAATCCATTTGAAAGATGACACGCCGGTAGTTTATCGTCCGTATCGGTTGTCTTATGCTGAGAGAAAAGTAGTCAAGGATATAATTGATGATCTGTTAAAAAACGATATTATTAGGGAAAGTGAATCGCCATATTCCAGTCCAATATTGTTGGTAAAAAAGAAAAATGGAGAACAAAGAATGTGTTGACTTTAGGGCCTTAAATTCCAAAACAATAAAAGATCGATTTCCTTTACCATACGTGGACGATTTTCTGGAAAAACTAAAGGATAGTCAGTTCTATACGAGCTTAGATTTGGCTAGTGGTTATCACCAAATTCCATTAGAAGAATCCTCTATTTCTAAGACTGGATTCGTTACGCCTGATGGACACTACGAATTTCTGCGTGTTCCATTTGGGCTATGCAACGCACCTGCGATTTTTCAGAGAACCATTAACAAAGTTTTAGGTAATCTTCGGTATGGTAATGTGATCGCATACATGGACGATGTACTTTTGCCTTCTAAGGACTTCAACTCGGGTTTAGTCAATCTAAGGATCGTTCTTGAATCTTTTAAAACCGCTGGTTTAACTCTGAGGCTCTCAAAATGTCAGTTTTTTATGGAAAGAGTAGAATATTTGGGTCATGAGATAAGTCGAGAAGGTGTCCAGCCAGGCAAACGAAAGTCTATGGCTATTAAATGCTATCCAATGCCTACGGATGTGCATAAGGTTAGACAATTTCTTGGATTAGCAAGTTATTTCCGCAAATACATAAAGGACTTTGCCACGATAGCTCGTCCTTTGACATCGCTGACAAAAAAAGATGCGGAATTCTCTTGGGGTAATGAACAACGTAAAGCTTTTGACACCCTTAGAGAAAAATTATCGTCTCGTCCCGTTTTAGCCATCTACGATCCAAGTTTAAGAACGGAAGTACACACAGATGCTTCTAAATGGGGTATTGGTGGCATACTTCTGCAAGAACAAACAGACAAAAAGTTAAAGCCTATCATGTATTTTTCCCGTCAAACTACGAAGGAAGAACAGAGATATCACTCATACGAGTTGGAAACCATTGCAGTAGTGGATTCGTTAAAGCATTTTAGAGTTTATCTTATCGGAATTGAATTCAAAGTTATTACTGACTGCAATGCGATAAGAACGACGTTATGTAAGAGAGATCTTGTACCTCGTATTGGTCGTTGGTGGTTGACTATCCAGGACTTTAATTTTGTTGTTGAGTATAGGCCGGGTCGAAGGATGACTCATGTTGATGCATTAAGTAGAAATTCCAACGATGAATTTGTGGTTCCTGTCGGCGAAATCAACGTTTCAAATGACGACTGGGTACTTAGTGCTCAACTGACTGATGATCGTTGTAAGCTTCTTCTAGAAACATTGCAGAAGAAACCCAAAAACCGAGAAGAGCAAAATATCCACAAAGAGTACTGTCTGGAAAATGGTCGCTTATATAAAATCATGCAAAATAGACAAAAAAAGTGGTTCGTTCCAAGAGCAGCTAGGCGTCAAGTAGTACTTCATTTTCACGACGGAGTCGGACATTTATCGTTGGATAAGACGATTTCAGTTATTAACAAACTCTATTGGTTTCCTGGTATGAGGCGCTATGTAAAGAAGTTTATCTCCTGTTGTTTGCCCTGTTTGTACAACAAGGAACCAGGAGGGAAGCGAGCAGGACTTCTTCATCCAATAGAAAAAGTTGCTGTTCCTTTCGACACTTTACACGTGGACCACTTAGGACCCTTTGTAACATCAAAAATGAAAAACAAGTACCTCGTTGTCATAGTTGATGCATTTACGAAGTATCTGTTTATGAAGGCAGTAAAATCAACTCAAGCACGACCTCTAATACTATATCTAAAAAGTGTTATAGAAGAATTTGGAGTACCCAGAAGAATTATATCAGATAGGGGTAGCTGTTTTACAAGTAAAGAATTTGTCAATTTCTGTAAAGACCTGAATATAAAACATGTTCTGAACGCTACAGCAACACCACGGGCAAATGGCCAAGTGGAACGTTACAATCGCACGATTCTGTCTAGTCTTTCCGCGTTAACGGATGACGAAGAAAGATGGGATCAGAACGTGGCAAAAGTACGTTGGGGTATGAACTCCACAATCAATGCTTCAACGAAGAAGTCACCATATGAATTATTCTTTGGATACGTTCCAAGGGGTATTTCAAACGCGATTCCAGATAACGAAATAACGCTAGAATCATTTAAGGAAAGAAACCTGCAGGAAACTCGAGACGAAGCCAAAGAAATCTTGCGAAGAAAGCAAGATGCACAAAAAGTGAGATTTGATGCTCACAGAAAAGCTGGACGCAGCTTTAAAGAAGGTGACCAAGTATTAGTCAGGACAAACGCAACGCATAACGATGGGAAAAGTAAAAAGTTACTACCCAAATATGCTGGTCCATACGTAGTCACAAAAGTGTTAGATCATGATCGCTACGTAGTGAAAGATCCCGAAGGCTCTTTACGTTCTAAGAGAAAGTATTCTGGGATCGTATCACTAGATAAGCTAAAGGCCTATAATGTCGAAGTGAGTTCTGATTCTGACGTAGAATATGAACTCCAAAGTGACACAAATAAAAGAGAGCTCTCACACGAAAAAGATGAAATTGATTTGTACTAAGTAAATACAAATCTTTCTCATAATTAAAATTTAAGGAAAAATATTTAATAAGTGTGGTAATATTGAATATTTTCCTTAACTCATAGTTGCTTATAGTTAGCCTTAGTTTAATAACTAACCTATTAGTGTAAGTTTGTTACTTAAGTTTTGTTTAGTAGCCTGAAGCCAAGCAGCCGAGGATGGATCAAAGAAACTACGATTTGATATTTTGATTTTAACTAACACCATTAAGGTAATTCTCGAATTTTTGTTAAAATCGTTGTTTTAAAATTGCAGGTCTAATCCACGAGGGCGTGGATGATAGCAGCGTGGCCGACTGAAAACAACATTCAAAAGGCTACGTAAGCAAGTAAACGAAAACACACAAGACAGATCGTGGCGGCTGATATGAATTCCTCGAAGAGTGCTGTATTGGCAGTTTCTGAATATAAGTTAATTTAGACATAGTGAACATATCTTTGTTTTCTAAAAGGCAGTCGATGTCAGGCAATGTTGTTAGAATACACGTATTCGATAGCAAGCGTATTTTCGTTTTAATTTGCATCCGGCCCGTTTTTAATAGGAATTTGCAACGAAAAGGTCGACAATTTTGAATGTTTATTTTCTCATAGTTGGATATTTCACCCCCTCCCCCTCAACATGCTTTCGGTACGCAAGTGATAAAAATTACACTAGTTTCTCAGTTAAAATTGAAGCAAGTCCAACCCTGGCATCTCTGAGGTATATTTGTTTGTTTAGAACTCTACGGAATGGTGTTTTGCCCTGAAAATTTTATTGCAATCAATAGGTCAACGGTATATTTTGAAATGAAATATACCATTACTTTGCGTGAAGTGCCGACCGAATAAATAAAAGTTGCATACCAGCATTCCGCTATTGGAATATGATCTGCACACCTGACATACTAACCACTGAGCTACGGTCGACAAAAAAGCTCTTTGCCAATCATAAAAGACTTAAGTAAATATTACTGACGTTGTAGCAGGATCTCTGCATCCGAAATGTGTGATGCGTGTGGTAATGGGTGGGATAATGGTTGGGATAATGGGTGGAAAATTAAACATATATACAAGAAAGTGAAATAAGCTTTTTGTGATGCAGAACGTGAGATATTAGCAGGACAAACCTAACCGATTCTTATAATTGGATGACAGGAATAAAGATAATAAGATGGGTATTTTTCTTACGAGTGTTTTCCAACAAACCAAGCGTAAAGCTTATTACCACTTTACTCGAGTCACCCATTGCTAGCTTAATCGAAGACAGTGGAAAAACTTAATAAGCAGAATTAAATAGCCTTGAAATAGGTAGGTACTTAGGAACAGTATTCAGTGCCCAACTACTCTGTTTATCAAAAAAAAATTTAAACATCGTTTTACATTGCTGTAGTTTGAAAACTAATTGACGGATTTTGATAAGCTTTTCAGATCCTGAAGGGCCGTTTTGTTTACATTTCGTTTCAGGAAGCCGTTTTGCGTCAGTAAGGATATCTGGGCATTACACAGAGCGGAGCAAAAGTAGTGCAAAATTTTAAAAAGTATATGTTCTTGTACTTGCACTAGTACGTAGTATTTGTTGTACTGCATACTAGCAGAGACTATATATAAAGAATATAGACAAATTCTCGAATACACCGAAATGGTATGATTTGGTTTGAATGGTTTGATTTGCTTAGGGGAAACTATGAATGCGGTTAGGTAAAGCAAAGATCTCTTAGTTTAAAAATCTTGAGGTACAGGGACATGTGTATGAATGAGATTGGTATTCCCTTTGCCCAAAACTTCTTGAATAATTTTATATTATTAGACGATAATGCTCGTCCACATAGAGCGAGAATAATTGTTCAAGAAGTTTTGAGGGAGAATAACATTGAGCCAATGGAGTGGCCGTAAGATCTCCTGATATGAATGTTATATTATAGAGCATGTGCGGAATAGAATGAAAGAAAGGTTTAATCTAGGGGAGTATGAGTTTAATAATCTGGATGACTTAGCGAATGCACTTAGGGCAGAGTGGAAAGCTATTCCCCAAGACTTAGTTGCGAATTTGGTGAGCAGCATGCCAAGAAGGGTAGCAGATGTGCAGCATCGAGCCGAAGGTGGGCCAACGAAGTATTAATGAAGAAGGGTATGTTAGTAGAAACAATATATTATTTTCCCATTTAAATTATTTTTTGCCCTGTAAATTTTGAGCCTAACTAAGTAATTGAAAAGTTGTTTGATTTATCGATGGAAATATTGTTATTAATGACACTGTAGTGGAATTTTAGGATTTATTTCATAAAAAAGACCGTTTCTTATTTTTTGTTAGAAAGCCGTAATTAAAAAACTGACAAAAACGTCCCGGGATATTGACTTAGATTTCAAATCCTGTCTAGTATGCAATGCAACACACAAGTATTAGTGCAAATGAAAGAAATGAACCTTTTTAAATTTTTGCATTACTTTCTTCTCTGTTCTGTATAATGTTCAAATATCCTTACTGACGCAAAATGGCTTCCTGAATTGAAATGTAAACAAAATGGCCTTTCAGGATCTGAAAAGCTCATCAAAATCTGTCAATTTGTTTTTAAACTACAGCAATTAAAAGCTAATGCTGAAACTTTGGTTTTTCGTTGTTTTTTTTTTGACTAGCAGTGTATTTGCTTTTTTACCATTGTTGTTCCTAAATTTGCTAGTTATTTGCTATAAAAATATAATGATTCGCGGTGTAAATACATGAGAAGGATATATAATTTAGTAATTAAATAAAAATTTCACATTGTTCTTTCTGCGGCGCTTATTAAAGAAAAATTACCTTTATAAAATGAGGTTTTTATTTATTTAATAAATTATATATTTTTTTATGTGTTTACACTGGAAAAACGTCACGCGATTTTTGCAGTACTGATCAACAGCATCGTTACAACCAGAACGCTAACACTAAAATGGTAGTAATAGGCATATGGAAAGTAAGCCATTATTAAACTACGTTTTTTCCCATACAAGAACTATAACTGACAAACTGACTTAACAGAATGGCAGTTTGGTACCATAATAACTCCGGTAGAATAATCAGTTTATTTAATGAGTTTTATTATCTGTTAGTTTTCTTCAGACGTAAAGATGATGTATGAACGTTCACAGTGCATTTCATTTTTAATTGAAATGAATTAAATAAAATTTAATATGGTGATGGTAAAAAAGTGCCCTGGATTTCTATTCTGATTAAGCTAACAAAAACAACATGAATGCAGATCCAAATTGGTTGTAAAGTTATAAAAAAAGGCTCACTAACAAGAAGCTAATGAAAGTAGTTCTAGTTACAAATATAAATTTTGGAATATGAACCATTAAAATATATCTAAAAGTCAGAAAATGTACTTGGGGGGGGGGGGGCTTACTTTGTACTGCAGCCGAAATGGTGCTTAAAAAACAAAAGGCGCATTCTCACTCACCTTCCCAAAAATAACTAGAAAAAAAAAAGAAAATGTCAACCAGAAGAAACATCTTACACAGATTGATTGAATATTTTCTATTATAACTGTTTGAATTTCTTCTTGTGTAACTATTAACTAGTAGCCCGAGACCTTGGACTCCCAGCTACGTACGTCACCTTTAAAAGTTTTTGTATGTAAGAGTATATTTCGTCCCTTTAATGAAAAACTAGCCTAAGTCCAAAAACTAAATTTTACAGGAGACCGTTTTTTTACTTCACAAAATTATTCTTTAAAATAATTTAACAAAAATCGGTAAAGTGATTAACAAATTTGTTCAGTTATGAAATATATCTTTTTTTAAGCAGAAAACTCCTAAGGGTTCAAGATTCACATAGACTTACTGTTGTGTTTGGGCTACTTCTGTTTGAAAGAAATATGTAGCGCCAAGACATAGGATTAACTGATACTTTGTTTCTACGAGCCGAATACTATCATTAGGACATATTACTTCTGCATACAATAAATAATATCTAAAGTCGGCGCCACACATGCGGATTTCGGCGAAAGGCGAGCGGTTAGCCGCATGTGTGTCCCTAATCGGCGTTCGTCGCTCGCCATTCCCGTTTCATGTCTAGTCGGTAAATTGGCGCAAAAATTCATTCGACGAAAGCGGAATTTCGCCGAAAGTCGCACATATGGCGCCGGCTTTACTGTATCATTTGCGCAGAAAATCTCATGTTTTCCAAAATTTATTAGGCTAGTTCTGCATTAAAGGTACGATTTAAAGTAATGCCCTTTACATGGTGTCAGCTGTGGGGTATTGACGATTCAAATTAAGAACGTGGAGTCCTCTTCAGCCGATTTGCTAACGACCATAACGAAGAATGTTTTCGTTTCGTCTTTGTCTTCATTATCGTGATATTTGGCATCTTTGTCAATCTTGTCGTCTAGTAAGCCCTTCTTCCCCGTTAAAAATCATCTAATTGCAGTTGGCTTCCGTAATTTGAGTCGTCAATAAGTTAGAAGTTTAAAAAATTATTTATAATTTGGTTGGGCGGATACCTAAGCCTGAAATAGTTAGGATTTTTCAAAATGAAAATATCTCGCGAAGAGCCATTTACGAACAGGGGATACCTTGTCTAAATCTCCCAAAAAGTGGAAGTCCAAGGCTTTTTACCCGAGAAAGAGCGAGAAGTTTCGTAAGAAGAGCAAAAGACAGACTTGGGGAATCCGCAAGGAAATTAGGGCGTGAACTGTACTTTAAAGAATACAGGATCGCGCGAATTTGAAAGAAACGGTCTAAAATATCGAAAAAGACGAAAATGTCCTAAATTTACCCCAAATCAATTATTACACATACCACGGTGCTGTCGTCAACTAAGCCGAGTACATCTTGCGAACAAGAGAGTCATTATCATGGACGATGAAAAATACTTTACTCTTGCCAACTCGGAAATCAAAGGAAACGATGGTTTATACGGATAATGTAGAATAGTGTCCTGACAATGTAAAATACAAAGAGAAAGTGAAATTCGCTGATATGATTTTGGTTTGGTGTGCGATTTCGACTAGAGAGGTATCAAGGCCTTATGTTTGATAAGTCAGGGGTGGAGCTCTAGACAGTGAGAGATATATTAACAATTGTCTCACGAAATCAGGTGATTTTGGACGAGAACATCACGCTGGAGATGTTTTGGCCCGACGTGGCTTCATGCCATTATGCCAGGGAAACACAAAATTGGCTTTGTGCAAACAACATACTGTTACAGTACCCAGAAACGTTAATCCCTCTAATCTACCTCAGGGTCGCCCAGCTGAAGATTTTTGGTCACTTTTGTCTCGCAAACTGTATGATGGAGGTTGGCAAGCTGAAAACGAAAAAGATCTAATTCGTAGAATTTTCAGAAAGATACGAGAAATTGATGTCCAAGCCACCCAGAACCTGATGGGAGATGTTCGCAGAAAATTGCGCCTTGTTGAGCAGATTTATTACCGTTTTGTCGATTGTAAGAAAAATTCCCGTCTTGTCGATCGTTGTGTAACTGACCTCTAGATCATTTATTATCCTTCCCATTTTGGTGACCACATTTGGGTTTGTTATAATGAAAGGCACAGAACTACCAATACGGCCGAAGGTTGGCATAACCGTTTAAGTGTTAACCAATGCCAAAGCGGCAAAAGAAATATCGCGGGCGAACTCTTAGAAAGTTATTGTACATTGAAAATTTTGACCAGTTAGTTAGTATATTATTTATACTCTTGCAAACTTGTGACGAAGCAGAAATGTGGAAAAACTTTTAAACACACCAAAGAAACAAGTTGTTAGTTTGAAATAAACAGTAAACTCACAACCTGTTGCTTTGCCAGTCCCAAGTCTGGATAAAGTGCGAGGGGAAGTTATATGGATAAACTAGCTTGCGCCCGTGACTTCGTCCAAGGTATAACAATTTTTACTCCATTACAAACTTTGAACCGCCATTTCACCCCCTTAGGGGTTGATTTATTAAAAACTGTAAAACACGTGTTTAAACATTTATTTTTTAAGAATTTCTATGAAGTTTCGAGTTAATAGGACAATCTAATTTTTTTCTCCATACAAAGTTTGAACCCCTGTCTTACCCCCTTAGGGGTTGAATTTTGAAAATTCCTTCTTACTGAGTCTCCACATTATAAAGCAAAACTACTGACCAAATTTAATATTTATAGCTTTAGCGGTTTCGGCTCGGCGATGATGAATCAGTCAGTCAGGATATGTTGTTTTATATAATATATAGATTAGTTAGGATAAAGGGATGGTGTTATGCAATAATGAGTCAACCCACATTAGTTTAAAAATTGAGTTATTCCGCTATTTACTCGCAAGTGCCAATCTACAATAAGCAAAAATGATTTAATCCATAACTATACGGTGGCGCCATCTAGTGACCGTATAGTTATGGGTAAATCATTTTTGTCTATTGTAGAATCGCCCTTTACGAGTCTAAATAGCGAAATAACTCAATTTTCGAACTAATGTGGGTTGACTCATTATTGCATAACACCATCCAAAATAAAACAAATAAAAAAGTTTACGGTCGACGGAATATAATACTAAGTATACGCTTTCAATCGACTGATCGACGAAATGGGAACGACAATAAAAGATCGGGGGTTCAATCGAGGAAACGGGAAAAGAACAGGTAAAATTTATTAATCGACA
Source organism: Philopedon plagiatum (assembly GCA_963971165.1). Taxonomy (NCBI): domain Eukaryota; kingdom Metazoa; phylum Arthropoda; class Insecta; order Coleoptera; family Curculionidae; genus Philopedon; species Philopedon plagiatum. Next base: position 16,342,710 of record OZ020196.1, on the reverse strand, counting down.
AAACGGTCAATCGACAAAACGGGAATTTACCGTTGAGCCTTACGGGCCCCTTCATTTAGTTTAAATTAATGATTTTGTTAGGTACTAAGAAGGTAATTATAGCAAATAATAAAAGTTTAAATAATGATATTTATTACAAAAAATTTGTGCCAAAACTTTTGGTACACCCATTAGCCGTTTGGTAATATTTTTATTATTTTCTTAAAATAGGTATATTTATAGTAACCAGTTTGGATCTAACGTTAATATTATTAAATATGTGTTGATGTTTGTTTTAAGGTGTTACAACAATAAAAGAATATTGCAAATTACCTGGTATCATAAGATCTTGAGTTATATGGATCATATTGTTGACCACCTGCGTATGCTTGATAATATCTACCACCATTAAGTCCTAATATGTCACTGCTGTTAAATGGATCTGCACAACTTCGATCGATGTCGCTTGAACACGCCCAACATTGCAGGGCATAACCTGGAAATAGAAATAACAATGATTGCTTTGTACACTCGGGATCAGAAAAATAATAATAATAAAGTTTGTTGATAGTGGAGGGATGCATTTTTAACCAGAGTGACCACTTTTTGGAATAGTCATGGAATTTAGCTAGTAACGGAAAAGTCTTGGAGTAGTCATTGAGTTTTAACATTTTTTTTTGTTGAAAGTCATGGATTTATTCAGAGCAGATTAATGGTAAAAATAATTTTCCATAAATAATAATTATTCCCGAAAAGTATTTTGACCGTTGGCGCAAATATACCGCGTCTTGTTTCTAAACCCCAAAACTGTTTATCGACTCGATATTAGATTGATGTCGACGTGAGCGGACTTCTTAGTTTTTTATACTGTTAAAAGAGGATAGTTCGAGTACAACGTCTCTCTCTCTCATTTAAACAGACTGACCAGATGAAGAAGCATATAATCTTACTAAAAACGATTTTAAAATAATTTAACAGTTCGTTGTACACTACTAGCTTTCGCCTGCCACTTCGTCCGCGGTTTTACTCCATTAAAAATTTTAAACCCCCGTTTCACCTCTTTAGGGGTTGATTTATTAAAAACTCTAAAACACGTGTCTACCCGTGTATTTTTTAGAGTACTTTTTCACTCATTTCAAATTAAATAGAGCATCTAATATTTTCTCTCCATACAAAGTTTGAACCCCTGTTTAACCCCGTGAGGGGTTGAATTTTAAAAAACCCTTCCTTATTGCATGCCTTCGTTATATAAGAAACCTCTGTGCAAAATTTCTAGTTTCTAGACCCAGCGGTGTGGGATGTGCGTTAATATGTCAGTCAGTCAGTCAGTTTCTCCTTTTCTTAGCTTGCGCCCGCGACTTCGTCCGCGGTATAACAATCTTACTCCATTACAAACTTTGAACCCCCATTTCACCCCCTTAGGAGTTAATTTATTGAAAACTGTAAAACACGTGTTTAAACATTTATTTTTAGAGTACTTTTATGAAGTTTATAGTTAAAAGGACTTTCTAATATTTTTCTCCATACAAAGTTTGAACCCCAGTTTCACCCCCATAGGGGTTAAATTTTGTAAAATCCTTCCTGAGTACAATCCTACGTGATGTCAGAAACCTCTGTGCAAAATTTCCAGTTTCTAGACCCAGCGGTGTGGGCTGTGCGTTGATACGTCAGTCAATCAGTCAGTCAGTCAGTCGGTCAGTCGGTGTCTTCTTTTATAATATAGAGATAATATTAATACATAGGTACGATACAGGTTGTTGAGTTAGTGAATATATCTTAATATTCACAGCTGTTTTTCAAAACAATTTATGATTGTTCTTGTTCCAGTACTTACAAAAATTAATTGTTTCTAGATGTTAATCCAAGCTTTCACATAATGTAAAAATAAAATCTGAGAAAACATATTTCGAGGAATGCCATCGAATATTTTTTTCAGAATCTGTTAGAGTGGTGTGGCCTAAGTACTTTAAGCCCAAAATGAAAATCGTTGGATCAATAGTTTGAAAAAAAACTGGATTTTAGTATTTTTTTTTAGGTTAAGCGGCTTTATTTTATGAAAAAGAGTAGTATCAAAATTTTTTAAGTCCTGGAAACAATATTTTCTTAGTGGAAATATTTAATATTTCTAAATAGCTTCGAAAGTCCTGAAAAAAGATGAAAAAATGAGCTTTTCGTCAGTTTTTGGTACCTATCTCTTATATGGTACAACCAAATACGATGGTTTATGAATTCATTTTAAAGATGATGCAATTATAATTTAAAAAAACGACTCTCTATCTACATCTGTTCAAAAGATATAGGTAACAGAAGGTTGTAAAATTCGAACAAAAAAATTATGGGATCAGAATGTTGTGATATACCTCAATAATTATAAGTTATGGTTAAAATTGCCCATTATTTTCAAAAAGTTCACTCAATTTCAAGCAAAATGGAAAAAAATTCATCTTTTATCTGGAATAAAACCAAAAATGGGATCGAGCCGACGACGCGACGATCTTGACGGTGTTGATAGTGCCAACCGCGTAGAGTGCTATGACGATGTGTTTTTAAGTTTTACTTAGTGAAAATATAAAATGGAATTCTTTTAATTTTATTTCCTTTAAATGTATTATTTTGTCCTTATATGTATATAGAATGTACCTACATTGAAAATAATTCATTTAAAGGAAATTAAATTAAAGGAATTAATTTTATTTTCACTAAGTAAGTAAAACTCGAGAAAAACTTAATAATAGTCATTAAATGCATTCGGTCAGCGCTCTACGCGGTTGGCACTGTCAACACAGTCGCGTCGGCGCAGACATTCAGTTTCCGACGGTCCTATAATTGGTTTTATTCTAGATAAAAGATGTTTTTTTTTCATTTTACTTGAATTTGAGTCAACTTTTTGAAAATGATGAACAGTTTTAACCATAACTTATTGTTTTTGAGATATACCTATCACAACATTATGATTCCATAATTTCTTTGTTCGAATTTTTCAACCTTCTATAACCTATATCTCTTGAACAGAATGTAGATAGAGACGCATTTTTTTTTTGATTTGTAGATATGTAACTGCATTATCTTTAAAATGGATTTACAAACCATCGTACTGAAATTACCATTTAAGAGATAGGAGATAGGCAACAAAAACTGACAAAAAACTTATTTATTCATCTTTTTTTCAGAATTATCAAAGCTATTTAAAAATAGTAAATATTTACACTAAGTCACTAAGAAGATATTGCTTCCAGGACTTAAAAGAAAGTTATACACCTTAAAAAATTTTGATACCATATTCCTTAAAATAAAGCCGCTTAACCTAAAAAAATGGTAAAATCGAGTTTTCTTTTTAAACTATTGATCTAGGATTTTCATTTTGGGCTTAAATTATTTAGGCCACACCACTTTAACAAAATATAAAAAAATGGAACACTGGAATGGAACACTGGAATGGAACACCTTTGGGTTAAACTTAGTCGAAGCACACCGTGTGTATCTTTGAAACAAACTGCGAACCAATGTTCATATGAACTTTTTGCCTTAGTTTCTTTTAAAGGGTATCCCTTTAAGGGATGGCACGTGTTGTAACACCCTGTATATTGTTAGGTATGTTGGAATATTTGTGACGAAAGCATCTACAACTTGCTTCTAACAACTAGGTCACGTCCTTTATCCAAATGTTCATTAAAACAAATTGAATACATTTATAAAATGTGCTTTTATACTTAACTAGGTAAACAATTAATATAAATGATATTATCGATCAAGTACGATATACGTGTGTGAACTTTTCACATAATTTTCTATGCGAAGATAAATGTTCAACAATAACAAGGAATTATAGTTCTATTCTTATCTACCAATTACTCGGCTATTTCTGCAAGGCACGATAAAATACCTGTCCTTTAAATTACTCACTACCAGAGTCATTGAAATATTAATCAACATACTTAAAACATGCTAATATCAGTAGTAAGGGGAAATGATTCACTAATTAAACGTGCTTGTTAAGACTAATGGTAAAAGCCCACGTACTTAATACTAGTGTATTAACGGCTTGAAACAAAAAACGTTTTTTTTTTCCAGTGGTCTTCAAAACAACCAAAACATGGAAAAATTGAAAAAATAATTTTTCTTTAAAAAATATATTCTAAGTATTAAAAATATATGAACAAAATGAACAAATCATTGCAAAATAAAACTAATACTTATCTAGTCTCTGCTTATACCTTCTGTCCATTTGAACTGATGATATACGTATTATGAAAATTTTTCGAAACTATATTTTCTCGAAAACAGTACTTTTTCCATAATACAGCTATTCGAAAACTAGGGATGTTTTCAATTTTTTTTCCTGAAACCAACTTCGAATTTTTTTTAACCACTTTTTGAAACTAAATTTTTTCTAGAAAACATGTTTTTAGAAAGATAATTTTTTAAACATTGTTTGGAAAAAGACTATTATTCATATTAAAAAACAATACTTTATTGAAAGCAATTTACTACAGAGTATACAACATAGTAAAGTAAACCTGACCAAACACGAAAAAGGTTCGGTTAGTTTAGGACCTTTTTGTTATTTTTTCATTGACATTTTCTAAATTAGTAGAGTTCATAATTTAAATTTAGAAAAAGCTGTTTTTCGAAAAAATTTACTTAATTTCATATCAAAAAAGATGTTTGTTGAAAAAAGAAATAGCCAAAAGAATTGGTCAACTTAGCTTACACGCGACAGGACAAATTGTTTAATTAATATGAAAGTGTTTTGCAGCATATTTTTTATTTATGCCTTCTGCTCATTTGGGGGGATATACGAGTACTTACGAAAGTACAATTTGTCTAAAATCAATTTTTCAATTTTTTTTAAATACCTTTAAAAAATACATTTTTTCAGAGAGCATCTTTTTCGAAATTAAATTTTTTCGGATAGTATTAATTTTTTCGAGGGCTTTTTGAAAAAGTAATTTACGAAAAAGTAACGTACCAAACCTAAGGAAAGCTGTTCAAACCCAAAAAAGGCCCGTTTGGGTTTGTTTAGGATCTTTTTTTTTGTATTTTTTTCATTAATATTTTCTAAACTACTAGAGTTCATAATTTAATTTTCTAAATATTGTTTTCGAAAAAACATATTTTCGAAAAATATACCTGCTTTAAAAATTATTTGTTATCTCCAAACGAATAATTTTTGAAAAAAATGTACTTTCGAAATACGCAGAACATATTTCATAAATCCGTTTTCTAAAAAACATCTTTGAAAAAGCGGTCAGGACATTTTTGAAAAAATGTAGGTTCGAAATATGTTTTAGAGAAAATAGTTTTGAAAAATTTCGTTAATCCATTTTCGAAAAAGCTGTTTGTCGAAAAAAATTACTTTCCAAGGAGTTGTTTTTTGAAAAAAAAAAATTATTGGGTTATTTGTAGAATATATAGAAATGGTTAATGTTTGTTACAATATTTGTTTTTATAAAAATTCGCTATTGAAATCATTTTTGTAGAAGGCTCTAGGGGGGCCCAACCCAACCTTAAATCCACCACTGCTAAAACTATACAGGGTGGCCCAAAAGCTGTGCAAATAGTAAATGGTTAGTGAGAAACACCTACAACTTCAGTTTTAGTCCAGTCCGATTATTGAAAAAACTTTTAAGCAAACGAAATAATAGCGTAACAACTAATTGTTTGTTTTTAACCGTAAATCCTAGTTGGAGAAACGGAAGTTGGTTTAAACTCACGCCTCTAGGTGTAAGCAGTATTGCAAAATGGACGAAGACCTCGGCGGAGAAGATTGGCCTTAATACAAAACAGAAAAAAATTACGATTCATTTCCATCGATCGACGGCCCTGTGTCAGCACTTGCAAAAAAGGAGTTGAGGAACAGCAGCTGATAAAGCTGACGAGACATGCAAATGCTCAGTCCATCAAACCCTACCTCCAAATGGATTCAGAGCATCATTCGAGAATCATCATATGAGGGATAAAAATGGAACACACACCATTTCTAAAATTTCTAAAACCCATTGTTTAAATCTCGCTCATGTTGTTGCTCACCATCGCAGTCACAATGTTGACAACAAAAACCTCAGTTTATTAGAATTGTACTTTCAATATTGTTAATAATTACAATAAAAGTTAAATATGTTGATTGTTGACTTGTATTTCTGGTTTAAATAAAGATATTATGGTATTTGCTTGTTTTCCGACTTAATTGACTCGTGAAATAGTTATGACGAATACCAGGCTTATTATCCAATCAATGCACCTCTAGTGGTTCCGAATATGTAGAGAGTGCGGCCATAATTATTGATATTAATATTTTTGGAAAATTAATAACTGCAAAGGCATTTTTATACTTAAAAAAGGGTTATTGTAAACAAACCATACAAAAAATGGTAAAGTGTGAGTCCAGCTAACGCGATAAGTGTTTCATAATACATTTAGTCATTTTATTATTATAATTTTTTTCTACTGTGTGCATCATTATACAAACCCTTGATTTGTGTCAGATTTGTTCTACTTTAATTTTACAAAGTGAAGGAAAGAGAAAACAGTTTTTATAACTTTGTTTCAAATTTTACTTAACAAGGGTTCTATTAAATAAGAAAATTATAATTGTTTGTATTTTTCATTTTGTGGGCTTTCATTTGATACCACACACATTTAACTTGAAAGTAAAACAAAGTTGTCACTCGTTTAACACCCAGAAAAACAGCCTGTAAAATTTTGAATTAATTTATTTTTTATTTTAAATCTGCTTTTATTTTATGACCTAGTATATCTATGCTAAATTTCAGCTCTTAAAGTTTAACGGCCTTGCCGTGGACAAAGAGGACTGAGACAGCCAGACACCGAGTGGATTTCATGTATTCGGTTTGTTTTAAATTTTGGTGCAAAATAGTAAAAACTAACTACAAACAGAAAAGGCCGTTAAAAAGTCAAACGGTTAAGTCATATTAATTTAACTATTATTTCCTATAAAACATGTTTACTAAAAATATTTTTCTAATTAATATATATCCAATAATATTAATACACACGATACAGGTTGTTGAGTTAGTGAATATACATATATTATAATTCACAGCTGCTTTCCAAAACAATTATGACAATTCTTGTTACAGGACTTAAAAAAAATTAATTGTTGCTAGATATTAATCCAAGCTTCCACATAATGTAAAATTAAAATTTGAGCAAAAAATATTTCGGGGAATGCCACGTGGTTAAATTTTTTACTTTTTTGTATAGCTTTTTTTTAACCCTGTATAACAAAAGGTGGTTCCTATTAGGTTAAAGCTATCCTCGTAGCTACCTTTCAATAAATTATGTCGTTAAAAACCAAATATTCGTTTAAATCAGTTGACCCGTTTTCGATCCACAGAGCTGTAAAAATTACCGAAAAAATGCCATTGTGCAAACTTTTTGTCGAGCAGTTTACTTAAACTATTATAACTTGACAAGCTGCACAGAGCTGGATAAAAATTATATGTCCTCATAAAAAAGATATTCTGTTAAAGTAGTTAATGTACATTTTTCAGGAGGACAAGACAGGACAAATAGTTAAAAGTCAAGATAAAATGATAATATCACAAGCGCGGTCGATGAAGACAAGGTGTGTTAATTAAGGAAGGTTTTTTAATAATGTGCCTAGTTTTGTCAAGAAATTATTTAGCTGCAAATAACAGAGAAAATAAAATAAACAAACGTGAACATACATAATGTAAGATCAAAAAAAAAGAACGTTCTAAAAGTATGCCGTGGAATCAGTCACGTATGTCTTGAATTATTACTGTTGAATGGTAACATAGGTTAAAGGTGTAGGTGAATGAAAAATAAAACTGTCAAGTTCTAAAGTTATTATTTTTAAGAAAATTACATTGTCATTGCATAATACAGAATTTAAAAAAAAAACGTACCAATAATATACAACAAAGAACCTAAAAATTATAAATTTAAACTAAATGGGAGATGGGTCCGCCTTCTACTTCCAAACATGTTCTCATTCTTTTTTTACAGCATCAAAAACATTGGTGAGCACTTGGGTTGTTAAACACCTGAAATTTATTTGTAATTCCCGTAACCCGTGGTCTTCTAAATGTTCACGAGGGGTTTTGAAAACCGAGTTTTTAATGTGTGACCATAAAAAAGTCGCACGGTGTGATATTGCAGGAGCGTGGTGGCCACCTAACTGGCATATTACGACTAATGATTCGGTTTTCGAAAAATTCTTCCAAAAAATTTAAATTATTAGGAGTTACGTGAATTGGTGCGCCGTCCTGCTGGAAGTAGCCTTGTCGCATCTCTTCATCGTCTAATGCGTTTACAAAATTTTCTAAAATTTCATTGGGTATCGCGCCGAATTGAAAGTCCCTTAAAAAAACGGTCCAATTAACCTTCTTTTCGATATGGCCGTCCATACGCCAACTTTCTGTAAATTCGGAGGCTTCTCTATAAAGAAATGTGGATTTTCAGAACTCTACATTCTCATTTGTTGAGAATTTACATAACCAGAGAGGTAAAACTATGCCTCGTCAATAAAAAAGGTTTTTTCAAATATGTTTTCATTATTATGAAAATTACCCATAAACCACTCTCAAAATTGCATTCGCTGCGGCTTGTCGTTTGGTAGCAATTCTTGGACTGAGCTTAGACGATAAGCGTGCATATGCAGGTCACATATCAGGATGATAATAATAATAATAATAATAATAATAATAATAATAATAATAATAATAATAATAATAATAATAAACATATAAAAATAAAAACTTCAGAACTTAACGGTTCTATTTTTCATTCACCTATACCTTTTACCTATGCTGTTATCTTTCAAGAGCAATAATTCAAGGCATGTGTGATTGATTCCACATCATACTTTGAGGACGTTTTTTGTATCTTCGTTATGTACGTATCAAATAACATATTTACGTATAAAAGAAAAAGAGACATAACGAATACAAATAAATAAGAAGCATAGATAACAAAACATAGAATCACTAACTCTTTTAAAGAACAACTTTTCTGGATTTCGCGGTCTAACCAGTAAGCTAAGCTGCACTGCCAGATTGCAACAAATTTATAGGTTCACGATGTTTGTATTTTGTTTGTAAAAATTATTATATTATAGTCTAGCGTCGCTGTAAATGAAATTCAGTGAATAATGCCGGCCGGTGTAAATAAACTCGGGGTTCGGGTTCGGTGATCATTTGGGGGACCCTAGCCAAATCGGGGCCCTAGGGACTTGCCTAGTTTGCCGTAGGGTTAATCCGCCACTGATTATTCTCGGCAGTATTAAGAAGATACAATTTAAAAAAAAATTGTGGGGCAGAATACAAGTCTGATTCACTTATTTCGGAGGTTACGAGCCGCCACTGCTAGAAACTGGCGATATTAGCAATATCAGCTTGTTATTTTTTCTACGTTCACCTATCGATATATTTTTGTTCGATTAGTCGATAATTATCGATCTATTAGTAGCTATCGATATATCGACAGTTATTTATTGATATATCGATAATGCTTAATTTATGCTTTTAATTTACGTACCTATTGTTATTTAATGGCGATCTCATACCTAATACTTTATGGCAAGATAAAACTATTTTATAGTGGGACACGCCTTAAAACTATAAACCTACCTATACCTACTTGCATTACATACATATTATATTATAAAACCATAAAATAAAATGTATTACTTGCATTTCTAAATAAAATTGGAATAAATACTGATTATTATAAATAATAAATGACCTTTAAGTAGTTGAATGCAAGTTTTTTTCTGGAAAATTTCATAACGAATTTCCTGTCTTGGCAAATTATGTGCTTGGCATACAGGGTGACAATAAAATATAAGTAATTACCATTGAAAACAGATCGCTTGCTTTTGAATTTTCCTCTAGAACGGTGCGGTAAAATTCCTTTGAAACTTTGAGGGCACTATTTTTAGTTTCGTCAGAATTGCGCCCAGCTATTGAAGCGTCTTCAGGCAAAATGGCAGTTTTTATAGACAGTGCTTTCTGACGCTCTCAGTTTCCAGCGCAGCGCCTTGTGGCGTCCCTACGCCTCGGACTCATAGGTCACCGCTTTACTTCCCTGATGAACGGTGCAGCCCTACTGGGTGTTGGAATTAAATATAGAACGAACTAGTGCGGTAACTAAGGTCTATCCAATTTGAATTGAAAATGATGACAGAATTCCATTTTACAACGGAGGGATAAATTTATAATCTTTTTATCTCTTTTATCTCTCGTTTTCTTTGTCTCTCATACTTTGAAATTTTGACAACTCATAAAAAGTTAGGTTATGAGAAACGTAATCATGGCATATTTCAAGGTTGTCCCATAAGTTGTTTTTGTAGAATAAGAATTATACCTACCTTAAATGTTTAGACAAAGAGTTTTTTAAAGTGTTAGAAGGCGATATCTCGAAAACGGTTTAAAGTATTTTCACGGATTTTTGGTGAGTTAATAGGGAGATGGGGAACGTATTTAAATATATTTTTGACATTTACCCCTCTCTCTATTTTGAGGAATGGGGGATAACTTTGTAATTTTAAATGGGATGATGTACTTGTGTTCATAAAATTCGAAAAAATCTATGGTTAACCAAATTCTGATGAATTTAAAAAATAAATAAATTTTACCAGTAAATCCAGTTGACTTATTTCAGAATTATCATTCGTTTCCATGGAAATGTGTTATTTTTACTTAAGTCAGTTTAGAATTTTAACGTTTTAACGATTATTTGTTAGTTTCTTGCTTAATTAAACATGGAAGCAAATTTTAATGTGCATATGTTGTTAATTTTGAGGGAGTGCAGAAAGAACTACAGAGAAGCTGCACTAGTGTAGGCAGAGAGGTTTCCTAACAACCTGAAATCTCACACGGCATTTAAAAAGATGGAAACCAGAAGTCGTACTATTGGCAGCCTGAAGATGAAACCACGAGTTCGGAAGCCAAAAAACGAACGAAAATAGAGCAGTTGGCGTTTTAGGAGCGGTAGCTATTGACCAGCATGTAGGTACCAGATGGTTTGCTAGAGATGCTGGAATGAGTCAAAAATCAGTTGTGACCATATTGCAGTTGTATAATTTTTATCCATACCACATTACACTCCACCAAAAGCTATATGGCAAGACTTTCAAAATCGCGTTATATTTTGCAAATGGGTTGCAATACAAATGCAAGGAAATAACAGGTTCCTAATGAATGATATTTTTTTCTGACGAAGCTACTTTCCATAATTGTGGGCAGGTAGGATTTTAAGTCATCCCTTATCAGCAGAAATTAAATTTTTTTTGTTTGGTTGTTTTCTTTAGGTAAATAGACACAATATGCACTACTGGGCGTCAGAAAATCCCCACTGGGTAAGAACTCTGCCAAATCAACATCCCTGGTCAATTAATATCTGGTGTGGCATAATCGGGGATAGAATTATTGGTTCGCATTTCTCTGAAGGACATTTAAACGGAGAAATGTACACATATTTTTTTAGAAACCAATTACTCCAATTATTAAACCAAAACATAAATCCACACATGTGGACTTAACAGGACGGACATGTGATTTCAACATCACGGAGCTCCACCCCATTAAGCAATACAGGCCCGTAATAATTTGAATAACATATTTGAAATCAGGTGGGTTTGGACGAGCTGGTCCGGTCAATTGGCCTGCTATGTAGTGATGTAAGGATACGTATCCAAAAATCCGTTGGATCCGAATATTAAAAGAATCCGGATTATCCGGAACCGGCCGAGAACTTGAATACGGATTCGGAATCAAAATAAATTCGCATCGGGTGGTTACTAATGCAAAGTGCAAAGAGAAAACGGAATCGAGTGTAAGCGAACAACACGGTCTGCGATTTGGCATATTTGATATTGTGCTTTCTCTTTCTAATGACATTTCCTAAAAAAAGATGGCATAGTTATCGGGGTAACGGGTATCATATGAGATGAGACCCATTGGTTAAACTAGTCCCGCCTCACCCCAACTGAATTCAAACGAGAACGGCGCGACCATAGACAAAATATATTTAGACCATCACAACGTATTCGCGTCACCAGCTGAATCCGTCCAATGTATGGGCGAAAAAGTGCGTTTGTACGCATTGGGCGCCAGTCAGATTTTTAAACGACGGTCCTCTCGAGGCATGCGCACTCGGGACGTCTAGCAAAAGCGGTTGTTGAACTCAATGGCGCAACTCGGCGATCAGAACCGGACCCAGTTGTAATCACTGAAGGAAACACATGGAATACAGCTGTTGTAAATGCTGAAGTTGCAAAAATACTTTTAAGTTTTGAGTTATTAAGATTAACTCTAACCAAATAAATTTTCTAACTTTTGTCTTAAATGCACTCCGGTGTTGAAGTGAACACACACACGGAGAAGTAGAAATATTTATCAGTGACGTATATTGAGTGTGGTCAAGGTGTCAGAAAGGCACTGATGGGGTGTGTGTGCATTAGGGGCATTGTATAAGGGGTAAGATGGTGTAAGAAGGTCATATATAGTGTCAATGCCTCCTTCCCTTATATTGCATAAGGGTGAGTGAGTGTCCAAAATTCATATTTGCGCTTTCGCCAAAGGGGCACTAAAAATACTAGTGGATTAGGGTAGAGGGGAGTATTTGAAAAGGGATGGCGAAAGAAAAAAGCTCTTTCGCCAAAGGATCGCTAAGATATCAGTGGATTAGAAGGGTGAGTGTCCAAAAGGCATATTTGCGCTTTCGTCAAAGGGGCACTAAAAATACTAGTGGATTAGAGTAGAGGGGAGTATTTTAAAAGGGATGGCGAAAGAAAAAAGCACTTTCGCCAAAGGATCGCTAAGATATCGGTGGATTAGATTGACATGGGGCCGTAAGTAAGTAGCGCTTTCACAAAAGTATCAAGTGCACACACTGTAAATAGGTGTAAAAATATTTACATCTTACCATAGAACTTGGTTTGTTCAATAATTATACAGGATGGGATGCCAATCCAATAAAATATACACATAGTTTTGGTAATTTTTTTATTTACTATTTTACTTCTTAGAACAGTTGCATATTTTATTTCTATTGTTTAGAATACTATGTTTATATTTTATTTCAACTTTCAATTTTGTAAATGTAACGTTTAAAAAATTAAGAGGGGGGACATTAAAGAGACGCACTGTATATGTATAAACTGAGCTATTTTCGAGGAATTATCGACAATTTTGTATAGCAAGAAAACTCAGATTTAAGCCAACAAACTATACAATTTTTGTTAAAATCTCACTAATGGTTACAGTTTTATCATTAATAAAAAGAATAATTACAAGTAATATATTTAGCATTTATTACTCGATAAAAGATTCACGTCATGTGAAATAAATTTTGAAGTACGGTCCTGTCTATCACAAGGCAAACGTTCGACAACGCGCAAGCCCGCAGAAGACCGTCTGTGTTTACGGATTCAGCTTGGTAAATTTGCCACATTCGCAAATGACATTATTTCTCTATTATATATTTTCTCTATGGGCGCGACGCGGTGCCTTCTTATCCCTAAACTTCGACTTCGACTGGTATGATACATAGAGAAAATATATAGTAGAGAAATAATGTCAATTACGAATGCGGCAAATTTACCGAGCTGAATCCGTAAACAAAGACGGTCCTCTGCGGGCTTGCGCATTGTCGAACGTTTGCCTTGTGATAGACAGGACCGTACTTCAAAATTTATTTTACATGACGTGAATCTTTTATCGAGTAATAAATGCTAAATATATTACTTGTAATTATTCTTTTTATTAATGATAAAAATGTAACCATTAGTGAGATTTTAACAAAAAGTGTATAGCTTGTTGGCTTAAATCTGAGTTGTCTTGCTATACAAAACTGTCGATAATTCCTCGAAAATAGCTCAGTTTATATATATACAGTGCGTCTCTTCAATGTTTTTAAACGTTACATTTACAAAATTGAAAGTTGAAATAAAATATAAACATAGTATTCTAAACAATAGAAATAAAATATGCAACTGTTTTAAGAAGTAAAATAGTAAATCAAAAAAATTACATGTGTATATTTTATTGGATTGGCATCCCATCCTGTATAATTCTTGAACAAAGCAAGTTCTAGGGTAAGATGTAAATATTTTTACACCTATTTACAGTGTGTGCACTTGATACTTTGCTGAAAGCGCTACTACTTACGGCCCCATGTCAATCTAATCCACCGATATCTTAGCGATCCTTTGGCGAAAGCGCTTTTTTCTTTCGCCATCCCTTTTAAAACACTCCCCTCTACCCTAATCCACTAGTATTTTTAGTGCCCCTTTGACGAAAGCGCAAATATGCCTTTTGGACACTCACCCTTCTAATCCACCGATATCTTAGCGATCCTTTGGCGAAAGCGCTTTTGTCTTTCGCCATCCCTTTTAAAATACTCCCCTCTACCCTAATCCACTAGTATTTTTAGTGCCCCTTTGGCGAAAGCGCAAATATGCCTTTTGGGCACACTCACCCTTATGCAATATAGGGGAAGGAGGCATTGACACTATATATGACCTTCTTACACCATCTTACCCCTTATACAATGCCCCTAATACACACACACCCCATCAGTGCCTTTCTGACACCTTGACCACACTCAATATACGTCACTGACAAATATTTCTACTTCTCCGTGTGTGTATTCACTTCAACACCGGAGTGCATTTAAGATAAATTATATTTTTTACCTCCTATTGTTTCACATATTCATATAATTTAAATTTGGAATTAAACTATTTGTATTTATGCACTACTTGTAAGAAATAGACTACGAAATAATTCCTTATATTTAAAAGTTGGATACATAATTGGCGAAACATATGAAATGTCTGTCACACTTTGTAAAGACTATTTTTGTATCGAAATAACAAGCTTCAGAGGTTCGCTATATTCGCCACCCCAACCAAAAATACCATAACATACAAATGACTGAGATTTTTTCGGCCCGGTTCTGTTCGCCGCGTTGCGTCATTGAGTTCAACAACCACTTTTGCTAGACGTCCCGAGTGCGCATGCCTCGAGAGGACCGTCGTTTAAAAATCTGACTGGCGCCCACTGCGCACAAACGCACTTTTTCGGCCATACATTGGACGGATTCAGCTGGTGTCGCGAATACGTTGTGATGGTCTAAATATATCTTGTCTATGGTATGATACCGATACCGCATCGACCTACCTAGCCGTGTATCCGGATAGAAAATGTTTTAGTCTGTTGCATGCATACGTATACCTGATCTGTAACCGCTTTCGCGCGGGTCAAGAAATGGATTCGTATTCGGATAATGGATACGGATATTAGCTGATTCCGATTCCGTATTATTCGGATATCTAATGAATACGGATATTTACAACACTACTGCTATGTCCCCGGATTTGACTCTCCTTGACTTTTTCTTGTGGGGTTTTATAAAGGACAAAGTGATGGTGACTGCACCTACAACTTTAAATGATATGAAAGACCCAATCCGCTTTGCCTGCTTATTAATGACACCTCAAATATTACAACGAGTACGAAATTCATTTAGAAAAAGAGTGAGAAAGTGTTTCGAAGTTGAAGGGGGATATTTCGAACAACTTCTTAAGCATGACAGACGTTAAATAAGTGGAAATTAAATGCTAAATATATTTTTTTTATAACCTAATAATCAATCAAGTCCGTAACCGAAATTTTTGTACACAGACGTAATTTTTTACGTAGATTCGAATTTCATAAACAAAAGTACATCATCTCATTTAAAATTCCCGCCACCCCTCAAAATAAAGAGAAGGGGTAAATGTCAAAAATATGTTTATGATAGACAAACAAATTCCTAAGCCATAAACCAGTAAACCCCCAAAATGTCTCAAGGGAGACCCGCTTTTTGGTCCATTTCTATTACACGCCAGTGTTCGTCTATGTATTATTTAGTCTATGCTAGCACCTACCAAAATATTGAGCAAGCTACATATTTATTCCATTCTTTACGGTAGGGATTCACGAACGATCTAAATCGATTTTTTGGAAAGATCGATTTTTTCCAAATAAAAATCGATATTTAAGAATCGATCTTTTACCCTTCGATCCTTCAAGGAGGTCGGCGTTTACACAGAATCGATTATTCTGGTATTTTCATGTCTGTCAACTTTAAGACTTAATTAATAATTGGAAATTAATATTTATATGCAATTCTTTACAAACGATAGGGTCGCTGCGCCACGATCAAAACGATTCTAGTAAGAATTAGGAAAGGAATAAGGAGATAAGTAGTTAAACTGCGCCATGTGACATTTACTAGAAAAAAACTCAAATCTGAAATCGTACAAAACAGCGATGCCGGTCATACCGATCGGTATCTATGGACAGTTTGTGATTGTACTGTTGTAATTTTTTCCTTTAATTGTCATTTTTTCGTTCAAATGTTTTCTATTTTATTAGTTTTCAATAAATTAGTATGTTCTTCATGATAGCATTTTAAATCAAATATTTCCCCCTCCATACCCTTCTATAACTTAAAAATAAACATAAAAAAATATGTAATTTAAATATTTTTCTTTTTTTTAACCACAACTGTACAATTTATACTTTAAGAGTTTTAAATAGCATTGGTTTGGAATGGACACTGTTTACTCTCCCGGCTCCCCTCTCCTACGCCCAAATTTTTCCAAAGATCGATTTTTTAAAAGATCGATCTCTTAAGGCGATCTAAATAGGGAATCGATCTCCACGATCACGATCTAAGATCGATTCGATTTGTTTGAGATTTGGTGAATCCCTACTTTACAATAAGACCAGGCATTTTGGGGATGATGAACTATCAAGGACACCGACGTGATATAAAGTTGACAAAAATAGGGAATCAGAGAAGGTTCTTTTAGTTATTGAGGAAAGAGTGAAGTTGCCCCCTAGAAACATGTTTCTATTCAGTTTAAAGCTGAAGTCACAGTGCCAGTACAAAGTGTATCTATTCTTCTGGAGTTAAGACTTTCAACATTTACAATTAAAAATTTGAGAAACTGCATGTTATATTTAACTAAACAATTTTTATCGCCCCTTTAACTCTTACAAACGTCGCTGCTCGTCTGATGAATCTTTCAAAGTAGATAACCAGAAATACTTCCACAAGCGGAGAAGTTGCGATAAAAAATTGAACATGTTCTTTTTTGTTTGTCTTTTTCTAATGCAACTTCGCCAACAAGGATAGAAAGAAATCTGATGTCTCGGTAATTACAGTGGCGGTCGCAGCTTTTTTCAAAGGGGGGGGGGGGGGGCGGTTTAGTAGGTGTAGGTCCAATCGTCGGGTTAGTGTGTTACAAAAAAAATTACCTATGTATATTCAAAATTCCTATTAAAAAAGCATACATGCAATTTTATTTAGGCACAGTCAATTCTAGAGACGTGTACTGCCTGCACAAACGGTTTAAAATTTTTTGTTTTACCCGCATCGATCATTTATTAATTATTTCTTCATCCGTTAAAAATAGTGTCTTGGGGTAAGAGGGTAAGGGGGGCGATCGCCCCCACCGCCCCCCTCCCCCCTGGGACCGCCACTGGACTAATTATTAGGTAAGAAAAGAAGAATATTGTGATTGCTAAAATATGTTCCGGTGTACTGTCCATGAGACTAACCAATAGGATGAATTATTGTTCAACTGTTTTTTCTGTCATCATTCTTAATTTAAACTGGATAGACCATAGTAATAATCATATTGGTGGTCTTGAGTTTTTAATTAGCACTAGTGCTATAGCCAGATTGCAGATCTTAAATTTTTTTGCATGACAGTTATCAAATCATGTAAAAATACATACATTTCTCCATAAGAGGATTATGTATAGAGTATCACAATTTAAAAATGAAGTAATCATATTATTTGTGAGGAAAAATAATATTGGATGGATAGTAAAATTATAAAAGTGCGTGTTATTTCCTTTAAAATATTTAACAAACTGAGTCATATTTTAGTAACTAACGAAAATGGAAAATGATAAATATTGTGGGTGTTTCTTTTACAAACATTGCAGCAAATCACAACTATGACTAATTTCATAAATATTAATATCAATACCGTTTATAATAAAAGAATATTGCCAAACCATAACATTCATTAATAAGACCAGTTCTACGATTACATTGATCGCACTTGCAGTCTTATCAGTGGCGTATTTAGGTTCAGTGCCGCCCTTGGCTACTTAAATCTTGCTGCCCCCGTCGTCAGTATTTCTTCACATTTTACATCAAAGTGAAGAGATATTTGCCGCCCCTACAATTCTGCCACCCTGGGCTATAGCCCAATCGGCCCATTCGTCCCATTCGTCAATGCCCCTGAGTGTTATACTATACAGGGTAACTAAGCGAAAATTAAAGGGTGCTTAGACAAGACATAGCCGATTGATGTCTTGAATAATTCAACAAATAAAATAAAAAATATTGCATTCATGCCATTAGACATGAAACACCACATCGCTTAAGCAAAATTTATTCTGTAAACTTTGGCTTAAGTGTCCGCCTCGGCTTAGCTGGTAAGAGTGGGTCATTTTGGCGAAGTACGGAATAAGCATGTATTTTTTTATTGCATAAATTGTTCAAGCAAGTTATTATAAACCACATTACAAATCCAAATATATTCTTTTGAAAAAAATCAGTAGGATAATTTAGTTTTTAAAACTATTTTTTTTACTAGTCGTTATAATATAATACAATTGAAAACCCCGCTATTTGCACACGCCTTCAAGTGACGTCAGATATCTAAAGCACGCATCGCTATTTCGTGCTAAATCCAATTTAATCCGTCTTAAATCCAATCCTTTTTATATCTTTGCTTGAACCTTTTGACAACCATATAATCATTCGTTTTGTATAAGGGTCCAAAAATAATGAATGTAATAACTAAGAGTGCCTATTAAGTTGCCGATACTCACCCCACCTAATCTGAATCGATTATCTGTGATCTATTTTATATTTGTTGTTTGCGTAGAGTTCGTTTTTGATTATAGTGTAATTTGTGTGTAATTCTTTTACAATTCAATTCAATAAAATCTTTTACAATTCTAAAAAATGAAATTTCTCAAAAACAGAGCAGTCGTCCCGTCGTTCCAATTTTGATTCATGATGTGTGAAATGAAAGTTTGTTTTTAGGAATGTCATTTCAGTATTGACAGAAAGCATTTTGCCATTATTTTGATTATTCTGTGCTTATTAGAAATGTGGTAGTATGTTCAGTATATTGTTGGACTTTGTGTATCTTTAAAGAGTTTTTTATTATAAAGTAAGTAGGTAAACATATTTTATTTGTTTCACAATTATCTAAAGTATAGACATTTCGAAGATAGATCGATGTAAATATTAACCCTACACGCCATCGTCAGACGATCTCGTCGGGCCTCCACCAGCTTCCTATTCGTATTGGCCGACCGGACATTAAATTGAAAGAGGCGTGCCAGACAGCTATCGGCGGTATTTCGCAGGATTGTAATTAGGCTGTCTAGTGAAAAAGGCTAGTCGACTTTCTTTCGAGTTTTGACTTGTTTTGTAGTTTTAATTTTTTGCGTTGATTTTTAATCGCTGTTTTGTTTGTTCGGTTATCAAGGCTGGCAATTATTTTGGTTTTTATTTAATTGTAAACAGTTTTGCAGTTTAAAGTTTTCCTTCTCATTCTCAATGCGGCCCTGTTCAATTTCATCTGTTTATATTGGGTCTATCGTCGAAATAAATAGACTTTAGACAAACATTACCCCAAAATTAATTAATGTTATAGGAATTACATGTTTTGAGGCGTAAATTACGCACCTTAATAAGTAGTTTAGTAAAAAGGCTTACAGTTTTTTAAAATTTTCATGCCATATTTTTTAGGGGTTATCACGATGAGACAATGGTAGACAATCTCGCCCATGCAAAGCACCTCCGGCGCGCTCAAAAATGACGCGTCTTGTTTTGTTATTTTTGACTGTTCAGCACAATCAGCTTTGTAATATAGGCCTCAAGTTACATAATTCCAGAAAAAATCATTTTTTGTGGAGTGGTGTGTTTTCTTCTTATTAATATTTTTAGATATTATTAATTTATTATGGATCACGATTAGGTATTGCATTCCTAGTACATCCAGGCCAAGTAGTGAGGCTTAGGTAACTTTAAATTCGTTTTTATTAAATATTTGACATTGACATGATAACTGACTTTCATATTAGTAACTTTCATATATGTATGTAAGACAGTGACTGGCAGAAATATAACAACATTTGTATCATTGATTTCACAAGAAAAAATCATTTGTGATTAAAAAGAGACTGGTATTTCAATATTGATAAAAATGTGAAGTCCCGCCCTCACCAATGTTCAAGTTATGTAAACAGAATATTACTAGAAATTACAAGTGTCAACGGTCGCCATTAAAATATGTGGAATTTATAACATCAACATTTGTCTTTAAAATTTTGTTAGAATTTACTATTCTATAAAAATAAATGTATAGCAAAATATACTTACTTGATTTTGGCGATAGTAACTAATTATATTTATTTAACATTTTTAATTAATTTTGCACTGCTTTCTTTAGCCTTCAGCTGGTCGTGGCATAGGAAGAAAAGAAAGTATTCGGAGCACTTACAGTGGCATTCTTGAATTTTGGCGTAATCCTTACAGGGTCCTTTTAAAGAAATTTCATTGTTTGATAAAAAGGATTTCACACAAATTACATTGTAATCAAAAAATTAACTCTAAGCAAACAACAAATCTTTAACATTTACATCGCAGATGAACGATTTGGGTTAGGGGTAGTATAGGCAACTGAATATACACTCGAGGGCGTTCTAAAATTTATCCTTTTTGCTCTTTACTTTTATCGCTCAAATAAAGGTATTCTCATAGTAATAGGTTATCGTGATTGTTAGAAACTCGTAACTTAGAATACAAGTGCAAATAGTATCTAAAGAAGATTGAGTCCTTTTTTTTTGACTTGGTGTATTTCCACAACTATTTATAAACAGTATTTGATAAATATGATAGTAATTTCAAGGGATACATGAGAATTTGCCTTTCTGGAGAAAAGCTTTCATAATATAAATGCTGTTTATATTTGGAGCATGACTGCTCCATACTGTCTGAAACAATTTTCTTTAATTTATTTTCTTAATATTTGCGCAGTTGCCCTGATATAGGAGCTATAAAACTTGGAAAAATAAAAAGTTAAGGTTAAAATGCTACAAAATCTTATTTATCCATCTTTGGTTTAATCATTAATTCTTATATTTTTTATATCTTTTCCAGAACAATGACGTCCGTATAATATTTACTTTCAGGTGTACTCTACCAATTAAATAAAACAATAATAATAACAGACGTTATGCAATGGAACAGGAATTCAAGGTGAAACTGTCCATAAATGCTATGTTGTTTGCGTTCAACATATATATGTAGGTGAATTTTATTGTCGAGGTTGCAGCAATTTAATGGTAGTTTTAACTTTTAAACCGCTGTACACATGTACATTTTCTGATATCTTTATCCGCTGCTGGTTAATTTTAACAGCACCTGATAGTTGGTTTATGCTGTATGTTTACTTTGGACTAATAATATTTGAATTATTTGAACTATTATTATTATTACTATTGGCTTTGCTTAATTAAAATTTTAAAATCAAAATAATAAATTTTTCAGTTAATAAGAAATATGCATGTATTTTTGATTTCATAATTCTATAGCAACTTATTACAAATCCAAAAATGTTATTTTAAAGAAAATTACTGAGAGAATTATTTTCACTAGTCACAATCAAGATTTTGAACAATAAAATACAGATATTTTATACTGTCCAGCCAAAAATCATTTTACCTATTTTGTTTCTAAATTCCCGGGCAAAAAATATGGGCACCCTGGATATTTTGCTAAGTTAGATCCTTTATAACTTTTTCGTTTTTAATCCGATTTTTACAGTTCTTTTATCATTTTATAGATAATTTCATTAGGAATGTGCTGTAATTTTTTAATGATGCATCATAGGGCGATATTATACCGGGGTGAATCAATGTGTGTTTTAAACACCCTGTGGAGAAATTGGAGCTGTTATTTTTCATGCTAATAATTTCTTGATAAAGTTCCCTGTATTCCTAACATTTTGTTTTCTGAATCATCATGTTATCTCCATTTTTAGAAGAGATTTAAATTTCATAATAAAACTCGACTGTGTTTCACAATGTGTTGAAACAATTTTAAAACAGTAGTAAAATTTAAAAATAAAATTTTTTAACGTGTATGTCCTCATCAAGCTGAAATAACAAAACGCATTCTGCTAGGTATTGGATTAATAAAAATGACGATTCTCTCTTGAGGGATTAAATTATATTCTTCAGAAAGTGCTATCCTTAGCTCCTGTAAAGTGCCTGGTTGCTCTTTTCAACTGATCCTAGAAATCAGAAATATTTAATGGGGTTCAAATCCGGATTACATGCAGGCCAATCTAACTGTCGAATACCAACCTCATCTGAATATTCGGTTACCACCCGTGCAACATTATCGTGCATCAATATAAATTATTTACCGATTAAGGGAGCACGTAGGACAACTGCCTCTTGAAGAATACCTTCAATGTACCGATACGGATGCGCATTAGTGTTCCATTTAGCACAAATATTACTTCAGTTCGTGTATCAGTTGAAATACCCGCCCACACCATAACGAAACCACCATGATAATATATTACCTCTGTTATGGTGCATTCAGCAAATCTTTCAGTAATTTGGTCTCCTATAAATGCGTTCACGCCCATCCGGCGACCGCCTATGGGAGGACGAGTGGTATTTGGTAAATATAAGTTCCAGACTAAATTTTAACGGTTATAACAAACCCCGCAATATTTTTGAACTGGTTGACTTTGTTGGTGATGTCAGTATTGCCACAAGGTATTGCCTTGAATACAAGTTTCAGGAACAATTAAAGTACCAAGTGGATAAATATCAAATTGTCAAAAAATTATCCGCTGACCAACTCTAAAATCAGTCGGCATCAACAACGTAAATTTTGACACGAGGGAGATTATCGTAAGAAATATCACGAGTCCTTCTAATTTTTTCGAATAAAGGATAAGTAATAGCATGTGTGCTGGTGGCAATAAAAATGCGAGTCGTAGACGAGTTTATTCCAACAAATTAGAAGGACAAGTGGTATTTGGTAAGATAATCTCCAGACTAAATTTTAACGTTGATATCAAGAAGTAGACAAAAAAAATATGTGGAGGACAAAAGTTCGTGATTTTTCCCTTGGAGAACGTAGTAAACTGTTTCCTTATGGAATTTTTTATTTTAACGGTGTTCTAGGGGATAGATTTTTCAATAGATTTATCGATTTCGCCATTTAAGCTTTTACCAAAACGCTGCAGCATTAAAAAAAAAGAAAACACAATATGTTTTAAAATGGTTTGACTTTGTTGTTTATGTTGTCAGTATTGCCTTGGATACCAGTTTCAGGAACAATTAAAGTACCAAGTGGATAAATATCCAATTGTCAAAAATTTATCCGCTGACAAACTCTCAAATCATTCGCCATTAACAATGTAAATTTTGAGGGGAGGGAGATTATAGCGGCAATTTTTCTGTCAAAAAAATTACCAAAATAATTTTTCTGCCAAAGTATATCTTCAGAAAAACGCCAAAGTGAGTAAATAGTTTTTTTATTTTACTATAGAAAAAATATAAATAGCTATCTAATATACGAAAAAATATCACTTATTCTTATTATTGAAGTTCTGGCAATTAAACACGCAGTTATTGTAGTGTTAATGTGTGTGTTATTGTAGTGTTAATGGCTGCCTGAGATTGAAGCAAATCCTAAGATGTCGAGGGTTGATGGGGTGTCGCAAATTTGATTTATGGAAGTCTACGAATTTAACGCGTGCATTGAAAACTATTGGCAATTTTTGGACAAATCCGTATTTATGCGGTTTGGAGCAAGGAAAAGCATTCGTGCACTACATGCACTTATGCTTTTTCTGGCTTGCGGATTTTCCCAGAAATTGCCGATACTTTTTAATGCACTTATTATATTATAGAATATGATAATTAAATTAACCAAAATTTATTTTACTGTTCGGATTCATTTATTACAATTTAAAAAGCGGCCATTGGCCGCACCTACAACTAAGTGACGTCAGATATTTTCTAAAGCGCGCGTCATTGTTTTGTGCTACTTAAATTCGATCCTTTCAATCCTTTTGCTAGGAATTTTAACGGCCATGTGATCAACCCTAGTTTTTACAACAATGAGCCAAGTGCCTGAAAAAGAGTAAGGAGCACGACCTCGAGTGTATATTCAGTTGCAAATATATAAAATCTTTGTTGCTTGTTTAGAGTTCGCTTTTTGGTTATGGTGTGATTTGTGTGTAATTCTTTTTATTAAACAATGAACATTCTTAAAAACTACCATATAAGTATTGTATTGTGCCAATATGCAAAAATACCACTCCAAGTGTACCCCGAACACTCTTTTTTCATGTGCCAAGAACAGCCAAAGTCGATAGCCGAAGGTAATTAAAAAGTTACATAAAGATTATTAAATGTTTCCAAATTGAAGTAAGCATGTTTTGCTATAATTTATTTTTATGGTATAATAAATACTGTCGGAAGATTTAACACATATATTGATATTATGATTTACCATTGTCATAGTATAAGGTAAGTTAAAGAAAAATCTTATTTGAAGCTTACTAGCACATACCAGTTATTATTTCTTAAACAAACACCTTTAGGTAAGCTTTTACTTCTGTAGTTTCTGCAGATATAGGTAAAGTCAGGATTTGTAGAAAAAGTATTGTGTAAATTAATAAATTTACAGACCAAACTTGGCAAGTTTTCATTACAGAACTGAGCAATAATGAGACCCTTAAAATCTTGCCAACTTTGGTCTGTAAATTTATCAATTAACACAATATTTTTCTGTGCTTATAAAACCACTGCTAATAACGTGTAGGCAAAGAACTTGGCATAATCGTTATATTTCAGTTATTTTTTTCAGATAACAAAACTCGCAGTCCTGACGAGAACTTGGCCTGTTTTTTTGCATGTATGTTTTTAGTGAGATTTACTTAGCTCTAAATACCAAAACACAAAAACAACTATGTTAAGTACGAAAATCTTTATTATAACTGATATGATTCCTTAAAACTAAATAAAAAAATATTTAGGATTTGCCGGTTTCTGATCTTTGATGTACTTGTAAAATTCTGTACATTATAATTTAAAGTTATACTGGCATTGCAAAATGGCCTTAACGGACTCGTCTACTAAATGATTTCTTTCTTCTGACCGCTGGATGAACATTAAGGAAAAAATTCTTTCACAATTTGCATTGTGCCGATTGTGCGCAGTGATTGCGAACAGGTATTCACACATTTTAAGTAACTCCGATTTCTGATTTAAATGTTCTGTGCTTTTTAAGGAATTTAACCATCTCCCTTCAATTCAACTGTTTTTGCACTGTTCTGAAGAGTTTTTTCTTCTATAAAATTCTTAGGTTAGAAATACTGTTGAAAACAGTAATCTAATCTCTTAAAATTTAAACTGCTCGATTAAAGACATATAATTGTTTCTTTCAACTTTTCCCATTCTGGGATTTTAGACAGCGACATTCAGTCAAAAACGTTGAATTTTGAAATTACTTGGAAGATTAATAGTACCCGCTAGACGTCAAATGAACTGGTTTCTAAAGAATACCGAAGCGACGCTATGCACAAATCCGCAAGATGGAGGTCTACTGCACCACGCTATTATAGCGTACATAAAAGATTTCTTTTTAAAAACCTTCCAAAATTTAATATAAGAGACCTTGATAACTTCAATCGGGATATTTGATACCTTTGTCGGAACGTCGGGACATGAACTTCAATAACGGTGACAGTCCCGATATATCGGGACGGATGGCCACCCCAAGCATAATATGGCCTATTATATTATCTTGGCTGAATTCGCGAAACTGCGGTCTTTAACACGTTACGTACAAAGCAGGTTCCGACTAATGGTTCGCGATATTATTAGGTATAGGTACTTGAACTTCTCTAAAAAAGGACCTTTAAATTGCTAGTGGAAGTTAATTAAAAGTAAGATAAAAAACCACCCTGCAGTTATTGCCAATTATTTAACTCCTGATTCAGTGTAGTTTTACTTCTTTCCACATTTATGACAGTTTAAGAATTGTACTTTTATATCAATAATTAAAAAAAATCAATTGCTTATTTTCAGTTTCACTGTAACTTTTTCTTCGTGTATCTACATTAGTAATTAACTTTTATAGGTCAATTATTATTAGTGCGACGACGTTCTTCGCTCTACAGTGTTTTTAACATGGTTAATTTCATTTATAATTAGATCGCTTTATAGGAGGTCAAATAAAGTCATGATCTTGGTTGTTTATAAAATTAATTGCTTGACCGCAAGTAATATTTTTTATCTCCTTTACAAATTTTAATAAAATTGAGAAAAGAAAATTATTGGTAGCTAGGATACAGCATAATCATTAAAATCTCAAAAATTACTGCTCTCATTTCAAGATAAACAGTTTTTATTGTGAATTATGGTTCTACAAGGTGTACAGAGTGATACATAAAATTCTGATCTTGAAAAAAATTCTTGTTGGCAAAAAGTTCATATCGGATTCAGAAGTGATTGCTCCCACGAAGGTCTTCTTCGTACCCGTGTTGGACAAATCAGCCTATACAGGGTGGTGCAACCAAGATGGGGTGGACGATTGCGAGTAAACGGTGAGGAATTTCGAAAAATTTTTTCTTGGATATTATCGATAGTCAGACCCGCTATGTTTTAAAATTATAGCCATAATACAGGGTGGTCCGAAAAACTCGTGGCGAACCAAACTTGTATTTTTTTAAATGGGACACCCGGTATATAATTATTCCAATTGATTCTCCTGTTCGTTACGATCATTTTGATATAGGGTTTATTGGGTCTAAAACTTATAGTAATGGAATGGGACGCGGTTAAAGTTGAAAAAATGCTCACCGTTCGGCCATTTTTTAAAAAAATTTTAAACAGGTATGGAAAAACCAAATATTCCATAAAACGTTACATATCTTTGAATATATTAATCACTTGCAATTTGTTTAAAATTATTCACTGTTATACAGGGTGGTGAAGTTTTGCAAATACGCCCTGGACTCATTTTTTTTAAATGGAACACCCTGTATATTTTATTTTCATGTTAAAGATAACATTACTAGCTTTCGAAAAATACCATACATGATGCCTTTCTGACCAACAGTTTTTTAGTAAACTAGCCGTGAAAGCAAAGTTTCTTCATTCTAATACGATTATACTGAATTTACGTTGTTTATTATTGAAATGAAACAAAAGATTGACGATCTTGTCACAGCTACTGCCGCATAATCCATTATTTAAAAGTTAAGTGTAGGTGGCTCAATAATTATGAGGTAAGAAAACTGAGACCCGAAACTTTTACATGTTTATTAGAGATATTTCAAAAAACAGAAAATAATGTTTTTAGGAAATGTAAAGTAATTAAAAAACCAGTTATAAACAAAGATAATCAGTTATCAGTATTATTAATAGGGTAAGAAAATTAATTAAGCAAAAACAGAACATCTTTTAAAATTATTTAGGTATGTACTTACTTGTTTATATTAAATTAGGTTTACAAGTAAGTACATACCTAAATAATTTTAAAAGATGTTCTGTTTTTGCTTAATTAATTTTCTTACACTATTAATAATACTGATAACTGATTATCTTTGTTTATAACCGGTTTATTAATTACTTTACATTTCCTAAAAACAATATTTTCTGTTTTTTGAAATATCTCTAATAAACATGTAAAAGTTTCGGGTCTCAGTTTTCTTACCTCATAATTATTGAGCCACCTACACTTAACTTGTAAATAATGGATTATGCGGCAGTAGCTTTGACAAGTTCGTCAATCTTTTGTTTCATTTCAATAATAAACAACGTAAATTCAGTATAATCGTATTAGAATGAAGAAACTTTGCTTTCACGGCTAGTTTACTAAAAAAGTGTTAGTCAGAAAGGCATCATGTATGGTATTTTTTGAAAGCTAGTAATGTTATCTTTAACATGAAAATAAAATATACGGGGTGTTCCATTTAAAAAAAATGAGTCCAGGGCGTATTTGCAAATCTTGACCACCCTGTATAACAGTGAATAATTTTAAACAAATTGCAAGTGATTAATGCATTCAAGGATATGTAACGTTTTATGAAACATTTGGTTTTACCATACCTGTTTCAAATTTAAAAAATCAACCAAATCAAACTGTGAGCATTTTTTCAACTTTAACCGCGTCCCATTCCCTTACTGTAAGTTTTAGACCCAATAAACCCTATATCAAAATGATCGTAACGAACAGGAGAATCAATTGGAATAATTATATACCGGGTGTCCCATTTAAAAAAATACAAGTTTGGTTCGCCACGAGTTTTTCAGACCACCCTGTATTATGGCTATAATTTTAAAACATAGCGGGTCTGACTGTCGATAATATCCAAAAAAAAAATTTTCGAAATTCCTCACCGTTTACTCACAATCGTCCACCCCATCTTGGTTGCACCACCCTGTATAACGGTCGTTGAACATTGCTGGAATAAATGTATAGGGCTACACAGGGGCGTATTATCGAACAAGCCTAGGAAGCTCGGGCTTAGGCGCAATACTTTTAGGATGGCCGCGCCAGCGACGGACTCTTTTTTTACAAATAAACAGGAAATTGAAAGAAAAGTTAATAGAAAATTAATACAAATTACAGCCAAGGTAGGAATAAATTCCTACCTATTCCTCAGTTTATAAACTTTCTCCTAACTTCACTACAGCAGTACTGAAAGCAAGGACTGCTGGTACATAAGGGCTGCAGAGCTGCAGAACCACTAAAATTATTGAGCCACTTGACTTATTTATACTTTGCAGTAAATAACACCGGCACAGAAAAAAAGAAGTGGTCTTGTACATTTGACCAGACCCATCTATCTATATGTATTTTGATGCGCTGAATCTAAATCCGAAGTCCGTCTGGCCCATACACCCCAAAATTTTGAGTAAATTGCGAAAAAACGCTGAAAATGGCTAAAAATTGCAGTTATGAAAATGAAGGAAATTTTAATGAACTAGATCAAGTATGTTCTGTTCTGTTCGAGGATTCCTATGGCCTCTTGCCTGTCCGGCATCCAGCCAAAAGATCAAGTATGTTTCTTATGTATTTTTACAAATTTGGATGCATTTGCATTTCTCGCCCTAAGAAGCCCCCAAATCCTTAATTTCGCGCCGTTATCGTTATCTGGATTTATTCAGAAATTATTCGAAAAAATCGAAAACCAAATCAAAATTCTGACACCGTGTATCTTGGTTATTATCAACCCTTAGATTGGGTAAGTTTAACAAAATCGCAATTTTTGACCTGGGGAGTCTGCTGTTGCACCATGTACCATAGGAAATTTCAAATGCGATTACCTCGAAAATAGTTACTCCTAGCGACTTCAATAAAGTATACATTTTTGACGTAAAAGAAGTAGGATAATCGATTTTTTTAATAGTCAGATCTATATACTAAGCTTAAAAAAATACGTCATTTAAAAGAAGTGCGGTACGCGGTAGGAAGCACCCTCTACTAGTGACATCAAAAGCATGGACAAAATTGAATTCCTCGCCTAAAAAAATCCCAAATCCCTAATTTCGTGCCGCTATGTCGTTGTGTTGGGAAATTTATGGAAAAAATCGAAAACAAAATTAAAATTTTGATACCCTGTATATTGGTAATTATCAATTTGGGAATTAGGCAAGTTTGAATAAATCGCATTAGTTTGACATAAGGAATTGCTGTTGCTCTGTGTACCATTACTTATGGACCACCCTGCAGTTCAGTAGCCCAATAAATTCATAACTATATTGTTTTTATTTCATTACGTTGAAC
The DNA here is from genome assembly GCA_963971165.1 of Philopedon plagiatum. Taxonomy (NCBI): domain Eukaryota; kingdom Metazoa; phylum Arthropoda; class Insecta; order Coleoptera; family Curculionidae; genus Philopedon; species Philopedon plagiatum. The sequence continues at coordinate 16,312,830 of OZ020196.1, read as the reverse complement.
AGAGTAGGTTTTTTGGTAATAAATCTTATTATAATATTGCTTAAAATTTTTAAGGTAAAACTAAGGACATATTTTTCTGCGGCTAAAAAATATTGCTTATAATTTAGAAATAACCATCTATTGTTATTACATGTAATAAAAAAACAAGGCAAAGGTCATGTGACCCTGATGTGTTTTTACACATTTACGCTAAATTACTGAACCATGCCACTTTATGCGTGACCGATTTAAACGTACATACATTATGAATATACATTGTGATTATCAAATTAAATTAAGCACAGAAAAACATTTGAAGTAGGAAAAAATCGTTCAGTTTTATGCTTAATTAGATGCTTTATATACTATCGCTAAAACCGGTCTAATTTGGCCATCGAGGGTTCAAATTGACAATAATATTCTAAGAATACGACAATTAAGTAGTGTACTAGAAATTTATTTCTGAGTTTCTTCCCAGATTTATTAAGAAAAGGACAATTTAAATACTATGTATTTTCTAGAATAATGGAACTAGATTCATTATAGCAAAAATTTCGAAGAAAAATCATCAATGGAACTAAATAAATTGCAGAGATAATAACTCATAATAGAGGAGGCAAGTTAGATCTGGAGAGTCGAAATAAACAAAAAAATTATGAAATGAATGAAACCTATTGGAATGGGCCCCTAAAGGTGTACAGACGAATGTAGGAAACTCTTTATAAAAATATTTTGTTGCTAATTTTTTTTATTAACAATTTATTGCAAATTAAAAATATTACAAATTACCTAAATGAGAAGCATTCTCTGTTAGTACTAAAACCGCTGAAAGGGGCACATATGACAGTGTTGCCGTATCCTTAATTTGCCGCCGCATTGCCAACTACACTCAGTTGTTTTTCGCAAGGTGACGTCAGACGGGAATTTTTTTAAATATGGTCGAATGTGAAACCTAAATATTTTTGGAATTATCCGTCCAACCGACGTAATTTTTGTGTGCGTGTTTCAATTGACTAATTGTGCAGTATTATTAACATATTTATTGAAAACGCGAAATGACTGAACAAGCCCATTCAATTTTCGAAAAATTATTTTTTCAAAAAATTTATATTTTCAGAAAAGGTGTTTTTCAACGATTTCTTTTAAACAAGTTTTTTTCGAAACAGTTTCGTAGATCTATTTTCGAAAAAGCTGTCCCTTTTCAAAAAGTTTATTTTCAAAAAAAAAAACAGAGCGGCTGGTTATGTTAGCTTACACGCGACAGGACAAATTAATTGATTGATATGGAGATGGAAATGTTCGAGCAATTTTAATTATGCCTTCCGCGCATTTGGAGGGATATATATTTAACGAAAGTTTATACCCAACCAAATTATCAAAAACATATTTTTTGAAACCTACAATTTTTCGAAAATATCTCTAGTTTTTTTTCGAAAAGCAATTTTTAAATTTTTTTTAAAGCAGTTTTCGAAAGTACATTTTTTCGAAATTACTTTCCTCCAATTTTTTTTAAGAAATGCCTTTTCGAAAAAATAATGTACGACAGAGTAACGTAGCAAACCTAAGGAAACCTGATCAAACCGAAAACAGGTTTGTTTAGATCACACAGATCTTTTTTTGCACTAACATTTTCCAAGCTAAGAGTTCATAATTCAATTTGGATTATTTAATCCTCGCACAGTTGGATATTTTTTTGTTTTCGATACGCCCCTGCTTGTTTTAACAGCATTGTTTAAAATTTTATATCTCAAATAAAAAGAAAAGATTTTTTAACTTGTTTAGAAAACCCTACCGGTTGAGTCAGGTCATTAGCATTAAGTTGTTTTTTGAACATTTTGGTTTAACCATTTATAAAAAAAAACATAATCGTAAGCAAATAATTAGCATTCAAGCCATTTATATACAACAGGATTAGAAACGAGTTTTGGATTTTAAAATAATTATTTAAACATAATAACTAACTGTTTACTAACGTGTTTCTATTTCGCGGCTACGGTCATTTTTTGGCGATCGAACATCTCAAAATAGAAATTAACGGCCAGATTCTACAACGCTAGACCGGTCTAATTTGACAACCAAAAGTTTTAAATAGGCTGGTCAAGTCACTCTGCGTTTTCAATAAAAATGTTATAATTATTGCAGTCAATCGAAACACGTACACAAAAAATTACGTAAGTTGGACGGATAATAAGAAAAATATTAAGGTTTAAGCTTCGACAAAACTTAAAAAATCCAGTTTCTCGCCTGACGTCATCCTACAAAAAACAACTGAACGTAGTGGGCAATGTGGCGATCAAGTTAATGATACGGCAACACCGCCATGCGCCCCTTCGGCCGTTTTAATACTAATAGAAAATGTTTATATTTTGCGTAACTTTTGTAGAGTTTTCTAATCTTCGAATTCAATTTTATTTTTAAACTTTTTTTGGAGTGCTTAACTGTATTTAAATATAACGAGGAACTACAACAGAAATAAATAGTAAAATCAAAACATCAGTGTATAGTAGTTTTTTGCTCCAGTTACTCGGTTAATTATTATGGTTAGTACCTACTTCTTTGACATTCGTGAGTAAATATTCTTTTTAGGTTATCAAATATTATGCGTTGTCTGTTTCCTCAGGTCTTTTAATATTTATGTGTAATAGTCGATAATTACGTTTTTGTATATTTTAATTTGATGAGATAACCTCGATGACCAACCCGCATAATTTTTGCAGTAGTGCCAACGCTTAATTTATTTCTTAAATTTGAGTCGCCCATCGTGGGACTACCTCACCAGAAGCCTTGTTATAATTAGCGCTGTTTGACTGCTATTAAGGCGCGTAAAGATACAGCGAACGAACAGTTCCAAACGAATTCGTTGGGTTAATGTGTATGTACTAAGAAATGCCATCGCACGCATTCGTTCGCCGTCGCTAGGGTTCGCTCACTGGGCTGGGCAGTAAATGAAAAAAAATTCGTTCGTCCTTTTTAGTGTTCCGTCAAAAACCGAACACTTACGGAATGACTTCGGTATCCGTCCGTCCGTCTGTCACACGATTTTCTCTGAAACTATTCGACGTAAAAAAGTGAAATTTAGCACGGAGATAAACCCAATTATAGACGCAAGGGCGGATTTAGAATTTCGTCTAGGTGGGGCGCAACGTCACCTCGAGCTACACAAAAGTATAGACCAAAAAAAAAACGGGCATGCTCGAATGCGAAATTACTTTTTTCTTGTTTAGGGTTCTAAGGAATGTATACTATTTCATAACTGACCAAATATCTAAACCTTTGTCTTACGAAAACAGAACGGCTTGTCATCCTAACTTACCAATATTCTAGCATTTTTTTATTACTTATACCTTCTGTCCATCTGGACTAATATATGAAAATTTTCGAAAACACATTTTTTAGAAAATATATTTTCTCGAAAACAGAACTTGTTCAATAATACAGATATTCGAAAACTAGGGATGTTTTCAATATTTTTTTTCTGAAACCAACTTCGAATTTTTTTAACCACTTTTTGAAACCAAATTTTTTCAAGAAAACATGTTTTTAGAAAGAACATTTTTAAACATTGTTTCGAAAAAGACTTCGAATATTCATGTTAAAAAAACAACACTTCTTTGAAAGTAATTTACTACAGAGTAACATAACCAATACAAGGAAACGTATACCTGACCAAACACAAAAAAGGTTTGTTTAGGTTAGTTTAGGATTTTTTGTCATTTTTTCATTGACATTTCATTCATTCATTCATTTATAATTTAAATTTAGAAAAACTACGTTTTCTAAAAAATATATTTCCCGGAAATGTATTTTTAAAAGGTTCTTTTTACAAAAATATATTTTCGAAGCTCTTTTTCGAAAAAATTTACTTAATTTAACATCAAAAAAGATATTTGTTAAAAAAAGAAACAGCTAAAAGAGTTGGTCATCTTAGCTTACACGCGACAGGACAAATTGTTTGATTAATATGGAAGTGTAAATATTGTAGCATTGTTTTATTTTTTATGCTTTCTGATTATTTGGGGAGATAATGAGTACTTACGAAAGTACAATTGAATCGGTATACGCAGAAACAACACATGTCCATTTTTGACCAAAATGAGTTTAATTCAAAAATTGCATCTGCGTGGATAAATACATCATACTATGCAAGAACCTCACATGTTCCAATGTCTACTTTGTACTAAAAACCAACAAATTTCAGAGATACTATCATTACTTCATTATCATTACTATGCAGAAACGACACAAGTCCTGGATAAGTTCTGTTGTTGATAAGCGAATATTATTTTATGTCTGAGTATGCGTGCTTTGGCGTTCGTCAGCTGATTACTTTGGCAGAAAGACATTATTATCAGGTTGTCATTATTCGATGTACATATGTCGTCTTGTTTATTAGAATTTTCACAGTTCATTAACTCACAGAACTTATTGGAACTAGTAGCACCCCAGAAAAAGTTTTCAGTGGAAGAAGTTAAAACGGGCGATGTAGTTAATTTTAAAGGTTGGTGGCCAAAGTTTTATAAAAAAAAAACTATATACTGAGGAAACGATTTTGAAAAACGTACCACGAAGGTTAATTTTAATATCAGTATCTACTCGCAGTTTACTTAGGATAGCGAAAATAAGGAGTGTGTTTCAGATTTTATCGATGAGGCTTTGAAGCATACATTCAAACTGCAGCAACCTGAAAAAAATATGAAGGTATTTCCATCTGCTGCAGCGTATCCACTAGGGATGGTTCCAATAAAATCAAGCAAAATTGGACACATAAAAAATGCGCTGCATTTGTGGAGAAAGAATTTCGAGAGTTTTATGCTGCTATACTTCTTTGGCCAAGTACTACTAATAATTAGAGACTAAACATCATAATGTGTAAACTTTTTTCAAGATATTCACGGTTAAGTAAAAATAATGTTTTTGATTTTGACCGAGGCAATGCAGAAAAGATACTTGTCCATTTTTTTGAAAAATTCTAGAAAATACAAATAACATTTTTTAACTTAAATTAGGTTGTCATTAAATTAGAACCACCTTAAACCATCCTTTTAGCATTTTCAATTCGAAAATATTGACTGGAAGATTCCTAGACAAGTTTTTTTCTTTTCTCAAAAATTGCTTTTTTGGGCATGTGTCGTTTCTGCCTGCATATACCGATTCAATTTGTCTAAAACCAATTTTTGTTCTTTTTTAGAGCCCTTTTCAAAAATACATTTTTTTAGAGAACATCTTTTCCGAAATTAAATTTTTTCGGAATTTTCTCGGATAGTATTAATTTTTTCAAGCAACGGCTTTTCCAAAAAAGTAATTTACTAGAGAGTAACGTATGTACCAAACCTGAGGAAACCTGATCAAATCCAAAAAAAGGTTCGTTTGGGTTTGTTCAGGATCTTTTTTCGTTTTTTTTTTCCTTAACATTTTCCAAGCTACTAGAGTTCATAATTTAGTTTTCTAAATATTGTTTTCAAAAAGATATATTTTCGAAAAATGTACTTACCTGTTTTAAAAATTATTTGTTTGGAGACATTTTTGAAAAAATGTACTTTCGATATACGGATTTTTGGAGAAAATATTTCATAAATCCGTTTTCTAAAAGGCCTCTTTGCAAAAGTGGTCAGGACATTTTTGAAAAAATGTAGTTTCGAAATATGTTTTCGAGAAAATATTTTTGAAAAATTTCGTTAATCCATTTTCTAAAAAAATTACTTTCCAAAGAGATGTTTTTTGCAAAAAAAATTATTGGGTTAGTTGTTTCTTTTAGAAGCCAAAATTATCCGGAGGAAATTTTGATAAGATCGCAGTGAGATGTGTAAGGAATGTTTTCAGAAACAATCTAAGAGCAAGTAAATCAAAAATGCCAAAAAAAGACTTGCATTTTTGATATTACATATTACTATTCATCTATTATTCATATTTTCTGGTATACTTCATTTCAAAGACCCTACATAGACGGCAAAATGTTTGTTTTTGTTTATAATATTTTGTAGAATATGTTTATGTCACAATATATATATATATATATATATATATATATATATATATATATATATATATATATATATATATATATATATATATATATATGATGAATTTTTATTTTGGATTTTGTAAACATTTTTTGAGACAAAAAGCTTAAAAATTGCTGTCCCCCACCCTTGTCACCAGAAGGATCGCTCAGAAAAATCTGAGGAAAATCACGAACATTAAGAATTAGGTGTAGATTTAACGAAAATTATTAGCATTCAAAAATTTTAGCGCGATCAATTGTTATAAGCAAGTTATTTGTTTATTTCCTTCTAAGTGCTAAACCATTGGTTTTAGAGAAAAATTTTGCAACAAAAAATATTTCTCACGATGTAAGGAACAACTTTTGCCCTTACACGTTTTTCAAAATTTTTAGTTTGGCTCAGTCGAAACTCTCCCCACTCAGTTCCGCGCATACGCGATACGGCGTCGCGGTGCCGTCGGCGGCGGGTAGCGCGGCAAATGGGCGGAGATTGGGCGGCCGAGGTTTGCTCAGGTTAAGGTTAACTGATCATAGGCGTAGTTAGGCAGTCACGTTCAGGGGTGCTTAAGTCCTACACCCTATTCAGTATATGGTCAAAAATTTTGTTTAAGGTGCTAATTTGAGTTTTGGGGGTGAAAAGCACACAAAGCCCCCCCTTAACTACTCCTAATAAGGTGGAGGGTTGTGCTAATTTGAGTTTTGGGGTGCCATGCCCCCCCTTAACTACGCCTATGTAACTGATGGCACGGAACACTAATTGAGCAAGTATAGGCTGTACTTGACCGATTTTTTTAGTGTATTCGTGCGTTTGTTCGTTGTATGTGGACAGCAAAGCAAATTTTCTATTGAACGCCGAATAAATTCCTAATGCATTTGACCGAATTCGTTCGTTTTCGTTCGCTGTATATAATGTACGATGTAGGTACGTGCCTTTATGAGAGCGAATTTGATTAGAAAATTTTTTTTTGGGAATAAGCTTTTCGAATGGAGTACTTTTGTATTCCGAAATAAAAAAAGTTGCTGGATAAACCCATTGGCATACGAAGAATAACACAACTAAGTTTTATGCTGTGAACTTTGTAAAGAAATGATCAATTTTAGTATGCTACTTTCCACAATAACACAACTAAATTCATCCTAGCAATACATTTCAAGATGAAAATTATTTGGAAACCAAGCAAATCATTTAAATATTAGAATGACTTCATACTTTTACCCTTTAAAAAGCGAAAGAAAATATTAAAACTTTGTTTAATTTTGAAAAAAAAACATAATTAATTTTATGCACAAATAACTGGTGCCTTGGGATTCCTAATCAAAATTGGCTGTATAACCATGGCAACTTATCAGTTTTGTATTGTCAAACTTGACCCGTGTAAATTGAATTTGTTGGTTTTTTCAAACATTTAAGCTGTTATATATTTTGTATCTAGTAAAAAGGGTAAAATAATGAATGACGATGAATTTCCATTCCTGGAACTCCTCCATGACTGGCGTGTTTTTAATAACCTTTTGCAGTACACTGACTACTACCTATAAGAAAATATTGTTTCCCTACAGTACAGAATTTAATATTTTCTCACAATCATTTGCCTAGCAACGACTATATGTATTGTAACATTCTAATATTCAAATTAAATGACTTCAATATGTTTCATAATAGTGTTCATTATGATACAAATTTTTATTATGCAACCGCGTTATTAATTTATTAGCCAATTTAAAACCCATACTTTTTTATTCAAGTGGCCTTTTTTTTAATACAAATGATCTGACTTTGGCAAAAATAATGTTAAAAAAACAAACAAATAGTTTATAATTTCAATTAAAAAACGCCTAATTCTAGGGATCTTTAGGGTCATAAACGGCCAGATTCTCCAACGCTAGGCCGTTCTAATTTGACAACCAAAAGTTTTAAACTGATAAATGTAAGAATAATGTCCGGTTGCCAAACAATTTAATCACGAATAAAATTAAACTAATTAGACACTTGTAATGTGACAGCAGTTATGTTAACGTCATTGCCAAAGATGACTCTAAACATCAATTAAATTTACTACTTGATTAAAAGTTTTGTGCAACAACTAAGTTTTATACTAGATACGATTTATTTTTAGTTTTTTCGCAAATTTACCAAGAAAAGGGCAATTTCACTTTTTACAATAACAGAACTAAATTCATTCTAGCAGCACTTCCGTGATGAAAATCATTTGGAAACCAAGCAAATTGCTGAAATTTTAAAATAACTCTTAAGTTTTTAATGACGACTTATTAATAATGACAGGACAAAAATCAAACTGATCAACTAGACGATCTTAATTTAAACCCGTATTAAATCTTAAACCTTTTTAGTGAATCTGAACGAAAAAATTTTAGTACAGTAAAAAGGGCTAGTAGGTATAAACGTTTCCACAGAACGTAGCTTTATATTTTGTTGATAGTTCTCCTGCACTGGTGTTTTTATTTCTGATTTTCCGTGTACATATGTATATACTGCCACCACATATCTTTCTTATAAATATTACCACTGGCAGGTACCTTTTTGGCTTGGTACTTAAATATTAATTAAGTAGGTCATTTAGATACTAAAGCTGGGTAAGTACAGAATAATTATGGTAGAAATCGTATATCTGCGATGTTTTGTTAGTGTGTATGTGAATATTTTACTAATTTACAGTTCTATAAAAATACAGAACACAAACATTTAGGTATTCACAAAAGGAAAAAGAATATGTTCACATTTATTAAAAAGTAGTAATATGTGGAAAATTCTTTATGGTTAGTGTCAAGTGAATATTTATTTACTTTAAATTACAATACAATTTTGTTAGATGAGTTAAATTCTGGAACACATTCTTTAGGTGGTATTCATGATTTTATAAGTTATTTTTTGGAAACAGAAACATTTAGGTATTTATGAAAGGAAAAACGAGATGTTTACATAATGCTAAAAAGCAAATCTTAATAGGTGGAAAGTTCTTTATGGCTGGTGTCAAGTAAATATTTATTTCCTTTAAATTAAAATACAATTTTTCAGATGAGTTAGATTTTGAAACACATTGATTAGCTGGTATTTATGGTTTTCTAAAATAGTTTTGGAGGGTATATTTTTCGAAAGTACCGTTTTTCGATCACAGTTTCTTGAATAGTAAGCCCACACAGATTCATCTGTTTTGGGATTTTTCAGATTTTCTTAGGTTTCCTCAGACTATTTTCTTTGCTTTTCTAACAATATTTCTAAACTATTAAAATCTGATACCTATTTAAGAAATACAGGGGTCATAATACCCCATAAATATCTTCTGTGACACATCAGACTTGGCCACCAGACCATAACTTAGTAAGCATTCTATAATGCATTGTCGAAAAATTATATTTTTTGAAAAACCGTCTTTCGCAAAAATGTATTTTCGTAATAAATGTTCTTAAAAAATGTTTTCGTTACCATTTCATAGATCCACTTTAATCAAAATATCCTGTCTTGTTTTTGCTCTGTCTAGAGAGTTTTTTGATGAGGTTATTTATGAAAACATTCGGAAGAAAGCAGTATCTATAAATAAAAAGGTTTGATTTTTTAGTACAGTTTGATAATTTTATTACATATCTCCTTATACTGCCTATGCCAGCGCCAGAATTAATGGCAAAACGTAAAGCATTTGCCGTCTTAAAAATTAAACTATAAACTAATTATACTATAAACTTGTCTACTCTTTCAAATTAATCAAGGCAATCATCTTTTAATAATTCACCGAAAAAGTGTGTTTATTTCCATTGTCTCAATCATTTTGAACTGAAAAAAACCTGTTACAAAAAAGTATTAGTCCATCTGTATTTTTGTCTGTTACTTGCCATGCATCGCTACAAATTGACGTAACTTTAGCGCACACCAACGATGTCGAAACCAGAATTTACTTAAAAGGTTTAAAATTTAGTACTGGTTTAAATTGAGATAATTTAGTTGATCAGTTAGGTTTAGACAAGTTTTTTTTCCTGTCACAGTTAATAAGTCGTCATTAAAATCTTATGCTTATTTAATACGAGGCAGAGTCGAATGAAAACCTCTGAAAACCGTAAAAACGTTCAACAAAATTTATTGAAGCAATGTCAAAAAAAGTATCTAATGTTTCGACTTGGTCCCCATTACGTTCTATGCACGTCCTTCACCGTTTTGGAAGTGCTTGAATAACTAAAGAAAATAATTTTTTTGGTCCCGTGCACAGCCACTTAATCACATCATTGCTCCGAAATTTCTTCCGGCCGAATGCTTCTTTAAAACCAAAGACATAGTGATCAGTTGGGGAGAAGTCAGGGGAATAAGAGGATCTGGTAGATACTTAAACTTAAAATCTTGTTGGAACGATAAACATGAATTTCCCTATTGCAGCTCCATTTTAAAATCGATATAAAAGGGTTTGACCCCTTCTTTGTGCAAGAAACGAATAACGGAACGCTGCTCCTCCCTGGGGCAGTGCTCCAGTGCACTTGCAATTTCTAAACTGTCATTGTGTGAACATTTTTAATTATTGCTATGCTATGTCGTTAGCAAGCAGGGGCGGATTTAGATTTTCGTCTAGGTAGTAAGCATAGACCAAAAAAACGAGCAAGTTCGCGTGCGACATTATTTTTTATTGTTTAGGGTTAAGAAACGTACACTATTTCATAATGGAAGAAATATCTAAACCTGTTTTTGCGAAAACAGAACGCTTTGTCATTTTAACTTACCAGTATTCTAGCATTTTTTTTTATTTATAGGTACCTTCTGTTTATCTGAACTGATATGAAAATTTTTCGAAAACACATTTTTTGAAAGCACGTTTTTTCGAAATTGATTTGCTCGAAAACAGAACTTTTTCGATAATATAGTTATTCGAAAACTAGGGATGTTTTCAATTTTTTTTTTCGGATAACAACTTCTCGAAACTACATTTTTTTAAGAAAACATGTTTTTAGAAAGAACAATTTTTAAACATTGTTTTGAAGGGACTTTGAATATTCGTATTAAAAAAAAGTAATTTACTACAGAGTAGCATAGCTGACAAAAGGAAACGTAAACTTGACCGAACACAAAAACGGTTCGTTTAGGTTAGTTTGTCATTTCTTCATTGACATTTTCTAAGCTAAGTTCATAATTTAAATTTAGAAAAATTTAAAAAAATATATTGTCCGAAAATGTATTTTTGAAAGGCTTAAAAAACATATATTTTCGAAAAAAAAATTGTACCTAGGTCCATTTCCGAAAAAGCATCTTTCGAAGAAGCTGTTTTTCGAAAACATTTACATAATCTGACATCAAACAGATCTTTGCTGAAAATAAAAAACAGAACAGTTGGTCATCTTAGCTTACATGCGACAGGACAAGTTGTTTGATTAATATAAAAGTGTAAATATTGTAGCATTTTTAATTTATGCCTTCTGCTAATTTGGGAGGATATCAGGCGCGGCCCGTGAGTTTTTTTACAGGTGGCTCAAAATTTTGTTGGCAACTAGTGATATCAACGCCGCAAGCAAAATACACTTTTTTATTTAAGGAAGGTTTTTCAATAATGTGCCTAGTTTTGCCAAGAAATTATTTACCTACAAATAAAGACCGCAAAAAAACATAAAATAGGTATTGTAGTACATTGAACATTGCTACTCTAGATGTTTATGACTTTTACTATTGCTGTTCTATGTGTTTTAGTCTAAGACGAGAGAGTAGCGTACCTAACCTAAGGAATCTCGATCAAACCCAAAAAAAGGTTCATTTAGGTTTGTTCAGGATCTTTTTTGTATTTTTTTCATTAACATTTTCCAAGCTATTAGACTTAATAATTTAATTTTCTAAATACTGTTTTCGAAAAAATATATTTTCGGAAAATGTACGTATTTTTTAAAAATAATTTTATTGAAGATATTTTTGAAAAAATGTACCTACTTTTGAAATACGTGTTTCCGAGAAAATGTTTTCAAAATATTTCATAAATCCGTTTTTAAGAAAGCTTCTTTGAAAAAGCTGCCAGGACATTTTTGAAAAAATGTACGTTCAAAATACCTGTTTTCGAGAAAATATGTTTGAAAAATCTCGTTGATCCGTTTTTAAAAAAGTTGTTTTTCGAAAAAAATTACTTTCAAAGGAGATGTTTTTGAAACAAATAACCAAGAAGATTTAGAAGCTAAAACGATCCAGCGCAAATTTTGCTAAGATGGGAGTGAGGTGTGTAGGGAATGTTTTCAGAAATAATCGAAGAGCATGTAAATCAAAAATGCCAAAAAAGGCTTGCATGTTCTATATTAGCCCTGTTCGCAGAACAGTCTAAAACCAGTCAGAGCCAATGAAATTACTGGAAACCAGTCCGCAAACTGTCACGTTACCAAATAACTAAAATTTGATTGGCGCTGATCGGTTTGTGATTTCTCTACGAACAGAGCTATTAGCTCTGTTCGTAGAGAAATCACAAACCGATCAGCGCCAATCGAGTTTTAGTTATTTGGTAACGTGACAGTTTGCCAACTGGTTTCCAGCAATTTCATTGGCTCTGACTGGTTTGTGATTCTTGTGCGAACAGAGCTATTTTATGTTAGTATTGATCTATGTATTCATATTTTTGTGGTATAAATCATTTTAAAGACCTTACGCATAGACGGCAAATGTTTGTTTTGTTTATAATATCTTGTAGAATATGTATGAATGGTTAACATTTTTGAATGTTACAATATCTATTTTTATAAAATTCGCTACTGAAATCCTTTTCGTACATGGTTTTAGGGTGGGCACGCCCTGCGCCCCCCCCTCTAAATATTATCTAGATATTATTTTATAATGTATCTTCGAAACATTATGTTTTCGAAAAAGCTTATTTCGAAAAAAATTGTATTCAAAAAAATGTTTAAACAAAAAACTGTATTTTCCAAAAATAAAATGCTTTCCGAAAAAATATATTTGTATTTATTTTTACAAAAAAAAATCGAAAACCTGTTTTTTCGAAAAAATATTCTCAAAAAATGTCCGTAGATCCATTTTCTTTTTCCGATTTATTTACCGGCGGATACGCTTTTTCAGATGTTTTGCATACATAGATTTTCTATAAATTTTTCAGATCTGTAATCTTTATTGTTTTCGGAAACGAATCCATTTCTAGACGGACAAGCCGGACCCCATTTTAAAAAGATGACGTCACCACTTATTTTAAGTTCTTTTTATTTTTTTCATATATTTAATACCGTAAACAAAGTGAATAATAAATACATTACAGTGACTGGACTGCATAAATTGTTTATTGTTTTAATATCCTTCCTAGAATTAAAAACCCCGTTTAAAAACCCGAGTAAAAGGTGTGTCCACCGTGGCAATGAATGCCAATTAAATAACGCATTGCTCAACACGGAGAAATCTTGTCATCGCACCTTTAACGAAGATGGCGCGAAAATACCTTTAAAAGTGCACATTCAATTATTATTGTTTTTACTTCAGAAAACTCACTATACTTATATTAAAATAGAAACATATTATATTCAAAATTACTGAAAATATGCTAGCTTACTATTTAAAACTTACCTTTATATACACTAAATCCCAAAATAAGCGCCGCACTTACTACAAACTTGTACATTTCGTCCACTTAAAACTAAAAAGAAAAATTAAAAATAAGAAATGCGTAGAAAAATAAAATACTAAAGTTTTTTAAAATGCCACCAATAACATTAAAGTAACTATAAATGTTTAAAGAAGTGTAAACAACAAAAACAACTGTTTGCGTAATCAACGGCTATCGAAAGCGCTAGCACGGTAGACAGAGAAGGAATGATGTCATGGTTTATTTGGTACTCTTTGATCTCGCGAATGGTACCTTAGTTTTACCTTGACGAATCTTGGGTCTACGATTACTCCCACTCTCCTTTGATCAGTTAAATAATATGGTGATTAGTTTGTGGTATGAATGTGTCTTTAACGTGACGGCATAGTACGGTTTGGTCATAATGCTATGTAGAATGTTGGTGCGGGAGACTGAGTATCTACAGAAGAAGAAGTAGGATACGTTTTGAATATATTATACTTATATGTAGAGTGCGATATTATATTGTAATTCTAATACAATAAACACATACTAAATAGTAATTACTAATAAACCAAACACCAAGTTTTAGGAGTGTATGTAGACATGGCAGTACCTACTGCCTTTTTTACTTCCCTCTTTAGAGAAAGTATTGTATTTGTCAAAAAATCATCTCTTGAAATTTTTTCTGACATTTACATTTCGAGGTTTCTAGGTCATGAAAATCATGGTTCCACATTATGTCGTTCTGTCTGTCTCTCGGTCTGTCTTTTGGAATGAAAACATATTTAATAACTATTTGACTAAAAAATTAAATTTTTTATATATACTCTTCTCCTGTGTCGAAACTGGCTACATTTTTGATAACATAATATACAAGATGAGAACCTTAAAAAAATGTATTTTTATTTTTTGTTGCTATACCGCAAAACGATTCATTTTACAGGAACTATATTCTGTAGATATCTAAGGGTTTAACCGTTGATATAAATAAACGCATTTTGATTCTCGAGAAGTGGACAGTTTTGATTGGGTTTGATCAAGCACACTTCCAAACTTCATGTCACTAATCCTTGCACCGTTTATAATTTCTTATTAGCTCGACATTGAAGCTAAATTAGGGTAACTTATCTCCCAGGTGGGGGATGTAAAGGATCGCAAAGGTCCTGATACCCTTTCGGGTAAGGACTACCGCTTGTATAATTTCAGCTTTATAGGCTTTTAAAATCTAGCAGCACATCGGATCCTGACTGGTAATTAGTAATTGCTAATTGTTATATAGATTCAGATTGTGCAATTTTAAATACATTACGCCAATAGGGTTGCCACCTTTTGGACATTCTTACCCGGGACGTCATCGCCAAAATCTTCCACATTCACCGTTTTTAGTGTTTCATAAAACGGAACACTTCGGTGTCCGTCCGTTCGTCTGTCACAGGCGATTTTCTCTGAAACTATGCGACGTAAAAATTTGAAATTTAGCACAGAGATAGAGGTGGCCCAATTAGAGACATAAAGTATAAAAAGTTGAATTTTGATTCTGGGTGTTAATTTCAGGGGGTAAATTCGGAAATGGAAAAAAAAAATTCAAGGGCATCGTGTAGGGTGTCAAATGAAAGCTTATTGAAGCATGAATTCAACAATATACCTATATGATGTATTTTTAGGCGTTTTTTAAAACATTTTTCGGGAAAACGCTTAAAAATTACTGTCCCCCACCCTAATCACCAAAAGGATTGCTCAGAAAAATCTGAAAAAAATCATGAACATTGAGAATTAGGTGTAGATTGAGCTAAAATTATCAGGATTGAAAAATCCTAGCTCGATCAATTGGTATACACAATTTAATTGTTTATTTCCTTATAACTACTGAACTATTGGTTTTAGAGAAAAAAAATTTTTTCAAAAAAATTTTCTCACGATGTAAGGAACACTTTTGTCGTTACACGTTTTCCAAAATTTTTAATTTTGTTTAGTCGAAACCCGAGTGCATTACTATTAATAATTTAATTGGGAGGCTGATGGCACGGAACACTAACTGTGCAAATATAGCATGCACTTGGCCGATTTTTTATATAAAGACCAAAAGTTGCGAATCGCCAAAGCTATACAGTACTACTTAAAAACATACGATGACTTTAAGAAGAAAATAATACCGAGTACATACCAATCAATATGAACGAATTTTTTAAAAACCGGAAGCTACTCGGAGATACTCCCGGACGTAAATAGAACACAAATAGAAATGGCACCGCAATATCGATAATATAAAATTAAGTAGGTTTATATTTATCGATAAGTAAATAAAACAGCAGAAAATAACCATGTTTATTAACTTTGTGGATAGTTTAACATTCTTTTTGCTTCAATACTTATATGATTCCGGGATAATACCGGGTCCCGGCTAACATTTTTTGTTGCCGGGACGTACTCGGCACGCACTTGGCCTCATTTTTTATTATACAATATAGAATGGTTTCCTAAAAATTATGCCTTGTCAATTACATAAAACCATATACTTGTAACTTGTGTTCACTGTGCACTTACATCCTAAGTCCGGAACTGAAATGAGCCGCAAAGGTCCGGGCTATACTTATTACTTTAAAAGTTGTTCAAAACTGTCATAATGTTGATTTTGGAAGTCTGCCGACAAATAACACCTACCATTCTCGAAAATATGAGAAGTGAGTTCCAAAATCGACTTTATTACTGCCAAAAAGTTCATGTTGGTCATTTTGAACAACTCTTAAAGTTATAAGAGAAATGAAGTGTTTAAATTTTTATTTTTTTTTCATGATTTTTAATTTCTAAAGGCTTGCCATTTAAAAACGAACTAAGATACGGACCTCGGGTTTGCGGAAAAAGGTTTGTTTTTTGAAGACCTTTAAAATGAGGTCCCACACGGCATATGGTTGCATTTAAAATTTTTGATCTCCACTTCCTAGCGTCATCCCTCAAGGGGGTTTAAAAAGTTAAATTACATAAAAAAGTACATTTATTAACCAGTAAGATACACCTACAATTTGGTGTCTCTATCTGTACTTATAGCAAATATATTTACCCATATCGGACTTCTCGGACACCCTGTATATTTTCCACAAAAATAATAGAACTAAAGTCATTTTAGCAAAAAGTTCAAAGATAAAAAAAATCTGGAAGCCAGGCAAATAGCTGAAATAGTAGTGTAACCTCTAAAGTCTTAATGACGAATCAATATATCAAACAGGACAAAAACTTATCTAAACCTAATTGATCAACTAGAAGTTCTAGATATAAACCAGTACTCCTCAATCTTTTTCGTGAATCTCGGGTAGATATTTTAAGTCGAGATATATCTAAAGAGTACTAGTATTATTAATTTAATGTATTTTTTAAGTAAGTTTTTATCTAAAAAAAGGTTGGTAATAATGGCATTTTTTCAGCGAAACATAATGGAGATGTTCCTGATTTCAGCAGCTCCAACATATCCAGGAAGTCGACAACAATACCATGCCAAAATTACGTTTTATTACTTAATTATTGTTTAAATTGGCACTTGTAGAATGAAAACAAAGCAGTTAACAACAAATTTTCTACGATTCTAGGCCTACTAATTGGTGAATCAAACCATTTTAAAATATCATTGACATTGAAGAACGTGTGTGACTTTGTTTAAATTACCCCTCTATGGTTACATTGTCATTGTAAAACCATAACAATGACTTATTACATATAAATATTATAATTATATTAGTAATGTCACACACGTTTATACAGGGTGATCGATTTATTAAAAATTAATTTGCGAAAACTTGTGCTTAGTGCTCCTTGAATCTCAAGTGGTCACATGGAAAACTATTTTTGCGTCCTCTTTGGTATTAAAATCAAAAAGGAGGAGTAGGAAGATTATAATAATTGTTGTTGTTACTGTTAAGGTTTGTAACCCTAAGATTGATTGGACATAGCTTGATCGATCCAGCTCTAATAGTTTATTTACTTCCCCATAAGTATTCACCATTTACATCGCTTTCTATTTGTTTAATATAATGGGTTTATCGATCTACCTTAAATTCTCTTACTTTTTTACTTGTTCCCTTGACGATCAGCTGCGCAAGGCCACTATCCACTATGTCCTAAAATATATCCATCTGGCCTTTTCCTTTTTGTGGTTCCATATAGTTCTTCGTTCATATAAATGCGATTTATTATCTACCTCTTCGTTGGTGGGTCTACCCCACTTACATTTATCATTCTTCTGTAACATCATGTTTCAAGTGCTTCATTTGTCGTCTTTCTTCCATACCTATGTAATCCACATCACATTAGCCTTTAAAAAACTCCTCTTACTCAGGTCTATGTTGTTGGTCAGTAGCTCTCTTTTCTTTTTAAATGCTTTGTTTTTGTGCTATCCTGCTCTTCACGTCTCTTTTGCTTCATTTGTCCTTTTTGTTATCATACTTCTTAAGTAGCAAAACTCGTCAATTTCTTCTAGTTGAATGTTTTTTTCTATATTCATTCTTCGTCTAGTGTCAGATTTAGGGCATTTCACTTTTCCACTACCACTGTTTTTTTAATGTATTTTAATCTCGTACCACAACATTAGATGTATGTGTTTAGTTTTGTTCATGGTTCTGGTTGGTTGCTAAACAATTAATTAATCTTCATTTGTAAACCAATTGGTTGAACAATGAAGTTTAGTTCATTGTTTAATTGTCGGCCAAAAATATGACCAAAGTCAAAGGAATAAGTATATGGAGGATCTTTAGTAGATTCTTGTTACTTTCTGCTCGGATGGGTACTACATCGTCCTCAGATAATTAAGACGTTTTAAAACTCAAAATATACAACAAGTTCTACCACTTTATATCCACCTTAACAAGTCGAAAACACTCCCTCAGATATACTAAAAAGGTTTAAGATTTAGTACTGGTTTAAATTAAGATCTTCTAGTTGATCAGTTAGGTTTCGACAGGTTTTTGTCATGTCATTGTTAATAGGTCGTTTTTAAAACCTTATGAGTTCTTCTAATATTTCAGCGATTTGTTTGGTTTCCAAATGATTTTTGTCTTGGAAAGTGTCGCTATGAATTTAGTTCTGTTATTGTGGAAGGCATCTATGAACGTAGGTATTATAACTTTTTTTTCAAAAAAAATTAACCAGCTTCACCTACCACTTTTTGTTCATCGTAACAAGTCGAAAGCGTTTTCGCTCAGATTCAATAAAAATGTTTAAGATTTAGTATTGGTTTAAATTAAGACCTTTTAGTTTTGATCAGTTCGGTGTTGACAGATTTTTCATGACATTGTTAATAAGTCATCATTAAAAACCTATGCGTTATTCTAATATTTCAGCGATTTGCTTCCAAATGATTTTCGTCATGGAACGTGTTGGATTTATGTAGTTCTGTTATTGTGGAAGGTACGTTCTGTAATTTTTTTTCCAAAAAATTAATCAACTTCACAAAAGGGAAAACACTGAAAAGTATGAAATGATATTTTACGTATTTATAATTCAGGTTAATGCTAAACTTAATTTTGTTCCAGTTCAGGTAACTTGTGCAGCGAAGTTCTAAACTTTGAAGTCGGCACAATTTTAAAGTACTTACCTGTAATAGGAATCCTTAATGATAAACTAATAAATTATTATTAAAGAGTAATATTTTTAGTTATTTATTACTGCGCCTAATGTTGAGCCTAATAATTGTGCTTAATTTCAAGTAATTTATACACCAAAGTTCTAACTTTGAAGTAAGCGCAACTTCCTATTAATTGCTTATGAATTATCATTACAGATCCTTATATGAACTGCGAAATTGCGCCGACTTCAAAGTTTAGTTATAAATACGTAAAAATATGATTTCATACTTTTTGGTGCTTTTCCTTTTGTGAAGTTGGTCTATTAAAAAATATATTAGGTACTTTCTTTTTAGTGCAAAATTATATTTTCTGACCCCAATAATCCCGAAAATGGCACATTTGTTAACCTTTTTGGATAAATTCCAAACGGTATCTTTTCATCAAAATAATTTTCTTAACATATCCCCAAATGGAAAGATACTATGTGTAAAATATCTTTAAAACTTATTTTTTGTTGAAAATTAAGTTTAATTGCGAATAAATCAGTGGAGTAAATACAGGGTGTTATGAAATTGACTGCATATATTGAAACCGGTAAATCCTGGTATGAATAATTCAGCTTGAAGAAAAATATTTATATATGGCGCTTCGCAATAATAACGTGGTAATCGCCCCTTAAACTTCCTTTAACAAGCGGTACCCACCACTGGCAAGAAACACTTGATATCGAAAAAGTGGCCAATTCTATCAATAGACTTTTTATTCCAATAGCATAAGAAATAATGATATTGTTACCTTTGCAGTAGAATCCCTTTAAAATACTCCTTTTGAAAATGTTTACCATTTACAAATACCCATATAGGTACCAAAAAACACTAACAACACAGTAAAGCAATTAATTTAATGCAAGAAACCAACGTCTGGTTTTCATAATTAGCAGTAACTAAAATTCCAATAACGAACTAAACACAAAACTTAACAGATTCCGCAGCATTTTGCACTATTAAAAATCAAAAACTAATGTTTTTGTTACTTTTAAAGTAAAATCACTGTAAAATTCACTTCCTTTAGAAAGGAACAAACTTACACAAATTTATGAAGAAACGTTAAACTAACTAATTCATTACGATGCTTAAAAGAATCCACGGTATTTTTTACTATCAGTACTATTGAAAAACTAAAAATGTATTTATTTATTAAAAAGGGCAACGCCCAGTTTGAATAAGCATGACATATGCGAGAAAGCATAGGCAACCCAAATAACACTTCATAGTGAGATTTAGCAACTATAAATTGTAGACACGCTAACCCATAAACGATAAAAGTGATAAGTAGTTTTTCTATCACATGATTTATGAGTCCTCTTTGCTAGGCTTATAAATTAAATTAGAAAATGAGGTGAAAACTCAAACTAAAATACCACTTTAAATTGTATTATCGACAGGTTAGCGTGTCTGCAATATCTTCTTGCAAAATCTCCCCTCTTTATATTATTATTACGTATAATAGTGACGAAACCCGTTTTTTATACGCATAAAATCGAAGGCAGAAACTACCAAAAAAATAAGTAATAAATGGTCATTTTACTGTTTTTATGTGGTGCAGTCAAATTTTGAAGCGTCGCTGAAAGAACTTTCACGAAGTTTGTTTTGAACTCAGTTATGGATTTATTTTTCTTAAAAATGTTAAGTGATGTAGGAAATTAAAAACGGAACCCATACGGAAATTATGTTTTTGGCAAAAATACATCCTATACCTTATACATTTTTAAATACTTAGGAAAGTAATATCTTATGTCACGTAAGTAATTTTTTTAAGTATACC
Source organism: Philopedon plagiatum (assembly GCA_963971165.1). Classification (NCBI taxonomy): domain Eukaryota; kingdom Metazoa; phylum Arthropoda; class Insecta; order Coleoptera; family Curculionidae; genus Philopedon; species Philopedon plagiatum. The sequence continues at coordinate 16,291,939 of OZ020196.1, read as the reverse complement.
TAGGTAATGCTTCTTTTGGCAATTTTAAATTAGTAGGTTATTGTTGGACAATTCTAGAGTAATTTATTTATTTTTTTAGTAAGATGAATTTAAAACATAATACTGCCCCCAAAAATAAAATGTTGGCTACGTCGCATGTGGGGGCGGACATATGGTCAGGTTTTTGGGTCTCAGACAAATTTTTGTTAGTTGTTTGATGAAACCAAAAAAATTTTTTTGAGTGTCTCTAGACGGTACCAGAAGTCACCCATTCCAATATATTAAACTATTTTCATAACACCCTGTATGTATATACGTGACTGCCAAATAAGAGCACTTCTTTATGAATCATTATTAAGATCACAAAAAATATATCTAACGCTACAGAATTACAAATACATTAAATTTGACATTAAACATTAAGATGCCCTTTGCTTTTGATTGTATATATTGTCTTTAGGCTTTATGGGGACTTTTCTTTGATGGCGTCGGTTCATTCAACTGGTACACCGATTAAAACAACTTTTCCTGCAAATTACATAAAACAAAGTTCATGTGTTTTAATAGTCAGAGAGACAAGGGGCCTCTCATTTTATGGGGACAAAAATTTAGTATTTTTTTTATCTTCTGACAGCCCACGAAGACCGAAGTCTAAGTACTATGTACCGTGGGTGTACTGGGGAATCGACTCACATCCAGAGCTGGAAGCATTTGTAGGGATTTCACCAGCCCTTTTAAGAGTATGTGTGGGGTGGTACCGCCTCGGTCGAGGAAGAATTCCTCTACCACCTTCCAACAACAACCACAAAATATCCATGGTCGAAGCGGGATTCGAACCCGCGCCTCTCGGTTGCCGTACCAACTCGGCCACCGGAGACCCGTATTTGCCATTCTATACCTTTCCTGTACTGAAAACCATCAGAACCTACAGTTTAAGGTAAAAAAGGCCGGTTTCCGTTTTATCTCACTAGAACACTTTTTTTAGTGTCACTTTTTAAATTTTAACACTCAATAAGTTCTTAACTCATGGAAACAAAAGGTCATTACAGGGTCACTATTATATAGCGAAAGATATGTTTTCTGTATTGATCGTCAAAAAAGGCAGTTTAAGGTTAAAAAAAATGAAATGTCGTTTTTCGTTTTGCCTCACGTTTGAAAATTTGAACGCATTTTCTTAATTTTATTTTGTAAACTTAATAGTCACAGTTAAAGGGGTTCACATTTTATGGGGACAAAAATCTCATACCAGCTTATTATTATAGCTTAACACATGTTTTCTGTACTGAGGATACAGGCGGTTTAAAGACAAAAAAAGTGGTTTTCTGTTTTTCCTCACTTTGAGCGTCAAAAATTTGAATACTTCCATTTGTTTAGTTTGAATTATTTACTCTTAGCAGGACAGTAGCCCAGCAGAGTCAAATGGCTTCCAATTATATGAGGACAAAAATGTAATACTAGTTCGCCATTCTATAGTGTAAAATATGTTTTCTATAAGGCACTCAGACAATGTAATTTACGGTTTGAGGAAAATAAAAAAGCGGTTTTCTGTTGAGCGCTAAGAACAATTTGTTTTAATTTTATTTTTTAATCTTAACAGGCCGAGTCAAAGAACTTCCCATTTCACGAGGAAAATAATTTAAAACTTATTCACCATCATTCTAATGTGGCGCAATATAATGTTCTCTGTCTCATCAGAAGATTGAAAAACGATAAGAAAGCGATTTTCCGTTTTTTCTCCCATTGAGCGAACAAATTTTTTATATTTTTAACTCTTAAGTCAGAGTCAAAGGTCTTCTCATTACGACACGAGCCGAAGGCGAGGCATTTCATGGGGGCAAAAATTTAATACTTGTTTGACATTCTATAGCGTAAGGTTTATTTTTTTCATTGAAGATCATCAGAGCAGACAGTTACATAAAAAAAATTCACGTCGAATTGATAACCTCATCGTGAAGTCGGTTAATAATAAAAAAAAATTTAATTTTACTTTTTTAATTTCACCAGTCAGAGTCAAAGCACTTCTTATTTTTTTAATCGACCACAAGAGGAGGTTATCAATTCGACCCTATGTATTTTTTATGTATAGTTCTTGAGCGGATTAACCGATTTCGATATTTTTTTTTGTTTAGTAGATTAGTTGTCCCGAATGGTCCCATTTTAAGGGTTTTTTGCTGAAGTGAGTGGAAATCTGAAAAAGCAGCGAAAAACTAAAAAAAACCTTGAAATCGTGAGGACTGAGAAATTGTCCTAAAATGTTAACTAATGTGTTATTTTCGGGGTTACTGAGGTCAGAAAATCTAGTTTTGTTTTACAGATGTTTAGAAAATTAACGGGAGGGGAGGTAAAAAAAGGGGTGAATAGGAATTTCTTCAAAAATGTTAACTGACATATCAATTCCGGAGCTAGCGAGGTCAAAATATTAAATCTTTCTTAACAAATGCTAAACAAAAAGGCATCTTGGAGGGGATAGAAAGAGTAAATGGAGCGGCTGGAAATTTCTTCAAACATGTTAATAATTACATTAATAATTATTAAGGTATCATTTTCGATGTTATTGAGGTCAGAAAATCTAAGTTTGTTTAACACATGCTAAAAACATTAACGGGGAGGGTTGGATAACAAGGAGCGGCTGAGAATTTCTCCAAAAATGTTAACTAATGTATCATTTTTGGGGTCATTGAGGTCAGAAAATCTAATTGTGTCCAACAGATGGTGAAAAATTATCGTGGGGGGGGGGGGATAAGCGATTGGCAATTTCTCCAAAAATGTTAACCAACCAAGCATCTCGGGGTTACTGAGGTAAAAAAATTTAATTTCGTGTAACTGTGTAATGTACCTATAGGAAATTGGCCGGGGGGGGGATAAAGAGGAGCTACTGTCAATTTCTCCAAAAGTGTTAACTAATGGATCATTCTCAGGGTTACTTAGGTCAGAAAGGCTAAGTTTATGTAACAGATGTAAACAAAATTACGGCGGGGGAAGGGGGCGCAAGCAGCGGGCGGAAAATTCTTTCAAAATGTTAACTATGTCATTTTCGGGGTTACTGAGGTCTGAAAATTCAATATTACATGGAGATTACAAATTTAAATAGGAGGCCATAAGATGAAGTGGGTGGAAAAATAGGTAAACTAAAAAGTAAGATGTTTTTTTTCCAAAAAAATGAACCGACTTCATAAAAGAAGCACTAAAAAGTATGAAATAATATTGTTACGTATTTAAAACTGTGGTTAATGGTAAACTTAATTTTTTTAAAAGTTAGGTAACTTGTACACCGAAGTTCTAAGCTTTGAAGTCTGCGCAATTTTAAAGTATAATAGGAATCCTTAATGATAATACATTAATAAATTGTTAATAAAGAGTACCTAATATTTTTAGTTAGTTATTACTTAGCCTAATGGTCACTTTAATTGTGTTCGACTGTTCGACATTTGCACACAAAAGTTCTAAACTTTAAAGTAAGCGGAACCTGCGCAACTCCTTATTAATTGTTTATGAATTATCATTACGGATCCTTATGCTGTAAAATTGCGCCGATTTTAAAATTTAACTTCGGTGTACAAGTTACCTCACTCTGAACAAAATTAAGTTTACCATTAACCATAGTTATAAAGTAAAGTAAAAATATTATTTCATACTTTTGAGTGCTTTTTCTTTTGCGAAGTCAGTTAATTTTTTTGGAGAAAAAAACTACTAATGTTTTTTGTACTAAAAATCATTAGAAGTTAATTCAGGTTAAAATTAATAAAAAAGCGGTTTTTCTTTGCATTGACCGACAAAAACTTGAACACAGTTTTATTTTTTTAATCGTAAGAGTCAAAGGATTCCCATTTTATGAGGACAATCAATTAATACTTGTTCGCCATTTTGTGGCGAAGAATGTTTTCTGTATTGAAAATCAGAACAGGCACTTCAGGTTAAAAACATTTTTTTAAAATAAAAACAAAAAAGCGGTTTTCTGTTTTCCTCACGTTGAGCGCCAAACGTTTAAACACATTTCTTTTAGTTTTACTTTGTTAATCTCAAGTCAGAGTCAAACGGCTTCTCATTTTATGGGGACAAAATTTAATATACCGATCCCACAACGCAATAGATAACAACTTGAGTTGTTACCTTATTGCATTGTGGTATCGATATATTCGCCATTCTATAACATTAATAGTATATTGTATATCTAGTAGGAAAAGCCTAACATTCCCGGACGACTATGAAGATTGCAACACAAAGTCCAGGAATGTTGCTTTTCCTGCCTGGTACTATTGTTCCGACGCCGACGGTCGTTTAAAAATCAAAAGAAAATATTAAAACTTTGTTTAATTTTGACAAAAGCATAAATATTTATGCACAAATAACTGATGCCTTGAAATTTCTAATAAAAGTTGTTTGTGTAACCACGGAAATGTATCAATTTTGTATTGTCAAACTTGTCCCGCGTAAATTTCTTTTATTGATTTTTTCAAAAATTAAAACTGTTTTATATTTTGTATCTAGCAAGAAATGCAAAATAATGACTAAGTGACAATGAACTTTTCATTCCTGGAACTCCTTCAGAACCGGCTTGATTTTAATAACTTTTGCAGTACAATATAATACATTATACATCAAGGGAGAGAAATGCTTGATTTTTCCTGAGGTGCAGTTTGTAGCCAGAGGGCGAAGCCCGAGTACTACAAAGCACTTAAGGAAGAATAGCATTCTCTCTCGAGGTGTATGGGGAAGGGTGGTCTATTGAGCCACATTTGTTTTCAGGATTGTAGCTCTTACAATAGTTTCACTATTTTCCTTTTATCTCTTCAACAACTTCATATGAACATTAGCAATGCTGACATGTCACAAGGTCTAATGTTAGCTGTGAGAATTCCAATGAAAAATTACAACTGCCTCATTGTACCACCTTGACTCATTGGACCCCGGGACAGGGGGACCAATGAGTCTGGGTCTGGGGACTAATGAGTCAGTATCTAAAGTCAACTCAAAACAGAAGAATTTTCAATAAGTAAAGGGTAATAAATACTTAAATTTTTCTATACACTTTATTTTTCATATTTAGAACAACAAAACCATTAATTTTTTATATTTTAAACAACATTAACTTTTGTAACATAATTCATTATTAAAATAAACTAACCCATTTTCGGGTTTGAAAAATCTAGGTCAAAGCTAAACATTCGAGAGTATTGGTATGAAGAGTCATACCAAATGAATTTGGTTTAGGCGAAATCATTTTTATTTCATCGATGCTTACACTAGCAACTATTTTTAACAGGAGTATCTGTCGCTATAATGGTGCTTCCTTTTTTTCCTTCATTTTCTTGTTGTTTTCCTTTCTCTTGCCTTAGGATAGCCACGGAATTCTATGGATGCATGCAATTTCTTATATTTTGTAGTTTATCTACAGGAGTTTGAGGTGGAGAAGCATTTGCAGCTTGGATATCTGATACTGCTTCCATTGCTTCACCTTGGGTTATGCCACTACCGTTATTAATTTCACCCGTAGTATTGAGTAAAGCATTTTGGTTTTATTTGACAATCCCTTCGTCTATAGAAGGTCCTGGTAAATTTTCATTTTGATGTGATTGAACGCCAATCTCTTTAGTATCACTATAGGGATTTGGCCTACCAGTCACTTCGCTAAGAGCAAAGTCTTTATTCGAGAATGTATCACGATTAAAAGGAAATATCCCGCTTGCACGGAAACCAGCCCTGATATTTTCATATGTCATAGCTTTGTTCATTGCCTCATGGACGAGGCTGATTTAACAGCATCTGTAATCAAAGATCTGTCCGTTTTTCTTCTTTTAAATCCCGGCATTGAAATTTCCTGAAAAAAATCATTAAAATATACTAACCAGTAAAGGTGGGGTCTCAATGGTCCACCCAGTATGGACGCATTAACCTAAAATTAATGGCAACACGTTAAAAAAAATTAAGGCTTAAGTTGTACAGTTCAATTACTTGATTTTGTAGCCTATATCCTAATGATTAATAATACGGCCATTCTATTTGAAAAAATTTAATGGTAAAGTGCAAAAGTAGTCCATAAATTAAAAGAAAAATAACTTACGTTTATGCGCGTCACTAACAACTTCTAGTCTGCTTGGAACATTTGATCTACCAGTCACACCTATGAAAGGCAAACAAGTGCAACTTTGCCAGTTGCCCCAAAGGATAACTTTTGAGTGACTCATAGGACCCCTTGCTCAATCGACCGCCCTTCCCCTATATATTATTTTTTTCACGACCAATGTTAGTTTAAAATGAAAAACCTAATTTCATTAATATTTAGTGATTTTAAAATTATATGATCAGTTGAAAAAAAAACTCCTTAAAAACTGTCAAAATTTACATAAACAACTGTCAAAAAATGTAAATTTTAAAGTTTTTTATGTAGAGGAACCTGAAAAAATTACTAAATTAGCAAATGCTGTGGCAGTCAATTTACTACCAGAAATGTCAAGAAAGTTATGCGAAGCAAACTTTTAAAAAGTGGTGCTCTGAAAAGCATGTACCTAATAAACTTTACTGAAAATGCGATGCTGGTATTCTTCAGTGAAAAAGCTAAAAAGTTTAAATGTTCTACCCTATGGGCTCAATATTCGATGGTTAAATCTGGTATGGTACTTTACGACAATGTTGACATAAGTAAATATACTAAATTTTTTACCAGAGAGCAAGTAAACACTTATCTGTCCCAGGCTGGCCCAAAACTGTCACTGCCTCCCGGGCTATAATATAACAATTATGTAAAAATATTACTTCACCTATCTGATTTTCAACTAGTGTCATAAGTCCATATCTCCATTACATAAAAATATATTGTATTTAAAAACTAATTATCATTTTAGAAATGCGGTTAAATAAATAGTTGTTAATTATTAAGATTGATTTTAACTCATTATCGATACAGTGGTAATGAAATGAATGAATGACTAAAGTCCCTGCCAGCTCATCAACAATTTTAGAAATGTTATTAAACTTTTAATAAGTCACATGCAAATATTTGAATAATAAAAATGACACACTGCAGGTTGATTCAGTAGCTCGTGAATAATAATAAATTTTAATAACTACTAGTATACCATCGATTGAGGAAATATTTAATCTGGTAATGAAAGCACTGTACAATGTGTGTACCAACGAATTTGCATTAAAGTTTATGGGAAAAACTTTATATTAAATTGTAATAAAGGGTATCCCAATAGGTACTTCGAGACTTACTTTTTAAACAAAACCAACAATTTTAGAAAAATAACATCACACCAAAAACATACGTCTATAAAAACAGGCCAAGTTCTCGTCAGCACAGTGTGTTTCGTTATCTGAAAAAAATACCTGAGATATAAAACTATGATAAGTTCCTTGCCTACACGTTAGCAGTGTTTTGATAGCACAGAAAAATATTGTGTGAATTGATAAATTTACAGACCCAAACCTTGCAAGTTTTCAAGGGTCTCAATATTGCTCAGTTCTTTAATGAAAACTTGCCAAGTTTGGTCTGTAAATTTATTAATTCACACAATATTTTTCTGTGCTTATCAAAACACTGCTAATAACGCGTAGGCAAGGAACTTGGCATAATTTTTACATTTCAGCTATTTTTTTCAGATAACAAACCACACAGTCCGGACGAGAACTTGGCCTGATTTTTTACATGTACGTTTTTGGTGGGATTTCCTAACTTTTTGCTCAGATACCACATACTATTTATTTATTATTGGTAAGTATATGTGTACACTCCAAGCACAAATTTTTTATAATGGCTTTTTGTGAATTCCTGGTGTCTCTGTTTGTTGCGATTATCATAAAATAGAGCTATTTGAAAATAAATCAGAAATTTAAAAAAAAAATCCTGTTTCTGCCCGGGATCGAACCGGGGACCTTTCTCCGTGTTAGGCGGATGTACTTTTAGAATGTCTTTATTTTCACAATAATTTATATTCCACAATGATTTACATAATGTAATAATAGTACAAGGTACAAAAATCCAAAGTACAAAATACAATTTTAAGTGCACGCCGGGTGTAGTCGGAATGAACCATCTTCGGCGTGGAAAACCGGCAGAGCCGGGGGCTGGTGGAGGCTCTAGGGAAATCAACAGTGGATGCAGCGTCTGATCGTTTTACGGCCTGTCCGGTGATTCTTGCAGCGGGTAGAAGAATTGCGACAGCTCAAGAGATGTTGTTTTATAGAGCTAGATGTTTGTTATTAGCGGCGTTCGGCAATTCAATATTTGTCATCGTTTTGATCGGAATTTTTGACAGGCACATGGCTCATCGTTGTAATCAGTACGACTGACCACGTGCCTGCCAAAAATTTCGATCAAAACGATGGAAAAAATTTTATAAAAACCACTTTGATTTTTTTGTGTTAGGCGGATGTGATAACCACTACACTACGTACACATATAACTTTCTAAAGAAGAAGTCGTTATACCTCTTTTGTGTCAGAATCCGCCGCCATGTTGGATTTTCCGCCATATTGGAATTTTATTGATTTTTAATTTTTCTCGTATCACCTTAAACACTATCCATGTTCCAAATTTCAAAGCACTAGCTCGATTGGAAGTACCCTAACTTTTTGATGATCTATCAGTCAGTCAGTGAGTACCCGAAATTGTGATTTTTGGACACTCGTATCTTGGAAATTATTCCACCTAGACGTATGAAATTTGGAATACTGCTTCTTTTTGGTAACCTTAACTCCCCTGAATATTGCACAGAGCGCGCACACCTTGATAATTTGACTCTCGGAGTGTTAAAATGCAATTTTAAATTAAAAAATACTTAAAGAAAGAAAGACTGCAGCAACCGTCAGATTTTTAACCTCGAGAAATGACATAGGTTTGTGTTCTAGTGGGAGCTGGCGCTGGGTCGACTCTTCTAGATAATATAATCGGGTCTCCCGCCTATACTTAAATACAGCTGTAACTTAAAATAGTGATCCCACATTCAAATGCAGCTAGTGCTGCAAACAATTAATGAAATTTATATTAATCGTTCCATGTTTTACCCGATTAAAACCAACGAATTACTCAGACCAACTTCCATTCATTGTCCTTATTGATAAACTTCATTAAATTAATCACCTCTTCAATTGGAACAGTCTGGCTGATTCATAAAAAAACGTTCCCGTATATGAGGGCATCACCCCGACTAATAGGTAAACAATATAATTTGCTTTACTCATCATGCGGGTACATGAATCAAATATTCTTTTTGGATAAGTGGTCCTACTTTATCAATTACAATAATATTTGTTAGTTATACCCATATAAAACTAATAACTGTTTTGTAATAATTGTCATTAAAATAATTATTATTACTATAAAGTTCACGTTGTAAACAACAAAACAACGCCAAAATTGCGAACAATTTCTTTGAATAAGTATGTAATAAAACATATATACGAATACATGAGGTATATGTAAGGTTGACACCAAATACCATTTATTAAAAAATTGTGTGTGCTATCGCTTTTTCTTTTAAATATTCTTAGTGGTGGACATTTTGTGACTGAAAAGAAAACTGACATATATCTATACCTTTTTTTCCCAAAAAATGCCTGTTCTTATTACCCCACTATCAAGTTCTTATTACCACGGTTGGGGTAATAGAAAATTGAGAGTATGGTCATGGTTCATGTCTGTTCTTTTTACCCTATAAAACTAACTGCTGTGGAACAAACCAACTTGTGATGTGATAATAATGAAAAACTCTCATAGTATTTGGTTGGTCATCATGTACCAATCTGTAGAACAAAAAGTAGCCACAATAGGCAGCAACTTGTGTAAGAAAGAAATAAAGTTAATTAAAATTAAAGTCAAAATTTTTGATTAATTGAAATTAATATTTTGAGAATATGTTAACAAGAAAAAAAGTTGTGACCATCTTGACAAGGTAAGAATAACATTTTTAAAGAATTTAATTTTTTATATTAATTGTATAGGCAAAATCAATCCTCCAAAGGAATTTTAGGTGATTCCTATCTATCATTCATGTACGTTAATTAAAAAAAATGGGTCGTAGAAAATCGTAAAAATTTATTAGAGAAGTAAAAAATACTACACGTTTGAAGTTTAGATTAAAGTATTTGTGATCTGCTTTTTAAAATTTTTGTAACATGTACGGATTAAATCGAGTTCAGGTATATGGAATGGGTAAGTTCCCAGTGTTATTGGTCCATAAAAAATAAAGTTGCAACAAAAAAATGCCATTATTGGGTTCTTATTACCCCAAAACAAGTTTTTTTGGGGTAATAAGAACTCTATTTAAAAAAATAAAACTAGCTGTAATAGTTGGTTAGAGCAAGTCCAAATTAATCGTGTAAAGTACAATGACGTTGGTGCCGGCGGCGGCGCCGGAAAGATTATTGCGGGGCCGCGCCGTCTCTCTCGAACCTTGTGTGACTTCATTAAACACCAGTGGTTAACTAAAATTTTTCCCTCCGCCGGCACCAACGTCATTGTACTTTACACGACTGATTTTGACTCTACCTAAAACTTTTTTAGAGACCTTGAACTTCAAGTTAATTTCATACTGAAAGGCACAGACCGTTATAACTTAAAAATATATATTTTATATGAGCTGCTACTGAAATTTAAAGAGCCGAAAGCAGTGACCTAACATGGATTTTAAAAAGAACAACACAAAATACTACAATAAAGCAGTATGAATTATTTTGACTAGACTTTTAGAAATTACGTGTTATATTTTTAAAACCATTTATACAAGTTTTTTCAGCAGAAATATTTGACCGTTCTTATTACCCCGTGTTCTTATTACCCCAGGCTTCCCTATGTGTTAAAAGTGTCATTTTACTGTGACACATCTTTGTGAACAAAATAAACACACTTTCAACACCCACATTACACTATATTTTTTCTCCAAATACCTAAGCATAAAAATTGCAAAAAAATGATCAAAAATTAAACCTCTAGACTACCTATCTTTAAAAATAATTCCTCAAATCACGAATTCGTGAGTTTGACACTTACGTAGCAATCTTTTCTTGGTTGCTAATAGTTCAAAAAAAAAGCTTTTAAAAAAGCGCCCCAAAGTTGTCCTGTACCCTAAATTTTTCTATTTTTAAATGGAAAATGGAGAAAATATGCCAATTTCAGAACTCGTCGAAGCAGCAAATAGGGCTACGTTTGATTTCTTACCAAAAAAATCAAGGGAACAGTATGATATTTCATAAACAGGATGCCCTCAAAGTCTTAGTATGGGCAAATATCTTTGCTATTAGTAAAGATAGAGACACCAAATTTTAGGCGTATCTTATTGGTTAATAAATCTACTTTTTTATCTAATTTAACTTTTTCAAACCCCTTGAGGGGTGACGCTAGGGAGTTGAGGTAACAAATTTTAAATGCAAAAAGCATCCCTATGCCGAGTGGTACCTCATTCTAAAGGTCTTCAAAAAAGAGACATTTTATCGCAAACTTAACTCGTTCTTAAATGGCAAGCCTTTAAAAATTAAAACTCGTAAATTGTTTTAAAAATTTAAGTAACTTATTTCTCTTATTACTTTAAAAGTTGTTTCAGATGACCACCATGAACTTCTTGGCAGTAATAAAGTCGATTTTGGTACTTACTTACTTCTCACATTTTCGAGAATGGCGGGTGTTAATTCTTGGTTTCCTTGAGTTCCAAAATCGACTTTATTACTGCCAAGAAGTTCATAGTAGTCATTTTAAACAACTTTTAAAGTAGTAAGAAAAATATAGGTACTTAAATTTTAATTTTTTTGACGATTTTTAATTTTTATAGATTTACCATGTAAAAACGAATTAAGATACGGACATCGGGTTTGCGGTAAAATGTTTCTTTTTTGCAGATTTTGCAAATGAGGTACAGCTCCCTAGCGCCACCCCTCAAGGTGGTTGAAAAAGTTAAATTACATAAAAAAGTAGATCTATTAACCAGTAAGATACACCTAAAATTTGGTGTCTCTATCTTTACTAATAGCATAAATTTGCCCATACTAAGACTTTTCGACACTGGAGTAGCAAGGGACCTTCGGGTGCGTCTGCAATATACATGTGGGGCCCCCGTCTGGTACATGATAAAAATAAAAGTGTATGATTAAATTAAGAGTTTTATTTTATAGACATAGACATACAAATAAAAATTAAACAATTAAAACTGTTTTTTCGATGAAAAATATTTTTGTTTTTTTATTATTAAAATTATTTTGTAAAATTTTAAATTAGTTTGTTATGGTTTTTGAATGACGGACAACGGTGTAAAATAAGTTTGTAAATAGAACGGAGGTTTTTCAATTTTTTTTTCGGCCGCCGTTGGGCCCCCTAGGTGCCCGAGCCCGTCTGCCGCAAATAGCTACGCTCCTGCTTTTAAAACACCCTGTATGTTTACTTTCTATTTCTAAGATCTAAAATAATATGTAGGATTGAACTAAAGATGCAAATAATGCAAACGAACACCATGATTCTTGTTTCAAATTTTCCTAGCTATTTGTATTTGTGGAGTTTTTGTTATAACGTTTTAACGTTTTTGGAAAAAAGCTAAGCCGTAGCTTTCTTTTGTTTTGTTATTTTTTAAGTTAACCAAGCTATTCAGATTTATTATAATTTATTTTAAAGCAAGAAAACCAGAAATATCAAAATGCAATTAAAATCGCCAATGTGGCAAGAAACGTTCCACTCTCGGTGTTACTATTTAAACATAATACCAGTGGCGTGCTGTTGAGGGGCTAGGGAGGGGCGCAAGCCCCCCGCTCCTTTCGTAACGGCGCCCTCGCACCCCCACGGAGATTCACTGCCTAGTATGACCACCTACTCTCCAATAAAGGGAAAATAATTTGGCGCCCCAAATCTTTGTGCCCCTCCGCTCCGCTTTTTGACATTTACCTCCTCTTTCTACACTGAGCGGCGGGGGTAACTTTGGAACTTTAAATGGGATGATGTACTTTTGTTTATAAAATTGGAATCTATGTAAAAAACTTCGTATGTGTACAATTCTTTTTTATTTGTTCTTTTGGTTACGGAATTATGATATTTTGATTGAATTTAAAAAATAAATACATTTTAGCAATAAATCACTTATTTCAGAATTATAATTCGTTTTCATTGAAATGCGTTCTTTTTACTTAAATCAGTTAAGAATTTTGACGTTTAACGATTATTTCTCAGCTGGTCCGGTCAACTGGCCTGCGAGGTTGTCGGATTTGACTCCTTCGACTTTTTTTGTGGGGCAAAGTGATGGCGACTGCACCTACAACTTAAGATGACATGAAAGACCGAATGCGCTTTGCCTGCTTATTAGTGACACCTGAAATGTTACAGCGGGTACGAAATTCATTTAGAAAAAGAGTAAGAAAGTGTTTGGAAGTTGAAGGGGGACATTTCAAACAACTTCATAAGCCGAAATTAAATGCTAACTATTTTTTATTATTTTATAACCTAATAAATCACAATTCCGTAACCGACAGAACTAACAAAAAAAATTTGTACACATACGTAGTTTTTTACGTAGATTCCAATTTTATAAACAAAAGTACATCATCCCATTTAAAATATAAAAGTTACCCCCCACCCATCAAAATAGAGTAAGGAGTAAATGTCCCCCATCTCCCCATTAACTCACCAAAATTTCATGAAAATATTTTCGATATGTCGCCTGGTAACACTTTAAAAAACTTACCCTGTGTGATATCTGGTTTTTTATGGATATTGGGTCAAAGAAGCAACTATTAATTTGCAAAAAAAATTAATAAGAATGATAAAAAGGGAGGGAAAGGAAAGGACAGGTGCACTAAAACAGGGTTCCCAGCGTCAGGTAAAACAGAAAAAACAGGAAAATATCAGGGAAAGTCGGGGAAAATACCAACTTCCGTTAATTTTGTTAGATTATAAATAATGTTAATCTATTTTGAATTTCCTAATTCGACTTTTTGGTTTAAAAGAAAATTGTCTTTTACTGGTTCGTTATTCTTACATTAAACAGAATTTTTTTTTAATTTACTGTGTAACTCAACGTTGATTATTCGACAAGGTTTAGTTTTAAGGTCTAGCAATTTTTTTGCATAGTCCTTTGTTTTGTACTGAAGAAGTGAGAAAGATATAAAGAAGGTATCTAAATACCGAAACTTCTTTTAAAGTAGTTTCGTTACGGGATTTTTACTACTAAAAATCTTGACCCTATTTAAAAGTATGTATTTGTTTTGTTGTGAACTTTTTTCCAGTTGCAGTAAAAATAACTCAAGAAATAAATGAATTTGCTAGGAATCTTGAAGTAACCTTGAAAATTAAATGGAATCTAATAAAAATGCGTAAAATCAATTACTCTGATGTTCACTAAGCGTAAAACAGTTTATTATTTATAAGGACACATCTTTGGTTAACAAAAATAAAAACTAATAAAATAACAAAAACCTAATGGATTTATGCTTATGTCAATAAATGTTTCACCACATTTTTTAGTGATTAGTTGATTATATTGATGTCGGACCTAGATTTAAACACTGACATTGAAAATTTAATAGAAAATTTTATGACTATTACATCACTTGTACTAACAAATGAATATTAGTTTATTAACATAAACATAAAAACATGTTGCTTATTTACAAGAAGTTAAGAAAGAAAATAATCTAAAAAATAAACATTTAAAGTAAAAACAAGTACTATTTTTAAACTATTATGAATGTTTTACCAGTTTTGCTAAAAATGTTAACTATCTTGTATTTGTGAAGTACAAATCTATCAGCTATTTTATAAACAAATACCTCATAAAAAATTACAGTAACTATTTACACAATATATTGATGGTAAATTTTTTAATGTTTAATAAATCTGATAAAGTGTAAGTTTAAAACAATTTAGCTTAGCTTTTAAAATGGATGGTTGGATGGAACGAGAATTTGAAAATCAGCTCCCGTCAGTTTGAGAATATTAGAATCCCTCATCATTATAAACTTAATTTTACTGCTATTCCTGAAAGAAGGGCTCAAGAATGTTCAAATTTTTTTAAAGGCCTTCGAAAGCTAAATTCTTAAGTTATTAATGGGAATTACTAAATAAGGATTAAGATACAACCTCTTTCATTTTTTTTATGATGTGTGGATTGTAACTTGCACATCCATGCTGTTACGATCAAGGTCTCCCGATATGACCCCGCTTGACTTTTTTCTATGGGACCATGTAAAAAATTTACTTTACAAAAATAGGCCACAAATCGAAGAGTTGTAAGATACAAAAGGTTAAATCAAATCTACTTTATCGGATTGAGTTATTACACCATAAATTGCTCAATAAATTATAAAATTTTAGGTACATATTAGCTTCTTTGTGTTTCATTAAAGAAAAGTGTATAAGAATATTATAATAAATGGTGTGTCTGCAACTTGGCAAGCGAAAACACAATATTTTGATGGATTTAGATATTGTATAGATTTTAATATAATTATTATTTGACTCTCTGTCTAAACCTATGTAACAGCCAAGGACAAACAAGGACATACAATAAATTTGTAAGAGATATTCAAATTTAGACATTATTATTCTGTATAAATCAAAAGGTAAAAAATGCAATGAAAAATTAGATTTTTAATAATAAATAATATAATACATTGAACATATGTACAAATTTTCTCATTCTGAATAATTAATTATAATAAAATATTTTTTATTCCAAAAAAAAACCGACACGATTTAACAAAATTTTTGAAAAGTTCATTTAAGATTACATTCTTAAAATGAATATTTTTCTGATAAATTACGGAAATATCTATTTTAATATACTGACAAATATTTTAAATTGTTGTACTTCAAATTAAATTTTTACAGATTTAAAATAAATAGAAAAAGTTAATACTGATTAAAAATATGTTTTTTCAGTTAAAAATATTTTTTGTTATTCTCGTTGTAGAACAATTCTAGATTTTGGATTTAAAAGTTCAGCAAATAAATTTACAAGTATTAAAAACGAGTACATGTAGGTAGTTTCGACATTTTGGGCCTCTTCAACACCCTGTCAATTAATAAGTTTTCCAGCTTTTTACTAAATAATTAAGGAAATTTCCTGTATTTCATCAATATCCTAAAGTGTTATTATTGCGTTATATATTTTATTATAAAACAGTTTGATTGCGTGCACAAGTTTGAAATATTTTTCATAAGATAATTTTTGACTGCAGCTAACTGATATATATGTCGATTATTCCCTCAATTATTTTCACTTATCCAAAACATTTCCAAAAACAACCTGATTATCTTCCTAAAAGTAAAATCACTGCTGGCACTAGACCGGCAAACACAAGACTGTTTCTTGGAGCAGAATTGCAATCTTCAGTTTCACAAGTTCCACAATATTCCACATGTCTCTTGTGGGTGCTGTATAAAAGTTCTTCTGGACAAGCGCCCACCTTGAGATCACTGCTGACCATCCTGCATTCGCGAATTACGTGATCGGGAGCGTTTTCAACTGAAATTAACATAAGGAATATTTTTAAAGAGATTATTGCCAACGAGAAAGAGTATATGATTTTTTGAGAAGAAAAATCTTTATAGGCATGTATTTTTGATTGCTTACATCGTTTCAGCAAGTCATTACAAACCTAAAAATATTATTCTTAAGAAAATTACTAGGAGTTAAGTTAAATTAAACTTTAATCTTTTCTTAAATGTTAGTATCAGCAAATTTAAGCACGCATATTTTGCTGTATATTTATTTTTATGGTATAACAAAACCAATCGAAATATTGAACACAAATGATGAGGTTATGATTTTCCACTGTCAAAATATAGAGTAAGATAAATGAAAAGAAAAAAAAACATTTTGAGCTTATTGGCACATAACAGTCAACAAGTACGTCAACGCTTTTACTCATTCAATTTCGGCAGATGCAGGTAAAGTCAGGATTTGTAAAAAAATAAGCAGTCATTATATTTTGATCGCAAAATCGAGTTCTGCGAAGTTATTATGGATACATTGTACCAAAATGTCAACTTTGTCAATCATAATTTGTTTTCTGACGAATCTACATTTTCTTTCAACGGGCACGTAAACTGGCACAACTGTAGGTATTGGTCAGACCAAATTCCACCTTAGATGGAAAAAGTTTAGACCCAACGACCACAAAAGTCAATGTTTAAAAAACAATAGTCTGCAAAAGTAAGCCACCAAATATCGAAGAGCTGCAAGAAAGAACAAGGCATGAACTTTTCAGTATGCCTTCCAATACCCTTTCAGATTCACTAGAAAATTTTTTTCAGCGAATTTATTATTGTCAGGGGGTAAACTTTGGGCAGCTTATAAAATAAGATTGCACAGAAAATAGTTGTTTATTAAAACATGTTTTCTCTCTTATTCTTCTGGCATAACTATCTACTCAAAAACGGTTCAGTTTAGGTATGGGGTGTGGTTAACATTTTTTTTTTAATTTTGAGGAGAACTAAGATATCGAGTAATATATGTAGGTACAGTCAGCAGGCGCGTGCGATGAAATTTCAAAGTTCTATATCTCTGTTCCAACCAAATTTAGGGGTTTTAATAGTGAGCCCACTGGGAATGTTTTGGTAAAGAAAAAAAAAAACATTTTGTAATTTTCGAAAAAAGTTGAATTTTTGCATTGCTTCCACTGGGAAAAAAATGAACACGTTTAGGTATGTTATTTATTATTTTTTCTACACAAATTTTACATCATTTTGTCGACAATTTTTAAATCTTAAGAGAAAAAAAATGTATTTGTAGAAATTTATATTCATTTGAATTTTTTGAAACCTAAAATATAATTTAAAAAAAAAATCATCAAAATTCATCAAAAAAATTATTTTGTCGACAATTTTTAAATTTTAAGAGAAAAAATGTGTTAGTAGAAAGTTATAGTCATTTGAATTTTTTTTTGAAATTATATTTTAGGTTTCAAAAAATTCAAATGAATATACATTTCTACAAATACATTTTTTTCTCTTAAGATTTAAAAATTGTCGACAAAATGATGTAAAATTTGTGTAGAAAAAATAATAAATAACATACCTAAACGTGTTCATTTTTTTCCCAGTGGAAGCAATGCAAAAATTCATCTTTTTTCGCAAATTACAAAATGTTTTTTTTTCTTTGCCAAAACATTCCCAGTGAGCTCACTATTAAATCCCCTAAATTTGGTGCGGTTCCTGTAAGTAGGAACAGAGATATACAACTTTGAAATTTCACTGCACGCCGCTGGTATAGTGTGTGAATAGTGAATCTGGGAATACGATTTAGGTAACTGAATAAAATAACGCAACCAAGTTTTATACCATTAAATTATTTCTGTTTTGTAGCAAATTTATAAAGAAAAAGGCTATTTAAGTCTGTATTTCAATAATAAACTAAATTCACTCTACCAAATTGTTTGAAAACCAAGCAAATTTCACAAATAATAAATAATGCAATAACTTATAAGTTTTTCATGTCCTTTTTACAATATCAGAGCAAAAACTTGTTAAAACCTAACTGATCAAATCAACTAGGAAATGTAAATTTAAACCGGTTTTTTTAGTTTCAGTGAATACTGGGATTATTTTTCCACTGCTCCAAGGCTCTCGGAGAATTAAGGTAACTTGGAGGCATATTGTCTGACTAAACCAGGGTCAAAAAAGATCCTTTATGGTTTTGTTCGGGATCCTCTTATTTGTGGCTCAGAACTGTACTGATCATGTGCATTAACCTAATCCTGTTCGGGTTTGTTGGAAGTGCTTTGGAATTAGTACCGAACAAGTAAATGACTGTTTTAGTTTTTTGATGAACAAATCTCAAACAGGTTCTAAACCGTCCAAATCAGTCCCTTCTCTCGGAAAGGAATATTTGGTGATATTTATTCATGACAGAACCTTGAAAATAACTACTATGAATTTAACAGAATTTCCATTATATTCTTTACCAAGTCCAAGTTCCTCGTCAAGCGAGTTTTTCGTTCTCTTCTAAAAAAGTTTAGAATTTGCTTTAACGTGTACATGGTTTTGCACAGTCCTTAATAAGTTTGCAATACAATTTTCAGAACTCGAACAAATCTTATATGACCCTCAACCAAAAATCGCAATTCCAAAGTCAGTTGGGAGGAAGAGAGAGCTGAAAGGCTGGCGGAAAAGTGCAAGAATATGGCAAGCTAAGAAGCATTCCAATGCACGACTCACAAAGAACAGGTACAAAACCACTGACAGTCCACTTCCATTGGCAGAATCGGAGTTAGGGACGAGAAGGATGAGAATATTTTTAAATTTTTAGCAACAATTATGCTGAAAAGGAATTGATTATTTTTGAAGCACCGCCATTGACATCCGAGGAATAAAGCTCGCTCGACCAGTGTGAAAATTCACAAAAAGCGACTGATCTATAATGAACTTCTATTAACATGATGTAAAGGGAAAAGGGTCCACTAAAGCTAAGAACTAAATGTCACGTCATACGGATCATTACATAATATTCTAAAAACTAACCTGATATAACTCGTTTTAAACACACGTTTTTAACCTTTCCGAAAGTTGATGTATGCATTCCTTCACAGTCTGTTAAGTGAGGATCAGTTCTTGCTGGCTGAAGAGCCCCATAGTTATAAGAATTTAAGTTGTTCGTGTTCATGCGAATTCTTGTAGTGTTGAAGTAATCTCTGCATGTTGAATCATAGTCTGAGGAGCATTTCCAGCACCTTAAAGCAAAGCCTGAAAAGAAAAGAAACGAATTTTAATCACTGGTGTAAATAGTTTCGGACCATGCAAATGGTGAAAACTTAATTAACCTAATGCCATAAGATAATTAAGAAGATTCTTATACCACAAAGGTAAAAGTGTATTGGCTTTTACCTTACTCGCTATAATAGGTATTCGTGAAAAAATCACCTCTCAAAATTTTTTCAGATCTTCACGTTTGGAGGTTCTTAAATCGCGAAAAACATGGTTTATCATTTCCGTCGGCTTGTGTTTTTGCGAAAATTAAAAAATTACTTGAACAACCGAAAAGAAACTTTGCATATGATGACTTTACTCTGGCTCAAAACCGACTAAGTTTTCGGTGTAATACATACAGGGTGAGCATCTAAAAATGTATTTATTTCTGTGTTGCTTTAACTCAAAAACGATGCCTGTTACAAAAGTCATAATATGTAGATAAAACTGGTAGTTGATATAACGTAAATCAAGGTACTTCTGGGTCTCCCAGATGGGGTACAGGAATATCCAAATAAAAGTGAATAGGCATTATATCTTTTTTATTTTTACAGATGGGAAACATGTTAAATATGAAAGTTTTGGGGATTTTTATGGATCATTCATATCTGATCATCGAAACAATTGAGCAATAAATAAAAAAATATAGTATTAAACATCGATTTTCTCGCTTATTCTAAATTGGATGGTGTGATTTTTATCATTTTTTTGGATTCTAGGAGAAGTTCTAGACATATTTTGTATAACAGACCCTATGCGGTTTTTCAATCGTTTTTGAAATATTTCAAATTAAAAATTATTTCACATAAATATACTTTAAACAGAGAAAACCCAAGACAGGGAGAAGAATGTCTCGTACTGATTTAAGTCATAAATACGATTTGCTTTCTACGACCTCCAAAGCGGCCCGACGCACTCGACTACCAACGCCGACGTTTAAATAAAGCTGCCACGGATATGCGGTGTAGATTTTGGGTTATTATAACAAAATTGCTGCAAAATAAAAAACACATATGAAAAACAACAATCAAAAGTTTAAAAGATTCTCCAAAAATGTAGCCACGCATTAAAAACAGAATAGCCCGTCCGTATAAATGGTATAAAGTACCGTGAGAGTGAGTATTGAGACGAGCCGCGTCGCAGAAAACTCTCTCTGCTTTCCGTGTTGCTACCGCACTGGCTATGTCGGGGTGTATTGTGAGAATCCCACGCGCCAATCTCGGGGTGTTGCCGTTTGAAGGCCATGGCGTTGTCGAGCTGGCGGGAAGTAGAGACATTCTTCTCTCTGTCTTGGTTTTTCTCTGTTTTAAACGTGACTATTCAGTTTGCGAACGAAATACCTGCTACCTTTTTAAATGTTTTTCGTAGGTAAGTCAAAGTTTCCAAACGAGCATGTCTGAACTTCATCTTTAATTAATTAGGTCTTGACTTGCAAGAATACGGGAAAAGGTGGTTTTGAGAAACTCATGAACATCTGATCTAAAAGCTTCTTTTACTTATGGATAACTTGGATTTTTTTCTTTCGTTTCGCTCGTGTACAACACAGATCAAACGAGGCTGCAAAAGCTTCTTGTCGGGACCGTAACCAGAGTTTTTGTTTGTTGGCTTGATATGAAACTTCAGAAAAAAATGTACCACCGAATTTAATATTTGGTAAATCCTTAAATATTCAGCATGAATAATAATTGTAATGGTGAATATTCATTAAGGACGCTTACTTAAAAAATCGTGGACATGGTAAAGATATTCTTTTTTTTAAATAAACTAGATAAAATTAGGAGTATGTAGTAGTGATAGATGATTCTTTTCAGATCAAGTTGCCCTAAGCCCCTTTTCTATGATGGTAGGTCAATGAACTTTGGACAGCAGAGTCTACGTAACGATAGTTTACGTCTAAAAATATATGACAGCTGTCACTTGTGAGGCGATCGGATCGTGCGGGGGGCTCTGGGGCGCCGCCCTCCCTGGAAAATTCAAAAGGTCAAAGAAATAAAATTTATTCTAACAACGATAACATTTCTTAAAAATATCCTAGATTTACGAAATATATATTTTTTTAAAATACCGAAAATCAAGTCTAAGACGAGTCACGTCAGATTGAGTCAAGTGAATCTGCGACAAAACGACACGCGGGCTTTTTAAAATTTATCTAGATCTCAATTAATATGACAAAAACGGCGTTGACCTCCTGCGACTCTCTTACTGCTCCATACGAAAGGGAACGACAGATAATGGAGTTGGTACGGCTATTCATACTCTACAATTACTTAAACCTCAATCTTGCAGCCAATCTAGAAGATCGTAGTTGTCGCCATTTGAAGATCAAAGGTCTAGAAGATTCTTGGAATTCTGCATAAACTGTACGATGTTTAGCGAACAACATTCACGGACCAACGTAGTTCGAACTTATACTTAATATGCCTTTATTTCTATTAAATGAGACCACTTGTTTTTGTACAACATCTAATATATTAACAA
The DNA here is from genome assembly GCA_963971165.1 of Philopedon plagiatum. Taxonomy (NCBI): domain Eukaryota; kingdom Metazoa; phylum Arthropoda; class Insecta; order Coleoptera; family Curculionidae; genus Philopedon; species Philopedon plagiatum. Next base: position 16,269,822 of record OZ020196.1, on the reverse strand, counting down.
GTAAAAAGAAAACATATTGTCATCTTCGTCGCTGATTTTTGTTTCACTTTCGTTGTCTATGTCTAGCCTGATTAAAAGTATTTCCAATTTAGATTGAATGAGGGAAATATTTGAAGTTTTGAAGCAGTCATTTTGTTCGAGTTTACAGTGTCGGGATTTTTGAGATAACATAGAATGTCAGAATAAATGGTGCTGCGTTGCTTAATCCTTGTTCTCAATGACTCTTGTAGTTCCGTATACTGAGTGGTGTTTTAATTCTGGATAATTCCTTCAACATGAACTTTGATGCCGCATCTGCTTTACATAAATCCATATTGCGACGGCATAGGGCTTTAACTGTAACTTTTACAACGCCTTTGAGAATCACTTTTTGAACCCAAGATTGGTGTTATGTTTAGATCAATAAGATCTTTTTCTATGAAATATTCTAATAGCGTAAAATGCTCGAGCTTGTCAAGTAAGCTGCTCCATCTCGTTTTGCAATATAATAAAACTTTTAGTTCTTTCTCATAATAATTTTTGATATAGGTACTTTTGTACTATATTATTTTTAGTTGGCGATTTTCTAAATGTTCGAACTATTCGTCTAACTCTAGGCACCAATACACAAAGGTCATGATTATTGGTAATGATTATTTAGAAAAAGTCACTTTTTCCAAAACTTCCACAGCCATACCATCAGTGTCTTCTATATCGCTGTCGGTGTCGCTAAAGAGCATTTCGAGATTACTTCCGAAAATATTAATCAATCCTGGGATTTCCGAGTTCGGTTTATACTCCGGGATCCCGGAACCCCGGGATTTCAGAACCCCGGGATTGACAGCCCTAGTACATACCTGGTGCAAAGTTCATCAAAAATTTTCCATAAATGGATATCATTAAAGGCCAGTATCGTCAAATTTAAGTCGGCATATTTCGTTGTACGTTTATTTTTATGTTACAATAAATAGTAAATATTTGTAATAGATGTTAAAGTCAAAGAAGCGGCCATCCATCATACAAGCATCAACTTTCAGCAAATTATCCGATTGTCCTGGCACAAACTCCGTTCCGGTCATTGTTAAACAGCCCTTTTCTTATCCACAAAATCTCCTAGCTTCTGGTAAATAATCAAGAAAATAAATTAACATCGAAATTCACCATTTACACTTTTATTTACATCAGATATGACGTCACAACCAGTAGTATTGCGTTTTGCAAGTTTCGAATTTTGAACGAAAATTTGTATCTACACTATATTCATTTTTCCAATTCAAAAGAACAAAACAAATACACATGGAGAGCACGTGGACACTACAGTGGCACAGGGCCGTATTAAAAACCATACAGTAATTACAAGTTAACATTGCCTATTATATAATAAGTTGTGAGCCGAGCACATAGGCGTAGCTAGGTAGTCAAGTTCAGGGGTGCTTAAGCCCTAGACCCTATTCAGTGTATAGCCAAAAATTTTGTTGGGGAGTGCTAATTAGAGTTTTGGGGGCGCTAAACACCCTCAAGCCCCCCTTAACTATGCCCAATAGGGTGGAGGGTGGTGCGCAATGCACCCTCAGCCCCCTTTAACTACGCCTATGACCAAGCAGGTGCATATCACGCGCTGATGATTTACTATTCTTCTGAATTGTGGAAATGATTAGGGTTTAGTGGAAAATTTTTTCATTTGTTAATAAAGACCAAAATAAAAACAACCATCATATTTAATTTATGTAGAGCATAGAAAAAAATATTTAAGGTGTATTTAGATTACATACATATTACCTATGGTCGTCCCTTACCTCTGCCAATTTGTTAAATAGTTAAAAAGCCCAAAAAACAATTTGCTTAAACAAGCCCTCTATTGCGTTCAAAAAATACATAAAGCCAAATCTGAAATGATGGATATGACGTCCCTAGTTTACTTAATGGGTTGGTCATTTGTCGGTAAATATGTATGTACATCTTAGCAGTAGCGTAGCCAGACTCAGTGGGGTGAAGTACACCCCGCATAGCCTTCTAGGGGGCCCAACGCCAACTCAGTATTAATTAATAAATGTCTATAATTCTAAATGGTTTTTAAAATAGTTGTGTCAGGAAGCACTGGCCATTAAAAAACACATGGACAAATTTGAATTTTTGCTGCTATTTCAGTGTGCAGCTTTAGAGCGCATAAATTTAACATCAAATACATTACAGTCTGGTCAAATAGATTTGGAAATCGCCAAAACAACGTTAAATTCTAGTTTAACTTCTATTAGGAACCTTCGTGATAGTTTTAAAAACATTAAAGAGACGGCGCGGCGAGTACTTTGGCTTTGAAATGGAAAGCCACTCCAGAACTGGAGAAAACGAGACACAGAAAATTTAAGAGATTTTTCGAGGAAGTTAGTACTAACGACTGCACAATACTGAACGACATCAGTATTGACATTATTGTAACTCAATTAAAGAATCGTTTTGAGAGCATGGATTGCACATACGAAAAATTCAACTTTCTTTCCCCAAAAAATATTAAAACTGCTGCTGATGATGAACTCTATAATAAAGCCAGTGCTCTTCAACCAAGCTATTCCCCTGAATTTCCAGCTCAAGTCAGTATTATGCAAGACTTACGTGAGTTAACTTTAATAAATGATCTGGGTAATTTTTAACAATTAAAAACAAGTTTACCTGATGTATGTAATGCCATTGAATTATTTATACCCCTTACCATTTGGCAATGGCTGAAAGATATTTCTCTGAACTTAAAATAATAAAAATAATTATTTACGTAGTACGATGACAAAAGGGAGACTTTCAAATGCAGAGCATACGCATAGAACACCAAGAAGCAAGGAAATTAGAGCTGGACGATTTAATAAACGATTTTTCACAAAAATGTGAGAAAGCTTTTAAAACTTTTGTTCAATAATTATAAAATTTGCCACATTGATTGTCTTTTGCCGGTTAAAAGGTAAGAATTCCTTTAATAAAAATAATTATATTTTTGAATAAAAAACTAGATATTATAATTTATACTACTGAACAAACACTCCCCCTCCTCCCTCGGTACCCACTTACAAGGGCTGGTGGGAACTGACCGGTGGAGGGCGGGGGCCATTTTGACCCCCCCCCCCCTGGCTACGCCATTGTATCTTAGTCATTGAACAAGACAAGCCGTTGCAATGTTAGTTCGTGGACGTGGGTGGGTTGAAGATCATTAAAAATAATTAAATTCATTAGGAATGCCCGAAGCTAATTTAGCGTAATGGTATATAAATGGAAAAATTAGTAGGTACACATCTGGTAATTTTAATAAGAAAATATTTATGAAAATTATGTAGGTACCTAATGTTTTCTGTGTTTAGAAAAGTTAGGTCGAATGTTTAAGTTTATTCAGAAAAGCTCTTTTTGTTTTATCAGATTAGGTTTTAGACAGAATAAATTTTACAAAATAAATAGATAAAGATCAAACGAACCTTTTATAATTAAAACTTAATAGCAAATTACGAGGAATATTTCTTGTTTCATTTTGGTTACTTTCAAATGCAGGGACAAGAGGTGCAGCTATACATGGGCCCCTGTTCCATCCACGTTGGGCCACTCAAATGGCTGCGCCCCTGAGCGTTGAAGGGGGGGGGGGGTCGCGGGATGTACGTTACGCCACTGGCAGGGACTTTTATTATTTATAAATAGGTATCTATTAATTTTTTCCTTAACGGTAAAGTGGAATAATACTCAATAAATAAATATTTGCATATTAAAAGCAAAATATTAAAGGAAAACTTTATTGTTACGTCAGCCAAATTAAAATTAATTGTTTACAAAAACATGAGATTAATATTTTTATTAGTTAGAAAACACCCTATATATCAACAGGGTGAGCTTTTAAAGCGTTACAAGGCGATATTTTGGGGGGACATATTTAAACATATTTTTGACATGTACTCGCTTTCTCTATTTGAAGGGGTGCGGTTCAAATAGGATGATGTCCTTTTGTTTATAGAATTCGAATCTACGTAAAAAACTACGTTTGGATACAATTTTTTTTAATTTGCATTTGGTTGAGGAATTTGATTAATTAAATTTTGATTGAATTCAAAAAATAAATAAATTTTACCTATAAATAAATCAAGTTCACTTATTTCAGAATTTTTAATCGTTTCCATGGACATGGAAATGCGTTATTTTTACTTAAGTCAGGTGAATATTTTAACGTTTTAACGATTCATTCTCAGTTTATTGCAGTTGTCCTCGGATCTGACCCCCCTTGAATTTTTTTGTGGGATTTAATAAAGGACAAAGTGATGGCGACTGCTACTACAACTTTGGATGGTATGAAATACCTAATCCGCTTTGCCTGGTTATTAGTGACACCTGCAATGTTACAGCGAGTACGAAATTTATTTGTAACAAGAGTGAGGAAGTGTCTGGAAGTTGAAGGGGACATTTCGAACAACTTCTCAAGCATGACAGACGATAAATAAGTTGAAATTAATGGTTAATAACAGTGGCGTACCAAAGGCAAGGGGGAGGGGAGGAAACATATCCAACTATACGAAGATAATTTTTGCAAATTCCCTCCGAGAAAAACAGTCGTCGCTTTTTTTTATAACTGGTCAAACTTTTTTACGTTTGCTACAATTACACTGTCGACCTTTTTGCAAATTTTCCCAAAACTCAACTGTCGACATTTTTTTGGTACGAGGTTCTAATAGCCAACTCGTTCTGTAATAAGCAACTTGAGCATCCACGGGTTTCAGAGTGGGCAATGCCCACTCTGAAAGAAAAAGTTGCCCACTCTAGAAAATCACTAAAATAATTGTCTTGTCTACTAGAAAGATATTACATCATAAGTTTGCCCCCCCCCCCCCTCCGCTAAAACTTTAATTGCCCCCTCTGAAATCAAAACCTAGCTACAGGCCTGATGGGATACCCTGTATATTAGTGCAAAATACAGGATGTTTGGTAGCGACTGAGCCATACCTTAGCATGGGCTTTCCTGGCTTAATTTAGATCGATTGATCCTAACTTAGCTTAGTACAAAAGTTGTAGGGGGACGCCACATACAGCACCTTAAGCTGATTTTTTCGGTTGATTTTTCCAGCAATCTGTAAAGAGAAAACTTTATCATACCGAAATAACCACCTTAGTCCTTTCAAGTTACTTAGGTAACAAAGCTTCTCACTGACCCTGTAAGCTCTGCGGAAAGGGTCTGCCTTCCTTACCTTCATTCCACCAGGACTACCAAGGGCCAACACCAGTCCCGGCCGTACCCCGCTCGTATTGTCGCACTGGACTTCCCTGAATAGGGGTCGTAGTACGAATCCTGTGAATATGTACATATTAGTATATGCACATATTAGTTAAGTAGTTAGGTGAAATTGTATATATATTATTAAGAAATAGAGATTTTTCAAAGTAAGTCTTACTCCTCGGCCTTTTTTAGTTAATAAAGGTGTACTTTATTTTGAGAACAACGCATTTCAATTCGGTGCTGCACAGACTGATTAAAAAATAACAATTTTTAGTATCAGCAAAAGATAAACATTTTTATTAAGGAAATGCAAACATTAAGTGATAATAATATGTATCTTCCTTATCATCACCTAAAATCCAGGGAAGCAACTGCTAAAGTATGCCCCATTCGTTATCAAAACACCTTGTGTAATAAGATGTTACTTAAAATTAAAAATTATGCCTAAGTTTAAACTCTTGTTTAAAAAAAGGTTTGCTTTGGTTTGCACACATTTCTATTTTCCTTTTATTAAATAAGAAATTATATTCAATTATTATCCAACTTAAACTATAACGGCCAGATTTTCCAACGCTAGATCGGTCTAACTTGTCAACCAAAAGTTTTAAACACAACTGGAAGAATAAGACAACTAAGATGTATACTGTATATTTATCTTTACCTTTTTTTGAAAATTTATAAAGGAAAGGGTAATTTTAGTACGTATTTTTCACAATAATTTCATTCTTTCCAGTAATACGTTACAATATGAAACACTATTTGGAAACCAAGCAAATCGCTGAAATATACCTAAGAATAACTTATATAATTTTAATCACGACTTATTGACAATGACAGTACAAGAACCTGTCAACCAGAAGATCTTAATTTAAACCAGTACTAAATCTTAAATCTTTTTAGTGACGTTATTATTACTTAGCGCCCAGCAGTCTCAGTCACTGACGCGCCTTTAACTTTAAAACAACCAACCAAACAAACCAATATTCTTACTTACTTTTATTAAAAATTAGTAACCTCTCTGTTTTTTAATTTCTATCTTGCAACAATTTGCTGCCAAGAGTCTAAATATAATTATTAATTTCAAGTAACATTTGCTTATTACATTTTGCCCTAAGATAAAAATTACGGGCTTCTTTTTGAGGCAATTTTCTTTATCGCTCTGTGCATGCTGTATCTAAAGTTTTAATGAGTAAATATTATTTTCTCAGAAAGCGGAACTGTTTATCTCTTTCTCGTAAAATTAATAATAAAAAAGTTTTGCATTGGTAGAGAACATTTTCGGGCAAAATTACCACCAAAGTAAGTACATAATATCTGATGTTCAACATAGGCTACCCAAAAGTAATAAGATTTTCTAACCTACTTTAATGCTTTTTAAAAGGGAATTAAACTAAGTATAAAATAAATTAAAATTTTAACCGTAAACTCGTAAAATCTAGAATATATTTAATTTTTACTTTAAATCTGCAAAACTTCACAATAAAATCTCACCCTACGTTTTTTTATAACATTACAGCTTAAACGCTTTTATTATCATTATTTTTTCATAATTAATTGCCTATTATTATTGGATATCAAAAGAATGCCGAAATATCGTGTCCTCCTAACTAAAAAAAAATGACAAAATTAAAGAAAAAATGATAACAGATTTTCCACCGTAGCATCGTAAGTATTATTAAAACCTTTTTAAATTCCACATAACTTTTTAACTGAGGACATGTTCTTTTTCGCCTTTAGAATCAAATTAGTTCTCCGCATAAACACGCAGGGCAAATTTTAGTTTACATGTAATATTTTCTACAGTACTTACCATTTTCAACTAAAGAAAGAATTACGCCAAGAATCACCAACGAATACGCTTGAAAATAAACCATTTTCACAAAATGTGTCTTCGACAGATGAAGGCTAACGCACTAACTAATCGCTCTGTTAACTTAACCCCGACTCTTAATCGTAGCCGGTCTAACAGCGGGCTTATTATTATCCTCGGCGTTTTGTTAATAAAAAGATTCAGCATCACCTCCCACCCTCACGTGTTCTTTGAGCCGTCATTCTTTTAATTATAATTATGAATGTTTTGAAATTTTGTATGTTTATTGAATGTTTGTAAATTTGCAGAAATAGATTATGTATCACTGAAACAAAAATAAAACGTTTGAGGTATTTAAATTTTGGCTGCAAATGACTGAAAACAACTCTTGTCGAGAGTTGTTTTTATCCCTTCAGCCCCAGAGTCATTCCCGTTTTTACTTCCCTCTCTAGAGAGAAGGTGTATTGGTGAAAAAATTACCTTTCGAGATTTTTTTTCAGATCTTCAGCTTTTTAGGCCAGCCATTAGGTACATTCCTGGTGCAAAAGCTGGAGGAGTTTTGAAACTTCGCAGGATTGCAGACTTGGTGGCCCTAAGTATGTGGCGCTCAAAATCAGTTGTTGGCATGTAACTCCGTTCCTATAGGATTTAAAGAAAAAGTTTCTTATCGGAAGCTGTAGGGGATAAAATTTTCTACAAAATCGTTGCCATACTTTTTTTTCAGACTAATAGTTTTCGAGTTAAATGGCCGAATAATAGGGCGAATTTTAAAAAAAATCGCAGTAAAGCGGCATTTGCACGCTACTTTTTACCAGTTATCCACCAATTAGCGCACATAAAGTAGTTTCATGCAATTAAGTAATAAAAACCTCCCAGCGATTAATATTTTAAACTTTAGTGTTAATAAATGTGCACCAACACTCTTCCAGCTCTTGTGGTAAACAAGCTCTCACTCACTCTGTAAGCTTCTTGCGGAAAGAGTCCTCCTCATCTTCAGGTCACCGTGGCCACCAAGGGTTAACATCAGCCCCGGCCGCACTCCGGTCGCGTTGCCGCATTGGACTTCCCGTGAGTGTGGGGGTCGTAATGTGTGTGTCGTAAATGTGTGTTATGTTAGACATGAACATATTAATTAAGTTAGTGGTTAAGTGTGACGTTGTGACCGTATTATTAAAATAATAAATGCCTTCCAAAGTCGTAATAAAAACCACTGCTGCCATGAACTCGTTTCCACACCACCCATGAGGTAGAGTTGAGCGGTGCGTTTTTTTTAACGTGGTATTCCCCGTAGGCCTAATCCACACTCCAAATTACATACGTTTTTTTTTGTCGTTTTGCACTACGCGATGTTTATGGTTCACTATGTTCACTATCTTTAGAATCTTGTTCGTCTCACGTCTCCTCCAACATCCTTTCCAACGAATCAAGGACGTCAACATCGTATGAGTCTTCGGGGTCGGAATCTGCTACCAAATCGGGAATGTTTTCACAGACGCAGATCTATGTTCCTATCCCTTTCCCAAGATCTTCAATTAATCTTAGACTGGGGTGCCAAGAACCTTGTTCAGTTCAACGCCTCCAAAACCCAGCCTTGCTCCCTCTCACGCAAAAAATCTGGCAACGCTTACCCCATCCACATGAATGGCCAAGCCCTACAAAACAACGAAACCTTCGATCTCGTTGGCGTCGCTTTCGAACATGATCTCAGCTGGCACATACACATTACTTCAGTAGCCACATCGGCAGCTAAAAAGCTTGGTTTTCTCTTTCGAGCCAGAACATAATTCTCCCCTTCCAACTTATACACTCTCTATGTTTCCCAAATAAGACCTAACCTAGAGTACTGCTCCCACATCTGGGGAGCGGCATCACCTTCGACACTTAAGATCCTTGATTCTATCCAAAAGAGAGCCATTCGACTTATCAATGATCCAGCCCTCACGAGAACACTACCTTCTCTCGCCCATCGCCGCGCTGTAGGGGATTTATCCCTTTTCTACCGCTACTTCCACGGATTTTTCTCCGAAGAATTAGCCGGTATTATTCCCCCCTTGAATGTCCAAGAATAACAAGAGGCGCGTTACGTACACATCCCTTTACTGTCCAGCTACAAAAGCCTAGAACAGACCACTTCTCTCGCTCATTCATACCTAGAGTCTCCAGATTATGGAACAAATTGCCTGCAGATGTTTTCCCTTCCCGTCCCAACCTCCAATCCTTCAAATCCCGTGTCAATAGACTACATTTCCCTTCTCTTCAGACACCCACGGTACGTTAGTACTTAGGCTCGAAGTCTACGTGGGATGTCTTAGATAAAAAAAACATTCTGTTGCGTATATCGATTTTAAAATAGAGTCAGGGACTGCTTCTGACGTAGCGCGAATGGCATCGAGCCCATGCCTCGTTTTTGGCCAGCCATTTTGCTCAGGATCTATTTCTGTGCCACACTACAGCGCGACTTGATGGTACGCTCGCAAACCTCAATTTCCCTTGGTTAAAAGCGCAGAGGTGGTGTCACAACCACTAATGGCATATAAAAACAAAATGTTTTTCGCAACGGCTTCGCTATATTTCCAGCTCCGCGTCGAAAAAAGCGTTTCCGCAACTTTTCGTCTCGCCGACTTCAGCAAAAAAATATTTGCATGGTCTCTCGCCTTTGCAGTTAAAAGAACCAACAAATCTCTCTGTGCAGGAGCTTGCAGATGTCGAAAAACGAGCTTAAAGTGCTCTGTGCTGTGTCTCTATTGTAACAGCATGTGAAAACATTCCCGATTTGGTAGCAGATTCCGACCCCTAAGACCCAAACGAGGCTGCTGATGTCCTGGATTCGTTGGAGTGAGTGTTGCAGGAGACGGAAGAGCAAGATTTTAAAGATAGTCAACATAGTAAACCAGGAACATCGCGTAATGCAAAACGACAGAAAACGCTTATGTAAGTTTGGAGTGTGGGTTAGGCGTACGGGGGATACCGCGTTAAAAAAAACGCGCCGGCGCCGCTCAACTCTGCCTACCTCATGGGTGGTGTGGAAACGAGTTGATGGAAGCAGTGTTTTTTATTACTTAATTGCATAAAACTGCTTTGGGAGCGCTAATTGGGGGATAACTGGTAAAAAGTAGCATGCAAATGCCGCTTTACTGCGATTTTTAAAAATTCGCCTATTATTCGGCCTCAACTCAAAAACTATTATAGTCTGGCAAAAAACGAATAGAAGCGATTTTGTAGCAAATTTTATCCTCTACAACTTCCGATAAGAAACTTTACAGGAACGAAGCTACATGGCAAAAACTGATTTTGAACGTCATTTTTTCAAGATGGCGACGCGAGCGGCGGCCGTTCGAGGACGCAAACTTAGGGTAATACTTAGGGCCACCAAGTTTACGATCTTGCAAAGTTTCAAAACTCCCCAACTTTCTGGCGGACGCCACAAGATGGCGGAGTACCTTTTTCTTTACAACCCCCTTGACATTTGTATCAAATAAAAAGGTTTGACAGGTAGAATACGATAAGCTGTGTGACGTCATTCTGAACCCAGTATGGTGGATGCCACAAGATGGCGGAGTACCTTTTTCTTTACAACCCCCTTGACATTTGTGTCAAATAAAAAGATTTGAAAAGTAGAATACGATAAGCTGTGTGACGTCATTCTAAACCCAGTATGGTGGATGCCACAAGATGGCGGATTACCGTTTTCTTCACAATCTCCTTGATATGGATATCAAATGAAAGGGTTTGGCGAGTCGAATACGATAACCGGTAAAATGCCTTGTAAGAATAATGCATTATCAGAAATGCATAGGTTAAGACGTATCTAAAAATTTAAAAATAAAATATTGAAAAAAATACTTTTTAAAAACAGGCTTTGATTACTAAAACGAAAAAAAAATAAGCATAGTGTTTTCATTGTGGCAATGCTGAATGCTGTTTATAAGTGGACATAGTTCGCATGGGTGGATCCTAAAAAAAGTAGCATCAAAGTTGTCACTGAAACAGATATAATATATTATCACAGAGGAGTAATCTGTGATATTATGTTAAATTTATTGTCTTAAAAGCTTGTCGCGTGAATAGAAAAGAAAAAATACATACTAAGGTATCTACTTACAATTTCTGCCAAACAAAATTAATGCCTCTGTATGAACTTTTCGCGCGGGTCGAGCTTTTCAGATAATAAATTTAACATAATATATTATATCTGTTTCAGTGATAACTTTGATACCACTTTTATTAGGATCCACCCACGCGAACTACGTCCACTTATAAATAGCATTCAGCATTGCCACAATGAAAAAACTATACTTATTTCTTTCGTTTTAGTACATCTAAATAATTTAAAAAATATTTTTTACAAGATTTAATTTCAATCTTAGTTTGTATTTATTCCGAGTTCAAATTTTATTATTTGAAATGTAGCGTTTTAAAAAGTCTACATTGAAATAGGAAATTGAAATGACACAATACGAGTACAAAGAAAATAGGCAGAGCTAAATAAACTAAAAACTAAGTATACTACATGTATGCAGGGTGATTCCTAAGTTGATACTTTTGTAATACCTACATGCAGTGGCGCAACTAGACAGTGCCTTTTGGGGGGGCTTAAGCCCTAACCCTTAAGAGAAAGTTAATTTAATTTTTTTGTTTTTATGGAACAACAATCGGTCTAGGGGGGGGGGGGGGGGGTTAATATCGAGTTTGGGGGCTAAGCCCCCCCTAGACCCCCTAGTTGCGCCTCTGCCTATATGGTTTTCCTGTGCAACAGAAGATAAGATTTTGTGTTTTAAATTTTTTTTTAAATCAGGCTTAATTTGTGGCATTAGAAAGCGCATGCAATACGGTCCTGTCTAAATAGTGTACTTTTTTATTGTTCATTTACTGTTGATGCATGTACTAAAAATAAATAAATAAATAAAGTGATCGATGTTTTACAAATTTGTCTGCGGGTTACAAAGTGTTTTCTTTTAATTTTTCCTTTAGGCTTACATAATAAATACTAGGGATACGATCGGACATAAAATAATTGTAAAAAACAAAATTAAAACTTATATCCCCCTTATTATGGAGTACCTTAAAAAAAGTTATTTGAGAAATCTGTTTTATAGGTACAGTTCAGTTAAGAATCAAGTATTTACTTAGGAATTGCCCCAAGCGCGGATCCAGAACTTCGTTCGGGGGAGGGGGGTGTCATTTAGGGAACAGTAATATATTTTTAACTTTTTTATATTTATATTTTTAATTTTAATAGTTATATGACGTATTATTGATGATTTTGTGGGGGAGGGGTCATGGTTTGGATCCGCGCTTGAACTACCCTGTATATTTGTAGGTACTATGATACGAAGATAGTTATTACCAGACTTGGCCAGCATAGGCGTAGTTAAGGGTGTGGGGGCTTGGGATTTTGGGTACCCCCAAAATCAACCCCCCACCCTGTGATGCATTGATTTCTATGGCTATAATTTCGAAATATACTGCGGGAATTCGCACATTGTGTTCAAAGATGAGGTACACTTAAGTATCTTGACTGTGTTCGTTTATATTTTTTATTGCCTATCCTATATATTTTAGTGATATACTTCATAGGATCTGGACATATACAGTTTGTTACAAATCTGATACGTTAGCATTGGCATCTCGGTAACTATATAAGAGATAGAGAGACTTATCAATTTTATAGCTCGTCATCAGCTCTAATTTTTTACTTATGCATCTGTATTTTTTATTTCATTTTTTGAAACCATTTTGACTCCTGAAAACAACCATGTATCAATATTAAAAGGAAATAAATAATTTTCCTTAAGACATAATGAGTAAAACGGAGACACGTATACATATGAATTAAATATTTATTTTTCTGCTATGAAGGTTATTACATTAATATAATATTAACTGTGATATATGGTGGCATTCAGAACCTTAAGGGCTTTGAAAAAATGAAATAGAAAATCCTTGTGCATATTTAACAAAATCAGACTTGATAACGATCTGTTGAAAAAGTTACCGCTCTTTTGTAGAGTTTGAAAGAGTGCTTTTAATTATTTTATAATGTGAAAAGGGCACAAAGAAATAAAAACCGAAATCAGAAATTTCGTTTTTTTCGGATGTCTCCAATATTATGTGGAATATTTTTAATTTCTTAGTAGATTATGATTCACCAATAAATTGCTTTGCCCAATTTAACCGACTCTGTATCTCTTATTGTTAATGAGATACTGATATGCTAGCATATCGAATTTCTAACACCCTGTGTGTAGATACATAAAACGGTTACCGACTTCCTGAAATCTAACTGTGGCAAGAGGCATTATCACAAACATAACTATCCCTATTATTTACATCTCATGTTTAGATAATTTCTATAACAAATGGAATTTAAATTTTCAGTTAAATGTTATGATTTATGATTTATCTATCTGTCAGGACAAAACATAGGTTTTGTCTTTGGTGTAAAATTTGTATAAGTAGCTTTTAATAACAGCCTCGGATCATTTGAAAACTTGTAATTTTTAGAACTAAACATGCTCCAAAAAAAATACTATGCAAAAAGTATCTTTAAAGCACTTGCTATATTTATATTCCACGTGGCTTTTATGTGCCATCATAAAAGTTAATTTTTATAGCAGTTGCATAAGTAACTATTAAACAATCTATAGTATTTTTATAAAAATTAAAAATAATGCGTACTATACATATAAGCTGATTTTATAGCCGTATTTAAACAAGAAAACGTCTGATTTTAGTCAGAACAACCAAAAATTGGCAAAATAATAACCGGTATATTTTTAACAAAATCTTTATCATTCTTGTTCTCTCTAGAAATAAAATAAACTAAGTACTGATTAATACATATTCGGTTGGATATACGTGGAGAAGGGCTTGTTGTTAGTTTTATTAAAAATAAACACGCATAAAAAGTCCTGCTTTGCTTAGAAATTAAAAATTGTCACCCAAAAATTATGTGTAGTAAACGATGTGCAAAAATATCTAAAGCTTTTAAAATGTAGATTTCAATGAATCTCGCCTCGCCTTTATTAAAGAAAAAGAGGAAATCAAAAGTTTTTCCAGTATTATGAACAAATTGTTTGCGGTGATTTTCCTAAAACAATCTATTTTCGGAAAACCACTTATTTTCTTTACTAAGGGTGAGACGTATTTTTATTTTACATAAATATGTAGGTACAGGGTTTTCTCTTATATTTTGAACGGGGTCCACAGGCCTTATTTTTAGAGATATGGGAAAATGTTTAATACAAAAATTTTAGGGTTGTATCTAAATCATCAGAATTTTTTAAAAAAATAAACAAATGATAATCAGAATGTCAAAAAATCGCTATCAACTTTAATTTTTTAAATAGAACACCCTGTATATTTTCAACCATTTAGAAAGATATCTTTTTTCTGATTTCAAAAATATATAGTTTGTTTATGTTTCTTTAAGCAGTTTTTAAAATATTTAGATTTAAATGTTTAAAAATGTTCAAAGCTATAAGTTTGCGATCACTGAACAAGTAGTGATTCCAAAGCCACCTATGCTTGAGCGGCTATGCCTTAAAACTGAGCATTTTTAAATATTTAAATATAAATTTTTAAAAACTGCTTAAGGAAACATAAACAGACTATATATTTTTGAAATCAGAAAAAAGATATCTTTCTAAATCGTTGAAAATATACAGGGTGTTCTATTTAAAAAATTAAAATTGATAGCGATTTTTTGACATTCTGATTATCATTTGTTTATTTTTTTAGAAAATTCTGACGATTTAGATAAAACCCTAAAATTTTTGTATTAAACATTTTTCCATATCTCTAAAAATAAGGACTGTGGACCCCGTTCAAAATATAAGAGAAAACCCGGTACATATTTTAAAGAGTCAATTTTTAAAAATTGAAGATTTGGAATTTTTTTTGGTAAGGTGAACACTTCCATTTCTCTACAGCAACGTCTTAGAACACGCTGTAGGTATACATAATAAATTAAGTTTTTTATTTACAAAGTTGTATAAAGCTCTTTATAATCCACTCCCTGTCCATCTTCTTCTATAGGAAAACCGGTTTAAATAACATTTATTACCGAATTTAATACCGCTGATAGTAAACCAAATATGATGCAGATGCACCGAAAAATGAAGGATTTGTATAAAATGTAAAATGAACACGACGAGCTATCGGGTTGGAAAGCCAATCGGAGGAGATTCCCCGTCGCGTCAGTGTGACACGACTCGCGTCCGTTTGGTAATTGCAGAAGAAATTTAGCAACACTGTTGGAAATTCGTGGCTGCGCTACCTGTTTATTCACACAGCTAATTTACCGCGAATTTAAAATATTATACTCTTAGACCAACTGCGGCATCTTGAGACCACTTTTGGCAACTAGATGAACACACTCTATTCGGCGTTCTTTACCTTTTCCAAATTCAATGATTAAACATTTTTCAATTTTTTTAATTTCAGTTGAATTGAATTCAGAATAATCTAAAGCGCCCTTTTACTCTTTACAGATACAAGCGTAGTTAAACAGAATTTTTAAGTTCACAAAGTCATTTTGCCACTACTTGTCAGGGGGACATTCATAAATTACGTAACGCTAATTTTCAGTAATTTTACCCCCCTCCTTCCCCCTTGTAACGATCTGTAACGCAGCCTTTGACCCCCTCTCCCCAAGTTACGTAACGACAAAATCCTATCACCCCCCCCCCCCCAATTTTATAAAATGAATAGCTTTTTATTAGTTATTACATTTTCTAATGTAATTAAATTTATATTATATTAATACATTCGATAAATTAATACATTTATCTACACTGCGTTTTTTTTTATCTCGGGTCATAGGATTTTACGTGTTAAATTTTTAACCCCATGTTAAAGCATGTTCTACTAAAGCAACGGATCTGAAATTTGAAACAGGTGAAGTTTAGGGTCTTAGGTTTAGGAAAACTTTATCATTACGCCAAAATACTTTGGGAAATATCTTTAAAATCAATTTTCCCACAAAAAAATTACGTTTGTGCACCTTGTAACCTTTGTCTCTCAACTTTAGAGCTGGTAGAGGTGACGCACTGTTATTGTCATAAAATAACTTTTAAATTTGTGCATCAAAATTCTCGAAAATCTCTTCAAAATGTTGATTTACACTACAGAGGAACGTATTCAGATAGTTCAAACTATATCAAAGGAATGTCGGCACAGGAGGTGGTCGATAACTTTGCCGCTTCTTAACCTGACCGTCCAGTCCCGCCCAGAACAACAGTACAACGGTTCCATGAAAAATTTGTAACCACTGGATGTATCGTAAGTTCTCACGTGAGGAGAAAAAGCAACGCAACTGTTGAAAACGTAGAATTCAAAATGGAATCATGCTTAGCCTTTGAAGAGGATCCAACAACTAATCTTTCTCAGCTTGATGATGTTTCCAGAAAATCAAGGAGTAGTTGCTACAAAGCAAAGTAAAAAAGAGAAATACAAGTTTTTAAAGTCAGGAATGTTCAAAAACTTTTGCCAAATGATTATTTTCTTAGAATGCAGTTTTGCGAACTGTGGATAGAACGAATTAACAACGACCAAACACCAAACCATCAAAAATAAAATATTATTCTCGGATGAGAGTAATTACTGTACAAATAGTACAATCAACAAACAAAATAAAATAATATGGGCATGAAAAAATCTTTACATAATTTAGGAAACGCATACTCAGACAAGGCAGAAAGTGAACGTTTGGGCAAGAATTCTTGGAAACTGAATAATTGGCCATTTTTCATAGATGGTAGTCTGACAGCTAAAAAATATTTAGAACTGCTCCAGTACCAAGTTATTCCAGCGTTGGAGAATGCTGATCAAAATGGCAGAATAATTTTTCAACTTGATGGAGCTCCCGCTTATAGTGCAGCAGCTATCACCGACTTTTTGAATGACACGTTTTCAGGACGGTGGATTGGCGGTTTTGGGCCATTGAAATGGCCAGCGCGAAGCCCGATATTTCACCCTTAAATTACTTTTATTAGGGTTATCTGTCCTCGAAAGTGTTCGATATTGTTAGAGGCAGACCAAACAGTGTAGAAGAGCTTCGTAGGAATTATCGAGGCTTCTCGCACAATTACTCCTCGGTAGCTCCTGAATGTTAGAAGAGATTTATAGGACTGTCTGGGCTTTTGCTTGGCCCAATTTGGGGGCCACTTTGAACAATTTATATGGAAAATTTTAATATTACTGTTGATATTTTTTTAAAATGGCATTTTGAAATTTGTTTACTTTTGTGGATATTATTTGTACGATAATGATTAAATGTATAATAAAAATCGAACTGTGCTTTTAACCAAAAAAGAAAAATAAATAAAAAGAGCCGACTAAATAAGATTTTGTACTCCTTGTATAAGTGTCAGGAAACTTGACATTCATCTTGACATCTTGTTTAACTGCTAGATTTGTACATACAGGGTGCATTAAAAGATACTTTTTGTCAAAACACAATCGCATTTTCTAGTTATCTCCATAGATTTTAGGATGGTTATTGACCTGACCTAATATAAGAACTCATAACTTTATTTGTTTAAAGTTTCAGCTGTATCAATATAGTAGAAAAGGTCCTAACACGGGGTTAAAAATTTAACACTTAAAATCCTATAACCCGAGTTAAAAAACCGCACTGTATAATATTTTAAGTAAATCATTTAAATTTGGGTACAAAAAAATAGATAATTATATTTCTTTTTTAGTATACCTTCAAAAAATTATGTTTATTTAAAATATTCAATACGCGTATGAAGAGGAAAAGATAGTTCGTATTTGAACTGTAATTGGTCAAGATACGTAACGGTCTCTTAAACACCCCAGACCCTTCCGTAATGCCCCCCACAGACTACGATGTTTTTCATCCGTTCGCATCGGCGATTTGAACCGTCGCGTCGTGTTGAAATTCAATATGGGACAGATATGGGAACGGACGGTTCGGCACGACCGTTTTCGGCCATACACTATCAGTTTGGCACGCCGATTCGAATCGCAGCGATGCGAACGGATGAAAAACATCGTAGTCTGTGGGGGGCATAACGCCTAGTAACGACCGGATGAACCCCTCCCCCCTTTCAGCGTTACGTAATTTATGAATAGCCCCTTAGATATACTTGCCCTAAAAATTTTATTTAAAAACATTCATACTACCCCTCTGACTAAGAAAATTTACTTGTGAAAGAAAAGATTTTGTTTGTAAAACGGAAATGCGTTTAAAAACTGCCAATATTTAATGTAAATATGTAAACGACGCCGCTGGACATAAGAAAAACTGGGGAGCCCTAATTATGCATTACTTATTATTATTACTAATAGATTTGTTACTCATATAGCACTCAAAATTGCCATTACGCTATTTTCAATATCATAGTTGAAATTTACCTTGATTTAACTAGAAAGAACTTACAATAATAATATGCTACTAAGGTACAGATGACTCATATTTCTATGACGATATCATTTTTATAAGATGGTACAAAAATAACTTTATGACGAAGTTTTTCTAGT
Organism: Philopedon plagiatum; assembly: GCA_963971165.1. Taxonomy (NCBI): domain Eukaryota; kingdom Metazoa; phylum Arthropoda; class Insecta; order Coleoptera; family Curculionidae; genus Philopedon; species Philopedon plagiatum. The sequence continues at coordinate 16,251,292 of OZ020196.1, read as the reverse complement.
TTGTTTAAAATAAAATTATGTTCAAGGTAAGAAGTAAATTTAAATGTAGGTATATTTAAAACCACTGACATACAAAAACTTTCGAAAACCAATTTTTCCAAAATTTTTTTTTTTTGAAAAAAAAATTTAAAAGTAAATTTAACCAAAATATTGTTTTTGAAAAAGAGAATTTTTCCAAAATACATTTGTCGAAAATGCAATTTTTCCAAATTACATTTTTCAAAACACTTTTTTTGTATTATACAAGTAATCTAAAAAAATTGCACACCCGGTGTGATAGAGCACCTAATTTAATAAAAATAATAAATATTATTAATTGACAGACAGCAGACAGACCGGCATAAATGGAAAACCATGTTTTTAGTGATCTAGGGACCCCAAAACGTAGAGAACTGAAAAAATCTCGGAAGATAAGCCTGATCACACTGTATATTATTACATTGTGAAATCTGTTCATTAAATTTGTGCATAACGTACACCAGCATTGTGAATTTGTGTTATTAATTTTGTATTGGTGTTATAAACAAGTTCATCAATGTATAAATAAAAAGTAATTGGGCTAATTCTAAGTATAATTGTATATTAATAATTTTCTGGATTAAATTGCTCTAAACCAGATTTCTAATATTACTATCTACTGTTACCAAATGATCACGAGAGACTGAACGATGTTTAAAATACAGGGCGCGTTTAATTTTTTTACGAAAATTATTTCCGGGTTATACAGGGTAAGTTTTTTACGTTACAAGGCGATATTTGGAAAACTGTTTAAAATATTTTCATGAAATCTTGGTGAGTTAATAGGGAGATGGGGGGACACATATTTAAGATATTTTTGACATTTACCCCCTCTCTCTATTTTGAGGGGTGGGGGATGGGGGTTAACTCTGGAATTTTAATGGGATGTGTACATTTTTTTTTTGATTTGCTTTTTCGGTTATGGAATTATGGTTAACTAAATTTTGACTAAATTAAAAAATAAATAAATATAACCAATAAAATCGAGTTTACACATTTCAGAATTAGTATTCCTTTCCATGGAAAGGCGTTATTTTTACTTAAGTCAATTGAGAATTTTGACATTTTACCGATTATTTCTGAGTTTATTGTTCAATTAAACATGGAAGCGAATTTTAATATGCAAGTTGATATGTTGTTAATTTTGGGCAAGTGCAGAAAAAACTACAGAGAAGCTGCACTAGTGTGGGCGCAGAGGTTTTCTAATAACTCGAAATCTCGCATGTCATTTAACAGGCTGGAAACCAGAAGTCGTACTACTGGCAGTCTGAAGATGAAACCACGAGTTCGGAATTTTTACCTAGCTCTAAATACCAAAACATTAAAACATTCTATATTAGAAACGACAATCTTTATTATAACTAATGTTCCCTAAAACTAAATCAAAAAAATTATTTAGGATTTGCCAGTTTTATATTTCTTCGATGAGATGATTTTCTTCAGAACATGTTTTTGATCTTGGGTGTACTTATAAAATTCCACCCATGATAACTTACAATAATAGTGGCATTGCAGAATTACCTGAACGGATTTAGCTAATAAACGATTTCTTTCTTCTGACCACTGGATGGTCATTAAGGAAAAAAATCGTTCGCAATTTGCATTTTGCGCAGGGCTTGCGAACAGGTGTTTACAAAGAATACCGACGCGACGCTACGCACACATCTGCAAGATAGAGGTCTACTGCTATTATTGTAGTGCTTTATACGCAAAAGCTTAGTTTTTAAAAACCTTTCAAAATCACGTTTTTTGGTGCGTGTTCCTATATATCTTATATCTAAAGCTTTGCAAACGAGGGGGATTCCAGGGATGGCTCTAACCTAGCTGTAAATAAATTTAGGATCCGATTTGAAAAGAAAATACAAATATTTATTTACTCACATTGTGTAATTTGAAAATGCGAAATACGAAAATACTTTGGTTAGAGCAATATAACATACAGAGTGTCTAAAAAGTCTTAGTATGGGTAAATATCTTTGCTAATAATAAAGATAGAGACTCCAAATTTTAGTTGTATCTTATTGGTTAATAAATCTAATTTTTTATGTAATTTGAGGTAAGTTGAGGTCAAAAATTTTAAATGCAACCCGATGCCGTGTTTTACCTCATTTTAGAGGTTAAGGCGTTTGTACGCATTTGGCGCCAGCAGTGTTGCCAGATGAAAATTTTCTTCAACAGTACATTATACATTTAAAAACAGTAGATTCACAAACAAAAACAGTAGATTTGTGTTTGTGTAAAATATGCATTATGCATTAGATTCAGAGTCAGTTAATTCTGATATTGAACTCTGTACAGTGTTGCCAGATCAGTTTCACGGCCAGGAAGTAATTTCCGTAGAAAAAAAAAGTAGAATAACAAAATAATAATATGTATTAATTAAAAAGTAAAAAATATAGTTTTTAATGTTTACTTTTATTCTTATGAATATTTTTTATAAACGTAAGTAGGTATAGTTTGCCCAGCGATAATTGATACTCGAAAAGAAAGAAAAAAATCCCTATGATGCCGTCAATTTAGGAAAGGGGAAACCCCAAAAACGAGCCTTAAACCCCGTACATAGTGTGATTAGAATCATTAGAATACACTCTGAACTCGTGGCGCCATCTTTTAGAATTTCCTTAAACACTAACGCCACAAACCTCTGAACTCGTGGCGCTATCTTTTAGAATTGCCTTAAACACTAAACGCCACAAACTGCATAATGCCAAACGTTTTTATTATCTATTTTTTTAGATTTATATTTTTGAGTAAATTTTGGGCTATTTTCTTCACCCTTTCGTCCCTTTCTCTCAAATTAAATATAACAGTAGAATTTACCTTTCAGGAAGCAGAACAGCAGCTAAAGGCCCAAAACAGTAGATCTACTGCAAAAACAGTAGACCTGGTAACACTGGACGCCAGTCAGGTTTTTAAACGACGGTTCTCTCGAGACACGCGCACTCGGCACGTCTCGCAAAAGTGGATGTTGAACTCAATGACGCAACTCGGCGATCAGAACCGGGCCGAAAAAATCTCAGTTATTTATATGATATGGTATTTTAGGTTGGGGTGGCGCATATAGCGAACCTCTGAAGCTTGTTATTTCGATACAAAAATATTCTTTACAAAGTGTTAAAGACATTTCATATGTTTCGCCAATTATGTATCAAACTTGTAAATATAAGGAATTATTTTGTAGTCTATTTCTTACAATTAGTGCATAAATACAAATAGTTTAATTCCAAATTTAAATTATATCAATATGTTAAAGAATAGTAGGAACAAAATATAATTTATCTGAAATGCACTCCGGTGTTGAAGTGAATACCTACACACACGGAGAAGTAGAAATATTTATCAGTGACGTATATTGAGTGTGGTCAAGGTGTCAGAAAGGTACTGATGGGGTGTGTGTGTGTATTAGGGGCATTGTATAAGGGGTAAGGTGGTGTAAGAATGTCATATGTATGTATGTATGCCTCCTTCCCCTATATTGCATAAGGGTGAGTGTCCAAAAGGCATATTTGCGCTTTCGCCAAAGGGGCACTAAAAATACTAGTGGATTAGGATAGAGGGGAGTATTTTAAAAGGGACGGCGAAAGAAAAAAGCGCTTTCGCCAAAGGATCGCTAAGATATCAGTGGATTAGATTGACATGGGACCGTAAGTAAGTAGCGCTTTCACCAAAGTATCAAGTGCACACACTGTAAATAGGTGTAAAAATATTTACATCTTACCATAGAACTTGGTTTGTTCAATAATTATACAGGATGGGATGCCAATCCAATAAAATATACACATAGCTTTGATAATTTTGTTATTTACTATTTTACTTCTTAAAACAGTTGCATATTTTAGTTTTATTGTTTAGAATACTATGTTTATATTTTATTTCAACTTTCAATTTTGTAAATGTAACGTTTCGAAAATTAAAATGGGGGACATTAAAGAGACGCACTGTATATGTATAAACTGAGCTATTTTCGAGGACTATAATATATATATATATATATATATATATATATATATATATATATATATATATATATATATATATATATATATATATATATATATATATATATATATATATATATATATATATATATATATATATATATATATATATATATATATATATATATATATATATATATATATATATATATATATATATATATATATATATATATATATATATATATATATATATATATATATATATATATATATATATATGTATATACAGGGTGGTGCAACCAAGATGGGGTGGACGATTGTGAGTAAACGGTGAGGAATTTCGAAAAAATTTGTTTTGGATATTATCGATAGTCAGACACGCTATGTTTTAAAATTATAGCCATAATACAGGGTGGTCCGAAAAACTCGTGGCGAACCAAACTTGAATTTTTTTAAATGGGACACCCGGTATATTATTGTTCCAATTGATTCTCCTGTTCGTTACGATCATTTTGATATAGGGTTTATTGGGTCTAAAACTTATAGTAAGGGAATGGGAGGCGGTTAAAGTTGAAAAAATGCTCACAGTTCGGCCATTTTTTAAAGAAATTTGAAACAGGTATGGAAAAACCAAATATTCCATAAAACGTTACATATCCTTGAATACATTAATCACTTGCAATTTGTTTACAATTATTCATTGTTATACAGGGTGGTCAAGTTTTGCAAATACGTCCTGGACTCATTTATTTTAAATGGAACACCCTGTATATTTTATTTTCATGTTAAAGATAACATTACTAGCTTTCAAAAAATACCATACATGATGCCTTTCTGACCAACAGTTTTTTAGTAATCTAGCCGTGAAAGCAAAGTTTCTTCATTCTAATACGATTATACTGAATTTACGTTGATTATTATTGAAATGAAACAAAAGACTGACGAACTTGTCAAAGCTACTGCCGCATAATCCATTATTTACAAGTTAAGTGTACGTGGCCCAATAATTATGAGGTAAGAAAACTGAGACCCGAAACTTTTACATGTTTATTAGAGATATTTCAAAAAACAGAAAATATTGTTTTTAGGAAATGTAAAGTAATTAATAAACAAAGATAATCAGTTATCAGTATTATTAATAGTGTAAGGAAATTAATTAAGCAAAAACAGAACATCTTTTAAAATTATTTAGGTATGTACTTACTTGTAAACCTAATTTAATATAAACAAGTAAGTACATACCTAAATAATTTTAAAAGATGTTCTGTTTTTGCTTAATTAATTTCCTTACACTATTAATAATACTGATAACTGATTATCTTTGTTTATTAATCACTTTGCATTTCCTAAAAACAATATTTTCTGTTTTTTGAAATATCTCTAATAAACATGTAAAAGTTTCGGGTCTCAGTTTTCTTACCTCATAATTATTGGGCCACGTACACTTAACTTGTAAATAATGGATTATGCGGCAGTAGCTTTGACAAGTTCGTCAGTCTTTTGTTTCATTTCAATAATAAACAACGTAAATTCAGTATAATCGTATTAGAATGAAGAAACTTTGCTTTCACGGCTAGATTACTAAAAAACTGTTGGTCAGAAAGGCATCATGTATGGTATTTTTTGAAAGCTAGTAATGTTATCTTCAACATGAAAATAAAATATACAGGGTGTTCCATTTAAAAAAAATGAGTCCAGGACGTATTTGCAAAACTTGACCACCCTGTATAACAGTGAATAATTTGAAACAAATTGCAAGTGATTAATGTATTCAAGGATATGTAACGTTTTATGGAATATTTGGTTTTTCCATACCTGTTTCAAATTTCTTTAAAAAATGGCCGAACTGTGAGCATTTTTTCAACTTTAACCGCCTCTCATTCCCTTACTGTAAGTTTTAGACCCAATAAACCCTATATCAAAATGATCGTAACGAACAGGAGAATCAATTGGAACAATAATATACCGGGTGTCCCATTTAAAAAAATACAAGTTTGGTTCGCCACGAGTTTTTCGGACCACCCTGTATTATGGCTATAATTTTAAAACATAGCGTGTCTGACTATCGATAATATCCAAAACAAATTTTTTCGAAATTCCTCACCGTTTACTCACAATCGTCCACCCCATCTTGGTTGCACCACCCTGTATATATATATATATATATATATATATATATATATATATATATATATATATATATATATATATATATATATATATATCGCCATTATCGACAGTTTTGTATAGCAAGAAAACTCAGATTTAAGCCAACAAACTATACAATTTTTGTTAAAATCTCACTAATGGTTACATTTTTATCATTAATAAAAAGAATAATTACAGCTAATATTTAGCATTTATTACTCGATAAAAGATTCACGTCATGTGAAATAAATTTTGAAGTACGTTCCTGTCTATCACAAGGCAAACGTTCGACACGGCGCAAGCCCGCAGACGATTGTCTTTGTTTACGGATTCAGCTTGGTAAATTTGCCACATTCGCATATTGACATTATTTCCCTATTATATATTTTCTCTATGACTTCTTGCCAGTAATAAAGTCCATTTTGGAACTCTGCCAAGAAGTAACATCTGCCATTCTCGAAAATACCTTTAAAATGAGGTAAAACACGGCATCGGGTTGCATTTACAATTTTTGACCTCAACTCCCCAGCGTAACCCCCAAGGGGGTTAAAAAAGTCAAATTACATAAAAAAGTAGATTTATTAACCAATATGATATACAACTAAAATTTGGTGTCTCTATCTTTATTAATAGTAAAGATATTTGCCCATGCTAAGACTTTTCAGACACCCTGTATGGTATATCCCTGTAACCGAAGTATTTTCGTATTACGCATTTTCAAATACCACAATGTGGGTAAATAAATATTTGTATTTTATTTTCAAATCGGATCCTAAATTTAATTACAGCTAGGTTAGAGATGTCCCTGGAATAACCGCCGTTTGCAAAGCTTTACATATCAGGTTTGAGAGGTGACATTTTTATCGCCCAAAATTTATGTATGACCCTGTTTTGTGGGTTGATCAGTGGCGTACCTAGCATTTTGGAGCGGGGGGGGGGGGTTAATTCAGCATGTGTATGAAAATATGACAAATGCGCTATAAAACAAAGAAGCGCTGGGGGCGCCATGAACTAAGAGCGGGGGGAGGCTGACTGCAAACAAAGCGCTGGGGGCGCTATGAACTAAGGGCGGGGGACGGACTGTACCCCCTGCCCCCCCCCCCCCCCCCGGTACGCCACTGGGGTTGATACGCTCTATTCATTCATAATAATTATAACGTAAACAAAACAGAGCCTAGAAGAATCGATATGTTGCTTATTTTACTTATTTATTGATAAGTTTACAGACGGATAAATGATATCCTTTTTACAAGTAGTTTAGTTTTATGTTTAAGGGAGAAAGTATAGCAGCATATTGTGTACATTTGTAGGTAGGTAAACCTTTCCTTACGCTAAAATGTTTAATCAAAAATCAAAATTATCATCAAAAATTATTTCGAAAATGTCTTTGGTAAAACTTGTATATTCTATTTGTTATGTCTAAAATTTTAATGCTTTTATAAAACATATTGTACCTATGCAATACCAACAGTCCAAACAAAGTTGCCATTATGGGCTAAATCCAGATAATAAAGAAATTTCGATTTATTAATTTTCATTAGTGTATACCTAATAAAGTAATAAGTTCCTATCCTCCTATAATAAACATGCTTAATGCATAATAATTATTAAACACCAGAAAATTATATCAGTTAAAAATGTTGTGACAAATTACAGATCAATATTCGGAGAACTTCCCACATTCCTAGGAATAAAATTTTGGTTGTATTGTGCATCATACAATTATTTATCTACGCTCCACCGCTTCACCCTCCTTGCCCTTGAAAGCAGTTGCAAGCCATGTTTGCAAGCCGTTTTCTAGTATTTCGGCACTTTATATTATATACGTAGTGGCTATGTGTCAAATAATAACTTATCCGCCGTTAAAAATTATAGTGCGGCGGAAAGCAATGGTTGATAATTCAACATTCGGCAACACTATTTTTATAGAGTCTTTACTACAAGCCAAAATAAGATTACCACATTCCACGCCCGTTTGTTTATCTCCGTTAACATCATCAAGAGGCTTTAGACTCCTCCCTTGTTAAAAAAAACAATAAAACTACTGATTAAGGTTTTGGTTAGTTTATTTGCAGAAAATATTACACGTGCCACAAACTAGAGCAATCAAAGCTGTATTGATGTTAGGTAAAAGCAAAGCAGGTTTATTTCTAAACTATTTGTGCATAAAACAAGACATTAAAATGAGTTTATAATGCTCCAAAGTAAATTTCGGTTTTTAAATAAAACGCCCTTTAATAAATATAGGTAACACAAGCGAAAGCTATCAAAATATCTAGAAATTCTGAATAATTTTACCTGAAAACTTCCCTAAGTAACAAAATCATCAGGAATATTCCTCGTTAACCCTTATATTCCTAATTTTTCTCGGTCATTTTCCTCAAAAGTCAAAAACAAGAAACTACAGGAAAAAGGGAAACTCAAACTGAAAATCTTGGCACGTAAAACGGGCACCGAGTCCAAATCGAATGCATCGAATGAACCTCTCTCTAGCCGGCTCTAGGTTAAAAATAACTCCGGTATGTTTAGATCGGGAGTGTAAACAGGAGGTGAAAGAAGAGATATTATCACTTTTTATGTCCTTATACAGTGGCCCAATTAGAAAGATGAATATCAGAATCTGCGTATCAAGAATTTATAAAATAATTTTAAAAAATTTACTTACACCTCAATCCTGTTGACAATATGATTGAGACATAAGTAAATTTTTTAAAATCATTTTATATTTTTTTCTACATTTCTATATTTTAAAAGATTTCATTTTTCTTGCTATTTCATTAAATTCAATTTTTGCTATGTACATTTAGATATTCTTAGATGTTCATAAATACTTTTTTTTTAATAAGCAATTAATGTCTAAAGTATTGTGTAGAAACAGATATAGTTCTTCTAATACTAACGACATAAATTTTTTTCTTTGTCTTTTCTAATAATTGTTATATATTTAGTAATTTTTGCGTAAAAGGCAAAATATATGTTCCAACTGAGATTATTCGCAAAAATAAAATTTAAACATAAAGAACGCACTGTATATTATAAAAAAAGCCCACCCTACCTAATAATAAAAAAAGAATGAAATTCTTCAAGTTGTTTGAAGTATTTTAACACGTTTTAGAATCTATTTCTTCTGCTCTTTCAACATGCTAGAATTTTTTAGATCTCAGATTCGTCTCTTTAGTGATGCAATTAAAAAACAGGAATGAGGAAATTCTGCTTTTGCGACATTTATTTTAGTGATACTATTAAATGTGTAAAGTGGGGAGCAGTAAAGAAAACGTTACGATGGACTCAGACATAGAAACAGTTTTATTGCACAAAAATAATTTTAAAAACAAGCATTATAATTTCATAAAAATAACGTCTAAAGTAGTGGCGTAAAATTTTAAAACAAAAACTACAAAATAAATTAACACTTTAGAGCGCACCAACATAAACCTCTCGAGGTAACACTAGAAAAAAATCGTCGAAAAGTGGACGAGTTTCTATCAGTCTGTAATTAAATAAAATTGAATCAGTTATTGACGTTTTTAAAATTCTGTCATATACTTAATGAAAAATCAAAAAACAACCGACCTCTCAAAGATATTTTCTGTTTTCCATATGAATGTATTCCGTTTTTAGTTTTGTCTAAAATCTGAGCAATATAGTTCAGCTACTATGGGTAAAGCACATAACACCCAAAATATAAAGGTACGCTTACACGAGAGAACTACGAGAACTTCTACAGGCAACCAAATATACACTAAACCAGAGTTTAAACCTTGAGGGCGCTTGTATCGGCATCAACTACGGGATTGTAGGTCAGATGGCGCTAAATAAAGCGGTAATAATATCAAAGTTACTGTTCAATTTTAAACACGGGTCGTCGCTTTATTTGTTAACCGTTATATTACGTGGGGAAATTTAAGAAGGGTTGTGTTATTTGCGTTTAAAAAAGCAAGCTCGTTGGTGCCGAATTCATTCTTACTAAGAAAAAGACTGTGTCAGATTTATAAAAATAAAAAAGGTTAAACAAACTGGTTTGAAATAATTAAAAAATCTATATTTGTCAAAGTAAGAAAGTTTCTCCCTCAGTCTCAATAAACATCGTCACAAATTCCTGTTTTTTCAAATTTTTATAAATTTTCATTTATGATAAAACTCAGCGTTTCAACATTTGACAATCACAGATTACATCAAATGCTGATATTGGTTCCTTGGTTGTTGTCGATTGTGTTTTGGTAAACCGTAAAATCATTACCTCTACAACCCTCGGCGTGACATTTTGGTGGATGCGCCGGGTACTAATATCGTTTTTCATCCCACCACAATGTTCCGAGACAAAATTAGATCTAACTTCTACCATTATCAGGCAATAGTCCCTAGTGAGGAAGTTAAGTAGAGTAGTGTTGTAAGAATCAGACGTTTAATGAAATAATACAAAAAGAGGATCGAATAAGTGTAATAAAAATGCGATTAAAAGCTTTAAAAATAAATGTGATGTAGACTTGGTTAACGTTATATTATTTGTATAAAGTCAAAGTAATTGTTATAATATAACGACTATTTTAAAACTGTGTTCGAGTGGAAAGAAAGAATAGGAATCCCTTTAAAGATTACGAAGTTAGGAGAATAATCACGGGATGGCGCCACGAAAATTTGGACGTGGACGTACAGGAGATACTCTTATATTTTGGGAGCTATGTGATGAAAAGTATAAAATGTGCCTATAAGTGTCATAAAGCAAAATTGCAAAGCAACAAATCAAGACATGCAGAATTTAATGTTTTTCAAGAATCAAAAAATAAATTAGCTACAGGTATGAACTGGTCTAGTGCACCTCTTTTTGTAGAAAAGCTGTAGAATTGCAAAGTCGCTTCTAGCTCAAAATTAATCTTAGTTTTTCCACTCTAAAAATTCTATGTAACATTAGTTTTTTTACATTTTTTTCCTAAACATTTTTTACAAAAAAATGTTTTTATTGAATATACAGGGTGTTACACATTCGATAGGTTACATTCGCATTTCGATACCAATAAGATAGAGTTGGTTAAACTGAGGCAAAGTTGCATAATTTGATGCTGAATTATAAGCCATTGGGAAATTAATACTACTCCGGACACTTTCGAAGATATCAGAGAAAAACCGAAATTTATCGCTTTTGTTTTTGGCGTTAAGTAACAGTATCTATAGACCAGCTCATACACACATGCAATCCATACGAAAGCAAACACCTAAATCGGATAGTGAAACTGTCCGCTAAAACCTTTCTCGTAACTAACAGAAACATCTATCTCACAGGGCGGCGTCCCCACCGCCGTGAGGCGGCGTCCCCACAGCCGGTGCCACTGCACGCGAGTGTGTCCGAGATGTACATCACGGCGCGCCGTGATGTTCATCTCGGATACCCTCGCGTGCAGTGGCACCGGCGGCTCCTTCTGCGGCTCTCAGACGGAGGGGGCCGAAGACAGCGACGCCCTGCTCAACGAATTCGCGGTGATCAAGAACGAATTCACGGCGCAAAAACAGGAAATCGTGAAACTCAAGGGCAAACAGCTCAAAGCGTGCGAGGTCATCAAGAACATGATCAACATCTTGAACAAGACGAACGACGAAATCGCTCAGTTGAAGAAGAAGAAGGAGAAGCTTGAGAAGGAGCTGAAGAACATGGTCTCGAAGCCGCAGAAGGAGAAGGAGCCGCCGGTGCCACTGCACGCGAGATGAACATCACGGCGCGCCGTGAATTCGTTCTTGATCACAATAACCTTTCGAAACTTTGTAGGTTCTTGTTGTCTGGCGTTGGTGGGGCCTGCAAATTTGGAAAACGTTTAGACAAAAATTTGATCATGTGCTGATCACTTGCTATACTGAAGAAATAATGGAAGTGCTAAGACCTTTGGGTTAAACTTAAACTACCTGGACTTTGGAAGATTTCCTGTCGCCTATCTGTACATATAGTGCGTCCCTTTTCGGAGTTCCATCAGGTGCTGTTGGGTCCGGAACTGAAATAAAATTACCGTCATTATTCGAATTACTCAGTTTGTCTTGGCGACTTTTAGACACCGCTAGGTTTTGGCTCTTCTTCGCCTCGTTGACGGCCGCCTCCATCTTGGCCTGCAGCTCCCTGATCATCTCCTTGCACTTCTTGTTCTCGTTCTCGAACACGCCTAGACGCATGTCCGTCATCTTTTTGCTCCGTTCCAGGGTCTCCATAGTCTTCTGATCCTCTTGCATTTTTCCGATCAGCGACTCGTTTTTCATGTGCGCCTGGGCCAGATTCTCTTCGTATTCTTTGATTTGTTGGTCGAAATCGATCAGTCTCTCGTTCGCCGACGATAATTTGCGATTAAGGCTGTTGATGGTCAGATCTTTGGTCTGGCAGTCCTTCTGCAACGATTCGATTTCAAATTTTAGGGTTTCTGTGCGATCGAACGTGAAATTGGTAAGTTGGTTCTGTTGATTTACCTGAAATCGAAAAAATAAATCGTTAATACGCACACTTCTTACGGAATGGGATTTCTTTCTATATACCGAATAACAGTAGGTAAATAAAAAATTACTGATATGCCGATAAGTATTGATATATTAATAAACATCGATATAACCACCGACATTGAAAAAACTATAGACAAAGCATTTCATTCATAAAATCATTTCGCGCCAAATCAATCATCCCTTTAAAACGTGAAACGGATGCAACTAAGAGAGGTAGACGCAGTAGAAAAAATGGCAACACTGTAGATACATTCCTGGCGGCTACACCACTGGCGTGCTTTTTTGTATTAAATTTTTGTTACTCTAATAGTACTAATGTGTAGGTACATGTAAAACTACACCAATGGATTCGACACAAGGGAATACGGCCTCACTTACTTGTGAAAAGAAACTTATGGGTTTAAATTTTTTGCAAATTTGACACTGCTGCACCACATTTAAATGTTTTTTCGCAAAATAATGTCAGCTTTTTCAAAGAAAAATATTTAAACGCTTCTCGCAAACACAGAACAACACAATTCCATTTTCGAACAATGTCGCAAACGTCACCGAATTTTATGAATGGTCGCTTGTGTCACTTTCAATTCACAGTAAAACTTGTCTGCCCAAGATATCTGCAACCGGCAAAAGAATTCAAAGAATGCATAGAAAGATGTGGTAAGAAAAGTTTAAATCTTATTAACGAAAAATTAAACAGTTTTTCAGAACTGGTTTAAAACAAATTGACGTTGTTTAAGTCTTCTCTTGCATTCTTTAAATTCTTTTGCCGATTACAGACATCTTGGGTAGACTATAGTAAACCGTCAAATAGCGTTGTCACTTTTACTTAAAAGTTTGTCACAGTGAGAAGGGAATAGAAGTTTATTCGGCTATAATGCATAAAAGAGAACAAAATGTAAGTATTACTTTTTTTATTACTTAATACTTATTTATGCTAATTGTATTAGATGAAAATATAGTCAAATAAATGTCGTGTAATACTATATTGCTTGGATGGCATCAATCAGGACATTTTGTACCTAAACTTCGGCAACCGTCTACAATTGACCAGTCAATACAATCCACCAGTTTTTAATGCAAATTCAATGACTGATTGCTTTGAATAGTAAATAACTTTGTCTTTAGTTCTTTTAAAGTCTGTGGATATAATATAAGATCAAAAAAAAAACGTCCTCATGTATGCCGTGGAAGCAATCACGCATTCTCGCATGTCTTGAATTATTACCCTTGAAAGGTAACATAGGTGAAAGGTATAGGTGAATGAAAAATAGACCTAGACAAATAGAAATTAAATATGGCAATCACGGCAGAACAAAGAGCTTTTATGATCGAAAGTTACTTTAGAAATGGCAGATTGATGGCCAGTGGGTTTATTCAACACGGGACGCCATTCAGGATTTTTACACAGAATTTCCACACATAGTCATGGATTTCGACAAGTTTCGCCAAGTTTTGACTAGATGTGTGGCTTTGTTTAGAAAAACAGGAAGTGTGAATAGAAAGGAAGGCAGTGGGAGACCCAAAGTTCGCACTGCACTAGAAGTAGAAGAATTGAGGCAAATTACGAATGAACACCCACAAACCCCTATTCGGCGTTTAAGCCAGCAAGTAAATGAATCCGACGGAACCTGCAATACAATTCTAAAATGTGACCTGCATATGCACGCTTATCGTCTAAGCTCAGTTCAAGAATTGTAATCAAACGAGAAGCCGCAGCGAAGGCAATTTTCAAAGTGTCTAATTTGCATAATAATGCGTTTTTCATTCATGTCTTCAATGTCATGTCATGTCAGTAATTTTTTTTTTAATACGTTTGTATTAAACAAAATTACTGACAAGGCATGGTTTTCCCTCTTTGGTTATGTAAATTTTCAACAAATGAAAACATGGAGTTCTGAAAATCCACATTTCTTTATAGTGAAGCCTCTGCATTCACTGAAAGTTGGCGTGTGGGCGGCTATATCGAAAAGGTTAATTAGACCGATTTTTTTAGAATCAATTCGGCGCGATACCGGCTATTTCCAGTAGGACGGCGCACCAATTCACGCAACTCTTGGTAATTTAAATTTTTTGGAAGAATTTTTCGAAGACCGAATCATTAGTCGTAATATGCCAGTTAGGTGGTGGTCTGGTAGGGTTTGCTTAGGTGTGCTTAATTTTAAAAACAAGCATTATAATTTCATAAAAATAACGTCTAAAGTAGTGGCGTAAAATTTTAAAACAAAAACTACCAAATAAATTAACACTTTAGAGCGCAACAACATAAACCTCTCGAGGTAACACTAGAAAAAAATCGTCGAAAAGTGGACGAGTTTCTATCAGTCTGTAATTAAACAAAATTGAATCAGTTATTGACGTTTTTAAAATTCTGTCATATACTTAATGAAAAATCAAAAAACAACCGACCTCTCAAAGATATTTTCTGTTTTCCATATGAATGTATTCCGTTTTTAGTTTTGTCTAAAATCTGAGCAATATAGTTCAGCTACTATGGGTAAAGCACATAACACCCAAAATATAAAGGTACGCTTACACGAGAGAACTACGAGAACTTCTACAGGCAACCAAATATACACTAAACCAGAGTTTAAACCTTGAGGGCGCTTGCATCGGCATCAACTACGGGATTGTAGGTCAGATGGCGCTAAATAAAGCGGTAATAATATCAAAGTTACTGTTCAATTTTAAACACGGGTCGTCGCTTTATTTGTTAACCGTTATATTACGTGGGGAAATTTAAGAAGGGTTGTGTTATTTGCGTTTAAAAAAGCAAGCTCGTTGCTGCCGAATTCATTCTTACTAAGAAAAAGACTGTGTCAGATTTATAAAAATAAAAAAGGTTAAACAAACTGGTTTGAAATAATTAAAAAATCTATTTTTGTCAAAGTAAGAAAGTTTCTCCCTCAGTCTCAATAAACATCGTCACAAATTCCTGTTTTTTCAAATTTTTATAAATTTTCATTTATGATAAAACTCAGCGTTTCAACATTTGACAATCACAGATTACATCAAATGCTGATATTGGTTCCTTGGTTGTTGTCGATTGTGTTTTGGTAAACCGTAAAATCATTACCTCTACAACCCTCGGCATGACATTTTGGTGGATGCGCCGGGTACTAATATCGTTTTTCATCCCACCACAATGTTCCGAGACAAAATTAGATCTAACTTCTACCATTATCAGGCAATAGTCCCTAGTGAGGAAGTTAAGTAGAGTAGTGTTGTAAGAATCAGACGTTTAATGAAATAATACAAAAAGAGGATCGAATAAGTGTAATAAAAATGCGATTAAAAGCTTTAAAAATAAATGTGATGTAGACTTGGTTAACGTTATATTATTTGTATAAAGTCAAAGTAATTGTTATAATATAACGACTATTTTAAAACTGTGTTCGAGTGGAAAGAAAGAATAGGAATCCCTTTAAAGATTACGAAGTTAGGAGAATAATCACGGGATGGCGCCACGAAAATTTGGACGTGGACGTACAGGAGATACTCTTATATTTTGGGAGCTATGTGATGAAAAGTATAAAATGTGCCTATAAGTGTCATAAAGCAAAATTGCAAAGCAACAAATCAAGACATGCAGAATTTAATGTTTTTCAAGAAGCAAAAAATAAATTAGCTACAGGTATGAACTGGTCTAGTGCACCTCTTTTTGTAGAAAAGCTGTAGAATTGCAAAGTCGCTTCTAGCTCAAAATTAATCTTAGTTTTTCCACTCTAAAAATTCTATGTAACATTAGTTTTTTTACATTTTTTTCCTAAACATTTTTTACAAAAAAATGCTTTTATTGAATATACAGGGTGTTACACATTCGATAGGTTACATTCGCATTTCGATACCAATAAGATAGAGTTGGTTAAACTGAGGCAAAGTTGCATAATTTGATGCTGAATTATAAGCCATTGGGAAATTAATACTACTCCGGACACTTTCGAAGATATCAGAGAAAAACCGAAATTTATCGCTTTTGTTTTTGGCGTTAAGTAACAGTATCTATAGACCAGCTCATACACACATGCAATCCATACGAAAGCAAACACCTAAATCGGATAGTGAAACTGTCCGCTAAAACCTTTCTCGTAACTAACAGAAACATCTATCTCACAGGGCGGCGTCCCCACCGCCGTGAGGCGGCGTCCCCACCGCCGTGAGGCGGAGTCCGCACAGCCGGTGCCACTGCACGCGAGTGTGTCCGAGATGTACATCACGGCGCGCCGTGATGTTCATCTCGGATACCCTCGCGTGCAGTGGCACCGGCGGCTCCTTCTGCGGCTCTCAGACGGAGGGGGCCGAAGACAGCGACGCCCTGCTCAACGAATTCGCGGTGATCAAGAACGAATTCACGGCGCAAAAACAGGAAATCGTGAAACTCAAGGGCAAACAGCTCAAAGCGTGCGAGGTCATCAAGAACATGATCAACATCTTGAACAAGGCGAACGACGAAATCGCTCAGTTGAAGAAGAAGAAGGAGAAGCTTGAGAAGGAGCTGGAGAACATGGTCTCGAAGCCGCAGAAGGAGAAGGAGCCGCCGGTGCCACTGCACGCGAGGGTATCCGAGATGAACATCACGGCGCGCCGTGAATTCGTTCTTGATCACAATAACCTTTCGAAACTTTGTAGGTTCTTGTTGTCTGGCGTTGGTGGGGCCTGCAAATTTGGAAAACGTTTAGACAAAAATTTGATCATGTGCTGATCACTTGCTATACTGAAGAAATAATGGAAGTGCTAAGACCTTTGGGTTAAACTTAAACTACCTGGACTTTGGAAGATTTCCTGTCGCCTATCTGTACATATAGTGCGTCCCTTTTCGGAGTTCCATCAGGTGCTGTTGGGTCCGGAACTGAAATAAAATTACCGTCATTATTCGAATTACTCAGTTTGTCTTGGCGACTTTTAGACACCGCTAGGTTTTGGCTCTTCTTCGCCTCGTTGACGGCCGCCTCCATCTTGGCCTGCAGCTCCCTGATCATCTCCTTGCACTTCTTGTTCTCGTTCTCGAACACGCCTAGACGCATGTCCGTCATCTTTTTGCTCCGTTCCAGGGTCTCCATAGTCTTCTGATCCTCTTGCATTTTTCCGATCAGCGACTCGTTTTTCATGTGCGCCTGGGCCAGATTCTCTTCGTATTCTTTGATTTGTTGGTCGAAATCGATCAGTCTCTCGTTCGCCGACGATAATTTGCGATTAAGGCTGTTGATGGTCAGATCTTTGGTCTGGCAGTCCTTCTGCAACGATTCGATTTCAAATTTTAGGGTTTCTGTGCGATCGAATGTGAAATTGGTAAGTTGGTTCTGTTGATTTACCTGAAATCGAAAAAATAAATCGTTAATACGCACACTTCTTACGGAATGGGATTTCTTTCTATATACCGAATAACAGTAGGTAAATAAAAAATTACTGATATGCCGATAAGTATTGATATATTAATAAACATCGATATAACCACCGACATTGAAAAAACTATAGACAAAGCATTTCATTCATAAAATCATTTCGCGCCAAATCAATCATCCCTTTAAAACGTGAAACGGATGCAACTAAGAGAGGTAGACGCAGTAGAAAAAATGGCAACACTGTCCATACATTCCTGGCGGCTACACCACTGGCGTGCTTTTTTGTATTAAATTTTTGTTACTCTAATAGTACTAGTGTGTAGGTACATGTAAAACTACACCAATGGATTCGACACAAGGGAATACGGCCTCACTTACTTGTGAAAAGAAACTTATGGGTTTAAATTTTTTGCAAATTTGACACTGCTGCACCACATTTAAATATTTTTTCGCAAAATAATGTCAGCTTTTTCAAAGAAAAATATTTAAACGCTTCTCGCAAACAGAACAACACAATTCCATTTTCGAACAATGTCGCAAACGTCACCGAATTTTATGAATGGTCGCTTGTGTCACTTTCAATTCATAGTAAAACTTGTCTGCCCAAGATATCTGCAACCGGCAAAATAATTCAAAGAATGCATAGAAAGATGTGGTAAGAAAAGTTTAAATCTTATTAACGAAAAATTAAACAGTTTTTCAGAACTGGTTTAAAACAAATTGACGTTGTTTAAGTCTTCTCTTGCATTCTTTAAATTCTTTTGCCGATTGCAGACATCTTGGGTAGACTATAGTAAACCGTCAAATAGCGTTGCCACTTTTACTTAAAAGTTTGTCACAGTGAGAAGGGAATAAAAGTTTATTCGGCTATAATGCATAAAAGAGAACAAAATGTAAGTATTACTTTTTTTATTACTTAATACTTATTTATGCTAATTGTATTAGATGAAAATATAGTCAAATAAATGTCGTGTAATACTATATTGCTTGGATGGCATCAATCAGGACATTTTGTACCTAAACTTCGGCAACCGTCTACAGTTGACCAGTCAATACAATCCACCAGTTTTTAATGCAAATTCAATGACTGATTGCTTTGAATAGTAAATAACTTTGTCTTTAGTTCTTTTAAAGTCTGTGGATATAATATAAGATCAAAAAAAAAACGTCCTCATGTATGCCGTGGAAGCAATCACGCATTCTCGCATGTCTTGAATTATTACCCTTGAAAGGTAACATAGGTGAAAGGTATAGGTGAATGAAAAATAGACCTAGACAAATAGAAATTAAATATGGCAATCACGGCAGAACAAAGAGCTTTTATGATCGAAAGTTACTTTAGAAATGGCAGATTGATGGCCAGTGGGTTTATTCAACACGGGACGCCATTCAGGATTCTCACACAGAATTTCCACACATAGTCATGGATTTCGACAAGTTTCGCCAAGTTTTGACTAGATGTGTGGCTTTGTTTAGAAAAACAGGAAGTGTGAATAGAAAGGAAGGCAGTGGGAGACCCAAAGTTCGCACTGCACTAGAAGTAGAAGAATTGAGGCAAATTACGAATGAACACCCACAAACCCCTATTCGGCGTTTAAGCCAGCAAGTAAATGAATCCGACGGAACCTGCAATACAATTCTAAAATGTGACCTGCATATGCACGCTTATCATCTAAGCTCAGTTCAAGAATTGTTATCAAACGAGAAGCCGCAGCGAAGGCAATTTTCAAAGTGTTTTATTTGCATAATAATGCGTTTTTCATTCATGTCTTCAATGTCATGTCACGTCAGTAATTTTTTTTTAATACGTTTGTATTAAACAAAATTACTGACAAGGCATGGTTTTCCCTCTTTGGTAATGTAAGTTTTCAACAAATGAAAATATGGAGTTCTGAAAATCCACATTTCTTTATAGTGAAGCCTCTGCATTCACTGAAAGTTGGCGTGTGGGCGGCTATATCGAAAAGGTTAATTAGACCGATTTTTTTAGAATCAATTGGGCGCGATACCGGCTATTTCCAGTAGGACGGCGCACCAATTCACGCAACTCTTGGTAATTTAAATTTTTTGGAAGAATTTTTCGAAGACCGAATCATTAGTCGTAATATGCCAGTTAGGTGGTGGTCTGGCGTTGGTGGGGCCTGCAAATTTGGAAAACGTTTAGACAAAAATTTGGTTTTAAAAATATGTTCTAACTGAGATTATTCGCAAAAAATAAAATTTAAACATAAAGGACGCACTGTATATTATAAAAAAAGCCCACCCTGTACTACCTAATAATAAAAAAGAATGAAATTCTTCAAGTTGTTTGAAGTATTTTTAACACGTTTTCGAATCTATTTCTTCTGCTCTTTCAACACGCTAGAATTTTTTAGATCTCAGATTCGTCTCTTTGGTGATGCAATTAAAAAACAGGAATGAGGAAATTCTGCTTTTGCGACATTTATATACTTTAGTGATACTATTAAATGTGTAAAGTGGGGCGCAGTAAAGAAAACGTTACGATGGACTCAGACATAGAAACAGTTTTATTACACAAAAATAATTTTAAAAACAAGCATTATAATTTCATAAAAAAAACCTCTAAAATAGTGGCGTAAAATTTTACAACAAAAAATACAAAATAAATTAACACTTTAGAGCGCACCAACATAAACCTCTCGAGGTAACACTAGAAAAAATCGTCGAAAAGTGGACGAGTTTCTATCAGTCTGTAATTAAACCAAATTGTATCAGTTATTGACGTTTTTAAAATTCTGTCATATACTTAATGAAAAATCAAAAACAACCGACCTCTCAAAGATATTTTCTGTTTTCCATATGAATGTATTCCGTTTTTAGTTTTGTCTAAAATCTGAACAATATAGTTCAGCTACTATGGGTAAAGCACATAACACCCAAAATATAAAGGTACCCTTAGACGAGAGAACTACGAGAACTTCTACAGGCAACCAAATATACATTAAACCGGAGTTTAAACCTCGAGGGCGCTTGTATCGGCATTAACTACGGGATTCTAGGTCAGATGGCGCTTAATAAAGCGGTAATAATATCAAAGTTACTGTTCAATTTTAAACACGGGTCGTCGCTTTAGTTGTTAACCGTTATATTACGTGGGGAAATTTAAGAAGGGTTGTGTTATTTGCGTTTAAAAAAGCAAGCTCGTTGGTGCCGAATTCATTCTTACTAAGAAAAAGACTCTGTCAGATTTATAAAAATAAAAAAGGTTAAACAAACTGGTTTGAAATAATTTAAAAATCTATATTTGTCAAAGTAAGAAAGTTTCTCCCTCAGCTTCAATAAATATCGTCACAAATTCATATTTTTTCAAATTTTTATAAAGTTCAATTTATGATAAAACTCAGCGTTTCAACATTTGACAATAACAGATTACATCAAATGCTGATATTGGTTCCTTGGTTGTTGTCGATGGTGTTTTGGTAAACCGTAAAATCATTATCTACCTCTACAACCCTCGGCGTGACATTTTGGTGGATGCGCCGGGTACTAATATCGTTTTTCATCTCACCACAATGTTCCGAGACAAAATTAGATCTAACTTCTACCATTATCAGGCAATAGTCGCTAGTGAGGAAGTTAAGTAGAGTAGTGTTGTAAGAATCAGACGTTTAATTAAATAATACAAAAAGAGGATCGAATAAGTATAATAAAATGCGACTAAAAGCTTTAAAAATAAATGTGATGTAGACTTGGTTAACGTTATATTATTTGTATAAAGTCAGTAATTGTTATAATATAACGACTATTTTAAAACTGTGTTTGAGTGGAAAGAAGGAATAGGATTCCCTTTAAAGATTACGAAGTTAGGAGAATAATCACGGGATGGCGCCGCAAAAATTTGGACGTGGACGTACAGGAGATACTCTTATATTTTGGGAGCTATGTGATGAAAAGTATAAAATGTGCCTATAAGTATCATAAAGCAATTGCAAAGCAACAAATCAAGACATGCAGAATTTAATGTTTTTCAAGAAGCAAAAAATAAATTAGCTACAGGTATGAACTGGTCTAGAGCACCTCTTTTTGTAGAAAAGCTGTAGAATCGCAAAGTCGCTTCTAACTCAAAATTAATCTTAGTTTTTTCACTCTAAAAATTCTATGTAACATTAATTTTGTTACATTTTTTTCCAAAACATTTTTTACAAAAAAACGCTTTTCTTGAATATACAGGGTGTTACAAATTCGATAGGTTACATTCGCATTTCGATACCAATAAGATAGAGTTGGTTAAACCGAGGCAAAGTTGCATAATTTGATGCTGAATTATAAGCCATTGGGAAATTAATAATACTACTCTGAACACTTTCGAAGATATCCAAGAAAAACCGAAATTTATCTCTTTACGCTTTTGTTTTTGGCGTTAAGAAAAAATAAAAAGCACTTTCTTGGGACATTTCTTTAAGCTCTACGAAATATCGGTATTAGTCTTAAAATGCTATGTTTGGTTTCTTATGTATCATCATCAGGTCTAATTTTTGATATAGATACAAACCATCTTTTTTTATTCCATTTTTTGAAAGCCCTTAAAGTCCCGCATGCAACCATATATCACACTTAAAATTTTATTAAAGAAATAGATAATTTTTTTATAAGAAGTAATGAGTAAAAAAAGATAGAATGAATATTTTTATGCCATAAGGTTGACCACATTAATAAAACGTTTAGTATGATACACGGTTGTATTCAGGACTTAAAGAACTTCCCAAAAATAAAATAAAAAATATAGGTCAGTATTTAAAAAATAGACCTGATGATGGTATGAACGAAACGAAACTTCGAATTTTAATTCTAAGGCCGCCATTTTGTATTTGTAGAGCTTAAAAAATTGTCCCCAATAAGCGCTTTTAATTTTTTTGTAACTTCAAAAACAAAGACGTAAAGAAATAAAAACGAAAATCAGAAATTTCGGTTCTTCTCGGATATCTCCGAAAGTATTCGGAATATCATTAAATTCTCAATGGCCGAATATAATTCATCATCAAATTATACAACTTTGCCTCAATTACACTAACTCTATCTCTTATGGTTTCCAAAATGGACATTGTATTTTCGATCAAATATATTTTCGACCAAATAATGTATTTTCGAGAAAATATTTCCGAATAACGGCATTTTGGGGAAATTGTAATTTTGATAAGTATTTTCAAGAAAACGTATTTTCGAGAAAATGCATTTTCAAGAAAACGTATTTTGGAGAAAATGCATTGTCGAGAAAATGTATTTTCGACCAAATAATATATTTTCGAGAATATGTATTTTCGAGAAAAGGAATTGGGGAGAAATTGTATTTGGAGAAACTCAATTTTCGAGAAATTGTATTTTCGAGACAATACATTTTCGAGAAAATGCATTTTCTAGACAATGTATTTTCGAGAAAATGTATTTTCGACCAAGTGTATCTTTGACCAAATAATGTATTCTCGAGAAAACGAATTTGGGAGAAATTGTATTTTCGAGAAAATTTAATTTCCAAAAAACTGAATTTAATTTTTTTTTTCTAAAAGCCTTGTTTTTGACGATTCTTCGTCGATCCAATTTTGAAACAACAGTATCAATAGACCAGCTCATACACTCATGCAATCCATACGAAAGCAAACACCTAAATTGGATAGTGAAACTGTCCGCTAAAACCTCTCTCGTAACTAACAGAAACATCTACCTCACAGGGCGGCGTCCCCACCGCCGCGATGTTCATCTCGGATACCCTCGCGTGCAGTGGCACCGGCGACTCCTCCTTCTGCGGCTTCGAGACCATGTTCTCCAGCTTATTCTCAAGCTTCTCCTGCTTCTTCTTCAACTGAGCGATTTCGTCGTTCGCCTTGTTCAAGATGTTGATCATGTTCTTGATGACCTCGCACGCTTTGAGCTGTTTGCCCTTGAGTTTCACCATTTCCTGTTTTTGCGCCGTGAATTCGTTCTTGATCACCGCGGATTCGTTGAGCAGGGCGTCGCTGTCTTCGCCCCCCTCCGTTAATAACCTTTCGAAGCTTTGTAGGTTCTTGTTGTCTGGCGTTGGTGGGGCCTGCAATTTTTGAAAACGTTTAGACAAAAATTTGATCATGTGCAAGCTATACTTGCTATACTGACGAAAAAATGGAAGTGCTAAGACCTTTGGGTTAAACTTAAACTACCTGGACTTTGGAAGATTTCCTGTCGCCTATCTGTACATATAGTGCGTCCTTTTTCGGAGTTCCATCAGGTGCTGTTGGGTCCGGAACTGAAATAAAATTACCGTCATTATTCGAATTACACAGTTTGTCTTGGCGACTTTTAGACACCGCTAGGTTTTCTGTGCGATCGAACGTGAAATTGGTAAGTTGGTTCTGTTGTTTTGTCTGAAATCGAAAAAATAAATCGTTAATACGCACACTTCTTACGGAATGGGATTTCTTTCTATATACCGAATCACAGTAGGTAAATAAAAAATTACTGATATGCCGATAAGTATTGATATATTAATAAACATCGATATAACCACCGACATTGAAAAAACTATAGACAAAGCATTTCATTCATAAAATCATTTCGCGCCAAATCAATCATCCCTTTAAAACGTGCAACGGATGCAACTAAGAGAGGTAGACGCAGTAGAAAAAATGGCAACACTGTCCAGCATTCCTGGCGGCTACACCACTGGCGTGCTTTTTTGTATTAAATTTTTGATACTCTAATACAGGTGCGGCCCGTGAGTTTTTCTACAGGTGGGTCAAAATTTTGTGGGCATCTAGTGATATCAACGCAACAAGCAAAATACACTTTTTTAATTAAGAAAGGTTTTTTAATAATGTGCCAAGAAATTATTTACCATAAACACTGCAAAAATCATAAAATAGGTACTGCAGAATATTGAACATTACTACTTTTGATGTTTATTACTTTTAGTATCACTTTTCTGTTTATGGCTTTTTCTATGTGTTTTAATACTCTAAATTAGTAAATTTTAGCGGCTTTCGTTAAGTTTAGCTTCTCCTCAATAGGTGTCGCGCCTTGTACTAAAAGCCCAGAATACAAACAGAAAAAAATTCTGAGCTAAAAGTATGATTATTCGTAAAATTAAATTAGGAACGCTGCCGAAACTCCGTTTTCTTTAATAAATACAATGCCGGCGACTAGACATAGTAATACGATATTTGTCTACGCACCTGCAGGCTGTAAGCTGTAGTAAATATGAGATTGCCAACAATTTTAAAAATATTTTATCGAGGAAGAACTTGTTGCAAATACACTTTTTAGAGCCGATCTAATTTTTTTAATAACAAAAAATTTAAAAAAAGTTCTTGCCCCAACACAGATTCGAACCCGCGAGCGTCGAATTATCTCGCTGCGATTGTACCCCTTGGACTACGCTGGTTATGTAAGGAAGTCGGTCCGATACCGTTAAATTCGATGCCTAGCGCTGGCCTGACAGAAATCGTATTTATAATATTTTATGTTTAACCACTAATAATTAATATTATTAGTACAATGCAAATACAATGCGCTTATTAGGTACCTAATTAGTTTTTCTTTTTCCGAACCAAATGTTTTGAAATAATATATTTTAGGGGGCGGTTTGAGAGTATTTCCATAGTGGGAGTGGCCAGATATTATTGGTGGGCCGTCGACCAATTATGTCTCATTTTAACTTCCTAAAGCGCGTATGTCTGTTTCTCTCTTGCTTTTAATGAATTTATATCGTCCATATAAACCTATAAGATCAATTTACAATTTGACCCAGCCCGGAACAAGCTTGGATATCCTTTGACGATGACTTGGCCTGATTCTTTCTTGGGGAGTTTTCGCATGGAACTTTGAAACAAAAGATTCTTTTTTGGTTTTAAAAAATTAAAAAATTGCGTTCAGATTCACTAAGAAGGTTTAAGATTTAGTACTGGTTTAAATTAAGATCTTCTAGTTGAGCAGTTATGTTTTGACAAGTTTTTGTCTTGTCGTTGTTAATAAGACGTCATTAAAAACTTATAAATTATTCGGATATTTCAGCGATTTGCTTGGTTTCCAAATGATTTTCATCTTGGAACGGGTTGCTAGAATGAATTTAGTTTAATTATTGTCGAAAGTGCGTACTAAAATTGCCCTTTCCTTTATAAATTTGCGAAAAAGCTCCGAAATAAACTCATAGTATAAAATTTAGTTGTCTTGTTCTTACAGTTGTCAGTTTAAAACTTTTGGTTGTCAAATTAGATCGGACTAGCGTTGGAGAATCTGGCTGTAAATGATTAGGTAGATCACTGAAAATTTTAGGTGGGTCATTGACCAAATGACCTTATGGACGGGCCGCGCCTGCCCTAATATTACTAATGTGTAGGTACATGTAAAACTACACCAACGGATTCGATACAAGGGAATACAGCCTCACTTACTTGTGAAAAGAAACTTATGGGTTTAAATTTTTTGCAAACTTGACACTGCCGCACCACATTTAAATGTTTTTTCGCAAAATAATGTCAGCTTCTTCAAAGAAAAATACTTAAACGCTTCTCGCAAACACAGAACAACACAATTCCATTTTCGAACAATGTCGCAAACGTCACCGAATTTTATGAATGGTCGCTTGTGTCACTTTCAATTCATAGTAAAACTTGTCTGACCAAGATATCTGCAACCGGCAACAGAATTCAAAGAATGCATGGAAAGATGTGGTAAGAAAAGTTTAAATCTTATTAACGAAAAATTAAACAGTTTTTCAGAACTGGTTTAAAACAAATTGACGTTGTTTAAGTCTTCCCTTGCATTCTTTAAATTCTTTTGCCGATTGCAGACATCTTGGGTAGACTATAGTAAACCGTCAAATAGCGTTGCCACTTTTACTTAATAATTTGTCACAGTGAGAAGGGAATAAAAGTTTATTCGGCTATAATGCATAAAATAGAACAAAATGTAATTATTACTTTTTTATTACTTAATATTTATTTATGCTAATTTTATTAGATGAAAATATAGTCAAATAAATGTCGTGTAATGCTATATTGCTTGGATAGCATCAATCAGGACATTTTGTACCTAAACTTCGGTAACCGTCTACAGTTGACCAATCAATATAATCCACCAGTTTTTAATGCAAATTCAATGACTGATTGCTTTGAATAGTAAATAACTTTGTCTTTAGTTGTTTTAAAGTCTATGGATATAATATAAGATCAAAAAAAAAACGTCCTCATGTATGCCGTGGAAACAATCACGCATTCTCGCATGTCTTGAATTATTACCCTTGAAAGGTAACATAGGTAAAAGGTATAGGTGAATGAAAAATAGACCTAGACGAATAGAAATTAAATATGGCAATCACGGCAGAACAAAGAGCTTTTATGATCGAAAGTTACTTTAGAAATGACAGGTTGATGGCCGTGGAAACAATCACGCATTCTCGCATGTCTTGAATTATTACCCTTGAAAGGTAACATAGGTAAAAGGTATAGGTGAATGAAAAATAGACCTAGACGAATAGAAATTAAATATGGCAATCACGGCAGAACAAAGAGCTTTTATGATCGAAAGTTACTTTAGAAATGACGGGTTGATGGCCAGTGGGTTTATTCAACACGGGACGCCATTCAGGATTTTCAAACAGAATTTCCACACATAGGATTTCGACAAGTTTCGCCAAGTTTTGACTACTATCCATTTCTAAAGTTTTGACCCCTCAGTCTGAGGGTCAATAACAAAAAAAACACGGGGCAGAATAAACTGAAAAAATTACAGCTTGTTAGGACGTTATCCAAGAGTTTCTGCCAAAAATTGTATTATTGTAGTGTAAACGATATTGAACTTATTCATAATCAAGTAGAAAAAAACAATGATTTTACTGCGTTAAATATAATAAACGATTTTCTCATGTCTATATATTGGTTAATTTTTTCCCTATTTAAATGCAATTTTGAAGGTAGATAGAAAAATATCTATACTTTCGCAAGAGATCGGTAGTATGTGTCTAAAATTGTATTTTTTTATTTTTTAATGATGTTTGTGTATCAGCTGTACTGTGGACAATTTAAAACCTTTAAAAAAATCTTTACACTCGTAGTCGTAGTTATTATTATACAAATGTATTTTATTACACAAAATTAAAAAAAGCACCTTTAGTTCTTGTAAAAATTGCAATAAATATTAAAAGCCACATAAGAAAGAGATGCAAAGTGTCAAACGCCTTTACCGACATAATCACAGTACGGTGGCGTCGTCGTAAAGGTCGTATGTAGTCCGTAGGTCCATGTATTTTTATTTGTTTAGAATTTAATCTATTTGTTATGTATTGAAAAGATTTGTAAAATAATATTATTTAGTTGATTGTGGTTGTTTATATCTACTTATTGTTGATTTATATTTTTGGTTTTAGTGGTAGATAGTAATTTGAAATTATTATTGTTTTCACACGATTTTTAAGATTATCTTGTTCGAATTTATATAAATACCTGATGTAATCTGAACCAAAAATACGGTATCAAAATACAGTCTAATAAGTTAAAATGTCTCGTCAGTGCAACGAACAAATGAAAAATATTATATTAAAAGTCAGAGCGTACTTTCAATAAGAGAAAGACAAGGGTTTGGAAAATATTTTGATTGAGCAAGTTGTTAAAAGAACAGAACATTGCCTGGGTATTAGTGAAAGCACCGTTAAACGTGTTATTGCAACAACAATTAAAAACAATATTAAATTTTTACCTGGAGTGTCGGTTTCCTTCTATAAAAGAAGTTTACCAGAAATTGAAAGATTATTTACCAGAATTTTCAGAAATGACTTTGTACCGATGGATTAAAGAATTTGGATTTTCCTAGAAAAAACTAATTAATAAACCAATTTTAATGGAACAAAACACAATTGCTGCCAGAAGAGCGGAATTCTTATATGCCATAAAGAGATATCGTGAAGATTCTTGGCAATCATTTTATACAGATGAAACATGGTGCGGTGCAAATCATTCAAGGAAGTTTGGCGGGGTTGAAAGAGTTAATCCCACAAAACGGGGTAATTTTGATGAATACAGAGGTGGTATACAGGAAATTAATGGCTTTAGAGGTGGAATAAAACGGCCATCAGGATCAGGACAACGGGATATTATCTTACAGATTGGTAGTAAAATTGGGTTTTTGGATGACTGCCTGAAGTATTTCGTTGGGAAAAAAAGTGCGGCGTCAGTGGATTACCATAACGAGATGAATAAACAATATTACGAAGAATGGTTTAGAACAGTGCTTTCCGTAATACCTGACAAATCAGTAATCGTAATTGACCAAACACCGTATCATACAATGTTGGACCCTAATTTGCGAAATCCTACAACTGCCTGGACAAAACAAAAAATAATAGAATGGATGTCCCAGCGAAAAGCAACATTGCCCGATGGATTTACAACGTTTAATGAATTAACCAAACCATTGCTTTTCGACCTATGCAAGAACTATCACTTTCCAAAAACGGATCTTTTAGATACAATTGCAAAGGAGTTATGTAATGATAATGTAAAGCTTCTATGGTTGCCAGTTGCACACTGTGAATTCAACGCAATTTAATTAATTTGGGCATATGTGAAAAATAAAGTGGCAAAATTGAATACTACGTTTAAAATCACAAATGTACTAAATTTGTGTCTTGAAGCGATGCAGAACGTGTCAAATTCTGTTTGGGAAAATTGAGTTGGACAAGCTAATAAAATTGAGGAATCCTACAGAGAAAAAGTCCACTTAGTTGATGTTGTTGTAGAACCATTAATTATAAATTTAGATGAAGATGATGATTCAAATGAAGACTTTAGTAATGAAGAAGGAGAAAACGATCCATAAGTGTAGGTATTCTTCGGTAAAAAAGAGTGGTGTAATCCAATCAGGTAATTTTTAGTTTTAGGTTTAACTAAATTTTGTCAGGGCTTTGTACCTTAAAAGTTAAATCAGATGTGATTCTACGTAAACAGGCCACTTTCACATATTTCTTTTATTATTAAGCAAAGGCAAATGCAGACAAACTTAACACAGCATTTGTTACAATTTTCCAAATTGCGAATCATAAAAATAAGGGAACATCAAAAATATTGTTTTTCTTTTAGGTGAATTATAAATAAATAAAGCTAATTTGCCTATTTAAGTTACTCACTTTGAAGTAATATTTTTAAATTACTATTGTCCTACTACACACGTTTTGCCTATTTTATAGATCTTAATGAAACAATCGAAAATTGTTAAATACAAATAAACGTAAATATTTATCAATGTATATACTTATTTTTTCTTAATTGTACCAGTTACCTAATTTATCATATAGAGCACAAAAGAACCTTCACTATATTGCATTACTTTAATGATTATTACCTTAACACCCATACTATTGCACCTTCGACGCCCCGCTCCATCCCGCAAGCTCAATGCTGCTATCCTTTACACAAATGAATTGTTTGTATTTACGTTTATGACAACTGCCAAAACAAAATTTTCGTTAAACGTAAAGTTACATCTCTTTATATGTAATACAAAAAAACAAAAATTTTTGCTGTAAGATTACTGGTAGTAATTACATAACCACAATCATTTTTTGAATATTACTACCAAACGTAAGAAAAAAAAATAAAACTAATATTTTCTGGGACTAAAGTAAGGTTCACTTTATCGCCTGTAAAAAATTAGTTAGGCCTGGGAGTACCAGTAAGGCACAATAAATTTTTACAATTGAGTCATTGATGAAATAGGGAAAAATTGGTGACAATTTTACAATTACCTTCCCATTAGAAAAGCACCAAGGCATCTACGGTTACAAAGTTTTACATGCGTAATAGAGACAAGTAACTTTACCGAAATATGTGAAAATTATATTTTTTAAAATTGTGCTTTTTACTTTACAAGCTTCCAAACTGAGGGGTCAAAACTTTAGAAATAGATAGTAGATGTGTGGCTTTGTTTAGAAAAACATCAAGTGTGAATAGAAAGGAAGGCAGTGGGAGACCCAAAGTTCGCACTGCACAAGAAGTAGAAGAATTGAGGCAAATTATTAATGAACACCCACAAACCCCTATTCGGCGTTTAAGCCAGCAAGTAAATGAATCCGACGGAACCTGCAATACAATCCTAAAATGTGACCTGCATATGCACGCTTATCGTCTAAGCTCAGTTCAAGAATTGTTATCAAACGAGAAGCCGCAGCGAATGCAATTTTCAAAGTGTTTTATTTGCATAATAATGCAAACGTATTAAAAAAAATTACTGACAAGGCATGGTTTTCCCTCTCTGGTTATGTAAATTTTCAATAAATGAAAATGTGGAGTTCTGAAAATCCACATTTCTTTATAGTGAAGCCTCTGCATTCACTGAAAGTTGGCGTGTGGGCGGCTATGTCGAAAAGGTTAATTGGACTGATTTTTTTAGAATCAATTCGGCGCGATACCGGCTATTTTCAGTAGGACGGCGCACCAAATCACGCAACTCTTGGTAATTTAAATTTTTGGAAGACTTTTTCGAAGACCGAATCATTAGTCGTAATATGCCAGTTAGGTGGCCGCCACGGTTCTGGAATCCCACGCCGTGCAACCATTTTTATGGCCACACATTCAAAACTTGGTTTTCAAAACCCCTTGTGAAAATTAAGAAAACCTATGGACTGGAATTATAAATAAATTTCAGGAGATTAACACTCCCCCCAAGTGGTCACCATTGATGCTGTAAAAAAAGAATGAGAACATGTTTGGAAGTAAAAGGTGGACACTCCTCTCATATAGTTTAAATTTATAATTTTTAGGTTATTGGTTCTACTTATATGTTTTTTGTAAATTCTGTATTATGCAATGACAATGACAATAACGTAATTTTCTTAAAAATAAAAACTTCAGAACTTGACAGTTTTATTTTTTATTCACCTCTATACCGTTTACCTATGTTACCTTTCAAGAGTAATAATTCAAGACATGCGTGATTCATTCCACGGCATACTTTGAGCACGTTTTTTTTAACTTACTTTATAAACATCGATATACCAACAAATATCGAGATGCCATATCTATAAATATAGATATCCCGATATTTATCAGTATGGAAAAATTGATTTTCGAAAAATTCTTGTAGATCCGTGCATACAACTACTATGAGTCTAAAAAACTAACACTTTATATATTACAACTCTTGAGACACTCAAAACACAAGTTTTCCAAGGACCGACACTATGTTAGTCATAAATAAACAACAACTTAAAATATTTGCAATAAATAAAATAAAATGGCTATACTATACAATTTTAAATGCTTTCTGGAAGTAGTAAAAAAGTAATTTTTTGCAATCAAAAGGTTTATTATTTGTTTATATCTGTACCGAGTATTGAGATACAAATATGTGTAGGCCCTGTTCTATTAAAAGTATACAGGGTCTTACGAAAGTTTATTAAGTAACGTTTAGACTGTGAATTATATGCACGAATTTATTGACTACGTGTGTACATACATAAATAAAATTTCGATAGCTTTGGTCAGTAACATGTTAAAAATTGGTAAAAAAATCGATAATTTCGATGTTATACCATTGTAAGTTTTAGCTAGAGCTGGGCCGTTTGCACGTTTCAGATACCGATACTGTATCTACCTCTCTAGCCGATACTGTAACTTAAAGTATCTGAATGAAAGTATCTGAAATTCAAATACAAACTTTATTGCCAAAAACATTTGTAATAATAATGCTTAAAATTAACACAAAACATTGACTCTAGCAAGTAAAAATTGTTTTACCAGCATTTTTAATAAAACCACCACACCATTTAAGATGTTTGGACAAATTTGAATTGTTAAACGATCGTTTGTCTTGGCCTCCACGAGAGTAAGATTTTCAACAATGGCTGATGATTCATTTTCCGTATTTTTATTAGAATGTTTCCATATATCTATTTTTTATTTATTTATTTTCAGACATTTCTCCTTCACGATAACAAAATACGCATAGATAGAGCACAAAAATGTGTGCAGGTTTATTCATAGCAATCGACTATCGGTAGCCGCTCCTCGAGAATGGCAGCGGAGGCGCACGATGACAGCCGAGTGTTGGGTATGTGAAATCAGATACTTTCGTATCGGTCGATATTCGATATTAGGTATCGGTATCGGCCCAGCCCTAGTTTTAACATAAGGTCAGTTGGGGCAAGAGCACCCCTTAAACAGTTAAGTTCCGAGTAAAGTATTACCGAAACTTTTAGTAAATCACTTTTAAAGTGTATGCAATTTTTATTAGTATTCTTAGAATGTTGTCTTTTGAAGCCTGTTCTAAAGTATATCTAGTCGTTCTAGAAAAGTCATAATTTTATTTATTTATTTTTTAATGTCAGGGGGTGCACTTGCCCCACCAAATGGGGCAAGTGCGTTTCTAAGTGTTAAAAATGATTAGCGATACAATACATTTTTAACCCTTAGATGGTGAGCCGGGGTTTGTCAAACCCCATTAAAACTTAAAAGGTTCGCCGCGCCCTTAGGGGTAGTTGGAGATCGGTCATCGCTTATGTAGCTTCCAGTCAGTTGACCGTCAGTACATCTGTGAGACAGTCGCGGCGAAATAAATTTTGATTTTCGTATTATTTTGGTAAAAGTTAAATTTGGGGTGTGTCAAACCCCAACTCACTACATACGTAACTTTTTATTTTTGGTCTGAATTATGATCCCTACGTTTTCTGGGCTTAAAATAAAAACAAATGGCCCTCGTTTTAAGGAGTGGGCTACAAATGTGTAGAACGAGTTCGAGAGATTATAGTGGCGACGAAGGGGACGGTATTGTCCCAAACTGTCATAGTGATCATGAGAGTGAGTCCGAGCAAGAGCTATCTCAATTAGACCTAGAAGAGTTATGTGCGGATTATGGAGATATGAAGATACATCATCTAAAATTAAAGAAGAAACATTTTACCGCTACATTTATACCGCTTGCACTGAATCTGAAGGAAATGGAACTGACGTTAAGAAAAAACAAAGGGAAAGAACCACTGGCATTTCTTCCTGCTAAAAAAAAAGAAGTCAGCACTTTATGGTTTCACTAATGACCTTACCTTAGTATATTCCGTACCAGAGCAAAATAAAGTTACTAGATAGTCTTATCAATGGTTTTGTAATGATTTCTAATTTTCCTGGAAATGCCACACAAAAAAGAATTTATTACATTAAATTTATAGCAAAAGAACTTGTAGAGCCTCAACTAAATATAAGGTCAAACAGTCACCTTCCCCGTGGGTGCGGCTAAATATAGCACGTATCCTTAAAAAACCTATTGGTACCAGACACCAACAACCTCAGGAAAAACAAGTTAGGAGTAGTAAATGTGCAAGAGTCAAAGATAGGAAGACCTTGCGCTGATTGCAACATTTCTATTTGCGGTAGCTGCATTGCGAGTCGTTGTGTGGATTGTGCCGAATAAGGTCTGATCAAAACTACTTTTGATGACACTTACTACAATATTTTTTTGACATAAGCTTTTTTGGAGACTTCTTTAGTTATTAGAAAAAAGTAGTTTCCTTTTTGTGATATATTTACCAGCCTGAATTAAAAATTTGCATTTCTACGGTATAACTTTGCAATGTTTAATGTAACCTACAAAACAAAATAAATAATTTAGTATTTTTTATTTATTGTTTATTTTATGTACTTGTTTAAAGTCATTAAAGTTACACAAAGCATTTAACAATGGTTTTTCATAGTTATGTCTTTCCCAAAAACAGTTTTTTTAATGGGGTTTATTAAACCCCACCTCACCAGTTACGTCTCAAAAAAGTGACCTCACCACCTAAAATCTGCTTTTTTCTCCAGTTCACAGATTGGGTTTATCTTTCCTTGCTCAGAAGTTCTGAACCCGAACGTAAAAAGAAAAGGGCCAAATAAGCATGGTTTCAAAAATAAGACATGGCTTTTATTTTAAAAAGACAACGCTTTGTTTTTACATAAAACGAGAAATGTGGTTAAAATTTTACTTAACCTACTAGACTTCATAATTTGAAAATGAAACACCCAAAGATATCTCTCCTCTGCGTCCTATGTCGGGAGTGGGTAGCAACATTGTAATATCATCCTCCAACACTTCAGATATATCATCTATGTCTGGGAATTTAAAGACGGATCTTTTTTTAAATAGGTCACTTTTTCGTGAAAACTTTACTAGGTTATTATTCAAAACTTGACCCACATAGTACTTAACACTTCTCTTTCCGGGAAACTTTACAAGAATCCAGTCACCCAAAGATTTTTCTGAAACTCGTCTTTCATATAACTCAGTTGTTTCTAATTGCTGCTCTTCGCTAACAAGGTCTTCTAATGTTTCATAATTGTCATCGTCTTCATATTCAATAATTTCGTCAACTTCGCTGTCAGAAGAAACTATCATTTTATGTACTTTTGCCTTTTTGTTTTGTTTTTTGGTGGTATTTTCTTCCTTTTGTTTCAGACGTTCTAGAACC
The DNA here is from genome assembly GCA_963971165.1 of Philopedon plagiatum. Taxonomy (NCBI): domain Eukaryota; kingdom Metazoa; phylum Arthropoda; class Insecta; order Coleoptera; family Curculionidae; genus Philopedon; species Philopedon plagiatum. The sequence continues at coordinate 16,215,956 of OZ020196.1, read as the reverse complement.
TCTTTTCTTGTAATAACTTCGGCGCCCCCAGCTATCCTCTTTTGGCTTTTTATCCAAATCTTGTAAAGGCACATTAAGTTTTAAAGTTGCTAATAAAATTTCCTGAAATGGGACTCTAGTAGCCTGTTGTGTACTGATTGGTAAAGGTTGAGATACATTAGCGTGAAGGTTAGAAGTGTTCTTTTCAATGTTATTTGTAGATTTATCCAAAGTTTTTCCGGTACTTGTCGAAGGCTGTTCGGTAGCGTCACTCTCTGCAGTTATATGGACAGTAATACTCTTATACTCTTGCCACCTCTTAAAGGCAAGGGGATCAAAACTGTGTGATTCAATAACATTGTCATTATAGGGATAAATACCCCCCTTCTTAAACCCGTTTTGTATTATACTAGGAGTTGCTTCGCCCCATATTTGTCGGATTAATAAAGCAAATGTTTTTTTGATAATTTTTTTACCAGGGTGCTGTCTTTGCCAGTGAACAAGCTTGTCACACTTGTCCTTTAGCGATTTAAAAACCGCTAAATCTAAGGGCTGCAAAATATGGCTAGAGTGAGGGGGGAGCTTTAATATCGTAATCCCTTCTTTTATTGCTTCCTCTAACAAGTTTATAGCGAGGTGACTCGAGTGTCCGTCATAAATTAAAAGGATCGGTCGCCTGTCTCCAAAATCTTTAAGCAAAAGTTTCTTAAAATTGTTTTCAAATACATCTCTTTCCATCCATCCTTCTTTCGTGGCTGCATATACCAGGTTTGGACCATCGGGATCTTCCTGTGCTGTCCATTTATCATAGACGTCTTTGCCTTTAAAAACCACCAACTGCTGCACTGCAAGCTAATAATACTGTAGTATTGTCTCGGCCAGGACCGCTTGTAGTGCGAGTACATGGTACACCTATCTGCCCAACCGCCTTTGTTTTTGTCGGATCTGCCTTTGTTTTTGTCGGATCTGCGCAAAAACTGCTTTCGTCTAGGTTCCAAATGTGGCTTGGTTTTTCTGCTATATCTAGCTCATCAATAGTTTTTTTTAATAAAGCAAAGTACTCATAGATAACAAATGGATCTAAACTTTTCTTTCGGGCAACCTCGACCATTTGAGGCTTTTTTTGTTGAGAGCCTATGTCTCTTACGAAAATTTATAATATGGTGAGCTCCGGGATACCCGTTCTTAAATTGAGTCTTAAGGTTATTTTGTTTAACAAAAGCTGCCACATTATCTAGAACTTCTGATCTTGAGAGACCGAATCCCCACTTTTCCATCGTCCTGAGTCCTTCTGCTATTTGCTTTTCCTGTTCTAAAGGAATATCAGCACATCTTCCAAATGTGTAACTTTTTGTATCTCTCCTTCCCCTAGCATGGTCTCTCAGAGTACGTCTCGGTATTTTGTACAACTTGCTGGCACTTTTAAGCCGCATTTTCCCCATTGCAATGTCATTAAGAGCAGCCTTTAAGTCCTCTTTTGTGTATCCCGTACCTTTATTTGTTTTTCGGGTATAGGTTCTCACCATATTTTGGCACTAGAAAATACAAATAAAACTTCAGTCCTATTAGTTAAATAAGTGGGGCAAGTGCATCCCCTTGGGTGTGCACTTGCCTCTTGTGCCACTTTTATAGGGGCAAGTGCGACCCCCTTACTAATCTTTGTTAGCGTTTAAACAAAGAACTGGTAGTACTTGTAATAAGTTAGATCTAAATGCCTCTACAAATATTAAATAAACCTACAAATTGCAAAAAATATCATAATTACCTTGCTTTGAAAATTTCACAACCAACTCGATTTTTATGTTACCGAAACATAAAATAAAATTCTTGCCACTAATGAGAGAGCTCAAGACAGTGTTGCCAAAATATTTTGTATATATGAGTTAGCATGGTTGCTGCCAAAATTTTTACCCAGAAGCCTAATTTCCATTATTTTTTTTTAATTATGAGTAAAAGTCGCACTTGCCCCAAATGCGCACTTGCCCCAACCGACCTTAATTAATATTATTACGATTATTAAAGCCAACGGAGTTTACCGTATCACTATCTTCGTATCATCCCTTGGGTTCGAAGTCGGCATCAAAATCATGGGAAGAAACCTCTGACTGCCTGCTCGACATGGCTGATTTGATCGATGCTCCCGTACTTAAATATTTCATATCCTGAAAAGAGAATCGGAACGTTTTTTCAGGATTTATTATATTGATAATTTAGGATGTGACCTTAAAATTATCTGTCCCCTTCGCTAGGCCATGAGCAAAAAAAATAAAACAAAAATTTAGCCAGCACAGCAATGATGATACGAAAACATACCTACCCAAGCCACAGGATAACCAATAACTTGAGCTGTCCAGCTTATTATGAAACACGTAGACCAAACAACTCGGAAATACTTTTTTTTTATTCTACACATAAATTAATTATTTATGGCGGTTGCTTTTATTCATTTATTTCAGTTTTTATTACGAAATAAAAATTTTCTCTATTACAGATTTTCATACAAAATTTAAAACTTGCAAAACGTGATCCTATTGGTAGTGACGTCACATTATGTACATGGAAGTGTTATTGTGGCTGGTGTATTGTAAATTCGAGTGTTCATTTATTTTCTCGATTATTTCTCAAAGATTAGGAAATTTCGTGGCTAAGAAATATTACATTTGATTAAAAAGACTGTTCATCAATGACCATAAGGACAATCGGATAATTTACCGACTAAAAACCTATTCCATTTCCTTGCTTGCCGACAGCTGATGCATTTATGATGACTGCTTATTTTTTTAATCCTGACTTTTAACTACATTTGCAGGAGTCAATTATATTTATTTATGTATAAAAGAAAAAAAAAAGAAAACAATGCAAAAAGTACAAATGCGGTAGAACAAAACTTATCCTGTCAACAAAACAACACATCAAAACGTAATTATTAATATCTTTCCACTATTCGTTACCCCATTCCACAAAAGGGAGAAGAATGTATATAATTACATATTGAGATTTTCTATATTTCTAATTTTATTTTTGAAAGTAACTGAAGAACAGTAAAAGATTCAGATTATATGGTAGCACATTTAAGTACGACATTATTCGGTTAATGGGTGCTGTCTTTTCCAATATCAATGCGACTAGGGTTTATAAAAAATACTTTAGTTTGGTAGGAGAAAGCCTTCAATATTATAAACATGATCCATGATAAATATACCTTTTTCTGGAAAAATATATAACTTTACACTTGGTTGTGTCAGTGCAGGCCTGTAGCCAAGTTTTGATTTCAGGGGGAGCAACTAACTTTTCAGGGGGGGGGGACTTATGATGTACTATTTTTCTAGTAGGCTAGTAGGTAATTACTGACTTTAACGTATTGGATTCGGTTACTGAGATAACTGTTAATCCAGGAGAGTAATGGATCTCCAATACCGTAATTTTCTAATTTTTGTAGTATTTATAATGTACCTATTGGTCGACTCGGTCAAATGCTTTCTTAAAGTCAAAATAAACTTGGTCGACTTGTAAAACCAGCATCAAGGGCAGTTTCTAGAAAATTGCTTTAGACGCATAAATTTGATTGGCATGACCTGCCAGAAAAAAATCCATGCTGATTCGCCGTGATTATGTCCCTAAATGATGCGAACAGGGTGTCTGTCACAAGTGATTCCAAAATCTTAGCGACACATGACATGACAGGCCAGAAATTGGTCGGTACTTGGTTACGTCAGATCAATGATTATGTACAATGGTCAGATCGATCACCACTCACAACTCCAGGATGTTCTCTAAATGTACCTTAGTGGTAGGGATAAAGTCGGGCTAACTTTTAAGGAATAGGTACTTGTGGAATTTTGTTGAAACCAGCGCCGAAATGAATATCTAGGCTGATTAATTTGTTAAACACCTGGTCACTGTCGACAGCAACGTTACACAAATTAATGCCAGTAATTGGAAGACTTTGTATGTTGCAGACAACTGTTCCATCTCCTATTGTATACAGGGTGAAAGGAGTATGAGTGCAAATATTTTACTACGTAAAAATAGAGGCTTAAGGGAACAAAAAGTCCTAATAATAAGGGAATCTATCTGTTATAGGTTTTGAGCTATTGTGGTATCCAAGGTTTATAAAATTCTGACAATATGGCAACATCGCACGTTACTGTGGTCTAAAACCAACAACTTTTTCGGCTAACTTGAATTTAATCCATTATTGGACGGAAGGCGCGTCGGTTTTATTGTTTAAAAATAAAAACCTTTTAAGGATATCAACAACGCTTAAAAAATGAGTGAGTGAGTATGTAATACGAAGAAAACTTCAAAGTGCGGTTTGGTTTCCTAGGTACATACGCATCTATAGCAGTGCAAATGATTGTAGAAAAAATTACACCGAAATGTAAAAAAAAATTTAATTATCCTAGTAATTTTCTTCAAAATAATATTTTTAGGTTTGCAGGCAGCAGGAACTCGAGTTCTTTGTTCTTAGTTATTCTGAGGCTACCCTACACTACATTGAGTTTGAATAGAGTTCTGCTCCGGGTCCTCTACAACCTCCGAAAATTTACATCGATTTAAGTCACTCTTGCGACCTGTATCCGATTTCAACGGAAATCGCGGAAATTTCGACTTTGACTTTTAATAGCTCCGAAACTAAACATCCTGTATAACTGAATTTTTTACCGAAGGCAGTTGCACTATTCCTCTATCAACCCAAAAAATTCGATTGCTCTACCTCTGACTGGTTCCGAGAAAAACAAACCTGTTCGACTTTAGGTTAAGCTCTACGTTAACATATTATTGTAGATTGACACTTATTTTTGCTGATCTCCTGACGTCATTATTAACTCACGACAAATAGCTTTTTAAATTGTAATAAATTATACCGAAAAGTAACCATTTTTTGTAACTAAATTATCCTCGTAATTTTCTTCAAAATATTTTTTTTTGGGTTTGTAATAACTTTCTTACGATTTATGCAATAAAAAATATGTGCATATTCCTTATTTGCCCTGAAGCACAAAAAAGTTAAAATGGAATTTAATGCCGTATGTGGCGCCCCCTACAAAATATAACAAATTTGATGAATTTGCTTTAACATCCCAAAAAACCACGTACCTACGTAATTTTGCGAATTTATTTAGTATCTTTAAAATCTTATCGATAAAAATGTAAAATAAAATTTTAACTTCAACAACCCAGTATCTCTCCTGTTATTAATTTTTGTACTAAAATGAGTTAGGTTAAATCGATCAAGATTTAGCCAGGGAAGCCACTGCTAAGGTATGGCCCATTCTTTACCAAACACCCTGTATATTCCTATTTTACTAAATATAGACTTTTAAAATGTTGCTCTTTGATAAAGAATGCTTTCTGCTGAAAATCAACCGGAATATCAAGATTTTGGAATTGGAAACCCTTGGTGCTAGGCCGAGCGATGTTCTTGCATACATACTAACATATTTTTGAAAAATATTTTAAGAATCCGTGGGAGTGAAGAGAAAAGTCTTTTTAAAACCCCTAATTGAATTTTTGAACAGTTACAATATTATGTTGAAAGTACAAATATCTTATTAAATAATTTTATTAGTCTGACTCTGGACTAGATGCTTCTTTAAATAGATATGATTTAACAGCTGACCATCATAAACTAATACATCGCCTAGTAATTCAGTGTTGTTTTTACAAGCTTTCAAGGCTACTGTGAAAAATTCTTTAAAATTATTCACATTAAATCATTAATTAGCAGTACATAATCGGCGGTATTGGAATATCATTATTTATCTAAAATAAATCCACGCCGTGAAAAAGCAATAGATAGTTAGTTATTTTTTTTTTTTTAGTGGTACGGATTTATCTATTAGTCAGCGATCATTGGTCAGTGAAGGGATTGACAAAATAATAACAAAAACATGACTTACCTATAATATGTAGATACATACAGTACGCTCCAATGTCCAAGTTGCAATAAATGGAAAACATTATTAATGACTTTTTATCACGAAACATTGGTGCACACCTAGTAACAAAATTAACCATCATTAGAATCATGTAAACTCAAATGGCATACAGGGGAGAAACAATAATTTGAAACTTTCTCAAGTTACATACCCTTATTGCTAAAAAAATATGGCACAATATTAGAAGGCAAAATTGAGTTATTCTTAAATATTAAATCATCTCCTATCTCAAAACAAAGACTATTTTTTAAAAAAATTGGTAACCCATCAATAATTCAATTTCGTATAACCCTATATCAGGATCCCTTCAATTTCATATAATTGAATAGAAGAGGGGCACTGTTAGGAAAATGCAAATATGTGTTAAATAAGGTCAATTACAAACCTTAATTATTATCTTTAATCAAAACCAGTCTTTTGCTTAAACACATGATTCACGATGTCACGAGCACTCAGTCTAGTTCTAAATTTGGCGCCATTTTCCAACAAGTTGACCTAGAAATTTTATATTTGGCATGTGTCATCTAGAGACCTGGCGATTTAATTATGGATCGTTTTACGACGGAAGAAAGTGTTAGAAGTGTTCAAACTTACTACGAAAATTCTCGTTCTTGTGTGAAAACAATTCGTAAGCTTCGCTTAATTTATAGGCGTAATCATGTGCCAAGTGACAACGCATTCGCAATCTTATTCGAAAATTTGAAGTTTGCGGATCGGTTGTTGATGTAAAGGTACCAGTGCGCCACGTAGTGCTCAATCCACTAAAAATATCGCTATCGGATATCGCTGTGCGTCATCTAATTTTATCTTAGGCGCTGGTCTCCACATTTTACGCCCTACGCTTCGTCCAGCGTTTGCTGACGTGGCGCGCAGTGTTTGCACGTCACTCGCGACTTCACGTTTTCACTTGTGCCGTGTTGCCAACCGTAGCGGAATTCCGCTACACGTAGCGGAATTTATTCTCAAGACGGCGCGCGGCGTAGCGGTGGCGGAGCAAACTGAGGGCAAAACGTAGCGGATTTTAATTTTTTTAAACGCCTATTGGCCTACCAATAGGCATTCTAAAATCCGTTTTAGACGTTTTATAAAACGTCTAAAATGGATTATTTATCATAAACAGCTTTCAGTAATTATTTATTAGTTTCATTTCATCTTTAATTTTTATTAGAATAAGACCGATTTATTAACCAATATTAAACTGAAAACTAAAATTAGTAAAGGTAGTGACCTCTTTAGAATAACGGTTTAAGCTGTCCTTCTTGGTTTGCGGAGGCAGACATTGGCAAGCCTGGCAAGTCGTGTAGGGTATTGGTAATGCACTGCGCTGCTGAACGGTATAGGTTAGTTAGGTATTTAGAATTTGTTAGGGGTTCCCCGATTCTTTTATTTGTTAAGTAAACACTTATTATTATTTATTACACCTTGTACCGTCTAACCGTTTTGTTTTCTTGTTTTTGTATGTATTCAAAAAAATTAAATCCAAATTAGAAAAATTCTAGTCAATATCCAATTTTTAAGTCCAAAACAGAGCGGGGTGTAGCGGAATTAGAAAAGGCTCGCCTGTAGAGGAGAGTAGCGAAATTTTTGTAGTGGCGTAGCGGTATTCGTAATTTTCTAGTTGGCAACACTGCACTTGCGAAAACATCACGCCGCAGTTGCGACTGCCGTCATCAGTCTAAACCGGTCCGGCAGTGTCAGTGAAATGGAGAAAATGGCAACACAAAAAAATTGAAACGTCGCCCACTTGAGATTTACACTAGGGACCGATCTCATTTTTGGGGTTTCTCTTTTCGGGCTAAGTTTATTAGTTTTATTGACTATTCAATTTTTAAAAACATTTGAAGTAATTTTAACGTCAGGATACTCATTATATTAATTAAGAAATTGTTTTAAGTAAGTATCATTACCTCGATATTTTCAAAACAGTTTTTATTTTGGTAGCCCTTCCACTCGAGACCATCACGATCTCAAGCGCTGTCAAACCGCCATTTTTGATCAGGTAAGTTTGATTATAATTCGTAATACATTTGTTTGACTGGACTTTATATTTTGTCGTAGAAGTTGAAAATTTAGTCCACCTCGACGTGCGCCTTGATTTTGGTTCTGGATTCCATGAGATATGACTGCAGCAGGCAAGTAATGTAATACAAATTGTAAATTTATTACTTGGGCGAATCATCAATTATTGAGAAATTTTAGAGATAGAGTTCCATTTTTACAACTTTTTACGTTGGATGTTGTCCTTGAATATATCGAGCTTTCCTAAACAGAAAGAATGGTACATTTTTTGGTATACCTACATCAAACAATGCTTTTTTATGACATCTTTACTTTAAGATGCAGATTATGAAAGCGATTTCTTTTTTCAATAATTGTCCATTGTAATAAATTGTTTTTATATTCTATTATACAATATTTAAAATTGTTTGGGTTAGAGACTTTTAAATCAATAAGTATTATGAAAATGGGGCTAAAATTTGTTATTTTCATACTGAGTTTCTGCCATTTTTAACGTTTTGTACCTTAAAGATACAAGTGAAATGTTAGTGGTGGTAAATAAACTTCTACTTAGTAGACAAGTTGGGCACCAAATTATTTGAAAAATTTCTTAACATAGAATTATCTAAAAAGTGATAAAACGTAACTGATCTAACAAAAAATATTTTTGGCATAAAATTACCAAACTTTTTATTTACTGTTACTTAGTTAACAGTTTAAGGTTAGCATTATTTGTTGTATTCGAATTGCTATTGGGATGGAAGAAACAAGTTTTTGAATTTGAAATCAATATTTTATTATTTAGCACTGTATTATTTCAATTTTTTATGATTTATTTTGTACCGCATAACCAAAAAGTTTACGAACTGAAGAAGTGCTTGGAAGATAGCTATTGTTAAAAAAGTTATTAAGTTATTGCCATGAGCTTCGTCAGTAGCATACAAGTCAGTTGCTGGTGCTCAGGTTCTTTTAAAATGGCAATGATTTTGTATGCCGTAGCATACTGTAGATAGTAGTAAACTTTTGCTGTTACAAATTCAGAAACAATGGTCAATAGACTACATTTCCCTTCTCTCCAGACGCCCACAGTACGTTAGTACTTAGGCTTGAAGTCTACGTGGGATGTCTTAGATAAAAAAACAATATAATTTACTATATTAGGTAGGTATTGTTCGGTTTAGTAAGGGCTTTAATAGATGATCTCAGATTAAACAACTAGCTATTAAAAAAGATTAAGTATTTCTAAAAAAAACTGTAATTACATTTGACTACTATTGAAAAACCATTTTTGGTAATTTGGTATTAAGATAACTTGTTCATTATAACAAATTACTAATGAAAATTAAATGAGGTTAAACAGTGTTATGCATAAAGTATTTAAAACCCATTAACTACTTTATTAGTTTAATTCTCCTAAGAACATACAGTGCACCGTCAGGAAAGTTTTTAACCAATAGAAAATTTTTATTTTAAGCAAAAAAGGCATTCTTCCTAAAAAGGTCTGCTTTATGAAGAAATAAGACTTGTACAATAAAGGTTGATGTAGTATGTATAGGGTGACTGAAAAATGAAATTTTTAGTTTTTATTTTAGAGCATAATATCAATAGAAAATGTTCTAATTCAGTTTGGTATGCAAAATTTCACTTTTCATCGGATTGAAACAGATTTATATCTCTGTAGCAGTCGTATTCATTTCCTTGTTCTTTTCACTTAGGAGGAATATGGAAAAATTACATGTTCTAAAATGAAACAAAAAAAAAAGATTTTTAGTATAAAATTTAATTTTTTTTCTTAAATTATGTATCGATACCACCTTACAGTTTCTAGTAATATTTTCAGGTATCTTATTTAGGCCACTTGAAGATGCTGCTACTCAAAATATGTACCCATATAGATATAATATTAATATTTGGTACTTATCGAAAACAACATGCAGGTATGGTACATGTAAGTAGTTAATTTTTACCAAAAATAATTTTTTTATTATTATTATCCAATTGGATTTTTGTTGACGATTTTCAATTTTAACTTATGTTTTAAATACATTTTACTTTTTTATAACTTTTTGATTTTTTTATCCTTTCTTCATTTAAATTAAATAGTCTTAGTTCAGTTTCACAGACAATTTGATCAAGAATTAAAGTAATTAAGCTAATGTGACAGCACTCTGTTGATGTCGCTCCTTAAACGTCAATTTAATATATTACTGGATTAAAAATTTCTAGTAACATGTACAACAATCAAGTCATAGGTTTAATTAATGTTAAGATGCAATAATTAGTGTTGAAACATCGTTCACAATGTTTAGCTAAAAAGATTCTAAGTTAAATGTAAGGTTCTGCTTAAAGCATCGTACTGAAATTTAGTGTGGTTCTTGAAATTCTTAATGAGTTCTAAAGGCCTTTTAAATGTATTACTTATTGTATGTTACAGAATAATAGGTATAAGTAGTAAAACATTGACAAAAATAAACATTACATCTTTTTCTCTTAACTTTAGGGAATTGTTTTATCGGGTAAGTCAAAGTACTTGCTAATTATCCCTGTTATATAGATTACTATGAATAAATCGATCGTTTAAGTAGGTCTTTAGAGTACAATACAAATTTTGAGACCTTTACTATATTTTTATAAAATTTTTAAATAGGTTTCCCGTGCAAAGTTCTCTCAGTTAAAGGGTTAGCTGTTTTCAAATTAAACCCAGCAGTACCAAAAACGACAAAAGGATCAGTCATTTTGGTCGATAAAGCAGTGTTGTGTACTTGAAAACAGCTAATTTCGTGTTTCGACGGAAATAAATTGTTTCGTCTTTTCTCATACCCTTTTATTTTCTTTGCTCCGGCCTTTCGACTTTCGAATCATCAGGTGATGGCATTGGAGTTGGAACATAAGGTGTCTGTGGTGTAAAAGAACTTGAATTTTCAGATGTCATTCGAGTAACAATAAACTGAGTCTATGGTGTATTGAGTTTAAGCTCAGTCTGACTTACTGTCTGGCAGACTAAGTCAAATATTTGTTGGTTCATGTGGTGGAAAAGTGTCCACAATATCAACCATTATTATTAAGTCTAATGGTGAATCAGCCTTTCTTTTTTTTTTAGATTTTGGTGTTTGGCGATTTCGACTATGTTGTTCATTTGCACCATTTCTATTTTGCATTTGCTCCTGTGTATTTTCTTGTATTTTCTTATGTACATCGTCGAGTGAGGGCTGCTGCATGTATTTCTGTGTGTTACCTTGCATGCCGTTTGCATTATTTTTCATGTGGTCATGTGTTTTGTCTGGCATGGGCGACGATATCTGTTGATCGTCCGGTTGAACACTTGTGACAGTTTCACTGCAAAGGACATAAATTATGAAAAAAACCATACTGCAGTTGAAAGCAAGATAAAGAAATCTTCATAAAAATGCCAATAAGACTGTACACTATACACATAAACCGGTAAAATCTATTTGTCATTTAATGCTATTTTATATTGGTAACATAACATATTGGTAATATACACGGTATTCAATATAAGGAGGCCTAGTATGGGGATCTCGGTAATAGCTAGAAATACAAAATTGGTTAAATGGGAAAAAAAGTTGCGTAATTAAAGAACTAATAAAATGATGTTCCGAAGTTTTTCAGAAGATTTTTTATTTTCGAGTTATTGTAAAAAAACTAATTTTAAATTCTAAATAAAGAAAATTTCTTGCTTTACTATGAAAGGTAGAGAAAATCTAATAAAACTTCTTCATAGCAACTTTTAAAGAACCTAAAGATTACGGTATCAGTTTTTTTTATTTGACGGTTAGTGTTTGGGCAGCGATCTTCAAATTAATTTTTTAAAATATTTTCCTGATTTTTTTTTATGTCAGAAGCACTTTTTATTTAGTGCACCACACATTCCGGTTAAGTTAGGTTTTATATCTTTTTGACCATTATTAAGAACTTTGCGATACGGACCTTTCTTCTAGAACATTTCATCCGCTGCTCCAGCTTTTGTATTTTAATGAAGAAAATAATGAAGTATACTCAATCTTTTTAATTTCTTATTTTGTTTATGGCTTGTAAATAAGAAAATAATCAATTAATTACTGTTGAAAAACATTTGTTTTCCAGATGATTAGTAAGAATTAAAAACTCGGTATGAACAATCGAATCCTTGTATCCTCGTCTCAAGCGTCGGCGTTCGAGTCGAGTGGAAGAGGTCATTCACCCCGTCATGAAGCAGAAATTTTAGTTAGTTTAATACTGCGACCTCGCATTGTTCAGTTTATTTCTGTGTTTTTACATCAACATCGGCTTTTCGCGATTATATTTTTGAATTGACAAGTGCAGAATTTGTTTAAGCTAGGCAGTTTTTATTTAATCATTTATAATACTAAAAACAATAAATTATTAGAAAATAGTGAATGCACTGTACAAAATTGTGCTGCAGGTGATCATTTATTTCCTCCGCCACTCGTGGGAACTACATGGATAGCTTCAAAAGTATAAAGGACTGTGCCGCCTCAAAGGCACAAACTGGAGAGGTTACACCAGCTGTCCTCCAAACGCCGGAGACAGGGTATAGATACATTCCCCCATCTTAGGCACAACCAGAGGGTGTCATGTCCTCTTCACCACCTACAGGTATCGGCAACAAGTCAATGTTCGTGGACACTGCAGAGGAATCTAATTCCTCAATCGCCATTCTGGGAGAAAACTGAAGAGCAGCTTTTAAGAAGCAGCGACGAAGAGCTTGTGACAGGTCATTTTTTGTCACAGACTCAGTGTTTGTTTTAATAGTTGGTTTATTCACGAACGCCTGTTTTCTTAATTATTTACCTTGATTGGGAGGTTCTATTTTCGTTCTTCCACTATGTGGCCCCCTTCCCTTGCTTTCCAGGCTACCCCCTGGGGGTGTTGATTGCCCTTTTATCAGGTCCAAATCGGCTTAACATGAGCTTGTCCATCTTTTGTAGCTGGTAGTTCGGTTTAACACTTCTCTTTGTTTGGGCCCTGAGATTCGTTTTTCTGCGCCTTGCTTAGAGTTCCCTCTGAGTACAGACAGTCCCTCTTAGTTTATTTATGTTTACATGCTAAGAATACATTATAAGGGGATACCTACATATTTTCAGATGTTTTCCAGCTGTCTTGTCATTGGATGGGATTTAATCCTAGTGTCTTCCCACAGGCATGGTGCTCTGTAACATTCGGCCTTCCTGTTCTCGGGCCTTATTTTAGAATTTAACTTACTTTGTTCTTATTCTCATAATTAAGAAATTTGTGTTGAGGTTTGAAACACCTGTATGTGTATATGTTTCCGCCTGCCGGACCTGTAAGCGGGGCAATATCAAGTTTAAGAACGACAATATCTAAGTTGGCCGCTTATTTGGGCTTTGTAGTTAAGGCCACAGGTTCTAGCGGAAGATTTTTGAGTTGGAGTTGTCAGTGCAGTGCGGAAATTGAAGGACACCATTTTGTCATGTGTCTGTGGTGGGAGGAAGTGTCATATGATTCTTCCGACACGAGGCATAGGCCGGTCACTTCCACTCTGCCTTTCGACAGTTGTCTATGGTCCTTGTTTTAAAGCTTCAGTTTTTGAAGCCCAAGTAGTTTTTGGGTTAAAGTTTTGTGTAAATTCTTACTGAATTTGTTTCTGCAAGACGCAGGATATTTTTGGGCGACTTCGTTCGATGATAGGTAAGTTTTTTTTGTACGTTTTTTTGTCTACCTGCCGATGCCACGTGCCTGGTGAAATTTTCTTTTTTCAATTCTAAGGATGTTCTTTCTTTTATTTCCCTCAAGCCATCAACAACGGCATGAATGATCCTGGCCCAAGCCATTGATAGCTGCCCTTTTGGTGTTTCTGTCTCAGGAAGTTGGAATATCGAACCCACGTTGTTAGGAGGTAAGTTAGACCTTGAAGTTTTTTTGCTCCGTGTTTCTCAGGTACTTATTAATCGCCAATTTAAGCCCATAAAATTATAAATTAAAATTTTAACGAACTGTAATTATCGTTCTGCTTTACGGTACTATGTTCTAAGTAAGACTCTAGTTTTCTCGGGTGGTTCTTATTGCTACACCATATTTTGAGTTATAGTAGTCGAGCCTTCAATTTCTTAAATATTAATATCACTTTAACTAATTTGCAATTAACTTTTTGAGTCTTGATGGTTGGCTGTAAAGCTTGCTCGTACAATCTATAAGTTATGTTTAAGACCTCTTCATACCAGCCTACGAGCCAGATTTTATTTGATTTTAAGTAAGACAGTAACTCTCTTAGTAGAATGTAGATTGTTTTTATCGGGTTTTGTTATTGACTTTATCGCAGAGCACATACCGTAGCTTTAACAAGTTTCTTTATCGACTTTATTTCATACTGAATCATATGCAGGGGCTATTATCTATAATTATAATTTCAATATTTGTATAAGTTAAAAGGTGTATGAGCTTAAAGTGCCGGGCTTTATGTTTATGAAGTTGGAAAGTGTAGATTTATTTTAGCTTTTATTTATATCGATTGGTTAAGTAATTTTTTTATGTGTTCAGAGGGGTTAACTTACTATTTAATTTTCAAATTTGGCACTATTGTTTTGGGGAAATAAACTTATTAGGCTCATACACATTTTACACGTTTTACACTTTTTATTTTATCATACCATTTGCTTGGTTGGAATTTAAGGTATGCTATATAAGTTGTTAAACCTGCTTTTGGGAACCTAGAGTAGTACGTAGTTTTATGGTAGCAATTTATTTGCTTGTGATTTAAGCTTGGTGTTTTTATTTATTTATTCATTTATTCATTTACGGTCATAAACACAAAAGTTACACACTAATTAAATCTAAATTTGTGATAGATGCACATTAGCTGTATATTTTGCTTTTAATTTAACATTTGTGTTCTTATAAAGGTACATAAGCGGTGTATTTCTGATTATTTCTATTTAAACGATTTCTCCATATATGCTTTGGTTTTCTTATGTTATCTTACATTGACTCGGATTTACTGAATTAGTGCTGAGCGCTTAGCTTTAGGTCAAGCTACAGAAGGGTTTAAAGTTTTCATTATGTGCTTTTTTTCTTTTGGCTTCGCTTAGGCTTTTCTTTTCCTTTAAGTCTTGCTTGAACATTTAAATCTTGTCAAGCTAAATGGGGCTTCACCTTTTAGTTATTTTACAGGCTACGCTTAAGCCTTATTCTTTGTTTATACTTGTAATCTTCATGAACTCATAATTTAGTTATCAATTATTTTGCTTTTGCTGTACCTTTATTATCTTTATTGTTAATGTAAGATAACATGATACGGCGTTAACCCTGGTCACCGTATACACGGTGCCCTGGTCGGTTAGTGATCATGTGGAAGTTTGTAAATATTAACGTTTATCACTAAAGTATCAACGAACGGTACAATTTTATTTAGTTATTGATGTCCTTTAATAATAATTTATTTTGTTTACTAACGTAACTTTTTTAAATCTTACCTTGAGTTTGTTTAAATTTTGCAATCTGGTTTTCAGCGATTACTTATTTTATTGATAGTTTTTTTTAAATTAAAGTAACTTCATACTTTGTTTTTTTTTGTAACTTAACTAAAATTCTGCGATTGATTTGAAGCCACGGGCTTTCTCATTTATTATTAGTCTTTTATCTAATATTCTTAAATTTTGCGGATTAGATTCAGTAAATTATTTATCCAAATATTAACTTTTTTATTAATGTAACCTTTTAATCGTATCTTAAGCTCGTTTAAATTTTGCAAATAGTTACTCTCTCTTTTATTAGTAGTTTTTTTTATCTTAACGTAGCCTCTTATTTTTAAATATTTTTCCACTTACCTAAATTTTGCGATTCAGTTTAAGCCAATGGCTTTCTCTTTTAATATTAAATTAATTAATTAAAAAAAAAATAGTTAGATTTCGGCGCTTTAATTCAAGTCAATTGTCTCTCTCTGCATAGTAATCTTTTCTGTTAACGTAACTTCTGATTTTTTTTTATTAACGTAACGTATGCCTTTTTTTTCATTAATTAAATTTTAACTACTGTAACTACTAGGAATTGTTTGTTCCTAGGGTCCTTGGGTAGGGGCCACAAACCTCCCTACTTCTCTTCCGCAGGGGCTAAGAAGCACCCCTATTACTTTGTCGTCCGTAGGGGCTAAGAACCATCCCTATTTCTTTTTCTGTGGGTGTGGAGCAGCCACCCTATGTTTTTTTTGTATGTGAGGACAGACTTCCTCACGAAGTTTTTTTGTAAAGTTGATTCAATTATTTTGCGGGGGCAGAAATCGCCCAACTTTCAATTTCCTTTTATGTACCAACAACAACTGTATTTTTTATATTTTGTACAAATAGATGTATATAGGGTAAAATTCATTACGTTGTTTTATTCAGCTCACTGCGCCATATGTTTTTATTTTCTAATATGAATGGCAGGTTTGTTGTGTGAGAAGCAGGTCCCTAGACCAACTAGGCGACTTCCAGTTTGCGTCGGTGTAAAAAACTGGTGGCGTCCAATAGAACCTACCCAGCCTAACTGAGCTGAGGGCTAATTTGCAACGCGCTCTACTACACCTGCTTCCCTCAGGACACCCTGTTGTTCCTGTGTTTTTCTTTAGAGTACCTTTCAGAGTTATTTTTAATGTTCTTTCCAAGATATAAGCGGTAAGTACTTGGTCAATGATACTCATCATAGTATCTTTGACGGTTTTTAATCAAACACTTTTTTTTTTAACAAAGTGCGTCGCAAGCTAAAGCAACCGATCAAGGACCTTAATCTGAAGGAACCAAGGGCGAAGCCGAAGCTCTCTGGAGTTGCCAGAAAGACGTTTAAATACCTCGTAAAGAGTGGAATGGAGAGGACAGAAGCTCGAACAAGAGCTCTACAACCCATTGCTCCCACCCAAAAGGAAGCCTCTGATAAAGGACCAAATAGGCCTAGATCAGAGGAGAGAACTCCTGAGGGAAATCCCTCAAAAAAAAACTCAGGGGCCAAAGGCTGGCACTATGCCGCCAATAGGGCCGCAGCCAACCCAACCATCCTACAGCCAAGCGGCTGGAGGTATTAGAATGGGCATAACCCACTCTAACTTCCCAGAAGAACTTCCGACAATGAACCAATTAGGAGGCATACGAGAGTCCATAATGAACCAAATTGCGGAGCTACGAAGAAGAACTAACACCAAGTCTACTTTCCACAGCTCATACTACAGACAGGGCTGGCTCGCCCTGATGTGTGCCAACAAAACCACGGCTGAGTGGCTAAAAAGCATAGACACGCGCATTACCCCTTGCGAAGGAGTAAACGTAAGAGTGTTGTAGCATTTTTATTTTACGCATATTTCCCCATAAGGAAAAATGCTATCACGGTTATTATTTACATAAACTTATTCATTTAAGTCCTTTATAACTTTCTTATTCTGTCTTTATAACATATTAAATAACTTTTTGCTTTCTGAGTAATTTTTTTTCGTGCCAATCACCATGGCATATCACGTTCTCTGACTTCATTAGTTGCTAGTTTTGAGAGTTCGCTGTTCCGTTATTTCGTCAGTTCGCCATAACGCCATTTTTAGATGAATGAAGCCTACTATTCTGATATGACATTTCTTGTTTTGAGTTGTCATTCTGTTTTTATTTTGACATTTGGTTAAGGAAAAATAAGTTTTGCTAACAGAGGGTATAAATATAGGAAGGACAGAGAAAATGTGTCTTTGTTGTTTCGAATCTGCGAAGAGCCAGATAGACGAGACCTACTTTAGAGAGGCTTTCTTTAGCACTGTTTTTGAAAGTTTGATTCCTGAAAGATAAACTTTGTATAGAAAAAAAAAACGTTGCTGTATGCCTTTGACGACGCTTTTTTTATTTTCTGTAAGTGTAATATGGACTTACCTTTCACGTGGTTCCCTCATAACTAGCGGTAAGTTTTCTCTATCCAATCTTTCGGTACTATAGCTTATAACACGTGACATTATAGGGTTATAAATTTATTTTAGAGCCAACCTTTGGGTTTCACCCTTTTAAACCACCCCCACTCCCTTTGAGTTCACCATTGAGACCACCTTTGGGATTTACCCCCTTTAAGACCCTTTTAAGATCACCCTTAAGATTCACCATGTGTACTACATTGTACTTTTGTCTATTGAGACAGAGGTAGGACTCGGTATTAAGTTCCGAAGACAGGATAATGTAATACAAGTAGTGTAACATCTTGGAGTAGCAGCATGTTGGTGCTGTGATATCAGTTAGATCCAGAAGAACAACAGTTTAAGGCCAGTTTGTTCCATTTTTATTTGTGATTATTTAAACATATAATTTCACAATTTTGTCTGGTAATTGTAGCAATCCTTCCTTCATCCATTATGTAATGGCAAATTAGTTGCTATCATAATTTTCTTATTTGAGTTAAAAGATTTTAATTTGCGCCCTATTCAATTCATGAATGTCGATTAGCGGTTAGTATTTATAAGACGTAAAGTTTCTATCAAATGAAATGAACCAGTTCAGTTGAATTATTTTTGGAACCATCTTAATTGTGTGTAAATATGAAACAAATGTAAATAATGTATAATTTGTAAAAAGTGGGCCCAGTATTAATACTGAAATAAAAGTTTATTTGTTTGGGACCCAGATCTTTTTGTTTGCGATATTCAGGTTCATTAGTGGTAACTTCTGCAAACGGTTTCTGATTTCTCCTGAGTCAACATCATCAAAAAAGTCAGTGTTATATATGTTATCATCATATCATATCATCACAACAAGCAAAGCAGTTGGTCGAATCTACGGAAACTCCAACTCACCGCATTCTGGCTAGGGCTTATAATATTACCCAAGTAATATTGTAATAGTTTTGGAGGAGGCAGAAATGCCTCACACCAAAATCCTCGTTGTTTATCTCCGCAAATGCCAGGACTACTCGAATGAGAAATTCCTGGCCATCCTAGAGTCGCAAAATGACCTCGACCTCTCCTGCTGGAGGGTTCTGCAGAGAAATCTGGTGTGCCCCACAGTGGAGATGACGTTCTCGGTGGACCAGAAATACGCCGTTGAACTCAAAAAAAGAGCCTATAAGCTGGACCTTAAATT
Source organism: Philopedon plagiatum (assembly GCA_963971165.1). NCBI lineage: Eukaryota > Metazoa > Arthropoda > Insecta > Coleoptera > Curculionidae > Philopedon > Philopedon plagiatum. Next base: position 16,196,986 of record OZ020196.1, on the reverse strand, counting down.
TGGTCAGATTCAGCTTAGACCAAACGAAAGAGCCTCCAAAGGAGCTGGCAGCTCAAAGGAGGCTGATTCTGCAGCAGAATCAGGGGCCTCGGGCAGCCAACAAAAAGCTGCACCTAAAGAGGCACTCACAAAAGTCCAGCTTAAGGGTACTAATAAACCTAAGGTAACACAAAAACCTTCCAAGGGTACTCTTAAAGGCGATAACAAACCCAAAGACCCTCTGAAGGGTGATAAAAAGCCCAAGGACCCAAAAACACAGGGCGAATATAATGACTAATCCGCCCCAGCAAAACCACAGGCATCTTAGATGCCTACAAGTAAATCTCCAGCACTCAAAGCTGCGTCAAGTGGGTTTGGGTAGGAGATTTACAAAAAGTAACATACAAATATGGGTAATACAAGAGCCCTGGGTAAATGAAGGAGAGGACTTCCAACGCAACCATGTATGTTAATATACTCAACGTCTCATGATAAGTCAAGAGCGGCACTATTGTTTAATAATGTTCCTATTCCAGAGTTTATAACGAGGGACTTGGCTGCAGCAATGGTGAAAATACCAACCAACACCGGCAAAAGGCATGCAGTAATAGCCTCGGCGTATTTCCCAAGGATACTCAAGACACCAACAATAGTGCAAAACTTGGAGTGCAACAGAAGGAACAAACAACTAATTCTGAGCTGCGATGCCAATGCACATCATACCGTATGGGGCAGCACATACATCAACAGCAGGGGTGAGTATGTTTTAGAATATTTCTCGTCCAATAATATAGACATTATCAATAAAGGAAATACATCCACCTTTATGAATGCGATTAGGAAAGAGGTACTAGATCTTACTTTAGCCACCCCATTCATATCCAACCAAATTAAAAACTGGTTAGTTTCACAAGACTTGTCGATGTCGGATCACATGCATATCCGATTTGACATTGCGGCCGAAACCAATAGCCTGGGCGAATGCAGAGTGCCGGGCCAAAGATGATCGACTGAAGCGTGTACAAAGAGAACCTAAAGTCGGAAGTAGAAGGCCCACCGCTATCGACAAAGACCATAGAGCAACTTGATGTAGCCTCAATTCATCTAGAAAGATCGCTAATATCTTCCTATGAAAATAGTCAAAAAGTTGACCACTCTAAGAGGTGTGCGATGGTGGAATAGGGAACTTAAACAATTAAAGACTAACTCGAGAAAAGCCTTTAACGAAGCAAAATGGTTATCCAACTGTTACAATTATCACAGGGCCTTAACCGAATATAATAAAGCACTAAGGAAAACGCACTTTCCTGGGTCTACTATTATCGAAGATGAGCAAAGACAGGAACCTTTAATAGGAGACGCACATCGTCACGCTAAGAGCGGACAAAGCCTGACAGGCAAAATCTTCACAGACAATAAAATAAGATGGGCGATACATATGTAGTTTGAAACCCTATAAATCCCCGGGTACAGATGTAACTTTCCCAGCTTTACGGCAGCAGGGAATTGAAGTACTGTTACCTCACCTTAAATCTATATTTAAAGCCAGTTTTACACTAAGCTACATCCCACAAAATTGGAGGAAAGTCAAGTTGGTGTTTATTCCAAAAACTGGACGGCGTCCTCCAGACGAGCCGAAGTCCTATCGCCCCATTAGTCTAACTTCCTTTCTCTTAAAAACAATGGAGAAATTAATAGACCAGCATATTAGGAGCGAAATTATCGCTAAAGCTCCTCTGCATCTAAACCAATTCGCTTATCAACCTGCGAAATCCACTATCAATGCTCTACAATGTCTCGTAAGAATTCGGTAAAACATGAGGCTTAAAACCCAAAATGGACTATTGGTCATACCTAACTGTTGTAATGCCTATTATTATCACATGCTGGTGTGGTGGACCAAAGCAGAGGAAATTACCCATCAGCAAAGGAAGCTGACTAAATTAAAAGGCCTGTCTGGGTATTACAGGCGCAATAAAAACCTGCCCATCTATAGCTCTGGAGGCAATGCTAGACTTTACATGTATGTATAAGGAGGGAAGCACTGACAAGTACCTTATAAAGTTACCCAAACAACAAAACTTAAGTCAGGAGATCTGACTGGTCACCTCAAAATACTAAAAGACATCCAGTTAGAGGATATGACCAAACTAACTGATTCAATGTCAAAAGTGTGTGACTTTCAGCGCTTTTTTCAAATGGTTATAAAGGACCGTCGAAATGTGAGCGAAACAGTGCCGCAATATGAGAAAGGTTCACTAGTGTGGTACACAGATGGATCAAAGATGGCAGAGGGGTGGGAGCGGGGCTCGTTGGGCCAAAATGCCGAATTTTAAAGCCTCTGGGAAAAGCACCTTCCATCTTTCAAGCAGAAATACACGCGATAGATTTATACCCAACCGAATGTGCCAACAAAGGCCTTAAAGGAGAAAAAATTTACATATCCAATCAGGCAGCCAGGCAGCTATAAAGGCACTAGCTTCATGTACATTTTACTCCACACTGGAGTGTGGCTCCATTATATATCAGATTATGTCAGAAAACGACGAAAACAGTCCGGAAGATAGAAGGCGTTACACATACGTCGTCAATCAAGGAAAAGTAGATGAAACATGGGATGAAGGAAATGTTGAGCAAAGCGAGAAGGACCTGTTTGACACCGTAAAGAAAATAAAATCCTTCACCGAAAGACACAGGAGAAATAGGCTTACACTCACCGCCACGAACGGTGTAAATATGACATACTTAAGGAAGATGGTGGAATGTATATATAAAAACAGCAATACAGAGTTTACGTTACTTGTCACAAAAAGAACCCTGGTCAAAATGACACAGAAAGAGCAGACATCTTCTAAAAAAGACACCCTTAAAATATATACAACTAGAAAGGGAAAGTATGAAACTGACGCAATAGAAGTGAGAGCAAATGGTAAGTCGTATGCAGACCTTTTGAAATCAATTAAAGAAGTAATTAAGAGCGATAGTAAAGGGGTGAGAGCTGTAAGGAAAACTAGGAACGGAAATGTGCTTCTAACAGTAGAGAACCGACGAAATCAAAACAGCGATAAAGACAGGTATTCAAGGAGCAGAATCAAAAACTTTAAATAAAGATGGGCTAGTGCTACTCATCCATAATATAGATGTGGTAACAAAGAAAAGGATGTTCTGGAAGCCATAGCCAGTGAAGTTAGTATATCCAAAGACAAAGTTAATCTTAGATCGCTTAAACCGACACAAAGGGAAAACCAAACAGCGACTATTGTAACGGATAAGGTCACGGCCAAACTACTGCTGGATAAGAGATATATAAAAAGAGGTTTAAATGCATACTGCACAGTGAGAGAGAAAATAGATATAATCAGATGTTTTAAGTGCCAAGCTTATGGACACAGAGCAAATGAATGTAGAGGACCAAGTAGGGAGAACTTATGCCTTAGGTGTGGAGAGACCGGACATAAGGCAGACAAATGCGAAGGGAGAGAACACTGTATTGGATGTGACGAAGATGGTCACATAGCAATGACGTGGAGATGTCCAGAATACAGACGTCTGCTGCAGAAAGCCAGAAGGGAGAAGCAAATAGAGGACTAAAATGGCCACTCTACATAAAGGAGATCAAAGAGGGAACGGGGGAGAAAGACAACATAGACCTAAAATAAGGATACTGCAAAATAACACTAGCAGAGCATACAGCGTTCACGACATGGCAAAATGCATAATTAAAAGGGAGAACATAGACATAATGATGACATGTGAACCCAATAGAAGAATAGTGAAAGAACCTGGATGGATAGTAGATAAAAATGAGGAAGTAGCAGTTTATTTTGCAAATAAAAACATTGCCGCGGAAGAAGTAAAAAAGGGAGGTGGATATCTGCTGCTGAAACTAAAGGGTTTCACTATATTTTGTTGTTACATGTCGCCAAATGTAACATTGCAACATTTCAAAGAGTGCATAGATAATATTATGGAAGATGTGAACAATACTCCAGGGGAAAAGATATTTCTGGGAGATTTGAATTCAAAATCGGCCGAATGGGGATCTCCGATAACTGATGAAAGGGGCAAACTTCTAGAGGAGTGGATAGCACAGTTGGACCTAGTAATCCACAATGATGGAGTTACACCCACTTTTAGGCGAGGGCCCACAGTCTCTTTCATAGACATCACATGTTCAACCCAGAAGCTAGCAAAGAAAATAAGCAACTGGAGAGTAATCGAGAACGAGGTGCTCGACGATCATGATCACATCTATTTCGAGATAGAAAGTGTACCCATAAAAAAAATGAAAGAACACAAATACAAATAAATCTAGATGTACTGCGATCGGAAATAAAGAAAGAAATAGGAAAGAGATGTGAAGGAAGCCAGTTTAGGAGAGGAATGAATCTACTAAAAGAAGCATATGACAAAAGCGTAAGAAGAAACAAAGAAGGCACACAGACTCAACTACCATACTGGTGGAATCAAGAAAGTGAGAACACCAGAAAGCAATGCCTGATGACGAGGCGACAAATCACAAGGAGACATAAAATTGTAAATATCCCAGAGACTGAGATTGCAGAGCTGAAACAGAAGCTCAGGGAAAAGCGGAACGCATTAAAGAAACTCATTTATAACGAGAAAAAGAGACATTGGGAAGATCTGTGCCAGGAACTAAACGAAAATGTATGGGGAAATGGTTATAAAATAGCAACACAATTCCTGACAAGGGTAACACTTCCTTACAGGTTACCAGAGGAAAAAAGAGTGGAAGTAGTAAAACACCTCTTCCCGGAAAGGGAGGATGTATGGGAGAGAAGCCCAACGGTAAGAATCGTAAAGCCTTTTGACACCCAAGAATTGAGTACTGCTACTGAGAGAATAAGGGAAAATAAAGCCCCAGGACCAGATGGTATACCTCCAGAAGTGGTTAAAGAAATAGTGAAGATAGCCCCAGATATTGTTCTAGGAATGATGAATGAACAACTGAGGAAGCAAGTGTTTCCAAAAGAGTGGAAAATAGCCAACCTAATCCTACTATGGAAGAACGGAAAACAACCGGAAAATCCGTCGTCTTTCCGACCCATATATCTTTTGGATGTTATGGGAAAATTGATGGAGACCATGATTAGAGCTAGGTTGGAAGCAGAAATAGAAGAAGGGGAAGGTCTTTCCAGTTTTCAGTTTGGGTTTAGGAAAGGTTATTCGACGATAAAGGCGGTAGAGGCAGTCAAGCAAATAATAAGTAACACCGGAGACAAGATATGTGCGGTCGTAACAGTGGATGTCAGAAATGCGTTTAACACGGCCACATATAGTATAATAATAGACGAGCTGAGAAGAAGGAATATCTCCACGTACCTAATTAACATAATTAGTAGCTATCTGTCGGACCGGAAAATTCAAGTAACCAGGAAAAATCATTTGAACGCGACCACGGGAGTTCCACAGGGGTCGGTACTCGGGCCGACTCTCTGGAATATATTATACGATGATATCCTGAAACAAAATCTGGGACACAACGTGAGATCGATGATCTGGCGATGGTTATCACGGCAAATGACGTAGAAGCGCTACAAATAACAGTGAATGAAGCACTAAGAAGAGTGGATGTGTGGATGAAAGGTAATTATCTGGAAGTGGCTCCGGAGAAGACAGAGGTTGGCATCGTTAAAGGATCTAGAAGATGTAAAAACATTCACTTTAATATACGAGGCAGTAACGTGGAGCCAACTAAAACCGTCAAATACTTGGGTATTGTGTTGGATGACCAATTTTCCTTTTGAGAGCATATAAAGTATACAATCGTTAAGGCAGATAAATCTACAGCAAAACCAACACGAATACTACCAAATGTGGAAGGTCCGCAAACAAGCAAAAGGAGGATTTTAAGTGGAGTGACACACTCGATTTTGTTATACGGGGCACCAGTATGGCATGAAGTTATGCAAAAATATGTGCATAAGAAAAATATGGAGAGATCACAAAGAAAGATATTATTAAGGGTAGTCCAGGGATTCAAAACCATCTCCAATAACGCGTTGCAGGTAGTGGCGGGAGTAATCCCAATAGATCTACAAATTGAAGAACGGAGAATGCTACATAGCAGAGAAAACGGGCAAAATGCCAACGTGAAGGCACAAGTGAGGAAGCACATTTTAGAAAGATGGCAACAAAGGTGGGAAGAAAATACTAGTCAAGGGCAATGGACGAAAAGACTCATCCCTAATATAGAAAAATGGCTAAATTGCCCGCATAAAGACACAGACTTTTGGCTGACACAGTTTTTGACTGGTCACGGGTACTATAGGACGTATGCTAAAAGGATGGGAAAAGTAAACGAAGAACGATGCCTGTATTGTGAAGAAGAGGATAATCCGAGACACTGCATTCTAGAGTGTGTAGAGTTTAACAACATAAGAGGGGAAGTTTTGCATGGACTAAACATAAACCAGCCTCATGAAGTGGTAGATCAAATGCTAAATAACAATATTTTCTGGAAGAAAATGGCAAAAATGGTGAAAGATATTATGCTAATAAAAGAAAGAGACAAAGCAAGAGCATAAAAGAGGTAAAAAAGAGGTCAAACAGGAAAAAAGGAGGAAAGAGTAACACATTTCATCAACATCATATGCCCGACTCTTCCCGAAGTAATGCCAACAGCAGTCCCGGGAAGAGTCAACGATAAAGGCCAAAGTGGGGGGAAGGGTTTAGTGGGTCGGCTATGTTCCGGAGTCTCACTCGTCCAGTGAGACTGGGCGTGCATAGATACGCATACCTAATCCCCCACACACAAAAAAAAAACTCCACACTGGCGTGAGACTGCCGACAATTCCTCAACCAACTGCCAAAAAACAATAGTATAACTCTAATGTCGGTGCCGGGCCACAAAGGTGTGGAAGGCAATAAAATTGCTGACCAACTTGCTAAAGAAGGAGCACAAGCACCTTTTTATGGACCTGAACTCTTCTGCGGCATCACTAGAGGTCACCGTATGGAAAGCCTCAGGGAGGAACGCTCCAGGACAAAGGCAGACAAAGAGAATGATTAGTTATCGGCCTGACTACATACCAGAGTCGAACTACCCCATTCAATACAATATAATACATAAATTAAAATCACCGCTAAATTTTTGAATATTCAGACCACCTGTCGTTGCTATTGGTGATTTAAATTAAGAACTTTACATCCTCATTGCTAACTACCACAGTGGGGAATGTTTTCGTTTCGTCTTTGTCTTCATTATTGTGTTATTTGGCATTTCTATTAACTCTTTCTTAGGAAAGAGTTATCGACAATTTGTGGCGCCACCGACAAATCAGAGAAAGCCTCAATTTAGACCTGATGGCAATAGTTGCTTATTATTTACCACTAGTCTTGGCTAAGATAGTCAGATCCTTCTGTCTCTTTTTCGCCTCATTAAATTTATCATACTATCTGTCTCTGAATACCTTAGCTGAGCTAAGACAAGTGGCAACTAAAAAGCCTCTAACGATGCCTCCTACAACACGAATATGAGCGCAGGAAGTGTTTATTTATAGGGATATTCGGCTATATCAATTTCATTGGTAATTTTAACCACAAATTAAAATTTCACCTACAACACTGGAATTGTTAAATTTATGCCCCTTTTTCCCTACCAGGCCATTTTTCGACGAATTTTCCCTACAAATAGGGAATTTCCCTACGTGTTAACATCACTGGCTGACTGCTCTACTGCTATGAATGCTCGGATCTGGTCGACACGAATCATAATCTACCGATAGAACCGATAGGCAATGCGCCAAAGCCGTCAGCGCTTCGTATTTCTAAACGGCGCCGGCGCGGCGCCGCGCCGGTGGCGGCGGACTGCAGGGAATCCTTGATTTTCTATATTCTGTAATATTCAGGTGTACTTTTTTGAAAAGGATTTACATTAACAGTTTTAACAAAAATACTGATATTTGTATGTGTTTAACCAGAATTTTAAAATTATTTTTTCAGGTACCTACATATATCTTTTACAAAGTTGTTTATGTGTTTTACAAAGTTTTTCAAAACCGGCAAGGTCGTTGCTAATGGTTTCCCGGGGCGGTTTACCCTTTCCCATTTGCCCCTGATCCAATTTAAAATAAGCAACAAAATCGATGTTTTATACTATATTTTTTTATTTGATGCTTAATTGTTTTGCTGATAATAAGATAAATGATCCATAAAAATCCCCAAAACTTTCATATTTAACATTCTTTCCCATCTTTAAGAATAAATAAGTTACAAGGCCTGTTCACTTTTATTTGGATATCCCTATACAAGCCTTTTGCCAAAGGACCAAACAACAAAAACATCATCGACGTATCTAATCCATAGTTTTGGCTTAAGATTCGCTGACTCAAGAGAAACTTCGGAAATTCTTAGACCATCTAAATTCGATACACCCACGAATTCAATTCACACTAGAACTCGAAGAAAACAATCGGCTTCCTTTCCTAGATGTGCATGTATTTAAAAATGAACATGGACGACTAGAACACACGGTATACAGGAAACCAACTCACACCAATAGATACTTGAATGCCGAATCACATCACCACCCATCACAAATACAGGCAGTAGCAAACATGCTGATCTCCAGATCCATCCGGCTCACCAGCGACAACAACAGGCCTCAGGAGCTACAAAAGATAACCACGGCTCTAAAACAGAATGGATATAAAGATAACACAATCAGAAAAGCAATAGAACTGCAACAGCATCCAAGGCAGAAACAACAGGAAGACTCTGAAAGCAGACCAAAAACCATATTGCCATACATCAAAGGAACTACTGATAGGATTGGTCGCATTCTTCGTAAGCATAATATATCCACTGTATATAAACCACATCAAACCATAAGAACAACATTAAAAAAATCCAAAACAGAAAACTAAACTAGAAAACCAAGGTGTGTATAGTGTAGCATGCGGTACCTGCAATAAAATGTACGTCGGACAAACCAACAGACGAATTTCAGCCAGGTTAGAAGAACACAAACTGGCTATCAGAAACAAACAAACTACATCGGCCCTGTTTCAACATCAACATCAAACAGGACACAAAATCAATTTTGATAGCTGCAGACAACTGGCAAACGTCGAAAACTACAAAACTAGGATAATACGAGAAGCCATCGAAATAGAAAAGACCGGTCATCTAAACAAAAGGGACGACGCTCTGCATTTGTCCAGTACATGGAAGACAATAGTAAAACGGCAAGCCGAAGCGCATCAACTCGCAACCACATCACAACAAACAGCCAACGAAGCAACGACTGAGGGGGCGGAGCCAACGCCAGCTAACCAGAACCGCTACAACCTCCGGCGCAGGCCATAAATATCGAGAGTCACGACAAAGATTCATCAGTTTACGACTTGACAGCAACGAGTAAGCATTGATAATGCCAAGTGAGACCTTGGCGAAACGTCTGCCAGATTCCAACAGGAATTTAACAAACGAACGGATGTACTCCCGGATCAATATTTCTTCATATATATATATATATATATATATATATATATATATATATATATATATCTTCTTTAAGTTTTGACCTACACTGGTGTCATGGGATTTTAACAGAAAATAACGTCAACAAACATTCTAAAACAAACAAAATAGTTGTAACCAGCGCTAAATACTGCTCTTAACGCGATAAAGTAAAATACCTCGAATAACCAATATTCGTAAACGAACTCGCAAGTACTGAGCCTGAGTAATATAAAGGCCCTTTTTGAAAAATGTAAAATACATATTTTTATCATTAGACAAGCAGACATGCTTGTTAGTACATAATAAACATAATAAATAATAATTTATTCATTGCGGATAGCCTTGAATAAGTTAAGTCAGAGACTATCTCTGGTTAAGCCCTTAAGCCCAGCTGTACAATAGTGGCTTAAGCTTAGTTCAACTACAACTCGGTTCAGACTTAAACCGTCCCATATAAATTGCATTGCTGTCAAAAATGCATTCAATTTGATTTCCTTATGGGAAGGTTTAAGTCTGAACTGAGTTTTAGTTGAACTAAGCTTAAGCTACTATTGTACAACCGGGCATTAGTAATAATAAATTATTATTAGAAACCGTTTAGCACTCATAGGTAAGCAATGAAAACACGTTTTATATAAACTAACATTTATTTATAACATTTGTATCAGATTTTCACAACATGTATAAATTACAAAACAGAAAATATAGAACCCTCTAAATAAAAGTGATACAAGAGATACAAAAACTGCACCAATAAATTAGCGTAGCACTATGAAAAATGGTTTTAATTCTTTTTGCAGTATTAGAAGACATTAAAACTTAGTAGAATGCATGGTTATTTTATTGTCTATTTGTACAAAGATTGAAGACATTTGAACATTTCGATCTCATCATCCAAAAAATAATTACACATGTCAAACTCATGCAATATTTGCACTCTCAGAGCTTCGTTAATTTATTGGTGCAATTTATTGTAATATCATGTTCCAAAATTCCATAGAATAAACAATCAAAATCAACCAAATATATTTATATAAAAAACTAAATTTTACCTTCCCGTTTATAACTTTCAATTAAATTGAAAATAAAAACAGACTGTTTGTCCTCTTTTATTTAAAAGGCCAAATATAAAAAATAAAAGGTATATCTAAATGAGTTACTTTGTGAAAAATCTAAGAGTAGGTATAACAATTAGCTCAGTTTGGGTTAAAAAATATCTAAAGAACCCTATGAGGAATGGTAACGATGTATCGATATGTACAAATAGTGTATTCATATATTAAAAGGGTAACAATGATGTATCGATGCATTAACCGACTTTTGTTGTCGTTTCTAAAATTCTTGTAAGATCCTCATTTTATTTCCATTATAATTTTCCATATTATGTGGTAAATATTTCGCGTTTATATGGAATTTCAAGCAACTTTTTATTAAAAAAAACATTTTTTATAACTTTCATTGGAGAATTTTAAAAATAAATGTCGATGCACTGTTGACTTCTCTAACCCATTAATAGTTATATTGAACAGATGTATCTGTATGTTATTACTTCGATTCAACGTTACCGCCCCTAATTTTAAGTCCAGCTACCATCAACTATTATTTCTAAGGAGTATAATGTGTCTACACATAATTTACAAAACACGTATCTTTCCACATATTAATAAATATACATAAAATTTTTGCACATCTTAATAATGCAACTGCATGAAAGATTATTCGCCTTAAAAACAATTGAAAAGCAGTTTTTGAAAATTACCTATAACATTTTTGGGGAAATTAATTTTAGTAAAGTTAATTGTTTGGGCCATTATTTTTAAAAACAGATGTGTTCCTATGAATTTTGATAAAAAAAATCAAACAAAATAAGAAATCGTGCCCTTACTGATATTCTTAATTTAGCAATAGCAAGCAAGCCAAATAATCCAATATGTTTCGAAATTCACGTCACAATAATATACAAAACTATTTAAATAATTAAATTCTTGTTTTCAACTGTGGTATGGTTTACTGCCTAATTATTTAAAAAAGCAAACCGAAAAGAAATCAAACGGTCAGTGTTAACAACTTGCGGGAATTCATTAGAATGCAGGTAAATTCGATTTTTGTGTAAATAACATTTGGAATTGTGAATTTCTCCTGTTGTGGTTTTTTTACAGTGTAACTAAGTGCATAGTTGAAATTCACGGTAAATATTCAATAAGACTTTTAAGAGTATAAAATTAGACAATAAATGCGCCTGGATTAAACACAAAATTTTAAGTTTCTGAGCAGGTCTATAAACCTGGAGAATTAGGCAGCAAAGTTTATTCAAGTAAGAGTTTACATCAGTTTAGGAATCAGCGATGCAACAATAACTCCGAGAACCGTTACAAAGCCAAAATTAATTGAAGGTGCGGAGTTGCAGAGGTCATCTGTACAAACTTCACAAACGGAAGTTTTTCCTTCATTGTCGTTGCACTTGAAGCTTACTGGGTCGTCAGCTTTCTTGTCGGCGAATACACATCTCCTGACGCTTACTTCTTTGTTGGTGGTTTTATCTAAAATAAGAAAGTTTTATGCTAAATTTTTAAAGCAGGTAGGGTTGGGGCCTTTGAACAAGAAGTTAGGTATCACGATTTTCTCTAAAAATTTGAAATTAAAAAAAAAGTAATGCTTTAAAATATTTTCAAATTTTTAAAATATTTTTTTTAATTAATTGTCTTAAATTAATCACTTTAAAAGTAAAAGTATAGACTTTTCAATACTGTATAATTTGATCATGAATTTTCCAGGTTCCCAACTTCAATAAATGAGCAAGAAAGAGAAAGCATATTCATTTCAATAAGCTAAACAGAAATGTAAGATTGAATTTATTGGAAATTTGTAAACTGGTCTATAGCTGCTCGATTCTCAACATTTAACCGATTTTAGATATTAGTGGCTAACGGGTATGCAATTATCTCATATTACTTAAAAATTTTCCCTCGGTAACCTGTTGCTCAAAACTTTTAATTAGGTAATAACTTTAATAAGTAAACAAATTTTTTTATTGTGTTAGTGTTTTCGCTAATTCTATTTCTAAAGGCATAATTGTCATTTCATCTTGCTGGTAACTTTGCCAGCATTTGGATATAGAGTTCAATTTATGATGTATAACCACCAAACTCAGCATTTTCGAAAAGTCCTTAGATCAGTAGTGGATTGGTAGTGGGCAGTATCATGCTGACACGACAGGCCGCGTCGTTTTTTTTTAGTTTGATTTTGGTATTTTGTGTTTGTGATGTTGGTATTTCTGTAGGTGTTTTTTATATAGTGTGTTTTAAACATTTCACTTTTGGACTTTATATATTTCAGAGACTAGATTTTCTTGGTGTTTATAATTTAAGTTGAACGGCGAGTACAAGGCCGGCCATGTCTTTTAGCCAACCTCTAACGTAAAATAGACCAGACTTCAACAGGGTGCCATAAATGACAAGTAACTCGGCCATCATATTGCGAGATCTAAGAAAAAGTTTACAATAGCCGTCCTTAGAATAATAATTTTGAAATCATTCTTTTTTTATGTATAATTATAATTATTACTGTTCTATATTTATGTTTTGTTGTAAATCCTCGCTGACGTGTGTAAAACTTTATTCTTTTTTGCCATGAAATAAATTTAGAAAATAGATAATTCTATCGGATCAGAAGCGGACTACTGCCGAGTTGTGTATAAATGAGGTTTGAGCAGTAAGCCAACGACGTCAAAACTGAAATGGACTGTTGGTATTTAATTCCTCTATTTATTTCGAAGATAGACCGAATATAAACAGATGCACGCTGCTTACAAGGATCGGTTCAAACGGTGAAATTGAACAGGGCCGCATTCAGAATGTACAGTGTTATATTATAGAAAATTGTGAAGTGGTGAACAAACAAAACTGTTCACAACTAAATAAAAACCAAAATAATTGCCAGCCTTGGCAACCGAATAAACAAAACAGCGATTAAAAAATCAACGCAAAAAATTCAAACTACAAAACAAGTCAAAACTCGAAAGAAAGTCGAATAATAACAAGCCTTTTTCACTAATAATTACAATCTAATCAAAATCCTGTGAAATACCGCCGATAGCTGTCTGGCACGCCTAATGGTACGTTTACATCTGATACTTATTGCATGATATTTATGTCGGAAAAAAATGTTAGCCATTGTAAACGACCAAGAATTTATGTCTGAGATATATGTATGTGTCTCCGGCGATTTATATCGACATTTCTGTACGAATAAATGTAAACAGTTGTGTGCAATAAGTTCCTACTTGCGGGAAAGAAATTGCATTAGTTAAATAGTCGTCTACTTTTGAGAGTGTCGGGCAGTAATTTCATAGTATGGGTGACAAAAAAATATATCTTCGCGAAATTCTTCTCGAATTTCTCTTGCAGTATTTGAATAGTTATTACTAGAGTTTAACAAATGGGGGTAATTCCAGAGACGGCTCCTAACCTAGTTGGAAATAAAATTAGGATTCGATTTGAAAATAAAATACAAATATTTATTTACCCACATTGTGTTATTTGAAAGTGCGAGATACGAAAATATCATACAGGGTGTCTGAAAAGTCTTAGCATGGGCAAATATCTTTACTATTAATAAAGATAGCAACACCAAATTTTAGTTGTACCTTATTGGTTAGTAAATCTACTTTTTTACGTAATTTGACTCTTTCAACCCCCTTGGGGGGTTACGCTAGCGAGTTGAGGTCCAAAATTTTGGATGTAAACCTATGCCGTGTGGCCTCTTCGTTTAAAAGTCTTCAAAAAAGAAACATTGTTTTAGTATTTTAGTATTTATTTATTATTGTAATTCATTTTTAAATGGCAAGCCTATAAAAATTATAACTCGTAAATCGTATAATCGGGCGGGGCACAAGTCGACCATTAGTCGGCCACTTGTGCCAAACAGTACAAGTCGGCGCTGCTATGTTTTGTTGTGTAGGGCACTTTTTTCTAACTTTTTTCCAACTTTACTTCTTCATTTGTCGTTTTTATATGTTTTGTTTTTGACATCTGCGCAGTAGACCAAAATGCGTACCACGCGCAAACCGAGCGTGCTAGACATGCGCACGGAATTTCAGGAGATGGACTTTGGTGTCTACATTTGAACCCATTCACTTTTAAGAATATATCTCCAGTAGTTAAGGTACCACGCGAATTTAGACAACAAAGTACATCCCCTGAAATTTCGTGCGACTGTCTAGCCCTCTTGGTTTGCGCGTGGTACGCATTTTGATCAATGGTAAAACTTTTTCCCCAAGTTTTTTTCGACTGTATTTTTCGTTATTTGCCACCGCGCAGATAGCAAAAAAAGAAAAATAAAATCGAAAAAACTTGGGAAAAACGTTATAAAGTTAAATACGCAGTGGTACCTTAACTACTGGAGATAGATTCTTAAAAGTGAATGGGTTCAAATATAGACACCAAAGTCCATCTCCTAAAAGTCCGTGCGCATGTCCAGCACGCTCGGTTTGCGCGTGGTACGTATTTTGGTCTACTGCGCACATGGCAAAAAACGAAAAATAAAGTCGAAAAAACCTTGGGAAAAAGTTATACAGTTAACTACGTAGTGGTACCTTAACTATTGGGGATATATTCTTACAAGTGAATAGGTTCGAATGTAGACACCCAAGTACATCTCCTGAACTTGCGTACGCATGTCTAGCACGCTCGGTTTGCGCGTGGTACGAATTTTGGTCTACTGCGCAGATGTCAAAAAACAAAACATATAACAACGACAAATGAAGACGTAAAGTTGGAGAAAAGTTAGAAAAAAGTGCCCCACAAAACAAAAAATAGCAGCGCCGACTTGTGCTGTATGGCACAAGAGGTCGACTAATGGTCGACTTTTGCCCCGGCCGATTATACGATTTACGAGTTATAAGTTTTATAGGCTTGCCATTTAAAAATGAATTACAATAATAAATAAATACTAAAATACTAAAACAATGTTTCTTTTTTGAAGATTTTTAAACGAAGAGGCCACACGGCATAGGTTTGCATTCAAAATTTTCGACCTCAACTCCCTAGCGTAACCCCCCAAGGGGGTTGAAAAAGTCAAATTACATAAAAACGTAGATTTATCAACCAATAAGGTACAACTAAAATTTGGTGTCGCTATCTTTATTAATAGTAAAGATATTTGCCCATGCTAAGACTTTTCAGACACCCTGTATGATATTTTCGTATCTCGCACTTTCAAATAACACAATGTGGGTAAATAAATATTTGTATTTTATTTTCAAATCGACTCCTAATTTTATTTCCAACTAGGTTAGAAGCCGTCTCTGGAATTACCCCCATTTGTCAAACTTTAGTTATTACTGCTTTGATGCGCCAGGGACAACAGATTTTCTGTACGGTTATTATCCTGTCTCCAACGTCCATGTATAATTTCACCCATTTCTGTATTTTCTCGGTCAAACGTACCTTCTGGGGCGTATACATCTCTACTATCCATTTCTAAAGTTTTGACCCCTCAGTTTGGAAGCTTGTAAAGTAAAAAGTACAATTTTAAAAAATATAATTTTCACATATTACGATAAAGTTACTTGTCTCTATTACACATGTAAAACATTGTAACCGTAGATGCCTTGGTGCTTTTCTAACTGGAAGGTAAGTGTAAAATTGTCACCATTTTTTCCCTATTTCATCAATTACTCAATTGTAAAAATTTATTGTGCCTTACTGGTACTCCCAGGCCTAACTAATTTTTTACAGGCGATAAAGTGAGCCTTACTTTAGTCCCAAAAAATATTAGTTATATTTTTTTTTCTTAGGTTTGGTAGTAATATTCAAAAAATGATTGTGGTTATGTAATTACTACCAGTAATCTTACAGCAAAAATTTTTGTTGTTTTGTATTACATATAAAGAGATGTAACTTTACGTTTAACGAAGATTTTGTTTTGGCCGTTGTCATAAACGTAAATACAAACAATTAATTTGTGTAAAGGATAGCAGCATTGTGCTTGCGGGATGGAGCGGGGCGTCGAAGGTGCAATAGTATGGGTGTTAAGGTAATAATCATTAAAGTAATGCAATATAGTGACGGTTTTTTTTGTGCTCTATATGATAAATTAGGTAACTGGTAAAATTAAGAAAAAATAAGTATAAGCGTTGGTAAATATTTACATTTATTTCTATTTAACGATGTTCGATTGTTTCATTAAGATCTTTAAAATAGGCAAAACGTGTGTAGTCGAACAATAGTAATTTAAAAATATTACTTCAAAGTGAGTAACGTAAATATGCCAATTAGCTTTATTTATTTATAATTCACCTAAAAGAAAAACAATATTTTTGATGTGCCCTTATTTTTATGATTCGCATATTTGGAAAATTGTAACAAATGCTGTGGTAAGTTTGTCTGCATTTGCTTTTGCTTAATAATAAAAGAAATATGTGAAAGTGGCCTGTTTACGTAGAATCACATCCGATTTAACTTTTAAGGTACAAAGCCCTGATAAAATTTGGTTAAACCTAAAACTAAAAATAACCTGATTGGATTACACCACTCTTTTTTACCGAAGAATACCTACACTTATGGATCGTTTTCTCCTTTTTCATCATTAATAAAGTCTTCATTTGAATCATCACCTTCATCTAAATTTATAATTAATGGTTCTACAACAACATCAACTAAGTGGTCTTTTTCTCTGTAGGATTCCTCAATTTTATTAGCGTGTCCAACGCAATTTTCCCAAACAGAATGTGGCACGTTCTGCATCGTTTCACGACACAAATTTAGTACATTTGTGATTTTAAACGTAGTATTCAATTTTGCCACTTTATTTTTCACATATGCCCAAATTAATTCAATTGCGTTGAATTCACAGTGTGCAACTGGCAACCATAGAAGCTTTACATTATCATTACGTAACTCCTTTGCAATTGTATCTAAAAGATACGTTTTTGGAAAGTGATAGTTCTGGCATAGGTCTAAAAGCATTTTGCGACGCACTTTGTTCAAAAAAAAGGTGTTTGATTAAAAACCGTCAAAGATACTATGATGAGTATCATTGACCAAGTACTTACCGCTTAACTTGAAAACATTAAAATCACTCTTAAAGGTACTCTAGAGAAAAACACAGGAACAACAGGGTGTTCTGAGGGAAGCAGGTGTAGTAGAGCGCGTTGCAAATTAGCCCTCAGCTCAGTTAGGCTGGGTAGGTTCTATTGGACGCCACCAGTTTTTACACCGACACAAACTGGAAGTCGCCTAGTTGGTCTAGGGACCTGCTTCTCACACAACAATCCCGCTATTCATAATTAAAAATTAAACAGAGGGCGCAGTGAGCTGGATAAAAACAACGTTTAACCCTATATACATCTATTGTACACAAAAAAGGTTACAAAAAAAAATGGTTACAAATATGGTTGGGCGGTTTGCCCTCGCAAAATAAACCAATTAATTTTACTCCAAACAGGAAAAAAAAAAAACAAAGACAAAGTTACATAAACAAGTAAATTAAAATCGGTAATAAATCGCCAAATCAAAGAAAATCAAAGTTACGTAATAAGCAAAATAAAATCGATAATAAATCGCCAAAATCAAATGCAGTAATACAGGGCTAGTACAGTTAGAGTTAAAATTGATGGACATTTTCAAAGTTCCATCCAGCTCACTAGGCGCACAAGAGTAAAATTAGGGAAAAAAAAGCGGTAATTTTTTTAAATATGCCCCACGTTGGGCGCCAAAAATTTGCGACGCACTTTGTTCAAAAAAAAGGTGTTGACAAGAATTGTTACAAATGCTGTTTCCGAAGAAATAAGAAAATGGGGCGATTTTTGCCCCCGCAAAATAATTAAATCAAATTTACTCAAAACTTCGTTAGGAAGTTTGTCCTCACATACAAAAATTCATAGGGTGGCTTCTTAGCACCCGCCAAACAGAAATAGGGATGGTTCGTATCCTCTACCAAAGCAACTAAGAGGGACGCTTTGTAGCCCCTATGGAAGAAGTAGGGAGGTTCGTGGCCCCTACCAAAGACCCCCGTAAGCAAGGAGGGTTAGACACTCCAGACTCCCCATACAAAACACCAAAAACGGGGGCAGCTACCAGCGGTCTCCAGATCGTCAGGCCGATGTAATGGCTGATTATGATATTAACAAACGAAGATGCAGATAAAATCTTGCCCAGTAAGCAATAATTCAGCAGATGAATTTTTAATCGCAGTCCCGGAACTTAATCCATAAACTTGAGCCTTCAAAATGGCTGAAACCGACACCGCGATACTGCTATCTTCGTTGAAAACCAAAGTGGAAATGCCCGACAGTGGACCGCCCTTCCGAACAAAATGGTTCTTACATTAATATTTGCGCCAGCGCCAAAAAGGACCCACAGAACACGGAAGATGATCGGGGCGAAAGCAACTACACTGACCGGAATGACAGTAATTGATAGTCTAAAGATGGCGCCACGGCATACCGGCAAGAACTACGAAATCCAAACCAAAACCAAGCATGGACCAGAAGCTGCTCCCTCAAATGACCCCGAATGCAGAATGGCACAAGTCTCCAACCCCAAACGGAGAAACAAACGCAAAAAAAAAACCGAAACTTAGAACTCCAATCGTCGCCGCGCCACCAAACAAGGGTACTGAAATCATACAGAGGCCTCCTGCGTGAAACAATAAAGTTACGGAAATACTGACCGTTATAGGTACCTACGCCGGTACTGATCGAGACGCACTATTTCAGTACGATGCATCCAAATACTAACAGCTGAAACCCCGAATGTCGAAACTACAGAAAGGAAGACGATGATGTAGTGCTAC
This sequence comes from Philopedon plagiatum, assembly GCA_963971165.1. Classification (NCBI taxonomy): domain Eukaryota; kingdom Metazoa; phylum Arthropoda; class Insecta; order Coleoptera; family Curculionidae; genus Philopedon; species Philopedon plagiatum. The sequence goes on along the minus strand of OZ020196.1, from coordinate 16,177,726 downwards.
AAAATTCCAACCTTCCCACACTCGAAAATGCTACTGCACCAGCCGTGTTCATAAATCGACGGCTTCCAAAAGCGCTTTGGGACTGTTCGTGTATGCGAACAGGTCAGTCGGTTCCCACCCCCGATGCACCATCTCTACACGCCTTAAAGTTCGGTCCGACGAAAACCCACACACCCCATTCTTAATCTTCAACATACAACTCAATTAAATGTTTACAAAATTCAAAAAAAGATCTTGGAAAGGAAAAGAGAAGGAAATCTCGGACTTTAATTAATAGGGAACGCTAGATTCAGAAATCCAGGACAGTGAAGGCAGTGGAAAACACCGGGATTAAATCTCATTCAAAATGTAGGTAATCTTTTAAAATTTATTCTCTAAAAATATGTTATCATAAATAGACTAAAGGCGACTGTCTGTACACACAGGAAGGCCTTAAGCAAGGCGCAGAAAAACGAATCTCAGGGCCTAAACAACTGTCACAATTTGTTTGGTTAATTCATTAAACGTTGTAAATCCATTGGGTAATGTTGCTTTTCGCTGGGACATCCATTCTATTATTTTTTGTTTTGTCCAGGCAGTTGTAGGATTTCGAAAATTAGGATCCAACATTGTATGATACGGTGCTTGGTCAATTACGATTACTGATTTGTCAGGTATTACGGAAAGCACTGTTCTAAACCATTCTTCGTAATGTTGTTTATTCATCTCGTTACGGTAATCCACTGACGCCGCACTTTTTTTCCCAACGAAACACTTCAGGCAGCCATCCAAAAACCCATTTTTACTACCAATATGTAAGATAATAAATAACCCGTTGTCCTGATCCTGATGGCCGTTTTATTCCACCTCTAAAGCCATTAATTTCCTGTATACCACCTCTATATTCATCAAAATTATCCCGTTTTGTGGGATTAACTCTTTCAACCCAGCCAAACTTCCCTGAATGATTTGCACCGCACCGTGTTTCATCTGTATAAAATATTTGCCAAGAATCTTCACGATATCTCTTTATGGCGTATAAGAATTCCGCTCTTCTGGCAGCAATTGTGTTTTGTTCCATTAAAATTGGTTTATTAATTAGTTTTTTCTAGGAAAACCCAAGTTCTTTAATCCATCGGTACAAAGTCATTTCTGAAAATTCTGGTAAATAATCGACATCTTCTTTCAATTTCTGGTAAACTTGTTTTATAGAAGGAAACCGACGCTCCAGGTAAACATTTAATATTGTTCTCCTTATGACGTCCTGCAAAATCTCATCACATTCCAGTCGGGGCCTTCCACTTCTCCCTTTTGATGGTATAATACCGGAACTTTTTTCTTCCGCAGTAACACGTTTAACGGTGTTTTCACTAATACCCAGGCAATCTGCTTTTCTTTTAACCACTTTTAACCACAATAAAAATATTTTCCAAACCGTTGTCTTTCTCTTATTGAACGTACGCTCTGACTTTTAATATAATATTTTTCATTTGTTCGTTGCACTGACGAGACATTTTAACGTATTAGACTGTAGTTTGATACCGTATTTTTGGTTCAGATTACATAAGGTATTTACATAAATTCGAACAAGATAATCTTAAAAATCTTGTGAAAACAATAATAATTTCAAATTACTATCTACCACTAAAACCAAAAATTTAAATCAACAATAAGTAGATATAAACAACCACAATCAACTAAATAATATTATTTTACAAATCTTTTCAATACATAACAAATAGATTAAATTCTAAACAAATAAAAATACATGGACCTACGGACTACATACGACCTTAACGACGACGCCACCGTACTGTGAGTATGTCGGTAAAGGCGTTTGACACTTTGCATCTCTTTCTTATGTGGCTTTTAATATTAATTGCAATTTTTACAAGAACTGAAGGTGCTTTTTTAATTTTGTGTAATAAAATACATTTGTATAATACTAACTACGTCTACGAGTGTAAAGATTTTTTTTAAGGTTTTAAATTGTCCACAGTACAGCTGATACACAAACATCACTAAAAATAAAAAAAAATACAATTTTAGACACATACTACCAATCTCTTGCGAAAGTATAGATATTTTTCTATCTACCTTCAAAATTGCATTTAAATAGGGAAAAAATTAACCAATATATAGACATGAGAAAATCGTTTATCAGTATTAACGCAGTAAAATCGTTGTTTCTTTCTACTTGACTATGAATAAGTTTAATATCGTTTACACTACAATAATACATTTTTTGGCAGAAACTCTTGGATAACGTCCTAACAAGCTGTAATTTTTTCAGTTTATTCTGCCCCGTGGTTTTTTTGTTATTGACCCTCAGACTGAGGGGTCAAAACTTTAGAAATGGATAGTAGATGCTTTTTCAGTTAATAAATAATTATGTAAACAGCATACGGCCAAAACTATGGACTCGGTGCGTTCTGGACCAAGAAGAATAGGCTTCCTCAGTACTCAAAATATGCTAGACATAATATCAGAAGCGTTTTCCACTATCCTTCTTGCCCTTGAAAGTCTGTAGTTATAAATTCTCATTGAACCTTGGCAATTAAATGGATATGGTTTCATTACACAGGACCACAAATGGGAACCGAAAAAAGTCCTTTGGCGAGATTAATATCCTATATATATTTTGGTGCGCTGATTACGAATCCGAGGTCCATATAACCTCACGTTCAAGGTCATATGAAGGTCAAATGCATATATTACGGAAAAGCAGAAAATCTGACCACGGATTCGGAAAGAGCGGGAAATTTTACGTCCAAATATGTAGTTTTTATTTTTTCCAACATGACCCTCCAAGGTCATCTGGGGGTGAAATGACTCACCGATAGACCAAATTCTTATTTCCCATATAGGTACATCATCACAACTACAGACTTTTACGTACAACTTAGTCAGGTATCTTTAGGTTTTTTGACGCGCTGATTACGAATCCGAGGTCCATATAATCCCAGTCACTTTCAAGGTGATGATGTATATGGAAAATAAGAATTTGGTCTATCGGTGAGTCAGTTCACCCCCAGATGATCTTGGAGGGTCATGTTGGAAAAACTAAAAACTACATATTTGGACGTAAAATTGCCCGCTCTTTCCGAATCCGTGGTCAGATTTTCTGTTTTTCCGTAATATATGCATTTGACCTTCAAATGACCTTGAACGTGACGTGCTGGGGTTATATGGACCTCGGATTCGTAATCAGCGCACCAAAATACATATAGGATATCAATCTCGCCAAAGGACTTTTTCGGTTCCCATTTGTGGTCCTGTGTTATCTGTGGTTGTAAAGGAAAAGCATCATCCGCTACAAAAACATAAGGAACAGGGAATGTTCGTTCTGGTAGGATGGTTTTTTCTAGTCCATTTATCGCAGTTTCTATAAAATGTGAAACTCCACTTGCTTTAAAAACTCCTCCGTCAGTAACTTTTCTTTTCGATATTCTCATCTTGTACGACACACATGCACGTAAATGTAAACTGTTCGTATATTTATTGCCTACCGAGAGGTACATAGAAATATTGTGGGTAATAAATAACAACAAATTTCTATAGTAATGTAAACAACTAGTGAGATTTTATGTCAGACACTCGACACTTATATCCTGACAAAAGTATCAGATGTAAACGTACCTTAATTCAATTTAAGGTCCGATCGGCCGATACAAATAAGAAGCTGGTGGAGGCTCGACGAGATCGTCTGACTATGACGTGTACGGTTAATATTTACATCGGTGTACCTTGGAAATAAATAGACTTTAAGTACATGGGTTGTGCACAACATTTTAACTCCACTATGGGCGATATCTCCACCGGAATGCGTGCACAGTATAGGAACGCAAGGGCTCTTTCCGAATTCATCAGCGGACAAACCGGTTCCAGTCGACCAGTGTGCTTTTCTTGTTTACATAACGCAGCTAAAAAAGGATAGCATCCCAACCATAGAAATGGGTTTGTCGCCGATAAATTCTTAACAATACAAGCTTTAATCTAGGCAACGCACATTTTTTTGACTACGGGAGGATTAGCACCCAAAGTTCATTCTTGGGCTGCTTCGTACAGATGACGTCATTCCTAGCGCCTGTTGTGAGAAAGTGTGATTTGACCAGTTTTCACGTTACGTAAGATCAATTTCCAGGTGAAGAGATGGGTATATGGTGTTTTTAGACTTATAAAGAAACATTACATACGATTTTAAACTAAGGATGATTTACTTATATGTAGTTGTATAAATTGTAAGATTTTATTTTGGGATTTAGTTAAACTTGAGCTGCTTATTTGTTTAAATTTGTAAATATAATTAATGTTTATTTGCACTGACGAAAGAGTTGTCATTTATTTAATGTAAATAAATAAATAGATGTTTACATTGTACTATTTACTATTTTATAACATGTTCTTGATACTTTCAATTAATTTTTGTATGAAAATGTTTTTTCTTTTTTAAAATTTTTCCATCCTTACAAATTCCGAACTTATAGTGCAGCAAACCGTAGTTGCCAACTCGATCAACAGTTTTCCATTTAATAATAAAATATGGAAAGAGAACTTAAGTTCTTTAAGCAGAAAAATTAATAATTTCTTATAAAGCAGTCTGCATTTGTCTATGAAAAATCTTGAAAACGAGCATTTTTTTAAAGAATTACTCCACTTCGTCACTCATCACCATAATTGGTTTTGCTAGAATGTGATATATTTTCATTTTATCAATGTTCAGAGAGTAAAAATGTTTCATTGCCAACTATAACTCTTCATTGTCAGCAGTTTAATATTGGGCATTATATCTTACAATACCATTTTTCTACAACCGAGCGAAAAGTACAAATTTGCGCTTTCAAAAGAAAGCGCAAAGTTGGACATTTTCGAGGAACAAGCGTTTGTTTTACTTTGTCGCTCGCCGAGCGACAAAGTTACTTTGTCGCTCGCTTAGTTACCATGGACACCTTAATAATAATAAAGAAACGTCCAGCGTATCTGCGACTTTTGACACAAAATAAATTACCACTAATCTGAAATAATCATTTTCTTTAGATTTTATAAAATAAGCTCCTACAATAGCCAAATAAGATAGTAGAAAGAACAATTTTTTATATTTGTTTTGCAGTAAATACTATTTTAACAAACATTTTTATCTAGACACATATGTAACGTAAAGTAATGCTCACTTTTTGAAATATGAAGTGTCAAGTTTGAGATTATCAAAGTTTATCAATTTTTACCAAACACTTTTATAAAAACACCGGTTGTAGAAAAAATCATGTGTGTAATTCGAGCGCAAAGTGACATTGCCGCTCTCGCGAGATAGCCGCGCGACGCGTCGTCGCGCGTCTAACTTCTCGCTCAGAGCGGCAATATATCACTTTGCGCTCTTAATACACAAATAGCTATTACATGTAAACTAAGGTGGGATGCTGGAATTTTTGGCATAGTAACACTACGCAGTTTTTCACCAAACATTAAAATACAATTTTTGCTTTCTATGCTCGGCTCGCTAAATATGCCATTTGTTTGTGTTAATATCATCCTGGTTATACAGTTAACGAAAGGCGCGTCGAATGCACAAATCTAGTTTTGGTGCGATAAAATTCTGCACGCAGGAATTTCACGTAAACGTAAGATTTACTTTCTTTGAGTATAGTACAGACCGTAAAAGGATTCTTGGCGGTATTTTGGGACTTTTCTCTATGATGGTCTGTTAAGAAATCTACAAGCAACCTTTATTTCGTTTTGCGATTACCGGATCCATAGAGTATCCATATAGTTTTAATTTACGTAGATAACTTCCGTATCGTTATCACAAAAATGTTTTAGCTTTTAAGTTTTCAAACGATTAAAATTAGTATTTCTACATGAACATGGGCGTATTAAATTAAAAATTTACTAAAACTTCCATAAACATGTATTAATATGTACTGATATAACACCATACACAAGTAGTAAGGTAGGTCCTGTCTTATACTACAAAAAGCTTTAATACTTCAACTGCGCATGCGTTTCTGTGGCACTGAGCATGGTCTGAGGAGTCATTATTGCCTACATTAGTCCAATTCAGCGTTGCCAACCCTACGGATTTATCCGTAGATCTACGGATTAATATAGATACTCTTGGATATACGAATAAGCTTCAAATTTCTACGGATTTTTCGCCTATATATAATATAAGTAGCGAACACAGGGATCCTACACAAATGTTTTTAATAGTACATTATCTTACTAAAAGATAACGCTCTGCAACTAAAATCAAACTGCCAGCCTGGGAATCCCCGAAATTTGTTATTACAATTATATTACCCGTCTAGCACACCCTAGTACAGCGACGTACCCAGAATTTTGGGCGAGTAAATGAAGAATTAAAATTCGATATTACTATTTTACGTTTATAGTATAAATGCACATTTTTCGCCTAATTTTGGGGGAGCCCGGGACCCCCTGTCCCCTTTGAACCTGCCCCTGCACAAGTACTACTATACTTTAATATTTTGTTTGTTACTTACATTATTTTTGGAAGTTTTTTTTAATTTTAGTTTTTAATGTTTCGTTATTTTTGTTATTTTGTTATTGGTATTATATGTGTTATATGTTTGTTAATAAATAAACCATGTTTTGTCTCTATTAAAATCTTTTTTTATTAATTTATTTCTTAGTAATATTATAAATAATTAAAAATAATTTTATAATAGCCTAATCTCTTTATAAGCAATGCAAATTTTATGGGTTCGATACTCATACCGTGCCACATATTGCAGGTTTTTGTTTTATTCGGAATCTACGGATTTTGTGACATCTAACTACGGATATTCAGGTTCAAAAAGTTGGCAACGCTGGTCAAATTTAATTTTGACGTCGTTACAGTAAACAACGCAACTGGCTTGCTACTGACTTTCTAATAAAAAAACTGTAGTAAAATACTTACCAGTGTAGACTTGTTTTAGGCAAGCAACAACATTATTTGCTACAGCGGGCTTTCCACACTCCGCATTTTTTGCCCATTTAGACTTTTCTTCTTGACATGTGGTTTTGTCACAAGAGTAGCACTGGAGAGCAGAGGCTGAAAAAGATACCTATAATAGTAAATTCATAATAAGAAATACCACTTTGGCGTGGCCCAAACTAAATATTATTTCAAATTCACCTTGAAAATACAAATTTTTTCTTTTACTTTTAAAATTTACAAATAAATTATTTTTTCTAATTTGACATTATAAAGTGACACTTTTCAAAACCGATGACAGTTTTGAAACATCTTACTTTTCGTAACTAGTTACAAAAAGTAAAATATTTCCTAACTGGTAATGAAATATTAATTTCAAAACTAGTTATGAAAAAATTAAACACAAAAATATAAATATTTCGAATTTCTCTCTTGACTTGTCCGGTACAACAGAAGATAACGCGTTTTGTGCTGCGTCTTCAATAATACGGTATCCGTGTCTCGGAATTGGGCATTTTCAACAAAAAAAATTTAATTTGTGACACGACATTTCCTTACAAATAGTCCAGGAGTTAGAGGCGTCCAACCTGTACCGGGAAGCTAGCATCTGGATTGACAGGGAATGACATGTCTGCCGGCCTGTTTTTCATCGAAATATTAATAAAAATAGTCGCTTTCGGTTATTTTTTTTAAATAAATTTTTTCTTTGAGCCAGCGACGTGAAATTTGCATACAGATAGGGAGCGATAGATGGTAAAGGAAAAAACGCTTCTGCCGACCTTAATCCGCCCGGAAGTAGTGGCAGAAGCGGATTAACTTACACCATTTTTCGAGAATCGCTATTCCCATGACCAAACATCTTGAAATTTTGCATGCAAGTAAATTAACACCTACTCTTTTAGAAAATTTTGGTCTGCCAGCCGTCTTCCTCCCGGAAGGCACTTCTGCCGGCCATTTTTTATAGTCGGCCTGCATGCGGTCTATATACCCCCCCCCCCCTCCGTGATGAAAATGTATGTTAATTGATTAATCGTGTTTCTCGACAATAACTTTTTTTTTTCACAAAATTGGTTGCTAGTGAAACATTCAAATTTGCTGAGGGATAGTGCGACTAGCTTCGGTAAAAAATTCAGTTATACAGGGTTTTCGTTTCGGATTTATTGAACGTCACAATCGAAATTTCCGCGAATTCGTATTGGATCGATTACAGATCGCAAAAGTGGATTAAACCGATTTAAATTTTCGGAGGTGGAAGAGAACCAGAGGCTTCAGAACCCTATTAAAATTGGTGAGTATCGGAAAATGGCAAATCATTCTTTTGAGTTTTTTTGTCGAAAAATGCCATCTTTGGTACTTAATAACTCGAAACGAAATGTCGCATAAAAAACAGCTTAACACGTCAAACCGTAGAATCTCAAATACTTTCTTTTTGCAATACATCTTCCTATATCTAAAACGACTGGAAATTGGGAAAATTTGGGAAAAACTGTAAATTACGATTTTCGGTGCAAATTTTTGACGATTTTAAATTTTTTTCGGGGTCAAAATGGATCCAAATCAAAATTCCATGTATCTCATCGCAAAGAATTCATCAATATACGTGACATCCATATTTTTAGTTTCTTCATTCTTTATAGGAACGGACCAATCGACGATTAAATTTAGATTTTTGGACTTTTTTGGATGACATCTGTACATTTGAATCACTCTGTATCTTTTCCTATCTAATTGCTTTCAACTTGCTTTAAAATGAATCTGGAATGGGTCATTCAGAAGCGTATTTAGAGGGTAAAACTGGATTTTTTATTTTTCCAACAAATCCTATTTTTAACCGGCATTATTTTATAACATTTCTCTTATTTACTAGTTCCTTTTGGATTTATTTTCTTCCCCCATCATCTAAGAATACTCCACACTAATTAAAATTGCAATTTTTCTTGTTAAAGTTATAAACAAATAGATTTGTTTGCATTGGGACAGAAAAAATTTAATTGCAAATTTAAAACGACTGCCATGAAAAAACAAAAGAACCGGACTAGCTTTATAGCGAAATTAAATATGATGTCTCAGAATTATACAAAAATGCCAGTTTTTATTGCAAGATTGGAAGGTTCCTGGACCGATTTCGGCTTGAACGAATACAATGGACGTTCCATTTTGGATTCCGTTACATTTCATTGGAGGAGTTACGCATTAAATAACATTTTTATTGATTTTTCGATGACCTCACAATGCATTATAAAATATACCGAAATCAGTTTCTATACGTAGAAATGTATTAAAATACGAAATGTCAAAATTTCGCAAAAATGCCAGTTTTTGTTGCGAGATTGGAAAGTTCCTGGGCCGATTTCGGCTTGAAATATACATGGAAACGTTTTTATAAACCTTGTAATGTGGATTCATTTATATTTTATTAGACCAGTTACGCACTAAATACCAATTTTATTGATTTTTTAAATGACCTTACAATGCATCGTTAAAAAAAATAACCGCAAGTGCCTATTTTCATTAACATTCCTAGCAAAAACAGGCCGGCATCTCTGTTAATCCAAATGCTAGGAGTCAATACAAAAAAAGCTCATGCTGCTATCTTTCCGGCACAGATTGGACGCCGCTAACTCCCCTACTAAAATAAAACTTCAAAACGACATCAAGACAACCCAGACTTTACTAGGCACCTACTAGAAGAAATCCATGATACAAATAAAAGAAGATATGATACCGCGCAGGTAGGCGTGGCCATTTACGTCACGCCGTGACCAATTCCGCGATATTTTGTAAACGAAACACGTCTTTTTTAAGATCGCGTTGTGTTTTCAACTATTTTTTGGTGTTTTTATATTACTTTTAGGAGTTTAATAGTAAAAATGAGATGTGCTGTGTATGGTTGTGATGTGGACAATCAATCAATCAATGTAATCAATGTATGTATTTATCCCTTTATTTATATAATTATTTTAAATCACACACTATAAAATAAGCAGGAGGCAAAGTATATTGTCAATAGAATTTATATAAAATCGCCTTTAACTAATGTAAACTCTATATTGCGCGTTATAAATTTCAAAAATAAGTCACGGCGTAACGTCATGCGCGAACCCGGACGAATTTGACACGGTTTGGTATCATACCTTCTTTTATTTGTATCATGGAAGAAATCTGAATTTCTTCGTCTGATGCCTACTTAGATGTTTTGATACAATAACTAAATTAATAGTTTTATTTACGTATTTTTGTCAAAACTAGAAAAAATCTTTTATGAAACACGTTAGGAAATGCAATTTTGTTTAACTCGTATAATTTTAAGGGATCTCGCTTCGCTCGTCCCTCAAACATTACACTCGTTAAACAAAGTAAAGCATTTCCTAACTGGTTACATAAATAGCTATTTAATATTTCTAGGTATTTTTTTATAAATATATGAGCTCAGGTATGTGGAATAGGTCTTATATTTTTTGAAATGGAAGAATGGAGATGGAACTTCGAGAAAATGGTTTAAATCTAGTATTACCAGCCTGAATATTTGGTCTACATTTAATATCTTTAAATCGTATTCTGACCTTTTATTTTATTTTTATTACTGATAAAAAAATTAATATCGTGATTGCCATAAAATTTTTCTTAATATTAGACAAAAATTTTGAGAATTGTTTTCCGAGATATGGGATTCATAAAAAATATAAAAATGAAAATAACAAGGTACCTATTGAAAGAAGCCAATCTGCAAACTATTTTCTAACAAAATAACATTTGTTCATCTTTTGTCTGTACTCGTATAACATAAGAAATGCATCTACCTTTGTCAACATTACAATTTACCTACATTATATAAATCAAACTAATTTTCTTAAGTTAGGTATTTATCCATTATGACAGAAACTAGTTAGACCCTATATATCTCCCGTAGTGTAGATTAAGCGAAAACAATCAGGATTAAAAAATTCTAGCGCGGTCAATTGTTATAACCAATTGTTTATTTCCCTATAACTGCTGAACCATTGGTTTTAGAGAAAAAGTTTTTCGAGAAAAAATATTTCTCACGATGTAAGGAACAACTTTTGTCCTTACACGTTTTTAAAAATTTTTCAATTAACCCACTCAGCTCCGCGCATACGCGATGTGATACGGCGTTGGTGCCATCGGCGGCGAGTAGCGCGGCAGTTGGATGGATATTGGGCGGCAAAGGTTTGCTCAGGGGGCTGATGGCACAGAACATTACTGGGCAAGTATAGCTTGCACTTGACCGATTTTTTATACTCTGAAACTGATACTTCTTTGCCTATTTTTAAACAGTAAATACGTTGTCTTTTTCTTGACAGATATAACTTTCGAATTACAGGGTCACTCTGAAAATTACTTAACGAAAATTTTACCTTTCTAATTTTCATATATTGTTTTATGTTTTTATGCATTTATACAAAATACATTTTGTAATTACTTACCCTAGTTTACCTATTTTTTTACATTTTTTTTAAATATCTGCCGATAAAATTTTAAAAGCGAAAGCTCTAAGGCAAACTGCCATTTTACGACTGTCTTTGTTATCGATGGAGCGAAATTAGCTAAAGTTGATGAAGCTGAATAAATCCTTTTAAAATCCATTACACAAGTCTTTACAAAATCATGAAAGACTTTGAAAAACATCATAATAATTTACTTGCTTTGCTTGCCGCAAAACCCGAAGAACTCAAGGTTGATGGAAAAAACGGGAATTGATTTTGCTATCGCTGCCATGAGATAGAAACAACCTATTACGAATTGTTCGAGTTACCGTTAGAAGATAATGGCGTCTTAAATATTTCAATTCACCCTCCGTTCTCTCCACATAGAAATCAAAATTCAAATGAAACCTGAACATGCTATTTTGCCTAAAATCACATTGCTTACTTTTAACGGAGATATTACGAGTTTTCGTACTTTCAACCAAACCTTTTCTACATATATAATAATCGAACTCTAAATAATATAGAAAAGTTTAATTATTTGCTGATTTCGTTGGAAGGTCCACCTTTTGATTTAATTTCTGACATTCAAGTTACGAGCGATAACTACCTTATCGCTTTTAATACAATAAGAGGGAATATGCATATTATAACCCAAATAAATCTGAAATATTTTTTTATATTCTCTATATAAATTAAATGTTTATGGCGGTTGCTGTTATCCATTTATTTTGGTCTTTATTAACAAAAAAAAAATATTTTCTACTGCAAATTTTCGCGTCAGTTTCGAAAATTGTAAAACGTGATCCCATTGGCTGTGTCATTAAAAGTTATCACTCATAATGAGCACATGGCGAATTACAGTGTTGCAGGGATATCGAAAAATCAATAAAAATAGCATTTAATGTGTGTCATTCAATGAAGTATAACTCTTATTCATGTGTATTTCAAGTCGAAGTCGGTCTAGGAACCTTCCAATCCTGTCACAAAAACTGGAATTTTTGCGAAATTTTAACACACCATGCCTTAATAATTTTCAGTAAATAAACTGCAATTCTTTGTTTTCATGGCCATCTTCGAAAATTCAAAAATTTTTAAATTTTGCATGTGCCGATGCAAATAAATCTATATAGGTATTTATAACTTTAACGGAAAAATAAGCGATTTAGTGGGAGATATTCTTAGATAATTAACGGATAAAATAAACTCAAAAGAATCACTAAATATGGAAAATAGTGTGGAATAATGTCTGTTAAAAATAGCATTTTTCGGAAAAATCAAGAAAATTGGGTTTTTATCCCTTAAATACGTTTCTAGATGAGCCATTCGGTATTCATTTTGAATTATGATTATCCTTTTATACGATAGTGTTGAAAAATTGGAAAAAATTAGATAGGAAAAATACAGAGTGATTCAAATGTACCGATGTCGAGGGCAAAAAAAAGTTTAAAAAATCGAAATTTAATCGGCGATTGCTCCCTTCCTTAAAGAATGAAGAAACTAAAAAATATGGATATCACGTATTTCGACGAGCTCTTTCCGATGACGTACCTATATATATATTTCAATTTGAACCATTTTGACCCAACAAAAATTTTAAAACCATGAAATATTTGGGTCAAAAATCGAAATTTCCAGTTTTTCCCAAATATATACATTTTCCAGTAATTTTAGTTTTAGGTAAATGTATTGCAAAAAGAAAGTATTTGAGATTTTGAAGTTTTACTTATAAATCCGTTTTTCGATCCGATTTTTTGTTTTAGAGTTATTAGGTATCAAAGAGGGGTCTGCAATGGCAAATTTCCCCTCAGATGGTTAGAAACGCATTGGCGGAACTTTCACGACGTACAATAGTTTGTATGGAAAGAAACGGTGGTCATGTCTAAGCTTAGTGTACAATTTCATAAAATATTATTGTTTATTTTGATAATATGTTATTTAAAAACCATATATTCCAAAACACTTTTTTTTAATTCAAAAGTATGTATATAAATGACCACATAAGGTATATTGCCAAATTTCATATTCGATCACTTTTCAGTTCTGGACGACACTTTCTTACCGTATTGCACTTTGGCAATTAAAATTAAAGATAGTTTTCCTTCTACGGCATTTATCGTTTTTACTTTTTTTGACACCCCGTATATACTGGGTAAAAATTTTTGATTTCAATGTTATTTTCCCCACAAGCAGAACTTTTTTTTCCATTTCTTATTATTATTATTATTATTATTATTATACTAGACTACTACACCACTGATTTGATGTGTCCTAAAAAACAAAGGTTGTCCACCCATTTACGTGTACAATTAATTTTAGGAAATGATATCATCAGCATAAATAAACGCTAAATCGCGTGACCTTAGCTTTAATTTTAAGGAATCAATGTGTTGTGTGACGAAATTCATCTGAAGCTACATACATAGTTGTATTAAAGAATGTTATTGTTATTAAAGTATTGTGAGTCACTAATCATCAAATATTTATAAAAATGTGAATTTCAAATTTTATGTTTAACAATCTAACGTTTAAACCTAATATTTATTTATTAAGAGGTGACCAAAAATGTAATTCTAACTTGTAGTTATTAAACTTCCCATTAAAATGTCGACAGATTTGTCGGTCTGTGGTGCCCCAAGATACATTTTTAATACACGATCATTTTCTTAAAAATGTGCCACGCCTTTTTGCCGATTTTTTAAATCGCAAGTTTCTTTATTTATACAGGGTGTAAAAAATAAGTGTACCGGGAGGTGATCACTCAGTACTCATAAAAATAAGAAAAAAAGTTTAGACCGTATGCTCTAAAAAATGCCTCCTAAGAGAGCTAAAGCCCCTGAAGTGGTGGGCAAAAAGAATAGTATTTATTTATTTTTAGGAATAGTGGCAGACCAGTTTTTTTTTTAAATATTGGAATACCTACTGGATATTGAAAAAATCCGTAACATTTCATAAGGAATAATTTTCGTAAGGGTAACGGGTTGTTTTTTACAAAACTTTTTTATTCAAGTAGATACGGCAATTTTAACATGATATAAAAAAACGGACTTTTTTACGTAAAAAAAGTACTTTTCGTTTAACTCGCTAGAGCGAACGGTTTTTTCTTTTCAGATATTTGCGTTTAAAATGTGTAATGCAGAAAGTTTTGCCTTACTTAAAAGTAAATTATTGAAATTTAAAAACTTAAATACGACCAAGCTTTTTGCAAGCATTTTAAATGATTTATGACTAAGGGTGGCACTGGTAGTCTGTTACCAGAGGTGTCCATGCCGACAATAAATACGTACGTATACGGTATTTGACAAAATAATTTAATTTATGGGCGTTGCTGTAATTGTGTGAAATAAAAAAACGGTCAAGTGCGAGTTCGACTCGCGCATAAAGGGTTCCGTACCACCGTAAAATAGTGTTTATATTTAAAAAAAAAATTGCTGATATTTCATACCATATTCTTGCTGTTCGGTGTTAAAATGTCACATAGTTAAGAATGTTGGAAAAAGTAAGGCATTGGAGATATATTCGTAAAAGTGGATGGGTTCGAATGTAGACCACAAAGTACATCCCCTAAAATTTCGTGCGCATGTCTAGCACGCTTGGTTTGCGCATTTACTGCGCAGATGTCAAAAATAAAAACTATGAAAAACGAAAAATAAAGTAGTCGAAAAAAAGATCAAAGTTAAATACGTAGTTGTACCTTTACTATTGGAGAGTATATAAATATTTCAAATCATATTTATCCCATTGTCACCAAATTAATTTGTGTATTTTTTTTCCTACGATTCATGAGAGATGAATTGGGAATGATGCAATGATACAAATAAAATATACAGTAGGCAGATATTAAAGAGTACAAAATCAATCACAATTTTCTTTACCACTCCGATACCTAATTAGTTTCTATGTAACGATTCCTGACATGCGATATTTACTGTCAATTATTCTGGGTTGGGTCAGATTTCCTGCAAGATCTACACGGCCTAAATTAGGTTTCAAATTAACGTCTATAGGGAAGCCGATAGCGTAAGAAGAGCTATAAAAGGATTAAAGCAATAAATCATTATTGGATGAATTTTGAGTGATGAGTATATGAATATGTTAAGAAAACAAACTTAGAAAATTAAATTTTGCATTTTATTTAAGCGTTAGGTCTTCCTCACGACTGGACAAGAGTTTTTACTTTCTTTTATAGACAACAATATGCATAGTTTTTTTTATTTCATAGATCGTTTAAGGAAGTCATTACAAACTCAAAAATATTATTTTGAAGAAAATTACTAGGATAATTTAACTAATTCTTTTTTTAATTCGTGGTAGAATTCATTACAATTTAAAAAGCAGCCATTTACCCTCAGTGACCTCAGGAGATAAGCAAAAATAAGTGTCGATCTACATGTTAACGTAAAGCTTAACCTAGGGGTGCTGCTTACAAACGTATATGAATCGACAACTTCTGTGATAGTCCAAGAGCAAGTGAGTATTTCTCATACGATTGTACCTATATCAATTGGCTTACCAAACTGATTGTTATTATTATTTGTAATATTGTATGCTTAAGAGTGGCAAAATGTCAGTCTACAAGACATAAAGTTGAACAGTTTTGTTATGCAACACAAAGACATCTACATTTTCTAGCGTCACATACTATATCCGATTTATTTTTTTCTCTTCGCAGCGCGACATCAACCAATCAGACGAGGAATTTAACTTCGGAAACAAAGGTGTGCGTTTAGACTAGTAGCATCTGGGGGGCCGCCTTATTTGCCCAGACAGTAATTGTTGTTTGTGTTACGATTTTTTTTTATTACAGTGTAATTGGTGTATAATTATTTTTATTAAGCGATGAAATCTATTAAAAAACTACCCTATAAATAAAGACTTGAAGTAAAAAACGGGGTATGTGCCTATGTGCCAAAAATTCAAGAATTGTGTTTCTTCCGTAAAAGTGGGCTATGGGCCATCGCCTTTAACGTATAAAACGGGCTGTGCAAAAAAATCCGGGAAGTGCTTAAAATCTTAACCGCAAGATCGTGCATGTGTCAACTGCCAGGTTCTTATCGGTAAATATAAATAACGGGCTAAGCGCCAGTCGGGGATCTTAACCAATTAGGAATAACATTATTATTTTTCATACATTTGTACATTAAGTACGCTTTTCAAATAAAATAATATAAACACCACTTTGTCCCTAGTTCGATTTTTTAAACCATTAGAAAATGGTGACTTTTAGCCTATTATAAATCGAAATTTGTAATGACACTTAGCCCATTATAAACTAAAATTAGTATGGCAGTTAACACATTCTAGGAATTTTGGAATTATTTTTTTTTATTTCTTGAATTGAAAAGACCTACATACAAAGTAAACCCATTATGTTGTTACTGATTTGGTTAAATTTATGTAAAAAATTATGGGAGTAGGTTTTATATATATACAATTTTAAATTACACTGTTTTTTTTAAAAATAACTCGGAATTATTATTATTTTAAGAAAAACCAAAAATCACTTAAAATTTCACTATAAGTATATTTCGACCTGTCAAAAACGTCACACAAAGTACTACGCTTTGAATGGACGGGACTACGGCACGTGCTAAGGAGAAAAAATGACGTTGTCACAATCACTCTATATTTCACTAACCACGAAATGAAAAAAAGTTACTACTTATTATACAGCGTGTCCAGATATCATCTTAACAAATGAGAAACTTTTTTATCGTTTACTTTACGGAAACAAGTTATTCTTCATAAAAAGTTCTGCTTGTTGAGAAAATAACCTTTCAATCAAAATTTGTGACCCAGCATATACGGGGTGTAAAAAAAAGTAAAAACGATAAATACCGTAGAAGAAAAACTATCTTTAATTTTAATCGCAAAGTACAATAACGTAAAAAGTATCGTCTAGAACTGAAAAGTAATCGAATATGAAATATGACAAAATAACTCTATGGTCATTCATATGTAGATACCTTTAAATTTTTTAAAAAAGTGTTTTGAAATACATGTTTTTTAAATAACATATTATCAAAATAAACAACAATAACATTTTATAAAGTACTACACTAAGCTTAAACATAACCACCGCTTCTTCTTGACTTGAACTCTTCAAATATTGTCCTGTGCCAATATGCAAAAATATCGCCGCAAGTGTCCTGAAAACCTCATTTTTCACGTGCCCAGAACAGCCGATATTGGAAGAAAGTGCATACTTAGAGCAAAGTTAATCAAACATTTTCCATAAATAGGTATCAATAAAGGTCAGCATCGTCAAATTTAAGTAGCATATTTGGCTGTACGTTTATTTTTATGTTGTAATAAATAACAAGCATTTGTAACGAAATTTTAAAAGACAAATAAGCGGCCATCCATTATACAAGCATCAACTTTCAGTAAATTATCCGATTGTCCTTGCACAAATTTCGTTCCGGTCATTATTAAACATTCGTTTTATTTAAATGTAATGTTTGCTAATCCACGATATCTCCTAACCGCTTGGAAATAATCAAGAAAATAAATTAACACTGGAACTCACCATGTTCTAGTCATTATAAGACTTTGACATGACATCTGACGTCACGACCAAACAAAATCCACGGCCCAAGTTATTTTAAGGAAAAGTCGTTTTTGAACCATACAAACCAAAATTTCTTCACAAACTGCAGCCTAGAGATTTTGATTCACAATTGTTTGCTCTTGTTTTAAAATGAGGTAGAACATGACCCATTTTTTGCAAGAAAAATATTATTTTCAGATGAGGCCACGTTCACCTCAAATGGAGCGGTGTATTCCCAAAACTGTAGGTGGTGGAGTGACGAGAATCCCCACTTTGTAATTGAGTGTCGTGACCAGAATTCTCTCAAGACAAACGTTTGGTGTGGTGTTTCTAAGAGCAAAATTGTAGGGCCGTACTTTTTTGGAGAAAATATTACCGGTGAAATTTACTTGAACTTTTTGAACACGGAATTATTTAAATTTTGTCATCGACTACCACTGGATATAAGAAACACACTTTGGTTCCAACATGACGGTGCTCCATCTCACAGCTCTGCACGAGTGACAACATTTTTAGACTGGACACTTCCACAGAGGTGGACAAAGATCAGAATTTGCTTGGCCACCCCAGATATAACACCTCTAGATTTTTCTTATGGATATTTTAAAAAAAAGTCTATGCCCACAGACCTTTTGACAATATCAATATAGCATTTAGATAGAGAGAATCATTAGAGAATGTGTCCAAGAAGTTTCCCCTCAGATGGTTAGAAATGCAGTGGCGAAATTTTCACAACGTACAATAGTTTGTATGGAAAGAAGCGGTGGTTATGTTTAAGCTTAGTGTAGTATTTTATAAAATGCTATTGTTGTTTATTTTGATAACATGTTATTTAAAAAACATGTATTTCAAAACACTTTTTTAAAAAATTCAAAGGTATCTACATATGAATGACCATAGAGTTATTTTGTCATATTTCGTATTCGATTACTTTTCAGTTCTAGACGATACTTTTTACGTTATTGTACTTTGCGATTAAAATTAAAGATAGTTTTTCTTCTACGGTATTTATCGTTTTTACTTTTTTTTTACACCCCGTATATGCTGGGTCACAAATTTTGATTGAAAGGTTATTTTCTCAACAAGCAGAACTTTTTATGAAGAATAACTTGTTTCCGTAAAGTAAACGATAAAAAAGTTTCTCATTTGTTAAGATGATATCTGGACACGCTGTATAATAAGTAGTAACTTTTTTTCATTTCATGGTTAGTGAAATATAGAGTGATTGTGGCAACGTCATTTTTTCTCCTTAGCACGTGCCGTAGTCCCGTCCATTCAAAGCGTAGTACTTTGTGTGACGTTTTTGACAGGTCGAAATATACTTATAGTGAAATTTTAAGTGATTTTTGGTTTTTCTTAAAACAAAGTTATCTATCAACTTTAAAAAATGGTGCGTCACTGCCAAGTGTGGGGGAAAATGGATTATTTTCATCCAGAATTGTCTTTCCACAGGTTTGCTCGGTGGAATACAGACGTCTACGAAAGCCAAAGCGACGCGACGGCTCGCGAAGTCGGATGTACCTATATAGCGTTCTCTTTCACCTCTTTTTTTGTCTTACATCACACGCTCAATGTAGGAAACAAGATCAAAGGGTGCTCGCTGAAGGTCAATGGTTTGGACCTGCTCAGAGCCGCCCATTTGGGAACAGAAATAGTTTTTAGAATTTGGAGAACTGTGACTGGTTCAAGCATAGAATAAAGCTAAGATGTTTTATTTATTAAACAGGATAAAATTAATTGAATTAATTTCTACCATGAGTACTAAGAATCAAAGAAAGTTAAACAGCCCGTGTATTACCGTTGAAATCAGTGGAAATAAACCTTGGGTTTCAACAATAAAAAAGTTCATAATCAAAGAACTCAAGGCATACGTTCGTCCTAAGAGTATGAGGTTACGTGTAGATTAGCGATGGGAGAATCGAATGATTTTTAGAATCGAATCTTTTGTATTCGAATACTTTTGAGAATCGAATGATCATTCAAATACAAAGAATTGAATTATTTATATTCCGAATTCTGCTGTATCGAAGAATCGACGGTGACTAATACTTTTTACTTTTTTATAGGGCGGCACGTTGGCAATGTCAGCACTCGTCAAGTGTGCAGGTGCACCCGCCACCGTTTGTTATTTTGTATTTACCTACTTTACGTTGTTTTTTTTTAGATTTTATTTAAAAAGGTTTATTAAAGTTTTTTTTTACCAAACTTATTACGTTTTAATACTTTAATTCCCAATTTGAGGGTCAAACCTCCTATATTTTAAAAAATATATATTCAAAAATTGGAATAATATGGGTTTTTAAATATTATAATTTTGAAGAGTCAAAAGTTGAGACTTACACCTCCTTTATTAATAATATATTATATAAATTGTAAATAATATGCCCATTCACAATTAAAAAAAAATTAAGGGCAAGACTAAAATTAATTAGGCGGGTATTCGAAAATCAACAACAAGCTACCGTAGGGTGGATAATTGGAGTTGACGCGAATTTTGTCGATTCATTCCGACTCAGCTTTCGATTCTTCTCTTGTTGTATTGTAATTATCTCGAATCCTCACAGAATCGGCAGAATCTCGCTCGTTGACACAAGCAACCCGCAAGAATCGCTTTCTTTTGGTATTCGAATACTTCGTTGAGAATCGAATGCATTCGAATACGTGCCAGAATCGAATACTTCTATATTTTGAATTCGAATAGCCCCTTCACTAGTGTAGATATTCGTTCGAGACAATTTAAAAAACACAGGTTTTAAAACTTTATGAAACAAGCTGGCCTTTCCAGACCCGTAGCCACGGAGGCCAGGGCGCATTGCCGTCTGAAAAACGTTGCCCCCCCCCCCTAGAAAGCTACATTATTACCACATGCACAAGTAAAATCAAATATAACACCAAGTCCTGCCATCTAAAATTTTAGTTGCCGCTTCTAAAATTGGAACCTGCCTATTGACCTTCCTTTCCCATATTGCCACTGTCATCTGACCAAAAAATGATACATTTTTTTTTGCAGAACCATTTTCGATGGCGTGATGTGCATTTTTTATCAAAAAAAAAATACATATTAGTACTAAAAAATATTTGTTACTGAAGGTTAAAGTAATTACTATTATTTATTAGTTTCTCCCACGTTTAAAACAAATTCAAGGAAAACATAAAAAACATGTTTTGTTGCAGGTTATTGTTAGCTAAAAGTAGATAAGGCGCTTGAAATGCCTGCGATTCAAAAAATCGAAAATAAGTTTTTTTTGTTCCGTGCTAAAATTAGCAAAACCGAACACTTATTATGGAATCACTTCGGTGTCGGTCCGTCCGTCTGTCACATGCGATTTTCTCTGAAACTATTCCACGTAAAATTTGAAATTTAGCACAGAGATAGAAGTTGAACTTTGATTCTGGTAGTTAATTTCTGGGAGTAAATTGGGAAATGGAAAAAAAATTTCAATATCAAATGAAAGCTCATTGAAACACGAATTCAACAATATATATGATGTATTTTTATGCATTTTTGTAAAACAATTTTCGCTTAAAAATTACTGTCCCCACCCTTATCAGCAAAAGGCTCGCTCAGAAAAATCTGACAAAATCATGAACATTGAGAATTAGGTGCAGACTGAGCCAACATTATAAAAATTTTAGCGCGATCAATAGTTATACACAATTTAATTGTTTATTTTCTTATAACTGCGGAACCATTGGTTTTAGAGGAAAGTTTTTCAACAAAAAATATTTCTCACGCGATGTAAGGAACAACCATTTGGCCTTACACCTTTTTCAAAATCTTTAATTTGGCTCAGTCAAAACGCTCCCCACTCAGCTCCGCGCATACGCGATGTGATACGGCGTTAGTGCCGACGGCGGCGGGTATCGCGGCAGATGGGCGGAGATCGGCCGGCCGAGGTTTGCTCAGATTAAGTGGGGGGCTGATGGCACGGAACACTAATTATTGTGTAAGTATAGCTTGCGCTTGACCGAATTTTTTCTTTTAAGGATTGATATCGTACGGTGAGTATTTTAATGTCCTCCACTATACAAATCTTGTTTTGCTTATTCCAAAGGCGAATCGACCCTTGGTTTTCAAAAAATATAGCCTTTGATTGTCTTGTGCAGTCTATCGAAGGAGGAAGAACGAATGAACATTTTCTTCCTCTCTTACTAATGAGAGAAAAGGGTGAAGATTGTAAAGTTAGCTGTGAAGAACCAAGTCTCTTATAAATCCTCTTTAGAGATCAAACTTTATATGACTCTTTTGTTAGATGTTTAAATATAGAAATAAATTTTGACAAAAAAAATATTTTTTCAGGGAAATATGGGTGTTCGTACTACGTCTAATAAAGATCTGCATGTGTTGTAATGCACTTTAATTGTTAATTCGACAATTAAAAAGGCCTTTTTAATGACAATTTCACTAATGTGAGATAAGTATGGTATTATATCTTTGATAATAAAATATGACAGAAATATTTTAGCTAATGTTGACTAACGCTCTTTCCTTCAGTCATCCCTGTTAATATATCAAGGGATCAGATTGGATTTTTTTGATATGTCTTTATAAATATTGTTTGCTCTAAATACAACATATTTATTATTTTGACATAGTACGTCACAGTCATCATAGGTGTAATCCAGTGGCGTAGCTAGGATTTTGGGGCGGGGGGCAACAACGAAGGTATTCTCTTAAGAAGTTGAAATAGGGAATATGCATATAACCCAAATAGATCCAAAATATTTTTTATATCCTCTACATAAATTATGTATTTATGGCGGTTGCTGTTATCCTTTAATTTTGGTATTTATTAACAAAAACAAAAAGGATTTTATATTGGAAAATTTCGCGCGAATTTCGAAACTTGTAAAACGTGACCCCATTGGCTGTATCGTCAAAAGTGAACTTATGACTCATCATGAGTACATGGTGAATTCCAGTGTAGTAGAGTTATCGAAAAACTCAATAAAAATGACATTTAATGCGTAACACATCCAATGAAATATCCCTGCACTTAAAGTAGCAGGTTCCTAAAATCTTATTCATGTATATACTTCAAGCCGAAATCGGTCCAGGAACCTTTCAATTTTGCAGCAAAAATTGTCATTTCTGCGAAATTTTGACATACATTTTGTAGGGCTTCCTTAAGGACAAAGTATATTCTAACAATCTAATGACCTGAAGCAAAATATTGGTCAAGTTATTGGTAAAATTGAACCACGACTGTGCCCAAATGTTATTGACAATTTTACGAAAAGAATAATCATCTGTTGAGACAGCCGAGGAGACATCTGGAGAATATTATTTTTAAAAAATAGCTGTCATGTCTCTACTTTCTGATAAAATAAAAAAGCATGTTATTTTTCTAAAATTGTTGGTTTTATCTAAAAAGTAAATCTTGAAGTACCAATTGGATCACCCTTTACAAGAAAAACCTTAAAATTTGCTGCGTAAATAAGTTTACGTGCATTATGTTTGCCCTAAATCGTTAAACCGAAGACTCGCCCTTAGCAAGGCTTGTCATAGCTCTCCTACTCTCCCCCAGCCAGACTTTGTGGCGCTACTCTAAATGATGTCATCGATTTTTGTATAAAAGCTCTATAGCATGAATTATGATGTTTTTCACAGGACTATAATTTCGAGACGAACCACTTGCATTCTAGGTTAAAAATTTATACTGCTATTTTTGTACTACGCAGTGAGATAGTTTATTATTTCTGAATAGCCAGCTGCATATCCTTCTGCCACTAGAAAAATACAAAATAAAAGCGATTTTTCACTTAATCGCGTTAAAAGGCTTAATGGTATTTTTGTAAATACCGTTGGAAAACTGACATATGTCCTGCAATTCCAAAATAAAGAGAACTTTGCGATGAAACAATATCTTTAAAGTAACAACAAATGGAGGGGGGTAATTGCCCCTTCTATAAATATCAAAATTATAAAAAAATTGCTGTACAAAAATTTATTTTTCCAAAATCCCAGAACTTACAAATACATGGATACCTACAAAACAAACAAGTAAATAATAGATATATCTATAACTTCACGATTCAATGAAAATACGCTTAATAAGCAATTATTAAGCAATCAATAAAAATGTATTGCTTAATAATGTTAATACTGCTCAATCATCCCCCCCCCCCCCCCCCCCATGGCAGAAAGCTAAATCCGCCCTTGACTTAAAATCGCAAAAATCGGACCTGGGAAAGGTATAACAACAAATAACAGTTACCCCGTCTACAAATCAAGAATGTCCCCAGTTTCAGTAACCACAAAATTATTTCGCTATGCGATATGCTAAATATGACGGCCTGGAGCACCCCTAAACTTGTTCTGGCTAACATAACATAACATGGGCTTAAGTCGTGTTTAACAACCACACTGGTTAACAGTGGGCTTTCATAATTTTTTATATTACTTAGCACTGAAACAGAAATGGCAAACAAAATTGACCTGAATAACGTCACGCCTCAGTGTGCGCATAACTATAACAACAGAGGTATTACGTTAACCTAAAAAGTGAAATGAACCTTATTCGGTAAGTTCGTAATTATTATATTATGTATAAGAGTCAGGCTCGGCCCGTGCGTTTATTTTACGGGTGGGGCAAAATTTTGTGGGCAACTAGTGATTTCAACATAATAAGCAAAATCGATAGACGGGTCAGACGCTGCGTTGCAAAGTTACTGCCAAAGTCGTAATTTGTATGATTCACAGCGGGTTGCACAAAACTCTTAATCAAGTAGTAAATTTAATAGACGCTTAGAGTCAGCTTTGGCAATGACATTAACATAAGTGCTGTCACATTACAAGTGTCCAATTGGTTTAATTCATGATTAAATTGTTTGTGCAACCGGACGTTCATGTTTTATAGGCACCGTTACAGATATTATTATTACTAGTAATTACATAAATATCTTAATGTAAAATTAGGTAAGCTTATATTAAATGTATCGCGAATATTGTTCTAATAGTAAATTTCTCAGACTTAAATTAGTGAGCCAGAATTTGCAACAACCGGCCGGCGTGGCAGCCCACATTTTGGTACCAAATAGTTAATTACCACGACAAAAAGTGAAATACCGATTACGGCTAAATAACTTTATAATGCCATAGGTATTTACCAGAATAATTGTAGGTATTGGACCCATATACTATTTGTTTAGGTGGCGCCAAGCCAAAATACGATGGGCTAAAACTAGTAAAAAAAATTCCGTACATGGGTTATGTATTAAAATTAAATTTTAATTGTACTTTCTCAAATGATATTTATTTTCTGTTTTATCAGAGACTGCAGTCATTATTTGTGTTAGGTAGTGATAAATTATGCATCTTATAGTTATTTTTAAGTTTATTTTCTAGTGACTGGTAAATATTATCTTAGCATTATAAACTACAGTGTTTTTAATAAATGGGTTTGAAAAGCTTTAAAAAAAAGCCACAGCTTGGATCAGTCTGATATTTTTTTTTGTTTTAATCCTACATAAATATGTTCCTTTTAACCTACCAAAGTTTAATTGTCACCCAGTGGCGTGCCGTGCCGTTAGGGGCGAAGGGGCACAATGATTTGGGGGCGCCAATTTCTTTCCATTTATTGGAGAGTATGAGGTCATAGTAGGCAGTGAATCTCCAGGGGGCCCCGTAAATTACCTTCCTTTTATTGGAGAGTATGTGGTCATAGTAGGCGGTGAATCTCCACGGGGGCGCGAGGGCGCCGCGCCGTTACGACGAGGGTGGGCTCATGCTCATGGTAATATCTATACATTTTACATTTAGATGATGAAGATAGCGAGAAAGAATTTAGTGACAATGACTGTGAGGAGGATTAATTGTTTCTAATATAAATTCTGTTATTTAGTTGTTTGTTAGTTGAGTGTTAATTATTAAATATCAGCAAAAAACGGTATTAAAAATTTCTCATTACCAACATATAATCTTTTATTATGATTTTTATTATAAACAGAAGAAACATTAAACAATTTTTTGTACTATTTTTTAGCGTTTGTTACCTTGCTTAAAAACATTTGCAATCAGAAAAAAAATGTCTTGGTAAAAACGTCTTTGGTATCACAGTGCGGCGCGCCCGAAAGCGATATTATTTGTGGGACGTCGACAAATTTTGGCTATTTTTAACTTCCTAAACCGCATATGTTTGTTTCTCTCTGCATTTTATATAGACCAGATCCAGATACACCTATTAGGTCAATTTAAAATACGGCGAGACCGGAGCAAGCTTGGCTCGATTCTTTCTTGGGGGGTTTTCGCATGGAACTTGCACTTTTTTGAAAGAAAAGATTATTTTTTGGTTTAAAAAAATAAATTATTAGGTAGAACATTGGAAATAAATTTAGGTGGGTCATTGACTAAATGACCTTATGGGCGAGCCGCGCATGATAAGAGTTACCTTAAAATTTTATTTATTTAGTCAGATCCTGATTTCTGCCCATAGATAATCATTTTACGTCACCATTAATTCATAACTAGCCATTTGTTTTGTTCCAAACATTGTTCGTGTGTGAGACAAATAAAAACAGGAGAGAGAGAGAACGCAAAAGCATTTGACATCGCGCGTCGTCGCTATCCCTTTCCAAATTGCTTGTATAAGCGAGCAAACCTGTGAAAAACAATTCCGGATATTATATATAGAATTATTGCACAATTAGTGTTCTGTGCAATCATTAGCCCCCACTTATATTATTAAATAGTAATGCACACGCGTTTCGACTGAGCCTAACTAAAACTAGGACAAAATCAACCACATATGCGTAATATTTTAAAAATTCATTTAAATCGATGTTAATTTAATTGAACTTTTTTTAAGGAACCCCATACTCTACAGCTGTTGCAAGGATACTTAATCTAACATGAGAATTTAAAGTATCATTTTTACTTAAAGTTAATTAATTCATTATTGTAATGCGTATATCAAAAAGCTTTTATGTAACCCAAAAAAGAAATATTAATACTTATATTTAAATGTCAAGGACAATTTAATAAATTGTCCTTGCTATATAAATAAAAGAATTTTTAACTATTTTTTCGGTTTTAGATAAACGCTTTTTAATATATGCGTTACAATAGCTTACAATAATGTAATTAGCTTTAAGTAAATATCATATTTTAAATTCTAATATTTAGGTAAGGACAAAAGTTGTTTCTTACAGCATCGTGGGAAATATTTTTTATCGAAAAAGTTTTTCTCTAAAACTAATGGTTCAGCAGTTAGGTATAAGGAAATAAACAATGAAATTGTTTATAACAATTGATTGCGCTAGAATTTTTCAATTCTGATAATTCTGGCTCAATCTGGACTGATTCTCAATGTTCATGATTTTTCATGCTCTAGTTAAATATGTACTTAATTTGAATAATAAAAACAAAAAAATACGGAGTTACTTCGAATTTTATATATTTTTTTTAGATAAGAGGCTATGACTTTGAATCTGGCATGGCTTTTAATTTCAAACAACTTTTCTTTATACCATTTTGCCCTATTTTTTAAATAAGGGTGAGTACTTTACTCTTAAATATTTAAATTTTTTGGCCTACCCTGTATGCTGCTGTTTGAGTTTAAGCGACTCCAAGTGCCGCAAATATGATATTTAGGCATGCATAGGGTTGTCATAAATCATCTGGCTCATATCGGGACACAAGTCCCGGAAGGGGGGAGGGGGTAATTTCCCTAAAACAGGCCATACACGCTAGGGTATACCTGACAGTTATACCTGTTCAGGTAAACCTGTCTGGTATGCCCGAGCTGGAAAGAGCACACATTATTAGTGCTGGAAAACAGAAAACCTAAACGAAAAGATCGTGAACAGTGGTGTAAAGAATGGTTATTGAAAAGGAAACAGTACTCTCACGATAATCTATTAAAGGAATTGAGAATGGCTCCGAAAGACTACCAATTATCTGGGTGTTCCTAAACTCCGCCGGACTAATTGACCAGCCATATTTACTATACATAAACTCCGCCGGCAGCTTCAAGAATCTCATACATAAACTCCGCCGCATCATAATTATGCATAATATTGTAAATAAAACCATAAAACTTCATTTCAACTTTTTTATTAAACCCTGTCTAAAACTATACACTTGATATTAATATTAAACTATCTTAATAACATAAAGCTTATAATTTAAACATTATTTCTTTAAATAATAGGAAACTAATTTTACAAACTCAAATTTCGTTATCGTTTTGGAATTGTACAAGGATATTTTGTCTTTAAAAAATAATTTCTTCCTTAAATATAATTTATTTTTTATTTCGTGGGGTGTTTTAACACTATTCATTTTTACGTATGTATCTATCTGAATATTTTTTAAAACATCAATAAAAAGAAAAATGTTTGGATGGGCATTATAAAAATATGAGTTGAATTTACTATGAAAGGACTCACAAGCATTTGTAGTGCGTTCAGTGTCTGTAGCACTTGCCCAGATAGATGGAGGAAATAAACTATACTCATCAATGTAATTGTCCGTCAAATAGTCAGCAAACTTAATTAGTTTTTGGTTAGTAGGAATCACAGACATAAGACTAAACACAAAACAGTCACTAACATCACTTGGTTCGAGCACTGCTAAACCAAAGGCCCACCGTAGCCATTCACCACCTTTAGATGATTTATTTTTATAGTCACTCACTAATCCCAACTTTTGAATTCTTCTCCAGAAACTTTGGCACAAATGGAATCGGCATCCTGTAATCCGGACATGTGGAAAAATTTGCCTTGCTGCATCATGAATGGCCTTTTCAAAGTCGGCGACGATTTCCTTGGGTTGGAAAATTAAGTTTAAACTCTGACACCTTGCGGTAATTGCTTTGAATGCTTGCATATACGTTGTCAACTTGTTCTCGGGCAATAAACAAAACACCAATGGAATATATTGAGAGTTTTGTAAGCCGTGTATAGTGAAGAACTGAAGAAAAAGTTTTGGGCAGTAAACAAAAGTTCCATCTACGAAGATTTTTTCTGAGTTACTCAAAAACTTTAGATTAGTTGCACATGAGAATATCACAATCTTGTTAACTTCGTCGTTCTTCATTAAAAATGGTTCGTTTTTTATCGTTGTTATATTAGCATTTTTAAAATATTCTTGGATTTTTTCAACATATTTTGGCAGAGCAGGGAAGACAGATTTTCGAGCATTATATATATTATTTCTTATATATGTGAAATCCCTTGTTGTCAATTTATCAATGTTATCCGACGTTATTTCCATTCTAATTAGTTTGAGTGGCCTCTCGCTTATGTTTTCCACAGCTTTTCTTTTAATGCTGTTGGATATATGTTGCCTACTTAGATGTTTAGGCGGCGGGTGGTTATGAGACCCATCCTTTTTGAATATGGTTGTAAGCTCGTCGTCGACATAAATTTTAGAATTGCACTGTTTTTGGACGCACTTCCATTTCACTCCAAACGAAGTCTCTTCGGCTCTATGAAACTTGTATTCATCTTCTACTATTAACTTATTTCCACGTTGACCGGTGATCACTTGCATTCTTTTCACTTTTTCAAAAATAGACCTTTCTACTCCACTAAAACGAATAAACTAATAATTCTTTGTCAATGTGACGGACTTTATGAATTAGGCTATTTTACCTGTTTGGGAATATAACTACCTAATACTAATATAAATAAATATATAAAATCTAATTACTAGTTATTACCTACAGCAACGAACCTGATCGATTTGTACAATTACCTGCAACAACCCCTAATTACCACTACGGCGGAGTTTATGGGTACTCCATACAGGCCAATTTTCGAAATATACCTGTGACTATCTTAATCCGGCGGAGTTCGTGAGCAGCCAATTATCTACGAATGGATGAAAAGCCGTATCTTAAACTCTTATTAATGGTGACTCCCTTTATTCAAAAGCAGGATACTGTTATGACAAACGCTATATCGCCACATAGTGACATTCGGAAAAACATACGCATGTTTCTTTTCTGCCATAATATCCAGTGGCGGCTGGTGAAATTTCAAAGTGGTATATCTCTGTTCCTGCTCACAGGACTCGTACCAAATTTAGAGATTTTAACAGTGAGCCCACTGGGAATGTTCTGGTAAAGAAAAAAACATTTGGAAATTTGCGAAAAAAAGTTGAATTATTGCTGTGCCCCCCTAAGAAAAAATGACACGTCTAGGTTTGTTATTTATTATTTTCACTAATCAAATTTTACATTATTTTGTCGGCAGTTTTTAAATTTTAGGAGAAAAAAATGTTTTAGTAGAAAATTAAAGTCATTTGAATTTTTTTAAACCTAAAATATAATTTAAAAAAAATTCAAATGACTATAAATTTCTACTAACACATTTTTTTCTCTTAAAATTTAAAAATTCTCGACAAAATAATGTGAAATGTGCTTAGAAAAAATAATAAATAAAATACCTAGACGTGTTCATTTTTTCTCAGGGGGCACACCAAAAATTCAACTTTTTTTCGCAAATCACAAAATGTGTTTTTTCTTTATCAAAACATTCCCAGTGGGTCACCCCTGTACCAAAAAGTTGAGGTCATATGTCATATTACCATGCACTGTGCACGAACTTCAGTTGTTCAGTCAAACTATCAAAATTAAAATGGTGCCAGTCATAATAAATATTGTTCGATGCAAACAGTGTCTTAGTGGCAGGTTTTTTAATCTAACTTAAAAGTAAAATCCCCGATTACAGTATATTAAAATAATACATATTTATTTAAAAAAAGAACCTGTGAAGTATATGTAAGTAAAATTTAGTGGTTAACCTTGTTGCAAACAATAAAATAGTGACGAAAGATATTTTTTTATCGACGGATGTGTAATATAGTTAAGTCGATTTGGATAATTTATTCTGCTGATGTGGGTACAAATGACGACATAAATATTTTTGAAATTTTGCATTGCATATAAATAATATAAACTGAAACCACTGCACGGTGTCCTGCATACATAATTAGC
This sequence comes from Philopedon plagiatum, assembly GCA_963971165.1. Lineage (NCBI taxonomy): Eukaryota > Metazoa > Arthropoda > Insecta > Coleoptera > Curculionidae > Philopedon > Philopedon plagiatum. The sequence continues at coordinate 16,146,874 of OZ020196.1, read as the reverse complement.
ATAATTCGAGTAGAACTGATAATTACTAAAAAATACTCTACAATAAATTATCTTTAAAATTTCAATAAGTCATCGATAATTATGCCAATAAAATAGCACATGACCTTAGTTTATAGATTTTCTTGTTGCTTGAGGCCAATGTTCGGTATAGAATAGATATAAGCCCTAACAAACATCAGACTGTCGCTTTTTTAACGTAGAAGACGAAACAGCAGAGCAAGCAGAGCTGTCTCGAAAATAAGGTTATAATTTTTTTTGTTCGAGCCAGTTAAGAGTCAGAGACTTAAAGAACTATTATTCAATTAATTTCTCTAAACTTAATGTCGACTTACAACTCTAAAACCTAACGGTGAGCCAAAATTTTTTTTATCTAGGACAGCCCACGTAGACTTCAAGCCAAAGTACTAATGTAACGTGAGCATCTGAAGAGAAGAAAAATGTAATCTATTGAAACGGAATTTAAAGGATTGGAGGTTGGTAGGGGAGGGGAAAACATAATCTGAAGACCCTAGTTATAATAATTGAGCGGGAGAAGTATACACAAAGTTGCCTCTCTTCCTATCTATATAGGGTGGTCCAAAAGTAATGTGACATAGAACAGTGAATTGCTGTCATCAAAATATTACGATGTAGCCAAATCTGTTATATCCGAAAGTTGATTTCCATAGAGATATAAGGTTTTAAAATGATAATTTCCCTCCTGTCAAAATTAATAGTGTTGATGGGACTGGTTTAGAGTTTGTCAGCGGATACATTTTTGACACTTGGATATTTATCCACTTGGTACTTTTAATTGTCTCTGAAACAGGTTTCCAAGGCAATACTGATAACACAAACCACAAAGTCAAACATTTATCATATTTTTGTTTGTCAGTTTGTCCACTTCTTGATTTAAATGATAAAATTTAGTCTGGATATTATCTTACCAAATACCACTCGTCCTTCTTCCTTCCTTCGTCTTTTTGGAATAACCTTGAAAAAACTCGCCGCTAAGCAACAGCATTCGTGCTGGTGGAAAAAATCCTCGTCTTCGTCTCGGATTTTTATTTCACCAGCGCACATGCTATTATTTAGCAATTCGTTTATTCCAGTTGATTCGAAACAATTAGAAGGACTTGTGATATTTCTTCCGACTATTCCAATCATCAAAATATGGCATTAATATACACTGACGGGCAAAAAATTTAGGTCACCTAAGAAGTTGCAAATAATTTTAGAAGCAAGAATAATAAGTACATCATGGTACTTGTAGGCGCTTAATTATTTGTTTTCCGAGAAATGATAGCCAGAGGACTAGGATCCGGGCGAAAACGATCACCAGCCAAAGGTGTCTGCAAATTTGCGGAATAGAACAACTTTTGCGGTTTTGCTGGGAAAACAACTCCAAGAAGTTAGAGATGTAAATGTTAGTGAATTGGCCCTTAGAAGAAGGCTTCGTGTTGCTGGATTGTCTGATAGAAGGATGGCTACAGGTCCTCCATTGCATCGCCGGCGTCGAATTGCAAAATTGGCTTTTGCCCGAAATCACGTGACATGGAATGATGAAGATTGGAGCGGGAGTACTGTTTTCAGATGAGTCTCGTTTTTACCTTACTGCAGCGTTGCCGTTTTGATACAATTGTACCAAACTTGGTACATCTTGGTTGTTGTGGTACAAAGATACATTTTGTAATCAAATGGGCATTTTTTGGTACGTTTTCGTGGTTTTGAAAAATAAATTAAAAAAAAACGATAAAAATATTAAAGACCAAAATAAACTATGAACATAAATTGTTTTTTTTTAACATTTTTAATATTAGAAAAAATAAAAAAATAATATTTACGTCCACTTGTGCAAGTCATGATAAAGTCGTCACCGCCACCTTCTAGCTAGACGAAGTCCTATCAAAGCTTAAGTCCACACACCTGAGAAAAACAACGGAACCGAAAAAGTTAAATTTGGTGTAGTTTCTTCAACCTTGAATTAAGTCGTATTTTTCATTAGCCAATCAGAAGGCTGCATTTCCTGTTCCGTTCTGTTTGTTTTCCTCAGGTGTGGACTCACACTAATAGTGACGTCATGCCAACATTGCTTATTACTATGTTTAGCTGATGATCAGCGGTCTCAGCAGCTGGTTGGATTTGGCAGCGATCACGTGATTACTTCTATCAAATTTAAAGACATGCTGCTGAGAGCGCTGATCATCGGCTGAACGCTGCCATTTTTTTGGTACATTTATGCGTGTACGCTTGGAACTTTGGCACATTAGCAAAATTGGTTGCGGCAATACTGCTTTACTGGGTCAGACGGACGTCGGCGAGTATGGAGAAGGCCATTTTAGAAAACGAGCTGCTTGCGGCGAGTTTTCTAAAGGACCAGTGCTCTAATAGCTTTATAAAGCATCCACTTTATACTATTTTTTCTATTTTGCATTTTTTTTTCAATAAAAAATGCATATTTAAAAAGACACTATCACATACCAATTTTAAAAATTTTTATGTAAAAATTTTATGCTGGTAATACTATTAAATTTTATTTACCACAGCGGCCTTGATAAACTAAATTATTTTATTTCACATGACCACACACCGCATTACCAACTTTAAAAAAATAAAAAAGCGGTTTCATAAAAAGCCTATTACGATACTGAAGAAAACGGTATCGAAACAGTTTTGTTGAGACCAAAATAGCAAAAAAGGTATTTGCGCTATAGCCTCTCTTTGGGATGAAGATTGTCCAAATGAGCTGCAGAGAAAGCTCTATCGTATTATGCGCCTTTCAACTGGCATGGAAAGGTAATGAAGCCGCCTACTGAAAGACCGATTAGGTACAGGAAAAACATCATAATCCTGTGTCATTTAAAACTAAATAGGGTGGCTCAAAAAGCTGTGCAAATAGTAAGTGGTTAGTGAGAAACACAAACAACGTTAGTTTTAGTGTTTATGATACTGAATTGATTCAAAATCGCTCACCTCGGGTCCGCGATTTTGTTAACAACGAGATTCGTGAACTTATTAAGCAACAAGCGTTAATAATCAAAAATTTTTCTGGTAAAATTATATAATATATAATATATATATATATATATATATATATATATATATATATATATATATATATATATATATATATATATATATATATATATATATATATATATATATATATATATAATATCACTTATGATAACGTAAATAACGTAACGTCATCAAAGTATGCCGTGGAATCAATCACGCATTCGTGCGCATGTCTTAAATTATTACTCTTGAAAGGTAACATAGGTAAAAGGTATAGGTGAATGAATAATAGAACTATCAAGTTCTGAAGGTTTTATTTTTAACAAAATTAAATATGGTAATTACGGCAGAACAAAAAGCTTTTATGTTCGAAAATTACTTTAGAAATTAACACGAAACGCCATTCAGTATTTTTAAACAGAATTTCCACCCATAGTCGTGGATTTCGACCAGTTTCCCTAAGTTTGGACTTACAGGAAGTCTGAATAGAAAGGAAGGCAGTGGGAGACCCAAAGTTCGCACTGCACAAAAAGTACAAGAATTGAGGCAAATTGTTAATGAACAACCACAAACCCCTATTCGGAGTTTAAGCCACCATTAAATGTATCCTACGGAACCTGCAATACAATCCTGTAATGTGACTTGCATATGCACGCTTATCGTCTAAGCTCAGTCCAAGAATTGTTACCAAACGACAAGCCGCAGCGAATGCAATTTTCAGAGTGGTTCATGAGTAATTTGCATAATAATGAAAACGTATTTAAAAAAAAATTACTGACGAGGCATGGTTTTACCTCTCCAGTTATGTAAATTCTCAAGAAATGAGAATGCGGAGTTCTGATAATCCACATTTCTTTATAGAGTAGCCTCTGCATTCACAACATTCTCAACAAATGAGAATGTGGAGTTCTGATAATCCACATTTCTTTACAGAGAAGCCTCTGCATTCACAGAAAGTTGGCGTGTGGGCGGCCATATCCAAAAGAAGATTAATTGGAGCGAATTTTTTTGAAGGGACTCTCAATTCGGCGCGATAAATTTTAAAATTTAAAAGACCTATGGGCTAGAATTACAAATCAATTTCAGGAGATTAACAGCTCCCCCCAAGTGCTCACCTATGTTTTTGATGCTATAAAAAGAAGAATGAGAACAGTAGGAAGTAGAAGGTGGACACGTCTCTCATTTAGTTTAAATTTATAAATTTTAGGTTCTTGTATATGATTTTTTTTTTAATTTTCTATTATGCAATGACAATGACAATAATGTATTTTTTAAATAAAAACTTCATACCTTGACAGTTTTATTTTTCATTCACCTATGCCTTTTACCTATAATATGTTACCTTTCAAGAGTAATAATTTAAGACATGCGTGATTGATTCCACGGCATACTTTGAGTACATTTTTTTTTATCTTACGTTAATATGACAATTTTAATTTGGATTCTTTCCACATTTCTAAAAGGTTTTTGACATTTTGTCGTACAAATTGGAATAGGGTTTTTTGAGATCGAGTAAAAATAATTTGGCCTCAATTTTTGTTGCGTCGGATGCGCTATTTGCGGCACACTTCATATATTAAAACGCTTTAACTTTGAGATGTATTAAACATGTACGCTCGGATTTACTAAGATGGTTTAAGATTTAGTACTGGTTTAAATTAAGATCTAGTCGATTAGTTAGGTTTTGACAGGTTTTTGTTAATAAGTCGTTATTAAAAACTTATAAATTATTCTGATAGTTCAGCGATTTGCTTGGTTTCCCAATCATTTTTATCTTGGAACGGGTCGCTAGAATTAATTTAGTTCTATTGTTGTCGAAAGTACGTACTAAAATTGCCCTGTTCTTTATAAATTTGCGAAAAAACTTAGAAACAAATGAATAGTATAAAACTTAGTTGTCTTATTCTTACACCTGTCAGTTCAAAACTTTGGGTGTCAAATTAGACCGGATTAACGTTGGAGAATCTGGCCGTTATCGAAAATGTGTTATTTTTTGTCTGTTTTAATTAAAAGAAGCATACGAGTTAAACAACGCTAAATTATTTGAATAACTGGCATTTTAATCAGATATAGCAAATTTTTAAAAACGAATTTAGGGGATATTTCAGGAGATGAAGTGCAAAATAAATCTTCAGGGATAAAAAATATTATGAGTTTTACCCGATTTTAACACGAAATAAATCTTGAGCGTCATCACGATGATTTCTAACCAATGCCTTTTATAGTAACATGCAAATTAATTCGCTGTATTCCATATTAGTAAATTAAGGTTGAATTATTTATTTATAAGTTTGGCTGAATCGCAATATTTTAATGCCACGAATTTACCGGTGCTCTACCTACTTTTACTCTTGGACCATTCTGGACCATTATAGTAACTTTTTTAGTAGTTTTTTAATACTTTGATAAAAGTTTCGTTATTAAGTCAAAAACACTTTTTTATGAAACTGGGAAATAAAAAAAATGTTTTTCTTATATTATGGATCTCTTTGAAACAAGAGTTAAAATTTTTCAGCCAGATTTTCCAACGCTAGTCCGGTCTAATTTGACAACCAAAAGTTTTAAACTGACAAGTGTAAGAATAAGACAACTGTTTTATACTATGAACATATTTCTGAGCTTTTTCGCTAATTTATCAAGAAAAGGACAATTTTAGTAATTACTTTCAACAATAATAGAACTACGTTCATTACAGCAACTCGTTCCAAGATGAAAATCATTTGGAAACCAAGTAAATCGTTCAAATATCACAATAATTCATGAGTTTTTAATGACGACTTATTAACAATGACAGGACAAAAACCTGTCAGAATATAACTGATCAACTACAAGATCTTAATTTAAACCAGTACTAAATCCTTAAACTTTCTTAGTGAATCTGAACGTTTATATTTAATTGAAATCTGGTAATTAATTATAATAAGATTGTTGATTAGAAAAACGCCCAAAAGGTCAACGTACCATTTAAAGCATAAAACTAATAGTATAGCGTGCTAAAAGTAAGTTTACTATATTAGGTAATAAAAATACAAAAAAAGTAAAAGTGAAGGGAAGCCAAAGAAACAAAACTGATTTTATCCAACAGGAGTCCCAGGCGGTAAATTGTGTTTGCACAAAGTCACTGACCTAAGGTTGCCAAGGGCAACTGCCACGAAAGAGTCGTTTTGACGATATTTTTGTCCGATATAAAAATGTGAAAATAATAGAAAATTATGTTATTTATATATTAGTTATCATAGTAAAACCTATACTATCTTTTGCATTGTAGTATGGCAAACATAGCACATTTGTTGATTTATTTAAACTTTTTTGACGCTGGGATGCACAAGAGGACGCAAAAAATATAAATTTTTCAGACACTAGTTCTAATAATTTCATAGTGTTTTATAGCCGACACTCGCATGGGTGTTTACTTTTTATATGTATATAAATATTCAATACCCTCGCCCCGTTTTACATAGTAAAGCTATAATTTTTTTTATGTTAGCAAAAACCGACATAATTATTCTAAAATAGAAAACCCAATACAAATATCTTCAATTTTCTGACTAAAATTTCACACGCCACCCACACGAAACCGACACATAGGAAAGTAATTTTTTTGTGTTAATTAAATAATATTAACTAGGGTGTAGACCGCCCAATCGGCCCCCGAGGGCCTATAATGTCGGCGCTGTCACTGTTGTCATGCACAGGAAGTTTCGTGTTTCAAGAGCATATATTAAGGAAGATATCACACCCTTCGGACTTATGATCGAAAATAGACCGCCCTTCGTATCCGTAACACTAACTAAAAAATATGGATATCACGTATTTTGACGAGCTTTTTCCGACGAGGTATATGAGATTTTGATTTGGATCCATTTTGACCCTGAAAAAAATTAAAACCGTGGAAAATTTGGGTCAAAAATCGAATCTTCCCGTTTTCCCCAAATAAATCCATTTTCCAGCCGTTCTAGGTATCAGTAAATGTATTGCAAAAAAAAGTATGTACTTGAGATTTTAAAGTTTCACGAATTAATCCGTTGTTCAATCCGACTTTTCATTTTCGAGTTATTAATTATCAAAAAGAGGTCTGCAAATGGCATTATTGACCTAAAAAAATTCAAAAAAATTACTTGCCATTTTCCGATACTCACCAATTTCAATAGAGTTCTGAGGCCCCCTGTCCTCTACCACTTCCGAAAATTTAGATCAATTTAATTGCGACACTTTTGTAACATGTAGTAATCGATAGCATACGAAACCGCGTAAATTTTGACTTTGGCGTTTAATAGCTCCGAAACCGTACAGCCTGTCTAACTGATTTTTTTACCGAAGCTGGTCGCACTATTTCTCTATTAACCCAGAAAATTTGATTGCTCCCCCTCTGGCCGATTTCGAGAAAAAAATTTAAATGGTAAAAACGTCAAAATGGACAACATACATATGTACATTTTCCAAAATCACGGCTCGGTTATAGGTTATAGGCCATCGCTGGCCTATATACCGAAAACCAATTTTTAATTTTAAAGAAACATGCCACATGAGAAACATTAGAATTACTTTTTTAGTGATAATCCAGAATATCAGAAAAAAATTGTTTGGTTTTAATTAAAATAAACATTTCATTTGGAAAGTGTATATATATATATATATATATATATATATATATATATATATATATATATATATATATATATATATATATATATATATATATATATAATGTATATATACAACCTGAGCAAAATTCCTGAAAATTCTGCCGCATTTTGTTTCAATGAAGTACCGAAATACTGGGTTTTCATTAATTTTCTACAAAACTATTAAATTTTAATGTTAGTTGGTACCCTTCTAAAATAATCGATTCATTTGTTATTTAAAACACAAAAGTTGTTCAGTTTTTTTGGTTTAAACCAGCTTTGTCCTTGAGTATTTCTAAAATGCTGTAAAATCGGAACATAGGTTATTTCCGGCACTTTTCAATAAATATGTTAATATTATTGCACAATTAGTCAATCGAAACAGGCACAGAAAAAATTACGTCGGTTTTGCGTACATGTAATAACAAAAATAATACATTCAGATTCTCCAACGCTAGACCGATCTAATCTGACAACCAAAAGTTTTAAACTAACAATGTTAGGATAAGAATACGACTTTTTTCGCAAATTCATAATGAAAATGGCATTTTAGTAAGACTTTAAAACAAAAATAGCACGAAATTCATTCTAGCAAACACCTAGATGAAAATCATTGAGAAACCAACTAAATCGCTGAAATATTAATTCATAGGTTTTTAATGACGAATTAGTAACAATGATGGAGACAAAAACCTGTCAAATCCTAACTGATCAACTAACAAAAAGATCTTAATTTAAACCAGTTCTAAATCTTAAACCTTTTTAGTGAATATGAACGTTAAAGTTTAAAATTCGTCCAAATTCAAAAAATTCAGTGTCCCACCTGACGTTATCCTACGAAAAACAACTGAACGTAGTGGGAAATATGGCGAATCAAATTAAGGATACAGCAACACCGCAATGCGCCCTTCGGCCGTTGTAATACTAGCAGGGAATGTTTATATTTTGTGGAAATTTTGCAGCATATTTTAATCTTCAAATTTTATTTTATTTTCGCTTTTTCGGAGGAGTGTTTTTAAATATAACGATGAATTATAACAGAAATAATAGTAAACCTAAAAATCATTTTGGAATAACCTCAGCGTTAAGTGTTTCCTCTATAATACACCAGCTGGACATAATACCAAATTTAAAAAGTTAAAAAATGCACAACAATGTAAATAAAAGATTATTTATTTACTACTATAAGTTACCCCTTACATATTTTTAAACTATTGGCACGTACACGAAAACGATGCTGAAAGTCGCATAAAAAGTAATGTTGACGACTCATACTCATACAGTACTTTATGATAAATCTTTGTGGTAGTTTATCTGTTAAGCTTCGTGAAAATTATTTTTTTGTGTATTTATTACAATGTCTTCGGGTAACACAGGTATGCATTTAATTTTAATTTCAGAATCATACATGTGATTTCAAAAGTATTTGATAAGAGGGATGAAAGAGTAATGAATTTATATTTTTTGTAAATAAAAAGTTATGCAGTCGGGTGCTGTCGGGTTACGCTTTGGTCTTAATTATTTAGTAAAAGTAGGTATTCTATTTTTGATTACTATAAGACTTATTGTGCGAAAACGTGCGACCTAAGACACAATTTTTTTTTCAGAGACACTTCCTGTTAATCCTAGGATAAAACTTTTTGAACAGTGGAAGAAAACGCCACAAAAAAAAACGCGTTTCGGTGTTAATGAAATTGAGTCATTTTCCTGTAAATAGTTTAAATAGTAACTTAAGTGAACTTCTAAAAACATGTCATTGTGTTAAGAAAATTTGTGAAAAAAAAATATAAAGTGTACACGTTCAAATAACTCTGTTTTATATTATTAGATCTTAATACTAGTTTATTTATCAAAAAACACTTAGTAAGTTTTATAACATACAACTGCTGTTATTGCAAAACAAAATCCTGAACAAATTTTATTATACAGGGTGAGTTTTTTAAAGTGTTACAAGGCGATATCTCGAAGAAAGTTAAAAATATTGTTATGGAATTTTGAGTTTATAGAAAAATGGGGGGGGGGGCATATTTAAACTGTTTTTTACATTTACCCCCTCTCTCTCTATTTTCAGGGGTGGGAGGTTACTTTGGAATTTTAAATGGGATGATGTACTTTTGTTTATATAATTCGAATCTACATAAGGAATTACGTATGTGTACAATTTTTTTTAATTTGCCCTTTCAGTTACGGAATTAGGATTTATTAGGTTATAAAATAAAAAAATTATTTACCATTTAATTTCAACTTATTTATCGTCTGTCATGCTTGAGAAGGTGTTCAAAATGTCTCCCTTCAACTTCCAAGCACTTTTTCACTCTTTTTATAAATGAATTTCGTACCTGTAACATTTCAGGTGTCATTAATAAGCAGGCAAAGCGAATTCGGTCTTTCATGTCATCTAAAGTTGTAGGTGCAGTCGCTATCACTTTCGCCTTTATAAAACCCCACAAGAAAAAGTCAAGGGGTGTCAAATCCGGGGACTTAGCAATAACTGAAAATCGTTAAAACTTGGAAATTTGTTACGGTTTGTTTTGTCATACGAAATTAAAGTATTATTATTATAGCAGTTGCAACAATTAGTTGAGTTTTAAGACTTCGACCTACCTTTTTGAATATATTCCCTTACTCCTTGAACGTTTTATTTTGATTTGTTTTCCATTTAGTCAAAATCTTTCCTAACCTCGAATTTAATTTTTACAAATTTTCCGTCACTAGTCTGTCTTGGATCCAGCCTTGTTTTCCCTCTTTCTGTATAGTTAATCCCTAAGGAAATATGTCTGAATTTGGCCCTAAAAACTATAGTTGCCAATAATAAATTAGAGTTTGTTTACCCTGACAAACGTGAAACGTCATTTTTGACATTTGAATCGGCCGTAATTATTTTCTGTCGAGCCTGTTGCATACATCTTAGTTTTCTGTCCTGAGCCGCCCTCTGTGACTGTTGTTGGAAAACGTCGAAGCCAGGAACGATGGGATCTGCGTTCTGAGTTCTAGGTCCCTTGATTTTAAAGGTTTCTAATGTTCATTCATGCATTACGGTTCGAGGTTGACCAAAATCGTAGGTGGGGTGCATTTGTACTGCCGATTGTACGAACTATTAATGAATGTCGGTTTATGGACATGGAAACACGTATTTAATTGTTAGTTTTGTTGGTATATTGCCGGTGTTCATTGGTTGGGTTAATTTTACTGGCAGAACATCGTGCCAATGCATTGAGGGGAATACCATGGAACCAAAGCCTTCGAAAATGTACCTAATTGAGTACCAAAGTGTACTTACAAACAACCCCTTGTGACGTCGCTTTGCAAGGAAAAAAATCGATATTGGAATTTTTCGTCAAGGATTGGGTGTGGAGAGGTTCTTTTCACAAACTGATCGCGTCGTCGACTGTATCGTATTCTAAAGTCTTTAGAAAGACACCCAAAATTGGGATCCGTGAATGCGGTACAACTAATTTCTTTTACGTTGTTTTGTTGTTTGCCATTTTGGCGTTACGTTGTTGGTCCAGTGAGGCCGTTTTAGTTGTTTTTGTAGAAGAAATTCGACATCTCTTCGTCGGTTTTTACGACGACAGCGGACATGTGGACTTAGACCCGACCCGAGATCGACAGGTATGCCTTTTTGCCACTATTAAACCCTTAAAAATACAGAATCCCGCGATTAAACTGCTATTTTAATTAATTTTCGTTGATTTCCTTTTTGATTCTATTTTTTTTACGACGTCCACGTTTTAATTAGTTTTTCTGTAGTTAAAACTTCTCTAAATACAAGTAGATCGCTACATTTCGTGGTAGGAAAATTATGTACAGATGGTTCTTTTTTTTATTAAAAATTAAATGGGGTTTATGTGACCTTCACAGGTTTGTAGGTCAAATTCTTATCGATACCTAATTTTTTTTGTCAGCTATGCTAGCTTGATTTACTACATTCTTTGATAATGTTGGTCAGAACTCTACCGGGTGACCCAAGGTTAAATTTTATTTTGTTATTTCGTATCCATAGTCATAGTGAATCAGTCATTGGTGTATGCCCGTGAATTGGAACCTAATGATGTTTCTTTTTATTAACTAATTATGCTAATAAGCGATAGCCAGGTCATTAAAAATTCAGATCTTGTGTTCTGGAATGTCAGCTGACAGCGTTAGAGACCGGCAATTTAAAACTATAGTAATTTGGGTAAATATTTTAAATGTCTGACAGTCAGAAGTGTTGATTTTCGTATTTCACTTATTCTTTTTCTGCTGCTAATTAGCTTTTAATTAATATTGGGTATAACATAGACAGGGCTGATTCTTAATTATTAGATTTGGTTACAAAATTTCAGGGTGGGTGTAATATAGTACCGTTAACTATTCACTATGGCCTATGGTATTTGTTCATTCTTGGGTTACGCTTACAGATACGGTATGGTTATTCTATATTCATAAATATGAAGCCACATTTACTATATTTGGATGTATATGTTTAGTAATAGTAATACTGAATTTCTCTTTTGATTATACTTAACGTGCTAAATTTTATCACATTGTATTTTGCGGCTAAACTTTTCTTTTGTGAAATTAAGCGATTACCTAACAATTTTGGTTATTTTGTCACCAGTGTATGATCTAATTGTTTAAGATTTTTGTAGCTGCATTACTTATGTAAATATAATTATTTTATAATGAATATTTGTCTGTGTACAGTAGCGTACAATGGCTACTTTTATGTAAATTTTAACTTAACTTTGATTTGTTAATTAATTGGCTTCGATATTGCCTGTTTATTTTTTTTTTTGACCTGATTTCTATTTAATTCAAAATATTTCCTTCGGTTTTATTTTCTTGATACCAGTGAATAATTGTATAAGGCCTTCAGCCACTTAAAGTTTTTTTTTCTGTGATTTAAATTTAATATTTCTTCGAAATTATATTTGCATAATACCTGAATTTTACCTTGCCTTGACGCACACCTTTTGTTTTATTAGGGTCTTTCTTTTTACTGGGAGACGACCCCACCACGTCTTTTTACTGGGGAACACCGATCCTCTTTTTACTGGGAGACTCCGAGCTCTTTCTTTTTGCTGGGAGACAGCACCATCTCTTTTGCTGGGAGACAGCACAATCTTTCTTTTTACTGGGGAACACCGCTACCCCACAACTTCTTTTGGGCTGGGAGACATCTCCAGCCTTTGATCGTGCTGAGTCAGTTAAGCTGCCTAGGCCACGTCAGCATTGACCTAGGAAACCATCATCAGGGGACGAACCCCTTCAGGCAACCTTTTATTTTTTTTATTGTAATAACCAGGATCACCTTTTTCACGATAACAAATTTATTCAATTTCGGCTCTAACCATGGTTAGCAATATTTAATTTTAAAACCGATTAGTACTTTTTTTTTATTATTTCCCCCTCAGGGTTTACTACAAACTGTCACAGTAATAACATAATATTAATAATAATACCTAATAATTTTATTGTATCAAATTTCACAAAATGACACGATACACTGATGTGTCATTAAAAATTTTGCCCTAACAAACCTGGTAATATATTTGTGAAATTTGTTTTTAAGGGTAGTGTTTTATTTGCCTCACCAGACAGCGCAGTTTCTATTTTTAACTTTTATAATATGGTAACTTTATGTGAGTGAGTGAGCTGAAAGCGAGGTCCCAACATCATCTAGGAGGGTTTCTGTTTTTCACCCGGCTTCGAAAACAGTGGCGCCCTCAATCCACCCCTCTCTCCGGCATTGGAGCTAGGGCAATTTTTTTGGCACGCATGCGCAAGCCTCTCGCCTTCAACTCAACTCTTTACGTGAGTCAATTTTGGAAATTCTCAATATTTTTATTTTCTTAAATTTTTTTTTTACCGACCTTTGGATTTTTAATTATGAATGGTAAGTAGAAGTAAAATTCTACTTCTGTGCGGAAAAGAGCGTGGCAAATTTTGGCGCCCAACGTGGGGCATTCAAGCAAAAAGAAACTGCGTTTGGTGAGACCAGATAGAGCACTTTGGTACTAACATTATCAAAATTTTTTTTTTTAAATTTTCATTTATCAATATTTGCGCTTCTGATATGTTGTCTTACCTCTGATGAGATTTTTTTGCTGATAACGCAATATTTTTTTTTGCGGCCTACCTATTGTTTTGTTGTAGCCATCAGAACTTCGCTGTTCTGACGGGTTTTCGTTATTCTTTCTGTTAGGACATCGCTGTCCTAACCGGTTTATTTTTTTTTAAATCTTTTTGGTGAAGTTTAATTAGTAAAAATTATCTGAAAATTTAGTTGTGCAAATTATTTGCAGTTTACAGTGTCAAGTGCAATCAGTGTTAATATTTTATTGATTTTTCTTTAAATTTATTTTTGTTTGTGTATTATTTGACTCGTAATAACTTACGATGGATTACAGTATGAGAGTGCATTACCTTAGAAAGGATATGCTCATTTATGAGTTGCGAGTTCGTGGCATTCCAGCTGATGAAACGAAAACTGTCGAAAGCCTTCGTGCATCTTTACGCCCATTGTTGCAGATGGAGAGAGTTAGTAAGTCTATAAGTCACCCTCCCTATAATATGGATTTTGCTGAAGAAAGAGCTTATGTGGCGACTAACTTGAGGAAGACTAAATTGGCGATTAAGTCCGTTACTGGAGAAAAAGCCAAGACCAAATTTAAACGTCTACAGACACACTTGGTCCATCTTCTCAACCGAATTGATCGTGTACCAATTAACCAACTGTCGTCAGAGGATGCTGACGCACGAGCAATATTAATTGCAGAAACCTTATCTGCTCTTGACGAGCTAGAGCAAGTATCCAGACGAGATCCTAACTTGAGTGTCTTATTGGATGCAGCACGCTCGGGATGTTCTGATTCTGATGATTCGTCAGAAGATGAAGTGCCTAGACCAACTCAACATGGTTCAACCCCAAATAGACAGCCAGTGTCGAACTTCAAGGCACTACGTATTGAAAAATGGGGCCTTAAATTTACAGGAGATCCCAAGGGTATGTCAGTGCATGGATTCTTGGAGAGAGTAAACGAGCTGAGATTGGCTCGTAATGTATCAGAAAGAGAACTGTTTGAGTCTGCCATAGATTTATTCGAAGGCAAGGCATTGAATTGGTTTAGAGCGAACCGTTCCCGGTTTAACAACTGGAGAGAACTAGCTGAACTGCTTTGCAGACACTTTGAACCACCAGATTATCGTGCTCGACTCTTTAAAGAAATGCTCGAGAGGACTCAAGATCCATCAGAAAGCATAGTGGACTATCTTTCAAGCATGCAGGCTCTGTTTCGGCGTTATGGTTCCCTCAGTGAGGATGCAAAGTTGGACATGATAACTAGGAATTTAGCTCCATTTTACACCACTCAGTTACCCATAGTGAACTCATTGGAAGAATTAGAGGAGCAGTGCCTGGTTTTAGAAGCCAAGAAATACCGTGCAGAACATTATGTACCGCCATCTCGGAAGCGACAAGGATTTGTAGAACCTGATTTCGCCTTCGTCTCAGATATGCAAGAAGCCTTACCTCCAACTAAGGTCAATGAAGTGAGACATGTCAACCCTCCTACTACCAGTAGAGGTCCTAGAGAATTAGTCTGTTGGAATTGTCAACAAACTGGGCATTTTAATCGAGATTGTCAAAGCCCAAGAAAAACACACTGTTATCGTTGTGGAACACCTAATGTCACCGTAAGATCTTGCCCAAAATGTGCTAATTCGGGAAACGCTTCCCGGGGGAATCAATAGGTCGTACGATTTCTCCCAATACCAAGCGTGTAACGACCAATGATTTCGATTTTTCATCCAAAATTCTTCTAGATTTCATCATTAGTCACGCACGAGGAGATCAACGTCCATATTTGGAAGTTTCTGTCATAGGCACACCTATACGAGGTTTGCTGGATTCTGGTGCCACTCGAACACTTGTTGGCCTTCCTGGATATGAGTTGCTACGGACTTTGGGACTACAACTTTTAGGTAAAGAAACAAGATGTACAGTTGCTAATGGAGAGAGCTGTTCTGCTATTGGTTACATGCAAGTACCGTTTAGTTTAATGGGAAAAACCCGCATGATAGATGTGTTAGTCCTGCCTGCACTGGCTCATACCTTAATTTTGGGAGTCGATTTCTGGAAGAGCATGGGGATCGTACCAGATTTGAATCAGGATGTTTGGCATTTCGCAGATGAAACGAATTCCACTCAAGTACTTAGCATACGGGATGAGAGTACCCTTACTATTGCTCAGCGAATGACTCTTGATAACTTAGTCAAAGAAAAACTTGCTTTAATGGGTACAGGCCTGGGATGTTGTAAGGTGGCTGAACATGTTATTGAAGTGGAGCCAGGTACGAAACCTGTCAAACAAAGGTATTACCCTGTGTCTCCATTTAAGCAGAAAATTATTGATGAAGAACTTAAGCAAATGCTGGAGGACGGAGTCATCGAACCGTCGAAGAGTGCTTGGTCCAGTCCGATATGTTTAGTGCGCAAGAAGGATGATTCCTACAGATTTTGTGTAGATTACAGAATTTTGAACAGTTTGAGCAAGAAAGACGCATATCCCTTGCCCTATATTTCTGCCATTTTGGACCGCCTGAGAGATGCAACTTACCTCAGTTCCATCGATATCAAATCCGCATTTTGGACAGTTCCCTTAAGTGAATCTTCGCGTGAATATACTGCATTTACCGTCCCTGGAAGAGGACTATTTCAGTTCCGTCGCATGCCTTTTGGTTTAACCAATTCACCAGCAACCTGGCAGCGCATAGTAGATACCGTCCTTGGAGCAGACCTTCAACCAGCGGTCATGGTATATCTGGATGATATAATTCTCATATCTCAGGACTTCGATGAACACCTACGTCTGTTGAGCTTAGTTTTCGACCGACTACATGAAGCGGGACTCATAGTTTCACTAGAAAAATGTCAGTTTTGCCTGCCAGAATTGAAGTACTTAGGATATGTTGTGGACCGTCAGGGACTCCGACCAGATCCATTAAAAGTTGAGGCAATTGTAAATATTATACCACCGAAGAATGTCACAGAAATTCGCCGATTTATTGGTACAGCATCTTGGTACCGTCGCTTTGTTCCGAATTTTTCATCCACCATAGCTCCGCTAACTAACTTGACTAAGAAAAATGTCAGATGGTCATGGACAACCGACTGTGATAGAGCCTTTAAAGCGATCAAGGAAGCTTTAGTTACAGCACCGATACTTACCTGTCCTGATTTTAACCGTCCTTTTGTCCTGCAAACCGATGCAAGCGCATATGGCCTTGGTGCAGTTTTAACACAGACTTTTGATGATGGTGAGAAAGTAATATGCTTCCTATCACGTTCACTGACTAAACAAGAAATGAAATATACAGTCACCGAAAAAGAGTGCTTGGCAGTGATTTGGAGTGTGGAGAAGTTGAGACATTATTTGGAAGGGGTACACTTCACGGTAGTAACTGACCACCATTCGTTACTATGGCTGCACAGACTAAAAGACCCTCAAGGTCGTTTAGCGCGATGGGCGCTTCGTCTGCAACCCTATGATTTTACCTTAATCCATCGCCCTGGTAAAGAGCACATTGTTGCCGATTTTCTGTCCAGATCCGTTCCTGTCTCCGCAGAAGCTATTGACACCGATAATAGTGATGTTCCGATGTCTTCCACCACTGATGGATGGTATAAAAATATGTTTGTAAGGCTTGAACAACAACCAGACAAATTTCCTGCTTGGCGTGTAGAAAACAACATGTTGTATAAATATGCAAGAACCAATCATCCGGACCTTGGTACTCCATCCAGTTCTTGGAAAATTGTCGTTCCTAAGGATAAAAGGCGCAAGATACTCGCTCGTTGCCATGATATACCTGCTTCAGGTCACGTGGGCGTATTCAAGACCTACTGGAAAGTATGCCAACGCTATTATTGGCCTAAGATGAGGAGTGACGTCACTAGTTATGTGAAAGCTTGTCGAGTTTGTGCCCAGCACAAAGTAGAACAAAAACCTCCTGCAGGATTAATGGGTGACCGTCCAGTGATAAATCAACCTTGGCAGTGTATCAGCCTGGATTATATTGGACCGTTTCCTCGTTCGAGGTCAGGTAACACTTACGTTCTTGTGGTTACCGATTATTTCACCAAATTCTCCGTTTTATTTCCTTCTCGTTCAGCGACAGCTAAATCCCTCACCAAACAGGTTGAAGAAGGTATTTTCCTAATGTTTGGATCACCACAGTTCCTAATGTGTGATAATGGAGTACAAATGAAGTCCAAGGAATTTCAGAACCTATGTCAACGCTATAAAACCAAGCTATTCTACACAGCATCTTATCATCCACAAGCCGATCCGACCGAACGAGTCAACAGAGTCATAAAGACCATGATGCGATCTTACATCAAGAACAATAACCACCGTACCTGGGACGAGAACCTAGCTTCTATAGGCTGTGCTTTGCGAACATCAAGACACGAGACCACTGGATTTACTCCGCATTTTCTTAATTTTGGGAGAGAACATAAATTGTACGGACAAGACTTTGCAGAAGAGACTGCTAACACCAATGCAGACCTTCAAGATTATGTCAGGAAAAGACAAGCCGCCTTTGTGAAATTATATCGCGAAGTTCAGGATAAAATTAAAACATCTCATGTTAGGAATCAACGAAGATACAACTTACGTAGACGACCCGTTGAGTATGCACCTGGACAAGAGGTTTGGCGTAAAAACAAAAGTCTTTCCGATGCCGCGAACTATTATAGTGCCAAACTGGCTCCGGCTTATGTGGGCCCGTTTATTATTAAGAAGAAAACAGGGTCCTGCACCTACGAACTTCAAGATCGAGCAGGACAAAGTAAAGGTGTTTGGCACGTAAAAGATCTCAAACTGTATAATCCATCGACCACAAATGAGAGTTCAGATAATGATTAGTATTACCTTTGAATATTTTTCTTTAATGTTACCTTATTCCGTTTTCTTTTAATACCTTTTTTTTAATGCCCTGCAGTGACGGGCGCAGTGGCGTTTGGATCCATCTGGGCGCGAGACTTGATGGATTTGAACACTATCGCTTAGAATTGTGCTGCACTGGTGAACTAGTGGAGGTAGGAGTCCTCCGAAAGCCGTGGCAAGCTAGGCCTTCAGTCAACTTGCTGCTATTGCGCGTAGTAAGTCTGCCTTCAGCATTTTTACTACTTTTACTTGCTATCATCGCTTTACGTCTTTTCTTATGGTATCATCTATCTTTACCTTATATAAATTTCTTTAACTTTTGTGGCTTTAGTAACATAAACTTAGAGTTTTTTTCTTTTGGCGGTGTCTTGCAGACACTCATCTTGCCGCGAGACAGGATGAGGGTAGACACGATACATGGTCATTAGTTTTTTTTTTCCCTCTTAAGGCGATGATTTATTTTATTCGTGAGTTCAACTACTTGAAATTTAGCGTATTTTTATTTGAGTCATTAATTCATTAATATCTTTTAGTAACTTTAAATTTACCTTATCTGAACTTACCTTGAATTTACCTTATCTGAACTTACCTCAAAATTACCTTATTTGAATTTACCTTAAATTTACCTATTTTGAATTTCGTAATACACTGATTGCAATGATACTTGATAATTTGTTTTGAATAATTTAATTCACCTTAACTTGATTTGACTTATGACACTAATCCGTATCTTGCTGAGTGATTTCGTTATCCTAGCTTGATCTGATTTAGTGTCCTTATTGTGACTTTCTTATATTACCTTACGTTACCTTGATTATCTTACCTCACCTTGATTATCTTACCTTACCTTGATTATCTTATCTTACCTTACATTTATTATTTTATTTTATTTTGGGTTTAATTATTCGGTTAATTTTACCTTCATATCTACCAAGTCTTATTTCAGTATTTGACTTGGTGTTTCTTACCTTACCTTGATTTACCTTATCTTTTCTTGTGTTTAATTATTAATTTAATTTTACCTTGATATTTCTTTATAGTCTTATTTGACTTGCTATTTTTGATATCCTGGATTTGACTTTGGCCTAGGTCTTGGTACCTAGACCCCTATTTTGGCGTTCTATATTTGGGCTATAGTTTAACTAGCCAAAATAGAACCTTCCCGATTATGACTTATTTGTCCCTATCTCCTTGTTTAGGCTGCGCGGTGTTGGGTGCTACCGAATGTCGCTTCGACGTTCTTTGCTGGAACTATTGATCCTTCGGAGAGCAGACCGACTGGAAGGGCTGTTCAGGGGGGGCGGAAGTCTGACCTGACCCCTGGGGTAACATTTTGCCCATCGAACTTGTTCGGCGGGCCAGGGGAGGGCCAAGCTACTTTGTTCGGCCTGAGCTCAAGTCGGCCTATTAGGTTGCGACAGGCCGGTGGCAGTGCCACCATTCAGAGTACCCTATTTAATTTATTTTGTTTCATACAGGGACTGATGTACTACCCATTCGGTGCATCTTTTAGTTTAGTGTCTACTATAATTCACTTCCTTATGCTCGGTGGAACATATGGGCTATCCCTTTCTCTTCTTAAATTACATTGATTGTATATTAGTTATCTTTTCTTTTTAGTTTTTCCACCCTTTGGTTGACTCGACGCGTGACAGTTGGTTATCTGTTTTGGGACGCTCTGGAGTGAGGCTAGTACACGAGGTACCTCACGCTTTCTTCGAGTGTTACGCAATGCTAGCCCCCTTACCATCTTTGGGTTAATGTTACCAGGCTGTGCTTCCTGCACCCTGAAGTTTTATTCCACCCCGGATACTCCTGGAGGGGTCGCTGGTTGTCTAGCGGCAAGGGGACCAAAGTTAATTTTTATTTTTAATTATTTTGGTTATTGTAATATTTTGGGTTGTCGATTACCTGAGTTAGTGGGTTTAGTAATCCACTAAGCTGCGGGTATTATTTTTAGTAGGTGTCTTTATAGGCAGTTTGAGAAATTACCTCATTATGCCTTTGGTTTGTTTTCGTCCTTGTATTGGAACCACACTGGTTCATGAATTTTCATTTTATTTCTTTTCTTGGTTAATTTTGGTTGGCTAGGGTTGTCGGCCATGGTGATGCTTGGCCTAGCGGAAATTTCGGTTTCTCGGGTGTCAAATCCGGACCGATCTACGTGGCCCTACACTATAAAAAGCACATTTGGTTTTCTTGGTGCTGAAGTGTTTGGCTGCCGTCAAGCGTGCCACGATCTACGAACCCGGTTTGGCTTTTCTCTGTCTTACTTTTCTTTGAAAACTTAATCTTTTTAACTTAATATGTTTTTGCCAAACCCAGACCATACCTTTAGTAACTTATTTCTATATTTTCTTTTATTGGAGGCTGATAGGATGAGTACGGGTGTCTTATGACCTTGGTGGAAATTCCGGAGCTGGGGACACATCTTCCCAGTGTTGGTCTATGTGGCCACTATACCATTGAGGCACAGTTGACTTTTCGGTGCGGAGATGGTGGCTGCCGTCAGAAACACTCGGACCAGTCATGTCATGTCAGAGTTTCTTTTTGGTTTAGTTTTTCTTATGGTTGTGTGAGTATATATTTTGTTAGTAGCGATCCACTAGTATCTATCACTTTCGTCCGTTGCTTCCTAGGGGAATACCCCCGGAGCTCCGGAGTTAATTTTTTTTTTGCCTTACCTTGTAAATACTGTAGATTTTTGAGTACTTATCGTCGGTTAATTTTCTCGAGAAAATTTCCCTCCTTTCGTAGGAGAGGGGGAGTTGTTACGGTTTGTTTTGTCATACGAAATTAAAGTATTATTATTATAGCAGTTGCAACAATTAGTTGAGTTTTAAGACTTCGACCTACCTTTTTGAATATATTCCCTTACTCCTTGAACGTTTTATTTTGATTTGTTTTCCATTTAGTCAAAATCTTTCCTAACCTCGAATTTAATTTTTACAAATTTTCCGTCACTAGTCTGTCTTGGATCCAGCCTTGTTTTCCCTCTTTCTGTATAGTTAATCCCTAAGGAAATATGTCTGAATTTGGCCCTAAAAACTATAGTTGCCAATAATAAATTAGAGTTTGTTTACCCTGACAAACGTGAAACGTCATTTTTGACATTTGAATCGGCCGTAATTATTTTCTGTCGAGCCTGTTGCATACATCTTAGTTTTCTGTCCTGAGCCGCCCTCTGTGACTGTTGTTGGAAAACGTCGAAGCCAGGAACGATGGGATCTGCGTTCTGAGTTCTAGGTCCCTTGATTTTAAAGGTTTCTAATGTTCATTCATGCATTACGGTTCGAGGTTGACCAAAATCGTAGGTGGGGTGCATTTGTACTGCCGATTGTACGAACTATTAATGAATGTCGGTTTATGGACATGGAAACACGTATTTAATTGTTAGTTTTGTTGGTATATTGCCGGTGTTCATTGGTTGGGTTAATTTTACTGGCAGAACATCGTGCCAATGCATTGAGGGGAATACCATGGAACCAAAGCCTTCGAAAATGTACCTAATTGAGTACCAAAGTGTACTTACAAACAACCCCTTGTGACGTCGCTTTGCAAGGAAAAAAATCGATATTGGAATTTTTCGTCAAGGATTGGGTGTGGAGAGGTTCTTTTCACAAACTGATCGCGTCGTCGACTGTATCGTATTCTAAAGTCTTTAGAAAGACACCCAAAATTGGGATCCGTGAATGCGGTACAACTAATTTCTTTTACGTTGTTTTGTTGTTTGCCATTTTGGCGTTACGTTGTTGGTCCAGTGAGGCCGTTTTAGTTGTTTTTGTAGAAGAAATTCGACATCTCTTCGTCGGTTTTTACGACGACAGCGGACATGTGGACTTAGACCCGACCCGAGATCGACAGGTATGCCTTTTTGCCACTATTAAACCCTTAAAAATACAGAATCCCGCGATTAAACTGCTATTTTAATTAATTTTCGTTGATTTCCTTTTTGATTCTATTTTTTTTTTACGACGTCCACGTTTTAATTAGTTTTTCTGTAGTTAAAACTTCTCTAAATACAAGTAGATCGCTACATTTCGTGGTAGGAAAATTATGTACAGATGGTTCTTTTTTTTATTAAAAATTAAATGGGGTTTATGTGACCTTCACAGGTTTGTAGGTCAAATTCTTATCGATACCTAATTTTTTTTGTCAGCTATGCTAGCTTGATTTACTACATTCTTTGATAATGTTGGTCAGAACTCTACCGGGTGACCCAAGGTTAAATTTTATTTTGTTATTTCGTATCCATAGTCATAGTGAATCAGTCATTGGTGTATGCCCGTGAATTGGAACCTAATGATGTTTCTTTTTATTAACTAATTATGCTAATAAGCGATACCCAGGTCATTAAAAATTCAGATCTTGTGTTCTGGAATGTCAGCTGACAGCGTTAGAGACCGGCAATTTAAAACTATAGTAATTTGGGTAAATATTTTAAATGTCTGACAGTCAGAAGTGTTGATTTTCGTATTTCACTTATTCTTTTTCTGCTGCTAATTAGCTTTTAATTAATATTGGGTATAACATAGACAGGGCTGATTCTTAATTATTAGATTTGGTTACAAAATTTCAGGGTGGGTGTAATATAGTACCGTTAACTATTCACTATGGCCTATGGTATTTGTTCATTCTTGGGTTACGCTTACAGATACGGTATGGTTATTCTATATTCATAAATATTAAGCCACATTTACTATATTTGGATGTATATGTTTAGTAATAGTAATACTGAATTTCTCTTTTGATTATACTTAACGTGCTAAATTTTATCACATTGTATTTTGCGGCTAAACTTTTCTTTTGTGAAATTAAGCGATTACCTAACAATTTTGGTTATTTTGTCACCAGTGTATGATCTAATTGTTTAAGATTTTTGTAGCTGCATTACTTATGTAAATATAATTATTTTATAATGAATATTTGTCTGTGTACAGTAGCGTACAATGGCTACTTTTATGTAAATTTTAACTTAACTTTGATTTGTTAATTAATTGGCTTCGATATTGCCTGTTTATTTTTTTTTTTTGACCTGATTTCTATTTAATTCAAAATATTTCCTTCGGTTTTATTTTCTTGATACCAGTGAATAATTGTATAAGGCCTTCAGCCACTTAAAGTTTTTTTTTCTGTGATTTAAATTTAATATTTCTTCGAAATTATATTTGCATAATACCTGAATTTTACCTTGCCTTGACGCACACCTTTTGTTTTATTAGGGTCTTTCTTTTTACTGGGAGACGACCCCACCACGTCTTTTTACTGGGGAACACCGATCCTCTTTTTACTGGGAGACTCCGAGCTCTTTCTTT
The DNA here is from genome assembly GCA_963971165.1 of Philopedon plagiatum. NCBI lineage: Eukaryota > Metazoa > Arthropoda > Insecta > Coleoptera > Curculionidae > Philopedon > Philopedon plagiatum. The sequence goes on along the minus strand of OZ020196.1, from coordinate 16,123,003 downwards.
TTGCTGGGAGACAGCACCATCTCTTTTGCTGGGAGACAGCACAATCTTTCTTTTTACTGGGGAACACCGCTACCCCACAACTTCTTTTGGGCTGGGAGACATCTCCAGCCTTTGATCGTGCTGAGTCAGTTAAGCTGCCTAGGCCACGTCAGCATTGACCTAGGAAACCATCATCAGGGGACGAACCCCTTCAGGCAACCTTTTATTTTTTTTATTGTAATAACCAGGATCACCTTTTTCACGATAACAAATTTATTCAATTTCGGCTCTAACCATGGTTAGCAATATTTAATTTTAAAACCGATTAGTACTTTTTTTTTATTATTTCCCCCTCAGGGTTTACTACAAACTGTCACAGTAATAACATAATATTAATAATAATACCTAATAATTTTATTGTATCAAATTTCACAAAATGACACGATACACTGATGTGTCATTAAAAATTTTGCCCTAACAAACCTGGTAATATATTTGTGAAATTTGTTTTTAAGGGTAGTGTTTTATTTGCCTCACCAGACAGCGCAGTTTCTATTTTTAACTTTTATAATATGGTAACTTTATGTGAGTGAGTGAGCTGAAAGCGAGGTCCCAACATCATCTAGGAGGGTTTCTGTTTTTCACCCGGCTTCGAAAACAGTGGCGCCCTCAATCCACCCCTCTCTCCGGCATTGGAGCTAGGGCAATTTTTTTGGCACGCATGCGCAAGCCTCTCGCCTTCAACTCAACTCTTTACGTGAGTCAATTTTGGAAATTCTCAATATTTTTATTTTCTTAAATTTTTTTTTTACCGACCTTTGGATTTTTAATTATGAATGGTAAGTAGAAGTAAAATTCTACTTCTGTGCGGAAAAGAGCGTGGCAAATTCTCAATGCATTTTCATGAAAACGAATAATAATTCTGAAATAAGTGAACATGATGTATTGATAAAATTTATTTATTTGTTAAATTCAATCAAAATTTAGTTAACCATAATTCCGTTACCATTTGAGCAAATCCAAAAAAAAAATTGTAAACATACACGTGGATTCGTATTTTATAAACAAAAGTGCATCATCCTATTTAAAATTCCAAAGTTACTCCCACCCGTCCAAATAGAGAGAGGGGTAAATGTCAATAATATGTTTAAATATGTCCCATCTCCCTATTAACAAACCAAAATTTCATAAAAATATTTAAAGCCGTTTTCGAGATATCGCCTCGTAACATGCACTTTAAAAAACTTAGCCTGTGTAGTGTGTAGGGAATAGGGGTCTCCTCGCTTTCTCCTCTGTCCGAAATGTACTTATTATTTATTTTTGTACACTATTATATCATTTGATATTACGAACATAAAAAATATTATCATCCAGCTAGTTCCTAAGTAAACGAAACACTGTGCAGCGTGTAGTGGTTTTTGATCCCGTCATTCGGTAAAGTATTTCATTGATGACCATGCATAATATTGCCTAAAAATTCTTTTTGGGTTATACAATGTTAGCGTTGACTGTTTTATCAGTACTAGCGTCTAGCCGGTACCGAGAATATCTGTCCCGAATTTTGCCGAACGATTGTTGATTTGATGAGTCGTTAGTGACTATTCATAAATTACGAAACAAATAATCAGTCGCACTACCAAAACAATGCAATATAAAAAAAAGACTAAGTAAAAGTGGGTAAAACCTGAACAAACCCCAGCAAACCTGAGCAAACACTATACAGATATGCTAACGCATTTGAATGATTCAGCTTTTTACCTTCGAGATAGATATTCTCGGCACCGGCCAGACGCTAAATTTATCAGTTCTTTTAATATTTCTGTGTAATAGTTCAGTATAAATTTCGAATATTACAACTTTTTTATATAATTTAGATTGATAACATAAACTGGAAGGCCAACCTGCAAAATGTTTGCAGCGGTACTTAATTTACTGCTTCAAGGGTACCGTCACTCATCGTGGGACTGCGCTACCAGAGGTCATTATAATGAGCGATGTTTAATCGCTAGTTTGAGGGTGAATTTGATCATAAAATAATTCTAAGTTTTTGGAAATAAGCTTTTCGAAAAAGGCACTTTTGTATTGTGAAATATAAAACAATTGCTGGATAAGCTCATGCTGGGGAGTGTCTCCAGAAACGGTCGACCGTTAGCAAGAAAAAAACAAAAACGTCGACAGTTCAAGGATTTGCAAAAACAGGTCGATACTTGGGAACGTCGGAACGCGATCGACAGCAATTTCGCCTTTGGGCGAAATATTGCAAGAGTTTGTCGCGGCCCTGAAGGGCGGATGCGCCACCTTCCCAGTTTTGCTGTAGAGAAGATTTTGTTCATTTTTTCAATATTTCCTAGAAACCTTAACGTTTTGATGACGGATATTCAAGACAATTTATTTGTAGAGTAGACTGAGTCGCATCTACGATAATTCTTAAGTTAAAAATCTTTTTTTATCATTTATTATACATATAATGGCGGATACGCCTGTCTGTTGCAACTTTTACATCATATTCGGTCTTTGATAATAGAAGGCGTATAAAGTAATATAAATTATTCCGTCGTTATTTAAAAAACACAGAAAAATACATTTAAACCAAATGACTAAACATGAAAAAATAATCTAAGAACGAAACCGTTTTTTTCAGAGTTGGAAAGTCAAGAACTATACTTTTTAAATAAACTTAAAAAAACTAGAAAATGATACATTTTCTGTAAAATATAATTAGGACCAAGTGATTAAAACCCTTTCCCTTTTCGCATTGTTTCTCTCATTTCGATTTGCGACGTTGTTTATGTCTGCTGTTTAAGAACGCGTGCAATTACAACTCGCTTTGTCGGCTTAAATACGGTTAAAGCAAGAATTATAAGGCCGTATTAAGCTTAAATGATACGCCAAGGACACCTACAAAACTATAAGCCCTACGCCCTAATGATACATCTAGAAAATGTAGAAATTGGCACATATGCCTCTAAGGCACCAGATATTTTTAATCAGTTTTGTACGCTGTCTGATATGTGGTGCACACCATGTTTTTTGTAGAGTATAACGTGAAAATCGAAATTTTACAAACAATGGCGCTCACGTCCTTCTGACATATCACCCTCGATATGTCGGATGGCTGCCGCCCTACTTGCAAACATATTTAAACTGTCCTGGATTTTTCCGCTGGACAATAGTCTAAACGTACGGTGAAATAGTCATCCGGATATGAGCAGCTTTATAGGTATAGTCTGTCACATGAGGAGAAAGATTAATAGTGAATGTTTCTGTCACATCGCATCGTATCAAATAGAATTGAACAAAACATTTCTCAAAGCTAACTCATTTGTCAACTCCGGATCACCTACGCAACGCCTCGCCGCGAGCGGTTTCGATTTACTCTTATGAAGTCTCTAACAATGTTCATCTATAAGCAACACTTTGTGTTTTCCAAATAAGACCTAATATCTAGAGCACTGTTCCCATATCTGGGAAGCGGCATCACCCTCGACACTTCAACTCAAAAGAGAGCCATTCGACTCATCAGTAACCCAGTCTTCACAAGAAAACTCCCTTCTCTTGCTCATCGCCGCGCCGCGCGCCGCGCCGTTGGCAATTTATTCCCATTTTGCGGGTACCTACTTCCACGGATTTTGCTCTGACGCCCACGCCCCACGGTACGTTAGTAAAAATACTTAGGCTTGAAGTCTACGTGGGCTGTCTCAGATAAAAAAAAACGGATCGTTAACCGATTACCTCCTCCGTTGTACACGCTTTACCGGGGATATAAAGCCGAAGCGATGTCGCATAGATAAGTTCACCACAAACTTAACTTTATTTAATAAGAATATTAGTAGGATATAAATAATTAATTTCAGTAAAACTAAAAAATATTTTTCTCGCTTGGTTAGACACGCTGTATAACTACAACTATCGAATATAATTTCTAATTTTATACTACTTGTATAATATAAGCGTGACCATTTTAAATTCCCGCTTTTCTTGTGGCGTTTTAACTTTTTATATTTTTAACTGAACATCTGTTTACTTTATAAATTCAAGCGATTTGGTTCATTGGTCCATTTCATCATTCCAGTGGCGTACTTTTGCAGGCAAAAAATAATATAATGTTTATTCGTGCCTTGTATTTCCGGGATTCACTAAAAAGGCTAAATTTATATGGTCTAGCTAGATGATGGGTTAGGTTTTGATAAGTTTCTGCTCTGGCCTGTTAATAGCTCGTCATTAAAAACTTATTATTCTGCGATTTGCTTGATATGCAAATAATCTTGTCCTCTGACTTAGTTTTATTATTGTGAAAAATATATACCTAAATTGTCATCTTTAAAAATTTGCATATAAAACTTAGAAACAAATTCATACTACAAAACTTAGACGTCCTATTCTTCCATTTGTGAATTTAAACTCTTGGTTAACCAATTAGGTTGGTCCATAGCAAAAGTAAAACTGATTTTTCTGGGTTTGGTTCCCAATGGTATTAAGTCGACCGTCAGTAGTATTGTTAAAATGTATATCCGTGTGTCCGTCAGTAAGGAGTGTTATGGAAACTACAGTGGTCATCAACGACGCGCCGTAAGTAACATTTGCAAAGGTGTCTAAAGCTGGGACTGGTACAAATATACATGTAACAAAATTATGTAAACCAAATTAGGGAAAGATTGATGCACTGGGGCTGAATTAGGAATCTGAACAGTGCAATTGTAGTTGATTATTTTTACACAAATACATAAATATTGGATGTTTTAACTAGAAAGATTATTTTTTGTTAGAGATCATTATTAGCAAATCACGTTACTTCAAGTTGTAATTCTAACCATTGTCTGACAATATTCCTAAACCAGCCCTGTTAGTCCTTGCTTGTTTGTTATTAATTACTATTACTAGTTTATATTGGGAACCCTTATATAGCAACGGCATGAGCTCATAAAGTGAATACCACCATGAATTAAATCAATACTTATTAATTACTTAACTTTTTCCCACAAGATTTTATTAACTTTATATTATCGTACAATACATTAAAACCGAAATATGATATAAAAGTATCAAAAAAAAAACATATAGAATGTATATATGTACAGTGTGTCCCGCTTTTCATAAATCCACCCCAGTTTCTCTTCTCTGTTATTAGTTATTAATAATGCGATTTTCTTCAAATTTGGGTGGTAATTGTGTGTTGGAAAAATGAAATATCTGGCATAGTAACAATTTACATTTATCATTGCCGTGCTGTTTTATGGGGTAGGAGCGGCTCGATTTTTCGGAAAAAGTATATTAGGGCTTATTTTAAATAATTTTTGTTGTCATATTTAGATTCAGCATCCCCAAAAACTCCGTAATCCATATTCTCAAAAAAAAACGTGCACAAAAATAACACTGATCGGCGTGCTTTCTAAAGTCAAAGTTTTGTAAGGAAATTTGTTATTCATAATTTTTTTCTTAATGCTTTAATCAGTTTTTGACATGTTGAGAATATGGATTAGGCGGTTGTTGGGGATGCTAAATCTAAATATGACAACAAAAATTATTTAAAATAAGTCCTAATATACTTTTCCCGAAAAATCAAGCCCCTCCTACCTCCTAAAGCAGCACGCCAATGGTAAATATAAATTTTTACTATGCCAAATATTTAATTTTTCCAATATACAATTACAACCCAGATTTGAAGAAAATAGCTTTATTAATAAAAGAGAAATTGGGGTGGATTTATGAAAAGCGGGACACACTGTATATATCGCCAACTAAAGGTGGGCGAGTTGGTACGCTGCTAGCATTGCCATCGGCTGATCGTGGTTTCGAATCCCACTTCGATCATGGATGTATTGTGCTCGTTACAGTGCATGTGTATAAAGGAAAAGGTGCAAAAGGATTTGATGTCAAATCCGTCCGTAGATTTTAAAAAGATTTTCAACATTTTTTTAGTAAAAGCAATAACACTATGTGAAAATTTGCTTCCATTTTAAAAAGTAGACCTTGTTTCTCTTAAGTTAGGTCAGTTCTTTAAAGTTGTAACAAATTTGTACACCATTTTATCAGCTGTATTCGTATTAGAAAAAATGTTGAAAAGCTATCAGTGCAAAACACCAGATACATACATACCGGGACACAACCGTCTTTACCTCGTTTACTTAGTTACTTATCATAACTTTTTTATTTTGACAGATACTGCAAAGAAGAAGGTGTCATTTTAAAGGCAGTGAAAGGAAACAAATGATGTAATTTCCTTGGAGTCAATAGACCTCACCGTTTAATCGCAAATCAGCATTAAACTTTTTATTTTTTTTTAAATCAAGTTTTCAAACTACATCGACAGATCAGGTCGTAGTGCTTCAAATTTAATAAAATGTGGCATTGGATAATAATAAATAAGTCATCTGGCAAAATTAATAATAATATAATTACTATTTTTTGGTTGTAATCACATTTTTAACGAATTGTTAAATTATTATTATTAAAAATTTGATTGAAATAAAAAATGATAAGTGTTGTTATTAACTTGCTAGATGACTTATTTATTATTATCCAATGCCACCTTTTATTAAATTTGAAGCACTATGACTTGATTTGTCGATATAGTTTGAAAAATAAAAAGTTTTTAATTAAAAAAATCGGTTAATTCTACTTGCACAATTAGTGTTCCATGCCATCAGCTCCCCACTTAACCTGAGCAAACCTCGGCCGCCCGTTCGCCCATCTGCCGCGCTACACGCCATCGTCGGCACCAACGCCGTATCACATTGCGTATGCGCGGCGCTGAGTGGGGAGCGTTTCGACTGGGCCAAATTAAAAATTTTGAACAACGTGCAAGGACAAAAGTTGTTCCTTACATCGTAAGAAATATTTTTTGTTTGTTTATAACAATTATTAATCGCGCTAGAATTTTTTAATCCTGGTAATTTTGGCTCAATCTGCATTTAATTCTCAATGTTCATGATCTTTTTTTTCAAATTTTTCTGAGCGATCCTTTGGGTAATTATTGTGGACGACAGAAATTTTTGAGCGTTTTTCCCGAAAAATGTTTACAAAATGCATAAAAAATACATCATATATATTGTTTAATTCGTGCTCCAATGGGCTTGATGCCCTTGATTTTTTTTCCAAATTTACCCCCTGAAAGTAACCCCTAGAATCAAAATTCAACTTTTTATACCTCACGGCTATAATTGAATCACCACACTCTAGCCTGTGCTAATTTCAAATTTTTCGGTAAATAGTTTCAGAGAAAATCGCCTGTGACAGACGGACGGACACCGAAGTGATTCGATAAGTGTTCCGTTTTGCTAATTTTAGCACGGAACACTAAAAATAAAAACTTTAATGCCGACTGGCGACTTAACGGTGATGTCTATCGGCTCAAATAAGGATAACGCATTTGTTATGTTTTTTATTGCCTTTAAAACGACCCCTTGATTTTTGTAATATCTGTCGAAATAAAAAGGTTATGATAAAAATAAATTTTGAGTATTAGGTAAAGTGCCCTCTAGCGGCAAAGTAGTGAAGTACTTTGACTTCAGGATTATAGAGTCTACTAAACTAAGTTTGTGTGCAAGATTTCAATATAATAGGTGAAAAATTAAGTCCTGTATGACAAAAAAATAATTTAAAAACTTTGCACAGCTATAACTCGGAAAATACTGAGATTTTCAAATTTCTCTTATGGAACTACTACAATTATTTTTCCATGTAGAATCACCTTCCCAAATCTTCTAATGCATTTTCCGAATACCCTGGGTATTATCCACGGCCGCAAAAATGAAAAAAAAATGTAAAGTAATACCAAAAGTAGAAATTAAAAAATAGTCGTTAAACGCTTACTTATTTCCCAGTATTTTTAATGACGACTTAACAAATGACTGGACAAAAATTTGCCACAACCTAACGGATCAACTAGAACTAGAATATCTAAATTTAAACCAATACTGTTTTAAACCTTTTTAAATGAATCTCGGTTCAATATTTTATTTTGTACTTTTCTTGTCAAACGGCGCGGCGTCCCGCAACAATTATATACGTCTGTCTAATTTTTGTGAATTATACAGGGTGTCCCTGGATAAGGTTACCTATTCCACAAAATGAGTTTAATTTTTTGACAAAAAATTAGTCTTTATAAAAAAATTTGCTTGTAGAAAAATGCGTTTTGTGTAAAAAAATTAATTTCTGTTTACAGGGAGGTCAAAAACTTCAAAAATATAATCGTGAGCTAAGAGTAAACTACCTTTATTTTTTATTTTAAAGAAAAATGCCACTTGAAAAACTTGCTTAGAATTACCTTTTTAGTGATAATCCAAAATTTCAGAATTTTTTTTGTAATACAAGAAATTCTAAGTGTTACTTACTTAAACTAAGCAAACCCAAACAACATTTCCTAATGGCATTTTTCCTAAAAACGAAAAATAACGTTAGTCTATTCATAGGTAAAATTTATATTTTTGAAGTTTTTGACCTCCCTGTATACAAAACCTAAATTTTCTTACCATAAATCGCACTTCCCTGTATACAGAATTTTTTTACATAAATCTCATTTTTTACACGCAAATTTTTTTATTACGAATGAACTTTTTGTCGAAAAAATAAAAATTAGGTCCATTTGTGGTATGGGATAAGTAATCCCATCCACGGACACCCTGTATGTCTTTCTTACTAGGAAAGTCGTTGTTTCTTTTTTAACTAAAAACTGAGCAACAACAGTGTAGAAAAATAGCAGGGATGGCAGCTGAAAAGTGCTTTTTAGTCTAATTCACAACCAGTTAATACCAACGCCTACTGTTACCTATGATTTTCTTTTCTGTTACTTAAAAGATAAATTACAACGCAGAAATAGAAAGATTTATTATTTATTCAAGAATTCTCTAGAACCCGCGCATTATACCTATTCCTACGTAATAATAAAGTTTAGATAACTACTAGGTTTTACTACTTTTGCGGTTTTGCATCTAGAAATTACAAAAGCAAAGTTGTTTAGTTATTATTTTAGGAAAAAAGAAACTTAAGTGAGTTTCAAAACATAACAACAAAAACTTCTAAACATAAAACTTTGTTGTACATCGCCCGACCTCCAACTCCCATTTTGTCATTGGTCATCATCATAAATAAACATAGTTATTTAAAATCAGTGATTATGTACTGTTGCTGCTTAAAGTTTATTGTCAAGAATAAGCCAAGATCTGATAATTTCAGTGACAATTATTGTTCCCAACTTTAAGCAGTGTAATAAAAAAATTACAACAATTAGAAAAAGTTAGCTACAGCGCCCTAAAAACTAAAAAAAATCTTCAATAAACGTAATAATATCAGCAAACAAAAAATGTTCCATTTAAATGTTGACGTTCGTATGTAGGTGTACCACAATATTAAGCATTCAGTTTTTATCGAGGTTGATAATTATGGCCCAACTTAATAAATTCTAATTTTATACAGGATAATTATAAAATTATACTTACCAACTTGGATGAAAGCCACGAAAGCGAACAGGTACACAATTTTCGCCATTTTAAAAAGTAAGTTTACTGGACGGTATCCTATTAATAATATACTCTCACGAAAAAGCGTATCTGACTAAAACGTCTAGTTTCTGCGCGTTTCAGTTCTGCTTCGCAGCACCTTCCCCGGAAGAATGGTGTGAGCACGCTGGACAGGACCGTAACCACTTTAAAAAACCTTATAATGGTTTATATATCTTGCAGCACAACAAATCGACTAGAGATAGAACCAAATCATTTATTCGGTATTTGGCAAATTCAGCCATATTCTTATTCTTATTTATGGGTAAGGTCGGATCAAATAAATTACTAGATAAATACAATTAGAAAAACTATCTCGATGAGTCTAAGACACCTTTTAATGGCTTTTATAAATTTTTCCATAATATACCTATTTTTTTTTTAAAATCTCGATCTAATTTATTACAATTTAAAAAGCAGCCATTTGCCCTCAATGCCCATATTAACGTCAAGTTTACGCTAAAGTTTGAACAAGATTGTTATACAACACAAAAAATATCCACATTTCCTAGCGTCACATACACTATCCAATTTATATTTCCTCTTTGCAACACATCAAATAATCAGACGAGAAATTTAACTTCGAAAACAAAGATTGTTCTTTGTGTTACAGTTATTTCTTTTGTTATAGTGTAATTTGTGTATAATTTTTTTATTAAACAATAATAATAATAACAATAATAATAAAAATAATTTATTTGTTTTTTGTAACATATTATAAGTAACAATTATATACATGATGTTTAAATGTAAAAAAATGCAAAATGGAGCTCAAAACAATTTTAAAATGCTAAAAGTTCAACCCCAGTACTATTTAAAGGTAAATCTCTGTCGTTCTCCGGAGAGGGAAGGAAAGCACAGAAATACCCGTCCAGACACCACCCACGTAATAAGTAATATTTATTAGACATTCATTAAACTCACTTGGAGTTTCTTTTTAAACATTGGCAAATGGAGTTGCTTGGTTTCATAAGGAATTTCATTATAAAGCAGATAAATGCTATCAGCTGGAACATAGCTGTTCTATGAGCAAGCGGCGAAATAAGGCTTCTAAACCTTAAATTTAGGTTATGAAGATCAGTCCGATTAGCAATTTTATTGACTAGGTATGGGGGCAATTGATTTGCAATGATTTTGTGCAACAAGACCTGTTACCGCTATTTTATTTCAGAGAATAAAGAATTTAATTTTAACAATTATCCTGCATTGAAATATGCATAGCAAACTTACCGGAATACTTCGATAGTGGCTGATTCAGTTTTATTTTGACACTTGCAGGTATTAAGAGGTAAATTAAGGGAATAAGACAAAGGAGTGGAAATAAGGAAAATAAGGAAAATACCTATCTTCCTGGAAGACCATAAGTTTTCGAAGGACACTTTCTCTTGTCACAACTAACTTTTTTGAAGCCGGAGAACCGTTCCGGTTTACACGAAATCCGAACGTTTTAACTACTACAAAGTCTTTTTACTGTACTACTAAAACAAAAATTAATTATATCTTCCATATACCCAAAAATTCGAGGTTGCCAATAACTACAAATTTATTTTCCCTACACAAATTTGCCGAAACATACCCCGCACCCTAAAACATTGTTTTTCAGCTAAGATTGGGAAAAAGGAAAAAAACTAAATCCGCAAAAAAATTAACCCAATGAACGCTAAAATGAATTTAGTTACAATATCCCGATAAATACAAAACAAAAAAAAACAAAAAGAATAATTCTATGAGCACCACGATAACTCCCGGTTTTACTGAGACGGTAGAGGACATATCTTTACCACGGGACGGGAAAAGATACCCTTACTAGTCTCAATTGTAACATTACGAATAATCCTGTCTTTTCCAGGATGAACCTCGGTAATTATAGAAAATGGCCAATGAAGTGGAGGGCAATGATCATCCTTTAAAACCACCACTGTCCCAACATTAACCGATGGAGAATTCTCCGCCACTTTCCTCTTATCTGCAGACTTGTCAGATATTCCAAACACCACCGTTTCCAAAAATCTTGAACCATTCTATCTATTAACTGAAACCGGTCTAGACGATTAATTTGAATATCTAACAAATTATCAGCAGGTAAACCTTTAAGAGGCATTAGGGTCAAAAAATGGGCAGGCGTTAAGGCCTCGGGCGCAGAAGTATCCGCTGACATACCACACAAAGGTCTAGAATTTAGTAGCGCCTCTATTTGAGTCAAAAGAGTTGAAAGTTCTTCATAAGTCAATAACTGTTCACCAACAACTCGATATAGGTGATTTTTTACCGCCTTGACGTTACTTTCCCACAACCCGTGGTGGGGCGCATGAGGCGTATTGAACCGCCACTCAACACCATCAAGCGCTAGCTCCGATAAAATAACATCTTTATAGTTCGCTGAATTACCTAATTCATTGATTTCCCGTAACACCCTTTTCGCTCTCACGAAATTGGTTCCCTGGTCCGAATACATCACCTTACACGGACCGCGCCTAGACAAAAATCTCTTAAAGACCTGCAAAAAATGTGCAGTAGATAGAGAACTTACCAACTCTAAATGAATAGCCTTAACACTCATACAAACGAATAGGCAACCGTAAGCCTTATGTACTTGTGCTGCTCTTCTTTTGCCTAAAGTAATGTTTATAGGCCCAAAATAATCAACACCCGTATGTAAAAAGGGCTAGGCTTGAGAAACTCTTTGAGTAGGCAAATCTGCCATCAATGGCGTAACGCTTGCCGGCTTCATCCGGAAACATCTATTACATTTATGAATTCTATTACGAATTAAATTCCTACCATTCAAAATCCAATACCTTTGCCGCAGAACCGCCTCAAGCAAATGTGGCCCACTGTGTAAATTAATAAAGTGGCTAAAATCCACTAGTCTTTCCACAAGAAGGTCCCTCGCAGGCAATATTATTGGATGTTTTTGTGAAAACGAAAGGAAAGAATTTGTTAGCCGACCACCCACTCTTAATAGTCCGTCCTGCAGGAATGGCTTTAATTTCCAAATCTTAGATGATCACCGTTTACCTCTTGATAATAATTTTATATCATTGTCAAAATGTTTTATTTGAACCAATTTAATTAAACTTATTTCTGCCTTGTGCAAATCTTTAGCAGAGATATAATTTTTTATCGGAAGAATTTTTAAAAATCTAAGTACCCACACTGTAACTCGTAATATTTTTGACCACGACGAAAATCTTTCCGCAAGCTCCAGAACTGGATGACCTTTTTCTTCATCTGTCATCATCAAAACATTTTCGATAATATCCGAATTTTGTTCATTTAAGCATGCATTTGAAAATCTTATTTGTTTAACTGGCCATTCATCCTCTGCACGTTGCATCCATTCCGGACCCGATACCCATAATGGATGATTAATTAATTGTCTAGGAGTCAGTCCTCTAGACAAACAATCTGCGGGATTACCGATTCCTTCGATATGCCGCCACTGTGCATCTGGGATATTTTCTCTAATTTGATTTATCCGATTTGCTACAAAAATGTCTTTTACATATGGGGAATTCAACCAGTTCAAAACCGTAGAAGAATCCGAAAACGCAAATACCTTCGCAATAACCACCCTGGTGGTATAGGTATTTATGACATGATTCACCAAACTTGATAGAAGAAGTGCCGCGCATAGTTCCAACCGTGGAATAGTTATTAATCTTAATGGACAAACCTTTGACTTCGCACAAACTAATCTAACTACAGGTCCGTCCTCAGTAAAACTTTTTGTAGAAACTACCGCACCGTAACCATCTTGACTTGCATCTGCGAATGCTAGAATTGCAACTGGACTATTGTCTGCCACCCCGAGATGGCGCGGAATCTCAAACTTAAATATATCGTTCCACTCTAACTTCAAGGTTTCCCAAATGCGACACACCCTTTCAGGAGGTGGTGCGTCCCAGTCAAGTTTTAGTTTCCACAGTTCTTTAACAAGCAGTTTTAAAAAGAGGATAAATGGAGATATAAGACCAATAGAGTCATAACACCGTGCAACCGCCGAAAGAATAGAACGCTTTGTACACGTTTTATTTGGAGCCTCAAGCTTAAAACTAAAAATATCCTTTTCTGGATTTCATTTCATCCCTAAAATTTTTGTATCAGTTTTAAAGGTTACATCTTTTGATAAGCGTTTATTAACCGGTATTTTAGACAATAAGGTTGGAGAATTAGTCGAAAATTTAGTCAATTCAAATGCTCCCGCCGCGAACAGTTGAACTCATTCTTGGTAAAGCTGGTAATCTTGATCTTCCGAGGTTATACTACAAATTACATCATCCATATACAGATCCCTAGTTATACAGCTTGCAGCTGCAGCTAAGGGATACCGCCGCTTTTCATCGTTTACTAATTGTTGAATCACGCGCAATGCTAAGTATGGCGATGGTTTGACACCAAACGCCACGACGGTAAGCTCATATGTTTCAATTTTTTCTTCTGGGCTAAAACGCCATGGTAATCTTTGATAAGGCCAATGTTTTTTTATGACAGTTATTTGCCGATACATTTGCCGAATATCCGCCGTTAATGCAATTTTAAAGAGCCGAAAATTTAATAAAAGTGTGCAAATATCCGCTTGTAATTTAGGACCATTATATAAAATATCATTCAAGGACACATCCGTGTCTGATGGGGCGCTTGCATCCAACACAACTCGAAGAGGAGTACTAGAACTTTCCGTTTTAAAAACCGCGTGGTGGGGTATATAATAACTTAAATCACTTGACGCATCACATGGTAGAATTTGCATATGACCTTGTTTAATAAAATCTTTCATAGCATTATTATATTCTAACCGCAATCTTGGAAACTTTTCCAACCGTTTCTCCAATGAAAATAACCGAAGCTGAGCGTTTGTTTTTGAATCTCCTAAATTTTTTAGAGCATGCTTAAAAGGCAACGCTACGCTAAAACGCCCTGTTATTTTATCTCGATTATAAGTTTTAGAGAATATTTTTTCGCACTTTAATTCTTCAGGACTAGTCATCGATCGCTTTGGAACCTGTTCCAGTTCCCAAAATTTATTTAAAAGCCCTTCAAGACATGAATCTTCCTGTTGAGTAAAAAGTGTCACCTGCTTATTTGGACTAACAGCAGGTACTTGACCTATTATTACATAACCGAAAGCTGGTTTCCACCGCAACAGATGAACCAGCACCACTCACTAATCGCGTTTTCCCAACAATATAGGTAAATAATTCCGCCCCGATAATGCCGTCTATTTCACCGGGTTCCGAGTACCGCATATCCGCCAAAGGAATATTTCTCCATTCCGAACAACTGTGTGACTCAATAGGTACCTTGGGCAACTTATCCGTAATCTTGTCTACTAACAAGGCATCCACATTGAATTTATTTTCTTTATCGAACCGAGAACCGACTATCAACTCCGTTTTACCTTTCATCCGTTGTGAACTCTGACCTAAGCCCTGAACCGAAGAATAGGCTTTAGAAATAGTTAATCCCAATTTTTTGCAACATTTTACCGTTAATAGATTTACTTGACTACGGCTGTCTAAAATAAACCTTGCTGTTGCATTTAACACTGGACTGTTTAATATATACACCTCCGCTGTGGATAATAAAACTGTCTTGCTATGTCCATTATAATTTTCCGAAACCGTAGAACAGATCGACTGTTGCTCAACCACTTGTGATTTTGAGGATACCGTTTCCTCCGTTTCTAGTGATCTTTCACTATCCGGTTTTCCCGTGTGAAGCAGAATGTGATGTTTTTTAGAACATTCCGCGCATGTCCTGTCCGTAGGACATGACCTAACCCCATGATTTGGCGATAAACAATTATAACACCAATTATTATCCTTTACCGCCTCATATCGTCTTGATGGTGAAAGCGCCTTAAATTTTTCACAGCGTCCCAAATAATGACCGATTTTCTTGCAAAATACACAAGGTGTAGGTTTTATTCTACTATCACTCCTAATCTGACCAGAAAATAACTTTATCCACGACTCGTCTATAATTTGATTATTATACATGAGTTTATGAAATAATAATAATATTCGTTATTCACTAGTGAATAATGGTTTCATTATTCACCGCTTCCACGGATATCTCGATCCAAAATCCAAACAAGAGCTGTGCTCGATCCAAACCGGTTTGGAATGCGATTGTACGCAGAAAATAAAAAACAAAGGTGGCTATGAAAACATTAGCTTCGTCACGTTCCGTTGTCGCGCTGTTGTGGTTACTTTAATTCCGAGTTTAATTCAAAACGTCAACATTTAAAAATAAAAACATATATTAATATTATCTAAATTTTTTTGATAGTCCTGGATAAAGTATAGTATTCTACTCGCATATAATGGCTGTTATCCACTTGGATGATTTATGACACTCGCCTGCGGCTCGTGTCATAAACTTCATCCGCGTGAATAACAGCCACCATTATATGCTCATTGAATAATATACTATTGAGTTACGAGCTGGTGGCGGTAGTGCATTTAAAAGTTTATTTAAATTTAATATTTTCGACTGATCCTTCACAAAATTAACAAGATCCCCGTAAGTAGGAATTCCTGAACCCCTTTTGAAATTATCAAAGGCTTTAACAGTCTCGTTATCTAATCTAGTACGTGCCTGATAAAATAAAATAAAATCCGCTAAATCAGGTAAACTTAATTTTTTCAGTGCACAAACCGCCACATCAAATCTTTCCAAAAATAAATTTAAATTTTTTGCTGATTCGTTATTTAAACCTTTAAAATTCATGATTTGATCCAAATAATTATTTGCTAAATATCGCTTATCTTGGTATCTATCAAGCAGTGCTTGCCAAATTATTCCATAATTATCACTAGTCGGTGCTACTCCGGAGCACACACTTAACGCCGGACCGCGTAAACGCCCTACCAAATAATGAACTTTCTCTGTATTATTTAAAGTAGGGTTTTCATGAATCAAACTTTTATAAATAGCATAGAATGTTTCCCATTGACGAATTTCACCTGCAAATTCGGGTAACTCAATTTTCGGTAAAGAAGGTAATACTCGGTTTGGATCGACCGGGGTACCGTCCGCCGGCCTCGTACGAGTAACTTTTAATTTCGCCGCCGCTACCTGGATGTAACAAACACATTTCATTAATCGTGGAAAGAACCTTATAATCTGGGGTAAAGTCCTCCTTAATTTCAAACCCTATATCATTAATTTCATCGATCACCGTAATTAACGAACTCCTGGTTGATTCTAATGATGAATACAAAATTTCGAATTTATCTCTTTGTGTTTGATTAGCAACACCTTTTGACAAATCATACAAATTCTGTATAATCAAAAACAAAGATTCCTTTTTCGAGGTCAATCTTTTAAATTTGCGTTCTCCTGTGGTACTCATTTTAATTAGAGAAAAGAACTAACAAAATGTAATAAAATAATGTATTCCCTCTATAATAGCCGAAAAACAACCTTTCTAATTATCACAATATAGAATACACGTGCCAAAAAACAACTTAAATACAACACATGTATTTAAAAGCAACCCTTCTGTATATTATCCGTTTTATAAGTTCACATAAACCACCGACAGTATAGCGAATTATAGGTACATACCACTTTGTAGGTAATAAAACCGTTTTTTATTAATTTCCGAAAATATTAATTAAGAAACCTAGAAGAAAATATTAATTAAATTATTAAAAATAATTAATTAGTTGTGACAATAAAATTACTCAGGTAAATGATGTTCATCAACCGCTGGCAACACCGTCCGACAGCAACCCGATTGTTACAAAAAAGGAACCCAAGTTTTTATATTTATTGTTTAGGTACTGAAAACAACTAAAATATTTTACAAGCATTAAAAAATTTTATAAATATCCGGCTCGAAGGACCAAATGTTACCGCTATTTTATTTCAGAGAATAAAGAATTTAATTTTAACAATAATTATCCTGCGTTGAAATATGCATAGCAAACTTACCGGATACTTCGATAGTGGCTGATTCAGTTTTATTTTAACACTTGCAGGTATTAAGAGGTAAATTAAGGGAATAAGACAAAGGAGTGGAAATAAGGAAAATAAGGAAAATACCTATTTTCCTGGAAGACCATAAGTTTTCGAAGGACACTTTCTCTTGTCACAACTAACTTTTTTGAAGCCGGAGAACCGTTCCGGTTTACACGAAATCCGAACGATTTAACTACTACAAAGTCTTTTTACTGTACTACTAAAACAAAAATTAATTCTATCTTCCATATACCCAAAAATTCGAGGTTGCCAATAACTACAAATTTATTTTCCCTACACAAATTTGCCGAAACAAGACCAATGAATGATACGTACGCCTCCTCTCCACACTAAGCCATTTTGCATCATACAACTTACATATGTGATACTGATTCACATATGTTATTACTTCCTAATACCATATACGAGTACCCGTATACCAAACACCATTACCGATGACTTCACCGGATTTACGTGTAAATTGTGTTTCTCCGAAATGAGTATTAGATTTTTTTATATCGTCTTCTAAAACCAGCTTAGCCCTAATCCAGTCTGATGGAGGGAAGGAGTAATAAAGCTGGGTGTGGTCCGCATATTGATACATAAAGTTTTAGGCAAACTGTGAAGTAAAAGGTATAAATACTAAGCAGTAAGGGGTCTAGAATAGAGCCCTTACCCTCCGCTCCAAATCTATTGAAACTACCGTATAAATATTGTATTGTGCTAATGTGCAAAAATACCACTGCAAGTGCCCTGAAAACTCCATTTTTCACGAGTCCAGAACAGCCGATGATGAAAAAAAGTACTGACCTAGTGAAAAGTTAATAAAAAATTTTCCATATACATAATATAATATGTATCGTTGAAGTATCGTTAAATTTAAATAAACATACGTACGTTTATTTTTATGTTAATAAGTATTCGTAACAAAATTTTAAAGACAAATAAGCGGCCACCCATCATCAAACCATCATCAGCTTTCAGCAAATTATCCGATTGTCCTTGCATAAACGTTCCGGTCATTGTTAAACATTATTTTTATTTAATTGTAATGTTTCTTAACCACGAAATCTCCTAACCTCTGGGAAATAATCAAGAAAATAAATTAACACTGGAACTCACCATCACCCTGTACTAGCCATTATAAAATACTTTTATTTACATGACACGTATCGTCACAAATTTTGAATGAAAATTTGTAGTCAAAAATATTTTTGTGTTAATAAAGACCAAAATAATTGGATAAAACAAACACTAGAAATATTTAGTTTATGTAGAAGATACAAAAGAAAATCAGGTTTATTTAGAATATATATATATATATATATATATATATATATATATATATATATATATATATATATATTTTCATGGGGAGTTTTCTTGGGTATTATGCTATTTTTATACAAACATATAATTTAAAAATTCACATCAACAACGTTTCGCACATTGCCTAATATTGTGCTTCTTCATGTTTCTTGGAAAATGTGCATTATACGATCTAAAAATGCTTGTGTGGTGTTCGTGACGAACACCACACAAGCATGTAATAATATAATGCACATTTTCCAAGAAACCTGTAGAAGCACAATATTAGGCAATGTGCGAAACGTTGTTGATGTGAATTTTTAAATTACATGTTTGTTTGTATAAAAAAATAGCCTCATACCCAAAAAAACTCCCCATGAAAAAAAAATATATTATGTATGGCTAAAGAATAAGAAAGAAAATATATATATATATATATATATATATATATATATATATGCGTATAACAGACGCAGATACAACAGGTTGTCTTTCTATAAAAGAAAAGTTTAGTCCAGGAATTGGCTTATGTCTCAAGGATACATACCTATATATATATATATATATATATATATATATATATATATATATATATATATATATATATATATTTATATAAATATATATATATACTTTTCTTTTATCGAAAGACAACCTGTTGTATCTGCGTCTGTTATACTGCGAGGAATTCTTCCTTGGCTGAGGTGGTACCATCCTACACATCCTCTTAAAGGGCTGATTAAATCTCTACGGATGTTTCCAGCTCTGGATGTGTGAGTCGGATTTTCCCAGTATACCCACGATACTCAAGCTTCGGCCTTCGTGGGCTGTCAGAAGATTTAAAAAAATCAATTTACTAGTGAGATAACGGACCTCCGCTTCTGCTTCTGCAAATGCGGAAATTCTCCACTATTAGAAATATCTGTTTTCGCTTCTGCATTTTTGCAACGGAACTTTAGGAAGACCTTTTAACGTTTAAGCGTGGGACTAAATGGCGAAAAGGTTTCCGAATTTCTGTGTTTTAAATACAACTTGCTTCTATTAAGGTTTAATTAAAAATACCAAAATTTAAAATAAAAATATACCACAATAGGGAATATACATATATTTTTTTGTTGCATACATTGTTTAAGCAAGTGATTATAAACCTAAAAATATTATTTTAAAGAATGTTTTTTGACGTAACAACAATCGAATTAATTTCGTTCATTTGTAATCATGTGTGCAAAAGTAACCAATGACAGTAATATTACAATAATCATAGCCCATGCACGATAAGTGTAACGTGAGCCCATGGGTAGTTATCACTTATGTCATCATACGTTACCATGGAATTTTTTTTTCGACAATTCTGTAATTATTGTTACAATTTAAAATGTCATCACTTTCGTCAATATTTGGCGAACAAACCTCTGATTTAATCGACAAAATTATTTGAGAAAAAACACCAGAAAATACTGTTAACAGTAAAAAATATAATTGGAAAATATTTATGGAGTTTTGCAGCACGCGGAAATATACATCAGATGGAAAGCGTACACTGAAGAACTGGCATTGATACTTAAAGATTGATAATATGAGAAAAAGAAATGGTACAGAGTTTAAGGAGGCCACAGTTAAAACTATGTGGAATATAACAATTAAACTATAAGTACTACAATGAATACAAAATCATAATAGATCCGTTCAAGAGTGTGATTTTTAAGCAAGTGCGTAATGCCCGCGACGCAACACGAAGAATTCTACAAAAGGATCCTTCTAAACGTAAATGGAGCTGGGTGGCATTAAGTTCATGGGAATTAAATAAAATAATCAACTTCTGGAATGAAAATACCCCTGAAGGACTGAAAGTTTTACCATATTGTCGCAGTTGAATTAGCTTGGAGAGGTGGCGAAGCCGCTGTTGGTTTGATTGAACTTTTTCATATCGAGAGAAATAATGATGGTTCTCCAACAAATCGCATAGAATATAGGTAACCCAGTTTTTAGTAAAACCTGCCAGAGGGCTCAAGAAGCTGCACTGGCAGTAAATGGCCAGTTCGAAACAATAACAACGACGCAGGCTATTTCTCTAATTATTATCTAAACGGGGCACAAACATTAAAATAAATAAAGTCTTTTTAAGACCACTGGAAGACAGAAAAGATAACTGGTACGATGATATGCCAACGAGTAGACAAAATCTTCTGCTGAAGCAATAGGTTTGGATACCAAGAGGACAAAAATTACCTACAACTATTATTGTATTTTAAATAAATAATTTTGGATAAAATTTAAAAAAAATTGCAAAAAATTTTCTCACCGAATATCCCTCGAACATTGATAAATAACTCAAAATTTTATTACAACTTCCTCAAGTACGTTACTTTTTGACACAGCCCTCTGCCAAAGTTTACAGAATAAATAACACAACCCCACGAAAAAAAAAAGTCATGTCCACTGGACTAGATCCCCATGTCTATATGTTTTTGCGGTCGCTGAATCCGAATCCGCACTGATAAAAATACCCGATTGGAGACAAAAGAATGATGCTTTTGGATTTTTTTCTCTTCTAACAAAGGAAATTTCTTCCTTCCAAATACTTTGCTCTTAACTGAAAATCATTGTTGCTTTTGTAATAGATTTATCATTCTTTTGACTTGACAGGCGTTTGAGAGAAAATCATTGTCTTTGTCTCCATTAGTCCTGCTTGGGTGACTTTCTCAAAATCATAAGTCTTGTAGACAAGGTCTTAAGGCGTTCGGTTGAGTTTGAGATACTCTTCTACGAAAATTTACCGTTGTCTCTGTCTTGTACCGACGCGTTCCCTCCAGGCAAAAGCTCGAGACCACCCGAAGTTACCCGAGAACTCGCTTGCCGACACCGATGACGATTGACAGTGTTGCCAGGTCTACTGATTTATTAGTAGATCTACTGATTTGCCTTCTCATCTACTGATATAAAAATATCATTAGCAAATCTACCGATTATTTTCTATACTAATTATGTATACTTAGGTCGCCAAGCAAAAGAAACCTTGGTCGCGAGTCGCGACCGAAACCGGCAGAGCGCAGCTAGCAGCCAGGGGTGCTACTATGCATTCTAGACCTCTATATTGGGGGGGCTTAAGCCCCTGGCTTATATATTTGGGGGGCTTAAGTACCTGGTTTATATATAGACGGCTAGGTCACTCAGTTGGATTTGGGGGGGTTAATTCGATATTTGAGGGGGCTTCCCGTTTTGAATTAACGTTGTTCCTTTTGTATTAGAAATCACCGCAAAACGGGAAATTTCCCTTCGGTTGGCACCACTCCTGCTCCAGCCGACGCGACGTGTGCATGCTATTGAACCAAAAAAAAATATTTGAAAGTTTAAGTTCCTAATGTTAAATTTGGTTTTATGTCGAATAAATATTTGTCTTTGAAACATTTTTTATTGCTTTGCATCATATTCTGAGCGACAACTGATTTTCTTGACAGAAACCTGCTTCTGAAAATATTTGACCTGGCAACACTGTGCAATGACCCATTGACCGTTGACCAATCGCATCACAACCCGCAACGCGACTAAAGCGAACCTTTCATACGCCCGTCGTACCTACTGTTCACATTGTCAGCCATCTTTTGTGTGTTATGAACACTTTTTACTTTTAAGGACATTTTTTCATGGTATTTTACATTACATACAATAAATACATTGGTACGAGGTACAAAGCACGGTACACGAATATAATATTTTATTGAATTATGAGTGATTTTGAAAAACTTCTTGAAACGTGGCATTTGAGCCACATGCTAGAAATATTTCAAGGTAAGTACCTACTTTATATACTGTAGATTTATTAGTTTTAGATTCTATTTATCCCTTTAAAATGTAACTAGGTGCGGCGAGACTGCGGACAAGAGTATAATCATATAAATAAACGCCGGCACATGGTTTTAATTCCGAAATCTTTTTAAAGTCTGAATAAGAGAGCAGTACCTATTTAATAATTTTAATATCTATTTCTATCAAAAAATGGGTATCTACTAAAATATTTGTTTATTACTTATTAGCACCTAAAAACATTTGGAAATAATAAGGAATAACGTGGCCATTTTGGCGTTTTTTTGTGATGATCATAGCATAGCTTGCCTTCTCTTCTCTTGTATCAAACTCCTACATTCACATGACAAAATCCTTTCTTTTATGTCAAAGTCGCCAGGGTTTGAAAGTAAAAATTAATTTATTAAGCTGAAAGGCATTGGCAATTTGAATTATTACTTTTCTTTTAGTTCAAAGTCTGCTGTTTTTAAACTAAAAGGTTTTTTTACTTTTTTTTATACCTACTTGTTATCCTTATACAGGATGTTTCTTAAGTAGAGGTCAAAAATTCAGGGGCTTATTCTGTAGGGAAAAATAGTTTTTTTTTTTGTTATTTTATATTATACAGGGTGATATAAATTTTTTGACAAATAATGATCGATAATACCCACACCTCCACCACCGCTAAGTTTCTAAAGCTGGTAATTTTTCGTTTTATACCCACTGATATTCTACTTAAATATGTGCACCGAATTTGCTTACATTACCTATTATGAAAAACTGATTTTTTTAAAAAATATGACACCCTGTAGCTCGACAAGTTAAGGTTGTGACTTGTAATGTATAGCAGTATATAAAACTCAACTCAACTCAAAAATGGTTTAAAATTGTACTGGAAAACCTGGAAAAATACCTGGATTTTAAGAGCAGTTTTGCGTACGAACCCTGTACTTAATGTTTGTATATATTTTTTAGATGTAACTCAAGATGTCAAAGATAGTCATATTTGGCTAAAAGGGAATCAGGAGACACTGGATAATGTACTGGAGCACTGGAAAAAGTCTCTGCCTGTAAGGAAAATCTCCAGCTATGCAACGATTGAGGAATTCCTAGAGGCCTGGCCGATACTGAAAACTCCACTAGCTCCAGAATTGGTAAGTTATTAAAAAATAGATTCGCTAATTACAATTTAATATTTTGCCTGTTCAAATCTGTATTGCTCTGCGTTTTTTTCTTTTAAAATATTATTTACAACTTCTACAGTAAGCGTGAGTCGGGCTTTTGGAGTCACCCCCTCCCACAAACCCTCATTTTTGAAATATTTTTGACCTTTGGCGCAAAAAATGTAAGTAAAAAGCACTAAAATGAAATTAACTCTTTTCAGATTCAAATAGATTTAAGAGAAGATATATCTAGAATCCCCGAAGCTTTCGAATTAGAGGCTGAATTTGACAGTTTTTTTGAAAAAACTTTGGAAATAAGGAAAAATTTGCCATCGGGTGCGGACAACAATATATTAGAATTATTGGACACAGAAATAACCAGAGGTAAGTTTAAAAGTTAATTTTGGCTGAATAACCGAAATATTTTTGTTTTATTATTTTATTTGGGTACACCTTTCTGATCAAACTATCTGTCCTATACTATCTGTCAAACCAGTTTCACTCACTTTTCAAATTAAAAAAAAAACAGTTTTGGTCAAGAAAAACCTGGTTAGAAAATATTAAACTGAACTATTGGTGGTAACCTTAATCAAAATACAGTCTGATGTATTTACCATTATAAAATATCTGCATTGTTTTAGACTCTAAGACTGCAATCAAGCTATACTTACTTCCGGCTCTTGTACCCCCTAAGGGAAGGACCTATGCAGCCTGTCGCCGAATGCAGGGATAGTATAGTATTATACTCCTAGTGTCTAGCGCAGGGGACATTGACGAGGCGAAAAGGAAAAAAATAGACTGTATGTAAGACGTTCTATACCTTTTTGTTTAAAAGTTTCGTTTCTGAAAAAAAAGTTTGATATTTCTTAATTTTTAAGGAAGTATTATTATAATTTTTTTGGTCCGAAAAAAAGTGTATTGTATCTTTATTTTTAAGGAATTATTCCAAATAATTCTGCTGTTGTATAATTACAAAATGTTTATTAAAACGTTATATTGCTTAGCAATATAGTGATTATAGGTGTAAGTTGATTTGTTATATTTTGATAAAATATAAATAAGTTTATATCAATATTTGTTTTTTTAAGGTTCCTGCAAGTCTTCGCCCAAGAATATATAGGAAGCTAAAACAGGTTGTTATGGATATT
This sequence comes from Philopedon plagiatum, assembly GCA_963971165.1. Taxonomy (NCBI): domain Eukaryota; kingdom Metazoa; phylum Arthropoda; class Insecta; order Coleoptera; family Curculionidae; genus Philopedon; species Philopedon plagiatum. The sequence continues at coordinate 16,098,154 of OZ020196.1, read as the reverse complement.
TAAATTTTAATTTTCAATTAGATTTTAACCAATGCAAAGTTTTTTGCCTTAAAACATTAGTATTCTATCTAACATCATCTTAAAACAAAAAATGGATTTAGGTTAGGAGTTCCACTATTCTAAGGCAAAAAATAGCATAGTGCTTAAAATTTAAATTAAAATCAATTTAAAATTTAAATTATGCCCATTTCAAAATTTTCACAAAGTATTCTCTTGTAAAAAGATCCTCTGGGACTTTGCACCAAGACCATATATATTTTGTTCCAATACCGTTTCGGATCTTTTTAGAAAAGAATAATTCTTTCTCTTGAGAACGCAAGGTTTTAAAATAAGAATTCACCCTAATCATAAGATTTTGGATTAAACATTTTCTGATTTTATAACAAAAGCCCTATATTTTAGGTCAATAATATTGTGTCTTCTATTTGAAATCGCGTGATTTTAAAACAATCTCTGAATGAGTTTCAACGAAAATCATTATTTATTATGACAAATTTAAGGTTTCTTGCATTAAATTCATATGACTTTGCGCTAAAAACACATGGCATTTCTCTCAACGTCTTTTAAAAGTTGAAAAAAAACATTGATTTCAAGCCAAAATCATTGTATATTACGAGAAAATTACAGTTTCTTGCCGTAAATTTATATAACTTTGATCTAAAAGAAAGTTGAGCGTTTGCCTTAAAATTTTTTAAATATTGGGCCAAGATATCCATGCATTTCGCCCATGTCAAATGCCGGGCGCCCTTGAGGCAAAGTCAAATTCCTTTAAACCAAGGATTCCTTTTTATCAGTGCGACATCCGTTTCACCCCATCAGGTCATTGGACCCCGTAAACCACCCCCTTAATTTCTAGGGTTGCTCAGCATCTGACTCGGGTGTCCTCTGCTCTTCTTCTTTGTTTATTCCAAAATGAGAGGTGGGGAGGGTAGAGGGTTAACATCCGATCCGGAACGCACCCCCTGAGGGGGTGAAACCACCCTTTCAGGGTGTGAAACCAGTGTTTTTCTGTTTTCGAAGGATTTTTGTCAGAATCACGACGGAGGAGGGATTTGTATATACATATACATGTACAAATATGAATTTATATATACACATATACAGGGTGTTGGAAAAAGGCCGGTACTCCCAAAAATTTCCCAGGGGGATGTTTATTTAAGGACGTCTCACTCGTATAGCATAGGAAATTTTCCGGGGAATCGAATAACGTTGTCAGATTTGGTCCCGATAAGGGCCTGGGCCCTGTGAGGCCTAAGTTTCAGTTTTCATATGGGGACCCCCGTTTTTTGCAGATTCGGATTCAGCCGAAAATTTTGCGTTCAGATACGTGGATTCCAAATTTTTATGGGCCATATATAAGTTAAAACTGAGAGTTTTAACTTATGTGTTGTCCAGGTCGCAATATTTTAAAAGAATGTGTGTGTTTTACTTTTAAAATTCTTTGTTTTTTTAAATTAAACCAATGCATGAGGCAATTTATGGAATGCTTGGAGACACTTGCCAGTGATTTTCCTTCAAGCAACATATAAATATTTCTGAAGAAGGTCTAAAGAAAAGGACCGAAACGTCAAAATTTTAACTAATAAACAGTATGTAAAGACCATCGTACAATTTTTAATTTTTATCCAGGACTAACAAATCCCAAGAATAAATAAAAAAATAAATATATATATATATATATATATATATATATATATATATATATATATATATATATATATATATATATATATATATATATATATATATATATATATATATATATATATACATATATATATATATATATATATATATATATATATATATATATATATATATATACATATATATATATATATATATATATATATATATATATATATATATATATATATATATATATATATATATATATATATATATATATATATATATACATATATAGAATATATCAAAATCGGTTGCTATACATAGAAATGTACACAGAGAGAAAGAATTAATTTACACAAGTAATTTTTTGTTCTCTCAATTAAATTATTTAATTGGTATCGAGCAATTAAATATATAATTCAGCGAATTTAATTATTTAATTGGCAGGTTTAATTAACTGAAGTAAATCATAATTTCTGTAAGTAAATTTATACGATAAAGTTAAATATGACTTAATTGTATCAATTATCATTTAATTCATTTAATGTGAAGGTATGATACCTACAACTAATATTGGTTAATAAAAATATCTTAATTTAATTACGTGAAGTAAACCTTAGTTTTACTAAGAAAGATATACATATACTATTTGCAATCCCGATATAGTTCCCCAAAAAAATTGATTCAGTTTTTTTAGGTTTATTTGCTTTACTTTAGCATTTGAAAAAAGTTATGTATAATATGCTATTATATATATAAGCAAATCATTATATACTAGTTTAGTATGAACGCATATCTCAATCTATTTTTTAAATGTTTGGCCCTCAAAAAATTTAGTGACATTTTTTCTGACACCATGATCGTAAATTTTTTGCGGGCCAAACAGTTAAGAAATAGATTGAAATATGCGTTCATACTAGCCTAGTAATGATTTGCTTAGCGAATATCATATTATACATACCTAACTTTTTTCAAATGCTAAAGTAAAGCAGATAAACGTAAAAAAACCGAATTAGGTTGACAATACCAAACATAGCGGAGCAAAGAGAACCTTAAGCAGCAAGAAAATATTTCTTGAGGTTAAAATATACAGCTTTTATAAAACAAAAGATGAAAATGTCTACTTTCGTTTCACATATTTATTGCATTTAATGTGATCCAATCATTTTTAAAATGACACAATAAAACCCTGCAATAAAGTCGCCATACAGAAAAGTATATTTTTATTTTTTGTTCTATAAAAGATCTATACTATAACGCCAACAAATATTTACCAGATACAAAGAAACTTTAAATTTTACTTATCACTGAATACATGCATATCTTGGTACATTTATAGGTATAGCCCTACAAAATAAAACAACAAAAGGCTATTATATTATCCATAAATATATACACTAACAAAAATAGACCAAATGGCCGTCACCTTCACTGTTACTACCGGAGTCGCCGCTTAGTCTGCCTTCTCATCAAGGGACGATGGGTAAATGCGATGCACGCCGGGGATTTATGTCGACGGGATGGCATGGCGGTTAGGGCTAGCGTAAAGAATAATTTTATTCTCATAAGCCGCGATTTAGTTGTCAGGAATAAACTTTAATTTTTGGAATTACATATTTAGTTCTGTTTTTCCCTTATCAGGAAAATTAAATTATAATTGTCAGTAGATTTTCTTCGTTATTGCGACAATACAATTTAATTTGTACAATGAAAGGTTTAATACAATGTTTAATTATGCGATTTTTTCTATTAATTATTAAAGCTTTTGTTGGCGGAAAAATAATTTAATTTTTTTAAGAATATATTTCTCAACTAAATATTTTAATTACAGTAATTATGCAAAATATAAAAGAAATTTTGTTGCAAGTATCGCTTTTTTATTTGAAATATGGTTTTATCCAGGGAATTATTTTTTTATTTAAAAAATTATAGAATGTGATTTAATACCCACCAACTTTTTTTTTCTCTCTGTGTATTAACATACGAAATGTCAAAATTTGGCAAAACCGGTGCCACCACTTCAGGGCGCATTAAGGTAGGCAGAAGCGGTTTTTCCTTTACTATCTATCGCTCCCTACCTGCATGTGAATTTTCACGTAGCTGGCTCAAAGGAAAAATTTGTTTAAAAAAAATAACCGGAAGTGCCTATTTTTATTAACATTCCGGGTAAAAACGGGCCGGCAGACATATCATTCCCTGTTAATTAAGATGCTAGGAGTCAATACAAAAAGGCCTCATGTTGCTAGCTTCCCGGTACGGGTTGGACGCCTCTAACCCCCTACTATCAGATATTGGTGGGAAATACCCAAAAAATAACCATCCAAAAATTATGAATCCCCCAAACAATTACAGGGCCTTTCTACTTATATCGTTGCTATGCAATTAAGTTCCTGTTATTTACCTATTTGTTGATTGGCAGTATAGAGGTCAAAGTGAAAATACAAGGTTATTTGACTTTTATCCAACTTTTGAGTAGAAAAAGAAAATCGAGGAAAAAATTGAAGAGAATATGACTGATGGAGTACCGGAAGATATTTTCGAAGAAGCCAAGAATGTGAACGTCGAACTGTTACCAGAAAACTCGAAATACCGTTATGCCAAACAATTGAAAACATTAAGTATGGTGTGCAAAAAAGAAAATAAACAATTTCAAGAAAGAAGAGGTAATTGGCGAGTTTGCGACTCAAATTAAGAACGTGACGTCTTCTGCAGCCGATTTGCTAACTACTATAAAGGGGAATGTTTTCGTTTCGTCTCTGTCTTCATTATCGTGATATTTGGCATCTTTGTCAATTTTGCCGTCTAGTGAGCCATTCTTCCCCGTTAAAAATCAGCTGAATGCAGCTGGCTTCCGAAATTTGAATCGTCATTTCTAGTATACTTTTCCGACAATTCAAAAACTGGCAAACCATAATATTGGTAATAACAGATGAAAATAATATAAGTTTGAATTTTGAATTGTATTTTTACTTTGATGTCTATAGTGAAATAAAATATTTAAAAAAAAATACCAAAACTAGATAATTTTCCTCACGCTCGTAGAAAAAACATTGTGCCCAGCACGTGCGCTAAGTGTCTTTTCCGCACTCGACTGGTGACCGAACTCCGCTTCGCGTCGTCCGGTCAACTGCAGTCGCGTGCGGAAAAGTATCACTTTCTGTACTTAAATAAATAGCTATTTTATTACATCTTAACGAAATAATCAAAATATACTATATGTTAAGACGTTAAGACTAGCGATAACACTAAATAAAGTTCCAAAGCTGAGTTCTAGGTGAGAACCAGAGTTACAGTAGTCTTGATAGCAAAGTGCACATGAGGTAGTGTTTCCAGAAATACTCTTGCATGAGTAGTCAATTCCATTTCCTTCAATTTTATTACCTGTTACACACAGTTTTACGGTCACTTCTTCTTTAGTATTAGTATCTGAAAAGAATAATAAAATAATTATTTATCGTATATCGATTTTTGTATATCGACTATTATAACTAACTAAATAACTTTTAGAAAATCGTTATTCCCATCGCTCAAAGAGGAGCTTCAATGTTATGAAAAATTTAATAAAACTTCTGTTCAATCCGTAACATGAAAAATACACTCCATCCACACTTTTTAAAACAGAAAATAAGGTTGTTTTCCAGGTTATGTCGTGAATAAATGACTAAAGACGCATGCGTCTATAATTTGCTCTGAACCGATTCCTTCTATCTAGAGGAGAAACTGGTTTGGATAGTGTGGCACCCGTTCGAGATTTATTAGTCGAAAAACAGAAACAGCAATTCCTTGTTTCTCATTAGTTCTAAAGTAGTTCGAGAACACCCGAACAGGAATAGACTAATACTCATGCCGCATGATCAGTACAGTTCAGAACGGCAAATACGAGGAACCCAAACAAAGCTAATGTAAGATTTGAATCGACTTAAATTTCCTGAAGCCATATTTGTCAAACTATTGCAGGAGTTGGTTGCTAATAACAAAAATGACTAAGTTGAGAATCATCTTAAATATGTAACACATATTACGTTTTTAATCAAGTTTGCCTTCCTATTCTACAGCGTGTCGACGGATGAGGTAGACAAGAGGACAAATGGACCAAAAAGTATAAGATACAAAAAAGGTCATTCTTTATGAAAGTTTTTGCTTCCTTTAAAAATAAGATCCACGATGCCAAAAATTTGTTTTTTGTTTATGCGAAAATTAAAAAAAAAAAGTAAAATTTGGTTAAGAGTAAAGTTGTCTTTTTTAAATTTAATTTCAAAACGTTAAATAAAAAGTTGTTTTAAGTTTTAAAAGAATTCTTATTCTGTGACGTATTTGTCAAAATAATGAAATGTGTTGTCTTTAGAGAAAAGAATATTTATAATCCAAAATTGCAGAAATGGCGAGAATTGTTATCGCTACGTTGCGTTGATGAGAAGTTTGAAGAAAAGCTTCCAAATGTAGATTTATGCAGAAGTCGGTACATCAGTTAGTATTAGTAATCAAATTAAAATGATCTGGATCCGTTAGTGTTTTAAAAAAGACTAAGAAAAAATACGACGAAAACGATGCTTCTACAGTAATAATTTTGCAATCTGTTGATGAAAATCCTATTATGGGGCAAATCGCCTCAGAGTCTCAGCGCGTCGCGCGAGCCTGAAAACATGCCATTTTAAACTCATGATCCCGCAATGAAGACGTCATTAAAAAAATAACTGAACATGGTTTTCGATGTATTTTTTCCTCGGCTTTCCGACGGTGTAATTTGTTTTTCAAAATTTCGCTTCCTTAACCTTAAAAAAGCACTAAACGTGCTGTATCTCGAGAAACGCCATTTTTATCTTTTCTAAAATAGGTACCCTACGTCGTTTTTACGTCGAAAAAGCTATTTTTCAGATAGGACTTTTTTTTGGTTTGCGAGGAATCAATCGAAAAGTATAGCTCGGCATAGCAATTCATACAACCACAGAGCCTTGCCCACGCGTCGCTACCTCGGCCGCACGTTGGAAAGGCTCGCCGCGGTATGTTTATCGATTAATTCCTCGAAAACAAAAAAAGTTCTTTCTGGAAAAAAAACTTTTTCGACGTAAAAAATCATGATCTTTCGATTTAGCATATTAAAAAAAGACAAAAATGGAGTTTTTCGCGATACAGCAAGTTTAGTGTTTTTTTTTTGAGGTTAGGGAAACGGAATTTTGAAAAACAAATTACACCATCGGAAAGCTGAGGAAAAAATACATCGAAAATAATGTTTCAGTTATTTTTTTAATGACGTTTTCATTGCGCGATCATGAGTTTAAATGGCATGTTTTCAGGCTCGCGCGTCGCGCAGGGCCATCTGAGGCGATTTGCCCGCCATGATTGCCCCTCACCCCGCCTACCCGCTACGCCACTCGAGCGATCGATACAATTATTGTCACAAGCATCTTTACCAACAGTGACGGTTATGCATTAGTTACTTCATCTGGTATTGGTGGCGCTTGTGTTAAATTTGAAATGTCAAAAAATTGCATCTTTTTACAAGAAAGCCGGGCTTCTCTTAACTGGTATTCGTTGATGGTTATACGTAACAAATCTGAATATTTACTTTTTACACCTGCACCTAATTTACGCATGTTGGCGGCCCCATCAATGACTGGCACGATGAGCGGCATCGTGGTTCAATCAGCATCCCGTATCACGATCAGTGGCATAACAAAAACTGAGTGCCCCCCCCCCCGCAAACGTCCCCCCCAATCTATAATGACTGGAAAAACACAATTCTCAATCTCAGTTTCATTACCATCTAGCTGGCTATGAAGTTTCGAATGGGACCTGGGCAACGTTGGCCCCTCAGCCATAGGCGTAACTAGCTCTTTCTATATGGGGGCGGGAGCTTAAGCCCCAGCAACAAAATTATGTAAAAAGATATTGAAATACAATCAAAATAAATTATTACAGCGTGTCCTGGAACCATCTTAACAAATGCGAAACTTTTTTATTTTTGACTTTACAGACAAAAGTTATTCATCATAAAAAGTTCTGCTTGTTGACAAAATAACACTCAATAACCCAGAAAACAAGTTGTACCCAGCATATACGGGGTGTCAAAAAAAGTAAAAACGATAAATGTTGTAGAAGGAAAACTATCTTTAATTTTAATTGAAAAGTACTATAACGTGAGAGAGTGTCGTCCAGAACTGAAAAGTGATCGAATTGAGATTTGACAAAATAACTTTATGGTTATTCATATGCACCTTTCATTTTTTTTAAAAAGTATTTTGAAATGCATGTTTTTTAAATAAGAAATTACCAAAATAAACAACACTAACATTTTATGAAATACTACACTAAACTGACCATCGCTGCTTTTTATACAAAGTATTGTACGTCGCCGTTATGAAAATTCCGCCACTGCATTTCTAACAATCTTAGGGGAAATTTCTTGAACACATTCTCTGATAATTCTCTCTAAATGGCCTATGTTTTCGAAAGGTCGCATATAGACTTGTGAATCTATTGAATCGTAACCACGAAACTTATCACATTTCGAATGGTTATTAGATTGTTTCATAGGTAGGTACTCCAAAAAGTGTTGTATGTACGAAATAAGAACATTCTTAAAAAACGTAAAATAAATTAGAGAAAGCGTAGTAAAATTAAATTTTGACCACCCTATGATGATGTGATTAAGGGTTTTTTCTTATTTTTGACTCAAGAATAATGGGTAAAATTTTGTCTTGGGAGTTTTGCAACACGCTGTTTACCGTGCCATCGATTTTGTCAGCGTCTGGTGAACAGATCCGTACTTAGATGGGCCATTCTGATATAGCGGGTGGTTTTCTATTTACAGATTTTTGCGATTTAAAAAAATATATTAAGCAACTATATATTGTATTTGACGTTATATTGACCTCAGAGGAGCCATTTTTTCAGAAGCACCTTACTGGCCAATAGAATTCCTTAAATTTATTAAAATAAATTCATATATTTTTATCACGTTCTCTTTTTATTGTTAATGCCTATTTGCATATACTAATTCTTATGTCTGTAAATATGAAATTACATACATTTTTGTTAATGTTCTAAACACCTTACCATTATATTTTTGTGTAAGGCAGGCGCCACCCTGAGTGTCTGGGTTTTTAACAGCTCTTCCACAGTTTTCTATTCGTCTATAGGGGTTTGCTGCATTACATGGCTCGCAAGTAGCACAGTCAAAGGCAGAGGCTGCAAAAATAAAGAAACAATCTAGTTTAATAAAATCTTATATAAAAAATGCTTTTTATAAACAAAGTTTTATTATTTAGATGTACTAACGAAAAAAATTAGTATAGTTTGTGGCAATGCTGAATGCTATTTATAAGTGGACGTAGTTCGCGCGGGTGGATCTTAATAAAAGTAGTATCTAAGTTATAACTGAAACAGATATAATATATTATTATGTTAAACTTATTGTCTCAAAAGCTTGTCGGGCGCGAAAAGTTTATACAAGCATTAATTTTGTTTGGCAGAAATTGTAGGTACCTCTGTATGTATTTTTTTCTTTTCTATTCACGCAAGAAGCTTTTAAGACAATAAATTTAACATAATATATTATATCTGTTTAAGTGATAACTTTGATAATATTTTTATTAGGATCCACCCACTCGAACTACGTCCACTTATAAATGGCATTAGGCATTGCCACAATGGAAAAACTAATACATATTTTTTTCGTTTTAGTAAATAATAAAAGCTTGTTTTCAAAAAGATTTTGTATATAATTTTATTTTGTACTTTTTAGTTGTCTTAACACATGCATTTCTGATAATGCATCATTATTACAAGGCATTTTGCCTGTTATCGTGTTCTATTCATCAAACTGATACCCATATCACGGGAATTGTAAAGAAAAAGAAAATACGCCACCTGATCCACCATATTGGGTTTAGAATGACGTCACATGACTTATCGTATTTTATTCGTTAAACCCTTTCATTTGATACCCATATCCCATATCAAGGGGATTGTGAAGAAAATGGTAATCCGTCATCTTGTGGCGTCCGCCATATTGGGTTTAGAATGACGTCGTATTATTCTACTTGTGAAATCCTTTTATTCGATGTCCATGTCAAGCAGGTTGTGAAAAAAAAAGGTATCCCGCCATCTTGTGGCGTTCGCCATATTGGGCTTAAAATGACGTCACATAGGTTATCCTATTCTACTCGTCAAACCCTTTCATTTAATACCCATATTAACGGGATTGTAAAGAAAAAGGTAATCCGCCATTTTGTGGCGTCTGCCATATTGGGTTGAGAATGACGTCACATAACTTTTCTGTATTGTATTCTATTGATCAAATTCTTTCAACACACAACTTTATACAAATGTCAAGGGGGTTGTGAAGAAAAGGGTAAACCGCCATCTTGTGGCGTCCGCCGTATTGGGTTTAGAATGACGTCACTTAGCTTATCGTATTTTACTCGTCAAACCCTTTCATTTGATACCCATATCAAGGGGATTGTGAAGAAAAAGGTAATCCGCCATATTGGGTTTAGAATAACGTTACATAGCTTATTGTATTCTACTTGTTAAATCCTTTCATTTGATATCCATGTTAAGGGGGTTGTGAAAAAAAAAAGTAAACCGCCATCTTGTGGCGTCCACCATATTGGGTTTAGAATGACGTCACATAGATTATTCTACTCGTCAAACCCTTTCATTTAAATATTAAGGGGATTGTAAAGAAAAAGATAATCCGCCATCTTGGTTCGTTCGCCATATTGGATTTCGAACAATAGTAGATATACTATATTGCATTGTCACCAATAGTAGATATACTATATTGCATTGCCACACTTGTGCAAAATTGCAAAGTTCTAGCTTAATTAGAACTAGGTACTCGAAATTTTGATTGCAATATTTGACCTAAACATGCTAACAAACACACATACATACGAGCAAACTAATAGGTGAAGTTAAATAAAAGCTTGTAAAAAGTGCCTCGTACAGATGTATTCGAAATGGGCTGGTTTAATCATTTCAAATATGTTAATATTTTCGTACAATCAGTCAATCGAAACAGGCACACAAGAAGTTACGTCGGCGTCGCGTTGGTTGGAATGACAATAACGAAAATATTAAGGTTGAAAATTCGCCAAATTAAAAAAAAATCAGTTTCCCGGGTGACGCCATCCTACGAAAAACAACTGAACGTATGTGGCTAATCAAATTAAAGCTGCGGCAAAACTGCCACGCGCCCCTTTGGCCATTTTAGTGCTAACAGATAATGGCTATATTTAGCGTAATTTGAAGCATTTTTTACAAACTTTTATTTAACTTCACCTGTTAGTTTGTATGTATGTTTGTTAGTATGTTCAGGTCAAATATTGCAATCAAAATTTCGACTAGTTGTAGTTGAGTTTTAAAATTTTGCACAAGTGTATAAGTTCGGTGGCAATTCAATATAGTATATTTAATATTGTTCTAAATCCAATATGGCGGACGCCTCAAGATGGCGGATTACCTTTTTCTTTACAAACCCCTTAATATGGGTATCAAATGAAAGGGTTTGACAAGTAGGGTTGCCACCTTTTTAGAATTGGGAAAAAGGACTTTGGAAAAGGCGGGAAAATTCGCTTTCACCATTTTATTAAAAACTGTATTTTTGGGTTTCCTTTTGGGGAAAATAATATACATATATTTTTTTAAATAAATATTTATTTTTGAAACTTAAATCTATATTTTTCATTTGATTTTCCAGCTTATACTCGTAATATTTTTTTTGTCATTCTTTATCGTATAATAATTCGTTACAGGTATCCTCAAAATTAACAGTAAAATCAAAAGTTCAGCTTTATTTAAAGTAACTATGCACCTGTTTCTTTCATCTCGCCAATTAATGCCAATAACAGAAAAAATCGTTCTTCGATTATAGGTTGTGGTTATGTTTGTTTTGTTCTCTTCTCTCTTCGTTTTGATGATGGGGTTGATGGACTTCAGGCGAAACGCACGCAACGTCCATCGACGCGAAAGACGAATAATGCTCTCAGCAGTGTCAAAATATCACGTAAACGTTTGAAACTCACTTTTAATTTTAGAAATTATTTTAACTGCGAAAATGCGCTAGCAAGGTCGTCCGAATATCAGTTTGGGCTTTAAAAAGGACATTTTAAGCTTAAAAAAGCAGAAAGGACAAAACTCCTTAAAAAAGGACTGTCCTTTCCAGAAAAGGACAGGTGGCAACCCTATTGACAAGTAGCACACGATAAGCTATGTGACGTCATTCTAAACCCAATATGGCGGACGCCACAATAACTATGGCGGATTACTTTTTTTTACAACCCCCTTAGCGTGGGTATCAAATGAAAGGATTTGACGAGTAGAATACGATAAGATATGCGATGTCCATTCTAAACGCCATATATGGCGAACCGTTACCGTTTTCTTCACAATCCCCTTGATATGGGTATCAAATGAAAGGGTTTGACGAGTAGAATACGATAACAGGAAAATGACTCGTAATAATGATGCATTATCAGAAATGCACAGGTTAAGACATAACTAAAAATTTAAAAATAAAGTCTCGTAAAAAATACTTTTTAAAACGAAAAACGAAAAAGTTAGTACAGTTTTTTTATTGTGGCAATGCTAAATGCTATTAATAAGTGGACGTAGTTCGCGTGAGTGGATCCTATTAAAAGTAGTGGCAAAGTTACCACTGAAACATATTATATAAAATATTATGAGAAATTTATTGTCTTAAAAGCTTGTCGCGTGAATAGAAAAGAAAAAAATAGGAACGTAGGTATCTACTTACAATGTCTGCCAAACAAGATTAATGCCTTTATGAACTTTCGCGCGCGACGAGCTTTTAAGACAATAAATTTAACATAATATATTATATATGTTTCAGTGATAACTGTGACACTACTTTTAACTTAAAAGTGTGAGATCCCCCAAACGGTCAATTATCAATTTAAACTACCTAAATATGTTGGTTTGGAAGCTTTTTTAACTACGCATTATTAATATTAGAAAAAAATAAAATCACAAAAACAATAGAAACTTAAACTTTCTAAAAACTTAAAAATAAAATTGAGCTAATAAATTATAATTTAAGTAGGTTAAATAGGTACTTAAATATACTACAAAAATATTTTTTATACAAAACACCAATACAGTAGCTTACAGAATTTATTTTTTTATCCAATACGAATTTTTTCATTAAATTTTTAATACGAACAATTTAGCATCTGCGTAATACATCAAAATTTAAAAAATTCAAGTTCTACTTTTGATTGCAAATTCTTTTAAGATATTCTCTGTTTTAAAGATGTCTTTTTAATACAAAAAGTTAATAACTCTAATATTGTATTAATAGTTAATTCAGTTCTCTCGTGTAAATTATTATCATTTTCTAATCTATTACGCACAATAGTTAAAGTTTTAACTACCGGTACGTTGGTGAAAAGACTCTCTACGTCAAAACTATCCATTCATTAAACAGTTATTATCTAAATTTATTTCTCCTATTCTTTCGATAAAGTGTTTAGAATTTTTAATGAAAGAATCTGTATTTCCTGCTAACGGATTTAGAATGTCTAATGAATATCTAGCCAATGAATGGCATAGCGAATTAATGCTACTACCTATAGGCCTAAGATGTATATTAGATTTATGAATTTTCGATAAGCCAAAAAAATGTGGAGGTTTACTATAATGCGGTGTTAGGCGCGACCTTTCTAAATCTGTAAACTTATTTTTATGTTTGAAGAGCAACCTATAAATTTTGTTATCAACACTTTTCGTTGAATCTCTTGCTAACTTTGTTTTTTGTATTAAACGCAGTGACTTTTATTTATTTTTTTAAAATGTTGTTTTTATACTGAGCATTTTAAGATTAAATGTATTGGCCTCAGTTAATAATTTGTTTATTTTCCTATTACTATTAAAACCGGACTTGACATATTTTATTTTCCTGGTTTTGTTTTATCGACGACTAGTTTACCGATTTTGTCTTTAAAAGCTAAACGCTCCATCGGCCACGAATACACAGGGTCTCCGCAAGCACAAGCCTCTTGGCCACTGTAGTACGTGTTTTATATTTTAAGACAAAAAAAATCAACTGCAGGTTTATACAACGAAAATTGTAATAATTTATAACTTATTACGCTTAAAAACTTTTCGATTATGTACATGCCGATGAACCAGTTATGGATCGAAAACAAAACTTTAAAATATTTTTTTTAACAGAATCATTGACCAAACCTTAATCTCCTTGCAAGACAGATTTGAGTTAAGGTCCAGTTATAATGATGTTTTTGGATTCTCTAGTAACACTTTCGATTTGCCCGAACATAATCTTTTAAATCATTGCAAAACTTTACATTTGAAATTGACAGACTAGACAAAAAAATAATTTGACATTGACGATTTATTTAATGAAATAAGAGCGCTTAAACCTTTTTCTCTGTCAAATGAGATTAAAAATCCATCCGATCTATTGCAATAAGTAGTATACATCTTTGATTTTGAAAACAATTTACCATCAACCTTTCTTGAAGAATTCTTCTTACTCTTTCGGTGTCAGTGGCATCAGGTGAACGTTCTTTTTCTAGACTTAAACTGATCAAAAATTACTTAAGATCTGCCATGTTGCAGGAAAGGTTATCTGGAGTAGCAATTTTGTCTATAGAATATACACTTTTAAACACTATTAATTTACCGGACAGGATACAAGGCATACAATACACCTGAGCAAAATAATAGTTAAATGTAAACACGCGAAAACAGCAGCGGGCAGCTAGCCCGGCGACCATGGGGCGACAGAGTTGTGTGTTTTGACGTCACGGCCGATAAAAGCCGCGCGCGAAGTTATTAAATAAGAAATTGAATAAGTTCGTCAATTTTGAAGATATCGAGATAATGTTTTTTTGTGTGACAAGTTAAGTGAAAGACTGTTAAATGATGTTGACGTTACTCGATATTTCTGAAATAGGAAACTTCCTAATTAGTTTTAGCAATATAGCATTTACATGTTTTCCTACACCTCCTTCTTAAACGTTCGTCGTGTCAGCAATTGTGGGATTTTGTCCCTTCTGTTCCATGTTTTGTTTGTTTTTACTTTTTATTGTTTGTTTTTTTTTCTTTCATCTATTATGTACTCATATTGTTATTAATCTTAAATTTTACTAGGTTAAGCAGCTTTGATAAGGAGATTGTAATCTTATATCAATAAAGCTATTTTTGACTTTGACTTTGACAATGTTTGCCGCCTGGAATAAATTGAAAATTGCGCAAGCGTCAACGAGGCAGGCCTGCTGCTATTGGTCCAAATTCTTCGCCTCAACGATCTTGCTAAGATACCCAACTGATTCGGGCTGAAAAGCCCGTTTTTTAAACTGTGGTAGAATCTTCACAACAAAGACACAGATTACTCCTACCAGATGCGAATCTTACGCTTTCGACGGTGGCCCAATTTAGAGAAATTATAAGGTGGCGATGCACCCTATTTAGTCTGCCGCCGAACCAGAAAAAAATATGACAGAGAGAATAATATCTCTTCTTCCCGCCAGCTCGACCACGCTATGGCATTCAAACGGCAGCATCCCGAGATTGGCGCGTAGAATTCTCACACGACAACCCGACATTAGCCAGTGCGGTAGCAACACGGTAAGAAGAGAGAGTTTTCTGCGGCGCGTCTCAATACTCACTCTCACTGTGCTTTATAATAACCCAAAATCTGCAGTGCACGCCCATGGCAGCTTATTTCGATGTCGGTTTGGAGGTCATAGAAAGCAAATCGTATTTATGAATGAACTCCGTACGAGATATTATTCGCTCTATCTTATTTTTCTCTGGCCGAACCAGAGAAAAATAAGATAGAGAGAATAATATCTCTTCTTCCCGCCAGCTCGACTACGCTATGGCCTTCAAACGGCAACACCCCGAGATTTGCGCTTACGATTCTCACAATACACCCCGACATTAGCCACTGCGGTAGCAATACGGCAAGCAGAGAGAGTTTTCTGCGGCGCGTCTCAATACTCACTCTCAGTGTGCTTTATAATAGGTAACCCAAAATCTGCATCGCACACCCATGGCAGCTTTCGACGTCGCGTCGGTTTGGAGGTCATAGAAAGCAAATCGTATTTATGAATGGAATCCGTACGAGATATTCTTCTCTCTATCTTATTTTTCTCTGGCCGAACGTTGAAGTTTGGTTGAATTCCTCGGTGTTAGCGTGTGCGAGCGTCTCGGTGGAATAGATAGCAGGCTAATGTTATTACATCAGTTTTGTACCGTTGATTTTATGGTTTAAATTGTGGTTGTACTAGGTTGTAGTGTAATTTTAATAAACGATATACGTTTTTGTATTTGTTAATGATATAATTTTATATAAAATGCCACACAATATCATGTTTTAATATTTTAAAATATAATTCATAATTTCTCTGAATTAAAACCTACCAAACGCATGGAAAATTGCATTCACGGCATCGACGCTCGAAGCGACCGGCCGCACAGTCCGTATCGCCAAGACCGCGGAATCTTGATATAGGAAATTTATTAAGAGATACGCATCTGGTAGGAGTAATCTGTGACAAAGAGATGCTTGCCAATGCTAAATTTTCATTACAATTCGAACTATCTTGAAAACTATGACTTTTTCGTAAATTAAACTAGTGAAAAAGTTATAAAATTACACATAGAATTCAAAAATACATTCAAATACAGGGTGTCCCGTTGAAACAATCTGACTTTGTGACACCCGTTTTTTTGAACGCACCCTGTATAATTCTAAATATTTTTTAAATGTGCAGAATATCCAACTATACCTTAACACAAAAGCTTATTATCGACAAATCCTATCTTCAAGGCATAAAAGTACTCCGCGCAGTCGTTGACTCACCCGGTACATATGCATTGGTGCAATTGGTGCATTGGTGCATAAGCAACCCCCGCGAAATCAAGTAGAAACCCAGACGTGATTGTAGCTAAGAATGGTTAGGCCTCACAAACAGTTGGACCACCGGCGGTGCGGGGGTGTACGTTATATTATGTAGAGGGCCTAGAGGGGACGACATTCATTTAGTGGCGGTGATATGTATAAGCGGGTATGCTTAGGGGCCCCGCCATTATATATATATCTCAAAAATCGAGAGTTGGCCGGGTTTGCTTAGGGCCCAAGGTAGTGATTTCGATTATCGTTACTTTTATGTATTCGTTACTACTCGGTACTTGAATATTAAGTAATCATTTCAACTATTCGTTACTTTGATTACTTTGATTACTTAGGTTACTTAGGTTACATACATAAAATGTAGTACGTCGTATCTACTTAAATATTAAGTAATCGTTTTTTTATGCTTGCGGATATGAGCTATAGTTTTTTAGGAAATATGTGTGTTGCGATGTGAAGTAAATTGTAGGAAGAAACGATCTTTTGTTATGTAAAAATTATTTATTTTAATAAATAAATAATGAAATATTTTTTTTAATCGAAGACGAAGTAGAAATACCGTAAAAAATATATTTATAATATTATGTCGGGTAATTATGTAGTATACCTACGCATTTCTGCTATTTTTGCGTTTTTTCAAAAAATTCTTTTATGGTCACATCCTACTGTCTTTCCTGGTTGCCAATATACATACGTGTGCACATAAAAAATTATGTTGTTTTTTTATTAATTTTACAATTTTAGGTTAGCTTTTTCAATGAAACCCGTGGTACACATACTCGAAATCTCTGATGGAAAGACGCGCTGTTGCCAAATTTACAAATCGTTTTTCCCACAAATACTGCTAGCTTTACATAAAGTTAGCGGGAAAATGCGAAAATGAACCCAATTTAACCAAAAGGGCAAAAAGATGACCCCAAGCAACACCCTGGCGCACCGATCCCTCTTCGCCTGCGAGGAAAGAGACTGGCCAGGGCCCCTAACCAGGTGCTAACCCTGTTCCGACCTTAGAGTGCCCTCCGATCCACCGTCATCCCACCGTTAGATCGAAAATATTAGATCTGTCACCTAATTGACCGACAGAAAAGTTTTTTATGCGAACGGTGGATCGGAGGGCACCCTAAGGTCGGAACAGGGTTAGCACCTGGATAGGGGCCCTGACCAGTCTCTTTCGTCGCAGGCGAAGAGGGATCGGTGCGCCAGGGTCATTTTCGGCTGTGTTCTAGAAGCGGTACAAAGTTCGCCAAGATTAATTTCATTTGGGATAAAAAATAGGTAAACGTGGCAACACCGGACACAGAAATATTGTTGACAATGTTGACAGGTGGGAAAATAATGGCGGCTAACAGCGACTTAAAATGGAATTTTCTATAGAAAAAAGCAATTTTCTTAGCTATTAACCGTTTTTCTTCGATTTTACACTTAATTGCGTTGGGAAAAGTGTTTTTAAGCCTTTTACGATGTTGCGTTTTTTTGTTTTTACCCCGCCCAGCGCCCCTATTCGCTCCCAGGTCCCGTAAGTTTGTTTCATTAAAAATTATTAAAAAACAACAATTTTTTATGTGCGCACGTATATTGGCAATCAGGAAAGACAGTACAATGTGACCATAAAAGAATTTTTTCAAAAAAACGCAAAAATAGTAGAAATGGGTATACTACATAATTACCTTATGTGGAAATAATAAACAAATTATATTTAACTTTGGCAAGTAAAGAACTGAAATTACACCATACACCTAAACCTAAACAAGTTACAGTTCGTAACTGTAGTGTAAAAAGTATGGTTTTGACATTTTTTCCCTTTAGCCGGTTTCTTCTGTCAGAAGTCAGTTGTCAGTTGGCTTTTGAGAAAAGCCGTTCCGAGGGAACGGATGTCGCAATGATTCATACATATTTTTTTGCTAATTGCACCAAATGTGGATATATGGCCACTCTCTCTTTCCACCAAGAAGAGGATCTTCCTTTCGACGGATTAGTTCTTCTGCTAAATATAATCTGATCTCCAAAATGTAAAAAAAAAACTAATTTGAGCAAACAAAAGTTAAGTAAATACTACATGTTCCAAAAAGTAAAAAAAACTAATTTGAGCAAAAAAAAATTAAGTAAATCGGTCTACATGTTCCAAAACGTAAAAAAACTGATTGGAGCAAAAAAAGAATTTCTGTCGATCGGTTATTACTTCGGTACTTCCTTTGATAACTTTTAAGACAGTCCGAAATGCGAAACGCTAATGAGTATTCCTACTAGCATAATAAAGTAATCAGTAGTAATCATTCAAGTAAAAGTAACGATTTAGTTTTCGAATCGGTATTCGTTACTTCGGGTATTCTAGAGTAACGAGTACTTTCGTATCGTATCGTTACTTCGTCGATATCTCTAGCCCAAGGTACTCTTGCCCCGCCACTGCATTCATTCATAACTAGCCTTTTGTTTTGTTTCATACATCGTACGTGTGTAGGATAAGGAGGAGAGAACTTGTTGAGTCATAAATCCGGGAATATCTATTCATCAGGCAGTTCTTTCGGAAATTTTAATTACACAAAAAAATTCATTTAAAAAAAATATAAACTTGATAGAATTTTTAGTAAGAATAATTAATTAGCGTAACTTTCACCGGCTTGCCTTGACCACTAACTGGGATTTTTTGACTTTGTTAAAATGGTCCGTTTTTATATATTCATAATGATTCATAACTTGCTGCTTAAAAACTTTGAATCTTGCTTTCCGGTTAACAAATTAAGGGTTAAGGTCGCATTTTCCAATCGCGTCCATGCTGGTAAACTTAATTTCATTTTGATATGGCTTTTTGGCTTTAAACTTTTTAACAATAATATAATGGGTATATTAATTAAGTATTGATTCATATCCTGGAAGCAATTTTCAGTCAATTATTTAAGATTTCAATGTGTATAATGATTTCATTCAGAAGATTAATATTTTAAGAGATCTATGGTGTCATTTTTTCTGTCACTAGGACCTCAATATGCTTTTTAAATATTGTCTTCCTAAAATAAATCATAAAACATCTTGAAACTTTTATTAAGAAGTTAAAAAATACCCTAAGAATATGAATCTACGGTTAATATTGTGAAAATAGTTACAGACAAAAATGAATTATAAAGCAAAAAATTATACTAAAATATCATTAAGTTGGCAATAAATGGGTGTGGTCGGCAAATGCAGCCTTAAGGGGAAACGTAAGCCTTGGCTGACCAAAGGTCTTAAAGTTTCAGCAAGCAATCTAAGGACTCTTTATTATAATATGTATAAGAAAATACACTATTAACCATAACTTCTTCATATATTTCTCTAAATATCGCAGCTTATATAGAAAACTTATTGTTATTGCCAAGAATATTCATTAACAGACAAGATTATCTCAATCAAGGTGTAGACAGAGAGAGAGCTGAGCAATCGTTTATAAAATACTCACAGCATTTCTTCAATGGTATCAAATATTAGATAAAAATCAATTCGGGTTTCAAAGCTCTAAAAGCACAAGCGACAAAACAAAAATAATTTAAATGTTCACAAGTGTATTCCGACTTGTAAAAAAACCTTACACACAAAATAATACGAATTAACAACTGTTTAAGCAATGAATGAACAGCGCTACGGCACGTGCTAGAGAGAAAAAGCGACGTTGCCACTCTCACTATAAATTTCATCACCATGCAATAGAAATAAATTACTAAAAATCAATTTTCACGAAAAATAATGGTGGGGGAAGTGCTATACCTAGGGACAAATGTACCAGGGGAAACCCCGATTTTGAAGCTTATAAATAAACGTTATCTTATTTCCCCCACAAACAGTTGAAGGTCACAACCATATATATATATATATATATATATATATATATATATATATATATATATATATATATATATATATATATATATACATCGGTTTATTTACGATATTTTCAGTTGATTGTCTGGTTTCAAGTTGAGCACGTGGTTTACGTTTTTGTTTAGAATATTCATTACGAGGTTTTGTGAGCGTTTGGTTCAAAAATTTTACAACGCCATTTAATTCTTCGCATTTTTCATACATTCTTCTTTGCCTCTGAAGTGTATTTATATAATACTTTCAGCATCATTTTCGTTCAGATTTCTTACCTCATTTCTCAGCTTCCTTTGAATTTCTTCAATATTTTCATTATGATTGCTGTATAAGTACGACATTTTTCAAATGACCCCAAAGAAATGTATCTAAAGGTGTGAGGTCTGGGCTATTTGCAGACCAATGTAACGTTCCATATCTACCGATCCATTCGTTATACTGATGGTTTAAAAAATTGCGAACATCAATTATATTATGGGGAGGCTCCGTCCTGTTGCCATATACATAATACGTCGACGTTCTTCAAGTGGCAATTCGTCGAGAATATCTTCAATTTAATTTTCTAAAAAATTAAGATAGCGCTGGTCAGTTAATGCTCCCCAAAAAAAACAATGGTCCTAAAATTTTATTTAGTAATATCCCACACCCAACGTTGATTGAATTACACCCCTAAAAAGCAATATCTTCGACGGTAAAGGGATTTCCATCCGGTCAAACATGAAGATTTCGTTTATTAAACATTCCTGCAGTTGCTTCGTCAGTCCAAACGATAGACTGAAATAAATTAGGACCTTGCCGCATTATTTCGTTAATATTGTCACGTAGGGGCCGTAGCGGTTGATAAATTATACTGCGGCTTACCAAAACACTTATATATTTTGACAGGTACAGCACACACTGACATGGCAATATATACGTTGACGTAGAGGCAGCTTCTGACGGGGTAACTTGTTCAACCTAAAGGGCTGGCGCTATCGGTATACTACTAGCGTGCATCTCGCTGGTACGCTTTACATATGAATCTCTCAAGAACAGTTTATACAAACAGTACAAACTGGTCAGGGTTCATAAAATAACGGCGAGGCCAACGATATGAAGTATCACGTAGAGTCGTTTCCGAAATATTAAATAAATAATATGAAAAAATGCATAGAAATTTGGAAAAATTGCGAATAAATGGGAAAATATGAAAATATTTCAGACAAAAGTATATCTCCTTTCTTTTTGATCGGCCCTAAACTTTTGAACTGATGGCATAATTTTATATGGTCTATACCTAAAATACTTTAATGTTGTTTGAACTGATCCATAGGTAAGTCAACATTTTATCTCTTCTTCCATATCTGATATACCGCACACAATCGGGAATTGATTTTTTCCATTCTCTTGAAAATATAATAAAATCGCTTGGTCCATTTTTTCATTTCTTTCTCTTCTTCTTTTTTCATTGCCCAGAATTCAACTTTCATTTAGTCTTCTATTTTTTATTATGGTGTTTAATGATGGAGTTCTTTGTCTCTCTTCAATACTTTCCTCAGACTGTCTTTGAGTCGCTCTAACATTATTGTTATTTTTTAAATATAATTTTAACATTTTGTATCTCTCATTAAAGTATATCTCATTTGGCATAAAAATAAAATTATAAATGCACGGTGACTAAAGTATTTTTGTCAATCTTGACATTAACTTTGACTTACCTACGAGGAAAATTTAAAAAGGTAGCAGGTACTTTGTTCGCAACCTGGATAGTTACGTTTAAAGTATATTTATTCGAAATAATTTTTAATTTTAAATATTTCAAAAACGATTGAAAAACCGCATAGGGTATATTATACGAAATATGTGTAGAACTTCCAGTAGAATCCAAAAATATGGTAAAAATTATACCATCCAATTTAAAATAAGCGAGAAAATGTTTTATACTATATTTTTTTATTCGATGCTCAATTGTCTTGCTGATAAGAAGATATATGAATGATTCATAAAAATCCCCAAAACTTTCATATTTAACATTTTTTCCCATCTTTGAAACTAAAAAAATTATAATGCCTGTTCACTTTTATTTGGACATCCCTGTACATTTATTATGTTAATATAACACATTGTTTAGTAGGTTATTATCGCAGTTAAAAAATTATGGACAAACTTGTAACTATTTCTCATTCTATACAACACAAAAATAATAAAATTATACTTACCAGTTTGAATCAAAGCCACGAAAGCAAGAAGGCACTCAATTTTCGTCATTTTACAGAGAAAATAATATGAGTATGAATATCGACCAGTATCTTGCCAACATATTCACGTGAAACACATTTCAGTTGTGCAGTGCTTCCCCGCTCTTTGGCACAAACAGAAGCGAGCACGCTGGACAGGACCGTAACCATTCTAATAAATTTTTAAAAATTTACGTGTTTTATTGCTGCCTGCAGTAAAATATTTTTGTATAAAAAATGCCTAAGTGTTAGTCATTTTAAGGCACTCCACTTTCGATCCACTTCCATTATCGTGCTGTCGGAGTATCGGGTAGTTAGGCAAATAAAACGAACGAAAACAGGTCAACGCAAAGCGAAGTACATATTATTGTTAAGCGATTCAAAAATTACAGAATCCCTCGTTGTCTTTAGCGGAGTTTTTGCAAATTTTAGTTGCAGTGCAAATAGTTCTAAAGTCGTTATATGACGAGAACAGTGGTTCTCTTACAGAAAAATTTAATAGTATATTAAGGAAACATGTTTGCCTCGTTAAATTAACACAAATTTGTACTGATAGTATTCCAATAGATTTGTTAAGCGGTTTCAAAGACCACTTTACTTTATTTACATCGTTGGATGTTGAACGCTCGTTCTCTTTCCTAAAAATTTTACCGCTGCGGACATCACTCAAAGAAACGGTTGTAGAGATATATGTCGAGGCTTTCTGGTTATATATTTAAACGGTACCTAAAGCTTTTATTATAGGAGTTATCAAAAAATTTTAAATACAAAAAATTTCGGGTTTGTCATGATCCGCCAGAATCGGTTAAAAAACGATATAAATGACTATCGCAAAGCTACCAAATGAGCATCAGCTTCGTTATTTTAAACGCAACGCCCTGTATAATTTTTGATTATTTTAAAAGCTTAGTTTTTCCTGATTTCAAAAATATATAGTTTGCCTATATTCCGAGTAGTTTTCATAATATTTAAATTTAAATGTGGCAAACGGAACATCTACAGCGTAGTGTGCTTTGATTTCAATTATTTTTCAAAGATGGCCGCCGTTCTATACAGCCAAATTCTTAACAGTTTAAACATACCTATTAGGATTTTTTGTTCTTTTGTTTACGCGTAAATCACAAAAATAATAAAATAAATTTCATTTATGATAAGTAATGTTAAATACATTTTGAAACAAATATATTACATACATTGTCTCCAGATTTTTAAATTATTCTACCCAGTTACCACCATTATTTAAACAATCTTGTAAGTTTTTTCTTAGTGTGCGAGGAACTTGCGTTATGGATATATTTATGACTCCAGCATTTTGTCCACCAAATTGTCAGGAGTGAGCCTGTTCGTTTTCTGTTAAGCCTTTGTCCGCTGATCGTTCCATCTGACGTATTCGAAGAACGTATGCTCTGCATTGTCTCTGCCTCCGCAGTACGAACATTCGTCTGTTTCGCTGAGGTTAAACCTATGCAAGTAGGCTTGGAAGAAGCCGTGTCCTGTTAGTATTTGTGTCATGTAGAAATCTACCTCACCGTGCTTTCTTTCGTACCAGTGTCTGATGTTCGTTATCAGTCTTTTTGTCCAGCCTGCTTTCCAATTGTCATTGTCCCATTCCTCCTGCCAACAGGCAATTATATCCGTGTAGGTAATTTCTCTAGAGGCATCTCCTCCTTCAATTATCTTAGGAAGTTTCGCATGCAGCTCTATTGGGGGCATTCGGGTGATAGCCAGCAGTGCTTTCCTCGACGGAGTCTTGTAGGCGCTGGTAATACGAATGGCAGTGCGTCCTCCAGTCTTGTGGAGTATGTTCCTATATACTTCTTTACTCATTGCTTTCTCCCACATTGAGGCTCCGTAGAGGAGGATCGATTGAACTACCGAGTATTCTCCTGTTCCCCTCCCGAGGTCCCCCTATATTTGGCATGATTCGGCTTATGTTACTTAGGGCCTTGTTGGCTTTTTCTGCCGCCTTGCGTAGATGTGTTGCCATTGTCATGTTTCTGTCTAGGTAGACGCCAATGTACTTGATGTATTCTTTACTCCTTATGGTCACTTCATCGACTTCAATGTTAATAGTCTTGGTATTCCTGCTCGCCACCAGGACTTCGGTTTTATGTGCAGCCAGTTTTAGCTTTCTCGCCTGCATCCACTCAGTCACAATATGAAGGGCCTGGTTTGCCACTACCCTCAGCATTTCGGCTCCCCTCACTTCCACTAGTACCCCGAGGTCGTCCGCGTAGCCAATCAAGGTAACTCCTTTCGGCATAGGTGTTCTCAGTATTTCGTCGTAGTACAGGTTCCATAGTGTGGGACCAATAACTGAGCCTTGCGAGACCCCGTAGCTGACTTCCATCGTTGTCTTCTCTCCAACTGTGAGCATTCGGTTTTCAAAATAGCTGGCGATCAGGTTGTAGAGGTACGAGTCGATTCCTCTTGTTTCCATTTCTCTCATTATGCCGCTCCATGGCGCAGAGTTAAACGCGTTCTCGACATCCACCGTTATCATTACACATATTCTTCTTTCTGTCGTGGTACTTGTACGACGTATTCTACAACTTCTTTGACCTGTCTCATCGCACTGGTTGTTGACTTCCCCTCTTAGAGGCCATGTTGGTGAGGGGACAGTCCTCCGGTTGTGTCAGTTTATACTTTTCGTCGTCTTAGTAATAGGTGTTCCAATAGTTTCCCTAGAATATTGAGTACACATATGGGGCGGTATTTTTTGGTTTGTTGTCCTGTCTTTGATTCCTTTTCGATTAATACCAACCGTGCTTCTTTCCATTCTCTAGGAATTTCCCCACTTATCAAAATCTTGTTCATTATGTCCAGAAATGCTTGAGTATGTTCTATGCCGCCTTGATTATTTCAGGAGGAATTTCCTTCTGGGCCCGGTGCTTTTTTCTCCCTACTTCTGTTTACTGCCTGCTTTAGTTCTATTGTCGAAAGAGGGGTAATTCTTCTGTGTTGACTGCTTTCTTGTTCCAGGGGCTGTTCGGAGAGGTTTGGAACAATGACCTGGCGATGTCTAGCTTCTCCTTGTCCCTTAGGCCTGCAGGTTCAAGGGGTTCTATTTTTCCATTACTATTCGGTATCCTTTGCCCCATATTTTCATTTTTTTATCATTGGATTTTCTCTCCACGTCTTAACATTACGCTACTGGTTTTCTTATTTTATTTTTTTCCTCTTTCCATACATCATTTTATAGGGGAGGGAAGAAATTACCTAGGGAAGGGCATACCCAGCCATTTTAAACTGTTAAATATTTTTGTAAATTTCTCTTGTTTTTTTCCGCCTCCTTCTTTTGTTATAGGATCAAGTATCATATTGCTAGGTGCAGAACGAGAGCGGATAGGGTTATTTTTATGAATGGTTATTCTCCACCATAATGGGCCACAATAATCACGTCAGTAATTTAAATGATTAATTCTAAGCTTAACTGTGCACATCTTAATGTAAGGTCACTTATGGCACATTGTGACGCTTTCGAAAACGCTAAACCCAATCAAACTCTATTGAACAGCTCTGGATCGAGATGGGGGGTCCCAGGGACTAAGGTAGCCATCTGCGCTGCCTACAGACCACCCAGTTTTAACTATAGAGATTTTTTAATGTTTTTGAATCCGAGATCTCCCAAATTATACAAAGAGTTGAAAATATTTGATGTTTCGGAGACTTTAACATCGATCTTCTGCGGGTGGACAGTGCCGGGACGGTGTTTGTCACGGAATGCTTTGAGGGCCTTGGTCTGGGGCAGCTTGTAAACGAGCCAACTAGAATAATTGATAATTCTGTTTCATTAATAGATTACATACTGACTACTTCATCTGATGTCGTTTCGTCTGTTAACGTGCAGCCTGTAGATTTTAGCGACCATGAACTTATATCTTGTCAAATAAATATTTTAATAAGCAAGCCAGCTCCAAAATTTAAGACCACTCGCGATTTTAAAAATATAAATATTACTCAGTTTGAATATGATCTGCGTTCTGTATCCTTGGGATAACAGCTACGATTTAAACAATGTTGATAATAAGGTGGACTTTTTTAATCAAAATATTATAACTCTTCTAGATATACATGCGCCTCTAGTGACTCATCGTATAACGAAACCCTATGCACCATGGTTTACCCAGGCGTTGCGTGCAATGAAAACAGACAGAAATAGGGCTTTGAGCAAATATAAAAAAAACAAAGATGCAAGCGGACTGGAATAGTGTAAAACTGAGCTTAAATCACATATAAATAAAATATGCGCTACGCGTGCCACACAAAGTAGTAAAAATTATAAAAATGCAGAAACTTCTACCGAGCCGATTGCTCTGCCAGTGTTGCCCTTGACATCACGTTCCACCCTGTCAACAATGATATCTGACTCGGTAGCCTCGGTGGACGGGCCAACACGCGTGTCCGTGGTGGCGTCTCGACCATCGGCTAGCAGTGCCTCTACCAGGATGACTGCTCCTGGAGGAAATAGAATTCTTTTGCTGGCAGATGACTGTGGGCGGGGATTGAACGCTGTGTTGCAAAATAGACTAAGTGCTAACCTAAATGGCTATTACGTCGTTTCGCACTTTTCTAGATCCGAACGCTTGCACGGAGGATCAGCTGTATTTGCTAGAGATAACTTATGTATAAAAGAACTTTCCTTCTTAAAAGAGCTATCAGTGGAGTGTGAGATTGAAATGAGTGGTATATGTCTGTCTTTGTCAAAGTTTGAAACTGTTGCTGTGTGCTGCGTGAATAGGCCGCCCTCTGGAAATCTGTCAGTGTTTTTTGACCACTTTGTAAGTGCCCTTCAGCATATCCTGCGTGTCCATAAATATGTCATTTTGTGCGGTGACTTAAATATAAACTGTTTAGTTGAATCCGTGCATTCAATGATTCTACACCATATATTCGAGTCATTTGCCTTGACTCAGCTAAATGACGAGCCCACTCGGCAATGTGTAAATGTAAATGGAAGGGTCACTAAGACCTGTATAGACTATATGGTATCAAATATTACCCTTGACGCCTTCTCTGTTGAGGTTTTTGATTCCCATGTATCAGATCACTATGGTCACCTAGGTAAGCTACTCTGCGACCACTTTCCAACTTCTAAAAAAGTTGTGGATTCTAGTATTTACAGGCGAACAGTAAATGAGTCTAGTATTCAGGAATTTAATTTTCTTCTTGGTCATATAAACTGGACTCAAATGTATGGGCAGGGTATAAATAATGCCTTCCAATTTTTCGTTGATGCATTAAAGCTCCTATGGTGCTTTAATGCATCTTGCCCCTTTAAAAAAACATACTCAATCAAAAGGGGACAAATGTGGCTAAATGGAAACCTAAAAAGTGAAAAAAGGAAACTTAAAGACTTGTACAGGGTCACAAAGAAATCAAACTCCCCCGTTAAGGTAACGCAGTACAAAATTAAAAGAAAAATGTTTAGGAGTTTGATTCGCGAGGAGAGGAGAGCCTATTATGGTAACAAAAAACAGGGCCGAAAATACCTCAAAAGAAACATGGAAAATTGTTAACGATACAATTGGTAGAGCCAGCAATAGGGAAGTCACGATAAGTCTTAATTTGAACGGTGACCATGTTGCTAATGAGCTGGTAGCAGATGAATTCGGTAAGCATTTTTCTACCGTGGCATCCAATAAATGTACAGAGTGTTTTGGATATAATTTGTCATTGCCACATACTGTTTCTCAGCCTCTCATGCAATCAGTTTTTTGTTATGATATAACTAGGGAGGAACTAATTAATATTATCAGAAGTTTAAACAATAAAAAGTCAAGCGGTGCTGATGAAATTTCGCCTTATATCTTTAAAAAAATTACATTCAGCGTATTGGAACAACTCTTATACTTAATTGATAACGTTCTTCATCCTGGAATTTTTCCAAATGTTTTAAAGATAGCTGAAGTTACTCCTGTCTTTAAGAAGGGGGATCGTAGAAATATTGAAAATTTCAGGCCTATTTCCATTGTAAGTGTCTTTTCGAAAATAATAGAAAAAGTTATATACAATAACATTGCGAGTTTTTTTGATGAGTTTAATGTGCTTGCTGGGGTTCAACATGGCTTTCGACCAGGGCACTCCATAGAGACTGCCTATGTTGGTTTCTATCGATATGTCTATGAGCAGGTGTAGCAAGGTAAGTATGTAGTATCCATGTTTTTTGATCTCACAAAAGCCTTCGACATGGTAAATAGAGAGATGCTTCTGGATAAATTGGAGAGTGTAGGAATACGCGGAAATCTTAAGTTGTGTATCGAGTTTTTCTTGTCAAACCGATTCCTGAGAGTCAAGTGTAATAACATCATCTCTGATTGTTTTAGTTTGAATTTGGGTGTTCCTCAGGGGTCAATTCTTGGCCCCCTCTTGTTTCTTGTTTATGTGAATGACTTGCCAGAGTTCATTGGAGGTGATCATGTTACCATGTATGCGGATGATACATCTATCACGGTAACAGCTAGCACGCCTGAGGAGCTGCAGCTGAGGGTAGGTGATGTGTATGATAGAATGATCAGTTGGTGCCAAAGGAATAAGCTGATAATAAATGAAAAAAAATCAGTTTACGTAAATATTAATATTCGCAAACCCCTGCCAAACAGTTCACTCCCTCTGTCTTCGAATGCTAAATTCTTGGGTACTCACATAAGCGATGATTTTCATGGAATACGCACATTGATTTCATATCAAAGAAGCTAAATAGCGCTTATTATGCTGTCCTGCAGTTGAAGAATATTCTTGACCGTAGGGCTCTGTTACAAGTTTACTACTCCTTGGCCTATTCGCATATTTCCATGAGCATTATGCTCTGGGGTAAGAGTAGGGATTCTGTCAGGGTATTCGTAAATCAAAAGAGAATCCTAAGACTAATTTTTAATATGGGTGTGCGTGAGTCCTATAAGAGTGCTTTCATTAATAACAAAATCCTTACTGTTCCTTGCATTTTTATCTATAAATGTTTGGTGTTTGCTAGAATAAATGTTGGGCAGTTCCCTTCTATCTCACATGGTCATAATCACCAAACAAGAGGCGAACACACTCTTTTAATTCCGAGACACAGGACGGCCAACTTCAAGAACTCTGTTGACTATAATGCCATAGCATTGTTTAATAGACTGCTGGTTGAAATAAGATATTTGTGTGTGAGTCGTTTTAAAGTGAAACTACGAGAGTTCTTGACGTCAAATGCATTTTACTCCATTCAGGAGTTCTTTGACTGTCCGATGGGTACGGTTCTCCATACTGATGGAGTATGATTGGTCTTGTTTTTATCTCTGTCTTTTAATATGTTTTTTGTATCGCTTAGAGCTGACAATTAGTGATTAGATCACCTTAGCAATTTTAATTTTAATTTTTAATTGAAATTGTAATTTTAAGTTAAGATTAATCTAACTTAGACTTAGATGATTTTAGTTTTGCCTGTATATGGTTTTGACGTGCCAGTGCATAAAATTTTAGGTATGTTATTGTATTTACAAGTGGCTAAATAAAGAGTTTGAGTTTGAGTTTGAATAACTATAAATTATTGAGAAACCTATTTACTGCTACAATGAGAAGGGGAAAAAGCCTTTTTTAAACAGAGTTCTCTAGAGGAGACAAAAATGAATTGTGGGCAAATTTAAACTCTATTAACATAAAAATCCATAAAAAGTCTCTTTCTGATCTGCCTGAACACCTATCTAATGTAGATGACATAAATACCCATTTAATCAATTGCATACCAAATATATTGCCTAACCAAGAACAGATAGCGTTTTATAAAACTAGTCGCCTTGTGCCCGCACAATTTGCGTTTGGTACTGTTTCGGAGTTGGACATATTAAGAATAATTACAAATATTAAAAGCACTGCCATGGGTTTGGACGGTATTAATATTCTGACAATAAAATTATGCTTACCATTCTTACTGCCCTACATAACTCGTCTCATTAATTATTATTGTATAACACACTCAGTAGTACCGCGCCAATGGAAAGAAGCGCGCGTATTCCCTCTTCCTAAAACCCTAACTCCTGACATATTTAATGACATAAGACCCATAAGTATTTTACCAACACTATCAAAAATATTGGAAAAAGTAGTTGAGACCCAACTTCGAAAATACATCGAAACAAATAAAATTATACCAGAACATCAGTCGGGATTTAGACAGGGTCATGGGTGCTCCACAGCCCTACTGAACATCACTAACGACATTTTTCAGGCTCTGGATGACGGCAAATTAACTGTCCTAATACTGTTCGACTATTCTAACCATTTAAGACATGAGGTGTTAACGGCAATTCTCTACCATATTGGTTTATCGCACTCAGCCCTGGGTATGATATCTAGCTTTTTGACGGAGAGGTCGCAGGTTGTGAGTTACAGGGATAAACAATCTGCATTTTTGGGAGTTACCACCGGCGTACCCCAAGGATCTATTATCTCGCCGCTTCGGTTCAGTATTTATACTGCTAGGTTCCCTAATGTTTTTAACTCCTGTAAACAGTACTACTATGCTGACGATGTTCAACTTTATCTATCTTTCTACCCTGACGAATGTCCACAGGCTATACCAGCTATTAATTTTGACTTAAACTGTTTAACTGAATTTTCTGTTAATCATTCCCTTAAATTAAATCCACAAAAAACCAATGCAATCATATTTGGGAGGAAGAATGATAGAGTGCATTTTACTGACACATATAGCCAGCAGATAAAAATTAACAACAATAACATTACCTTTAAAAATATTGTCAAAAACTTGGGCCTTTACATGGACCAAGATTTGAGGTTATCTTATCATGTGTCACAGTCACTGAAAAAGGCATATATAAATTTAAAACTAATATTTCAAAACCGACATGTCCTTAAAATGGAACTTAGGGCTATGCTATGCGAATGTCTTGTCCTCTCACATCTAAACTACTGCGACACCGTCTACGGCCCATGTCTCACCTCTGTGGATGTCAATCGAATACAGAAACTACATGCAGAATTCATGCCTGAGATTAATTTACGGAATAAGAAAATTTGAACGCATTAGTCGCAAACTACAAGAAATCAGTTGGTTGAGTATGCAGCAAGGGCGCCAGCTACACTCCGCCTATCAATTTTATTCTATAATTTGCCAAAAAACTCCCCCGTACCTATACAATAAAATCAGATTTCGATGTGATGTCCACAATATAAATGTTCGGTTCAAGGGTAAAGTTACCATACCATCTCACTCAATGGAGATATTTAAACGCTCATTCTCCTATAACGTGGCTAAATAGGTACTTGAATGATTACAATATCGACTATATAAACGGAACACTGCCAAAAAGAAAATTTAGGGCCATGGTCTTTGAAAGCGTCTCGGGTGCCGGAACCTGAAACCCCTTCTTCCCTTTTTTTCTGTGAGTATGCCTATCTTCCTTGGAATATCAAATAAATTAATTAAATAATTTGTTTTCTCTCTCCGATTTTCTCTTTCTTTTATGATTCTTCTGTGCCGCCTCTGTGTAATTATTTACTTTAGTTTAAACTTAACATTTGGCTTACTTTCTTTATGTACTAGCTCGTATTTTTTATTATAAACTTGTGAGAAAATATCTATTTTTTTACATTAAGTACTCCGCGGAGTCCGCGGGTTAGTTGAACAGACGCCCCGGACATTCGCAATGTCTGAGGCGAACTGAACCTCGCCCGCTATACTTATTATAATGATTTCTGTAATATTACCTTCCAATCCTGTATACTTTTTGCGATCTTTGGCGTAGCACACGTGATGTCTATATGCGTCCGACTATTTCCCCTTTCAAATGTGTGTTCACTCGTATTTTGGAATGTAAGGTTTAGCTCTGATGCCAAATCCTTCATGTATCTTCCTCTTCTGTCTGGAGTTGGCGATCCCCATAAATGTGATTTGGAGTTTAAGTCCCCTGCTAAAACAAATTCCTTTTTACTTCCTTTTGCGCTGTTCATTATCTCATCGAACCTCTCCGGGAAGCTTTCTTGTTTAATGTTTGGTGAGACATAGCAGGTGTACAGGCTCCACTCATCAAAATTTAGCCTAATGTAACCCCTTCCCACACCATGTTCAACTACCCCTATGTCTTTATTTACAAAATATACAGCTACATCCTTGTTTTCATCTGTTATATATCCTGGTTTCGTTGATATATTTATGTTTGGTTCAGATATTATAATCAGGTCCACCTCTTCCCTAAGAGCCACTGCATAAGCGATATCGTGTGCTATTCTGTCCCTTCCTAGGTTAGTCTGCAAAAACGTCACCATCGGATTCTTGCGTTCCCTTTAAGGTATTCCTCCGACTGGGAATCTTCCTTGCTCTCTCCTTCAACAACTTTCTGAACGAAGGGCATTTAGTTTGGCACGCCTTGTGACCTTCTTCATTGCAGATCGTACAGCATGGTGTGTTTTTACACTCCTTTGCTTTGTGCCCCGTTTTACCACAGTTGATGCATGTGTTAGATTTATTTACTCCTTTGCATTCCTCCGTGCGGTGTCCAAAGTCTGAACATCTGAAGCATCTTACGATGTGAATCCTTTTCCTCAACCAGCAAAAACCCCAACCTATCTTCATCTTTCCTACTTTCACTAGGTCTTCTGCTATTTCCTTTTTTATTTGTACGGTCGCAGCCTGGTTACCGTTTCTCATTGGTCTTAGAGAATGTATCTTTATGTCGTTGTCCTCTATTTCTGCTCTGCTTTTCTTTATTTCTTCCATTAGTTCTTCTTCGTTTAGGTCTGCGTCAATGTCTGACAGATAAAGTGTGACACCATTTGTTGTATGAATCATGACCGCTTCTTTCATGTTCTTTTTTATTTCATCCTTTAGCCTTCCGGCATTGGCGTTTCCTTTTATTTCGAGTAGTAGGTCTCCTTTGTTAGTGTTTTTTTAGTTTATTTATTTGTATTCCAGCTTCATTTATATTGACCCTGCTTTTTACCA
The DNA here is from genome assembly GCA_963971165.1 of Philopedon plagiatum. Taxonomy (NCBI): domain Eukaryota; kingdom Metazoa; phylum Arthropoda; class Insecta; order Coleoptera; family Curculionidae; genus Philopedon; species Philopedon plagiatum. The sequence continues at coordinate 16,064,616 of OZ020196.1, read as the reverse complement.
GCTCTGCATACGATTTCCCTTGTGCTTTAATTATAATTTTTTCAGAATTGCTTTCATGTTGTTTTCTCCTACTATATTTCTTTTCTCTTCCAATTATCTTTTCAGTTATTATTATCACTTCGTGGTCAGTGTCCTTAAATAGGTACTCCATACTTTTTCGGAGGTAGTCCACTTCCAGGCAGCCCAGCGTAATTACTTGTACGAATTTCCTTTTCTGTTTGTTGATTTCGTCTTTTAGTTTTTTACAGTCCCCATATAGCGTTTCCACGTCGACTATTCCCGTGTGGTCCATTTTAATTGGGAGAGCGAATACAGTATTTCTTTGTGCCTTTTTCCCTTTTTTTGTGGCTATTTCCGTCTGGACTTTTAGTGTTTCTATTTCTCCTTCCGTTAGCCCCTCTTCTAGCAGTGTCCCTACTGCTGGGATTTTTTGTATTAGTATATCTACTTGTTTTTCTCCTGGTTCTGTATTTGGGTCTAATATAACTGCAACGTCTTCACCTATTTCTGTATTTTGTAGGTTACCCTCTTTTATTTGTGTGGCTTTATATGCCTCTGCCGGCCATTCGTTATCTATTATACTTATTAGGCTTTTATAGTCTCCTTTATCTTGCAGTATCCTAGTAATTTCATTTGTTTTCTCCTTTCTCGTATTCTCGATCTCAGTCTGTAGCTCATTATCCTCGGTTTGCGTACCTACGTTAATGGTTGATTCGTTTTTCCTTTGTATCCTAGCTTTGGTTCTTGTTGGTATTTCCTGCCATTCTTCTACTTTGCGGTTTAAGTTATCGACATACCATTTTACCTCCCGCATTTTGGTTTTTATATCCGTTTTTTTTATATCTGATTTTTAGCAGCCCTTCGTGCCAATTTACTCGCGTATTTAATAGGCATACCGGTCAGATCCTGTGGTTGTTTGCCTCCCTTAAGAAGCAATACCAATCTAGCCATCTTCCAGTCATCCGGAAATTCCTCAGTAGGCTATTCAAAGTGGACAGCATCCAATGAGGGGCTACCTTTACGGAATTCTTAACTGCTTCTGGCGGAATTCCATCCAGGCCCGGAGCTTTACCCGTTTTCATTACCTCCTCCATTTCCTTTCGAATGAAAGGTTCGATGTGTCTGCTCGCCGACCCCATCTGCAGATTATCCAGTCTGTATGGGAACAACCCCTCTGCGATACCCCTTTTTTGTTCCGTCGTTAATTCGACTGGTACCTTGTTTGTCAGTTTTCCCGTAACTATTTGGTATCCTGCTCCCTGTATATCTTCATCAAGCTCTTTCCATACGCTTTGTCAGTGCTCCCTTTTAGACTGTTTAATGAGCTTGCCCAGTTCTTTTCGTGCCCTCTTATATTGTCATTTAGCTTGCTCCATGTCTTCTTCCGCTGTGTGTCTTCTGTTCGCCTTCTCTGATTGCATTTTTCCTCTGCTCTTCTATTTTGCTATTCCACCAGTACGGAATCCGATCCTTTCCCCTTGTTCCTGTGCGCGTTTGGCTAGCGGCGTACGCCTCTTTCAACACTTTGGTAATGTTTCCCGCGGTCTTTGTAATGCTTAGTTCCCACTTCTGCAGTTTCCATTCGAGTACGATATTGAAGACTTCATAGTCGCTGTCTACTTTGGTTTTCTCAGCTCCTCTATCCCTACGATTCTTCAACTCCTTGATCTCAAAATAGATAAGGGTCTCCTCCTCGATTAACTGCCAGGTCCCCATTTTTTTCGCTTTAGTCTGCATTGAACATGTCACATCTATAAACGATTCGCTATTTTCCCTAGAGAATGTCGGTACCAATCCGGTATTATGAACCATGAATCCATTCGCTCAAATAGTCCCCTCTGTCGTCTGTTCTTGGTGATCCCCATTGTACTGATTTCGAGTTCAGATCCCCCAGAATTATACTTTCTCCTCCCCCGATCTGCAATCCTCCATTATCGCATCCACTTCGATTTTGAAAACGTCCAATGAAATATTTGGTGAAATGTAGCAGCAGTACGTTTGAATCGTCTAAATTGGATACTCAGGTATCCTTCTTCCGCCCTTATCCTTAGTATTTCCAGTTTCTTGTTGATTAATATGACTGCAACATTGCCTCTTTTGTCCTGGACCCAGTTGTTTCCGGTCACTTTTCTTATATTCGGCTGGCTTACCACCATCATATCTATTTTCCTTTTCATTGCAGTCGCATACGCTACATCGTGACTATTTGGTGATCTCATCAGGTTTGTTTGCAGAATCCGAATAGATTCCGCAGCCTTTTGTTCGTTACAATTTTTTCGTTCTAGCATCCTCTACCATTTTTTTGAGAAAAGGTCAAACCGGTGATCCGATCTCTGACATTTAATACAATAAAAAGGGTTATTTTTGCATGCTTTCGCATGATGTTCTTCACAGTTTAAACAGTCGCCCCTTCGATCCACTTCCTCCTTACATTCACGTACTTTATGGCCCATCCCTAAGCACTTATAGCACCTTGGAATTATTACTCTTTCTTTGATCTGGCAGGTCAACCATCCTATCTTCATTTTGCCCTTATTTATGAGTAATCTCCCTTGTTCTTTGGGCATGACTAGCGTCGCGTTTTGACTTCCATATTTGCTTTATTTTACCGATGCTACCCTTATTTGTGTATCGGTCACTCTGGCTTCTCTACTGACGTTCGATTTAAGCTCCGCTTCTGTGGTTGCTAGATCCATTCCCTATATGAATAAGGTCGTTTCCTCCTTCTTGCATTTACCTCCACTTATTTTACCTTTGGTTTTATTTCATTTTTTAAGGTATTGGCTTCTCTTTTAACCGTGAGCACTAAATCCTCGCTACCTGCCTTCTTCTTTATATTTCTTATCTTTACTCCGATCTTCTCTATATCGACACCCTCTTTTTTTTCCCTTTGTCCTTACCAGTACCGTCCCCTCAGGTTGTCGACTTCTTTGCCATCTGAACTCTTTTTGCTGTGCTACTCCGCCTTCCTGACTTATTCGAGCATCTGCAGGTGCTACCCATCTTATATTTATCTCGCTTCCTCGCAATACCCGTTCTAATATTTTCCTCGCGTAGTCTCTATTTAACCCTTCCGAGGCAGTTAGTGCCACTTTCTGCCTTCCACTTCTCAACAGTCTCATAAAATTTATGCATGTCATGACTTGATTTGTGTTCTACGGTATTAGGCACACGTAGCGACACTTTTCTCCTCCTCTTCCTCTACTTGTCAGTGTTGTTGTTGCCGTGCGCAGGTATTTAATTTTACCCTCTTCCATATCTTTGACCATACTGAAAATTTCCGGGTACCTATCCTTAACACCCTTAAGGGATCCCTCTTTGCCTTGGTATTTTGGGCTTACGACCGCTGCTATGTCCCACTCATCCTTGTCTCTGGCTAGTGGGTTACCCGTCAGAACATAAGTTGATCGAAATAAACTCTCAGGCCATTCCCTATCCAATAATTCGGAGAATATCTCGAAGCTGGTAGCATTTTCCATGGCTTCTTCTAGTTCCCCCTCGTTACTGTCCATGTTAACTTGGATACTGGCGTCTCTGGTTTCCACCTTCGGTACATCTTTCACAAATTTTCTGGTCTTTCGCTGTATTTCTTCTCCATCATTAATCTTGCTTTTCTCGATCGATGGGTATGTTTCCCATTTTTTCCATCGCCCCAGAATGGCTTCCGTGATTTGGTACACTCCCTTCACCCCTTTCTTTATTTCCGCCTTTGTGTTTGGCGTACTTTGAATCACCCGGTAAATTAAATTTTGCCCCCCTAAATAATAATAATAATTTTTTAAATACTATTAAACATATAATAAATTGTTCTATTCTAAATAATAATTTTTCTAATATCTGGAAAACTAGTTTAGTTATACCGATTCCTAAAATTCACAACGCAGAAAATGTAGATGATTTTAGACCAATTTCTCTACTTTCTGTAATATCTAAAATTTTAGAACGTATAGTTTTTGACCAAATAATAGAGTATTTTAAAAAATATGATATTTTACCAGAAAATCAATCAGGTTTTAGAGAAAATTTTAGTACTACTACTTTACTCTGTAAACTTAAAGATGATATTTTAGAAAATTGGGATTCAGGTTTTGTTACTAATATAGTCTTTCTCGATTTGGCTAAAGCCTTTGATTCTCTAAATCATGAAATGTTATTAGCAAAGCTTAAATATATAGGTTTTAGTCTAAAAACTTGCCAGTGGTTCAAACATTATTTATCTGACAGAAAACAAGTGACAAAAATTGCAAACGAATACATTTGTGACATTTCAAATTCACTGCCTATTTCTAGAGGTGTTCCACAAGGATCAGTATTAGGCCCTTTATTGTTTATTATATACACTTTTGATTTTCATTTATCTATTAAACACGGTAATCTTTTAGCTTTTGCAGATGATACTCAAATATACCACTCAATTAAGTACACAGATTTAAAAAATAGTATTTCCTTAATCAATAAGGATATTTTAAATATTTCAAAAACTATAACTGATCACGGATTAAAAATAAATGAAAATAAAACTAACTTAATTTTAACTGGTCCGAAAACACTAATCACTAAAATAAAAAATAATTCTGATTTCAAAATTGTTCTTAACAATAGTTTTAAGATACCGTCAATCGAATTTGGCAAAAATCTTGGAGTAATTTTTGATCAGCATCTTAATTTTCATGAACATATAAAAAATATAATTAAAAAAGCATACTACAAACTAAGAATTTTATATAACTTTAAGGACTACTTAAATACCGATACTAAACTTAGACTGGTTGATTCAATTATTCTAAGTGGATTAGATTACTGTGATATCATTTATCACAAAAATATCAGTAACGAAGATAAAAAGGAATTAAAAATTCTTCAAAATAACTGTGTTCGTTTTTCAATAGGGCTAAAAAAGTATGATCACGTATCACCTAGTTTTGACCAACATAATTTAATTAAATTAGAAAAAAGACGCGAAATCCACATATCCTGTTTTATTTATAAAATAATTTTAACTCAGAAACCAAGATATTTATTTGAAAAAATTGAATTCAGGAATAATATTCATAATGTTAATACTAGAAATCAGAACGCAATAGAAATACCTAAACATCATACTGAAAAATATAAGTCTTCGTTTAAATATACCTCTTCTGTAATTTATAATAATATTCCTTCTAGTCTGAGGGGCTTAAGCTATATAACTTTCAAAAAAAATATAAAAAATTATTTAGTAAGGGTAGGATTGGAAGAATGATTTTTTATAAATCAAAACCCTACCTATTTATGCCAACTAGTATACTACTGTCATTTTTTGGTTTTCTTTTTTAGTTTATCATTTTTATATTTATATTTTTAATTGTTTTATTGGCATAAATAAACATCTTTATTATTATTATTATTATTATTAAATCTAATAGTTTTACCTAGATTTGCTTTTGAAATTAAAAAATAAGACAAAAAAGGCGACCAAAATAAAGCATCACTGAACATTATTTTGCCGAATACAACAAACAAATATGAATCCCATTTAAGAATTACTGTAGCTAGAAATATTATCTTAATTTGACAATATCATTTTTATTAATCGTTCGCAGACCATGTAGCGGCATAGGGCAACCAAGATTTGAACATTTTTAGGAAAAAAATTTGCAAAATTGGCTATTGTTTATTCTAAAATGTTTGTTCTTATAATTACGATGTTTTATTTTGTTCAACAGATTTTCAATGGAGTTGCGGCCTGGGGAGTGTGCTGATCAGAGCAAATCCAAAATGTATCCAAAATGGTATTTTCGGCAAGTTATTCTTGAACAAATCATTAAGAGTGTTTAGAATCTGTTGAAAAATTAAACGCAATAGAATTTTCCACTTTGCATAGGTTAATATGTAATACGTATTGCATAGTCTTAATAATAAAGTGTAAGGAATCTACGTCATATCATGAAATGCAGAAGCAGCCCTACTTGAAGAGGCTTCCTCGACCACGTTTAATTTTATTGTAGCTTTAGCGTACTTAAAATTAATCCTGTACGCTTTTCCATATGACATTGTTTCAGTGGTCTACCGTCCAGACTAAAGACTGTGTGTTGATATAGATATCTACTCTACTAAATAGATTTAAACTATCCTTGGACTAGTCATACTTGCTGGAATTTCCGGAGATTCTAGATGCAAATTCCCAGAGTAGTATAAGAAATTTTTTAATTTATAGGTCCATCTGCATTTTCTGTCGTTTCAATTTTCATACATTTACTTCATTTCCCCTTTCGTTTCAAGGTAGTTATTTTCGAGAAACTGTAGTTGGGTTAAACAAATTTCCATCAAATGACCCATTGCTCTTTATCTCTTCTCCGCTTTAATTCCATTGAAATTAGAATGATTAACTCGTATAGAATTAAGCACAGAGTGTAAGCAGGATAGAAGGATTGGAAAAAATATAAGGTATGCCCTGTGATCAAAGAATCAGCGCGAGAAGAGTAGTCTATAAAACAGTGGTCAGACCTGCTGTGATGTATGAAGCGAAAATATACCCAATAAAAAATGTAAGGGATGTTTTTAGACGTGACATGAATAAAGATGTTAAGATGGATGTATGGAGCAACAAAAAGAGACAGTTTGAAATAAAAAAAATAAGGGCACCAAGGTTGTGGAGATATCTAAGGAGATGCGGAAAAAAAGGATTTCAGTGGTACCTACTGGTAGAAGTGATAATAATTATGTCGGTTTGCTCAAAAAAGATAAAAGCCGAGATAGTTTAAAGAAAAGAAGGTTAAATTTAAAGAAAGCAGGTGTAACAGTCAAAGAAACTCACAACTGAAGGTCGTGAAGATGATTAACCAGGAACGTCTACGTCATACAGAATGAGAAAAGACGAAATCACAGAAGAAAAACTCAGAGTAGAATTATTTAGGTACTGATAATAACGTAAATTCTACCAAAAGCTACTAAAATTCTTCAGGCCAATGTTTTACAATAAATTATGTATTTACAAAAATATTTAAAGTGCAGCTTTACTTTTATTGCACCATTCTTTCATTTCCATTATTTGTTAGTAATCGTTGCCAATAGGTTTTGTTAAATTAAGCTTGTTTATAAATAATTATTTATTTATTGTTATTATGACATAAAAGATCGTAAAAGAAATTTTGTCATTTTTTTCACAATTGCTATATCATAATTGATGGTGTTGGCTGCTTCACTCTCAATGGACAATATAGCCAATAGTCTCTCTTAGTTGAATGATGATAGGTATTGAGTACTGATTATTTTTGGTATATGAAAACTATATTGACCACCAGCAGATGTTGCTGAAAGAAAAAAGAAAGAAAAATATCATGCAGATTAAACAATATGTCGATAAAATATATTTAATGAATTAAGTTTAAAAAACCATATTCATTCTATGAAGTACCTCTTTTATGTTTTTGCCTTAATCTTTATTACAGAAATAAAATTTTTATAACCTTAACTGTACATACTATATTTTTATATTGGTGGAGTGGTTGTCAACTTGCCGCACCCCTCGCTTGCCGTCCGGGGCACGTGCCCCGTAGTGCGTGCTAAAGTTGTCCTTTTCTTTATAAATTGGCGAAAAAGCTCAGAAATATATTCATAGTATAAAACTTAGTCGTCTTATGCTTACACTTGTCAGTTTAAAACTTTGGGTTGTCAAGTTAGACCCGACTAGCGTTAGAGAATCTGGCTGTTTAAATTTTGCAATTGACCAGCTTAAACAAGTAATTGATAAAAAAGTGTCGTTTATAATAATTAATGGTATGTTGTGTCTAGCTCAATCAGTATAAAGCACACTAGTAACCAAATTAAATTCATATAAACCAACTTTTTGTTCAAGCTACGGCAATGCAGTTTTCATACACTTTGTAAGGACAACCGAACAAAAGTCGGCAAACCTCTGCAGCGGTTATTTTGGTCCCCATTAGAGCTAATACCAGCTCCCAGCTTGCTGGCTCATTCGCAGACAGGGATGCTTCCGCACCAAGTCTATGAAAACTTCAAATTGTATTTATATATGTACAGGGTGGTCCATATAAGATGACCCACTATCTGATCTCAGAATCTGTAAGAGCTACAAAAAAAAGTTAAAGACAAAAGTTTCTTGCCTTGACTTTAAGTTTTTAGGTATTTAGTTTTTACGTATACAGGGTGTTTAGTTTTTCTGGCCAAGTATCAACTTTCTTACTTTAAATGGGACACCCTATATATTTTTATATTTGCGGATTTTACGGTTGATTCTAAGTAAATTGTAATAGGTCATGTTTATTGAAATTTTCAGTAGTTTTCGAGATATTTTAATTTTTAAAATTGTTACAGCGAAATCAGACATTTGAAACATATCATGTATTTATGTTTAATATTGCTCAACTTCCAAAATAATTTAAGATTAGCTTCCCTATTAGATACTCAGTTCTTCTTTCTAAACTAAACCAAAAGCAGCGTACAGGGTATTAAATATAGTAGTCCAAATTTGTCAATTTTTAAACATGAATATCTCTACTTTTTTAAATGGAACACCCTATATATAAATGTTTTATATAAAGCAGCATTTAATTCCCTATAATTTGACTATAATATTTCCTATACCTAAAATCAACTGTTTTGCAGATATTGGTATATTTCTTAAAGCCTGTAGTTTATTTTATTAAAATTATCAAATGTAGGCAAAAGTTCGACTAAAATTAATAATATTTATTTGTATTCGCCTATGATATAATTACCAAGTAATAATAAATATATATTACCCTTATAGTAATACCATTGGTAGTAAATTTTTTTGTAAATTTTGTGAAATTTAAACCTTAATATTTTAGTTATTATCCGTCCAACCGACATAATTTTTTGTGTGCGTGATGCGATTGTGCAATAATATAAACATATTTATTAAAAACTTATAATTTCCAACTGTAGTATTATTTTTGCCATTTTAGTGAGTGTTTTTAAAAAGCTATAACTTTAAGAAATTTACTTACCTCTACAAAATTATTGATTTTAGATATAGGAATCATTATAAGCGTTTAATAGAAATCCGTTTTAAAAATTTGTGATTTGTTGATAAAAATTTAACAAATTTAGCCTAATATATCTTATTTTCGGTGTATAGAAGTATTTTTGCAAACAACATTATTGAAATGACATTTTTGTGACGATAATTTCTTAATGGATAAATTTTGTTTTTTAACATTTTTATAAGGAATCGAATAATGCAGAATTTTGAATTGTTTCAACGTGATGGACAAACTACTACCAATGATATAAGGGCAATATATATTTATTATTACTCGGTAAATATATCATAAGCGAATACAAATGAATGTTATTAATTTTAGTCGAACTTTTGCCAACACTTGATAATTTTAATAAAATAAGCTAAGAAATATACCAATATCTCCAAAACAGTTAATTTTAGGAATAGGATATATTATATCAAATGATAGGGAATTAAATGCTGCAACATTTAAATATAGCGTGTTCCATTTAAAAAAGTTGAGATATTGAAGTTTAAAAATTGACAAATTTGGACTAATATATTTAACACCCTGTATGCTGCTTTTGGTTTAGTTTAGAAAAAAAGAACTGAGTATCTAATAGGGAAGCCAATCTTAAATTATTTTAGAAATTGAGCAATATTAAACATAAATACATGCTCTTTTTCAAATGACTGATTTCGCTGTAAAAATTTTAAAAATTAAAATATCTTGAAAACTACTGAAAATTTCGATAAATATGTTATACTAAAATTTACTTAGAATCAGCCGTAAAATCCGAATATGTAAAAATATATAGGGTGTTCCATTTAAAATAAGAAAGTTGGTACTTGGCCAGAAAAAACTAAACACCCTGTATACGTAAAAACTAAATACCTAAAAACCTAAAGTCAAGGCAAGAAACTTTTGTCTTTGACTTTTTTTTGTAGCTCTTACAGATTCTGAGATCAGATAGTGGGTCATCTTATCTGGACCACCCTGTACATATATATAGTAACTGTATGTATGTATATGGATTAAGTCAGGACCCAAATGACATGTAACCTATTATTATGAAAATAAAACTGTTAAGTATACTTTTTCCAAACCAAATAGAATCTCACAAATAGAAATTCTTAGGATTTAAATGGTATAAAAAGCTAGACAAAGGCCTGCTGCTAATACCAGGATTGCTCGCTACCACACAGCAAAACACTCACATTTCATGTAAATTTCATAGTGATACATTCCCTACACCCTACACAATTCAAACAGCACCTGCATGTCTGGTGAAGGGACACCTGCCGCGACGATGCGTTTTGTCTCTTGTCCACTAAGGGTAATATTATATTATCGCATGTAGTGGGCGGAGTCATTTCCAGTTAATTGAGACATCACGTCTAAACAGATGCTTTTTTAAAATATGATTTATTTAAAACAGGTAAGTTTTAAGTGTTTACCAGTGAAGTGCGTATTATAAGTGTTTTTGTTTTTAGATACGTGGTTTCTGTAAGTAAATTTTTATTATAATAATGGCTTTTTGGCGACCTTTTGAGGTAGATGAAAGCGAATTATTACATGTTGAATTACCTTCGGTACGGTCCGCGGCATCGCCAGTCGAAACATGTCCAGAGTTTAATAAAGTTTCACATGTTTGAAGTCAGCGAATAATTCTAAATATTTCCGGTTGTTTCGGTGATGTAAAATACCTGGGAATCCTTCGTGATCCCTAGTGGGCTGTCGATCATCCAGGGTACCGGTCATGTGTGCAGCTAGCCTCGACTCTGTAAATGTCGAGTGAAAAACAGAAAAAAGAAAAAAGAAAGAAACAAGAAGAGATAAATTCTCGGTAGCGTTTCAGGCTAGGCTACGCACCCAAGACGCTAGTAAAGCCGTCAACCCGGGTTGTGGAAGGCTAGGTAAGGGTTGCTAGCCAAAATAGCCATAGTTCGCCCAATACCAAAGCAGTATTGTCCTCGAACTGGAGGCGGTGTGTCGGCTGCGGTGGGATTAAGAAATTCTTGTTCTATAAAAAATCGTTGTCAAAAAATTCTTTGCGCAACAATTCAGTCAAATCCGTTGACAAGATAAATGTCGTGTCTTCACTAAGAACGGGATTCTTGCGCGGTACATTGACAAACCATGTGCTCGCAGAGACCATTCGGAACCTGGAAAGCTAACAAAAGATAAATATTGCAGTTAAAGGACCTATACGGACCTTGCAAAGTAAAATTCAACTTGTAATTGGAATAGATTAACTTCGTCGCACAACTCAGCGATTTGACCGTTGCGGCTGATCCTTGGACGCGCATCTTGGGAGCGGACAACCATCGTCCTCCCGCATTAGCAACGACACTTACTTCCAGCGGTGCCGCGGTTGTTGTCTACAGGAAATCTAAACTCCGTCAAAAAATTACCTTCCCGTAGTCTGGGCAATAGCAATTTATCTCCAGAGTATATTGTTATTTGCAAAATGAGCAAAAACTTTATTTTTTAATGAATATTATTATATATTATATCTATTATTAACAATTAATTTGAAGGTTTTAATTAACATTTGCAGATATATCATTCATTCCCCAAAATAGGACATATTATGATACTTTTTATCCTAGGTAATAGTATACAGAAATATGATGAATCCTAGCAACTAATTAATATTGTGGTATATTGTATGAAAATAGTGACTTACCTACATTACAGCGATATAAAGCTGTTTTCAGAGGCCGCGGGCAAAACCGCTGTTCAAACTAGGAATAAATAAATAAATAAATAAATATTTTATTAACGGATTAGGTAGCCATTTTACATTTACATTTACAATAGATGCCAGATAATTATATATAATTATTAAAATTAAAATTCAATCACAAATATAAAATACAGCAATATTAAAATAAACAAACAAATTCACAGCCGCTAGAGATAGTGCCTTAAAAAGTTTTTAAACTGGGTCAACGACATATTGAATATGTCGAAGACTGCATGTTCTCTGGATATTTTATTAGCCAAGCTACACATTCTATTAATAGGGCCATACATTCCATAATTTGTCCTATGCGCATCAACCGAAAATACTTCAACATGCCTTATCATTCTTTGAGGGACATTAAAGTCTATAATTTCAAGTAATTGTGGACTGTCAATGATACCGTTTACAATCTTAAAAAGACAAAGCAAGTCAAAATACTCTCGCCGGCTCTCAAGAGACTTTAAATTAAGTTGAAGCAAGAGAGAAGTATAGTCAATGTCATCCCTGGGTATGTCCATCTTATAACCCAAAAATCTTAAAAATCGCTTTTGAACTTTCTCCAACTGTGTTTTATAGATACTGTAGTATGGCGACCATACCGGTGATGCGTACTCCAAAATGGAACGAACAACACAACAATACACATTCTTTAGACATGAAATATCATTAAAATCCGATAAATTTCGGGAAATAAAGCCAATGAGTTTTAGCCCCCTATTAGCAATATGACTTATATGTTCACCAAAGGTCAAGTGATCATCAATCAGAACCCCAATGTCCCTAATAGATTCCACACCATCAATCGAAACATCACCCAGTTTATAATCAAAATTAAGTGTTGTCCTTTTTCTACAAAACCGCACAACCTTGCTTTTTTTGACATTTAAGTTCATCTTATTATTAGATCACCATGAAAAGAATGAATCCAAATCAGCTTGCAAGTCAATGCAGTCTTGGATTGTTTCAATGCGTTTAAAAACCTTTAAGTCATCAGCAAAGAGAAGTGCGGTTCCATGTGAAAAGGACTTAGATATGTCATTAAGAAACAGATTGAATAGAAGGGGAGCCATGTGCGCCCCTTGGGGGACTCCAGACTCCACAATAATCTCGCGAGACAAATAGTTCTTATAGCGAACGACCTGCTTTCTCCCAGTCAGGTAGCTCCGCATCCATGAGAGAAGAGATCCATAAATTCCGATAGATCCCAATTTTGATATTAAGAGATCATGATTAACCCTGTCAAAGGCCTTGGAGAAATCGGTGTACACAGCATCTACTTGACACCGACTCTCCAGTGCCCCCAGCAGTGCTTCTACATAAATTAAAAGATTTGTAACAGTGGATCTGCCGGTGCAGAACCCATGCTGCTCGGAAACAATGTAATTCTTAAAAAGAGGTGCCATACTATCCGTCACTATAGATTCAAATATTTTAGAGAGAATAGAGATTTTAGATATTGGTCTGTAATTCTCAATATGCGCTCTATTTGAGCTTTTATAAATGGGGCTCACATAACTCCTCTTCCATTCACCAGGGAAAACTCCACTATGAAGGGATAAGTTATACAGTTTACACAAGATCAATGACAACACAAAGCGACATCCCTTAATAAGCACAGTCGTTAGCCCATCCGGGCCAGCGCCCAGACCATCTCTCAGTTTATCAATCTTATTAAAAATATCAACCGCTGAGATCTTACACATAGATACAGCAATTCCAGAATCAAAGTTGTAGTCAAAAAGTAAATCATTATCATTATCACTAGATGAGATATAGGAAGCTGAGAAATAATCCGCCAAAAAGTTAACAATACATTCGGGATCTTCGCTAGTTATGCCATCATAGCTCATTCTTTTTATTTATATATTTCCAAAATTCCCTTTTATCACCACCAACCACATTCTGAAGTGACATAATATAACTGTCATAGTTTAACCTTGATACCACCTTACATTGAGCTCTTAGATAAGAAAAAGTTTTATAGTCATTTACAGATCTTGTAATTTTAAACTTTCTGTGTGCTATTTTTTTGTTAAATATCAATTCTTTAAGTTGAGGACTAAACCAGGTTGGAAATTTAGGATTTTTAGATCTTAATTTAGGTACAAAGCATTCAATAGCATAATTCATATAGCAATAAAACCAATTTATAGCAGTATCTATATCACAACCTTTAAACAGTAAATCCCAGTCGATAGAAGCGAGAAATGCATTCATTTCACAATAATTTGCATTTTTAAAGTCATAATAAACACTGTCATAGTTCAATGAGGTTATGCCCTCCATAGTCTCAATGTTAAAATAAAGTGCAGGATGGTAACGATCACAGGGCAATAATGGGCTAGCCACAAGCTCTACACTAGTATTATAGTCAGTAAACACCAGATCAAGAACATCATTATTACAATTACTGATCTTATTCAGCTGTTGCAAATTATAGAAAGCCATCAGATCACTGAAAACCCGAACAGATTGGGAAGTAGGACCAGATGGTCTGGCCCCCAAGACATCATTCTCCCAGACAACCTTCGGCAGATTGAAATCACCACACACAATCATTCCATCATAAGCAATATCCGCCAATGCAGCTTCAATAGATGCACAGAACTGTTCATAAATCACTAATGGAGAGGCCGGAGGCATATATGTCGCCACCACAATCAATTTGTGCCTCCCGACAGCCACTCTTACAACCGTGTGTTCAATAGTCTCGACTGTATTTGCAAGTTCAAGCACCGAGTACTGATCGCGGACCGCCACCAGAACTCCACCCCCACGCTTAAGATCACTTGTAATTTTTGTCCTGTCACTCCGAAATACTTGATAATTAGAAAGTCCCAGCTCACCGTTTGATATTTCAGCAGTCAGCCAAGTCTCGGTTAAAATCAAGATATCATATAATTCAGTACTAACATTCAACATTAACTGCTTGGCCCTATCTCCAGATCTGATGCTACGAACATTTTGATAGTATATCGACAAATTCTTTATGTTTTTTGTCTGTCTGCAATAGAGCCCCCCCGAAAATTTACATCTCTCTGTGAAGATCTCGCAGCTTCAGCTTCGATCACAGGATAACCGGGTCTTGATAGTGCTTTACGGTTTGTTTTAAAGTTAAATCTGCGATAAATAATTCCTTCAGGCCAAAAACTGGGGGTATTTAAATTTTCATTAAATTTAAAGGCTATTCCAACCTTAAACGAACTGGTCTTCCCAATAGTAGTCAACTGTTCTATAATTAAGTCATCATCCTTGACTAATGGAACTCTATTTTTTATGTAACTAGCTATCTTTTCATGGTCTACTGTTTTTTTTGCTTTTCCAACATAAAGCCACATGTGACCCTTTTCACAAGCAAATTCAGAATCTCGATTTTTAGCAGTACCTCTCAGAACTTGATTTTTTCTAGGTTTCCTATAAGTAACCGTCTTAAATCCAGGAGAAGCATTAAGATTCTCACTGTTATTTAAATCCAAATTTAACAGGGCTCCATTAACAGCATTATTTACATCGGTTATTTGAATATCTTTTGGGATGTTCAAGTCATGAGAAGATCCTTGTTTTCTCGATTGGTTCGGTTGGACTCGCGAGGAATGCCGGCTTAGCTTCACGCCATCCCTGATGGAAGAAGAAGATTTAAGCTTAGTCCCCTTGTCACCAGAAGAAGAAGAATTGGCGGGAGAATTTGACACTTCGAGATGTCCAACCTCTAAATTATTTTTTGATGATACATTTTCATTTGTTATTGATTTTTCTGAATCCTTCAGCATATTTCCCAATGCGCTTACTTTTTTCAGAAGTTCGGTCTGTGCAGCAATCATTGAATTGCCCCACTCTTGCTTCTTTACTTGTAGATCCAAACACTTAACCTTATCCTCGAGCAGCTCGATATGATTTCTTAATATATCATTCTTATCAATTAATTCAAGAACGAATGCTTGCAACTCATTATTTCTTGTCTTTAAAAAATCCAGTGAAATTTCGTTTCTTTCGCTAAAGTCACATTTGTTGCAGATAATATTATTATAACCAACAACAAACACATTTTTGATGCGGACAACACATGCTGGGTGAAAGATATTATCACACTTAACACATGCAACACCACTCCTAACGGAGCGGGAACAACTTGCACAAATTTTTGGACTACCACTTTCCGGATTTTCTTGATTTTTTGCAGCACTATAATTTTCATGGTCATCACTTGCCGCCATCTTGAATACCTAAAGGAATAATTAATAGATATAAAATGTACACTACTAAACGATCATAAAAATAACAACGTATTTATGACATTAATTCAAAGTCTTAATTATCGGTCGACGGTACGCCCATGAATACAATTATTTCTATGGTTAACATCGTTTTTGCAGATTCAGTTAAGTTTTGATATACTTATAAATAATATTTGGTTAAAAAGTTAAAACTTTTTTATTGTGTCCCATCATAAATTGGTTAGAATATTTTGGGACGCGTATGGCTAGACCTTATCGGCACTGTTGTGTCAAAGGTGTCTGCTGCGTTACTCTTTTTTGCGGATTCGCTTACTATTGGAAGCACTATAATAAGTACTGATTGTAGGTCATTTCAACTGATTCAGTAATACAACAGTAGGCAATAAGAAATCAGTTACTCTATAAAATATCTTTTTCTACAAACACTATTAAGAGTAGGCTTTTTAACGTGGCATTCTAATGTTAAAAGTGACAATTTTTTTTACTACTGTTAAAAGCGAACTACTTTTAATACTAATGATAAAAGTAAATTGGCAGTCGCTTGTCGGTAATATTTGAAATAAACTGTCATTCGTTTTTCGAAATATATTATTTTTTCGTCCGTTTCATTGCATTTTTTAACTAAATATACAGTGTTTGTATAAAAAATAGTGTATGATACCTGTGTTAAAAGTGATTTTCATTTGTTCGGAGGAATGGAACACTCGTTCGCTCGTGTCCCAAACTTTCCTTCTCACAAAATAAAATGCTACTTTAAACACTTTTATTATAAATAAGTTTTAATATAACTTATTTGCCAGTCAATCACAAAAATAGAAACAAACACTGCTTTCGCCTTTTTAAAAGTTTTGTTGTCAATGTTCCAAAGTTCACAGTGAAAAATTTGAGATAAAATTTCATTTGTATATATATTTTCTTATCTAAATTTATACTTTATAACTAACAATAATGTTTATTTATGAAAAGAAAACGAGCAGGAACGTATTATAAGTTAAATTTTTTGGCATGAGAATTTTTTAAAAATGAATTCTAGTAATTGTTTTCAAAACAATTCCTACAAATTTTCTGTATGTATTCAGTTTTTATTAGAGATAATTCGACCTAAACCGTATTTTTTTACTGATACCTTAGATGTGCCAAATTGAGAATTCCAGTAAGTTATCGAGTCATGTAACATAATTTGCTGGTCCCGCTGATGTTCCTTATCCTTATCAATAGTTAGGCTGAGTGTCTTGAAAGTCTTGCGGTGACCACACGGGATTTTTGAAACACAAGATCAATCGTTTTAACACTGCGGTAGTAGTAGTAGTAAAAATTTAGTAGAGACAAACCGATAATTTTAAATATTTAATGCATTAAGTTTTTGTAATAATATTATACTGTAATAATAATACTATATAAACGATTTAACACTGATGTTGAAAAACAATATAATAAAGTACACATAACACCTCATATAAATATAAAGAAACTCTATAAATACATGAAGAAGCTTTACACCAATCAGATCTACAAACAATAGTAAGGAGGTTTAACACTGAAAGCGCAATTATTATTGTATTTTTTGATCACCAGATGACAGTGGATAAAAAAAATCTTATGAAATGATTATACACGCAGGGTTGCCAGGGGTACCGATATATCGGTACCCCGGGCAATTTTTCTATAATCTACCGAACGGCCGATTTAATCATGGAATCTAGCGATAAACGAGAAAAGCAGATGCTTGTTTTATTTAAACCTGTTAGTTTTATCTGTTAGAGACTTTTTGCACCTCTTAATTCGTCGTTCTGTTATGGTTATCGTTATTCTGAGCTAATCCGCTATCGATTTTAACCATAACGGATTCCTTTAATCACGGTGGAATAAGGAAGATCTTATCGTTAACGTTGTAGTTATGCCTAAACTTCGTGGTTGACGGAATGTACAAAATTTAATACATATCATTGCAATTTTGATAAGCAATTAATTAAAAGACGATGCAAATATAACCTTTACATGACAATAAACGATTATAGAAACAAAAGCGCAATCTTTTAAATGAACAAAATAGAATTTTTTTGAAAATTTTTCTTCTTGACGTAGTCTGGCACACCTGCTTTGATAACCTAACCCCTTGGCCCTTGTCCTCTTCTTCTGATAAGGTTATCTAGGGCATTTCCATTTTTTATGTTCAAAATTGGTATCTGTGCTTTAATCAACTGTTATCCAAAGTTTTTTGTATTATGTAATGCGGACCTAATGGTAGTTTCCATTTGTTTTTTGACACGAGGAAAAGCATACCGTAATTGCCACTGGGTCGGTACGGGTCACTTACGCATATACTTTCTCCAAAACGATGGCAAATGTTCGCTTTGAAGCACGTACAAAGGAATATTGCAACAGCTTAATACAAGTACTAGATCATATACAAAGCCCCAATAAGGCCTCTTTGGCTGCCGGTTTAACACCTGCTTTTTACTCTAAATATGCTGTCTGCAACTAAAGGAACTCCAACCCACGATGCAAGTGTCACAAACAGAACATTGTATTTCCTTTCCAATGTACTTTAGGTCAGGAAAGCGATATAAAAATCTTTGGACTTTGTACCCAAATGGCAAAAAGCAACTAGGTCTCGGAATTGCCATGGCCATGCTAAACGAGAATGTATCCGATAAGCAGCCCGCCGTGATACCAGTGCTTGAATATGCTGAAAACAGACTATAATAAACGCATAGATAACGAAATAAGAGCACCAGGAAAACAAATAAATAATGAGTAAAATAAGATACAAATAGAAATTACTAGGTTAGGTTATTTTATTGTGTTAGTTGCGCCGACGCAGGATATCTGATACAGCAGAGTCGTAGGCGCTGCAAAATCTCTTTTTTTAAAGGTTGAGGTACGCGTTACCTTTAATTAAGTTAACCATAACGAAGCTAAAAACTGATGTTAATTTAAGGGGTGCAAAAAGTCTCTATTATCATATATGATCATTCGTAATCTATTTTCGTAGTTTAAGATTTTAGTTGTTTCAGAACCCTCTGTAAAAACTCTTCCTAATGCTCTTGTAAAAAACCTGCGGCCGGACCATGTCGATTTATCAATCTTATCGCGGCCTGTTGTCTTCTTTTAAAAACCTCGCGTGTTAAACAACAAAAACTTAGTTTGTTACGAAAAAAAACTTTCATTAAAAAAATGAGGTTTATGGAATGAAATTATTTCATATTGGATGCAACAGTTATAACAACGTAGTGGCAGGCCATATCTCTAAACCAGTGGCGGTTTTTGTGTAGGATCAATTGTGCAGTGAACACCCTAAAAATCTACGCAAAAAGACGGTTTTCTATACCAACTGTACTGTTACACATCAACCATAATTTGTTTGATTGGGTTTTTATTATAATTTCAAATTTTACATTTACTTTTAAGTAGTACTGTATAATAGATTTTTGTATTTTGATAACAGTCAAGCTCTTTTCTTTCACCGTGCAGCATTAACATTAATACGAGCTCTAGCGCGTTCAATATCAGAAAATTGAACGCCGAAAGCAGAGAAAAATAAGATAGAGAGAATAATATCTCTTCTTGCCGCCAGCTCGACAACGCGATGGCCTCCAAATGGCAATATCCCGAGATTGGCGCGTGTGATTCTCACAATACATACCGACATTAGCCAGTGCGGTAGCAACACGGCAAGCAGAGAGAGTTTTCTGCGGCTGTGCTTTATAATAACCCAAAATCTGCATCGCCCATGACAGCTTATTTCGCCGCCGCTTCGGTTTGGAGGTCATCGAAAGCAAATCGTATTTATGAATGAAATCCGTACGAGATATTATTCTCTCTGTCTTATTTTTCTCTGCCGAAAGTATCGGAGAACCGTGTGTTGGAGAAAAAGGAGTCCGGCACGTGAGACAAAACATCTTCGTATCAAAATGATGCAAATTTTAGCGTTCTGGTGTGCACTTCACAATGCACCTGAATCATATCAGTAGTCAGCTGATGGTCATCTACGCGGTAGCCCAGACGGCTAGTAGTGGTAGTAGGTTATTTTCGAGGATATTTTGATTGAAATGCAGAACTTACCAGATTTTAAATTTTAATCGCGTAATTGAAGTTTTTGCAAAAATGAAGGAGAATAGACTTTTTACATAGATAAGCTTAAATTGGTATGCATTTTCTGCAATATTTCTCTCCGTATTTTTCTTGTATAACCACCGAGTTGAACATCCAGTTTAATACCTAACGAGCCGCCACTGCTCTAAACAACAAGAAAAGAAATTCCAGATTATTTTTCTTGTCACTAACAGAACAAAACACCTGTGGGCCAAGTGGGTAGGAGGAATTTTTAAACTATATATTGATTTATTATACCGCTTTATCCAGCACGACGTGCTGTTGTGCTGGATGAAACGGTATGCACTCCTTTTTTGTTGTGTAGATTGGGATATTTACGCGGATTCCAAAAATTTAAACAGTAGTAATAAAATTCACAGGCTAAATTAATGCGAAGTTCCTTTCAGCCCCGCCGAACTATCTTTATCTTCTTTATTATATAGCCGAAAATAAAACAATGATACATATCTCTCTTTCTTCCCATATCCTTTACTAATAGTATCTAGAGATATTATCCCTAAGCTGGCACCACTGCACTAAATTTAGTTTAAAACACCAGCTTATGGCTTTTATCTTACATTGCATCGTTTTCCTAAGCGAGATAACTTCAAATATTGGATCCAACTTCTACTCAGGAGATAGTTGCAAGTGAGATAAATAAGAGGCATTAATATAAATATTGTAAATAGTGTAAAACGTTGATAATTGCAAGAATAGTGGTATAAACATCCAATGGTGTGTGGATGACACCCCAAACGATGAAGATGACAATCTAAGTACGTTTAGTGGCTCTAGCAATGTTACTTCTACAGCAATAAGTAAATTCGCCGCGTGCTTCAATCTCTTCAGTAAAAATTGTCGCGAGTGCAAGAAATACGCTAAACAAAACAGGAAAGTAACCCTCACAGGAATAATAAAAATTGAGGCCAAAAGACACATAAAGTCCAAGCACGATATGAAGACTGGCAAGGGAAAAACTCCCAAAATCCCAAACCAGCAAAAAGAAAATGCAAAGACGATGCCTAAAACACTGAAGAGACGAACACGAATGTAAACGTCAGGAAATCCATTGAAAGCTTAAATCAGTTTAACAGCCATTATGCCTCTCCTGGATGTACCTAAACCCCTTCAGGTACGGAAATAGTGAACATCCCTCCAGAAAGGAAAGCCATGGAGTACAAAAAGGCAGAACAAGATAGGAAAGCCATTGAGCAAAGAAAGGCAGAACAAGGACTGGAAATCATAGAGCAAAGGAAAAAAGAATTAGAAAGAAGAGCCATAGGAAAAAGAAAAACAGACATAGAACCAGAAAAGAAAGAAGAAAAAAGAATAGAAAATAAGCGGGCAAGCACAGAAAAATGTGGACGTATTTAGCCTTACAGAACAAAACAAAGACAACCCACAAAGTACGTACGACTTTTTGAAAGCAGGACATACATCCCTCTTTAGAATCAACCCAACCTGAGCGACGATTCAGAGGAGGAGAGTATGGACTGCGACTCGAACTCGGAAAGACAAGACAAAATCATCCAAACCTTGCACAAAACATCACACAGAAATCACCACAAAATAGCACACAGCATACACAAAGCGCACAACACACACAAAATACACAGCATGCTCAGCAACAACACACACAAACACCCAATCAAACACAACAGCAAACTCAGAAAACCAACAAACCCCCTCCCATTATGATGAAGGGAATATTGCTGGATAATGCAAAACATAAAGAATTCACCGACGAGATCAACAAACACATAACGAAGGGTTATTATAACATAAAATTTAAAAAGCGCAACACCATAATAAACATACATAACTTAAACAAATATTTTAAATATAGGGACCAGCTACAGAAGATGGGTGATGTAAAATGGCATACATATTGTACAGCCAAAGAAAGAACTCAGAACTTTGTAACTAAAGGTCTAGATCACCTACCCGATCCAGATGACATAAAAGATGACCGCACAAAAAACCATAGTGTCGAGGTAAAAAATATATATAGTTTTCGACCTTTGTATATGGCGGTCACGTCATTGAACTATAAACTTAACCAGCTACAAAAAATAAAGTATTTAAGTAATGTACATGTAACTTGGGAAAGGAGACGTTCTGATAAAGAGATTATCCAATGTAGGCCATGTTGCCAGTGGGGCCACGCAACGAGCAACTGTTTTCGCGCACATCGTTGCGTGAGCTGCGCTGGCAGTCACCAGTTAATAAATTGTCTCCGGGGTTTACCGGTACTATGTGTAAACTGTGGAAGACAACACAAAGCAAGTGACACAAATTGCCAGGTAAATACATACAAAACAGGAAAGCTAAACGAACAAAAAACACAAAGAACACACTACAGACCAGCACCGCCTCCAGCTTTTAACGCATGGGAGCGGAAGGGTAGGGCAAGTGCCCTAACGGTTGCCACCGGAAGAGGCACAAACCGCCAAGAACCACAGGAACCCACACCAGTTCCCGTCATTAACAGGGCGACGCGCGACGCTCCGGGCCAGCTGCTCCGCTGACAGACCCCAAACGTCAGACGCCGGTCAGGTCAGAAATCTTTTACAGGCAATGAGGGAATTTAAAGATTGCATGAACATCAATGAATTAATGCGACTTCTGAGGGATTTCACAGCAGCCGTCAAAAATTGTCAAGGAATATTAAAAGTAACTGCAGTACTGCATTTCATACATTCAAGCAGAAAATTATGACCTGTAAATTCCTCAGAATTATATTATACAAAATTAGGAGAACTTATCTACTTTTACAACATCACAGTGTAGATATCATGATCATAACGGACACTAAATTGGCTAATGATTTAAAACTTAGAACAAGGAACTATTGTATGTATCGCAAATATCGCAATATTCGAGGGGGGCGTGGCCGTGATCATTAAACAAAATATTCCACACGTTGGATTGCCAACTGTAAACACACAAACTGAAAACCTAAGTATTAAACTTACAAACGGGGTAATTAATAACGGAAGTTATGCCCGCCCCTACCTCCCAATGAATAATGGCGATTTGGACAATATTTTTAATCAGGGAAGCCAAGTACTGTTATTTGGTGATCTAAATGCACGTCACACTTTGTGGCGGAATCGGAACCATAACCGCAACGGAAACGTTGTCAACGATTACGCTACAAATAATGATGTGAAAATATTAAGTACGGCTGTGCCCACTCATTAACCCGTGAATGGCTCAAATCTATCATACATAGATTTAATACTAAACAAAAACATACTAAATTTGCCGGACCCTATCGTCTTTGATGTGCTATCATCTGACCACCTGTCTGTTGTGCTAGACTAGATTACAGGAGTAGCCGAAGACACAAAAGTCAAAACCTGGATATACAGCAACGTAAACTGGGGACACATCAGGCAAATTGTCAACACTAGAACAAAAATAAGCAATAATATAAATACAATTGAGCAATTAGAAGAAGAAGTTGATTGACTGAGAATCTTCAGTTTGCGCGAAACAAAATTGGCAAAAAGGTAAATTTAAAGCCGGCGGAAAACAATCTACCCAACGACATCTTAGAGCTCATCAAATTCAAAAATAAGATCAGAAAAAAATGCTAGCGATTGAGACATCCACGGGGTGGCTTAAGGCTAAGGGAACTACAAACAACAATAAGGGATAAAATAAATTTACACAAAACCAATACGGGCGAACGGGCGTTCTTCAAGGTTTCTCAACTACAGATAATTCCTTGTGGCGTTTAACCAGACGCTTAAAAAACAAATTCTGCAAGATACCCTCACTAAATGCAAAGGAACCACAATCAGACTACGAAAAAGCCCACATCCTTGCAGAGTATCTTGCAGACGTGGGCCAAGACAGTTCTAACACCACCCAAGGACAAAATACATTACGGAAATTGTAAACAACGCATTCTATAAAAAATACCCTATCCCCCCATCCATGCTTATAAGAATACTTACAAATCCTAAAGAGATCTGCAGGATCTTTAAAACCCTTCCTAAAAGCAAAGCCCCAGGAGAGGATGACATGTCCTTCTAAAAAAATCTGCCTAGAAAGGCCATTGTTCGGCTCTAGGGCTTGCAATCCCGGGATCCCGAAAACCCCGTTAAAAATTCAGTCCCGAGAAATCCCGGAATAAATTGTTACGGGCAGAAAAACAGCAGCTTTGAGTTTATAATAAAGTACCATTTTTTTGACTTCATTTTGTAAGTAAAGATTTTTATTGTGGGATTTTAGAAACCTAAATTAGCAAATAGATAATAATTTAATAAACGATACCTTATATTTTCTGGAACCCTTGCTAAAAGGGAAGGATTAATATGATACTTGATGTTTGTTCAAGTGGTTTTTCTTGATTATTTTCCATGTCAAATAGTTTGAATTTTATGACAGTTTTTCTTGGCATACATATAATGCTGGTCGGCTAGCCTTGAATTTTCGGGATAAATTTGTTTTGAACAGTTATTAGGCCTTTCATTTTCAAAAGTATTTATTTGGAAATATAGTGACAAAATAAGGCAGCTGTTCGAAATTTGGGTCAATGTCAGGACGTTGACATTGACATGGACGGTTTTCCTTTTTGGATGCCACATTGGCAAATATAATATCTTGGAATCATCCCTTTTGGAATGTTTTTAGTATATTATTTGGATGGTATACATTCCCTGGCCAGTAGGCCGATAAATATGTGTTTTCCCCCGGTGCTGAAAAACCCTAATTAACTTAAGGGTTTTAGGGTTGGACTAAAGTTTTAGTATTGGACTAAACCTTTTATGATTGGGTTAAAGTACCTAATTTTTGGATTAAACGCTTCAAGTTTGGGTTAAAGTACCTGAACTTATGGGTTAGACATACCAGGAGTAGTTTATGGTAGAACCCACAATTTTATTCCGAGGACCTTGAGACCTGTTAGGTGTCCGTTTGGGAACAAGCTTCTTTATCCTGTCCACGTCACGACGACAAGGTTTTTGCCGGGAAAGTGAGAACTCTTCTCCATGGTTAACACGCACTGAGAGGCAACTTCGATGGTTGCAGACAGCTGAGTGTAGCTTTTTAAGTTTTACCTACCCGTGGGGTTACCGACATTGATTCTTGCCAAGCAGTAATTTTCCCCTATTTTTAATTTGATTTATACAATACTGATTGTACTTTATCGAGGTTCGTTCATTTTGGAAAGTCTCGTTGGGGGAATCAATGTCTTGAACCGTACGGGCGGAGTCCTTCAGACCAATCATTGGCTATAAAATATGAACATTTTATTTTAATCTTCTAATAACCTTTTTCCTTGGTGCGTATGAACGAATGTAAAGAGCCGGTGACGTGTAAACGTGGGCGGATTGTCGACAACACGCAAGCGTAATACCAGGCCTTGTTAGTCCAAGCCGGACCAATCCTACTGGATGAGTTTATCACTCATCATTTATTGTTAGTCACGTAAGTAACTCTAACTTATTTTTGTCTCAGAGGAGCTTACATTTAACTTAAAAAAAATAGGACTTGTTATTTTATCCTAAACATTTTTCAAAGATTAAATGTATTGGCCTTAAACAATAACTTGTTTTGCTTACCCCGTAATTTTTAATACCGGACTTGACATATTAGTTTTCTTTTCCTGGTTTTGTTTCAACATTAAAGGCTAAACGGACCACCACTTAGAGCCAAAATTTTAGAAAGTAAAACTATGGTGGCGCCTCTATTTTGACTAAAATACCGATTTTGACTTTAAAAGCTAAACGCTCATCTGTCACTAAAAGAACCTACCCTTGAGATAGAGCTAGCGTACGGAGGTATTCTACAAGCAGCTTGATTTGGTCGATTAGGTAAGAGTTGTAAGTAGATAACCTTCTCAGGGCGTACCTGGATCACAATTGTTATCTGTAGGATAACAGGTTAGGGCGAATTATTTTTAGCAGCATTTGGCAGCAGTGGCTCTGCGTTATATTTTCTCTTTAAGGTGGATAAGCGTTACACTGGCACCCAACTTTATAAGAGATTATAAAAGACGCCATAACACTCAAGCCATAACAAAATAAATTATAAAATATGTTTAAAAAAACTACTTAAATTAACTCTTCAAGCACCATCGCAGTACTTTTCCCAAAAATAATGTTTAACGCATGATATGGCAACACCGGAAGAGTCATTTAAGTATACTTTTTCCAGACCAAATAGAATCTCATAAATAGAAATTCTTAGGATTTAAATGGTATAAAAGGCTAGACAAAGGCCTGCCGCTACCACACAGCAAAACACTCACATTTCATGCAAACTTAGTGATACATTCCCTATACAATTCAAACAGCAGCTGCATGTCTCGTGAAGGGACACCTGCCGCGATGATGCGTTTTGCCTCTTTTCCACTAAGGGTAATATTATATTATCGCATGTAGTGGGCGGAGTCATTTCCAGTTAATTGAGACTACGTCTAAACAGATGATTTTTTACAATATGATTTATTTAAAACAGAAGTTTTAAGTTTTTACCAGTGAAGTGCGTATTATAAGTGTTTTTGTTTTTAGATACGTGGTTTATGTAAGTAAATTTTTATTTTAATAATGACTTTTTAGCGACCTTTTGAGGTAGATGAAAGCGAATTATTACATGTTGAATTACCTTCGGTACCGACCGCGGCATCGCCAGTCGAAACATGTCCGGAGTTCAATAAAGATTGACATGTTCAAAGTCAACGAATAATTCTAAATAGTGATGTAAAATACCTGGGAATCCTTCAAATTCAAATTCAAATTCAAAATTATCTATATTACCATGGATGTCACATATTGTTAAATAAATACATAACATAAAGGAATGACGTCACAAAGAAAGAATTTACAATAAAATTGCAAAGCACAGAATTTAAAATAAAATTACAAGACACACAATTTAAAATGAAATTACAAGACACAGACTTTAAAATGAAATTACAGCATTACATTAGTCATCATAAACAGAACAATACAATAGTTATACTACATTAATTGAGACGTGCTACAATTCACCGGTGCACCCATGTAACCGTCACCAAGCAACAGTCATGAACGTAGGAATTCCTCAGTATTGTAAGGCTCCAGCTTCACTAAGTAGTCAAAAATTGCCTTTTTATATTTATTAACGCTGCCCCACAGTAAGGTCTTTAAGTGGTTGGGCATCCTGTTATAAAAATTGATACCCGTATAAAGTGGAGATCTCTTAAATAGAGACAATCTGTGAATTGCAATATTGTAGTTCAATGTTCTTGTGTCGTACTGAGAATTGCTCTTACTAAATGGCTCATAATACTCTTTATGCCTGTAGAGGAACATCAGTAGCTCATAAATGTATACACCACTCATAGTTAATAAATTTAGCTGTCTGAATCGCATTCTGCATGATTCCATCTTTGACAAACCTAATATTACCCTTATTGCTCTCTTTTGAATCTTAAACACCTTCTCGACTCCCACGCCTGATCCCCAGAATGGAATCCCAAACCTTAAGATCGAGAAGAAATATGCATAATAAACGGATTTTAAAGCGTCGAGGCTTAGGTATCTTTTCATTACCCGCAAGGCGTATGTTGCCTACTACATACGTAATCAATCTCCTTATGCCAGTTCATTGTCTGGTTTATGATTATTCCTAAAAATTTGGTGGAATCCTTTTGTTGGATACCATAGTTCATGTTTTCTAGGGTTTGGGGTTCCACTCTTGGGTTAAAAACCATTAAATTTGATTTATCTTTGTTCAAAACCAGATCATTCTTTGAAAACCAACTCTAAATGTGATTCAAAATATTGCTGCATTCCTCAGGTAGTGCGGATAAATTACCGGCTGTTATAACAAGATTTGTGTCATCAGCATAATTAACGATCTTACATGATTCTGAGGTTATATCCTGAAACATGTCATTGATAAAAACAATAAACAATAGTGGGCCAAGAACACTGCCCTAAGGAACTCCCATATCCATACAACTGACCTCCGAATAGTACTTAGTTCCCTCACAGGATATCTCAACTTTCTGTTTTCTTTCCATTAAATACGATTTACACCACTGCCATGCTAAGCCTCTTATGCCATACTTATTTAACTTTTCCAACAGGATCTCATGCTCTATGCAGTCAAATGCTTTAGACAGATCTAAAAATACACCTGATACACATTTCTTTGCTTCTAAGCCCTCATCTATATACTGCAAGAACTGAAAAACTGCAGTTTCTATGCTTTTACCCTTTAAGTACCCATGTTGAGAATCACTCATCAAATTATTTGTAATGAAAAAATTCATTATTCTTTGATACATGACAGCTTCAAAAATTTTTGACATTAATGGTAGTAAACTTATTGGTCTATGATTTTCAATGAGAGTGGGATCCCCCTTTTTTGGAATGGGTTTAATTAAAGCTATTTTTAATTGATCTGGGAACGTACCAGAATTTAAAGAGTTATTAATTATATATACCAGAGGTTCCAGTAACTCGTATCCGCAAAACTTTATCAGAGAAACAGGTATTTCATCATAACCACTACACATTTAATTTTTTAAATTTTTTATGATATCCAATATCTCATTGAGTGTAACAGGCTGGATTTAAATTGATCTTACATTATTATCCATAGAGCAAGAAAAAGGTATTTTATGTTTATTCTTTAAGTTGACTGCAACGTTTTTAAAAAATGTATTGAAATTATTAGCAACATTTTGCGGGTCATCATATGGCCCCAAGCCCTTTTTGCTACTACATTTATTGGTGAGACTATTAACGATCTGCCACACAGACTTACTCTTGTTGTCAGAGCTGTTTATTGTGTCCAGATACGTTTTTTGTCTTGTTACCCTTAGAGTTTCATTGTAACGCTTTTTTGCTTCATTGTATAATTGTTTATATCCATTACATACAGTGGAGAGCTCTCTCATTAAATCAAGCTGCTCCTTACAAGTCTGAACCTCAGGTGAATTATATAAACAACTTCTTCTTTTACAGCCCCTCCTAATAAGCTTTCTCGGAAAGCCCGCCTCAAATATTGGAGACAGTATTGACATAAAAGCATTCCACTGAGCATTAACATCCCAATCATGCTGTCCATATACAGATAACCATGATTCACCCGAAATCATCCATCTGAAACTCTCCATGTTCTCTGTGTTAAAAAACCTCTTATAGTAAGACTTTTTCTCATTCTCATTATCACTCAAAACACTCACTATCTGAGCATTATGATCAGATATCCCATTTTCCACCACACAAGACTCCCATTCACACTTGCTGACAAAAATATTATCGATACAAGTCCCTGTTGGGGATCTAGTGATGTCTGAGATAGTAGGTTCCAAGCCAAAACTTTGCATTAGTGACAGAAAATTTATGGATTCCTTGGTTTTTAATTTTATGTTTATATTAAAATCCCCAGCGATAAAAGATAAATTCAATGTACTGTTATTTATTAGCTTATTTAAAATTATTTCTAAATGATGCAGAAAAAAATCAACATTATTATCGTTGCTAGGTGACCGATACATACATGCACAAGTAAGCTTCCGACCCGCAACATTGGCCTCCAGTGCCGCGCACTCCAGTACACCTTTCACTGAAAGTCTCTGTATATCATCTCTTGCTTTCCATTGTAGGTCCTGTCTGCAGTACACTCTGCAGTATGAAGAGACTAAGTCAAAGGTCTGAATTTTGTATCTCTGCAATTCTTGCTCTGACTTCCAACGTTCA
The DNA here is from genome assembly GCA_963971165.1 of Philopedon plagiatum. Taxonomy (NCBI): domain Eukaryota; kingdom Metazoa; phylum Arthropoda; class Insecta; order Coleoptera; family Curculionidae; genus Philopedon; species Philopedon plagiatum. The sequence continues at coordinate 16,034,861 of OZ020196.1, read as the reverse complement.
GAAGCACAGAAAATGACACACGCAGGCTGACTGTCCAAAAAAACCTGCAGCTCATCCAGGCAGTTTCCTATGGAGCTTATATTTTGATGTATGATCATTACGTAACTCTTCTGTGATAGCTGTGAACTACATTGATCTTTATTTCTATTTAGTTTTCTTGAATCATCGGACCCATCTGTTCCTCTTGAGATGCCATCCTTCTCTTGGCAAAAAAACGTGTTACAATTGCGCCATTTGGCCATATATCACGCTTCCATGCATTTTTCAGTTGTTCCTGAAGAATCGTTACTTTTATTGAAGCATATATGTCGGGATGTTTAAATGGATGGAGCTCACATGTTACTCCAGGGAAATCTGGCTCCAGAACCTTCCTCAGGTCGTCCGCCATCGTTGTTGGCTTTAGTCTTGATACATGGAGGGATACTTGTTTTGGTATAGCTTCTAAACTTGTGGTATTTTTTCCCACCACAAAACGTCGCCTACGTCTAGCCCTTTGCCATCAATCCTGATTTTCCATAATCTCAGGGTTTTGCATGTCTAGATTTTGAATTTCGCGCATTTTATTAATTGTTTGAGCTTCATGAATTGCATGATTTACTTTTTCAGAAGTTATAATTGTACGGTTAGGGTTCCTCGTCGCTGGTGGTTTTCTATTTCTCCTATTGGCAGCACTACTTGTTGCACTTACGGTTGCGTAAGTAGGACTTTTGCTTTTTAGGATTTCGCTGTTTGAAACCGTGCTCACCAGGTTAGGTGCGTTGTGCGTTGGTGCCAGTTTTTGTTTTTGGGGCTGATCTGTCGTTATCTGCGACACGCCTTCTGGATCTTTGACTGAAGGTGAAGGGGAAAGGATAGGAATGCCGGTTGAACTTTGGACTCCACATGTTTCTTGCAGTTTTTCATTGAGAAAAACTATCTTTTCTTTTAATAACACGCAATTCTCCAGTAAATGGTCGTACTTACTCTCCATTTCCCTTATGATTCTCTTAAGTAAAATATTTTCATTAATTAGCGTTTCTGCTTTCATAACCTCTTCATTGTCGGAATTTTCCATTTCATGACGACACGAAGGACATTTTCCCTGCGCTGATTGCATCATACAGCTTGGATGAAACACCAGATTACATTTAACACACTTAACTGAATTAACCACTCCTTTATTACAGTGTTTACAGATATTTTTCACAGCACTACGCGACGGCGATTTGTTCTCGCCCGCCATCTTGAATCATGATCCTTAGTGGGCTGTCGATCATCCAGGGTACCGGTCAAGTGTGCAGCTAGCCTCGACTCTGTAAATGTCGAGTGAAAAACAGAAAAAACAAAGAAATAAGAAGAGATAAATTCTCGGTCGCGTTTCAGGCTAGGCTGCGCACCCAAAACGCTCGTAAAGCTGTCAACCCGGGTTGTGGAAGGCTAGGTAAGAGTTGCTAGATAAAATAGCCATAGTTCGCCCAATACCAAAGCAGCATTGTCCTCGAACTGGAGGCGGAGTGTCGGCTGCGGCGGGATTAAAAAATGCTTGTTCTATAAAAAATCGTTGTCAAAAAATTCTTTGCGCAACAATTCAGTCAAATCCGTTGACAAGATAAATTTCGTGTCTTCACTAAGAACCGGATTCTTGCGCGGTACATTGACAAACCATGTGCTCCCAGAGACCATTCGGGACCTGGAAAGCTAACAAAAAATAAATATTGCAGTTAAAGGACCTATACGGACCTTGCAAAATAAAACTCTACTTGTAATTGGAATAGATTAACTTCGTCGCACACCTCAGCGATTTGGCCGAGCGGCTGGTTCTTGTTACGCGCATCTTGGGAGCGGACGACCATCATCCTCCCGCCTTAGAAACGACACTTACGTCCAGCGGTGCCGCGGTTGTTGTCTACAGGAAATCTAAACTCTGTCAAAAAATTACAACGTTGAAATGGAAGGTTGTGAGTGGGATTCATGAAAAGTTTGTGGCAGTTAAGGACTAAGCAACTGTTCTTAATCAGTTGTTAGTTATAATAACTCAACATGCCAAGTGAGGAGCGTCACTCCGCTAAGAAAATTTTGAAAAAAGACGTGTCAGGGAAGAAGATGTCCTTTGCTTATAAAATTCACGGAACACACTTGATCCCTCCGACACTAGTAACGGGACAGGCCGAATGGCTTTACCTTGCTAGCTGTAACGCGTAAGGCAATTCAGCCTGGATACATGTCTTGGGGAAGATGGTTTGAAGGAGGAAAATTATTCCAAAAAGCGAATTGGGCCGAGCGGCGGGTGTTTTACTATGAGTGTCTGGCAGGACAATCCATGAATAGAGTCTGTATACAGAAAAGAGGACGAACGTCTTCCGCCTTAGTAATTAAATTCAGTGTAGCGGTCTCCGCGGTTGTCGTTACGATTGAGTGAAACGCATGAAAGACATGCACTTCGCGTCTCGAAATTAGAGGCAGGCTTTTGTACTCAGATGTAGGAAGTCTATACTTAGTACTTGTTAATTTGGGATAAATCAACGTTCTTCGCCAAGGGAGTCTTGCACCGACTAGAGCAGGGATGCACATACCGCGGCCCGCGGGCCGCATGCGGCCCGCTGTCGATGTTTATGCGGCCCGCCAACGGATTTTAAAAGCGATATTTGTGCGGCCTGCCATCGACTTTTAAAAGTATTCGTCGCCGCGCTCCAGTCCAAGCATATTGTTACGAGACTAGAAATCTGTAGCATCAACTAGATTACAGATTCGCGAAACACGTCGGTAGATCCCCGAAGAAAGTGGATGGTTCTCGATGTTTGGTAACTCGTATAAATTATAATAATAATTATTACAACAAACATTTTTGAAGGTTCTTTTATTTTTATCATTGTATTTCATACTATTTAAAAATAAAAAATTTTGTGTTAATAAATATTGTTTGTAGTGGCCCGTCCTTGGCTTATATTTTTCCCGAGTGGCCCCTGCTCCCTATAAGTCTGTGCATCCCTGGACTAGAGGGACCAGAACGGTATTCACGAAACGGTAAAAATGGTTTCTTAGACAGGTAGTGGTCTAAGTTATAATTCCAGGAAAAACTTAGGAAAAATAATTATAGTCAAGAGACGTGGCCAAGGGCGTACCCAAGGGAGGGCAGGGGGCACGTGCCTCCCCCCCCCCCTGGCATGAGCAACAAGCCAAGATTTACCAATGTGCCATTCAAATTTCCCGTACGTCTTATTCCTAAATCAGCAGTCAGCTGCGGCGCCTGTCGGTCAGTGCTGTCGCAGCTGATTTTCAAAGCGTACTGAATGTAGGGTAGAAAATTCAAAAATCGAAACGTTTAAGAATTTAAAACATTTAAAATATCTTTCTCTGCAGTTTAAAATCATTGAGGGTGGTTAAATAAAACACTGTTTTTTTTTCAAAAATAAAAAATAGTTAAATTATTCCAACAGAACATTATATAAAATGTTTTAATTTATACCAATAGACAGGTACAATCGGTACTTGTATACTACTTAATTACAAATTTTAAAAAATCAGTAGTTTTCTGTATTACCATCAGTTTATTTCCTCAGATTTTTTTTTCAATCGATCAATTCATCGGCAGCCTCCAATGAAAAACAAGTATTGTTTTTGAATATTTGTTTACAGTGCTCCATCGTAGTTATCATGGATTTATTATATAAAAGGATTCGATATGCGTATACTGTGAGCGTATCGAAAGTGAAGCCTTATATTTTGTTGTTTGTTATTCTCTTGGGGGAGCTGTTTACGAACTACGAACATAGACAAGATTACGAATTACTACGTAATTGAATCAAGAATGGTAGTAGAAAGAGATAAAATAGCATTGGAGTGTTGGAGCTCAGAAGTGTTGCTGTCTGTTATGGTTGTTTAGGAAAACGGCTGAACCTCGGTCTGAACACTCGGTTACACGTACCTACGTCTTTGTCTAATGAACTAGAAAAGAAAAAGTGCGACGTATAGATTTATATAGATTTATAAATGACTCGGAGCGACTTTAAATAAACACCTTTAGAAATAACATAACCTATAAATAATAAAACCTTTTTAACTTAAATTTATTATTATTTAGCAGAAAAATAAAATATTTTAGGGCTTTTAGTAAATCTTGTGATGCTTCTAAAGTATTTTTTGTACAAAAATACAAGGTAAAATAAGATGTGGCCAATGTTTACAAATTGCGTTTACAGTGTCGTTTAGAATGGTTTGTTTTGGCTTCAAAGAATGTGAACTCATCCCGTATCCAGTCCTAATAAATCCATGGTAGTTATATTCAGGCAATTTATATTTTCTTTAACGACACAAAGTACAAGAAAGAGTAGTACTCGTATCACACTAATTTCATCAATCGAAAACGCCACTAAACTTAATTCATAATATATTTTCAGTCACAATAATTTTTCAAAATTTTTTGTGCTTATTTGGTTTTAGTTTCGTTTTGAAAGTTCGTACTAAAATTAGTGGTTTTTCCAAGATCAGTACTGACGTACTGAATTTGGCCACTTTGTACTGAATTCAGTACAATTGTACCGAAATGGCAGCACTGCTGCATGTGGCGCACACGTGTGAAATGGTAAGAAAGCTTTTGCTGTTAATTGCAGCGTGCGTCACGTGGCTGCCGTGCGCTGTTCCTGTTCACTCTGTTTGTGTCCACGCAGATCTCAGATATAAAATAATTATCAAATTGTAATATAATTTTTCTTACAAAATTGGCCTAACAATATCCTATACTATACCTGCACCATAATCGACAATTTTAGCATAATTTCAATTTTTTTAAATTTATTTCAATTTATTTTAAATAAAACCGCAAACTTTTACCGGCTTATTATGAAAACAATGTATTGTTTTTTTTGCAAAATAATTTGTTTTCATAAAATGTTTCGCAAAAATAAAATGTAGATAAATTTTATACATTCTTTTTGTAAGCGATGTCCTGTTTTAGCAGGTACGTATTCATTATTTTCTTTTTTAACTGATTCGAGTTTCTAATTTGTAATAATAATACGTATGTACTATGTACTATACATTATCTATGAATATATATTTTTTTTCAAATAATGGTGTTTTTTTATATTTCTTTACAGAAAACTAAAAAAACTAGACTACATATTTTATAATTTACGTAACATAACTATTTGAGAAATCCAATAGTTTTGGCAACCCTGCGCCATAATTTAGTTTTTCACTGGTCTGGCATCGCTGTGAGAGCCTGTGGTCCCAGTGTTGCCAATCGGTGCATAATTATGCGATTTTCGCATCTTTTTACCCGCCTGCGCATATTTTTTGCACCCACCTAAAATTTTAAAGACGTGAAAAAAGTTAGAATAATTTAAAAATATATAAAAGTGTGTAAGAATTTTACACCATACATATTTTTGGACTTCAACAACGTTTAAAAAGCAAGCGATCCTCAAAGCAAAATGCGCTAACTTTGTGGTAGTGATTACGTCGATAACCGTCGTTAGAATCCGGATATACCGCGTTAACTTCGTAATTCGACTCTTTCAATTTGATGTTACTGATGCCTTTTTGCTAATACTGTAGCTACTCTACATGCATATTTGTTATTTTAATTTTACACATTAGAGAGAAACATTTAGGTTTAGGAAATTAGAATCCGTTTTTGTTTTATAAACATGGTTATTTTATTCAGAAAGTCTAAACATTTTTCTTAAGCGGTACGGGACCTGCACAAAAATTAAAATAAAGTAAATAGGAATTAAATTTAATACTTTTGTGGTCCTTTAGAATTACAATTTGTTAAATTTGTAAAATTCAACTTGTGCATAAAATCGCATACTTATTTTGCATCCATCCGTCGCATAATTTAATGTTTTGGTGTTGGCAACACTGCGTGGTCCGTGGTTACTCCGCTATGCGAGCATGCAACTCAGTTTCTTAGTTTGTTTTAAGATTTTGACAAAGTCAGCGTCTTTTAGCCGTTCCGTTTTGACCGTTTTTCGTATAGGCATAAAATTATTAAAATTAGCATGGATATCAGGAAGTTTTTCAGTAAGTATCTTAAATTATTTTATGATTGAATTAAAGAGCCTGGAGATTTAGATAGATAGCCTCATGTTTTGTTTATTGTATCGTATTATATTTTGTATTGCTCTTTTTCATTTGTTTTGTTTTTGGCGTTCTCGTTCTGCGTTTCTAATTTTAATTTAACGTAAATGTGTATTTTTAGAATTGGAATTGACTAGCACGACTAAGAGAAAGCGCGTTGCTGACAGAAGTTCAAGTGATGAAGATGTAGAGCGAGCTAAACGTGATGGAGAGCCTGAGCGACAAGAGGTATCTCAAACCGATACTACATCTTTGACATCGGCGCTTCCTATCGACGTCGACCCAGGCGTCCTAAGCATTCAGGCAGGGCCTTCAAGCATAACTTCAGGTTTATATTCATATCAGGACTCTTACCCCGACAATGACATTGGTAATTTTGTTGGGAGATCTTCACTTATGACACCAACACAAAGAATGGAAATGCTTCAACGCTGCTGGGTTCCACCTCAATCTTACAACTTTGATGAAGATGGCATGCATTTAAAAAGGAAATTTCGACATTACTGGTTGGAGCTCTACGGTCCCTGGTGGCAATATTCCAAAAGGCTAAAAGGTCCATTTTGCCTTTTTTGTGTTCTATTTCCACCCAAGTTAGTACATGGTGTACTAGGTTCACTCATTGTGAGGCCCTTTCTGAAGTACAAGGACATGCATAATCAATGCAAAACCCATGCTGCTAGTCAGTGGCACAGAACAGCAGCAGAAGCAGCAAGAGCCTTCAGCAAGGATATTCCGGTAGTTGAACAGGTGGATTCAGCCCATCAAAAAACAATTGAAGGGAACAAAAAAGTATTGTCATCAATAGTTTCAACGATAATATTCTGCGGAACTCATGATCTGCCGTTGAGAGGAAAAAATCTAGACGATGGCGTCTTCTTCGACTTATTACAACTAAAAATTGAAGCTGGTGATGAAGCTCTGAGAAAATATATCCAAGAAGGGAAAAAAACGCGTCGTATATGTCACCTCAAATTCAAAATTAAATCATCAGCATTTGTGGAAGTGTAATAAAACAGCAATCGCTGCGGATCTTCGGAAGGCTCAGGCATTCAGCATTTTAGCTGACGAGAGTGCAGACATATCAGGAACGGAGCAACTTTCTAGAGGAATCCGTTTCTTTGATGAGGAAAAAATGCAAATTCGAGAGGAGTTTCTAGGATTTGTGGCAATTGATAAAATGGATTCTAAGACCATTGCTGATGCAATAAAATCATTTATCGAAGATCTAAGTATTGACCCTGAGAGGTCTGTTGGACAAGGGTATGATGGTTGCTCAACGATGGCGGGTAAAGACGGAGGCGTGCAAAAAATATTACAGGACAAATTCCCCAAAGGACTATATTTCCACTGTTCCAGTCATAAACTAAATCTTGTGGTCAATGACTTGAATCATGTCACAGAAGTGCGAAACACGGTATCAACAATAAAAGATGTTATAAATTTTTTTCGTGAATCGGTGTTACGAAGCAAGTATTCTCCTAATATCCCTCTCCTTTGCGAAACAAGGTGGTCTCAAAAGTATAAAAGTATCAGTGTTTTCAAGCTGAACTTCGTGGCCATTGTGGAAGGACTCCAGAAACTGTCCGAGGAAGGAAATGCTGCCACCAGAACAAGGGCATTTCAGCTACACTCAGCGGCAACAAAAAGTACTTTTGTATTTTGTGTGTGCCTTATAGCGAAATACCCTGCCCTGTTGGAGCCTGTCGAAAACACCCTGCAATCAAAAGCTCTTGACTTGGTGAAATGTGCACAGCATATTAAGCGAATCACATCGGTTATCACTACTCATCGTGATGATGCTGAGGAACACATAAACGACCTCATTAATGACGCGAAGAAAATTGTCGAGACCATAGGATTCGAGCTAAGCATGCCTAGACTTGTAGGGAGGCAACAGCACCGCTCTAATCCTCCAGCTACTTGCCTCGTCGAGTACTTCAAAAGATCCATATTCATACCATATCTAGATTCTTTCAAGAGCTCACTCGAAACCCGTTTTTCTGATAAACAAACCCCGGCATTTGCACTGCAATCATTGCACCCCTACCTAATGAATACAGTGGAGGAGTTGAAAAAAACAACAAAAGAAATTGCTCTCTTTCATAACCTGACTGAACTCCAAAATGAAACAGAGCTGTGGTCCAACCTGTAGAAAGAGAAAAACATGAAAAAAGAACACCTTAAAGCACTGCACCGTGTTGATGTTTTGAACGAGACGGAGCACTTTTTCCCTTCCACAAGACATGCGTTAATGATTTGCCTGGCACAGCCATGCACAACAGCTACGATCGAGGGAACATTCAGCACCCTGAGGCGTGTGAAGACATGGCTGAGATCTACCATGGTACAAGACCGTCTCGATGGTCTCTGCATGCTAAGCTTTTACAGAAAATTACTGGAAAACGAGAAAATTACTGGAAAACGATCGAGAACACGTCAAAGGGAAAGTTATTTCGCGATTTTCGGAGGATAAACGAAAATTGTGCTTTACTTAAATGTACATGTATATTATTTCATATTAAATTTTTTAAAATTTACAGAAACTTGATCATTTCATTTCATGGGCGTGTGCACGGTGGGTGACAACCTGGGTGCCGTGGCACCCACACGCGTTCTCAAAGGGGCGCCGAAATTAGGTATTCGTCTTCTAAAAAATATAAAAAATAAGCGATAGAAATGTGGACAAAACTCTACTTTCAAAAATAGTTAAGGAAAGAATTTGTAAGGTGCAAAACTTTCAGGTGCAAAACTTTGCGAGAAGACTGTGAGCCTAGACCCGAGGGCTCCTTACTAACGAAATCTCATGCGTAAAACTCATACATACTCGCTCTTTAATTTACACTCGCCTACAATGGTGTACAATGTATATACATGTAATATTAATATTTTTTCTCGATTAATTGGAGCAATTCTTATTTTAGAATTCTTTGGTCTGAATTCTTTCCTCGCAAACGCTATAAAGTTTCATAATACATTTCAAGCAAAGGTACTTTTTAACTTAATTTTTTAAATGTGATTTTTTAAACTTAAAAATAAATATTAATTAAAAAATATCTCTATATGAAATGCAAAACCTCGCATCTGCAATGAGAGAATTAAGACAAAGAATTCTAAAATAAAAAATTACTCGATTAATCGACGCATGATATCAATGGCTAAATTTATAGAGGAGGGCGCTCGTGTACGGCCTCGGCACCCACACGAAAAAATCGTAAACACGCCTATGTTTCATTTTCAATGCTCAAATCATCTTCATTTATATGTTATACTTTATACTCATCAGTATTACAGTCAGTGGATACCTCAGGGTGTGCATCTGGGTGTCCGAGCCTCCCAAATTTAAAAAATAAATCGTCTGCAGCGCTAATCACGAGAACTGCGGGTTGCGTCGACCTGGGTCGCGCAGCAGTGCTGTTGTTATTTGAGCCTGATATGCGCAGGTGTTATTCCAAGGTCATGGCCAAGAACTTGGCCTTGAACGCAAGCAGCTGTTTCTTTGTTTGGTGATGACTAAGTGTATGACACTTATATAAAGGTTACATTTGTGGTGCATGTTTTCGAGGTCGTCGGATGTGTTTCAGTGTATGTGAGGGTAGGGGAATTAAATTTTAGTATAGAACATTGTGCTGAGTAAAACAGTTCAAGCAAGTTAACTTAAAAGTCATTGCGTACGTGTGTGAAGATTGTGGTAAATTATTTACTCGGAGATATAATATGTTACGACATAAAAGACAATCGTGTGTAGCACGATTTGCAAACATACATGGTGGAAAACAACGTAAAGTTGACGATGGGGCGACTGAGGTGCGTACTTGCGCTTCCTGCTATATATCCATGCCAGCAAATCGAATGGCAGCTCACCAAAGAACAATACACCATAAAAATAAAAATGTTCACCAATATCAGCAGGTGTTGACCTCGTGTCCAGTGCTTTAAGAAATAGGATTGCCCCATACCGTACATCAAGTGATAATGAAAATATTGACTATTCATTATTTTTGGATGAAATTAAAGCAAAAGTGTTAAAGGTACTAAGTGACCTAGTAAGAGTGCGTTGTGCTTTAAAAGTTAATATGGTGGTTGTTGGTCGGTATATTATACCAACATAAGATAATATGTACAGTGGCTAGTCATTTAATACACTCAATGAAATTGTTACTGCAGGAAGCAATTTGGAAGAAACATACCAATCATTAGTAGAAGCCATGAAGATTCAATCGAGTAAGTTTCAGTAGAAAGACTGGGGTAAGCTACAAATTAAAAATTAAAAATAATATGCACATTTATTGATTGTTTGTTTTTGCTGTTGTAGGTTGGGCTTTGGAAAAAATTCTATACCTAGATGGTAACATCAACGAGTACAAATCGTTTAATGGGTCTTCATATACAAAGTTGTCACTTTTCATCGAAAGGGAACAAGCCATAATGAATGTAGGTAATTAACCAAGATGAGTGTTGATTTGCGTGGGCAGTCGGGTCTGCTTTGTTTCCTGCTACCAGTATGGCGTCACAGATTCAATCTTATCCACACTATTCAAGAGTATTGAATTTTAGAGATATGGACTTTCCAGTAAAATTGCGTAATATATCAAAATTTGAATAAATGAATAATATTTACATTAACATTTACGGTTTGCAGAAAGTATTTGGAAATAATAAATTACAGTATGAAGTTGTCGGTCTATTAACAGACATGTAAATTTGTTATTAATAACACATGATTGTAGTATTAGAGATGATGATGAACATATTTGGGATACCCAATGTTCGAAAAGCCATTACTGTTGAATAAATGATTTATCGCAATTATGTGCTAGTCAAGTTACATCAAGTGGAGAAAAATTATATGTATTTTTGTGATGGTTGTTTGATACATTTTAGTTCACCATCATCTTTGATAATGCATCAGAAAAATTACTGTAACCATAAATATTTAGTGACACCCTCGGTAAATTTAAAAATAGACAAATTTGGTAAGAGTGTAGGTGCAAATATATTAAAATTTGAAAACATAGAAAAGCAAATGCGCGTACCGTTTGTTGTTTATGCGGATTTTAAATCGGTGCTTAAACCATTGGATATAGTGGAACCAAATCTAACAAATTCTTACTTAGTAAAAAGCATCAAACATTAACTGTATTATTTTGCATATTTAATAAAGTGCTCCTTTGACGATTCGATTTCTAAGTTTGAGCTCTACCGGGGAAACAATGCAGCCCAGATTTTCGTTTCTCGACTTGAAAATGATTTAAGATCTCTTTACAATACATACTTGAAAGACATAAAAGCAGTGAAAACTTTAACGGTTGACCAAATAGTGGAGTTTAATAATGCCACAAAATGTTGTCTATGTGAACGACCTTTTAAAAATAATAATTGTAAAGCAAAGGACCATTGTCACATAACTAGGAAAAAAAAACCTGGTGCTGCCATTCGATTTGCAATTTAAATTATAAGTTAACCAATTTTATCCCAACTATATTTCATAACTTGAGTGGGTACGATTGTCACATGTTTATTAAAGAGTTGTGTCGTCACGGAGACAAAATCAATGTTTCAGCTCAAAGCAAGGAAAAGTACATTTCGTTTACGAAAAGTATGTACGTTCACGATTATGTCGATAATAAAAGTGGGGCAATAAAGAAAAAATATTTAAAATTGCAGTTAATCGACACTTTTAAATTTCTATCAACTTCGCTCGAAAATTTGGGTAACGGATTAGCTGTGTGTAGTTTTAGGGAAACACTAAAGTATTTTTCTGACAACGAACAATTTAATTTAATGCGCAAAAAAGGTGTTTTTCCCTATAGTTTGCCTATTCAATGGAGAAAATGGATCATCCAACTCTACCCACAAGAAAATCAGTTTTATGATAGTTTGTCAGAGAAGCACATTAGCGAAGAAGATTACGATAGAGCTAAAAAGGTGTGGAGCACATTTAATTTTAAGAATTTGAGGGACTATTCAGATTTATATTTGAAATCTGATGATTTATTATTAACCGATGTTTTTGAACAATTTCGCGATACTTGTTCAGAAACGTATAAATTGGATCCTGCACAGTACTACACCCTTCCAAGTTTTTCATTTGATTGTAGGTTGCGTATTTCTAAGCTAGAGTTAGAGCTATTGACTGATATCGACACAGTCCATTTTTTTAAAACAGGTATTCGCGGCGGTGTAAGTCAGTGTTCGGAAAGGACGCACGTTGACAACAATATATATGTACCAAACTGCGATCCTAACGAGCCATCATTTTTCATTGTTTATCTTGATGCTACAAGTCTGTACGGTCATAGTATGTCGCAGGCATTATCATTTGGCGGTTTTAGATGGTTATATCACCATGAAATTTTAAATTTAAATATTATGGATGTGGACGATAACGGCCCAGAAGGATACGTTTTGGAAGTTGACGTTCATTATCCCGAAACGCAATATGATGATCATTCCGACTTACCCTTTTTAGTTGAGAATATTCTACCACCTATGGAATCGGCAAAATTATCAAAGTTAATTCCAAATTTAACCTTTTTTAAAATTTGATTTAGGTCAAATTTGACACTGGCATCAAATTTTGCTTGACAAAGAACTTTAAATGACATACATATATAAAGATGGCCACGTGATCCATGTCAGCTGTCAAAAGTTGAATGTATTAAGAAAATGTCCTAAAAATTGAATTATTTGTTAAAATTTCGAAAAATGCCATGGGAAAAAGTTGTTTGGTTTATCATCGAGATTCCATTTATAAAATTTTGTTCAAAAATTTTAACTCTTAATTTTTCACTTATTTTTTTTTTTAGTATCGATAATTTGTTTCAATTTTTAACGTTTATTTCGTTATTGTTAAGTTTAAACGCCATGGTGCAACGTTTCTAAAGATGAGGTGTACATTTCCTAAAGTTTACAGAGTTTTAATAGCACACACAGCAAATATTTTTTAAAATTCCCTGAACGCTATTGGATTATTACTTAATTTTTTAAGTGCTATAGGGCTTATTATTAACCATATCAAACACAATACTTAGAAATGCATATTATCTATAGGATTTTAAAAGCTAACTACTAAAAAACTTTTATTTTTTATTAAAACTTTTATTTTTAAACTAAAACAGGAATAAAAAAAATGTTTACATTTCAGTGTGGCGTCCTTCCCTTTCCATACATCTAATTGTTCGTTGGAAAACTAGTTTGCAACATTTTTCAGAAATCTTGGTAGAATTTCAAGGTAAGCCTCTCTTATAGTATTTTCCAAGTGATTCACGTTTTGAAATGGCCGTTTACGGTTCACTTTTTGTTTGAGATAACTCCATAAAAAGAAATACATGACAGTTAGGTCAGGAGACCTCCCCGGCCAGGAATACTTAGAATATCTGCCAATCCATTTTCCTCTGAACGAATCGTCTAAAAAATTTCTGACCTCAACCGTGCTGTGATTAAGGAATATATACATATTTTTTTTATTGCATAAATCGTTTAAGGAAGTCATTACAAACCCAAAAAAATATTTTGAAGAAAATTACTAGGATAATTTAGCTACAAAAAATGTTTTCTTTTCGGTATAATTTATTAGAATTTAAAATCAGCAATTTGTCCTTAATGAAAAATGACGTCAGGAGATCAGCAAAAATAAGTGTCAATCTACATGTTAACGTAAAGCTTAACCTAAAGTCGAACAGGTTTGTTCAGAGGGAGAGAAATCGAATTTTTTGGGTTAATAGAGGAATAGTTCAACTAGCTTCGGCAAAAAATTCAGTTATACAGGATGTTTCGTTTCGGAGCTATTAAACGTCAAAGTCGAAATTTCCGCGATTTCCGTTTAAATCGGGTACAGGTCGCAATAGTGAATCAAATCGATGTAAATTTTCGGAGGTTGTAGGGGACCCGGAGGCATATTCGTTAACTGCACCCATTATAGACCGTTCGGAAAGCCGAGCGTTAGCGTTAAATTGGAGCCAAGCAAATCGGAGGGCAGACTAAACTCGGAACAGGGTTAGCACCTAGGTAGGGGCCCTGACAAGTCTCTTTCCTCGCAGGCGAAGGGACTTGTCAGGGCCCCTAACCAGGTGCTAACCCTGTTCCGACCGCATTTTTCCGTTGTCATTTTCATAAATGTCAGCATACCAATATGACAGAATCAGTTAAGTGCAGACGATATAGTTGCGAAGTTTATCTATATCATCTGCAGTTAACAAGGCAACGCTCGGTTTTCCGAATGGTCTATAATGGGTGCAGTTAACGAATATGCGACCCGGAGCTTTAGAACTTACTGAAACTGGTGAGGATCAGAAAATGGCAAGTAATTCTTTTGAATTTTTTTAGGTCGAAAAATGCCATTTGCAGACCCCTCTTTGGTACCTAATAATCCATTCAAAAGTGAAACTTTAAATTCTCAAATACTTTTTTTTGCAATACATTTACCTAAAGCTAAAATCACTGGAAAATGGGAATATTTGGAAAAAACTGGAAATTTATATTTTTGACCCAAATATTTCACGGTTTTTAATTTTTTGTGTGCTCAAAATGGTTCAAATTAAAATCCCACATATGTCATCAGAAAGAGTTCGTCGAAATATATGATATCCATATTTTTTAGTTTCTTCATTTTTTATAGGAAGGGAGCAATCGCCGATTAAATTTAGATTTTTTCCCTTTTTTGCCCTCGACATCGGTACATTTGAATCACTCTGCATTTTTTTCTATCAAAATTTTTCCCAATTTCTCAACACTATCTTATAAAGGGATAGTCACACTTTAAAATAAATACCGAATGGGTCATCCAGGAGCGTATTTAAGGGGTAAAAATAGGATTTTCTAGAAATTTTCCGGACAAATCCTATTTTTAACCGACATTATTCCACACTATTTACCTTATTTAGTGATTCTTTTTGGGTTTATTTTATTCGTTGATTATCTACGAACACCTTCCACTAATTTAAATCGCTTATTTTTTCGTTAAAGTTATAAATAAATAGGTTTATTTGCATCGGGACATCTAAAATTTGAAAATTTTTGAATTTTCGAAGATTTCGAAAAATTTCGCAGAAATGCCAATTCTTGTTGCAAAATTGAAAGGTTGCTGGGAAGATTTCGGCTTGAAGTATACATGAATAAGATTTTAGGAACCTTTTACTTTAAGTGCAGGGATATTTCATTGAATGAGTTACGCATTAAATATCACTTTTATTGAGATTTCGATGACTCTACAACACTGGAATTCGCCATGTACTCATGATGAGTCATAAGTTCACCTTTAACGACACAGCCAATGGGATCACGCTTTACAAGTTTCGAAATTCGCGCGAAAATTTGCAGTATAAAATCCTTTTTTCTATTAATAAAGACCAAAATAAATGAATAAGAGCAACCGCCATAAACATTTAATTTATGTACAGAATATAAAAAAAAATATTTCAGAGTTATTTGGGTTATATGCATATTCCCTATTGACGCTGTCTTGTTTGTACCACAATATTAGTCTTTACGGTAGTGACATGTTATCAACAACATTGGTTATCTCAGCTCTTAAAAAATTCGAATAAATCACAGCATTTAAGTTTTCTCTAAAAAAATAGGACCCGATCAATCTTCCGTTAAAAATTGCACACCAGACCTTAACTTTACAAGAATATTGATCTTTGCACTCAATTATGAAGCTAGGGTTTTCATCAGCTCACCACCTACTGTTTTGAGAACTTACTGTCCCGTTTGAAAAGGTGCTTCGTCTGTAACATGGATCTATTATAATATGGATTCGATATCCGTATACTGTGAGCGTATCGAACGTGAAGCCTTATATTTTGTTATGAAAACTTTGTTGTTTGTTATTCTCTTGGGGGGAGCAGTTTACGAACTACGAACATAGACAAGACTACGAATTACTACGTAATTGAATCAAGAATGGTAGTAGAAAGAGATAAAATAGCATTGGAGTGTTGGAGCTCAGAAGTGTTGATGTCTGCTGGGTGCTTAGGAAAAACGTCTGCGAACGCTCGGTTACACGTACGTCTTTGTCTAATGAACTAGAAAAGAAAAGTGCGACGTATAGATTTATATAGATTTATAAATGACTCAGAGCGACTTTAAATAAACACCTTTAGAAATTATTAGAAATAACATAACCTATAAATAACAAAACCTTTTTAACTTAAATTTATTACTATTTAGCAGAAAAATAAAATATTTTGGGCCTTTTATTACTTTTAGTAAATCGTGTGATGCTTCTAACGTATTTTTGTACAAAAATACAAGGTAAAATAAGATGTGGCCAATGTTTACAAATTGTGTTTACAGTGTCGTTTAGAATGGTTTGTTTTGGCTTCAAAGAATGTGAAATCATCCCGTATCCAGTCCTAATAAATCCATGGTCTGTAAACATTATTCCTTTGGCAAATGACCCATTCTCTTCTATTTCCCCCTGTACCCAGGCACAAAAATCAAACCTTGCATCAAAATTCCTTTCTTTAAGAATATTTATAAATTTGGGATTGTAGGGATGATATCAATTTTTTTTTGTAAAATTCATCTTATAGTTGTTTCTTTGGCCCCTGTTCTTTCCGATATTACTACAACTGACTCATCCTCTTCTAGTTTCCAATTTGCATGTCGTGGTTGCTTAAAACAATTCAAAACTGTTCCGGTTCGTTTGAATTTGTCTAGAATACGCCTAACTGTGGAATGTGGAACAAACTTTTGTGCGCGTCTTTAATTAAAAATATTCCCATTGTCCCTATTTGTCCTATTTTCACCGTGAATTAAAACCATCTCTATTTTTTCTTCGGTAGTAAGCACTTTTTAATCGATTCTCTTTTCTCTTTTTCTGTTAATTTTTGGGGAAATTTGGGGAATACATTTATTTCGAAACAATTAGTGACAATTTAAATACGATTTCCATGCATGGAAACAAAGTTTTGTCACAGAAAACTAGCTATGTTTTCTGTGGTTTTGTTAAAGGCATTAAGCTACGTGATGGGTCTTTTCGATACAATATCAGCAGTACTAAAATTTTTCAAAATTTCTCAATAAATTTAACTTTTATTTTCAAAACGTTTGCTTACTTAAGTTTTCCAAAAAAAAAAAAAAATTAAAATAAGTTTTAACAAAACTTTTTGAGACATGCTTTACATGAAATTGTTTCAAAATTTGTTAACAACCTTAACTTTTATATCAGGAGTAATTTAGTGACAATCAATTATTACCGTCCTATGTCAACTTGTCACATTTACATTTGTTTCAAAGCCTACTGTTTAATTACATAAATTGCAATAAAAATGGTATTTTTTCAGTTTTAAAAATTTTAACGATGTTTTTAATAAAAAAATAAAAGTTTTTTATTAGTTAGCTTCTAAAATTCTATAGATGATATGCCTTTGTAACTGTTGTGTTTGATACGGTTAATAATAAGCCCTATAGCACTTAAAAAAAAGTAATAGTCCAATAGCGCCCAGGGAATTTTAAAAAATAGTTATTTTTGTGCTATAGAAACTCTGTAAACTTTAGGAAATGTATACCTCATCTTTAGAAACGTTGCAACAGGGCGTTTCAACTTAATAATAACGAAATAAACGTTAAAATTTGAAACAATCGTATGATATTAACAAAAACATTTGAAAAATTGAAAGCTAAAATTTTTTAAAATAGAATCTCGATGACAAACCAAGCAACTTTTTTGTATGACATTTTTCGAAATTTTAACAAATACTATTTTCAGGACATTTTCTTAGAAAATGTAACTTTTGACAGCTAACATGAATCACGTGACTAAATTGATGTCATTTAAGGTTCTTGATCAAACCAAATAGTGACGCCAAGCTCAAATTTGATCTAGATAAAATTCCAAAAAAGTTTCCCGTATGATGCGGACTTTTTGGCGGACACTGTATATATATAAAATAATATATATATATATATATATATATATATATATATATATATATATATATATATATATATATATATATATATATATATATATCCCCAATCAAACCCAATCAAACAATTCTGCTCGAAAAGTCATGTGGCGATTTTTAGGATTAAATAAACAGAACAATTTTTACGTTTATTTTATGATGCACAAAGAAAACGATACTTTTAAACCTTTAATGCATTTATTACAGTATAAATATGATTTAACAGTGATTTTGATAAACATTATGATAAAGGGTAAAGTTATGTTTAACAGTAATGTGTGCTGACTACTGATGCATGACCCTTACAGCCGGTGCAGCACTTAAATATGTACACATAATATACAATACTTCCTAAAGTTCTTTCCTGTATTAAGGTTTATCCGATATGAGTTAGTTATTTCTTAAGGTACCTACATTAAATTTATTTTATTAAAATATAGCCTACAATAACGCTACTCTCATATTTTCAATATATGACCAAAAAAGATGAATGTATTCTGTAAAATGTAACAAAAAGCCACAAAATTGTATAAGTTAAGGCCTAAAGACGCTACGGACAAATGTAATAAAAATACAAACTAAAACTAAATTTCCTAATTTGTGATACTTATTTATGCTTTTTTTAGATATTAATATTATGTTTTTTCAACATAAACTAATTTCAGTTAAATTATAACAAACTAGTTTGATAATATTAGGTATCCCTTCCTTATTATATTGATTTGTTGGTAGTTGTTTTTATCTCAGTTATTTAATCGTTATTCATTTAAATCACTTTTAGTCACAATTGACAGTTTTTCAGATAGTTGCATGGTTGTAGGCGGTATACAATACTTACATACAATTTCATCGATTGTAATGATCTTGTAATATTTTGTGATAGTCCTAATCTTGATTTATTTAATAGAGGTTGCTATATTGATAAAAGAAGGCAAAAAAGAAAAATAATTCGAAAAAGCCTAAGCAATCCTAAATATGTCGGGGAAAGTTTCGCAAAGTTTATGCCCCAAGAACATAAAGGCATTTATCTACTTGACAATTTCGAAAACAATCAGAATGTAATAGGGCAGGTTTCAACAAAAATATTGAATGCAACTTTTAAACGAGAAACCTAAACAAACGTGTTCCTTTCTGAAAGGCATCCAATGTCGTTGCCAAGAACTAGGAAAAAAAATCTTGCTATTTGAACTTAATTTACTTTTCGATAGCCTTCGATAAATATGGTGTTTTTTGTTATGGTCACCCATTTTGTTTTCTTTCCCGATTTCGAAAAGAGTCAAAACCTTTGTCAACTAACAAGCTGACGCATCAACAAGTGACATACCATAGAAATAATAAACAATATTGTCGTATGACACGTCGTAAAACACCACCTTCGATAACATTGACGCATATTGCATACACGTTGCTTGGGTAAAATACCACCTGAATGTTTCAAAATCATTACAATCGGTTTACATATCCAAGCCAACTTTTTATAAATTAAATTACCAAAAGCTTGTTTATTTGAGTAAATTTTTAAGCTATTTCAATAATTAAATATATTTGCACAGTATCTAATCCTGTAGAGATAGTCCATATACAGTTTTGGAAAAAAAACAAATTTTCACTGTCGTAGGGAATAACGCTTGGTCCGGTATAATTTAACGGTCTTGATATCAAAGTCCGTAAAGTGAATTATCCAGACTTAAAAAATGGTCATTTTAAAAACATCTTAACATTTCTGACAAAAGGTACGTAAAATTCAAGACTGGTTTTAATAACATTAAACTCATTAGTTATACTTAATTGGTCAGAACTTTAGTGAAAAAATTACTCAAATTTACAAATTGCATATGCGAGTATAACAGTAAATATAATTTCGAAGCTGAGCTTGGGGTAAGATCCAGAGTTACAATAGTCAGTATAACAAACTTTACACAAGGTAGTTGAGCCAGCATCAGTTTTGCAATAGTACACAATTCCTCCCTTCTCTATCTTACCTGTTACACATTGCCTGGTTGTAACAATTTTTTTAGTGACAGTATCTGAAAATTATAATAAAGTAATTATTTGGATTATATGGATTTCCCCTCGCATTGTTGTGAGCATTTTTTCTCAACTTGGGGGCCCCGACCGCCAGGGGGATCGCGATCAGTTATAGGGGGAGGGGAAGGTGCAATCTGTCTAAAAAATAAGGTACTTATACGAAAAATCCTTTTATTAAACAATCAGTTTTACACTTTAGTAACGTCAAACTGTGATAAACGTTAAAAAATATTATTTTTTGGTATTTTCGTGGGTCGCGACACCAAAAAGGTTGAGAATCAATGAAGAAGGGTATATTCATTGATCTACAGCAAGAGGAGACGCACTACGCAACCGTTCTTTCATAACTAGTCTTTTGCTTTGTTTCATACATTGTGCGTCTATATTACGAAGAACGACAGCTATAACTCCCACTTAGCGCGCCACCGGCTCAAAGTTTATGGATAAAGTCCTTTTAGGGAAAACCAAAAATCACTTAAAATTGCACTACACACACGTATAGTTCGACCTGCCTGAAACGTTACACACTAAACACTGCGCCTGTACAAATCTTTAAAGTATCAGTGAATAAAGGAAAAGCACGAATTCTTTTTTTTTAATCTTCTGACAGCTCACGAAGACCGAAGTCTTAGTACCATGTATCGTGGGTCTACGGGGGAAGTCCGACTCACACATCCAGAGCTGGAAACATCCGTAATTATTTCACCAGCCCTTTAAGAGGATGTGTGGGGTGATACCACCTCGGGGGAGGAAGAATTCCTCTACCACCTTCCTTATTTAGTGCGTCGGCGTCGAGACACGGCGTTTCCAAGCGGTCACCCATCCAAGTATTAACCGTGCCGGGCGTCGTTAAATTTCAGTAATCGGGCGGAATGTAGCCCGACCAACGAACCCAAACATCGCTTTGATGATAAAGCGACGTTGTCACTCTCATTCTAAAATTCGTCACTATTCAATGGAAATGAATTAAGTACTAAAAATTTGTTATGATGAAAAATAATGGCACGGCACATCGGTATATCTTATTAGCCCGTGGTATTAAGTATTATATTAACTTACAGTACCTAATTGCGTTATTTTAGTTAGTTTATCACTCTGCAAATATGTCACATAACTGAAAGCCTGGCAACAGCCTTTCTCAAGGAGTAGGTGGGAGATCATAAGGGTGTCTGAAAAGTCTTAGTATGGGCAAATATCTTTGCTATTAGTAAAGATAAAGACACCAAATTTTAGGGGTAATCCTATTGGTTAATAAATCTGCTTTTTCATGTAATTTATCTTTTTCAACCCCCCTAAGGGGTGACGCTAGGGAGTTGATGTCAAAAATTTTAAATACAAGCCTATGCCGTGTATATTCTAAAATATTTAAAAAAGAAAAATTTTACCGCAAACCCGGGGTCTGTATTTTAATTCGATTTTGACCTAACAAATTTTAAAGATAAAATAGTTATTTGTTTTACTAGGCATAAAAGCACAAGATTTAATGCCGCGGCTGGTGTTTCATAGCCGAGCGTAGCGAGGCTATGAAACCAGCCAAGGCATTAAATCTGCCTTTCTGCCGTGTGAAACATATAATTTTTTCTTCAAATTTGTTCCAATTCCACGCAAAATCGACTTTTCCATAT
This sequence comes from Philopedon plagiatum, assembly GCA_963971165.1. Lineage (NCBI taxonomy): Eukaryota > Metazoa > Arthropoda > Insecta > Coleoptera > Curculionidae > Philopedon > Philopedon plagiatum. The sequence continues at coordinate 16,013,236 of OZ020196.1, read as the reverse complement.
TTAAATTGCGTTTCATTATCAATATCCAAATAACTAAATTATTTTATCAAAGGTAACCGGGCCCTGCGTTACTATGTTTACCGCTGATGATGTTTGTTGAATATGTTTGTTTACTGTTTACTTTGTCATTGCCTAGGCAGTAAAATTGGACTTTTTCTGCCTAGGCATTAAAAGTACAACTTCTAAGTCTGCCAAGTGTCATTAAAAGGCCGCTTTTAATGTCATTTGGAGAAAAAACTATTTTATTTAGGTATTTATTTATTTATTTTCTTGCCGCATTAAAATAGTTTCACAAAGGAGTTCCAAAGAATTTTTTTTTATACTCTAATGGTAAAAAAGTATGCAAACAACTCATAAAGTAAGGCATTTAAATGTTTTTTTTTTCAATGGTACCTATATATAGAGTTGTGCCTTGGTCAATTGACCGGTTAATTTGATCGCGGTCAAATATTAGGTGGTCAAATACTTATTAAAATTGCTTCATGTCGAAATAAAGTGCGCATAATATGTGGCCGACCTGTAGGTACAAAGGCATTTCGGGGAATCACTGGCACTGATCGATGGTCTATGCGAGATTCGGGGACATCCCAGTTTATTTAGTGACGTTGTGACGCTGTTCGCCTTGACAATTTAGCAAGTTTAGTTTGTTTTTCACTTTCACACACATTATTTTCCTTATAATTGGTACTAACGGTATTATAAAGTGTGATCACTAATAAATAGGTCTCACAAAAATGCAATATTGCAAAAATTACTGATTGACTTAATAAGAAAATCAGGGTCCAGAACGCTTTCCGGGCACCCGAATTAAGAATTTTTTCATACAGTGACCGGCAAAAAGTTCGCAACATATGGGAAAAATTTTTATTAGGTGAGTATTGGAAAAACTTTTCCGGGGGATCGGTTCTGCATGTCCGATAACCTAAAAATCGATTTTGACATACGTCACGTGACCACTGGTATAGCGTCAAATTAAAAAAAAAATTGTTAATTTACAAAAAGTGAGGTTAGTTGACGAGATATCAAAAAAAGTTATTTGAAAAAATTGCTTAGAATTAAATTCTAGGTCCTTGTGCAAAATTTTAAGATTTTATTTAAAAAAATTGGAAAACTCAATTTTTTTTAAATATTTTTTTATCGATTTACAAATTTCCAGTTTTTTTCGTTTAGATAGCTTGGCTAATGTAAAGCCCATGTATCTGGATGAAAATAAACGAATGTAGTAGTTTTTTCTACAATTGACAGGACAAAATTAAAAAAAACAGGGTTTCGCCGGACGCTAGCTGTTGCAATGATTTGTATCTAGCAGCAGTGTCAAAATTTTAGAGACATTTCAATGAGATTACATTGAGAAAACCTTAATCGTCTTAAATATATCTGAAGTTCGACTTTTTGTAAAGTTAAGGGGAGTAAAATAGATAATAAACAAAAAATTACCTGTTTATTTAATCGAAATTTCATAAACGAAAACCAATGTAAGAAAAACTTAAAAGTAGTCAAATTCTGTACTAACAACATAAAAAATCATTGTTTTTCCTTGGGTGCACAAAATTTAAAACTCAGTATGACCACCATTTCTCTCCATACATACTATTGTTCTCGAGCGCAACCCTCGATTAACATTTCGGAGCATTTTACGATTTATTTGCAATACACAATTTCTAATGACATTCTCTAAATTTTGTATATTCCTAAAGGGTCGATGTTTGTACACAGAGTTCTTTAGGTATCCCCACATAAAGAAATCTAACGGAGTCAGATCTGGTGATCTCGCAGGCCACGGATTTTCAGAAAACCGTCCTATCCACTGGTTTCCAAATTCTTGATCCAGCCATCTCTTCACCTCATTTGTGGAATGAATGCTAGCTCCGTCTTGTTGAAAGTATAAATTTCTTCTTTCGGCTAATGACAAATTGTCTAAAAAGTCAGATATCTCAGTTTGTAGAAATTCTAAATATCGTTCTGAATTTAAATTGTCTCTAAAGAAAAAAGGTCCCACTATTCTGAGGTTGAAAATTCCGCACCACACATTAACCTTAAAACTATATTGGTCTTTACTCTGAATTACAAAGTCTGGGTTTTCGGTGGCCCACCATCTACAGTTTTGTGAACTGACGGTTCCGTTAGAGGTAAATGTAGCTTCATCCGAGAAAAGAACGTTCTTTGGGAAATTAAAATCTTCCTCAATCATACCCTGGAACCAGGCACAAAAATCGAAGCGGGCGTCATAATCCCTATCTTTTAATACTTGTACAAATTTAGGTTTGTACGGATGAAATTTGTTTCTTTTTAATATCCTCCGCACAGATCTTTCGTGAATGTTAGTGATCTCCGATATTTGACTAACTGCTAATTGGGGTGTTTCTGTGATCGACAAACACACATCCAGAGAACCTTCGTCACCTGTTACCGGTTTTTCATGGGAAACTTTATACTGATTTTCTACCGATCCCGTTTCTTTAAATTTATTGACTAGACGAGATACTGTGGAATAATGGAGGGATTTATCGGGGTGCCTCTCATTAAAAATTGCTGCTGTTTCTCTATGGCTTTTGTAATTATCTCCAGAAATTAAAATAATTTCTATCTTTTCCTGAAGAAGTAGTGTGGGTGCCATTTTAAGGAATAAAATATTAATAAACTTATGTAAAATATCAAACTTAGTAAGATGCGAGACATAAACCAATGACATAGGTTGAAATCAAACAAATTATAATTTGTTTGACATTTTTCTGTTGTTTTTAACCTACTAGATTATTTGGTTGTTTTAATTTCAGAGCCTGCTTTGGTAGTTTTAAGTACAACTAAATAGACCTGGTTGTTAAATTTATGTGCGAAAAATCTTAATAAAATCTTGATACAGTCATTTCATTAGATTCAAACCATTGCAACAGCGAGCGTCCGGCGAACACCTATTTTTTCGATTTTGTCCTGTCAATTGTAGAATTGTAGATCTGACTCCGTTAGATTTTTTTATGTGGGGATACCTAAAGAACCCTGTGTACAAACATCGACCCTTTAGGAATATACAAAATTTAGAGAATGTCATTATAAATTGTGTATTGCAAATAAATCGTAAAATGCTCCGAAATGTTAATCGAGAGTTGCGCTCGAGAACAACAGTATGTATGGAGAGAAATGGTGGTCATACTGAGTTTTAAATTTTGTGCACCCAAGGAAAAACAATGATTTTTTGTGTTGTTAGTACAGAATTTGACTACTTTTAAGTTTTTCTTACATTGGTTTTCGTTTATAAAATTTCGATTAAATAAACAGGTAATTTTTTGTTTATTATCTATTTTAATCCCCTTAACTTTACAAAAAGTCGAACTTCAGATATATTTAAGACGATTAAGGTTTTCTCAATGTAATCTCATTGAAATGTCTCTAAAATTTTGACACTGCTGCTAGATACAAATCATTGCAACAGCTAGCGTCCGGCGAAACCCTGTTTTTTTTAATTTTGTCCTGTCAATTGTAGAAAAAACTACTAAATTCGTTTATTTTCATCCAGATACAGGGGCTTTACATTAGCCAAGCTATCTAAACGAAAAAAACTGGAAATTTGTAAATCGATAAAAAAATATTTAAAAAAAATTGAGTTTTCCAATTTTTTTAAATAAAATCTTAAAATTTTGCACAAGGACCTAGAATTTAATTCTAAGCAATTTTTTCAAATAACTTTTTTTGATATCTCGTCAACTAACCTCACTTTTTGTAAATTAACAATTTTTTTTTTAATTTGACGCTATACCAGTGGTCACGTGACGTATGTCAAAATCGATTTTTAGGTTATCGCACATGCAGAACCGATCCCCCGGAGAAGTTTTTCCAATACTCACCTAATAAAAATTTTTCCCATATGTTGCGAACTTTTTGCCGGTCACTGTATATCATCATAAAATGCTTATTTCAAATAGCATTTTTGTGGAAACAAATTTGAAGAATATTCAGTATTTTTCTTTAAAAAAATTGAAATTCGAAAAATTGCATAATAAAATGTCAGTTGTATGCAGTGTTGCCAAAGTTGACTGAGTTTGCGGCATTGCGGCTTGAAACAAGTTAACAGGAAATCTAAAGGAATATTTAGAATTTCAACGTCCGTTTATAAATATACACCGATATCGATGAAAACTGAGTAAACTTGAGCAAACGCTCCGCAAGCAACGCAATGGAAAATAATAATATTACAATATTATTATTTATTTCCATTTTCAAACGACGACAGTAATTACAACTTACAACTAATAACTATATTTTTGTTTTAATGCCAAAATTTCACAAAAAAGAATAAAAACACAAAAAAAAACAATAATATATGTAGCAACACTCCTTCCATAATCCAAATCGTCAATCAAAATTGATTTTTACCATAGCCTCAAATATGTTGCAAAACCATAAAATACTTCATAAAAATCATATTTTGAACTAATAAAGTAATTTCTGAGTAAAAATATTGTGTTTTTCACATTAAAGGTCATTTATAAACGTAAGTTATATTAATAAAAAAAACTGTGTTAAAATTACAAAATCAAGGGTGTCCGGATAGTGTTATGAAACCGAAAATAATTCTCTTCTGAAAGAGGTTCCGGTCAAACTGTCGGTCAATTGACCAAAAAGTTGTTGACCGGTCAAAGGCATAACTCTAGGTATAAATAAATTTCATTCTCCCTTAGGTTTTTCACTGTTTATGCCTTGCGTTCCTGAGACGTTCGATTTGTTTTTCAGTTATTTCTAATTAAAAAATGGCTCCTAACAACGAGTACATACGTTATATTTGTAATATTTGGAGAAAAGCTGAATGGCCCGACAAAGTATACATTTTTTTGAATTTCTTGCTGAGAAATAAAGTTGAAAAGACGCTTCTGATGAAGTTAAGCAAAAACTTTCACGAAAACTGAAGCAGAAAGTTGCAGATACAGGTTTAACCTAAGAAACCGACGTATGGGATGTATTTTTTGAAGCCTACAATAATTGGCTGACAACTGAAGTTGTTTATAACTTTGAAAATCCTGAACAGCGGTCATCTACGTCCGCTTAATTACGTGGACGTCCAAAAAGTCATTTTTACAATTTAGCTTACGAACAAAGCAAAGAAAAATCAAAGCTCTTGTAACTGGTTTCGACTCTGACTTGCTTACAGACGCGGCAGTAAGTTCCGTTCGGGCCAGTGGAAAGCGAGCTGCAGCTTCCATTATGACAGAAGTTTCTAAGGTCTCCCGCGACAATCTGTAAAATATAAAAACTTCATCAGTTGTCCAAAGACCAGCTCACTACACAGATACGCAACACGGCAGATGATGTTTTAGCTATGTTTAAGGTTGCCATCCGTCTCGATATATCGGGACTGTCACCGTTATTGGGATTCATGTCCGGACGTACCGACAAAGGTATCAATAGTCCTGATCGACATTATCAAGGTTTTTTAAATTACGTTTTAAAAGGCGGACGTCCAAAAAAGTCATTTTTACACACAGTCGGAAGCCAGTCAACGGGGTTATAACATATACCTTACCATATATTTTAAACTGGTTAAATAAAAAAAATTGCCTCCTGATGAAGACATACTTGTCACCGAGACTTCTGCAGAAGTTAGACTGCAATCTTTTTTAAATCACACGGCAAGGTTATGTACACCAGAGAAAGAGGTATTGGAGCTATTTCAAGGTCAAATCTTTACGCTTCATTGTAAATGGGGTTGTGAAAATTTTCGGTTGTAACTGATACTGACGAGTATATGTTTATATTATCACTTGTACCTCTTAGAATAACGGTTAATAATATAATAATGGAGATCAAACTCTAGTGTGGCAAAACTCTAAAGCTTCGTCAGTAAGGTATTTTCGTCCTATTAATTTTTTTTATAAAAAGGAAACAGAGGAACTAAATGGAAGGAATGTGATTTAGTAAGACAACAAATTACAAAGTTAACGCCCACAATTAGTAATGTTTTCGATTATTTTATAAAAATTAGACATAATTTACAACTCACCATGGCTGGCGGTAAAGTTTGTAATGCGTTAATTGAAACAAAGAGTAGACAAAAGTTCTATATTTGTGGGGTAACTCCAAAAAATATGAATGAAGTCGGTTTTGTGCCATCCAATATAGAGTCGTACTCTTTTGGTATTTCCAGCCTTCATGCTTGGATTCGTTCATTTGAATGTCTCTTTTATATTTCATATCGGTTGCCAGTAAAAAAATGGCAAATTAAATCCCCTGAAGGCAAAAAAAAACAATTGCCGAACGTAAAAAACAACTTCGGGTAAAATTTAAAAGCGAAATGAGTCTTTAATGAATATTTTTGTGTTATTCTAGTTTAGATTAGATGTAGAAAAATGTTATTACTATTAAGAAACTAAATAGCATTAATATATATATATATATATATATATATATATATATATATATATATATATATATATATATATATATATATATATGTATATATATATATATATATATATATATATATATATATATATATATATATATATATATATATATATATACATATATATATATATATATATATATATATATATATATATATATATATATATATATATATATATATATATATATTAATGCTATTTAGTTTCTTAATAGTAATAACATTTTTCTACATCTAATCTAAACTAGAATAACACAAAAATATTCATTAAAGACTCATTTCGCTTTTAAATTTTACCCGAAGTTGTTTTTTACGTTCGGCAATTGTTTTTTTTTGCCTTCAGGGGATTTAATTTGCCATTTTTTTACTGGCAACCGATATGAAATATAAAAGAGACATTCAAATGAACGAATCCAAGCATGAAGGCTGGAAATACCAAAAGAGTACGACTCTATATTGGATGGCACAAAACCGACTTCATTCATATTTTTTGGAGTTACCCCACAAATATAGAACTTTTGTCTACTCTTTGTTTCAATTAACGCATTACAAACTTTACCGCCAGCCATGGTGAGTTGTAAATTATGTCTAATTTTTATAAAATAATCGAAAACATTACTAATTGTGGGCGTTAACTTTGTAATTTGTTGTCTTACTAAATCACATTCCTTCCATTTAGTTCCTCTGTTTCCTTTTTATAAAAAAAATTAATAGGACGAAAATACCTTACTGACGAAGCTTTAGAGTTTTGCCACACTAGAGTTTGATCTCCATTATTATATTATTAACCGTTATTCTAAGAGGTACAAGTGATAATATAAACATATACTCGTCAGTATCAGTTACAACCGAAAATTTTCACAACCCCATTTACAATGAAGCGTAAAGATTTGACCTTGAAATAGCTCCAATACCTCTTTCTCTGGTGTACATAACCTTGCCGTGTGATTTAAAAAAGATTGCAGTCTAACTTCTGCAGAAGTCTCGGTGACAAGTATGTCTTCATCAGGAGGCAATTTTTTTTATTTAACCAGTTTAAAATATATGGTAAGGTATATGTTATAACCCCGTTGACTGGCTTCCGACTGTGTGTAAAAATGACTTTTTTGGACGTCCGCCTTTTAAAACGTAATTTAAAAAACCTTGATAATGTCGATCAGGACTATTGATACCTTTGTCGGTACGTCCGGACATGAATCCCAATAACGGTGACAGTCCCGATATATCGAGACGGATGGCAACCTTAAACATAGCTAAAACATCATCTGCCGTGTTGCGTATCTGTGTAGTGAGCTGGTCTTTGGACAACTGATGAAGTTTTTATATTTTACAGATTGTCGCGGGAGACCTTAGAAACTTCTGTCATAATGGAAGCTGCAGCTCGCTTTCCACTGGCCCGAACGGAACTTACTGCCGCGTCTGTAAGCAAGTCAGAGTCGAAACCAGTTACAAGAGCTTTGATTTTTCTTTGCTTTGTTCGTAAGCTAAATTGTAAAAATGACTTTTTGGACGTCCACGTAATTAAGCGGACGTAGATGACCGCTGTTCAGGATTTTCAAAGTTATAAACAACTTCAGTTGTCAGCCAATTATTGTAGGCTTCAAAAAATACATCCCATACGTCGGTTTCTTAGGTTAAACCTGTATCTGCAACTTTCTGCTTCAGTTTTCGTGAAAGTTTTTGCTTAACTTCATCAGAAGCGTCTTTTCAACTTTATTTCTCAGCAAGAAATTCAAAAAAATGTATACTTTGTCGGGCCATTCAGCTTTTCTCCAAATATTACAAATATAACGTATGTACTCGTTGTTAGGAGCCATTTTTTAATTAGAAATAACTGAAAAACAAATCGAACGTCTCAGGAACGCAAGGCATAAACAGTGAAAAACCTAAGGGAGAATGAAATTTATTTATACCTAGAGTTATGCCTTTGACCGGTCAACAACTTTTTGGTCAATTGACCGACAGTTTGACCGGAACCTCTTTCAGAAGAGAATTATTTTCGGTTTCATAACACTATCCGGACACCCTTGATTTTGTAATTTTAACACAGTTTTTTTTATTAATATAACTTACGTTTATAAATGACCTTTAATGTGAAAAACACAATATTTTTACTCAGAAATTACTTTATTAGTTCAAAATATGATTTTTATGAAGTATTTTATGGTTTTGCAACATATTTGAGGCTATGGTAAAAATCAATTTTGATTGACGATTTGGATTATGGAAGGAGTGTTGCTACATATATTATTGTTTTTTTTTGTGTTTTTATTCTTTTTTGTGAAATTTTGGCATTAAAACAAAAATATAGTTATTAGTTGTAAGTTGTAATTACTGTCGTCGTTTGAAAATGGAAATAAATAATAATATTGTAATATTATTATTTTCCATTGCGTTGCTTGCGGAGCGTTTGCTCAAGTTTACTCAGTTTTCATCGATATCGGTGTATATTTATAAACGGACGTTGAAATTCTAAATATTCCTTTAGATTTCCTGTTAACTTGTTTCAAGCCGCAATGCCGCAAACTCAGTCAACTTTGGCAACACTGCATACAACTGACATTTTATTATGCAATTTTTCGAATTTCAATTTTTTTAAAGAAAAATACTGAATATTCTTCAAATTTGTTTCCACAAAAATGCTATTTGAAATAAGCATTTTATGATGATATACAGTGACCGGCAAAAAGTTCGCAACATATGGGAAAAATTTTTATTAGGTGAGTATTGGAAAAACTTCTCCGGGGGATCGGTTCTGCATGTGCGATAACCTAAAAATCGATTTTGACATACGTCACGTGACCACTGGTATAGCGTCAAATTAAAAAAAAAATTGTTAATTTACAAAAAGTGAGGTTAGTTGACGAGATATCAAAAAAAGTTATTTGAAAAAATTGCTTAGAATTAAATTCTAGGTCCTTGTGCAAAATTTTAAGATTTTATTTAAAAAAATTGGAAAACTCAATTTTTTTTAAATATTTTTTTATCGATTTACAAATTTCCAGTTTTTTTCGTTTAGATAGCTTGGCTAATGTAAAGCCCCTGTATCTGGATGAAAATAAACGAATTTAGTAGTTTTTTCTACAATTGACAGGACAAAATTAAAAAAAACAGGGTTTCGCCGGACGCTAGCTGTTGCAATGATTTGTATCTAGCAGCAGTGTCAAAATTTTAGAGACATTTCAATGAGATTACATTGAGAAAACCTTAATCGTCTTAAATATATCTGAAGTTCGACTTTTTGTAAAGTTAAGGGGATTAAAATAGATAATAAACAAAAAATTACCTGTTTATTTAATCGAAATTTTATAAACGAAAACCAATGTAAGAAAAACTTAAAAGTAGTCAAATTCTGTACTAACAACACAAAAAATCATTGTTTTTCCTTGGGTGCACAAAATTTAAAACTCAGTATGACCACCATTTCTCTCCATACATACTGTTGTTCTCGAGCGCAACTCTCGATTAACATTTCGGAGCATTTTACGATTTATTTGCAATACACAATTTATAATGACATTCTCTAAATTTTGTATATTCCTAAAGGGTCGATGTTTGTACACAGGGTTCTTTAGGTATCCCCACATAAAAAAATCTAACGGAGTCAGATCTACAATTCTACAATTGACAGGACAAAATCGAAAAAATAGGTGTTCGCCGGACGCTCGCTGTTGCAATGGTTTGAATCTAATGAAATGACTGTATCAAGATTTTATTAAGATTTTTCGCACATAAATTTAACAACCAGGTCTATTTAGTTGTACTTAAAACTACCAAAGCAGGCTCTGAAATTAAAACAACCAAATAATCTAGTAGGTTAAAAACAACAGAAAAATGTCAAACAAATTATAATTTGTTTGATTTCAACCTATGTCATTGGTTTATGTCTCGCATCTTACTAAGTTTGATATTTTACATAAGTTTATTAATATTTTATTCCTTAAAATGGCACCCACACTACTTCTTCAGGAAAAGATAGAAATTATTTTAATTTCTGGAGATAATTACAAAAGCCATAGAGAAACAGCAGCAATTTTTAATGAGAGGCACCCCGATAAATCCCTCCATTATTCCACAGTATCTCGTCTAGTCAATAAATTTAAAGAAACGGGATCGGTAGAAAATCAGTATAAAGTTTCCCATGAAAAACCGGTAACAGGTGACGAAGGTTCTCTGGATGTGTGTTTGTCGATCACAGAAACACCCCAATTAGCAGTTAGTCAAATATCGGAGATCACTAACATTCACGAAAGATCTGTGCGGAGGATATTAAAAAGAAACAAATTTCATCCGTACAAACCTAAATTTGTACAAGTATTAAAAGATAGGGATTATGACGCCCGCTTCGATTTTTGTGCCTGGTTCCAGGGTATGATTGAGGAAGATTTTAATTTCCCAAAGAACGTTCTTTTCTCGGATGAAGCTACATTTACCTCTAACGGAACCGTCAGTTCACAAAACTGTAGATGGTGGGCCACCGAAAACCCAGACTTTGTAATTCAGAGTAAAGACCAATATAGTTTTAAGGTTAATGTGTGGTGCGGAATTTTCAACCTCAGAATAGTGGGACCTTTTTTCTTTAGAGACAATTTAAATTCAGAACGATATTTAGAATTTCTACAAACTGAGATATCTGACTTTTTAGACAATTTGTCATTAGCCGAAAGAAGAAATTTATACTTTCAACAAGACGGAGCTAGCATTCATTCCACAAATGAGGTGAAGAGATGGCTATATATATATATATATATATATATATATATATACATATATATATATATATATATATATATATATATATATATATATATATATATATATATATATATATATATATATATTATTGTTTGATTCTTGGGATTCGGTTCATAGTAAAAACATTTTTTTTATTAAAAGTCTATTTACGTTTCGACCCTTTTTCGGGTCATTTTCAATTTTTTTATGTTGTTCGGTAAAAAGACCTAAAAATACAATATTTGGTTAAAATAATTTACAAAAACACTACAACACGACAGTCAAACATTAAAATCTGGACATATTATCTAAACTTCTACGCTCTTAACAGTAAACATTTCTCTACTATTCCAGGATATTTTTATTGTGCGCACCTTGAAAATTTTAAAGTCTTTAGAGAGCTGATCTGTTATTTCTTATCAGACATATCAAACATACCTGAGTATTTTACGAGGGAAAAGAAAAAATCGGTATTTAAAAAAAAAATTGTAATCTATTGATTTGATATTAAGAGAATATGACTCATGCTGGCTAGCGATGGGTCGTTCGCGAACGAGTCGTTCAATTTAAACGACTCTTTTCAAAGAGTCGCGAATGAGCCGCTCAAAACTGAACGATACGTTCACCGCTCGTTAAAATATCTGGCTCGCTCTCGTCCGTTCGTAGAAATTCCACTCCGCGCTTTCGCGAGTTTCAGACAACTCGGAGAGACTAGCGTCTACGGATCCCACACTAAAAATTTTGCTTTCAGGTTTTTAGCTTTACTATCGCGCAGGTGCATCTAAGGTTGCATACGTTTCTGTTTTGGTTTGGTTAGGTGCAATTATTGCATAGTGAAAAAACATTGTAAAAGCTAGAGCTATTATTTATTTATTTAAAGGTACTTTTTATGAAATATGTAAATGTTGATGTCTAACTGTGGTAGCAGGTTGTCTAGTTGTATATTTAATTAATTATTAAACCAACTGTAGTTGTAGCAGATATTTTGAAGTATAATCTGTATGATATTAAAATGTTTTAGGGAATTATTACATTATACAAGGCCGTCCCTATACGGCGTGCAGCGTGTGCCCCGCACAAAGGCAGCAATGGATAGGGGCGGTAAAATCAGATAATAAGGAATTTTTTTATCTTTAGAATAATAGTTTATTATGCAATGAGCACTTAATGTTAGCTATTAATATTGACTTGAAATATCCACCCAACATTATTACGTCAATTTCATTGATGTCAGCTTCTTATTTTTCTTAATGCCAATGTCATAATCAGAGCTAGGCAAACTACTTGAACAAAGTAGTGGAGTATTACTACTAACTACGTTATCAAAAAGTAGTTTAACTACTTGGTAGTTAAACTACTTCTTCAAAAAAGTAGTTAGAATACTAACTACTAAGTAGTTAGACTACTAACTACCTACTAAGTAGTTAGAAGTTCAATATTTAACTACAAACCAAACCAGACATGTACCGTTGTGGCTCAAAAAACCAGTGCCGTAGCTGTACTTACAAAAATGATTAAAAAAAGGACTTGAACCTATAACAAATAAAAAAACTTAAAATAAAATATATTTTTTTATTATTTAAACTTTATTGTAAAGTTAACTGTCCACTGACTTAAATTTGAATATCAATTATTAACACAGTTCCTTTTTGGTACAAAAATACAAAACTAAATCATATTAGGTAAAAGGAATACGAGGTATTTAAATATCAAAAATTTTGATTTTTTGAAAACTTTTAAAACCTGAAAATTCTATATTAGGTTTGCTTATCGCTTACTGGACTGGAAACGTCAGACGAGAAATTTCCGAGAACTTGTTCTAACGAGAGTTTTGGCACGCGTCAACGTACACGTCATGTAATGACGTAATATAGAGGGATGTAGTTAAATATTTTTAAAAGTAGTTAAATTACACCAAAATAGTTAAATTATCTTAAGTAGTTAGCACTGAGTAGTTAACTACTTTTTGCGAATATTTTATGCAGACTTAAAATAATCGAGTATAACTACTAGGAGAAAAAAGTAGTAAGAATACGACTACTTTTACAGAAAAAGTAGTTAACTACTGCCTAGCTGTGGTCATAATAAGGAGATTTAGACATTTTATTATTTTTTAATTCTTTTAAGTCCAACATTCGGTCTACTATAGTATTAACAGTTTATATATCTAGGTCGTAATGGAGGCATTTACTGTAGTAAACTAAAGATTTTTTAAAATAGAACATTGGAAAAATTTATATACTAGTTTTATTTCTTTTTTTTTCTTATTATAAAACACCAATACTAAATGGTCAAACAGTTTGTGACTTCAAATGTCCAGACTGCGATGTAAAGCATAAAATACATATTACATTATCTACTTTTTTAAATGCCCTTGTATTACAAAACTAGTAATTTTCAACGCTCGCCCGTATAATGTGACAACGAAAACGCCAAAACAGAAGCGTATGCAACCACAGATGCACAAAGCAAAATTTTTAGTGTGGGATCTGTAGACGCTTGTCTCGGAGAGCGCCAGCCGCGAGAGCCCGAGCCGGGAGCCGGGAGCGGCTCAGTCAGTCGGAGTCGTATAATAGAACGAGAGTGGTGGAGCATCTAGCGGCCTATAATAATACATTACCCAGTTTGTACGTCTTTCGTATTACTATTATTTTACGATTAACGATTAATTACTTTGCCGGAATACTGCAACAACGTTTTTTAACGGCGTATACTGCGGGTAGTTTATAACTTTGAAATCCATATTACATAATCATTATCTAATCGACAATAAAACCATTTTTGTTAATATGTATTTACTTTTATTTTGAACATTTAACAAATAAAAATTTTAATCATTCCAATATTTTAATTAATTTTATTTAATTTATTTATGTTATGTATATTATCACAGGATATTGCCTGTGATATTATTTTTCTTTGAAGCCGTCACGCCACAATCAGGCAGCGGGCCGTCGGCAGTCGTAAATGTGTAATTCACATCCGCGTTTTATGCTCTCTTTTATACACATGAACAAGTGCAGGTGTCACGTTAAAGTAAAGAGCTCCGCGATTCTGTAATTCGCAACTCAGCAGCCCTCGTTCAATCGAACGACTCCTTGCGAATGACTCTTCCAAGTGAGCTGAACGAGTGAGCGGGCTCTCTTGAAAATGAACGAATGACCCATCGCTAATGCTGGCTAAGAGGAGATAATTTTTTAAATTTGTTGTAATTAAATTAGCATATACCTATATGCGGCTAAGTCCTCCTATATCTGTTCTGTCATTCACAGCATTTTTATCTTTTTCTATTTCGATCAATTCTTTGATGGTTAATTTATAATAGTTATGATCTTTATTCAGAATTCTTGTTTGGCTATAACTAAATTCATGTTTTGCCTCTCTTACATGTTTGCTCAGAGCTGTTGATGTATTTTTTGTATATTTGTGCCCGTTAAGTCTGTTCTTTAGTAACTGAGATGTCATCCCAATCGTCGAAACGTAATTAGACTTCTAATAAAAAAAAAATGTGTTACTATGAACCTAATCCCAAGAAACAAACAATAAAAAAATATATTATAAATGGTAGTTCATTTTTATGTTTAAAAAGTTTGTAAGGCCAGCGCAAAATATTAAAAAATGTATGTTTCAACAATAAATGAAAATTTTAATATTTCAATCCCTATACATTTTTTCGGGACTAACCCCGGAATCCCGGGATTAGACAACAAAACATCTAAAATTCCGGGATTAAGAAAACCAGTCGGGATTGACACCCCTAACTGACATGCTCTGTATTGTATATTATACTTTTAATGTGCAACACTTGGACAGTTGTCTCTGTAGTGTATGTGAATAAATAAATAAATAAATAGAGCTCCACAAATTTAAGAGCCCTTGACTTTCCTAACAGAACAACAAGAGGCGCGTTACGGATGCATCCCTTTACTGTCCAACAGAACATCACACATCTCTCGCTTATTCATACCCAGTGTCTCCAGGTTGTGGAACAAATTGTCTGCAGATGTTTTCCCTTCCCCTCCCAATCTCCAATCCTCCAAATTCCGTGTCAATAACAACCGATTTTAATAAATTTTAATTATATGCTGACAGTCGTCGTTAGCTGTTTTAACGTATAAAATTAGTTTTCAAATCGTACAGGGTGAAACAAAAAAAATTAAGCTTTATTTAAAACAGCACCCATTGCGAAAATAAGAGATTCGCGACAACAATATCGCAAATACTTGGTATGGTTAGAGATTAGGAGTAATCTGTGGTATTGTTCAGAAATGTTCGGATATCAATTTCCTTTTTAAAAAGTAAAGATTTCATTTAAAACTTTTTTATAAGGAATTTATTTAAATACTTCTGTAATTTCAAAAAAATATTTCCTTTACTGGCCTATTACATCGAGTACCTACCGTTTCTTCCAATAAACATGCTAACAACTATTTCAAACAATATAATAAACATGCTAACAATAATTTCAAAGTGCGGAAGTTTTC
This sequence comes from Philopedon plagiatum, assembly GCA_963971165.1. Classification (NCBI taxonomy): domain Eukaryota; kingdom Metazoa; phylum Arthropoda; class Insecta; order Coleoptera; family Curculionidae; genus Philopedon; species Philopedon plagiatum. The sequence continues at coordinate 15,997,624 of OZ020196.1, read as the reverse complement.
AAAATATTTTATTTTAAAATTCTCACAAAACAATAACAAACATAATTAACAATAACGCTTCTATAAATAAGGCCCATAATTACGAGTTTGTATTAAATTTTTTATCAGAAATCCGTCCTCTAAACTTAAAGCGGCCATGGTATATTACCATTTAATAATAAAATGTTCTAAAAACTGCCAAGCCTTGAAATTATTTTTGTTGGCGTGGTTCCTAGAAGAAAAGGTAGGTACTTGTTATGTAGGGTTCGTAAACACGGTGCCTGACCAGGGGCGGCGGGACCTTAAATAAACTATGTTTAAAAGTAAGAAATAATTTACATAATACTGAAAATCACTTTCCCAATAAATATTACAACTCTGAATATGTTTTGCTAAATACCTGCAACATAGTGTATGTCTCCACAGTGGTTGTATTGAGCCTTGTTCGCAGCGGTGAAGAAATGCTTTTATATAAGGAAAATGACTGTTCGACAACTAACGATATACTTACTTATTCCTTATGCCTTCCCAAGCAAACCCGTACGGGGTTTGAGGAAGGGGGAGTTGAGTCATTCTGCAGTGGGCTTCTTTTCCATATTTTTCTCCAATTCTTTCTCTCTTGTGCCAGTCTATCGATATCTTCGAATTTTATTCCTCTTCGTTCTGCTGCTTCCCTTATTTTATCTTGTCATGTTCTCCTTGTTATTCCTCTTTCTCTCTTCCTTGTTGTCCTTGCTTCATATACTTTTCTTACTATTCTCGTCTCGTGCATTCTCTTAATGTGCCCTATCCATCGAAGTTGGTTTTCCTCTACTATCTGGTTTTCGGTTTAGTGTTTCGTTTCTAATTTTATCCAATTTGGCCTTATCCTCTATTTTCCGTAGGTACCTCATTTCTATTGTGGGGGATTTCTATTTGTGTTTTTTGGTACTTGTTCAGGATTCTGATGCATATCTAAGGATGATTATTGCGACCTTTTTATATAATTCGGCTTTTATGTTTTTGGGTATTTGTTTATTTCCTAGGAATGTATGTTTTACGATGTGGAAGAGTTTTCCTGTTGCTGAAGTTCTTGCTGTAATTTCTTCATCCAGTTTTCCCATGTGTGTTGTTATTAATCCTAGGTACGTGAATTTTTCCACTTGTCTTACTTCGTTACTGTTTATGTTTATTTCATGTTTTTTCGACCGCTACTGATATAATAATTGTTTCAGTCTTTTCAAAATTTATTTCCATGTTCTATTTATCCAGTATTTCACGATATATTTTTCAATTTTTGGTAAGCGTTTTTTTCATCCTTTGCTATGATTACCATGCCGTCGGCGTAACATAATTCTGATATTTCTACTCTAGGCAACTTCCAGTAGCCTATTTCATATTTCTGTATTTCTTGTTTTATTTCTTTTATTGCCTCGTCCAGCACTAGGGAGAACAATATCGGGCCTAGAATACATCCCTGTTTTAGACCTTTATAGTTGTTTTGAACATTTCTGAGGTCTCGTGTTTTGTCCTTACATAATTTTTTGTTGTTTTGTATAAGCTTTTATTCCTTTAATTATATATTTTTGTATTCCCCGTTTCTCCAATATATTCCATATGTTGTTTCTGTCTATTTTCTCGAAAGCGTTCTCTAGATCTGTAAAGCAAATGTGGGTTTCTCTGTTTTTTTTTTTTAAGCTTTTTCCGTTATTTGCCTTAATATGAATAATTTAGGGTGGGCCGAAAAAGGGCAAAAAAAATTTTTTGGGGATTTTTCTATAGGGGTAGTGAAAAAAAGTTGTCTTGGGTGTGCTCCATGACACATGCAAAAGGCTGAATTTTTTAATTAATATTTAGCCGCGCCCCGGGGGGGGTTGAAGGGGTCAATTTTTTTAATTATTTTTTTAAAGTCAGGGTGGTCTAAAAATGCCTTTTTGTGATAAGTTTGATGCGTTAAAGAAAACTGGACGTTATCATTTAAGTTTTAGCCGCGCCCCCGTTGGCTAAAAGGTTTCCAAAATGGCCTTGCATCGTACTCCTAATAGTATCTGTATGCAGCTCTTCGCCTGGTTCAATATTCAGTTTAAGTTTAATAAATATAAAGTAATTAAATATCTAAGACGAATTTTATTACTAACAGTTGAATGTTAAACCAGCCCAGAACTCACCACGGGGAGGTGGCTGCACCTCGAGTTCCACCCGCCCGCCCACCTTACATCTTCTCAATTTGTATTAGTTTATTTTAGTTTTATAATACTCGCCTTTATTTTCGAAACTAGGCAATTCTGCCCGAGCTTTAAGCTTCACCCTTATGTAACCATCACGTGCGTTTGGCCCACATACTGTTGAAGAAGCATCTGTAATTATTTTCACAGTTCTTTCGACCGCCTGGGTATGACACGGAAAACTTTTAAGGATCGGTATTTCTTGATCTTGTATCATGCGAAGAAGCTCTTCATCCCCTATATGCATTATTAGTGGTGGTTCAGAAACAGTTTGAAACCAGTCGATCAGTTCAATGTAATCTCGAGCTGCAAAATTTATTTTTGGAACTCTAAAAATTCTGACATTCTCCTTTTGAGTATTTTTTCTTGTTTTCATAATCCTTCTTATAGCCAACTCTCTGACATGCGACCGTTTATCTGCCAACATAGCAATTAAAATATTTTCTGCATGTGCGAAGTATGCATTGTCCGCTATGACTTTGTCAATGATTTTCCTAATATTATCAGGAAAATGTCTAGTGGCCTGTATGGTATCCCATAGGTGGCGTGCACCATCTTGTATATAAGGATTTGTTTTGATTTTAAACCACAAAGGTGCATATACTTTTGTGATATATTCAACTAGCACAAGAAAGGTCTCAGTTGGCTCCTTTGTAGAAATATATAGCCGCAGTATTCGATTTGCTGTGGTTAACCACCTTGCGTGGCTTAGCTTTCCTGGATTTCGGGAAGCAAGATTCTCGGAGCACTGTCCACTTTTTATTGCTTGACAAATGGCATACAAATATTGTTGATCTGTGCTTAAATCTTTTTTATCTAACTCTGGTAGCTCAATGTCTACTGGCGTGAATTCTACAACAGGAGATTTTTCGCAATCACCAAGTAGCGATCCTATTGGTCCTGACAAAGTATACGGTCCTTTTGTTTGGCCGTCAAGCTTTTGTAACAAGTGCCTTAGTGGCAGTTCATTAGCATGTAAAAGACAAATGCTCCACTGAAGTGGTTTGTCCAGCTGAGTTTCAAGTAATCGGATGACGCCTCCTTTCCAACCTGTGTTCATGTTTGTACCATCGCAGCCTATCACAGTAAGTTTTGTTGTGTCAATGTTATGATCTCTTATAAAATACATCAATCCTTGTACTATATCAGCTGCTTTCACTGGTGGCACTAAAGATACATGTCCGAGGTATTTGCTTCCGGGTTCTTCAATTAATGCAATGTGTTCCTCAGCTTGCAATACCCGACGTCCTTCTTGTTGAGTCATGGTATGATCCTTGCGTCCATCAAAATATAACCCCTCAATACTTTTTAAGCCAGATAATTCGAGCTCTCTAACCTGTTTTCTGCTCTTCTCAACTTCTCTTCGTATTTTATTCTTATCTATGACCTTGACTTGTTCATTAGCAGATACCAAGTTCATATCCTCTAAAACCGCCGTCGCAATTTTTGCGACATTTCGGCTTGACGTACCTGTCAAATCAGCCGCTTTAGCTGTACTTGTGAGCGCCATTCTCATTTGAGTTAGACTATTTAGCATTTGTTCAGTCCTTTGCCTCTTTTCGAGGGGGTAGCTCCATTTGAAATCGGTATCATCTTCACTTTTGTCAGACACATCAGTGCTTGAATCTGAAGAAGATTCTGATCTACTGAAAAAACTAGTCTTGCGTTTAGTAGAAGAAACTCCGCTGCAACTGGCTGTTGGTTCAAATGTATTTATATTTTTTCCAGAAGGCTTATTATCTTTTTCTTTTCTATTTGCTTTTTCTTCAAGTTTCTTCGTAGCTATTTTGTCGAGGGGGCCAATACGCATTTTACGCTCATTTCTTTGGTCCGTTATAAAAGGCCATTCTGCCTTCGGTATTTTCTTTTCCTTATTACATTTACAAACCAAAAGACTAGCGCACTTGCACGAACAAATATCAAACAGCTTTCTCACTTCAGACTTAAATATTTCTAATTTTGCTTTAAAGGAAGCAGAGTCTCGGTTTTTAATGGGCTTTGTGAGGTTTCTATATTTTTTGTTATATATTAAAATCATATCCACTATATGTTTGTGACTTACAGTTGGAAGTGATGCCCGATTCCAAATGACTGCAACTTTTTGTGCCACAATATTCGCAATGTCGTTTAAAGGAGGTTCTTTACTTCCGTCTCCTTTTAACTGCGATCGGACACTTCTAAAACATGTAATAATTTGCTCATATGTCGGAAGGAAAAGCACTTGTTCCTCATTTAAGTCTTCAGCTTTCTCAAACAAATAAATCTTATCACATAGACGAGTTTTAATAATTGTATTTTTAGACATAGTTATAGTATTAATACACTAACTTCAAAAAGCTTAACAACTTACCTTAAAAAATCGTGATAACCGTTATTGCTCTAGTTACTGAGGATTAAAAACACGTGCAACATGAACGAGCTCTGTCCACAAACTAAGTTTCTTAGTTGCCTCTTTACGCGCTGCCGCAATGTTGCTTAGCAACTGTCAAGGTCTCCGAACTGTCAGTGGCGTAGTATAAGCGAATTAATATTCCGCTTTTAAATAAACAAAAAGACACTGGGGCGCGGCTTAGACATAAAATATAAGGTCCAGTTTTTTTTATGCATTGAGGAGATCATCACAAAGTGTTTTTAAGTTACCCGTAACAAAAAAACGTTAAAAGAAAAAATACCCATTTTACCCCCCCTGGGGCGCGGCTGGATATTTTTTTAAAAATCCAGTTTTTTGTGTGCGGTATAGGATACACCTAAGACAAGTTTTTTTCACTACCCGCAATAAAATTTCAAAAAAAAATTTTTTCGGCCCACCCTAAATAGCGTCCTGAGTCCCTGTGTTTGTTCTAAATCCAAATTGTGTATCTTCAAGCGTCTCTTCTAGTTTTGGTCTTATTCTTCTTTCTAGGATTTTTGGGTATATTTTAGCTGCATTGCTTAGTAGGGCGATCGCTATGTAGTTCTGACAGTTCTGGTTATCTTCTTTCTTGCATATTGTTTGCCATTCTTCTGGTATTTCTTCCTGTTTTATTGTATTGTTCATTGTTTGTCCCATTATTTCTATCGCCGATTTTTGTAGTGCTCGTATCATTTCGTTTGTTACGCCGTCATGCCCGGGTGGCATATTCGTTAACTGCACCCATTATAGACAATTCGGAAAGCCGAGCGTTGCCTTGTTAACTGCAGATGATATAGATAAACTTCGCAACTGTATCGTCTGCACTTAACTGATTCTGTCATATTGGTATGCTGACATTTATAAAAATGACAACGGAAAAATGCGGTCGGAACAGGGTTAGTACCTGGTTAGGGGCCCTGACAAGTCTCTTCGCCTGCGAGGATAGAGACTTGTCAGGGCCCCTAACCAGGTGCTAACCCTGTTCCAACCTTAGGGTGCCCTCCGATTCGCTTGGCCCCAATTTAACGCTAACGCTCGGCTTTCCGAACGGTCTATAATGGGTGCAGTTAATGAATATGTGCCCGGGTGCTTTGCCTAGTTTACATGTCCCGATCACGCATTCCAATTCTGTCGTTGTTGTTTCTTCTGCTTCTGCAATTATAGCTGTTTGATCTATGTTGATCCTCTCAGGTCTCTGAAAAAACTAAATGACTCTGTGGTCACCCTGTTAGTAGAAATCTGTCTTAATCCAACCAAATCCGGATTTTTTGTAGCACACTATTCAATTTTTCTGTAACGCGCACATTTTTCGTTATTTAAAGTTTGTAGCACTGCTTGCACGATATCGACTATTTGTAATGATTTTACCAACCATTACGAAGACTTCTGTAATGCTGTGATGGCATTCGTTATTTCTTTAATTATTAAAAAGAGTTTGTAAATCAATTTCAACTTATGGGTATTGAAATTTTAATTGACGTGCTTTTATGGCAGCAGATTTTTGTGCGTTCAACTGAAACACTAGAGACCGTACTTGCTGCAAATGCTGTTGATAATAAAACACTGCTTTTAACCACGTTCCCCACCATGTCAAAACAGACTCTGGAAATTTTGGAATGTTCGGACACTTTTCATGGTTTGAGAAGCAGAGCTTTTGTATTCGCTATTAGCGCATCCATATCTGGATAACAGGAGCGGATAGTTTCTGCTACAAGATGGAACGCATGCAGCATACAAGTAACATGTAGTAATTTAGGACAAATATGTTTGAGCAAACGGCCCGCACGAAACATGGATGATCCGCCATCAGTCACGAAGATTACAATCGAGTTGGTTGAAATTCCAAATTTGTCTACGGTAGTTCCTACCCAATTTCCTATGAATTCGCCAGTACAGCTCTAATGTTTTTTACTGGCTATTAAATAGGGAGATGACGGTCCTCGTGGGTTTAATGTTCGAACTACAACATTGACCACGGAGTTTTTTTTTAAATCCATTGATTCATCGATTATCAGCCATAATTTTTTAATATTAACTTCACGTCGAATTGCATTTTCCATTCGTCCGCGTAAACGAGGTAAATATTTTCGCAATGTTGCTTCGCATGGCAATTCCCAGTCAGGATTATATTTTGCTCGAAAATTGCGAAACATTTTTTTCTGGACTGTATAAAAATGGCATGTTACAAGTACCCATCAATCATAAATATCATATCTAGTATCAACTCGGCATAGGGTTTTTGGCTCATTTTTTGTATTCATGATTTGCACTATTAACATGTTTTGGCACTGTGATCGTTTCCAACACAAGTCCCTATTGCACACCAAACACCACACGCGAGATCCGTCATATTCTAGGTCCGGAAAAGTAAAAATAGACTTCCGGATATTCTGTAACAGCAGGTGACTTCTACGAACGATTGGCAACCTGTTTCCATCGCAAAGGATGTCGAATGTCAATGTATTGGCACGGTGCAGCTCGACAGTCGACAATATCGTTTAAAAAAGATATTGATTTTCGAAAGTATTTGAACAATATATATAGGAAGTGTTTTCGATATTTTTATCTCTCCTACCCAAGCAAACCCAATTCTTGCACCGAGTGCGATTTTTTTTTTTAAATAAATCTTGATTCTTTTGTTTCACCCTGTACCATTTAAAGACTAATTTTATACTTTAAAGCAGGATAGTCGTCGCCTCGTCAGCATATATTAAAAGTTTGTTAAAATCGGTTGTAAAACAAAAAAGTTATTAAGATTTTAAAATGGGGCTACTTTAATTTGACCCACAGTGTTTATTATTTTCGATTAAGTTAAAGTTTGAACATGAGTGTATGAACATTTTTTTCAATCAGATCCAAAAAAATGGTTATTTTAGATTTATCAATATCACAAATTACGGTGATAAACTGATAAAGAAGCATGAAAATAAAAATATTGATGTAAATTTGTAAATACATCAGCTCTAGATATTTGGTAACATCCAAACAAACCGAGATACAGATTTATAAAGCTGTGTGCTTGGCTGCAATCTGTATGTGATATAGATCGTCTTAAGTTCTTTAGGATGGAACATATTTTTTCCAAGAGACTCTGAAGTACGTCTGATGTAATTTACATTGTGGAATTCCACTAACACTAAACATAAATCACCTAATTCACAAAGCTTAGACCGGTTTTAAATTTTAGTCCTTCTAGCTAAACACTTAAGTTTGGGATTTCCGTTTATAGTTCTATGTAATGGCTTTTTTTACAATTAGATACGCTTTCCAGATATCTTACCATTATATTGATGTTCAACACATGCACCACCCTGAGTCGGGAGAGTGAGAGTTTTTCCACAGCCTTCAAGTTTCGTAAAGGGACCTTTTACAGCACATGGATCGCATTTGTAACAGTCTAAGGCAGAGGCTGCAAAATAAACATAAATCCTAGTTATAAAATGCACCGTAAAATCATATGTACACTATCGGATATAGCATTAAGTATTGCAACAAATTAAAAAATTAAAAATAGCGTTTTATCTAGCAAGCACAAGAAAGCTTGCTTTAAACGTCACAACAAAATTGTTTTTCGAGTTGGCCGATATTGGAATTAACTATAATTATCCTATCCCCAAAACTATAAATTTTGAATCGAAAATGTATACCTCGATGTATACCTATTTTTTTTACAAAAATTTTGATTTTTAACAAAATTCATAATAACCAATAAGTACTTTGTCTAAAAACGAAATATTAATGAAAATCCATATTGGGATATCATTTTTCCAGTATGTGGTTGGACAACAAAAGTGCCTTAACCCTAGAATACAGATTATTTCACATCTGAAATAACAACACACTGTTCGATTAATTAACACTTAAGGTGCACGCTCACTTAGGCGAAGCGTCGCGAAGAGAAGAGAAGATAATTTTATCCATCCAAGAACTTTACATGCAATCAAATGGGAGCCCGCACACTGAAGCGTCGAGAGGCGTTGTGCGGGCTTCCATTTGATTGCACGTAAGTTTCTCGGACGGATAAAATTCTCTTCTCTTCGCTTCGCGACGCTTCGCCTAAGTGGGCGAGCAGCTTTATGATTTTATAATTTGACGTCAATGTTTCCAATTTAATCTGGGAATGACAGAAAAAACAACTGAACAAGAATTCACCCCATTGGTCAGTTCCACGGGTAGTTTACACCAGAACGTCATCTTTTCTTTCCTGATAATCACTGAGGAATCCGATTTTCTGCGAAAGTGCATTAGAAAAAGACAAATAAAAAAAATGTGTTCAAATTGTTATCATACCTTCTTCGCTTGTGGAAGTATTGCTTGTTATATACTTTATTTTCTTTCCTGATAAAATTCTCAACGGAATCCGATTTCTTTTTATCCTTGTTAACAAAAGGGGTAGTAGTAAAGACAAATAAAAACGATGTTGTTGTCAATAAAAAAGAATAATCCAACATTTTATCACAGCCGCCTTTGTTTGTGCAAGTATTTCTGGTTATCTACTTTGAAAGTTTTTAATCGGAATTGTCATAAAATACAAATTCTTAATCTGGCTAAATACTTATGTAAGTTTTATGATTTTATAGCACAAGACTTTTGTTTCTACTGAACACAAACAGCATTTGCAAAAATCTCGTTTTTATTAAGCAAAAACAGTGTCAGCATAACCACATTAACCTTCTTATTTTATACTACTTAAAATTGTTTCCTACCCACCCCTCTAAGAAACAATACTCGCTCCAACCAATAATTTGCAATAAAAGGATTGGAATTTTTTAAAAATAAATTAAGAAAAAATAGCAAAAATGAGTAAATATCCTGTATAACTGAATTTTTTACCGAAGCTAGTTGAACTATTCCTCTATTAACCCAGTAAATTCGATTGTTCCCCCTCTGACTGTTTCCGAGAAAAACAAACTCGTTCCACTTTGGGATAAGCTTCACGTTAGCATGTAGATTGACACATATTTTTGCTGATCTCCTGACGTCATTTATTAAGGACAAATGGCTGCCTTTTAAATTGTAATAAATTACATCGAAAACTAAACATTTTTTGTAGTTAAATTACCCTAACAATTTTCTTCAAAATATTGTTTTGGGCTTGTAATGACTTCCTTAAAAGATGTATGCAATAAAAAAAATATGTGCTTATTCCCTATTATGGCCAATAGGATTTCGATTTGAAAATCAGCATGGAAACCAGAAAAAAAAAGTCGGGGGACAGGGACAGAGAAGTAAGAGCGAGATAAGATGTATTTTGACACAGCCGTCTTTAAGTGATTATGTTATAATTGTCAAAAACCATCCGGAAGAAGTATGTCCGTAACAAACCTTTCCTATTTTTTTTAAGTCGGTAGTTTTTCAGAGGCATAAATGAATTTTAGTGTAGTAATAGTGACGAACCCCATTTTTTATGCGAATAATAATACCGAAGCACAGTGGTTCCGTCAATAGGTCATAAGTCAAAATAATTCTTGTCAGGGATCTACAAGGTAGGCATTGCTTTAGGTTCAAAAAGAACCAAATTTACCTGAACCAATAAAACTTTGACACTTACGGTCTAATTTCAGTCCATTTGTGACTGGAAAAGAATGTGAATTTGACATACGAACAAGCAGTATAAATTTTGTGTTAAAGGTTGGTTTTGTTTTTTGGTAATATCGCAAAGACTAATTAATATTTAAATCCCTCTTTAAGTGCCCTTAGTAGCGCAGGGAAGTGGTTCTTCTTTTAGTAAAATATTGTTGTTTGAAAGGTTTTATTTTCACAGGTTTCTGGACATTAATAAAATGAATGTTTTATTGACCGCACGTGTGATATTAGCATTTTATCTTGATTTTTAACTATTTTCGGTCTCTTGTCGTCCGAAAAAATGTATATAACCTACTTTTCCATAGTCTCCTTTTTATGAGGACGTATAATTTGTATCCAGATCTGTCCAGCTTCTCAAGTTATAATAGTTTAAGTAAACTGCTCGTCAAAAAGTTTGCACGATGACATTTTTTCGGTTTTACACCTTTGTGGATCGAAAACGGCTCAATTGATGTAAACATTTGAAATCATTTCGGTATCTGCCTATCACAGTCCACCTTTTTCAAGACCGTTAAACGTTAAGAGTTGAAATTTAGCATAGGTATAGATGAATTCAAAGTATACGTTTCTACCCTAGTTGGAAATAAAATTACGATCCGACTTGAAAATAAAATATAAATATTTATTTATCCACATTGTGTAATTTGAAAATGCAAAATGCGAAAAGACTTCGGTTAAAGTAATATAACTCACAGGGTGTCCGAAAAGTCTTAGTATGGGCTAAATACACCAAATCGTAGTTCTATCTTATTGGTTAATAAATCTACTTCTTCATGTAATTTAATTTTTTCAACCCCCTTGAGGGGTGACGCTAGGGAGTTGAGGTGAAAAATTTTAAATGCAACCCTATGCCGTGTGGTCCCTTATTTTAAAGGTCTTCAAAAAAGAAACATTTTACCGCAAACCCGAGATCCGTATCTGAATTCGTTTTTAAATGGCAAGCGTCTAAAAATTAAAAATCATAAAAAAAATTTAAGAACTTTTATTTCTCTTACTAAGGCTGGCACCTTTTGATATGCTCTCAGTGGCGCCGAAAAGCGAGGCGATTCGGGCGACCGCTAACCGCAAAGCAAATAGTTCCTCTCTTGACGCGGTGTTAAGGTGCGCGCACACTTAGGCGAAGCGTCGCGAAGCGAAGAGAAGAGAATTTTATCCGTCCAAGAAACTTACGTGCAATCAAATGGAAGCCCGCACAACACTTCTCGACGCTTCAGTGTTCAGGCTCCCATTTGATTGCATGTAAAGTTCTTGGATGGATAAAATTCTCTTCTCTTCGCGACGCTTCGCCCAAGTGTGCGCGCACCTTTAGTGTATTTGACGCCGCGTTTATGTAATAAACATTAGTTTTAAAATATTTTATTTTAGTTAATCGATGTGATGGATAATCGAAACTTGGTACAACTACTAATTAATTATGATGTCAATACTATCTTTTAATATAAATATTATTGTTTAAAAATCAAGATGGCGTGCGGCGCGGCGGCGTGCTGTAATTTTGAATATTTTTTTTCTATGGAGTAGTGCAACATAAGTGAAAAAGGTCAAAATGGAATACAATTCTACAAGTCGATCGGCCTCGACACATTTATTTCTTGTTTTTGTGGGACACTTTCTTTTCCAACTTTTTCGACTTCTTCATTTGTCGTTTCTCATATTTTTCGTTTGATCCAACTAAAGTGATCTGAAGCGTCAGGGCCACCCAACCTGGAAAGTGCTGCACTGAATTAAAAAAACGCCAAAGAAATTATATTCTTACATTTTGAATGGTTTCGGTAAATCGTACCGTGTTGCACATTTTCAACACCCTCTCGTATCTAGTAGACCTTGCCTGCAGCCAATGACATCTTACCAACTGCAGCTACGTTTCGTGTGGTAATTAAAGTTTATTTTTATTCAATGATATCCGGCGCTGTATGCCTATCTTTTGTTATTACTTCAGGAATTAAAGGACGGAACTGGGTCTCATCTTACTCCGGGTCAATAAAGCCAAATCGCTTCTGGTCCGCTTGCAGCACGAACAATGTTTTTACGTGTATTTTGTATACGGAATAAAGAAATGCTCCTTCTCTCTTTAATTGTTGAAAATAGTATTATAGCAATTTTTGCTCGTAGTAATGTCTTAACCTAAAATAGAAACCAGAAAAGTTGAATGTCGTCAGAAATTCGTTTTACATTTTGTTTATTGTTGTATTTTCAACGTTTTCAAGTCTTATAAGGTAAGTTTTTCTGCAGATTTTTATTGTCATTTGTGTTAAACATAGATATCTCTAGAAACACTTGTTTTTCCTGCTTTGAGTACCTCTCCTATTTTTCAGCTAAAAATATGTCCAAGAAAGAGACAGTTTTTAACATGGATTGGATTAATCCAGAAATAGCTCCTACTGAATGGCAGGCATCATTAAACCCGATTAAAATAAACAAACACCAAGCCTATTGTGTTGTATGCTGTAAAACTATTGAATTAAGAAATATGGGCAGAGAGGCCATTATAAGACATTCTAAAAGTGATGGCCATATAAAAAAAGTTAACGTGCAGAAAAATAGCAATAATATTGTGAACATGATTGACGCAAACCGTCAACAAAACTCAATTCGGGCCAAAGGGAAGAAACTCAAGATACAGATAATAAAATCAATCAAAGCCAAAGTCAAAATGAAATCTACCCAGCCAATTCGGCGATTGTAGTTAATCAAAAGTCAACTTATTTGCAGGGGTTTATTTTAAACAGGATGTAATGGATGCAGAAATTTTTTGGTGTTTAAATATCGTAATTAAACATAGGTCCCTAAATTCAGTTGAGTCAGACATGAAAGTTTTGAAACAAATTGCTAAATATAGCAATATTATACAAAAAATGGCTTTAAGTCCAGCAGAAGCTGCATATGTTATTTGCTTTGGTTTAGCTCCATACTTTAAAGCTGCACTTGATAATGGTTTGCAGAACTGTACGAAGTTTGTGGTATGTTTTGATGAATCGTTAAATAAAATATCCCTAAAAGGCCAAATGGATTTACTAATTAGATTTTTTTATGAAACTAGTAATATGGTAGAGACCAGATATTTCACTTCTGTTTTTTTTTACACAGAGCGGCAGCAGGAAATTTGCTTGAGAAATTTAAAGGAGGTCTTGGGGAGCTTAATTTTTGGCATATATTACAGGTAGGAAGCAGAAAACAGTTTTGTATCATCTTTTTACGACATAATTAGGTAGTAGGTCTATGATTTACCTAATAAAGAAAATATAAGTGGCAAGGTTACAGGTTTCTGTAAAACTAATAGACCTAAATTATTAATTATGGTACTTTAAGGGAGCAACATTTTTAGTGTTTTTAGTATTTACAGATCGATTAAAAGAAAATACCTAATAACTTATTATTTCATCAACGAAGGTTTTGTTGTTGGCTCCACTAGATATTGTTTTTTTTAAGTGTCTATAGATGGGCCTTCAGTAAATTGGAAATTTTTTCGTCTATTACAGGAAAATGAGAATTGCACAAATATATTGGATATTGGTTCCGGTGGGCTTCACATTATACATAGTGCCCTGCAAAGTGGCCACAAAGCTAGTGGTTGGGGTGTAACTGACTTTCTGCTTGGTATTTATTATTATTTGTTTAATGACTCACCCACCTGAAGAGGAAACTTTATTTCTAACCTAAGGAAACCCAATCAAAACTATTACGTGTTCTAATTTATTATATATATGTACATGTTTCCAGTATTATTTCCACTTCAAGTGGCGGGTTTTTCAAAATCTAAAATGACATAAAATTAGATAAAGCGTCAGAAATCACATTTTTGAAAAATCCAATGTGCACGTTGATACTATAGTTTTTTCAACCGGTTGAATTTATCATCATTTCTTTAATACCTACCCATAGGAAATAATAATATAAGTTGTATATCTTTTTAAGTAAAATTTAGCTTTTAATTTATTTCACCCTCCATTTTTCATGATTTTCTGAATTTAAATGATAGGTGGCCATTTTTTTACAGAAAGATCAGAAATTACAAACGAAAAATGAATCGTGCTGAAATAAATGTAGTAAATTTAAAAAAAGCCGTTTTAGAAGTATTCAATAACAAAAGAAAAATAAGAGATGCTGCTTTCTTGTATGGCATATCTAAAACTACCCTGCACAGGCACGTACAACAAATGCGTTTGAAACACCCCCGAGTCAGGCAATGAGTCACTTAGTGACGACGAGTATTCACAATCTTCAAAATACGCATCAAGGCAGGTGTTTTCTGCATCGGAAGAATCCGAATTGGAGCAATATATTTTTTAACATCCTCAGCAGTGAATTTTGGTTTAACATATTATGTCAACGATAGGTCTTTGAGTTTTCAGTATGCATCAGCACTTAATAAAATATTTCCTCCAAAGTGGTCTGAAGATCAGCACGCTGGTAAGGAATGAATGAGAGGCTTCATGAAAAGGCATCGAAAACTATCTTACAGAAAACCTGACATCTGGGGTTAGCATTGCGACGACTACGAAATAGAAGGACTATTTGACGACACACAAATTGATATAGGAGATTTTATTCTGGTTAAATTTGCTACCAAAAAATCAATATGCTACTACGTGGAATTCGTTCAAGATGTCACCAATCCAGATGAACCAATAGTGAAATTCTTGCGAAAATAAAAGAACTGTGGATTTTTCTACCCAATTCAGGATGACATTATTCCGGTTCTTAAGGGGGACATAGTGGCTAAATTACCAAAACCAAAAAAAGTGTTGGGTAGTACTAGCAGATTGGCTTCGTATGTAAATTTTGATGTTTCGGTTATGAAGTATAATGTACTTTAAATTTGCTGTTAAGAGTTAAACTGCTAAAAATATTATATTTTCATTTTTATATCTTGAAATATTTTTGATTTGGTTAACGTTTCTGTAAGTTGGACTTGTTTTCCTAGTAAATCAAAAAACCATTTGGCCATCAGTTTCCATGTACTCCAAGAGGGTGGCAGCTTGGGACTAGTTGTTCCAAAATGCCCCCGAACAAACCCAAACTGCCCCACGATGGGGCACATGGGGAAAATGACTTACTTTGTTTTATTATTTTTTCCCCTAAAACGACTTACTTATTTCTACTTTTATTTGTAAAAATGATTTTTCAATATATGCAGCTAGCTATTACCGAGTATCGCTGTTCGTCATATGTTTAATGTGGCCAACTATAGCTTACCGAAAAAAGCGTACCAAGCCTACCCTAATTTATTACAATTTAAAAAGCAGCCATTTGCCATCAGTGTCAAGTGACGTCAGGAGATAGCAAAAATAAGTATCAATCTACACCTACACATTAACGTAAAGCTTAATCTAGGGGTGCTAAACACAAACGTATATGAATCGTCAACTTCTGTGATAGTCTGAAAGCAAGTGAGCATTTTTTCGTACGACTGTACCTATATCAATTGATTTACCAAACTAACCAACATGACTTGTAATATTGTATGCTTAACAGTGGCAAAATATCAGTCTACAAGACCTAAAGTTAAACAGGTTTGTTACGCAACATAAATAAAATCTTATGTAAAAAAACAAAATAGGGTTCCCACTTTTCTGGAAAGTCAGGGAAGTTGGGGAATGTCAGGGAATTCAAAAGTGGTCGGGGAAATCAGGGAATGTCAGGGAAAACTATTTGAAAACCTGGAAAATGTGCCTTTAATAGTTTTACATCAAAATAATTTTTTCCTAACAAAACTAAAAATATCTTATCGATAAAAATAATTTCATTTCCCAACAAAATTGAAAATAAAGTCATCAAAGTAGGTAATAAACTATCTACAACCTATAAAAAGCAATTATTTATTTCCTCGGTAAGCATCTTTTTACCCATGGAAATTTTGTTTAAGGAGACCTAAAAAGTCAGGGAATGTCAGGGAATTCGATTTAAGAATTTTAGTGGGAACCCTGTAAAACGAAAAAAATAAGTATAGTCTTTTAGTGGGGCAATGCTGAATCCTATTTATAAATAAACATAGTTCGCGTGGGTGGAACCAAATAAAAGTGGTATCAAAGTTGTTATAACTGAAAGAGATAAAATATATTATTGTGTTAAATTTATCGTCTTAAAAGCTTGTCCCGCGCAAAAAGTTGATACATGCATTAATTTTGTTTGGCAGAAATTGTAAGTACCCAAATATGTATTTTTTTTTCTTTTCTATTCACGCGACAACCTTTTAAGGCAATAAATTTAATATAATATGTATATTAAATCTCTTTCAGTGATAACTTTGATACTACTTTTATTAGGATCCACCCATGTGAACTACGTCCACTTATAAACAGGATTCAGCATTGCCCCAATGGAAAAACTTATTTTTTTTTCGTTTTAGTATCTACATCTAAATAATAAAAGGTAGTGAATAATTTCTCTAAACCACCTGAAAATTCCTTATACTATAAGGGTTTGAACAAATCATGGTAAAACAGCTATTCTCCGGGTTATATGCCCCTCCGAGCGCTGGATTACATACCAAAATTTGCCGTATTTTGACTAACACTGTTAGACAACAAAATACTTGGTTTGACTGCAAGAAACTACCAGGAAGAAGGAAGCTTTTTCTTTAGTTAGGATGTCGTTACCTGCATACCGGTTTCGGACTCTTAGTTCTCATCAGTACAGGATAAACGAATATGAGATGAGAACTAAGAGTTCGAAACCGGTATGCAGGTAACGACATCCTAACTAAAGAAAAAGCTTCCTTCTTCCTGGTAGTTTCTTGCAGTCAAACCAAGTATTTTGTTGTCTAACAGTGTTAGTCAAAATACGGCAAATTTTGGTATGTAATCCAGCGCTCGGAGGGGCATATAGCCCGGAGAATAGCTGATTTACCATGATTTGTTCAAACCCTTATAGTATAAGGAATTTTCAGGTGGTTTAGAGAAATTATTCTCAATTTTACGTATTTATTTATATGTACCCCTGACAAGTAGACTTCTTTCATTGCTTTAATAAAAGGTTGTTTCTAAAAATATTTTGTTCATAAGATTTGGTTTTCAAATTTTTAATTACATCTTAACTTGTGCATTTCTTACAATGCATCATTATTAAAAGGCATTTTACCTGTTATCGAATAATTATACTCGTCAAACCATTTCATTTGATATCCATATCAAGGGGATTGTAAATAAAAAGGTAATCCGCCATATTGGGTTTACAATGACGTCACGTAGCTTATTGTATTCTACTCGTCAAACCCTTTAATTTAATACCCATATCAAGGAGATTGTGAAGAAAAAGGTAATCCGCCCTCTAGTAGCGTCCGTCATATTGGGTTTAGAATGACGTCGCATAGCTAATCGTATTTTACTCGTCAAACCCTTTAATTTAATACCCATATCAAGGGGATTGTGAAGAAAGAGACAATCAGCCATATTGTGGCGTCCGCCATATTGGGTTTAGAATGACGTCACATAGCTTTTTGTATTCTTCTCGTCAAACCCTTTCATTTAATACCCAGGTCAAGGGGGTTGTGAAAAAAGAGAATCCGTTATCTTGTGGCGTCCGCCATATTGGGTTTAGAATGACGTCACATAGCTTATCGTACTATACTTGTCAAACCCTTTTATTTGATACCCAAATCAAGGGAATTGTGAAGAAAAAGGTAATCCACCATGTTGGAGCGTCCGCTATATTGGATTTAGAACCCTACCAATTAGATATATTATATTTCATTGTCACCGGACTTAGAACTAATCGAAATTTTGATTGCAATATTTGACCTAAACATACCAACATACGTACATACATATATACGAACAAACTAACAGGTAAAGTTAAATAAAAGCTTGTAAGAACATCCTTATTTGCTAATGTCACATACTCTATCCGATCTTTTCAACGCGAGAATAACCGATCAGACGAGGACTTTAACTTCGGTAACAAAGGTGTGCGTTTAGACGAGTAGAATGTGAAAGCCGCCTCGTTTGGTTGGTTGACAGTAATTATTGTTGTTGGTGTTACGGTTGTTTTTTTTTTCTTGAAGTGTAATTTATTTATAATTATTTTTATTTAGTGTGTTCAGTTATACATTCTATATAAAATCAGTAAGATAAATAAGACAGACAGACGCAAATTTTGAATGCAAAAAGAGGATGAAATTATAATTTACGGTGACTCTAAAAATGTCTACGATGCACAAAAGTACCTGCTTCGTTTCGATTGCTGGATGACAATTTTGTAACTTTGACAGTTTCAATTTCTAAAATGGAAAACAAGAAGCAATTTTCTGGTTTCTTACACCCTAAGCTAAAAAAAAAGGTAATTATGTAGTATACGGTTTTCAGCTATTTTTGCGTTTTTTGGGAAAATTCTTTTATGGTCTCATTCTACTGTCTTTCCTGATTGCAAATATAAGTGCGCACATAATAAATTATGAGCAAACCTGACCACCTTTCTGCTCACCAACCTGAGCAAAAAGGTGATATAGATACATAATATGTATCTATATCACCTGACCACCTTTTTGCTAAGGTTGGTGAGCAAAAAGGTGGTCAGGTTTGCTCATAATTTATTATGTGCGCACTTATATTTGCAATCAGGAAAGACAGTAGAATGTGACCATAAAAGAATTTTCCCAAAAAACGCAAAAATAGCTGAAAACCGTATACTACATAATTACCAAAAAAAAAAAAAATACTTAATCTTATAAATTATTTTAAATATGAAAAGGAGAATGGAAATTCACCAGGCAATATTCTGGAAACAGTGGCGATAGCACTGGGAGTCTGTTTAAGGATTGTGTCTACGAAAAAAAAAACAATATAATACCCAAGAACACAAAAAAGTGTGAAAATGGAACTACGAAATGTGATTTATGATTTATGTAGACGTAAAAGGAATGTGACTCTGCCAGTGTTATGATTTGTTATCAAAAGTGATAAGAAACTTAGGTTTTTGCTATAGAAAAGATTGTTACAGAAGGGTTTTATGTGAGCTGCCCCAGATAGCAAGTTAACGGGTTCAGTTTCTGAAAAGGTATACAGAAAATTTAGGAAGGTAGTATTTTAGACAAAACGTGGATATCTTCAAATGAAAGTGGATCAAAATCTTGTTAAGACGAGTCCAAAAAAAGCGCTAAAAGAGAAAAAGGATGTGGTCCGAGAAAACTTCTTTAACAGGATTTGTTACAGGTGCAAGTTTAATTTTTTCGACAACATCAAAAAGTTTGGACTATCATCATAACATGAATTGTGAGATGTTTGAAAAATGACTTAAAGAACAGTTAATACTAAACTCGGGCGATCCATCTTTAATTGTTAGACAGTGCATCTTATTACTCAAGAATTTTAAATAAACAACCTAATACTACATCTTTGCGAAAAAGTGATATTTATGAGTGGCTTGAAAAAAAAACAAAATTCCTTACCAAGTATGTTAAGATGGGAACTTTTGAAAATTGAAAAATCCTTTAAAAAAACAAAAAGATACGCTGTAGATACGTCAGCATGGCCATGGGGGTTTGCGGCTACCACTGTATAACTGCCAGTTTAACGCAGTAAAACTGATATGGGCGGGGGGAAAATCATATTACGAAAAAAATATGGGAGATGGTCTTAAATCGGATCAGGTAGAAACGGTTTTTCAAGATGCGCTGGACAATATATTGTAGAGGAGTATTGGAGGAAATCGGTGGCATATGAAGAGAAATTAATAATGAACTGGTGGGATAAAGAACGAACACCGGGTGTCGAAGTAGCACCAATGATAATTGCTCTATTTAAGCACGACACTAAAGATAATGATTTTTTTATTTTATAAGTGATAATGAGAGTTTTTAAGTTTGTTGTTACGTTACAATAAATTTAACTAAAGGTTTTTATTATTACTATATTTAATGAGCTGAGTTTTTCTTTTGATAATTTTCATTAGTGAAATTATCGAAATAATATATTATATATTTTGCTTTTATTTGTTTTTTGCGCCACCTGCACATTTCGCAATATGAACATACGGACTCAATTTTCTAACATATTTATATATAAGTACAAATTTTAGAAACAATATGCTCACGTTGGATGCATACCAGAAGTAATTTGTACGACTATTTTTCTTTTTCCTGGTATGGTATTTGTAGACAGTTATACATTTTGATAAGCTCTGAGTTTTTTTGATTGATATGATCGGTGACCTTTGGACCCGCATGATAAAACTGATTTTGACTATAGCTCTTATTCTTGGTTTGCAACTGGGGTATACAAAAGACTGTTGTTTCATTTGTGATTGGGACAACCGTGCAAGGGATCATCAGAAGATATAGAAGAAGTGGCCACTTTTAAGCACTGATTCCGAGAGAAAAAAGTCTGCACTGAACCACTAGTTAATCCTAAAAACATAGTTCTTCCACCGTTGCTTAATAAATTGGGCTTAATGAAGAATTTTGTTAAAGCAATGGAACGGAAAAGGGGTTTTGTATCTAAACGAAAATTTCATAGGCTCAGTTAAACATAAGTTAGAAAGGGCATATTTGTGGGTTCACAAATAAGAGAAATCATGAAAGATAATGTATCTGCCAAACGAAGTTGAAAAAAAAGCATTTACAGAAGTTTCCTTGGAGATGTAGTTACAAATATATTGTGCATGGGCGCACCCAGGATTTTGTCTTGGGGGCTGATTTCTATTGGGGGGGGGCGCTAAATAATGCAATTTGGTGGATTTCTTCAGTGCACTTGTTTAGTTTTTGTGTATCTAGGATGTTGGCTGGGGGGGGGGGTCTGCACCCCCCCCCCCCCTTGTGCGTCACTGATACTGTGAGTGAACTACTTAACTACAAAGAAATGGGATGTAGCATGTCTCTCAAAATTCACTTTTTGGACTCTTATCTCGATGTTTTCCCAAAAAAAATGTGGGTGCAGTGATGAACATGGGGACGGTACTACCAAGACATTTCTGCCATGGAAAAACGATACCAAGGTAAATAGGACCCCAGTTTGCTTGCTGATTACTGCTGGATATTAATAAGGGATGCCCAGGAACAAAATACCGCCCTAAAACATCAACAACAACGTTCTGAGGTAGGTTTAAAATAATACGTCTATAGCTATATTTCGCTAAAAAGCAACAGTACTTCATAGCAAAACAATTATGGGTGGTGGAAAAAATATGAGGTTATTTTCTGCTTTTAGGTCAAATTTTACTTAAGATACACCATATTTTGTCCATGTCACAAAAAATAAGTTCATTTTGTTTACCAGTGTAATCTTTCAATTTTTAGTAATTCTTGTTAAAACAATCTTTGTGACAACCTGTATACTGTATACTAATACTGTACACTAAAAAACAGCATATTATGTCCGATTTTAGGTCCCAAGAAACCCCCATACAAAATGACAACCAAATACGTCAACTTGTTTAGGTATGATTGTAAAGAGACAAATATGTTTTATTAAGTATATACCCCTTTATCATGTCAGTGGTATTAAACAAATTAGGTTTAGGCATTTTACACATATTCACCAATCACAAACTTTTATACTGAGTAAAAAGGATCAAGCATTTTAACAGCGATTAAATTCCTCTAGCTTTTGAAATCAAAATTCTATCTTAAATGTCTTTAAAAAATGATGCCACATACACAACACAACACTTGTTTTTGTAATATTTATAAATTAAAAATTTCAATTCCTTACGTCAGAGCTAAATCAAATCAAAATTTGTGTAAATAGTAGGCAGTGCAGCGTCAAGCAGTGACGCACCCAGAAATTGTATTGGGGGAGGGGGGCTAGATAGGGTTGCCAACTTTCGAATATAATATGAAAGGAGAATCTAGCGCCGCAGACAAATCGCCGAAGACGCAAATTTCTTTTTGGGTGCGACGCCCAAAAGCTGTATAAATTCAAAAATGCACCGCTGGCGAAAATTTGAAGTAGTGGATGTGATGTATGATATTTTGTCAAGACATTATACGAAAGTCAATAAACTAGCTTGTTTTTTGTTATTATTTAAATCTAATTTTAGGGAAAAAAAGTATATTTGACGAATCCCAAGTTATAGGGGATAAGAGAACGCGTTTAAATCTTGGTCAATCATTTTTTAGAAATAAAACTCGAAAACTCCGAAACATCTTATGCCTAGGCATTATGCAAAACCGTGTGTGATGGCTTTTTGGGTTAGGCGCACAGGAACAGAACGGAACTCCGTATCCCCAACGCCAGTCACCCTGTCCTAACATAATAATTATTAATTTTAGAAGAACGAAAAAGTGCTAATTAAAATAAAACATATCTATCATTAATATCATGTAAATATTTTCATGGATATATTTTCTTAGTTAAGAAATAGAATATTTAACGAAATATTTTTTTGTATATTCGCCGGAGGGGCGGCTGCAGCACGGCAGCCCTTCCCCCTTTGGTGCGCCACTGGCGTCAAGTATGCTTGGTTACCAAGGGATACGTCAATTACAACAAGCTAAACAAATACATAATGACGCGGTTTGGACAATTTGTATTATCAGATATTGACAAAAATACACAGTAAAAACGCAGCCTTTATTTTTTAATTTACCTAAACACAAGAATATAAAATCAGTAAATAGTCATAGGTTAAATCACAAGGCTTTGAATTTTACTGGGTAAATTTCGCGTACCTAGATGGTTTTTCGGAAACTTTTGCTTCTAAAATGTTCGAGACGATCAAAGCCCGAGAACCAAGATCGACAGATTCAAATTTGGCAAATCAATCTGCTAGAAGATGCGACAAACGGTACCAACATAGAGGCGAATGTTGGAGCCAACACATTTTTAGTTGTCGTCTTTTAAAAGAAAATGGATGATATAACGGGGGTAACAGCAGGCATTTCTGCTGGGGTGTTTTTCTACAAATTTATTGTTATTACGATAAAATCTTATTTTGTTGCAAAACAATTTGAAACGTGCCGAAAAATAAACAACCAAAAAATACAAGGACAATACCTCCAATCGGTGGTGTATCGAATGTTGGTTCCAACGAACATCCTTTGACGCGGGACAAAAATACCGACAAGAGCCCGAATGTGTCCAGGTTCCAACGTTTGACACATGAAATTCGTAGTTGCACGGCCACACAATGCGACAAATTACCATGTCTCCAACAATGGAAAGTATTTGACACATCATGTAGTGCCAGCTTTACACAAATTTTGCTTTAATTTAGCTCCGATGGAATTTAAGTTTATAAATATTACAAAAATAAGTGTTTTAGGGGCTTTATAAAGAATTTTTTAAAAATATTTATTTAGCGTAATTAGAAGTATATTACATCATTTTTTTATAGACATAAGCTATAGATTAAGAGCCAGCGACCGCCAGACATACGTTATAGTGTCAAGCCTAAGTTTTTTTTCTGTAGGTGTCCACTATAGTAGGTAACAACGTTTGGATGCTATGACACTTGAGTCAAGAAGGCTTTGACAGATAACACGTACTAAAGGTATATAAAAATGTAAAAGTAAAACGTTAAAATAACGAATCTGATTTTTTAATGTGTTTAACGGGACAGTATTATACACGCATATTAACCATTGCCAGACGCTTTTCATGGGTCATAACTTCTGCCAGAAGCTTTTATGCTCTATAAATAATCGTGGCAATTACGTTATACTATCAAATCTGAATTTTATATATGTATGTTATTCAGGCGACTATTTAACGGTATTATCCAAGCCAGACCCATCCGAAGGGTCTAACCTCCCCCCAGACATAGTAAAAGGTCAGCCGTTAGTGCGAGCGTGAGGGCATTACCTGTGCAAGTGAGTGCGAGTGGGAGTATTAGTTGGGTAAGGATAGCCTTTTTTAAAAGACCCTTTTGTGACATACGTACTCAAAAACAGATGTTCTAGCAACAGTGTTGTTAATTGGCGGATAAAATTCCGATTTGCGGACTATTTTTCAAGTTTCGGATATTTTGCGAATCTTAAATGTTTCAGATCTTTTGCGGGTATTTTAAAGCCTTTGGCAAAATGGCATGATACTTTGAGGCAGTGTCGCTATGTTTAGGGATTTATCACGAATCTAGGAATTTTTAAGGCTTTTGGAACGAATTGAATTTTTTTACGAGATTTTGGTTAATCTAGGGACTTTTGTTAATTATAAAAGCAATAATTTTGTATTAAATTATAAAAAGAATTCGCGCCATCATCCCCTCACTTAACCTGAGCAAAACTCGGCCGCCCAATCTTCGCCCATCTGCATGCTGCGCAACCCTCCGCCGACGGCACCGACGCCGCACAGTGGAACGAGCCTGTGTTAATCTTTGGACATTTGACAAAATGTGAAAATAAGAATAATGGTTAAGTATTAATAATTATTTAATTTTGAAGTGTATATCTATATAATTTATTTGTTACTTTTTAAAAATATTTGATGAAAACATGTTTTCAGGGGTATGAAAGTTAGGTGTTTTGGAATTGTCTAAAATTGTGAAATTTTTTTGATAAGTTTTAGGCCGTTTATATTCTTATTTTTTAAAATTGAGTTTACTTCTATGGTTATAGTAGGTATGTGGAGGACTCATTTCTGTTTTTAATTTACTTTTAATTGCATAGACTGATTGACGTTTTCTCTATGACATAAATGTCAAATAATTAAATTTATATTGGAAGCAAATATTTACTCCTAATTATCTTACTTTATCCAAAGCATTCCAAAAAAACAATGTCTGTGCATAATAGACCAATATGTCCACATATTAAATGTATAATAAAATGTTGCCCCAGTCTGCCCCCCTAAAGGAAAATAATTAGAAATTATTTAAAATACAATATTTTTAATGGTAAGCCAATACTTGTTTCTAATTATCTTAGTTTATCCGAAATCTGGCAAAAGGTCAACATTGCAGGTGATAAAGAAACATGCCCACGTACTAAATTCGCCATAAAATGCTGCCCCAGCCTGCCCCCTTAAACGAAAATAATTAGAAATGATTGAAATATATGATTTTGTTCGTGTTCCTAATTATTATAATTTATTCAAAGTGTAACAAAAAATCTAACAACAACTAAGTGTTGGAAATTAGTTTAATATGATTTTTTATGGTGGGTGAATGGGTGGGTAATATGCTTATTTTTACTGATGTTTTACCTTGACAAGATATTTTTTTTAGAAATTTTAAAATTGTGTTTAATATCGTTGCGACAAACATGAAGTTTGGGATTACCTAAAATATTACAAATCTAAATTAATTTTTCAAATATACTTGAATGTGAACAAAATTGTGCCAGATTGATTTGATTTTGATTAAATTATAAACGTGTTTAGGTTAAATGAAAAAAATCCAAATTATTAACATTTTTCAAAACAAAAATGCTTAGAAGGCCATGCTTTGGGATTCGAGCATAACTTTTAATTCTACACAACTTTTCTTAATAACATTTTGCTGAACTTTTTGAAATAAGGGTACTTTACTCTTGTGAAATTTTTATATTTTATGACTACCCTGTATACCGTTTGACTTGGAACCATTCTGAGTGCACCTAAAATGGGTATCGAACATGAACCAACTTCCGCCAATAATTGTATTTTGGTCAAGCAATAATTAATAAAAAAAATTCCCATATGTTGCACACATAAGTGACCACACTGTATAAGATATTTTTTTGTAAAACAAAATAATAGGCTGGCTGGGGTACAAAATTACCCCAGTCAGTGCTTTACGAGGCACACATTTACTCAGTATTAAGAAGGTTAAAGAAAATTGAATTAAGTTCAATTGATACCACACAAGCCATATTTTCCATAAAAATATAATTTGACCACACTGGCAAAAAAAAATATTTTTTTAAAACTCTAAATCCAATTACCATTCATTTGATACCCCACAAGCCATATGTTGACATACATTTTAATTTTTCAAAACTACCCCCACCCTTTTTCTCGGCTTCTATGGGTTTGATTAAAACCATTTTAAAACGGGAACAACTAGAGCCCAAACCAAGCCTGAGTACCAAATTTCATTAAAATCGGTCAAATAGTTTTTGAGTTATGAGTTATGAGCGATGTCCAACCGTTCAGATAAGCTTGTTCCACTGTGCGCCGACGGCACCGGACGCCGGTATCAGATCGCGTAGGCGCGGGGCTGAGTGGAGAGCGTTTCGACTAAGCCAAATTGAAAATTTTGAAAAACGTGTAAGGACAAAATTTGTTTCTTACATTGGCATTGTGAGAAATAAGCAGTTGGAAATAAACAATTAAATTGTTAATAACAATTTATCGCGTTAGAATTTTCCAATCCTGATAAATTTGGCTCAATCTACACCTAATAAGGAATATTATGCACATATTGTTTTTATTGCATAAATCGTTTAAGGAAGTCATTACAAACCCAAAAAAATATTTTGAAGAAAATTATTAGGATAATTTAGCTACAAAAAATGTTTACTTTTCGGTATAATTTATTACAATTTAAAAAGCAGCCATTTGTCCTTAGTGAATAATGACGTCATGAGATCAGCAAAAATAAGTGTCAATCTGCATGTTAACGTAAAGCTTAACCTAAAGTCGAACAGGTTTGTTTTCTCGGAAACAGTCAGAGGGGGCGAATCGATTTTTTTGGGTTGATAGAGGAATAGTTCAACTAGCTTCGGTAAAAAATTCAGTTCTACAGGATGTTTCGTTTCGGAGCTATTAAACGTCAAAGTCGAAATTTTCGCGATTTCCGATGAAATCGGGTACAGGTCGCAAATGTGAATTAAATCGAAGTAAATTTTCGGAGATTGTAGGGGATCCGGAGCTTCAGAACTCCACTGAAAATGGTGAGGATCAGAAAATGGCAAGTAATTCTTTTGAATTATTTTAAATCGAAAGATTACATTTCCAGACCACTCTTTGATACCTAATAACTCGAAAACAAAACTTCAGATCGAAAAACGGACTCATAGTAAAACTTTAAAATCTCAAATCCTTTTTTTGCAATACATTTACCTAAACCTAAAATCACTGGAAAATGGAAATATTTGGAAAAAACTGGAAATTTAGATTTTTGACCCAAATATTTCACGGTTTTTAATTTTTTGTGGGGTCAAAATGGGTCAAATTAAAATTCCATATACGTTATCGGAAAGAGCTCGTCGAAGTATATGATATCCGTATTTTTTAGGTTCTTCATTCTCTATACGAAGAGAGCAATCGCTGATTAAATTTCGATTTTTCAACTTTTTTTGCCCTCGACATCGGTATCTACATTTGAATTTTTTTTCGATTTTTTAAATTTGAAATTTTTTCCGACAAATCCTATATTTAACCGATATCATTCCACACTATTTACCCTATTTAGTGATTCTTTTTGGGTTTATTTTATCCGTTAATTATCTAAGAATACCTCCCACTAATTTAAATTGCTTATTTTTTCGGTAGTTATAAATAAATAGGTTTATTTGCATCGGGGACATCTAAAATTTGAAAATTTTTGAATTGATTGCCATGAAAATAAAGAATTGCAGTTTATTTACTCGAAATTATTAAGATGATAATATTATGTCAAAATTTCGCAGAAATGCCAATTTTTGTTGCAAAATTGAAAGGTTCCTGAACCGATTTCGGCTTAAAGTATACATGAATAATATTTTAGGAACCTTCTACTTTAAGTGTAGGGATATTTCGTTGGATGAGTTACGCATTAAATACCATTTTTATTGAGTTGTCGATGACTGTACAACACTGGAATTTGCCATATACTCATGATGAGTCATACCTAAGTTCAGTTTTGACGACACAGCCAATGGGATCACGTTTTACAAGTTTCTGAATTCGCGCGAAAATTTGCAGTTTTAAATCCTTTTTTTTTTGTTAATAAAGACCAAAATAAATGATTAACAGCAACCGCCATAAACATTTAATTTATGTAGAGAATACAGAAAAATATATTTCTGATTTATTTGGGTTATCACTGAAAATACATTGTGGGTCATTTCACTACAATTGTGTACCTTTTTCCAATAATTTGTTCTCAAAAACGTCCAAGACCAATTTGTAGCAAAATTTGCTACAAGTGTATGAAAATGTATAAAAACTGTTGTTACTAATAATCCAATTAGAGTAAATTGCTCTACAAAGACTTTGCTACAATTTTGTGTGAAAAAAGTCCAAACGATTTTTTCAGTGTTCCCTATTCTCAATATTCATGTTTTTAATGGTAAGCCAATACTTGTTTCTAATTATCTTAGTTTATCCGAAATCTGGCAAAAGGTCAACATTGCAGGTGATAAAGAAACATGCCCACGTACTAAATTCGCCATAAAATGCTGCCCCAGCCTGCCCCCTTAAACGAAAATAATTAGAAATGATTGAAATATATGATTTTGTTCGTGTTCCTAATTATTATAATTTATTCAAAGTGTAACAAAAAATCTAACAACAACTAAGTGTTGGAAATTAGTTTAATATGATTTTTTATGGTGGGTGAATGGGTGGGTAATATGCTTATTTTTACTGATGTTTTACCTTGACAAGATATTTTTTTTAGAAATTTTAAAATTGTGTTTAATATCGTTGCGACAAACATGAAGTTTGGGATTACCTAAAATATTACAAATCTAAATTAATTTTTCAAATATACTTGAATGTGAACAAAATTGTGCCAGATTGATTTGATTTTGATTAAATTATAAACGTGTTTAGGTTAAATGAAAAAAATCCAAATTATTAACATTTTTCAAAACAAAAATGCTTAGAAGGTCATGCTTTGGTATTCGAGCATAACTTTTAATTCTACACAACTTTTCTTAATAACATTTTGCTGAACTTTTTGAAATAAGGGTACTTTACTCTTGTGAAATTTTTATATTTTATGACTACCCTGTATACCGTTTGACTTGGAACCATTCTGAGTGCACCTAAAATGGGTATCGAACATGAACCAACTTCCGCCAATAATTGTATTTTGGTCAAGCAATAATTAATAAAAAAAATTCCCATATGTTGCACACATAAGTGACCACACTGTATAAGATATTTTTTTGTAAAACAAAATAATAGGCTGGCTGGGGTACAAAATTACCCCAGTCAGTGCTTTACGAGGCACACATTTACTCAGTATTAAGAAGGTTAAAGAAAATTGAATTAAGTTCAATTGATACCACACAAGCCATATTTTCCATAAAAATATAATTTGACCACACTGGCAAAAAAAAAATATTTTTTTAAAACTCTAAATCCAATTACCATTCATTTGATACCCCACAAGCTATATGTTGACATACATTTTAATTTTTCAAAACTACCCCCACCCTTTTTCTCGGCTTCTATGGGTTTGATTAAAACCATTTTAAAACGGGAACAACTAGAGCCCAAACCAAGCCCGAGTACCAAATTTCATTAAAATCGGTCAAATAGTTTTTGAGTTATGAGTTATGAGCGATGTCCAACCGTTCAGATAAGCTTGTTCCACTGTGCGCCGACGGCACCGGACGCCGGTATCAGATCGCGTAGGCGCGGGGCTGAGTGGAGAGCGTTTCGACTAAGCCAAATTGAAAATTTTGAAAAACGTGTAAGGACAAAATTTGTTTCTTACATTGGCATTGTGAGAAATAAGCAGTTGGAAATAAACAATTAAATTGTTAATAACAATTTATCGCGTTAGAATTTTCCAATCCTGATAAATTTGGCTCAATCTACACCTAATAAGGAATATTATGCACATATTGTTTTTATTGCATAAATCGTTTAAGGAAGTCATTACAAACCCAAAAAAATATTTTGAAGAAAATTATTAGGATAATTTAGCTACAAAAAATGTTTACTTTTCGGTATAATTTATTACAATTTAAAAAGCAGCCATTTGTCCTTAGTGAATAATGACGTCATGAGATCAGCAAAAATAAGTGTCAATCTGCATGTTAACGTAAAGCTTAACCTAAAGTCGAACAGGTTTGTTTTCTCGGAAACAGTCAGAGGGGGCGAATCGATTTTTTTGGGTTGATAGAGGAATAGTTCAACTAGCTTCGGTAAAAAATTCAGTTGTACAGGATGTTTCGTTTCGGAGCTATTAAACGTCAAAGTCGAAATTTTCGCGATTTCCGATGAAATCGGGTACAGGTCGCAAATGTGAATTAAATCGATGTAAATTTTCGGAGATTGTAGGGGATCCGGAGCTTCAGAACTCCACTGAAAATGGTGAGGATCAGAAAATGGCAAGTAATTCTTTTGAATTATTTTAAATCGAAAGATTACATTTCCAGACCACTCTTTGATACCTAATAACTCGAAAACAAACTTCAGATCGAAAAACGGACTCATAGTAAAACTTTAAAATCTCAAATCCTTTTTTTGCAATACCTAAACCTAAAATCACTGGAAAATGGAAATATTTGGAAAAAACTGGAAATTTAGATTTTTGACCCAAATATTTCACGGTTTTTAATTTTTTGTGGGGTCAAAATGGGTCAAATTAAAATTCCATATACGTTATCGGAAAGAGCTCGTCGAAGTATATGATATCCGTATTTTTTAGGTTCTTCATTCTCTATACGAAGAGAGCAATCGCTGATTAAATTTCGATTTTTCAACTTTTTTTGCCCTCGACATCGGTATCTACATTTGAATTTTTTTTCGATTTTTTAAATTTGAAATTTTTTCCGACAAATCCTATATTTAACCGATATCATTCCACACTATTTACCCTATTTAGTGATTCTTTTTGGGTTTATTTTATCCGTTAATTATCTAAGAATACCTCCCACTAATTTAAATTGCTTATTTTTTCGGTAGTTATAAATAAATAGGTTTATTTGCATCGGGGACATCTAAAATTTGAAAATTTTTGAATTGATTGCCATGAAAATAAAGAATTGCAGTTTATTTACTCGAAATTATTAAGATGATAATATTATGTCAAAATTTCGCAGAAATGCCAATTTTTGTTGCAAAATTGAAAGGTTCCTGAACCGATTTCGGCTTAAAGTATACATGAATAATATTTTAGGAACCTTCTACTTTAAGTGTAGGGATATTTCGTTGGATGAGTTACGCATTAAATACCATTTTTATTGAGTTGTCGATGACTGTACAACACTGGAATTTGCCATATACTCATGATGAGTCATACCTAAGTTCAGTTTTGACGACACAGCCAATGGGATCACGTTTTACAAGTTTCTGAATTCGCGCGAAAATTTGCAGTTTTAAATCCTTTTTTTTTTGTTAATAAAGACCAAAATAAATGATTAACAGCAACCGCCATAAACATTTAATTTATGTAGAGAATACAAAAAAATATATTTCTGATTTATTTGGGTTATCACTGAAAATACATTGTGGGTCATTTCACTACAATTGTGTACCTTTTTCCAATAATTTGTTCTCAAAAACGTCCAAGACCAATTTGTAGCAAAATTTGCTACAAGTGTATGAAAATGTATAAAAACTGTTGTTACTAATAATCCAATTAGAGTAAATTGCTCTACAAAGACTTTGCTACAATTTTGTGTGAAAAAAGTCCAAACGATTTTTTCAGTGTTCCTTATTCTCAATATTCATGTTTTTTTTTATACTTTCTGAGCCATTCTTTTGGAGAATTGGCGATGAAGGTGAGAGACAGCAATTTTTAAACGTTTCTACCGAAAAATGTTTTAAAAAATGCATAAAAAAATACATTATAATATATTGTTCAATTCGTGCTTCAATAAGCTTTCATTTGACACCCTACACGATGCCCTTTAAATTTTCTTTTGCATTCGGACTTTTTCAGAACACAAGCGTATATTTAGAATTAGCCAGCCCAACAACACCGTCTATGTTCAGTCTTTGATCGTACAGCATACATTTTAGTACGCCGTTGTGTGAAATGAAAATTAATACATTTGAAGTTTTAAAAAAATAATAAATGATCATGGCAGATGAATTAAATTATGTTTCTTGTAAAAAGACTAGTGGCAATATATTATTTTCTGATTACACTTCAAAAAGATGTAAATATATATTAAAACTACCATGTCTGGGGGGAGGTTAGACCCTTCGGATGGATCTGGCTGCTCGGGTAATGTCGTTAAATAGTCGCCCGAATAACACATATAGAATATAGATTTGATACTATAACGAAAATCGGATTATTTATAGAAAACGTCTGGCGGAAGTTATTACCCGTGAAAAGCGTCTGGCGATAGTTGTTAATAGGCGTTTATACACTGTTCTGTTAAACATAGTAAAAAATCAGATTTGTTATTTTAACGTTTTACTCTTACATTTTTATAATATAAAAAGGTATATTATACCTTAGTACCTGTTACCTGCCAAAGCCCCCTGACTCAAGTTTCATAGCATCCAAACGTTCTTACCTACACCTACAGAAAATATCTTAGGCTTGATACTATAACGTACGTGTGGCGGTCGCTGGCTACTAGTTTAAGTATTTAATTTTGATTCCAAAAGCTAGAGGAATTTAATCGCTGTTAAAATGCTTGGTCCTTTTTACTCAGTATAAAAATTTGTGATTGGCAAATAGGTGTAAAATGCAAAAACCTGATTTGTTTAATCACAGTCACATGATAAAGAGGTAAATAATCTTAACATAACCACTCGAGCTTTAAGTTTTACCACGTGAATTTTACGTAGGTATGTTCTCTTAATCTTCAAATCTTCTGCTTTCAACCAAATGTTTTCGTCTTAATAAATAATTTGACGATAAAAGCCCGAGACTAACCAACGGTCAAACATTTTTATTGAGTTGTCGATGACTGTACAACACTGGAATTTGCCATATACTCATGATGAGTCATACCTAAGTTCAGTTTTGACGACACAGCCAATGGGATCACGTTTTACAAGTTTCTGAATTCGCGCGAAAATTTGCAGTTTTAAATCCTTTTTTTTTTGTTAATAAAGACCAAAATAAATGATTAACAGCAACCGCCATAAACATTTAATTTATGTAGAGAATACAAAAAAATATATTTCTGATTTATTTGGGTTATCACTGAAAATACATTGTGGGTCATTTCACTACAATTGTGTACCTTTTTCCAATAATTTGTTCTCAAAAACGTCCAAGACCAATTTGTAGCAAAATTTGCTACAAGTGTATGAAAATGTATAAAAACTGTTGTTACTAATAATCCAATTAGAGTAAATTGCTCTACAAAGACTTTGCTACAATTTTGTGTGAAAAAAGTCCAAACGATTTTTTCAGTGTTCCCTATTCTCAATATTCATGTTTTTTTTTATACTTTCTGAGCCATCCTTTTGGAGAATTGGCGATGAAGGTGAGAGACAGCAATTTTTAAACGTTTCTCCCGAAAAATGTTTTAAAAAATGCATAAAAAAATACATTATAATATATTGTTCAATTCGTGCTTCAATAAGCTTTCATTTGACACCCTACACGATGCCCTTTAAATTTTCTTTTGCATTCGGACTTTTTTCAGAACACAAGCGTATATTTAGAATTAGCCAGCCCAACAACACCGTCTATGTTCAGTCTTTGATCGTACAGCATACATTTTAGTACGCCGTTGTGTGAAATGAAAATTAATACATTTGAAGTTTTAAAAAAATAATAAATGATCATGGCAGATGAATTAAATTATGTTTCTTGTAAAAAGACTAGTGGCAATATATTATTTTCTGATTACACTTCAAAAAGATGTAAATATATATTAAAACTACCATGTCTGGGGGGAGGTTAGACCCTTCGGATGGATCTGGCTGCTCGGGTAATGTCGTTAAATAGTCGCCCGAATAACACATATAGAATATAGATTTGATACTATAACGAAAATCGGATTATTTATAGAAAACGTCTGGCGGAAGTTATTACCCGTGAAAAGCGTCTGGCGATAGTTGTTAATAGGCGTTTATACACTGTTCTGTTAAACATAGTAAAAAATCAGATTTGTTATTTTAACGTTTTACTCTTACATTTTTATAATATAAAAAGGTATATTATACCTTAGTACCTGTTACCTGCCAAAGCCCCCTGACTCAAGTTTCATAGCATCCAAACGTTCTTACCTACACCTACAGAAAATATCTTAGGCTTGATACTATAACGTACGTGTGGCGGTCGCTGGCTACTAGTTTAAGTATTTAATTTTGATTCCAAAAGCTAGAGGAATTTAATCGCTGTTAAAATGCTTGGTCCTTTTTACTCGGTATAAAAATTTGTGATTGGCAAATATGTGTAAAATGCAAAAACCTGATTTGTTTAATCACAGTCACATGATAAAGAGGTAAATAATCTTAACATAACCACTCGAGCTTTAAGTTTTACCACGTGAATTTTACGTAGGTATGTTCTCTTAATCTTCAAATCTTCTGCTTTCAACCAAATGTTTTCGTCTTAATAAATAATTTGACGATAAAAGCCCGAGACTAACCAACGGTCAAACATTTTAGAAGCAAAAGTTTTCGAAAAACCACCAGTCCTATGCGAATTTCACCCTCTAAAATTCAAACCTCTCGTGATTTAATATGATTAATTGTTAAGGGTACCCGATCTAAATACAATTGACAATTATCAGTTAATTGTAATAATTGTAGAAACCTACAATTAATAGTTAACTAATTGTAATTGTAGGAACTTAACAGCCACAATTAATTTAATTGTAACTGTAAGTTCCTATAATTACAACTAATTACATGTTCATTGTCATAACTTTTAATTGCTGTCCAACGACCGCAGATGTATACTCTCAAATAAAAAAAATCATTAAAATCGGTGCACTTCTGCAGAAGTTATGCCTGTCGGTTAAAAATGTTTAGAATAGGATTAAACATAAAAGCTTAAAAATAAATTTGGTGGTAAAGGCAAATTTCTTTGTGCGTCCCCAAAAATTACACTTACTGATTTCCGCCAAAGCCACTAAAGCGACAACAATCACAATTTTAACCATTTTTATTAAAATAAAATCTAATGGCGATACTGCAAACGTTCTCAGTGCAACTGGTTCGACTAGTCGGGCACAAATGTCGGGTATAGTTTATCTGAGGTTTTGGTTTAACAACAGGAAAGAACCATTTTTAAAATTGTTGATAAATACAGGAACGTACAAGGGTATTTATTAAGGCACGGTATAGATTGTACTGGATATAAAGAAATTTACCTAGATTCTTTTTTAGCAAAACGGGACACTTATGGACTCACTTCGGTGTCCGTCCGTCTGTCCGTCTGTCACAGGCGATTTTCTCTGAAACTATTCGACGTAAAAATTTGAAATTTAGCACAGAGATAGAGTGTGGTGGCCCAATTATGGATGTGAAGTATAAATAGTTCAATTTTGATTTTGATGGTTGATTTCGGGGGGTAAAGTGGGACATAAAAAAATTTTCAAGGGCATCATGTAGGGTATCAAATAAAAGCTTACTGAAGCACGAATTCAACAATTTGCGACAGTATATGATGTATATTTCTTATTCATTTTTTTAAAACATTTTTGGGGAAAATGCTTAAAAATTGCTGTCCCCCACCCTTATCACCACAATGATCGGTCAGAAAAATCTAGCGCGATTAATTGTTATAAACAATTTAATTGTTTGTTTCCTTATAACTGCTGAACCAATGGTTTTAGAGAAAAAGCTTTTTGGCAAAAAATATTTCTCACGATGTAAGGAACACGTTTTTCAAAATTTTCAATCCCATCAAAAACACACATGTAAAAACACAGGCCAAGTTCTCCTCAGGACTGTGTTATGTTATTTGAAAAAAATATCTGAAATGTAAACATTATGCCAAGTTGCTTGCCTACCTGTTATTAGCACTATTAGCAGTATTTTGATAAGCACAGAAAAATATTGTGTGAATTGATAAATTTACAGACCATACTTGGCAAGTTTTCAAGGGTCTTAATATTGCTCAGTTCTTTAATGAAAACTTGCCAAGTTTGGTCTGTAAATTTATTTCACACAATATTTTTCTGTGCTTATCAAAATACTGCTAACAACGGGTAGGCAAGGAACTTGGCATAATTTTTACATTTAAGTTATTTTTTCCAGATAACAAGACACACAGTCCTGGCGAGAACTTGGCCTGTTTTTCTACATGTTGTATGTTTTTGGTGGGATTTCATACCTTTTTGTTCAGATACCAAATGATATTTATTTATTAGTATATGTGTATACACAAGAACGGTATTTTTTCCAAGCCAAAATTGTTAATAACGGCTTTTTGTCGATGGTTGCATGCATTCCTGGTATTTTTATTTGTTGAGATTATCATAAAAGAGAGGTATTTGAAAGTAAATCAGAAATTAAAAAAGAGAATCTGTTCCCGTCCGGAATCGAACCGGGGGCCTTCCTCTTCTTATCTTTTGAAATCTCTTTATTTATTACTAATACGGTCACATGTCACCAATATTTTACATCCAAGATAACTATTTACATTTATACAGTTACATTGTTATTACAATAAATATTGTCCAACAAGACGACGACGCGGCCAGGCCATGGCTGGTGTTAGATGGTGGCGCAGATGCAGATTGAAAGACCCTTTCCGGGAGACTTTCAGGGCCTTAGGGATTCAGTTTTCACTTCTGAAGGGTTCACTGAAGTAATTATTTGTACTAAATTTTATTCGCATGGGATTGCTGGAAAAATCACTGAATAAACCAGCTTCATATTGGCAGGTACTTGTAGCATAATGATCGTTGGATCTAATTTAATCAAATATACGTTTAAAACCCATTCACTCTACTTCCATTCTTATGTACAACTCATTCGCTCTTATGTACAATTCATTCATATAAAATTTACATATTTCCATTGCTGGGGTAACTCATAGCACCTATTTATAGGAGGGTTGTTTTATTAATGATAATGATCCGCTCGTTCGGCGACCAACGCTTAAATATGAAATTACACAGCCAGTTACAGCTGTGGGCGGAGCTTATTTTGGATTTTAGTCGAGGCAATGAAGCACTCAACCTCGGATTTTTTTGCACTAAGACGGAACGGTTTTTTGCATTCGCTTCCAAAAATTATTTGTAAAAAATGTATCTACTTTGTATCTTATACAAACCGGAATTGCATTGCTGCAGTCAAAAATGCAAATGCATTTTTTTAAGTCGCTTTAAGAAAATTGAATAACTTGGCTCAAACCCGGTACCCGGGGGTTTTCGAGGTCGCTGATCACGATTATGATGTTCAAATTGACCCACAGCCGACCTGGAGCTCAAGATCTCTGATGAACGTCATCTCCGTGGGACTCTCCCAAAATTCACGAGGGGAAGGAGAGAAACTCGGCGCCAGGGGTTTTTTGGGTTGCTGAATTCAAATAAGGCATCGGCGAACACCCCCGGACACCTGCTGCACCGGAACCTGGACGCGGACGTCATCTCCGAAGGTTTTCCAGACACGATCGCTAAAGACAAACCGAAAATCGTTATGGGGGGTTTTTTGGGGCGCTGAATCCAAATTTCACGTCGAAAACGACCCCCCGAACACCTGGTGCACCGGAACCTGGAAGCGGACGCCATCTCCAGGTGTCACATTTGCAAAAAATGAAATGAAATTCACATCAAGGGGTTTTTTAGCTGCCCTCCTCAAATCCAGCATCCGCGACCGTTTAGTTTTTTGCGATCGTGTCTGGAAAACCCTCGGAGATGACGTTCAGGCCCAGGTTCCGGTGCACCAGGTGTTCGGGGGGCCGTTTTCGACGTGAAATTTGGATTCAGCGCCCCAAAAAACCACTAAAACGATTTTCGGTTCGTCTTTAGCGATCGTGTGTGGAAACCCCTCGGAGATGACGTCCGCGTCCAGGTTCCGGTGCACCAGGTGTTCGGGGGGTCGTTTTCGACGTGAAATTTGGATTCAGCGTCCCAAAAAATGCCCACACAACGATTTTCGGTTTGTTTTTTGCGATCTTGTCAGGAAAACTCTCGGGGATGACGCCCACGTCCAGGTTCCGGCTCACCAGGTGTCTGGGGGGTGTTCGCCGATGCCATATTTGAATTCAGCAACCCGAAAAAACCCCGGGCGCCGAGTTTCTCTCCTCCACCGCGTGAATTTTGGGAGAGTCCCACGGATATGACGTTCATCAGCGATCCTGAGCTCCAGGTCGGCTGTGGGTCAATTTGAACATCATAGTCGTGATCAGCGACCTCTAAAACCTCCGGGAACCCGGTTTGAGCCAATTCTGAGTCTTATTAACAAAGTTATTTAATTTTCTTAAAGCGACTTCAAAAAATGCATTTTTTGAATGCATTTTTGGCTGCAGCAATGCAATTTCGTTTTTTTTATAAGATACAAAGTAGATACATTTTTTACAAATAATTTTTGGAAGCGAATGCAAAAAACCGCATTCCGATCCGTTTTAGTGCAAAAATTCCGAGATTTTGGCTGTTTTAGTGCTTCATTGCCTCGACTATTTTTCGAAATGTAAGTGGCATATTACAGGAGTTAGGGCTGGTATATATTGAAGTGGACCTTATGCGTGTTAGGCGGATGTGATAACCACTACACTACATACACTTATACTTTCTAAAGCAGAAGTCGCTACCTATTTCGTGTCAGAATCCTCCCTCATGTTGGATTTTCCGCCATGTTGGATTTTTATTGATTTTTTATTTTTCTCGTAATTATCGCCTTAAACACTATTTATGTTCCAAATTTCAAAGCCTAGATTTATGATGATCTTCAGTCAGTCAGTGAGTACCTGACATTGTCATTTTTGGACACTCGTATCGTGGAAAATATTCCACCCAGACGTATGGAATTTAGAATATGGGGTCGAAAAGTGCTCGAAATGGTTCATGTAAATATAGTACAGAGCGCGCGCGGTCGGTTTTGCGAGAACTTGGCCTGACGCACTCTGTGCCCTTTGCCTTTAATTTGGCTCAGTCGAAACCCGAGAAGACCAACGAGAAGCGACAAAATTCGCAAATC
The DNA here is from genome assembly GCA_963971165.1 of Philopedon plagiatum. Lineage (NCBI taxonomy): Eukaryota > Metazoa > Arthropoda > Insecta > Coleoptera > Curculionidae > Philopedon > Philopedon plagiatum. The sequence goes on along the minus strand of OZ020196.1, from coordinate 15,958,664 downwards.
CTTTGTTCTTTTCTGTTCACGAATATTTACGAATATTTAACGATAATCAGGTCTCGTACACTGAGGAAAATGCTGCGACCGCGTAAAAATTGCTTGTACACTGAGAAACTAAATAATATTTTATACGAAATTGTAAGAAATTAATTTGATTTAAAGTTTAGTGTATATTCCTTGCACACTTTGATCTAAATGTTATTATACAGGGTGCTGATATAGTCTGAAATAATGGAAATATCTGGATAACGATTCACTTTCGGATAAAATGCTCAAACCTCTAAATGGCATCGTTTGTTTCTGGCGCTCTTTTAGTAAATGGGTCTTTTCATATTGATTTCACAAATATTGGACTGTGTATAATTTTTTGTCTCCGATTTTAAACATTTTTACGTTTAGGGCATATAGAAGATATTTTGCGCCTGTCTGTCAGTCGGTCTATCTGTAGACAAATCCTTGTAACGCGCTCAGCTCAAGAACTGTTGGATCGATTTTAATAAAATTTGGTAGAATGGTTAGTACTGCCGAGTAGATGGTCCTCTTTTAAAATTAATAATTTTTCATTCCAATTGGATTCTAAACTTATGAAAATTTTAAAGAAACACAATAAATTAAAGTACTACCTAAAATAGGTACTACCTGGGTCTAAATCGGAAAGAAATCATAAGCAGGTACCAGTATAACTTATTTGTATACCTAAAAAACCATAATTTGTAATAAACAAGAAGGTACTATAATAATAAAAATATGCATGGGGAGAAAATTTCAATAATAATATTTAATAATAGAATAAACCCCTTATTTTTTTTTTGTTTACAACTTTCTGAATATTTCAGCTACTTTTTTATAACAATTTACATTATAGTCAGCTATAGCAAAGCCTAAGATTTTACAAAATATTACATATAATGATTTTTTCATTCCTACTGAATCCCAAACTTATACACATTTTAAAGAAAAACAACAAATTAAAATTAAATATTTAATGTAATTATTGCCTAAAATAGGTACTACCGGGGTATAAATAAAATACAATTGTACCTTATTTCTATACCTAAACAGCCATAATCTGTAGTGAACAAAAGAAGAAGACAGTATAATAATAAAAATATAAACATCCCAATAATATTTAACAATAGAAAATAACAAACCTAAGTAAATAAGCTATAATAAACAATTACTTAGGGATAATTATATGCATATTGTGTTTACTAGAGACACACGAATACTTAACTAAGTAAGTTAGCGATCCATCAGTAAAGGGACCAGATCTTGTGGCTGCCAAAACTCATCTCTTTAATTTTTATTACTGTTTCAAATTTTTAATTTCAACTATAATACACTTTAATGCGGAACGGAATCCGGCCAACCAGGACATTTTTGGGACGTTGTAAATGCGGGAAGGCTTGTCTGAAAACTGACCGTCCCGCAAAATCTGGAACGAATGGTCACTTTACCCATCACCCAAACTTGTAATTTTTTAATTTAATATGATTAGATTTTTAAAACAAGTTTGGGTAAAATGATGTTTAAAAAAAATTAGAACGATATGTGTTTTAAAGTAGGTTGTCTGAAAGTCTAATTAATTAACCCTAAGTTTGCATTTTTCTGTGAGGTATGATTCGTTCTATGCCCAAAATGCTATAAGATTTTAAATTTTAAAAAAGACATTGGACCTAAATCCTATAGATACCAAAAATTAGTTAAAATAAAATTTAAAACAATCTTGTAAAGAGCTACGCTTTACCCTGGGGTGCTAAGTCGAAACCCAGCGTTTTCGGTCCCATAAAATGGAAATGTATTTTATCAATATGGTCCTTTTTTTGTCATTATCAATGGACATAAATCTGGTGTCAGTGTTGTTTAGATATTCTGGTTAAAAATTCTACCACTTATTCTAGAGAAGGAAAAATTGTTCCTGCATTAGACTACAGAAAAAGTGAGTTTGTCCTTTTAAATGCTAAAATGTTAGAAAAAATAACATTGCGCCAGGTAATTTTAATTTAAAATCTGTTTTTGGCCCTAGAAATAATTCTCTTTATACAAAAAACGCAAACTTAGGATATGAAGCTATACCTATATTTTAACAATTGCTTAAGAGCAACTATTACAGAAAGCTTATTTAACTATAAAATATATGCCTCACAGGATTTTTTAAAATATTTCTTGTGTCAGACAGTTGTACCCGAGATAAGATTTTACAAAAAAGTGCCTTTTTGGGGGAATGTAATTAGGTACATGTTATAATAAAAAAATGCAAATTTGGTTAATGGAAATATAGTAAACATTTACCTTAATTCTTTAGAAAAGCTTCTGCAACTACGAAACACATAGATATAGCACAATTTTCTTAACCATGTTTTGCACAGATAATTGTAGTGAAAATGAACTTTCTGGGGGTTAAAATAATCTCATTTACCAAGAAAATTACCAACTTGGATCATGGGGCTATGGTAAACAATTACTGTAAGTACTGCTTTTATATATTTTAAGAAAAAAAATAAGAAATTTAACATTTCAAAATACGTAAACAGTAAAAGGTGTATATGTGGTTCAAGATCCCTGGGGAATGTAGCATACTTATTTTTTGTCCTTCTTGGGTACTGCATCCGCGAAAGGCACAACAATTTCCAGGCATATTTTTGCACGACACAAGATAGAAAACTAAACACTTAAAAACTTTAATATCACAGACAACAGCACTGTCAACATAAGCTACACATCGACTCCCGGACTACCCGATCCGGTCGAAGCTTTGACAGTAATCAGATATTACCCCCACTCCTTTTTTTTTGGCGGGAAGCCGATTGTCGCTTCTCGTTTGATCGGTCTTCTCGGGTCGAAACGCTTCCCACCCACTTCCTTGCATACATGGATTTATTAAGACTGGATACGGGATGATTTAACATTCTTTGAAGCCAAAACAAACCATTCTAAACGACACTGTAAACACAATTTGTAAACATTGGCCACATCTTATTTTACCTTGTATTTTTGTAAAAAAAAATGCGTTAGAAGCATCACAAGATTTACTAAAAGTAATAAAAGCCCTAAAATATTTTATTTTTCTGCTAAATAATAATAAATTTAAGTTAAAAAGGTTTTATTATTTTTATTGGTTATGTTATTTCTAACGGTGTTTATTTAAAGTCGCTCCGAGTCATTTATAAATCTATATAAATCTATACGTCGTACTTTTTCTTTTCTAGTTCATTAGACAAAGATGTAGGTGTAACCGAGTGTTCAGACCGACGTTCAGCCGTTTTCCTAAACAACCAGCACAGACAGCAATACTTCTGAGGTCCAACACTCCAATGCTATTTTATCTCTTTCTACTACCAGTCTTGATTCAATTACGTAGTAATTCATAGTCTTGTCTATGTTCCTAGTTCGTAAACTGTTCCCCCAAGAGAATAACAAACAACAAAATATAAGGCTTCACGTTCGATACGCTCACAGTATACGGACATCGAATCCTTATTATAATAAATCCATGCTTGCATACGCAATGTGATATGGCGTTGGTGCCGTCGGCGTCGGCGGCGGTAGCGCGGCAGATGGGCAGAGATCGGGCGGTCGAAGTTTGCTCAGGTTAAGGTTAACTGATGGTCCGGAACACTAATTGTGCAAGTATAGCTTGCACTTGGCCGATTTTTTCCTTAATCTAGTAGGTTACTCCATATAGCAGGGGTGGCCAACCGGTCGATCGCGATCGACTGGTCGATCGCGGCTATTAGTCCAGTCGATCGTGTCAAGACAAAACATATAAATACGTAGAACAGACTGCTGTGTACTGAACTATGCTGTTTCATTTAAGATTTCAAGAAGTATGTAATTGGTAGATCGCACAGGGTGTCGTCAGTGAACAGTAGATCTTGGGTCTAACCAAGTTGGCCACCCCTGCCATATAGGGTGTGTACCAGTGGCGGTTGGTGAAATTTTAAAGTTGTATATCTCTGTTGCTACTTACGGAACCCATGCAAAGTTAAAGAGTTTTAATAGTGAGCCTACTCGGAATGTTTTCGTAAAAAGAAAAAATATTTTGCAAATTTCCGAAAAACAGATGAATTCCCCGAAAAAAAAAACCTAACACGTTTTAGGTTGGGTTGGGTTAATAAAACCCAACCTGAGCAAAAATTCAACTTTTTTGGAACATTAAAAATTGTTTATTTTCATTACCAAAACATTCACAGTCGACTAACTATTAAAACACCTAAATTTGGTACGGCTCCTGTAATTAGCAACAGCAACAGCAACAACCAAACTTTGAAATTTTGCACACGTGTACAAGTCCGGTGACAATGCAACATATAATTTTTAATATTGTTCTAAACCCAATATGGCGGACGCTCCAAGATGGCGGATTACCTTTTTCTTTGCAATCCCCTTGACATGAGTATCAAATAAAAGGCTGAACGAGTAGAATACGATAAGTTATATGACGTTATTCTTAACCCAACATGGCGCACGCCACAAGTTACGGATAACCTTTTTCTTCACAACCCCCTTGATATAGGCATCACATGAAAGGGTTTGACGAGTAGAATACGATAATCTATGTGACGTTATTCTAAACCCAATATGGCGGACGGCACAAGATGGCGGATTACCTTTTTCTTCACAACTCCCTTGACATTTGTATCAAATGAAAGGGTTTGACAAGTAGAATACGATAAGCTGGGACGTCATTTAGAACCCAATACGGCGGACGCCACAAGATGGCGGATTGCCGTTTTCTTCACAATCCCCTTGATATGGGTATCAAATAAAAGGGTTTGACGAGTAGAATACGATAACAGGTAAAATGCCTTTTAATAATGATGCATTATCGGAAATGCATAGGTTAAGACGTAACCAAAAATTTAAAAATAAAACTTTGTAAAAAATACGTTTTAAAAACAACCTTTTATTATTTAGATGTACTAAAACGAAAAAAAAATAAGTATAGTTTTTTCATTGTGGCATGGATGGATCCTAATAACAGTAGTATCAATGTTATCACTGAAACAGATATAACATATTATATTATGTTAAAATTGTCTTAAAAGCTTGTCGCGTGAATAGAAAAGAAAAAAATACATACTCAGGTATCTACTTACAATTCCTGCCAAACCAAATTAATGCCTGTATGAACTTATTGCGCGCGACAAAGTTTTAAGAAATATAATATATTATAATATCTGTTTCAATGATAACTTTGATAGGTACTAGGTACTTTTATTAGGATCCAGCCATGCCACAATGAAAAAACTATACTTGTTTTTTTTTTCGTTGTAGTATACATAATAAAAGGTCGTTTTTAAAAAGTATTTTTTACATTTTACTTTTTACAAGCTTTTATGTATCTTCACCTATTACTTTGTATGTGTGTTTGTTAGAAGGTATGCTTAGGTCAAATATTGCAATTAAAATTTCGACTAGTTCTAGTTAACTTTGAAATTTTTCACACGTGTATAAGTGTGAGCAGTGCCTAACTCCGCCCGCATAATTATTCCAAAAATAGTGATCTCTCAGGTATGTTAATCCTGCACCCCAATTCCGCCCCGAGCGTATTTACTTTATTTTTGCGAGTTTGGGAAAATCCGATTAGAGTATTAAAGTAATAAAATAATATAAATTGTGTTTACAACAGTGAGGAAGGAATATCTTTGAGAAATTATCAATGTTAGATTTTGTTAAGATTGTTTCTTACCAGTACAATCAAAGTGTAAATTTGTAATTTTATATACATTAAAGGTTCCTAATTGATTTGTTTGTTTTATTTCGCATTAAGGATTAGGAGCGGAGTTAGGTAGTTAGATAAGGGAGCGAAAATATTTCGGGGCGGAGATGGGTACTGTCTGTCCTCGTGTACCTGGCGCCGGGCGGAGTTGGGAATCGCCCATAAGTGTGACACAACAATATAGTATATTTAATATTGTTTTAAATCCAATATGGCCGACACCCCAAGATAGTGGATTAACTTTTTCTTTACAATCTCCTTGATATGGGTATCAAATGAAAGGGTTTGACAAGTAGAATACGATAACCTATGTGACGTCATTCTAGACCCAATATGACGGAGTCCGCAAGATGGCGGACTACCTTTTTTTTACAACCCCTTGACATGGTTATCAAATGAAAGGGTTTGATGAGTAGAATACAATAAGCTATGTAACATTATCCTAAACCCAATATGGCGGACGCCACAAAATGGAGGATTACCTTTTTCTTCACAATCCCCTTGATATGGACATCAAATGAAACGGTTTGACTGAAACTGAAACTGAGACTGAAACATATATATTATGTTAAAATTATTATTTAAAAGTTTGTCGCGTGAATAGAAAAGAAAAAAATACATACTTAGGTATCTACTTACAGTTTCTGCCACACAAAAGTAATGCCTGTGTGAACTTTTTGCGCGCGACGAGCTTTCAAGACAATAAATTTAACATAATATATTATACGTTTCAGTGATAACTTTGATACTGCTTTTATTAGGATCCACCCACGTGAACTACGTCCACTTAGATAGCATTTGAATGAAATGAAAAAACTATACTTATTTTTTTCGTTTTACTACCTACATCTAAATAATAAAAACTTGTTAATAAAAAGTATTTTTTACAAGCTTTTCTTTAACTTCACCTATTGTATGTAGGTATGTTTGTATATATGTTAGTATGTTTAGGTCAAATATTGCAATACAAATTTCGACTAGTTCTAATTAAGCTAGAGCTTTGAAATATTGTACACGTGTATAAGTTCGGTGACAATACAATATAGTATATTTAATATTGTTCTAAACTGCTGGCCACTCGAACTTACACATAGAGATTTTTAGGCAAAATTTAAAGTTCAATATGCAAAATTTTGCAACGCGTCTTGCAAATTTTAAGAGCTAGTTTTTTTCGGATTAAGCTGCATGACGTATATTTATCGTAGGACCATAGGTTTATTATATACGGGGTGATCAATGAAGTCATGCAAAAAATCAAAAAGTTTGTATGAGTGAAATTTCCGCAAAAAATTTTTTTGGTTGTGGCAATATGGTTCGTTACTAAGGTAACATCAATATCTCTAGATGTTTTTGTCACTTTTTGGATTAAGGCCCTTAGGTGTTGTACACACTACTAAACATAAAATTTGGGTAGCAAAATTTTTAAAATGCTATAACTTGATAATGGATTGACGGTTCTTGATGATTTTTACGGATTTGGAATCCTTATTTCACGTAGATTTTCTATACTCTAAGCATTTTATTTGGGGGTTGAAATATACAGGTTGAAATGTACACATTATACCGGGTCGATAATAGACAAAAACGTAGCGACCAGAACAAGTTTATTACATTATATTCTACAATATACAAGATTGGTTAACAACGGCCAAAAGTCAATTCTTACAAAATTTGTAATTCTAAACCTAATTTAAAGGTTCCTGCAATCCCTAAAAGTAACGGCAAATATCAATGGAAAATTGCCGTGTCCTATCTTTAAATACCTAATCTTTGGTAATAATTTATCCGAAATTAAGTAGGTACATTAATAAAAAAAGAGAAACTAATATTTTGTTGGTTTTCCTGCTCGACGTATTACTTAGAAATTTTGTAAGAATTGACTTTTGGCCGTTGTTAACCAATCTTGTATATTGTAGAATATAATGTAATAAACTTGTTCTTGTCGCTACGTTTTTGTCTATTATCGACCCGGTATAATGTGTAAATTTCAACCTGTATATTTCAACCCCCAAATAAAATGCTTAGATTATAGAAAATCTACGTGAAATAAGGATTCCAAATCCGTAAAAATCGTGAAGAACCGTCAATCCAATGTCAAGTTATAGCATTTTAAAAGTTTTGCTACCCAAATTTTATGTTTAGTAGTGTGTACAAGACCTAAGGGCCTTAATCCAAAAAGTCACAAAAACGTCTAGAGATATTGATGTTACCTTAGTAACGAACCATATTGCAATGACCAAAAAAATTTTTTGCGGAAATTTCACTCATACAAACTTTTTGATTTTTAGCATGACTTCATTGATCACCCCGTATATAATAAACTTATGGTCCTACGATAAATATACGTCATGCAGCTTAATCCGAAAAAAACTAGCTCTTAGAATCTGCAAGACGCGTTCAAAAATTTGCATTCCTGTTGAAAATATTGCACTTTAAATTTTGCCTAAAAATCTCTATGTGTAAGTTCGAGTGGCCAGCAGTGTAAATCCAATATGGCGGACTCCCCAAGATGGCGGATTACCTTTTTCTGTACAATCCCCTTGATATGAGTATCAATTGAAAGGGTTTGGCGAGTTGAATACCTACGATAAGCTACCTATGTGACGTCATTCGAAACTCATTATGGCGGACGCTACAAGATGGCGGATTACCTTTTTCTTCACAATCCCCTTGATATGGGCATCAAATGAAAGGGTTTAACGAGTAAAATACAATGATCTATTTAACGTCATTATAAACCCAATATGGCGGACGCCACAAGATTCGGATTACCTTTTCCTTCACAACCCCCTTGACATTTGTATCAAATGAAAGGGTTTGAGGAGCAGAATACGATAAGCTGTGTGACGGTCATTCTAAACTCAATAGGGCGGATGCCACAAGATGGCGGATTACCGTTTTCTTAACAATCTCCTTGATACGGCCATTAAATGAAAGGTTTTGACGAGCAGAATACGACAACAGGTCAAATTTATTGTAATATTGATGCATTATCAGAAATGCATGGTTAACACGTAACTAAAAATTTAAAAATATAATCTTTTAGAAAATGCTTTTTAAAAACAAGCTTTTATTATTTAGATGTAGGTACTTAAACGAAAAAAATAACTATCATTTTTCACGGTGGCAATGCTAAATGCTATTTATAAGTGGACGTAGTTCGCATGGGTGGATCCTACTAAAAGTAGTAGGTATCAAAGTTATCACTGAAACAAATATAATATGTTAAATTTATTGTTAAAAGCTTGTCGCGTGAATAGAAAAGAAAAAAATACATACTTAGGTATCTTCTTACAATTTCTGCCAAACGAAATTAATGCCTGTATGAACTTTTCGCGCTCTACAAGCTTTTAATACAATAAATATAACATAAAATATATCTCTTTCAGTGATAACTTTGATACAACTTTTATTAGGATCCACCCACGCGTACCACGTCCACCTATAAATAGCATTTAGCATTGCCAATGAAAAAGCCATACTTATTTTTTTCGTTTTAGTACATCTAAATAATAAAAGTTTGTTTTTAAAAAGCATTTGTTACAATATTTTATTATGTATGTATGTATGTATGTATGTACAATTACTTTCTTTTATTTCACGTTGCAGACAATATACAATCGTCCCACAACAAATAGTTTTTGTACAAATGAAAATTCAATATTCATTTGGGTGTCACGCAGGCCGGGGTCAAAACCTCACTTTTCTTCATTTACAAACTTACCTTTTTCAGTCCTCCCAAAGGCAGACAAAAAAATCGAAAACCTACGATATGTCGCTATCTCGCGGTCTATTAGATAGTGGCTCGTTTTTTACATTAACGGCTACTTATACCTACTGTTTTATTGATGGGTTAAGTTTAACGGAAAACTTATCAGGAGGAAGTGTACTTTACAAAGATGTTACTTTAAAAGCAACAAGAACATTGGTTTTCAGTTTTTAATAGTGCGGATAGTGACAAAATACTGTGGAATGTTTTAAGTATTTTGTTTAATTTGTTAATAAAATTTTGTTATTGTTTATTATTAGTCAAGCTTGGTTTCTTGCATTAATAGCTATACTATGTTGCTTGGTATATAAGTACCTAGTTGTTAATCTTAAACATTTTTAAAAGAAGTGTATTTAAAAAGGATTTTACTATAAAGGTAGCAATAACATTATTTCTTATTCAGACTTGCTTAATAGAAAAAACTATTGATAGAATTGGCAACCTATTCGGTATCATGTGTTTCTTGCCAGTGGCGGGTACCGCTGGTTAGAGAATCTTTAAGGAGCGATTACCAGCTTATTAAGTACTGCGAAGCGCCATTTATGAATTATGAAATATGAATGAATTTATACCAAGATTTACCGGTTTCAATCTGTAGTTTTCATAACACCCTGGATTTTCTTTATAAAAACGTTTTTATCACGAAATTATCCATGAGTTTTTTAAAGTGGTACAAAGCGATATCTCGAAAACGGTTTAAAATATTTTCATGGAATTTTGATGAGTTAATAGGGAGACTATTAATTTAAACATATTTTTGACATTTATCCCCTTTCTCTATTTTGAGGGCTTTCGAATTTTAAATGGGATGATGTACTTCTGTTTTTAAAATTCGAATCTACGTAAAAAACTACGCATGTGTCCAATTTGTTTGTGATTTTCTTTTTCTGTTACGGAATTATGATTAGGTGATAAAATAAAAAAATATTTACCATATAATTTCAACTTATTAATCGTCTGCCATGCGTGAGAGGTTGTTCGAAATGCCCCCTTCAACTTCCAAACACTTTTTCATTCTTTTTTAAATAAATTTTGTACCCGCTGTAACATTTCAGGTGCCACTAATAAGCAGGCAAAGCAGATTTGGTTTTCATATCATCTAAAGTTGTAGGTGCAGTTGCCGTCACTTTGTCCTTTATAAAACCCCACAACAAAAGTAAAGAAGGGTTAAGTCCGGGAACCTAGCAGACCAGTTCACTGGACCAGTTTGTCCAATCCACCTGTTTTCAAATATTTCATTCAAATGATTACGGGCCTGTATCGCATAATGAGGTGAAACTTTGTCCTATTGAAACCACTTGTCAGAATTTATGTTTTGGTTTAATAATTATCAATTGGTTTCTTGAAAAACCTGTGTACATTTCTCCATTTAAATGTCTTTTAAAGAAATGTGGATTAATAACTCTATCCCCGATTATACCACACCAGACCTTACTTGACCCTGGATCTTGATTTGACAGAGTTCTTATCCAGTGGGGACTTTCTGACGCCCAGTAGTGCATATTGTGTCTATTTACCTAAAGAAAACAATCGAACCAAAAAAAAAGAATTTAAATTTCTACTGATAAGGGATAACTTAAAATCCTACCTGCCCACAAGTATGGAAAGAATCTTCGTCAGAAAAAATAACATTTATTAGGAACCTATTATTTCCTTGCATTTGTCTTGTGACCCAATTGCAAAATGTAACGCGATTTTCAAAGTCTTGCCCATATAGCTCTCTTGGTGGAGGGTAATGTGATATGGATGAAAATTGTACAAGTGCAATACGGTCACAGCTGATTTTTGACTCATTCCAGCATCTCCAGCAAGCCGTCTGGTACCTACATGCGAGTCAATAGCTACTAAAACGTCAACTGCCGTTTTAGTTCGCTTCCGAACTCGTGATTTCGTCTTCAGACTGCCAGTAGTACGACTTCTGGTTTCCAGATTTCGGGTTATTAGGAAGCCTCTCTGCCCACACTAGTGCATCTTCTTTGTAATTTTATCTGCACGCCCGAAACTTAACAACATACCAACCTGCACAATAAAATTCGCTTCCATGTTTAATTGAGCAATAAACTGAGAAATAATCGTTAAAACGTCAAAATTCTCAACTGACTTAAATAAAAATAATGCATTGCCATGGAAACGAATAATAATTCTGAAATAAGTGAACTTCATTTATTTGTAAAATTTAGTTATTTTTTAAATTCAATAAAAATTTAGTCAACCATAATTCCGTACCCGAAAGAGAAAATAAAAAAAATGTACACATACATAGTTTTTACGTTGATTCTAATTTTATAAACAAAAGTACATCATCATATTTAAAATTCCAAAGTTACCCCCCACCCCTCAAAATGGAGAAAGGAAAAAGATATATAATAGAAATATATTTAAATAGTCCCCCATGTGCCTATTCACTCACCAAAATTTCATAAAAAAATTTTAAACCTTTTTCGAGATATCGCCTTGGAACACTTTAAGAAACTCACCGTGTATAGTTTTGTTTGTTATATTTTGCTTTATTTTTTACCAAAACAAGTCTTATAAAACTAAGATAAATTTTATGAAAATGTGTTAATAAGCTGTGGCTCTTTTGGGCTATTGATAAGGAAGCTTTCCATAAACAAGAAGTTCCACCAAGCCGGTTACTCGTTTTTAATTTACAGGTACAACTAAGGTTTTAAAATGTTTTATATTCTGTAAAAAGTCCCAACCGGTAAATACAGCGAAGGATACGGTCCTGTTTATTTATTAATTAGTGGACTTAATTAAATTTTAGCATGAGTAACAATTTTAAAAAAACTTTTTGTTTTGTAACAACGCTTCACCGCAAATTAATTATTATTTATTAGCAATGTGTTAAAAATACTACATAAAAATTTGCCTCTGTATATCATTACAATCACCATCATGTTTTAGCATATGTATGGCATATCGGTCTATTTCTTACTAATATCCGTATGTTAGTATGTAATCAAAAAAGGGACGTGTGGTGTCACCACACATTAAAAACGAAGATATGCAGTCTATTCTATAATTATATATTAATTAAATATAAATGAATAATAAATGATTTTGTAATCAAATTTTCACGAAACATTTTAATAATGTTGAATTTTATAACGGCCTGAATATAATATCGTTCCTGAAAATTTGTAGACCAAAAAAGAAATATTGCTCAAGTAATAAGAATATTTAAATACTTTTAATCGAATTTCTCTACTGAGGAACGTTTTCAAATTAAAGAGGAATTAAAAAAATGAAAGGCGAATGTGCTAAAAAAATTTTGACAGACAAGGAGGCAAAAAAGGGAAATAGAAAACAAACTATTCAATTAAAGAACCAGTTTAGGAAAAAAAAACAAAAGTAGGCAATAGAAATGTTGGGCGACAAAAACGAAAAAGAACAGAATCCTCAACTTTAGAGTCAAACACCTCTTCTACAACAAAAAATAAGTTTAGTGATTCAGATTTGGATATAGATGTCGAGGATGACGCAGATACCCTTTCACTTTTAGAAGATCAACAGATTTCAATTGATGATTATGTCTTGGTAAGGTTTTCTGCACAAAAAAAAACAGCAATAAAACACTACGTTGGTACAGTTACCAAACTTTTGGAGCAGGACGAATATTTGGTGAAATTCATGCGAAAATCTAATAAAGGTTTCATTTTTCCTCCACAAGTAGACATACCAACGGTTTTAAGATCTGAGGTGATTTCTAAATTGCCTAAACCAGTTCCTGCTCCACACACCTCAAGAATCAGAGTCATTTCTAAAGCTTGATGTTAACTTTTACGGTTTAAATGTTAACTAAAATTATAATTTAGACTAGTTTGGTTTACCTACTAACATTCTTCTGTTTGGTTTTTTGCATGGTAAAATAATAATTTTTCAATAAACTATGTATACCTTGATTTTGTTTCATTTTTAATTTTGTATTTTTGACAAATAAACTTTCTAAATTTTCGTATTTACAATTAATTTTAACTTGTGCGAAACGGCCCCCAGCCTGTCCGGAGGTACCCCACCGTGGGGCAGTTCCGGACAAATGCAATATTTTTTTTTAAGTTTAAAGTCAACTGGTAAGTAAACTAATTTTTGGGGAGATGCGCAATAGAGCATTATTTACATTGATACTTTTTTCACACGAAAAAGTATATCCTGAGCAGAGATATTGAGGTTTGAATTTTAGTGTCCGAATCTGCTCCACCCTACGCTAGTGTTGTAAATATCCGTATTCATTAGATATCCGAATCATACGGAATCGGAATCAGCTAATATCCGTATCCATTATCCGAATACGAATCCATTTCTTGACCCGCGCGAAAGCGGTTACAGATCATGTATACGTATGCATGCAACAGACTAAAACATTTTCTATCCGGATACACGGCTAGGTAGGTCGATGCGGTATCGGTATCATACCAGTCGAAGTCGAAGTTTAGGGATAAGAAGGCACCGCGTCGCGCCGTTCTCGTTTGAATTCGGTTCGGGTGAGGCGGGACTAGTTTAACCAATGGGTCTCATCTCATATGATACCCGTTACCCCGATAACTATGCCATCTTTTTTTAGGAAATGTCATTAGAAAGAGAAAGCACAATATTAAATATGCCAAATCGCAGACCGTGTTGTTCGCTTACACTCGATTCCGATTCCGTTTTCTCTTTGCACTTTGCATTAGTAACCACCCGATGCGAATTTATTTTGATTCCGAATCCGTATTCAAGTTCTCGGCCGGTTCCGGATAATCCGGATTCTTTTAATATTCGGATCCAACGGATTTTTGGATACGTATCCTTACATCACTACCCTACGCTACTTTATTCTTGGATATATTTTACGTTTTTGTTTCTACCCTCTATTATGGGTCTTTTTAGATTTTTTCCATAGAGATTGTTAGTTCATTAATATACACAACTTTTCTACGAAAGTGATTTTTTTTCGACTTTCATTAAAAAAAATTCCATATGGCAAGAACTCTGTGGGACGCGCTATATGATACAAGTAAAATTATTCTATTAACAGCCGAAGCGTATGACAAAACGTCTGCCGTGACCTGAGTAAACTCAAGTCGAAATAAAAGATGAACCATTTCTATTTTGGAAATCGAAAATGGATATTAAAAACAAAACGTAATGTCAAAATTTTCATGTTTAAATGGACCATACTTTTATATATAATCAGTAAAAGCATGACTCTTGTTTCAGGTAAATATTGGTCAAATGCACAACAGGGTAATAATGGACCAATCATTTACAATTAAAAATACTGGAAACGTTCCGTCCTTTACCTAAGTTAAAGTAGTTCCTAAACATATTGTTACTTTCGCTAACTTAAAAGTCGAACCTAATGTTGTTATGTTACTTCCAAATGAAGAGAAGGACATTAAAGTTACTTATATACCAAACGCAAAGGATTGTCGAATTCTTAGCTTTTTGCAAGTTACTGATAGTGGGAAATTAGATAGTGTCTCTGGGGCTGAAGTAAATCGGGCAAGATTGAGGCGGCTTTATCAAAAGTGTATGGAAAAGGGACTTGCCATCGATTCCCAGTTACAAATATTAAAAGAAACGATAACTGGTGAAGTGTTTCCTTCTGATGTTATACGGTTTAAAGAAAGATGTAACGCATTACCTGAAATTTTGGAAACGTTAAACAACGACGAAGTTGTTATAACAATCGAGCAAGATCCCAATCAGACGCTTGTAGCGGAATATCCGGAAGAGTCGGTACTTTTTCAATCGCTGTGTCAAGACAGCACTTTATTGGGGGACGAATCTCTATTATCTCAGACTCCTTGTCGACTTGAGCCTCAATGTTTGGTACTATTTCCTCCAAGTAAAATAGAGGGCAGTTTGTTTCTTATATCAGAAACAACGAAAAAGTTACATTATGAAGTAAGTCCATCTCCAACTGGATTGCACATATCGCCCACTGATGGGGCCTTACAGCCCGGAAAAGCAGTACAATTTAAAGTAAAATTTTCCGGAAATAATTTAGATACACGATTTAAAGTTTTAGTCAATGTTGAAAACGAAGTTTTTGAATCCGAAGTTAAGGTGGTACCTGTTAGAACCACAAGGAAATTAGACTAGGAAAATGTACGAGTTGTTTTGATATCTAAGATATTATTTGTTTGTTATGGCTATAGACAAGTTAAATATTATACCTTTTGATTTTTCTTTGTAACACTTTACACATTACAGTATTTTTATAACATATTTTTACTTGTTAATTAATGGTAACCGGCCAAGAAAATTATTTTAATTTCTTTATCCATGCGTTATACAACACTGTTCGTCTTATGTGATTTGTCTGTGAATATTTTTATCTGTTTTTGAAAACGAATATTTAGGGTCGCGAAATTTCAAAGTTGTATATCTCTGTTGCTACTTATGGGACCCATGCCAAATTCAGGTTTTTTAATAGTGAGCCTACTAGAAATGTTTTGGTAAAGAAAAAAACTATTTTTCAATTTGCGAAAAAAAGTTGAATTTTTGAAGTGACCCACCTGGGTAAAAAATTAACACGCTTAGATAGTTTATTTATTATTTTTTCTAAACAAATTTTACATCATTTTGTCGACAATTCTTAAATTTTAAGAGAAAAAAAGTGTTAGTAGAAAGTTATAGTTATTTGAATTTTTTATTAAATTGTATTTTAGGTTTAAAAAAATTCAAATGACTATAACTTTTATAGTCTTCTTTATTACATGTCGTAGTTAACTGACACAATCGACTGTATTCTAACACTGTATTTTCAATATTCTAATATACACATAATATTCTAAATAAGGTAATCGCAATAATATCATAATCTTAGAAACATTACTTATAAATGAACAGTTTTCCGAGAGTAACTCTCGAAAGTTTACTAGCACGTTAGAAAGCTATTTGATTTTAAATATAAAGGTATTTTTTGCTTTTTTTCTAACACGTGTTCTCAATCAAGTGTAGGGTGTTATAAATTGAAAAAAAAAATGGTGTCGCTGTTGACACTAAAGTATAAAAAATCTTACTCAACATATTATAACGTTCGTTATTGTTACATTTTCATGTAGTTCAAATGAATCGCGTGGATTCGCGAGAGCATAAATTCAAGGATGTAGTGTCGGTCATTCCGTCTTAGTTGACATATGACTTTTGAGTTGTCATTTTATCCGATATCATTCTGAGCGGCTGCCGCATAGGCGTTTCTAGGTGGGGGCATGGGGGGGCTGAGCACCCCAAATTCTCGGATTAGCCCCCCAAATCCAACTGAGTGGCCTAGCCGCCTATATATAAACCAGGGACTTAAGTCCCCCCAAACATATAAACGGGGGCTTAAGCCCCCCTCCCCAAAAATAAAGGTCTGGAACCGCCTATGGGCTGGCAATCAAGAAAATGGCCCTTTTTTTGGAGGAAATTAAATACCTATCTGGTTTTAGGCCAAGCAACAGAGCAAAATATTAGCGATTTTTTGACACTAATCTTATTAGAACACCGCCTGTGCCATCATCTGAAAGACGATCCGTAGATGATTCCTGTTATATTTCCAACTCTGAAATTTTTGCCATTAATTTGTTATAAACATTTTTAAGCAAAAAAACGCGATTTTTAAAATTTTTTGCTTATAAAATGAAAAGTAATGAAGCAATCTTAATGGTGTAAATGGATGATTTGTAGAGAATAAAATGCGAACAAAATGAGAGGTCGAACGTCCCGATCCGATAAGTAGCAACGGAGAAAATCAGGAAAAACCGGAAAATTAAGAGTTTTTTTTTAATTCATAAATCGGCCATTTTTAAACGCAGAGCGCTCAAACTGTGGGAAAAAGTAGTAATTTATAGCTACTTCATGTGCGCAAAACCCCGACGCTGTCCGACGATTAGTTTTGCCACAATCGTGGTTTTAATTTTTCAACACACTATTTTGCAACAGGTCTGGATGCTCTATGGATCGTCTGATTTTAATTATCGAAACGGATTTGAAAAGTACAAGTTTAATTGAACAATATGTATATTTTAATTTTTCCATAAAATTCTACGAAACCGGTTGAAAATGCACTTAAAAATGCGTGAAAATGGCCGAGCGCGCGAAAGATGTCGCTTAGCTCGCGCGCTTGGCCATTTTCACGCATCTTTACGTGCATTTTCAACCGGTTTCGTAGCATTTTATGGAAGAATTAAAATGTACATATTGTTCAATTAAACTTTTAAAATCGGACGATCCATAGAGCATCCAGACTTGTTGCAAAATAGTGTGCTGAAGAATTAAAATCACGATTGTGGCAAAACTAATCGTCGGACAGCGTCGGGGTTTTGCATACATAAAGTAGCTATAAATTACTACTTTTTCCCAAAGTTTGAGCCCTCTACGTTTAGAAATAGCCGATTTATGAATTTAAAAAAAAAACTTAATTTTCCGGTTTTTCCTGATTTTCTCCGTTGCTACTTATCGGATCGGGACGTTCGACCTCTCATTTTATTCGTATTTTTATTCTCTACAAATCGTCCATTTACACCATTAAGATTGCTTCATTGATTTTCATTTTATAAGCACAAAATTTAAAAAATCGCGTTTTATTGCTTAAAAATGTTTATAACAAATTAATGGGAAACATTTCAGAGTTGGAAATATAACAGGAATCATCTACGGATCGTCTTTCAGATGATGGCACAGGCGGTTAAGATTAATGTCACGACAAATCCCTCTATTGCTTGGCCTATTTCATCCCTCCTGTTTTAACAGATTAATCTTTGCTAGGGGCTCCAAAGGGTAAAGGTGTACGCTCACTTAGGCGAAGCGAAGAGAAGTTTATCCATCCAAGAACCTTACATACAATCAAATGGAAGCCTGCACACTGAGGCGGCGAGAAGCGTGGTTGACGCTCGGAAAGTCTGGAGAGCAACTAGACGAGTTTGTCTCGCCGCTTCCGGTCGCGCCGCCTCGGAGGTGCGCGCCCACTTAGACGAAGCGTCGCGAAGCGAAGAGAAGAGAATTTTATCCACCCAAGAACCTTACATACAATCAAATGGAAGCCCGCGCACTGAGGCGGCGAGAAGCGAAGAGAAGCGTCGGTTGACGCTCGGAAAGTCTGGAGAGCAACTAGACGACGTTTTTCTCCCTAGAGCAGTGCCGGCTCAAGGGGGGGGGGACTAAGGGTGCTATCAGCCCCGGGCGGTGGCGTAAAGGGGGCGGTGAGTAGAGTAAAGAAGTAAACCCAAGCTGAAAAACAATAACAGTTGTACAAAAAAATTGACAGAACTGACACACAAAACAGTTGACAGTTTCCGGCGTGAAATCTTTTATTCTAGATTTTGAAGTTCCTTGAGCATTTCTCAAAGATAAATTGGGATGACGTTTGAAGAAATTTCGAAGCCATTTTTTGCCGGCATTCGCGTCTCGTTTTCAAAACGGATGAGGAAGGTTATTCCTTATAGCAAGCTGATACGCCAGTCTGCGAATGTCTGCAAGTCCTAGACCATAATATCTTTTGTCCATTTCCAAACAGGACTGGACCAAATCTTCTTCCATTTTAGGCAATAAAACTGGTTTTCGACCCATTTTTAGATTACATTGTTCTTCTAAGGGTTGCTCACGTTTGACATATAATTCAAGGGTTATTTGTGGAACGACGAAACTCTTTGACGCCTTTAAAAAACCCCATATGCTTACTTTTAACTGTGTCAATGGTTGCGTCTTCATATTCTCTGGATTCCAATTTTTATATGGGAGTCCTTTGTTAGGCAGTTTACTGAACTGTTTTTTTCCTATAGATAAAAAAGTTTTCAAACCGTACATTTAGTTGGGTTTCTAAGTTTGGAGATCCAATTTTAGGACACATTTCTATCCAGAATTAGGCAGCCTTTATGACTAAGGTTATGTGATTAAAATAAAAAAATCTTGACAGATATTTTTGTTTCAAACACTTCGGCTTATTCTACAACTATTCTAGTACATGCATGCGAACTTTCACTTTCCTACGCTAACTACCTTTTATAATAATGTTTAGGCACGGAAACAAAAAACTCTATGTCACAAATAAACACATAATATTATGGCGCCATCCAGTGGCGTATTCAGGGGGGGGGGTTAACCCCCCATATGTCTGAATAAAAATATTTGTATTTCGATTTTATGACGAACTTTGGGCGCGGCCCCGAAAAATGTTCGCCTGCGGCGCTTTTCCACCTTCCCACTTTCCATTTAGTGACCGCCCCCCCCCCCCCAAACAAAATCCTGAATACGCCACTTGCACCACTGAACATCCAAACTGGGTGCTCCCCGCAGAGTCATTCTATATGAAAGACCTTTTTCAGTTTCGAGATGATGTAGTATCCAAAATTAGGCAACTATCCAATATTAGGCGCCTTTCCTCTACATCTTTGTGTTTTTACGTTCGTTTTATTCACATGGATAATACCTAGTGGAAATAAACATCGGAAAATTTTATTGGAGGGGGGGGCGGTCAGCTTTGAATAGCCCCGGGCAGTAAACAGCCTTAAGCCGGCACTGCCCTAGAGTCTAGAGGTTGGGGGAAACGTTTTTATCCCGGACGTGTGCATGCGTAATAACCTCAAAAATATAAATGAGGCACTTGTTAATAAGTTTACCGCTTTCCTAGCATCAGTCACGTAGTGCAGTGGTATAGAATCCGCTTATTGACCCAGACGTCTTGGTTCGAATCCGTGCTCGGCCGCATATCTTTTGTAATTTTTGTCACTTAAAATATTATAAAAAGTAGGAAATCGGCTCCAAAAGGTGGATTGGAAACGGGTTAGCACTCCTTCCTCGATAAAAATTTTGTTTTGTCTTTTTGTAAGGCAATCAGGCTGAGGACAAAAAGATCTTCGTCCGATGACGAGCTGCTCATTTTATGTACCTTCGCAGAACAACCAAAAATGTTTAAATGTTGACAATAGGATGGGATATTTTTTGCCGTGGATTCTCTGCGCTTCGCTTCTCTTCGCCCCAGTGTGCGGACACCTCGTAAACTACGCTTCGCTTCGCCGCGCTTCCCTTCGCGACGCTTCGCCTAAGTGAGCGAGCACCTTAAGTCGGGACGATTTGGCATTCGCATCTTAACTAAGTAATTTTTGGTAGGGAATAAATGTAATAAATACTAAATAAAAAATAAGATTTATTTCATTCAAATCGGATCTTTTCTATATCAGATTTTTATTACTTAAATTGGAGTTTTAATTTTTTAATTGTTACATTTATGTAAAGTCATTTAAACCTATAAAACGCAAGATGTAATTAAGCACAAAAACAAGTATTTCCTCAATTTAAGGACAAACAAAGCTGCATGTTACTAAAAAATTTAAGCAGTATTTTTTTACCATGATAATTTTAATGTATTTCTGTAGCTGATAAATTTAAAGCACACGATGTAACATTTAAAAAACATACATAAATTAATCAAGATCCAAAACATGTAGGTACCTTGTACCCGAGACTATAAAGAATATAGACGAAACACCGAATATACCGAAGAGCTGGTCTCCCTTGAGACATTTGGTGGGTATACTGGTTTATGGTTTAAAAGTTAATTTCTCCACCATTTATATATATATATATATATATATATATATATATATATATATATATATATATATATATATATATATATATATATATATATATAATTGAATTATATATACCTAGTAGTTGTAAGAAAGTGTTGTAAATAATAATTAGTATGAATTTAATATGAAACAATAAAGTATGTTTGAAAATGAAATGCTTCTAGACCGAGGGGTAGTGGATTCGAGCCCGTGCTCGGTTGGACTTTTTAAAATTTTTGTCATTTAAACAATTAGCTTGGCCATTTGGTTTCAACCAGAGCCATTAATCCAAAAACAACAACAACAACAAACAATTAGATCGGCTCTAAAAGGTGTATCAGAAACGGGTGAGCACTTCATCGGGTGCTGTGTTTTTTATATTGGTAATCTCATATTATGTGCTTGCAGCCGTCAGTGCATCATCTGCCTCGTAACAAGTGAGGTGTCCGTCAAACACAATCTGGCAACAGCGCGGATAACATCTACGGATCTAAATAATGGCAGCTAGTAGCGTGTTAAAATGGAATTTTCTATAGGAAAAAGCAATTTTCTTGACGGGGATGGGTTAGCTGCTTGTTCTACTTTTAATGAGTATCTAACTCATAGATTCGATTAGTTATTTATTTCAGGTGAAAAGAGTAAGTTTTTCTAGCAGTAAATAATGTTTTTATGGATTTTAAATATTAGAACCATGTTGTTTCAGTCAATTTACTTACGAATAACTTTTTTAGATGAGAAACCAAAACCTAGTGATGATCTGATTTCTGACGATTCATTTTCAATCAATATTAACACTAGTCTTAGATCTAAACTTAAAGGAAAATCACCAGAAAAAGCAAATAAATTAGATACCAAGCCACATAACTCCGATAGTTGCAATGATTCATCACTACTTATAAAAGGGACGAAAAATCTTGCAGATTTAAATGATTTAAAAGCTGTAATTATAGATGAAACACTAATGACCAGTGATGAAAGCATTGTGAAGTCATCTAATAGTTTTAAAAGTCCAGAACTATCTCCGTATAGGACTCCAGAACGGTCGTTAGTTAAGGGGCAGTATGCAACCACAAGGAAAAAGAATGGTAAGCAAAATATAGTATATACTAACTTTTACACGCGGTGATAAAAATAACCTGTTGGCGACTTAAATTGAGAACGTGGCGTCCTCTTAAGGCGATTTACCAACTATAATAATAGGGAATGTTTTCCTTTCGTCTTTGTCTTCATTATCATGATATTTGACATCTTTGTTAATTTTGTTGTCTAGTGAGCCCTTCTTGCCCGTTACAATCAGCTGATGGTAGCTGGCTTCCTTAATTTGAGTCACCAATATCCTCCACCTGACGTAAGCTTCGTCCGTGTAAAGTTTCATTGCGATCCATTGCTCCGTTGGGACGATATACAATATGCCCACACAAATTGACCTAATACTGAAAGATACGAAAAAACGTCATTCTTTATAAAAAATTTTGCTTGCTTTAGAAATAAGATCCATGATACCAGAAATTTGTTTTTTTGTACAGGGTGTGCAAAAAATTCAAAAACGTATAATTTGGTTAAAAGTAAAGTTGCCTTTTTTTAAATTTTAAAAAAGTTGTTTACAATTTTAAAATAATTCTTGTTCCAGATTTTCAAGTGAAAATTTGAAATCTCTACTATACCATTACACTTTTAAAATCAAAATTTTTCTAAGTCACAGTGTCACCTTTTTTATTTGATTTCACCTTTGATAACTGTAATGTATTTGTCAAAATAATAAAAAGATATCTTTAGAGCAAATAATATTTATAATTCAAAATTAGTCTCGTAAGTACAGGTTAAAGAAAATTACCAATATAATATTAAATAATAATTGTAATGTTGGAGAAATATTTATGATTATATTAAAATTTAAAAAAATTTAAGGGCACATCATATTTAGTTTTTAAAAACTTCCCCATATTCTACGCATTTTTCTAACTGACATCGAAATCGAAAGTGGCTAAAGCTTCTTATCTCTTCCAGTGAAATCGATTCTGTCGTTCTTAAAATTTTCTGCTTTAAAACTTCTTCGTCATTTTCAATGGGTCTTTCATATGTTAGTTGTTTAATGCGCCCCCAGAGAAACATCACAAATTGTCAAATCGGGACTTCTGGGGGCCACAAAATTGGACCATTGCAACTCGTCCATCAATTTCAGAATTACTGGGCAGAGACTACTCTCAACCAAATTTTACGTTTTTGTAAAAACAAATTTTTGACATCGTGGATCTTATTTTAAAGCATGCAAATTTTTTTATTAAGAATGACCTTTTTTCTTAACTTTCACTTTTTGGTCCATTTGTTCTTTTATCTACCCTATTCGGGGACATACTGTATTATCTTGTTAGTACTAGATAGATAGTACTGTAATATTAAATGTTTTTTTTTTCCGTTTTGCTTGAAGTGCCTCATAGGAATTTATGGTGAGCTGTTATTATCAAGATATTTTTAAAATATAAATTTGTTACCAAAGTTTAACTTTTTTTCAGACAAATTTATACAATCTAGGTGTTCTAATGAAAATCCACAAGAAATGGAAACTATGCTGGACTCGTTGTATGGCGCAAAATGGAGAGAGAAACAAAATCATGTACCTACTACCTTTATCAAAACCTAAGAAGAAACCTTTAATGATAGATGAAAAGAAAATTGTAGTGCCAAACACTGAAAGGTAATCGAAACATTCTATTGTTGTTTTTTGCAACTCCGCAACCATTGTTACTTATAATTAGATGTTACTTTGGCATTATACAAAATTTTTTCAATAAACGATTTTTTCTAGAATTCTCAAGCCTTCCAATAAAGACAATACCCAAAATAAGCTGAATCCGTATATGAAAAAGTTAAATTTCGATAAGTTGAGAACGCCTCTAACTTCACCACTGGTTGAGCGTCTTAAGGGCTTGGTTGATTCAGATTCAGATAATAATGTTGAAGATACAAATGAAAAAGGCAAAGGTTAGAGAAACATACTTAAACTTTTCTACAGGGTTAGGTTTTTAAACTGTTACAAGGTGATTATATCTCGAAAACGGTTTGAAATATTTTCATGAAATTTCGGTGAGTTAATAGGGAGGTAGGGGGACATACTTAAACATATTTTTGACATTTATCTCCTCTCTGTTTTGAGGGAGGAGGTAACTTTGGAATTTCAAATGGGATGATGAACTTTTGTTTATAAAATTCAAATCTATGTAAAAATTACTTATGTGTACAATTTTTTTTTTGATTTGCTCTTTCGGTCACGAAATTATGGTTCTTTAGGTTACAAACTAAAAAAAAATATCTACTATTTAATTTTAACTTATTTATCGTCCATCATACTTGTTCGAAATGTCCCCCTTCAACTTCCAAACACTTTCTCACTCTTTTTTTAAATGAATTTCGTACCCGCTGTAACATTTTAGGCATCACTAATAAGCAGGCAAAGCGGATTCGGTCTTTCATATCATCTAAAGTTATAGGTGCTGTGGCCATCACATTGTCCTTTATAAAACCCCACAAGAAAAAGTCAATGGGTGACAAATCCGGGGTCCTAGGAGGCCAGTTGACCGGAACAGCTTCTCTGTATTTTTTTCGCACTCCCTCAAAATTAATCCTGAACATACATCCGAACATACATCCAAACGGATGTATGTTCGGATGTATGCTCGGTACGTTTGGATGTATGTTTGGAAACAGAATCAATAATAAATTAATAATTAATAATTAGGTAATAATTAATAATTAATAATTAATAATTAATAATTAATAATTAATAATTAATAATTAATAATTAATAATTAATAATTAATAATTAATAATTAATAATTAATAATTAATAATTAATAATTAATAATTAATAATTAATAATTAATAATTAATAATTAATAATTAATAAATAATAATTAATAATTAATAATTAATAATTAATAATTAATAATTAATAATTAATAATTAATAATTAATAATTAATAATTAATAATTAATAATTAATAATTAATAATTAATAATTAATACTTAATACTTAATACTTAATAATTAATAATTTATAATTAATAATTAATAATTAATAATTAATAATTAATAATTAATAATTAATAATTAATAATTAATAATTAATAATTCATACTTAATTAGTAATTAATAATTGATAATTAATAATTATGCATTCGACTTTGGGTTAAGCTTTCCGTTGACATGCAGATTGACACTTATTTTTGCTAATCTCCTGGCGTCATTATTTATTTATTAAGGACAAATGGCTGCATTTTAAATTGTAATAAACTATGTCGAACAGTAAACATTTTTTGTAACTAAATTATCCTAGTAATTTTCTTTAAAATATTTTTTTTTGGTTTGTAACGACTTCCTTAAACGATTTATGCAATAAAAAAATATGTGCATATTACTTTATTGAGCAATAAATATAAACTGAGAAATAATCGCTAAAGCGGCAAAATTCTCAACACTTAAAAAACAATAACGCATTTTCATGGAAACTAATAATATTTATGAAAGAAGTGAACTTGATTTATGGGTAAAATTTAATTATTTTTTAAATTTAATCAAAGTTTACTTAACCATAATTCCATAACAGTAGATATGGCGTCACCTTAGTCTCAGAAGATCTGGGCGTTAGCTACCAGAGTGAAGTTAGCTACCGATGGCGTTAGCTACATATTGCACTAGCTACATATGGCACTAACTACATCAGGCGCGCGCTACACTGGGCATTAACTACTTAGGCATTAGTTACTGCTGTCTTTGGTCTTCTTAGCGACTTGGGCATGTGCTACTTAGGCCTTAACTACTTGAGTATTAATTATTTGACCTTGAACAGAATTTGTAATTGGCCAAAGCAGGTCTTTAGGCATTAGTTACCGCTGTCTGTGGTCTTCTTCTTAGCCACTTGGGCGTGAGCTACTTAGGCCTTAACTACTTGGGTGTTAATTATTTGACCTTGAACCAAACTCGTCAATGCCCAAAACAGGTCTTAACTACATAAGCATTAGTTATTGTCGGTCTTCTTAGCCACTCAGGTGTGAGCTGCTTAGGCCACAACCATTTGACCCTGAACCAAATTTGACATAGGCCAAAACATCAACCTTGAAAGAGAGTTGAGCTTAAACAAAACTTGATGCCCGTAAGTATTTTATTGTGACGTATTTATTAAAAGGTTATGTATTTTAGAGGGCGGGCATCTATAATGGCAATTTGTTTCAAAGTTATGTAATTGTTATGCATTTTTTAAGGTTATGCGTTTATAATGCTCAGGTGTACGATGATTGTTTCAAGATCAAATAAATATTACACGTATTATCGCGCATAGGCATGACAATAAAGACGATCAGGTGTAGCCATTTTTAATTCAGCGACCAAATCGTAAACTAGTCAGCCTCATTTAATCTTAATACTTTGATTTTTTAGGTTAGATATCAAGTATATGGAGCAATGGCGACAAATAAGGTGACGTAGTCATGACCGGGTTACTGATTTAAAGCCGTCTTTAGAGTATGTTTTAAAAAATATCAGGTATTTTTTTTTACGTGCGTGGGATATCGCATTAAAAGACAGAAGGGGTGGCATATTTATTAGAAATACTTAATACTAAACACTTATTCATGGTTAAGTTATAGTTTAAAAGTTGTATGAAATATAACATAAAAACACCTAATGCTAAACCCTTGACTGCTGGTTGGCTGGAATATATTTAATTAACACACACATCATGGGGTTTTACATATTAAATTTCTAACTTGAATTCTATTAGAAGATATAGGATGTGACATTTTTCTTTGAAGTATTAAAAGCTTTTTTATACAATTATGCGCTATCATTGTTCTTTTCTTCTTCACAGCTCGGTGGTGAACGGCTACAAATATGAGAAAATTGTGTAGCTAGATCCGGGGGTGGGGGTAACATCCTGGTTGACCCATCACTGGAAACGATGCCTAAAAATTACAAAAAGGTACACTTTATACCTAATTACTTATAGAGGATATTTCGTGGGCATTCTTTGCGCAAACAAAATTTCAAACATAAAATTAAAATTGGTAGGCAAATAGCAAACAAGTGATGTCATTTTACAGAAGAAAACATGTATATTTGGCGTGAAAAATACTTACAAATACATACCTCGATTTTACAGGAACTGCGATTTTAGAACTCCTATTCCAGATTTTCTTATAATAAAATCAATGCTGCTGTGACTGTACTGGTCTATGTTTCCATATTTTCTTTTAATTTAGGTGACTGAAGGAATAACGGCCTTCCTTTACCAAGAAATCTAAAAGTAATGTAATATTTATTCTGTAGCTATCTATATAACACATACTGTAAACTAATTTAAAAAAAAACACGTTTTTATCTCTATGGTATTGTATTACATTTTGCTTTTCTGACTCTAAAACGTGCCCTAGAGGGCCCCGTCGACAGAAGCAGCTATATTAACCCTCATTCATGGCTTGAACAAAAACAACCCTTTTCTTAAAGCTATAGCCTTATTTTACAGGAGAAAACAAGTATATGGCAAAACGCTATGGGTAGCGCCATCTCGGCAAACAAGTATATTTAGCGTGAACAGTATGCACTTACAAACACATACCTTGGTTTAGCTGGAGCTGCAGTTTGAGGCTTCTCATTCCAGTTATAATAAAATCTATGCTGTAACTGTACCATGTTCCCACATTTTCTTTTAATTTAAGTGACTGCAGGAATAGCGGCCTTCCTTTACCAGGAAATCTAAAAGTAATGTAATATTTATTCTACAGCTATCTATATATAGCACATACTGTAAACTAATTAAAAAAAAACACGTTTTTATCTCTATGCTATTGTATTACATTTTGCTTGTCTGACTCTAAAACGTGCCCTAGAGGGCCCCGTCGACAGAAGCAGTTATATTAACCCTCATTCATGGCTTGACCAAAAACAACCCTTTTCTTAAAGCGATGTCCTTATTTTACAGAAGACAACATGTATATTTAGCGTGAGCAATATGTACTTACAAATACATACCTTGGTTTAGCTGGAACTGCAGTTTGAGGCTCCTCATTCCAGCTTAAAAATATATACATCATATAATATATCGTTGAATGCGACCTACCAAAAACTATATTTCCATACTGTCTCGGGTCTGTCTGCACCATTTTGAAAGATTTCTTAGGTATGCCTTGCTGAAATGAAGTTTTACCTCTGAAAACAATAAAAAATCTGTCAAGTGCAGGCTATACTTGCACAATTAGTGTTCGGCGCCGCACAACTATTTTTAATGCCTGAATAAAGTTGTATTTCAATTAAAAGATTGAATACCTGCTTTTAGTTTCTATTTGAGGCAGTACTAGGGGGGCATCTTAAAGGTGCCTATTTAGCGTTTTTACCCTTGTGGTCCCTCTAAATTGTTTATTTCAATTAAAAAGATTGAACACCTGCTTTTGGTTTCTATTTGAGCCGGTACTGGGAACATCTTAAAGGTGTCTTTAAAGTAACCTTTCAGGTTGTTTTTATCATTTTTTACCCTTATGGCCCCTCTAAATTGTTTTAAAGAAATAAAGAAAACATGACATAAGCCACGGATTACCCCTTTTATGTAAAATAAAAACTCAGCAAAAAAAATTGATTTTGAAGAAACTTTGTCCAAAGTAATTTTTTTATTTATCAATTTTGACTACTTTGATTTTCGTGGATTGTCCCTTCTTTGTTGTTGTAAAAGTAAGAAACCGTTGAGAAAGGTTTTGGGTTTGGAAAGATCTGTTTACAGTGTATTTTTATGTATTTTTTGTCGATTTTGAGAGAAACCCTTTTCATAATGACATTTCAGAACCTTTAACATACCTAAACTTTTATGACCAAAATGACCAAACTAATCAAAATTTCAAGAATTATAGGGTTTGCTCAGGTTTTTGCTCAGGAATAACGGGGGGAAGTGGAGCTCAAATCGAAAAAGTTATAGGAAAATACTGTAGAGTAAACTTTTGTGATAGGTAGGTAATGACTTTTCAATATTTAATTTGGAAAAAATTGAAAAAGAGATTTTTCAGATTTATAATGAATTCAAAGGGGTAGTATATGGAAGTTATAGGCAATAGGGCGAAGGTATGGGGAGAGAAGGGTAGCATAAGCGTTTTAAATAAGCCCCGAACGATTTGAGTCATAAAAAGTAATAAGAAGTGGGTCAAAAAACTTATTGTTATAAAATTGATACGCCAGATGAAACATGAATTTTTCTTGAGAGATATAAAAAATTTAAAAATTATAAAGCTACCTATATCACAGATAATGTTAAAAAATATTACTGTATAAGGCAAATCTGACTTACTCGCTTTGTGTGTACTTCCTGGAGATATTTAGACCAACCCCTCAAATACCTAATATGGGTACAGCATCATCTAACAGACAGGCTGTTTCATCAATGCTATATCATCAATTTTCTAGAACTCCAAGCTGTAACATACTTTTTGATCCCACATTACTGGCTGGGGGGAATCTACAACAAAACGAATACATTATTTTCTGTTTTCAGAAAAACCTGCTCTACTGTCCAATTTAACACACAAGGTATATGTTATAATATTTTCTCCGAATAAAATATATCCGTCACTGGAAAAAGCTTTCCATTATAATAATTTATATCTTTAATGAGTTTTTTTTTATCTAAGATACCCCACGTAGACTTCAAGCCTAAGTACTAACGTACCGTGGGCGTCTGAAGAGAAGGGAAATGTAGTCTATTGACATGGGATTTGAAGGATTGGAGGCTGGGACGGCCAGGGAAAACATCTGCATAGGTATGGATGAGCGAGAGAATTGGTCTGTTCTAGACTTTTAAAATATACCCGTCACTGCAAAAAGTTTTCCATTATAATTTATATCTTTAATGAGCTTTTTTTTCTAAGACATACCACGTAGCCGTCAAGTCTAAGTACTAACGTACCGTGGGCGTCTGAAGAGAAGGGAAATGTAGTCTATTGACACGGGATTTGAAGGTTGGGACGGGCAGGGAAAACATCTGCAGGCAACTTTTTCCATAATCTGGAGACCAAAAGTCTGTTCTAGGCTTTTTGATTTGTTTTATTATACGATTCAAGTTACAAATACGACTAAAGCACATAGCAAACATAAAATCATGTTTAAAACGTATTTGGTAGCTATTTTGGCTGAAGATTATTTTTCTGTCACTAGGGCCCTACATTCTTTGTAAATATTGTTTTCTAAAATAAATCATAAAATATCTTCAAATTTTTATTAATAATATAACGTTATTGTTAAAAAATTTAAAGCCAAGTTTAAAGCCGAGAAACCATGTAAAAAAAATGAAATTAAGCCACCCCACATGGCCGCCGCCTGCAAAATGCTGATAAGTTATCGATAATTTCGCATAAAATAGTTAAACTTGTGTGGAGCACGCTAGAAACTACTTAATTTATATATATATATATATATATATATATATATATATATATATATATATATATATATATATATATATATATATATATATATATATATATATATTGCAAATAATTACCGTGAGCCAAAAAGCTGTTTTTAATATAAATGACCCATAAATTTATCTTGTGACATCCAAAAATTTAAAAGCTACCTATATTACAAATAATATCATAGGCTAACTACTGTGAAATAATATTAAAAATATTGCTGTATAAGGCAGGTTTTACTTACTCGCTTTGAGTGTGTGTGTGGTATTTCCAGGAGATATTTAGACCATTCGTCAAATACCTATTATGGGTCGTTCGACACTCATTTTATTATGATCTTTTCCCATTTCTTGCAAGTTAAAATGCCTCGTACGAGCTACGAAAATGCTTTCCGCCTCAAACAGGCTTGGGTTCCAAAAAATCAAAATGGCACCTGATCGCACAAATTGTCGACAAACTGCTTTAACTACACGATCAGAATTAAATAGAAAAATCGCCCAAAAGTTTCCTCAAGAAAACAGGAATTTCGGACCCATTTTACGCATATTGGCTTATAAAATTTGGGGCATAACGTTTTAAGTACCTAATGTATAATGCAGGTTCGACCACTATAGAACAACAAGACGCTCGCGATCGCCATTATTACGCTTTTAGAAAATCAATATTTGACACTACCAGCTTTAGAGACGTATGGCTGGAAATTTTGGAGCGGGTATATGACTAATTGTAACCAGAACGCCCTCTAAGAACGGTATCCGATTAGAGGGCTCTGTAAGGGGTAGTAAGTGAACCGTCGCATAGAAGTTGCCTGTTTTAATATTGATTTCTTTAAACGATGAAACATGGAACCCTTGTTGGCCGAGAACGCCATATATTTAGAAGGTGCCTGTTATGATATTGATTTTCTTTAGGAAATGCCTTAAAACCGGCGGGCTCCAGTTCGTTTTTTATGGATAAAAACGATTCTTGCAAAGCAAAAACCATGTCTACTTAAACAAATTAATTCTATATTTTAAGTTTCTTTATTAATTACAATTTTATATATTTGTTATATCTGAGTATATTTTTTAATTACAGTCTGTTCTTTGCTTCCTATATCCTTAGGAAGAGCGGTAAAGGCATTTTCAGTTCTATACAGTTTGGAGCATTTCGTCGCTTGCACAGGGTGTTTTGTACAAAATTAACCTGTTACGTAATATGGCTTTTTAAAGGAACAAACCTAACAATATGTTATTGGCGTGAATGACTTAATGTGCTGCTATTTGCAGTGTTACAGAGATATATTTTTTAATATTTATGTGAAAAAGGGATGCTATGGGTGAAAAAGACTGCATTTAAACTTACTTAAACAAATTAATTCTATATTTTAAATGTCTTTATTAATTACATTTACTTTACAATTTTATATATTTGTTATATCTCAGTATATTATTTAATTACAGACTGTTCTTTGCTTCTTATATCCATAGGGCTCAGAGAGCCCGTCAGGAAGAAAATTTCTCTTTACTGAATTCGGTCTATACAGCTTGGTTTCCGTGTTTGTTGTTACAGTATGATCTTTCGTTCGTCGAAGGTTCTTTGATATAATAGGTACTGGGCCTGTCTTATGGAGAACTATATTTTTTATTGTTTCAAAATTTATTAATTTTGATGCATCATAATTTAAAGATATGCCTTTTACCTTGCAAACTACTTCTTCTGTGGTGCATTTTGTTGAGTGAACTTTAAATGCGTAATTCTTAGGACCTCCGGAAACGAACTTGTTGATATAACTACCGGAACCATAGCACTCTAACTCATTAGTCAGATCTCCGATAAATTCACCTGTTGGTAAATCAATTTGACCCGGTCTGGACACATAAATTACAGAGTCCGTATCGTAATAAAGGACCCTGTCTTCGAGTTGTTCAAGATAATTGTACAACTTCAATCTAGCCTGTGCCGTTACGAAAGCAGCAATAGATACGTTAACAGTAGATAGTGGATTAGATGATTCTTCTGTGTGCTCATAACCAATAATCAATGTTTTTTCATTAACGGGGAAAACGTTATTAACATAAATTCCTGAATTAGTAAACAAGGTAAAAAAATCTGATGGTGTGTTTATAATTTTTGTCTTAGGTAGATTTTCCCTCTGACCAAATTTTCCCCAAAAGGAGTTAAGTATTAGCTTGGCCAGGGACCGGAGACCAGGATTCTCGATTATTTTGGAATACTCAAGTTTAACATCATCTCTCTCGAAAAATTCTTTAATATACCGGTTTTTCTTTTCCGTAGCCTTGATATGCGCCGGTGTTATTCCATGGTCAAGGCCAAGAATTTGGCCTTGAACGCGAGCAAATGTTTCTTTGTCTGGTGATGACCAGGTGGACGAAGCTTATTTCAAGGTTACATTTGCGGTGCATATTTTCAATGAATGCGACCAGCTGTTTCTTTGTTTGGTGATGACCAGGTGTACGACGCTTATTTCAAGGTTGCATTTGTGATGAATGTTTTCAAGGCCGAAGGATGTATTCCTCCCGCTCTAAATGCTTGGATCTTGGATTATTTTCTGATAAATATGGCTCAATTCGGAAATAGCTTTCATAGTCACGTACATTGTATGCGTTAACTATTGCCTTGACATATAGAGCTATTGTATTTGTGGTGTGTTCTACAAGTGTTTGTTAAAGGTATGTAACAGTACTTAATTGCTTTTATCACATTTTAAATCGTAATATTTCATTCATTATTCATTACTTACATCAATTTTATTTCTACTCGTATAATATTCTTAATAGGGAAACAAAGTCATTATTGTTAAGCTTGTTAGTGTTTGCACTTGCTTGCCAGTACCGTATAGAACATTACTTTTCAGTATATATTTTGACCGGATGTTATTGCTAAAATAATTTTATTTCCATTACTATCAAGGGTTTATTATTATTATTATTATTAGAAGTTCTTTTTTATAATCTTTTTAAAATTTTAACGTCTGACAGGTGACAGACGATAGTTGACACATCGAGAATGTCAGGTAGCAGTTGACAAAATTTACATACACACACCTATGTCTTATGACGCCATCCTCAACACGTGACGTATGTTATTTAATATTCTTACTGTTTGAATTGCAACCGAACCTTAAAAATCTACAACAAATCTTACTCATGGTCTTCATTAGGGCTAAAGAAAATAGTCTGTACGGAGTGTGGATATTAAAGTTTCTTTTGTGTAAAATTTCTATATTAATTTTCGAGCCTAAAGAGAAGAGTTATTCGCATATTTCTAGCAAATAAACACCTAATTATTTCCAGTAATATTAGTGACTTTATTGCAAAAGAAAATAACCTCTATCTCTACGTAAGCAGTTATTAAAGACCTTTGGAGGAAACTTTTATTTTAAATTCAGTCCGAAAAGGGGATAGACAGGATGCTTATTTTTAACAGATAAATGTCTGCTTATTATTAGTAGCAATATTAGTACCCTTATATTTTCGAAGAAAATAGTCTGTATATTGTTTCTATATTAGCAAGTACGAGTACGAACGAAAAGAATATATGTACTTACACATATATTATCTGTAAAGCAGTAAATAAAATAAACTTTTAAGATACCACATACATAGTTTCCATGGATGGAGTTGGAAAGAGGAAAAAACGTATTAACGATTTAAATAATTTCGGTGCATTAACACTGTCCCTAGTAAATTCTAAATTAACAATATCGTATATATTCTTCAGATATTTCAGCATGAAAAAAGTTTCAAGGTCTTCTTTACATGTCCCTTAACACAGACGACATCACCATCTCGTAGATCGTCGTAGATAATGCGGTAAAGTTCATTGTAATCGGTCTCGCCCTTTCGCTTCTTCATAAACAAAATACAATGCCGTAGCTAGCTGTTCGGGGCTCTCTCTCAGACGTAGTCTTAACGATCCAGATAATACGCTTTGTCGTTCTTAATATGTACAAAAAAAATTATCGGAAAACACAAAAACAGGTTGCATCGAGGTATTATAATTTATAAAATCTTGGTTATTTATTTGTGTAATTAACGCCTCGATTACAGTTTTGACAAACCACTCCAATAAATCTCCTCTTTGAGGCAACTCCATTTCCTTTGTATTAAAGTTCTTTCTTTCTTTTCCTGAATGAAAACTATCGGAAAACGCTATCTCGGCTAGATCAGGTGTACCGCTTAGTGCTAATTTTATCTGTTTAACTCCGCTTGAAAACAACCTAAAAGTGTTGTGTAAATATCGTCCTCTGTCTACGATTTTAAGTATTTTTGCTCTGGCCGAGCTGAATTCACGACTATTGCCTTTAATAATTCATATCTTGCTTGTTCATACTGTCCGATATCTTCCTGATGACGTTCAAAACAATAAGTTTAGGGTAAAATTCTCTTTCTTTCTTAAAAGGGAGGGGGTAAATTGCTTAATAGTTACAGACATGCATTGCCGTAATTAAGCCTTTTTCTTGGTAGCTAAAATATTTCAAGGTGTGAGTACCGATATCATTACATTTCAATATTATTCTGTTGTACAATAAAACCGTCAACGTTTATTACTAAGAGCATTCTTCTCGAGCGCTGGGTCTTGTTTTCGTATTTATTAATATTGCTAGTAAGTACTCAATAATTTAATTTTACTAAACTTTAAACTCTTTTGCAGGTCTTCAGTTGCTTTTCGGAACGCGCCCCTGTTTCTGAACATCCTTCCTTTCTACCAAACCGAAGTTATAAAAGAGGTGACAAACAGTCATTTTCCATTAGTCTCCTGAAGTATACGGACGTGTCTGGTTAAAATGGAAAAGTTTCTTGTTATTAAGGATACCATTCAGAAAGTTGGAAGATACAATGTTACTGGTCGTGCATTGGAGTTTAGACTGAAACCTGTGCCCGAAGAAGCTGAGCCGGTTGGCTGGGTGCGCGAAGCGATCCATCAAGTTATTCAGAGATCCACGGCGGGCCTACAACCGTCGGATTATGTTGGATTTAGTTTTTGTTCCAAGGACTTTAGTCGTGGTGAAGGATGGCTTCGCTTTAAACGAGCCGAAGAAGTAAATTATGAGGATGTTTGGAATGTGATAAGCAGCATTTATCAGTCGAATTCGTCGGGCCTGAATACGGAATCCTTTTGTCTTAAAGTAACAAGTGTACGATTACCGTCTGGTCAAGGTAGGGGAAAGAACTACAACAGTTTTGAAGAGGAGTGTGGCATGAGAAAAGGAATTATCGCCATCAAGAACACGGAAAATATGTGTTTACCAAGGGCATTAGTTGTTGCAATGGCGAGCGTTGACAAAGATCCTAGATTAACTAAAATTAGAAAAGATGTTGGAAAAATTCAAACAGAGATGACTAAAACTTTATTGGCGGAAGCCCTTGTTACCATTCCGGAAGAAGGAGTCGGAATTTATGAACTGGAAAAGTTTCAAGAACATCTTAAGGACTATAAAATTGTTGTCTACAGCTATGGTTCGAAGGGTAGAGACATTTTATTTGAGGGGTCGTCAGAAAGTAGCAAGAGACTTAATCTATTGCACCAAAATAATCATTACAACGTGATAACTTCTTTGACAGCCGCCTTTACCTGTAGCTATTATTGTGAGCAGTGTTTTATTCCTTATGACCATAAACATAAACATAGATTTAGTAAAACATGTCGATCTTGTCTCCAAGCTTCCCTCTGTCCTGATGATCAAATTAAAGTTAAATGTGATTCTTGTCATCGGTATTTTAAAGGAAAGGACTGTT
This sequence comes from Philopedon plagiatum, assembly GCA_963971165.1. NCBI lineage: Eukaryota > Metazoa > Arthropoda > Insecta > Coleoptera > Curculionidae > Philopedon > Philopedon plagiatum. The sequence goes on along the minus strand of OZ020196.1, from coordinate 15,922,455 downwards.
ACGAGAATCATCTAAAAGCTGGCTCATGGGAAAAAACTACTGTCTGTGCGGAACTTCGAAGTTGTAATCAATGCTTTAAAATAACTCGAAGCACCAGAAACCATATATATGTGGGGAGATATTTTGCAAGATCTGTCATACTCACGTTCCCGACAATCATCTCTATCACATTCAACCCGATACAGCAAAACCGAAAACTAAAGATACAATATTTATATTTTATGATTTGGAGACGCAGCAAGAAGATAAAATTAAACCTAGTGTGATTCGTCATAACGTCAATCTTTGTGTATTTCAACAGTGTTGCGACGAGTGCATAAAATCACGAACGATTGATATTTGTACGAGGTGTGGCATCAGATTGCAAAAGCTTAAAAGTTCAGACGTGGTAGAAGGCTTTACACAACACCTGTTACAGATCAGGAAGAACTTTAAAGAAGTAATTGTTATTGCGCACAATGGTCAAGCATTCGATCACCAATTCATTTTAAATTACATCCTGACTAAAACAGATCTAACACCTGAACTTATTATGAAAGGAACCAAAATCTTTATGATGTTAGTGGGGAATATCTAATTTATAGACTCGATAAATTATTTTCCCATGGCTCTAGCAAAACTGCCCAAAGCTTTTGGTCTTCCTGACACCTTTAAAAAGGAATATTTTCCTCACCTGTTTAATACCAAGGCTAACGAAAACTATGTTGGAACTCTTCCCCCAATCGAATATTACTCTCCAGATACAATGAAAGAGGACGAACGAGCTAAATTTCTAAAATGGTATGAAGAACACAAAGATACCGTGTTTGAGATGCAAAAAGATATTGTTGACTACTGTGTTTCCGAGTAGAGATTTTAACTGAGGCATGCCTGAAATTTAGAGATCAAATGCTAAACACCACCAGTGTATGCCCCTTTACAGATGCTGTTACAATCGCTTCCTGTTGTAATAAGGTATTTAGAAGGAATTTTCTTAAGCCCAACACCATTGGGATTATTCCTAAAAACGGCTATCGCTGGAGAGATAACCAGAGTCGTATTGCAATTGAGTGGTTATTGTGGTTAGAGAGCCACAGAAAAATAAATATTATGCATGCAGCCAAAGGTCGAGAACCCGTTCTACGAGGCATAAAGGTTGACGGGTATTGTTCCGACCTTATTGAAATATTTGAGTTTCAAGGATGTTATTATCACGGCTGTCCTAGGTGTTACAAATTTGGCAGAGATGAATTCCTTTACGACGACCCAACAACAATTTTAAGTTTGCGCTATGAGACAGCACAGATAAAAATTAAAAGATTAAAGGAATTTGGCTATTTAGTAACTGAAATGTGGGAGTGCGAATTTCGACAGCAGCTGGAATCAAAGCCTGAGATCAGACAATTTACTCTGAGACATCCACTTCTACTTACGATCCCGTTAAATCCTAGAGACGCCTTTTTTGGAGGCCGAACTGGTAATGTTAGGGAGTACTATGAAATAACAGAAGGAGAAAAGATAAAATACGCTGATGTTTGCAGCTTGTATCCTTACGTCTGTAAATATGGCAAATTCCCCATCGGTCACCCTGAAGTTTTTGTGGGTGCAGATTGTAATCGTTTGGATTTGAATTCTACTGATGGACTTATTAAATGCTGTATACTCCCACCTAAGGAGCTTTACCATCCCGTATTGCCTCTAAAGGCGAACAATAAACTTATGTTTGTATTGTGTCAAACATGTGGACAATAAATGAACCAAAATAGTTCTTGTACCCATACCGATAAAGAAAGATCCTTGGAAGGTACTTGGGTGATAGACGAAGTCTTAAAAGCCATTGAGAAGGGATATCAGATATTAGAAATTTATGAAATTTGGAGATATAAGATTCAGCGGTTCAGTAAAGACGCAGGAGAGGAAGGCTTATTTACAGCGATGATGAACAAGTTTATAAAGATAAAACAGGAAGCATCAGGGTCGCCAGATGTTTGTACTATGGAAAAAGAAAAAAACCGGTATATTGAAGAATTTTTCGAGCGAGAAGATGTTAAACTTGAGTATTCCAAAATAATCGAGAATCCTGGTCTCCGGTCCCTGGCCAAGCTAATACTTAACTCCTTTTGGGGAAAATTTGATCAGAGGGAAAATCTACCCAAGACAAAAATTATAAACACACCATCAGATTTTTTTACCTTGTTTACTAATTCAGGAATTTATGTTAATAACGTTTTCCCCGTTAATGAAAAAACATTATTATTGGTTATGAGCACACAGAAGAATCATCTGATCCGCTATCTACTGTTAACGTATCTATTGCTGCTTTCGTAACGGCACAGGCTAGATTGAAGTTGTACAACTATCTTGAACAACTCGAAGACAGGGTCCTTTATTACGATACGGACTCTGTAATTTATGTGTCCAGACCGGGTCAAATTGATTTACCAACAGGTGAATTTATCGGAGATCTGACTAATGAGTTAGAGTGCTATGGTTCCGGTAGTTATATCACCAAGTTCAAGTTCGTTTCCGGAGGTCCTAAGAATTACGCATTTAAAGTTCACTCAACAAAATGCAACACAGAAGAAGTAGTTTGCAAGGTAAAAGGCATATCTTTAAATTATGCTGCATCAAAATTAATAAATTTTGAAACAATACAAAATATGGTTCTCCATAAGACAGGCCCAGTGCCTATTATATCAAAGAACCTTCGACGAACGAAAGATCATACTGTAACAACAAACACGGAAACCAAGCTGTATAGACCGAATTCAGTAAAGAGAAATTTTCTTCCTGACGGGCACTCTGAGTCCTATGGATATAAGAAGCAAAGAACAGGCTGTAATTAAATAATATACTGAGATATAACAAATATATAAAATTGTAAAGTAAGTAAATGTAATTAATAAAGACATTTAAAATATAGAATTAATTTGTTTAAGTAAGTTTAAATGCAGTCTTTTTCACCCATAGCATCCCTTTTTCACATAAATATTAAAAAATATATCTCTGTAACACTGCAAATAGCAGCACATTAAGTCATTCACGCCAATAACGTATTGTTAGGTTTGTTCCTTTAAAAAGCCATATTACGTAACAGGTTAATTTTGTACAAAACACCCTGTGCAAGCGACGAAATGCTCCAAACTGTATAGAACTGAAAATGCCTTTACCGCTCTTCCTAAGGATATAGGAAGCAAAGAACAGACTGTAATTAAAAAATATACTCAGATATAACAAATATATAAAATTGTAATTAATAAAGAAACTTAAAATATAGAATTAATTTGTTTAAGTAGACATGGTTTTTGCTTTGCAAGAATCGTTTTTATCCATAAAAAACGAACTGGAGCCCGCCGGTTTTAAGGCATTTAATAAAGAAAATCAATATCATAACAGGCACCTTCTAAATATATGGCGTTCTCGGCCAACAAGGGTTCAATGTTTCATCGTTTAAAGAAATCAATATTAAAACAGGCAACTTCTATGCGACGGTTCACTTACTACCCCTTACAGAGCCCTCTAATCGGATACCGTTCTTAGAGGGCGTTCTGGTTACAATTAGTCATATACCCGCTCCAAAATTTCCAGCCATACGTCTCTAAAGCTGGTAGTGTCAAATATTGATTTTCTAAAAGCGTAATAATGGCGAGCGCGAGCGTCTTGTTGTTCTATAGTGGTCGAACCTGCATTATACATTAGGTACTTAAAACGTTATGCCCCAAATTTTATAAGCCAATATGCGTAAAATGGGTCCGAAATTCCTGTTTTCTTGAGGAAACTTTTGGGCGATTTTTCTATTTAATTCTGATCGTGTAGTTAAAGCAGTTTGTCGACAATTTGTGCGATCAGGTGCCATTTTGATTTTTTGGAACCCAAGCCTGTTTGAGGCGGAAAGCATTTTCGTAGCTCGTACGAGGCATTTTAACTTGCAAGAAATGGGAAAAGATCATAATAAAATGAGTGTCGAACGACCCATAATAGGTATTTGACGAATGGTCTAAATATCTCCTGGAAATACCACACACACACTCAAAGCGAGTAAGTAAAACCTGCCTTATACAGCAATATTTTTAATATTATTTCACAGTAGTTAGCCTATGATATTATTTGTAATATAGGTAGCTTTTAAATTTTTGGATGTCACAAGATAAATTTATGGGTCATTTATATTAAAAACAGCTTTTTGGCTCACGGTAATTATTTGCAATATATATGTATATATATATATATATATATATATATATATATATATATATATATATATATATATATATATATATATAATTAAGTAGTTTCTAGCGTGCTCCACACAAGTTTAACTATTTTATGCGAAATTATCGATAACTTATCAGCATTTTGCAGGCGGCGGCCATGTGGGGTGGCTTAATTTCATTTTTTTTTACATGGTTTCTCGGCTTTAAACTTGGCTTTAAATTTTTTAACAATAACGTTATATTATTAATAAAAATTTGAAGATATTTTATGATTTATTTTAGAAAACAATATTTACAAAGAATGTAGGGCCCTAGTGACAGAAAAATAATCTTCAGCCAAAATAGCTACCAAATACGTTTTAAACATGATTTTATGTTTGCTATGTGCTTTAGTCGTATTTGTAACTTGAATCGTATAATAAAACAAATCAAAAAGCCTAGAACAGACTTTTGGTCTCCAGATTATGGAACAAATTGCCTGCAGATGTTTTCCCTGCCCGTCCCAACCTTCAAATCCCGTGTCAATAGACTACATTTCCCTTCTCTTCAGACGCCCACGGTACGTTAGTACTTAGACTTGACGGCTACGTGGTATGTCTTAGAAAAAAAACTCATTAAAGATATAAATTATAATGGAAAACTTTTTGCAGTGACGGGTATATTTTAAAAGTCTAGAACAGACCAATTCTCTCGCTCATCCATACCTATGGTCTCCAGATTACGGGACACATTGAATGCAGATGTTTTCCCTGGCCGTCCCAGCCTCCAATTCTTCAAATCCCATGTCAATAGACTACATTTCCCTTCTCTTCAGATGCCCACGGTACGTTAGTACTTAGGCTTGAAGTCTACGTGGGGTATCTTAGATAAAAAAAAACTCATTAAAGATATAAATTATTATAATGGAAAGCTTTTTCCAGTGACGGATATATTTTATTCGGAGAAAATATTATAACATATACCTTGTGTGTTAAATTGGACAGTAGAGCAGGTTTTTCTGAAAACAGAAAATAATGTATTCGTTTTGTTGTAGATTCCCCCCAGCCAGTAATGTGGGATCAAAAAGTATGTTACAGCTTGGAGTTCTAGAAAATTGATGATATAGCATTGATGAAACAGCCTGTCTGTTAGATGATGCTGTACCCATATTAGGTATTTGAGGGGTTGGTCTAAATATCTCCAGGAAGTACACACAAAGCGAGTAAGTCAGATTTGCCTTATATAGCAATATTTTTTAACATTATCTGTGATATAGGTAGCTTTATAATTTTTAAATTTTTTATATCTCTCAAGAAAAATTCATGTTTCATCTGGCGTATCAATTTTATAACAATAAGTATTTTGACCCACTTCTTATTACTTTTTATGACTCAAATCGCTCGGGGCTTATTTAAAACGCTTATGCTACCCTTCACTCCCCATACCTTCGCCCTATTGCCTATAACTTCCATATACTACCCCTTTGAATTCATTATAAATCTGAAAAATCTCTTTTTCAATTTTTTCCAAATTAAATATTGAAAAGTCATTACCTACCTATCACAAAAGTTTACTCTACAGTATTTTCCTATAACTTTTTCGATTTGAGCTCTACTTCCCCCCGTTATTCCTGAGCAAAAGCCTGAGCAAACCCTATAATTCTTGAAATTTTGATTAGTTTGGTCATTTTGGTCATAAAAGTTTAGGTATGTTAAAGGTTCTGAAATGTCATTATGAAAAGGGTTTCTCTCAAAATCGACAAAAAATACATAAAAATACACTGTAAACAGATCTTTCCAAACCCAAAACCTTTCTCAACGGTTTCTTACTTTTACAACAACAATGAAGGGACAATCCACGAAAATCAAAGTAGTCAAAATTGATAAATAAAAAAAATTACTTTGGACAAAGTTTCTTCAAAATCAATTTTTTTTGCTGAGTTTTTATTTTACATAAAAGGGGTAATCCGTGGCTTATGTCATGTTTTCTTTATTTATTTAAAACAATTTAGAGGGGCCATAAGGGTAAAAAATGATAAAAACAACCTGAAAGGTTACTTTAAAGACACCTTTAAGATGTTCCCAGTACCGGCTCAAATAGAAACCAAAAGCAGGTATTCAATCTTTTTAATTGAAATAAACAATTTAGAGGGACCACAAGGGTAAAAACGCTAAAAAGGCACCTTTAAGATGCCCCCCTAGTACTGCCTCAAATAGAAACTAAAAGCAGGTATTCAATCTTTTAATTGAAATACAACTTTATTCAGGCATTAAAAATAGTTGTGCGGCGCCGAACACTAATTGTGCAAGTATAGCCTGCACTTGACAGATTTTTTATTGTTTTCAGAGGTAAAACTTCATTTCAGCAAGGCATACCTAAGAAATCTTTCAAAATGGTGCAGACAGACCCGAGACAGTATGGAAATATAGTTTTTGGTAGGTCGCATTCAACGATATATTATATGATGTATATTTTTTAAGCTGGAATGAGGAGCCTCAAACTGCAGTTCCAGCTAAACCAAGGTATGTATTTGTAAGTACATATTGCTCACGCTAAATATACATGTTTTCTTCTGTAAAATAAGGACATCGCTTTAAGAAAAGGGTTGTTTTTGGTCAAGCCATGAATGAGGGTTAATATAACTGCTTCTGTCGACGGGGCCCTCTAGGGCACATTTTAGAGTCAGACAAGCAAAATGTAATACAATAGCATAGAGACAAAAACGTGTTTTTTTTTAATTAGTTTACAGTATGTGCTATATATAGATAGCTGTAGAATAAATATTACATTACTTTTAGATTTCCTGGTAAAGGAAGGCCGCTATTCCTTCAGTCACTTAAATTAAAAGAAAATATGGGAACATGGTACAGTTACAGCATAGATTTTATTATAACTGGAATGAGAAGCCTCAAACTGCAGCTCCAGCTAAACCAAGGTATGTGTTTGTAAGTGCATATTGTTCACGCTAAATATACTTGTTTTCTCCTGTAAAATAAAGCTATCGCTTTAAGAAAAGGGTTGTTTTTGTTCAAGCCATGAATGAGGGTTAATATAGCTGCTTCTGTCGACGGGGCCCTCTAGGGCACGTTTTAGAGTCAGAAAAGCAAAATGTAATACAAAACCATAGAGATAAAAACGTGTTTTTTTTTAAATTAGTTTACAGTATGTGTTATATAGATAGCTACAGAATAAATATTACATTACTTTTAGATTTCTTGGTAAAGGAAGGCCGTTATTCCTTCAGTCACCTAAATTAAAAGAAAATATGGAAACATAGACCAGTACAGTCACAGCAGCATAGATTTTATTATAAGAAAATCTGGAATAGGAGTTCTAAAATCGCAGTTCCTGTAAAATCGAGGTATGTATTTGTAAGTATTTTTCACTCCAAATATACATGTTTTCTTCTGTAAAATGACATCACTTGTTTGCTATTTGCCTACCAATTTTAATTTTATGTTTGAAATTTTGTTTGCGCAAAGAATGCCCACGAAATATCCTCTATAATTAATTAGGTATAAAGTGTACCTTTTTGTAATTTTTAGGCATCGTTACCAGTGATGGGTCAACCAGGATGTTACCCCCACCCCCGGATCTAGCTACACAATTTTCTCATATTTGTAGCCGTTCACCACCGAGCTGTGAAGAAGAAAAAAACAATGACAGCGCATAATTGTATAAAAAAGCTTTTAATACTTCAAAGAAAAATGTCACATCCTATATCTTCTAATAGAATTCAAGTTAGAAATTTAATATGTAAAACCCCATGATGTGTGTGTTAATTAAATATATTCCAGCCAACTAGCAGTCAAGGGTTTAGCATTAGGTGTTTTTATGTTATATTTCATACAACTTTTAAACTATAACTTAACCATGAATAAGTGTTTAGTATTAAGTATTTCTAATAAATATGCCACCCCTTCTGTCTTTTAATGCGATATCGCACGCACGTAAAAAAAATACTTGATATTTTTTAAAACATACTCTAAAGACGGCTTTAAATCAGTAACCCGGTCATGACTACGTCACCTTATTTGTCGCCATTGCTCCATATACTTAATATCTAACCTAAAAAATCAAAGTATTAAGATTAAATGAGGCTGACTAGTTTACGATTTGGTCGCTGAATTAAAAATGGCTACACCTGATCGTCTTTATTGTCATGCCTATGCGCGATAATACGTGTAATATTTATTTGATCTTGAAACAATCACCGTACACCTGAGCATTATAAACGCATAACCTTAAAAAATGCATAACAATTACATAACTTTGAAACAAATTGCCATTATAGATGCCCGCCCTCTAAAATACATAACCTTTTAATAAATACGTCACAATAAAATACTTACAGGCATCAAGTTTTGTTTAAGCTCAACTCTCTTTCAAGGTTGATGTTTTGGCCTATGTCAAATTTGGTTCAGGGTCAAATGGTTGTGGCCTAAGCAGCTCACACCTGAGTGGCTAAGAAGACCGACAATAACTAATGCTTATGTAGTTAAGACCTGTTTTGGCCATTGACGAGTTTGGTTCAAGGTCAAATAATTAACACCCAAGTAGTTAAGGCCTAAGTAGCTCACGCCCAAGTGGCTAAGAAGAAGACCAAAGACAGCGGTAACTAATGCCTAAAGACCTGCTTTGGCCAATTACAAATTCGGTTCAAGGTCAAATAATTAATACTCAAGTAGTTAAGGCCTAAGTAGCTCATGCCCAAGTCGCCAAGAAGACCAAAGACAGCAGTAACTAATGCCTAAGTAGTTAATGCCCAGTGTAGCGCGCGCCTGATATAGTTAGTGACATATGTAGCTAGTGCCATATGTAGCTAACGCCATCGGTAGCTAACTTCACTCTTGTAGCTAACGCCCAGATCTTCTGAGACTAAGGTGACGCCATATCTACTCATAACCGAAAGAACAAATCAAAAATTTTTTCTACACTTACGTAGTTTTGACGTAGATTAGGTATAATTTTATAAACAAAACTACATAATCCCGTGTAAACTTCTAGTGGTCCCCCCCCCCACTAAAATTGCATGAAAATATTTCAAACCGTTTTCAAGATATCGCCTTGACACACACACAAAAACCGACGGTGTACTTCGGTGTATACTTTTTTAAATCGGTGTAAAATTTTTTGTTAGTCTTTTTTATTAGGAAATAACAAACTTTAATATTGGTTTTTATTTCATTTAATTTTGAGAATATTTAATAAAATGATCTCTCTAGGTATAGAAAACGTAAAAACAAGACTTGATTTTTGTGAAGACAGTCCGCTAACTAAACCCCTAAATGTCCAACACACTGGTAAAAGATTTGACAAGATTTGGAAGATTCTTATTTGCAATTTCTTGAAAAAAGAAAGAAAGATGGCAATAATAAAAATATTAATAAAAAAGACAATCCTAATAAGGAAAATAAAGGCAAGATGAACAATAAAGTGCTACAGAAGGAAAATAAGGTGCAACCTGTCTCGGACTATAATAGTACAAAAAAGAGCGCTCCAAAGGGGGCAAACAAAAAGACTTTAAAAAGTAAGATTGACAACAAGACAAATTTGAAAAACACTAGTTCTTCAAATGGCTCTAGTGATATTGAGATTTCGAGTGATGAAGAGTATGACAAGGAAATTACGAGAATGTGCGAGGGGAAAAGGAAGAGCATGATATAGTTTTTTGGAGTCGTTATCAGGTATTTAAAAAAATGGCATTGGAATTTTTTCGGTATAAATGTAAATTTTGGGTCTGTTTAATATTTTTTTATTTGCTCGCCGTCCAACTATCGTATCTTTTTTGCGGCTCGCGATGGTGCGGCTATTTAGATGTTAAATATTTTTCTAATACACTGTGGATAACATTAAATTTGTATCACCTTATATATTGAAGATAATTACAAAAATTTTATTTTTAGGCTATGTTCCACTAGACCAGTGTGATGTGACGGCAAAGATATTCCGTACTAGTTTCAAGCACTATCGAGACGAACTGAAAAAGAAGCTGTTTTCACTGTATTGTCACGGGATCTTAACTAAAGTAATAAAACCCTGGCTTCATTATTAATTCTGCAGCTATATTTATTAATTTAAAAAGAAATAATTTATATTTTATACATTTCTAAAATAACCCAAAATTGAGTCCCACCTGTATACTGTCTAAAAGCGCTTGGCCGGGGGAAAATGGCTCGGGACGTCGTAGACTCGCTTGCGTCGAGGTAATCACTGACGTTTCGCCTCTCATCCCACTTAGCAGGTAAACCCCCTCTGCCCCGCTCCAGGCCGATAGGCCGACGCGAGTCAAAATGACCTGCGTCGTCGCTACCGGACTTCGACACTAAGCCGCAAGGGTGACCAGCTAGGGTGGACGAAAAAAACGTTTGGTGACACTTTCCCCCTCCACGGAAAACAAAAATCTGAAGGATTTTTGTGTCTCAATTCCCTAATTCTATTCTCTATTACAATAAAAAACAATCTCCTTTGGGTTTAATAAAAAAATAAGAATATACAATTTAAAAAGTTGCATTTGTCTTTATTCTTTCTCTTCTTCCTCCCGGCAGGTCTTCCTCCCTCTTGTTTGATTTGTCCCTAGTGTGGTTCGCCTGTGTTGTGGTCCCAGGGTGGGCTTGTCCCCCGCTGGCACCGTCAGTGGTCCGCTGGCCTGGAAGGTCGTCGGGGTTCCCCAGGTTGCGGTCCCAAGGCGTTGTGGTCCCATGGTGTTGTGGTCCCAAGGTGTTGTGGTCCAAAGGTGGGAATGTCCCTCTCTGGCACCGTCAGGGGTCCGCTTCCTAGGACCTCAGTGGTTTGTGTACATGAAAAATAAAACAGGGAGTTAGACGCTACAAAAACTATTTACACAATTTATTTACAATTTTATATACTTACAGTGAAGCAGTAATTTTCTTTCCCGTCCAACTTCTGTGTTTGGCCCCCGTGGCCACCCCGCACGACCGCGCTCGGAACAATTACCTTTCTTTAAATAATTTCATCGCTTAAAACTTTTTACTTTTTCCAAAAATTTCAATTTTCCATTTTCCAAAAATTTTCCGCAAATTTTCCGCAAATTACTTATTTCTCCCCCTCCCCTATCGGAAAAAAAACACGATTATTTAGAGGCTTTACTTATTACTGTTTATCCCTTAACGAACACAAAAACAAAAATAACGACACAGCATCATTGAACATTGCCAGATTATGCGTGTTGATCAGGCACGCTTTCAAGCAACGCTCAACTGCACAGAGCCTCGTGCAACCGTTCACGATCTCTCTTACTTTTTTCTCTTAACACAAACGTTTAATTTTTCACTCTCTATATTCCTTTAACACCTATATCCTCTATATACCTGATACCTATTTAATTACTTGGGGGAAAAATCAAAATACTTTTTATTTATTTTACTACTTATTTTCACTAGCGGCTTTCAAAAACAAAAAAAATAACTATATGCATTGTTCCTACTACTCTTCAAAATTATATGGTTCGTGGTACGGGGCCAATCTATATACATGGACTGTTTCCTGTTTAGCTCTTGCTCCTTCACCTCTCTGGATAATGTAATTTACTGGCGACGCTTTTCTTACTATTACAAATGGGCCGTGATACTTGCACTGCAACTTGTCACTTTTTCCTTTCTTTCTAATGTAAACTATAAGTTTGACTTTATCTCCAGTTTCATATGTCACTTTTTGTGGTTACTGTCATATCGGGTTTTGTCCTTTTTCTGTTTCATAGTAATATTTCTTTTTGCTTCCTGTCTATGTTTCTCTATATTCGGGTTCGGAATAAGCATAGTGGCTGATTTTAAAAACATGGCGTCCGGTATAAGCTGTGGGTTTCTTCCAAAAACTAAATAAAATGGCGAAAACTGCGTTGTGTCCTGTTTACTTGAATTATAGGCAAATGTTACCATTGGCAGGTATTTATCCCAGTCATCCTGTGACGTAGACACATACAGGCTGAGCATATCTGCTACTGTTTTGTTAAATCGCTCAGTTAGTCCATTAGTCTGCGGGTGGTATGACGTAGTGTATACATTTTCTGCGCCCATATTTTGCACCATTTTTGTTACCATTTCTGACCTAAAGACTTGACCTCTGTCACTCAATATTTTCTTTGGTACCCCATGTATGCTTATTACTTGGTCCACCAGAAACGCTGCTATTTCTTCTGCTTTTGCACTTGGTATTGCTTTGGTTATTGCATAACGGGTCACATAATCTGTACAAACAACTATATTATTATTTTGACTTTTTGTTTTTGTTAGGGGTCCTAAAATATCTATGCCTATCATTTCGAAAGGCTGCAAATCATCAATCTTTATTGGTTGCAGATCACCTGCTGGTTTTTCATTGTTTGGGCCCTTTCTCGTCTGACAATCAGGACATCCCCTAATAAATTTCTTAACGTCAAGATGCATTTTATCCCAATAATAGCGTGTGTTTATTCTGTCGTAAGTTCTTGCATATCCTAGGTGTCCTGACAATGGCTCACAATGCAGCTGTTGCATCAGTTGTGCTTTCAGTCCTTGAGGGATTACCAACTGGTCCTCCTGGTTTGGGACAGCCGACTTTTTATATAGCACACCATCTTTGACTGTAAAATTTTTTGCACGACGTTGCAAATGTGAATTGCCATAATTCGTATCCTGGACAGCCTGTAGTAAGTCTGACACGACTGTATCTTCTTCCTGGAACTCTGTGATGTCCACTAAGGGTAGCAAAAATGTGGGAATTTCATTGGCATCATACTCGTCCTTTAGTGTTGCCTGTACACAGGGTTGTCTGGAAAGACAGTCTGCGTCTTGATTGCATTTCCCTGATTTGTGGATTATTTCGAAATCAAATTCTTGTAGTTTGCAGCTCCATCTAGCTAATCTCCCTGTGACATTTTTGAGACTTTTTAGATAACACAGTGGCTGGTGATCCGAAAAAATTTTTATATGTTCTCCCCAAATATAGCTTCTCAGATACGTTAGACTCCATACTATGGCTAGACCTTCTTTTTCTCCAACTCCATAATTTTTTTCGGCTTTTGTGAGCGTTCTAGACACATAGCAAATGGGATGCATTTCCTCGTTCATTTTTTGTAAGAGTACTGCTGCTATCCCTTGGTCTGATGCGTCTACATGTAGCTCTTTTTCTGCGTTGGGAAGGTAGTGGGTTAACACTGGAGGCGATTCTAATTTTCTTTTTAATATCTGGAAAGCTTCTTCCTGAGCTGCTGTCCACCAAAATGGTGTATCTTTCTTCAGCAAATCGTATAACGGCCTGGCAATGACACTAAATTTTTCAATAAATTTTCTATAGTAGTTGGCGAGCCCTAGAAAACTTTGAAGTGTTTTTTTATTTCTTGGAGTTGCAAAATGGTGTACTGCTTCAAGTTTTGAAGAATCTGGAAGAATACCTCGCTCACTAATGGTGTGGCCTAGTACTGTTAGTTCTTTATACGCAAACTGGCACTTAGCTGGTTTTAGTTTTAGACCAGTTGCTTTTAGTTTTGATAGTACTTTTCTTAGGTTCTCGTGATGTTCTTCCAAATTTTTTCCATAGACTAAGATGTCATCTAAGTACGTCATTGCTCCATTCCACTTCATGTCTCCCAAAATTGCGTCTGCCAACTGCTGAAAAGTGCTTGGTGCTGCTGTAAGACCAAAACTTAGTCCGTTAAATTCGAACAAGCCATCAGTAGTGACGAATGCCGTTTTATGCCTGTCTTTCTCATCAATTTCTACTTGCCAGTACCCAGAAAACATGTCCAACGTAGTAAAATATCTAGCTTCTCCCAGGTAGGTCAAAATGTCGTCTATAACTGGCAGAGGATACACATTCTTTATTGTTTTTGCGTTTAATTTTTTATAGTTTACGCAGAACCTCATATCTCCATCTTTTTTGGGAACTAGGACTACTGGACTGGAATACGGACTTACAGATTTTCTTATTACCTCATTTTCCAACATTTCTTCTACTTGTTTATTAATAATTCTTCGCTCTGTGTGAGAAACTCTGTATGGTCTGGAAACCACTGGAACGTCATCGGTTGTCTCAATTCGGTGCTTCACCAAATCCGTTTTTCCTAGGTTGCTGATGCTCCAAGCAAAAGTATCTTCAAAATCTCGAACTAACTTATTTACACTTTGAAAGTCATTTTTACACGTCCCTATTTACATTATAACTTTTTACTAGATTATCGTTCGGTAATGTCACTAAAGTTTCGCTTATATTTTTTATAGAGTCACTATCTGCTTTAAACGCGATGCATGTGCCTGCAAAAAGTTTTTTTGTTTTTCTACCGTAGTTTTTTATTTCGGCGTACCACGTCAAATTATCACTAAAAATTTTATTAATTTGCAGTCCATTTTTTATTAAAAAAACATAGTTCGGCTTAAAGTTTATTTTATTTTCACCAGTTTTTTTAAAGTTCACTTCGCATTTAATAATGTCTTTCGCAATTACCGTATCACTACGCAACGTAATTTTCGCATTGTCCGTTCTGCAGTTTTCAATTTCTACAGGTAGCTCATCCCAAAAACAACTATTTACATTACTGATTTGATTGTTTACAATTTCTTTATGACTACTATTATCTCCTAAATTCATTGCCAAGGTAACTACTTCATTTTCATCCGTTTTCAGACTAATTTCATTCGCTTTTAAATTTATCATAGCTTCGTGGCCCTTAAGAAATTCTAATCCTAATAAAACGGGTTGGGGTAGATTTTCTATAACTAATGCTTCCAAGGAAAAGGTACAACCAATAAAACAAACATTTATTTCTGCGTAACCAATAATTTTTACCAGCGAACTATTCGCTACTTTAATAAAAGATATGCCTGTGCCGGGCTTTATTTCATTTTTATTTACATATTTACTATCTACAATATTTTTAACTGACGCAGTGTCTATTATAACCTTAATATTTATATTATTTAAACTTCCTTTTACGGAGAGAACATCTGTTGCTGCTTCATGCTGATTCTTGTTCTGATTCTCTTTCTCTTGCTGTTTCTGGACAGTGTTTATGTGTGTTAACACTGTCCGTTGGAGTTTTCCGACTGCTGTTGCTGTTGCCAACTTTGGTACCTATTGGTTTGCTGCTCTGGACGGCGGCCATTTTGTTCTCGACTAGGTTGATTTGGCGTCCATCTTGGTCTTTGGTTTTCCAAATTTCGTTGACCCCTGTAATTTTGGTCATTTCTGTTCTGCGGGTTGCTGAAACAAACTCTTGCCTTGTGACCTGGTTTTCCACACTGAAAACATACTGGCCGACTGTCGGTAGTACGTGGTTGCCAGTTTTTAAAATTTCGGTTTTCTCTTCTGTCTTGATTTTTATTTAGCATCGCTTTTCCAATTTCTTCTCTCACAACTTGTGTAATTTCATCCATTAAATTCGATCCTGTTTTTTCTGTCTGAACCTGCTGACTCGTCCTTGTTACTTTTTCTGACATTGACAGCTGTGCGAAAATTTCCGAAGCATGGCTTATTTCTTTTTCAGCGTCGTTTATGGTTTTAACGAGCTCTTGTACTTCTGCAAATTTTTTTGGCTGCCTAAGCTTGATTTGGTAGGCGTATGTGGGTAGTAGACCTTGTTCAAAATGTTCCCTTCTAATTTCGTCCTTCATTTTTGGATCTACTTTGTCGCATAAGTACACCATTTCCCGTAGATAATTCATTACGTTTTCACCTGGCTGCTGTCTTCTATAACGTAATTTTAGTTTTGTTTCGTTTACATACGTGCTAAACGAAAATTCTTTTTTCAGGTCTTCTACTGTCGCTTTCCAATCGGAACCTGGGTTTCGTATTGCATAAATTTGTAACCAAGTTTGCGCTTGTCCCAATAAATACGATGAAAAATAACATAGCTTAAGATTGTCATCCCAGTTATTAATTAAAGCTGTTTTTTCATAGTCTTCCAAAAATACACTTAAATTATCGCAATCCGGATTATACGAACGCGGCGCTACAAATTGTGGAACAGCGGGCGTTCGGGCTGGGTTTATTAGATTTCCTAACGTGCAATTCAAGGTGTTCGGCATTTTTGAAAAAATATTTTTATCAGATTTTGGGGTTATCTCGTCGTTACTTGGCAATAAAGTTAGTGAATCGTTTGAAAAATTTTGAGAACTGGAGCTATTGCTACTGCTATTTTCCGCTGAAATTGACGACTGTATGCTTTCCGGCGACTTATTAAATACTAATGACCTTCTAACACTTTCTTTACTTTTAGGGGTTGATGCAATAACTACTTAAATACAAGGACACAATGCTTATCTGTGACGTCATCAGCCGTGGTCATATGAATAAATGAATACAATATTATATTATATGCTTTTTTTGGATTTATGTTTTTGTGTGACTTATAAATTTGCACTTTAGACCATCATTATTTAAATATTTAAACTTGCATTTAATTTTATTAAATTTAATAAGATCTAAAATATGTATAAGTGATAAAAACTATAATGATTTTAAAAAGAACTACTTTGTGTAAAATGTTTTACTGTAGTTTTTTTAGGTACATATTTTAAGGTGAGTATTAATACCAATTATAAAAAATAATATCTTCTATTAAACTAAGAGATCCTAAAGATTTTGCCTCAGATATTGTGTATCCTCAGATAGCAAAATTTTCCAAAAATTTAGGTACTCGAGGATTTACGAGTAACTAAGTACTGAGAAAAATTTACTGAAAATCATCATTGGATTACCTAGCCACTTTAAAGTTAAAGTTAATGTATGTCCAATTATTTTGTATATGTATTTAATTTCCTTTTATGACCTTTACCTAATCGGTTATTTTTCTTGGCACAGTAATTTTTGAGCAGAGTGTTGGTAATACTGCTAAGTAAAATATCAATAATTGTTTTTGCTGAGTGTGTATTGCAGCCATCAAAGTATATTAAAAATTCTTGTTTAAGGATATATTTAAATACGAGATTAGTCAGAAATGATTTTTGAGAAAAAATGTTTAAGAATGTATTCTCATGGTCACTAAGTATTTTCTGGAATAAAATATATGAAACAATAACTATTTCAATTACATGATCTCTAGGATATTGCAGGGCACCTCTGCTTAAGTTAGTTATGAGATTAAAATTATCTTCAACAATAAGTTCTTTATTGCATATCAAAGAATTTTTGCAATAATTGCATTTCAGCTTCTTTAAAGCAATATGGCTGCAATATCCCCCCAGATACGTAATCACAGGCATTTCTGGTTTAAAGTTGTCCATATCAGATTTTTGAATAATAATATTTTTAAGAATTTCGTCAATTTCTTTAGAACAGTCTTCAGCACTGTCCTGTTCGTCACAATCAGGTGATTCGTAGAATATTTCAATTCTTAACTCTCCAAAATCATGGGATTTTAGTGTCAATATTGATTGAATTCGTAGTCGTTTTTCAGATTCATAAAGTTGTCGAATTGAGATGTGATAATGTCCACCCGCTAACTGTCTATACTTTCCAAAGCGATTTTCTAAGGGATCAGTTTGCAATTTTCCTAACAAAATATAATTTAAATTTAATTCCTCAAAACAATATTTCACAATTTCCAGCACACCATAAATTGTATGGGACAAAGCTGTGTGAGTTTGGCGTGTTAATTTTTTTAAAAAAATTTCTGATTTCCAGTTATCTAACCAAATCAACATTTGTTTCAAAAAGTCAAGTTTTGGGTCGTTTACTATTTTACCTTTTACAATAGGTTCCTGGAAAATATCACGCAAACGCTTTCCTTTTAATGGTGTTTTGACGTTTATTATATTCCACCACTTTACTATTATTTTCAAAAACTCGGCTGTGTCCTGAGCATTGGGGATATCTTTGTCAAAATTTTGTAAGCCCTCAATTACAAAAGGATTAAAAACTTTTAATGCCAGTTTTACATTTTGTCTTTCCATGCTAGACGGATACAGAGCTTTTAAATTTAAAGAGAAGCCAAATTTTAGTAACATGTTGTGTTCCAAGTCATGCAATTTTTTAAGAGATGCAAAACATGCAACTTTTTCTTCGCCAGTAAAAAAGTCGGGATATGTAAATGTCTGATCAGGTTTTGAGTTTAGCCAGGCATTGAATATACATTTTAAGAGATGGACAGAATCAAACAAGTAAAATAAAGGTCTTTTAGCATCGACAGGGTGTGGGAACACTATATTAAGTTCTTTTTTTGGTGAAAAATTTGACATAGCTTTTCCATTAATGGCATTGTTGTCACTGAGTACACAAAAAACTATATAACCGATAGCCTCTAAATGAGTTATTATTGTTTTGATAAAATGAAAAAGCAATTCATGGTTAATTTTAGATATAGGGGCAATGTGAACAACTTCTTCCAAATCTGAACAAATACTTGTAATCATGAAAGTATATGCAGATGTTGCTAACAATTCGTTATTATTTACTGATGCCCCCACCAGGTTTCCCCCTTTATAGTCTAAATAAGGGTTAATATGAATTTCATCCATTAGCAGACAAACATTTTTGTCTTGATCATTTAAATATTTAAAAATATTTTGTGCGTAAGTCAAAAAAATTTTTTTCTCATCAATATGGGGATCAGTTAAAAAATTATTACAGACGCCTTTGATAGTTTCAGGATGGGGTAAAATTATTGGCCAGTGATTTCTTAAATATCTGTACGCATGAGGACTGATTGTATATACAATTGAACAAAATACCATAGTTGTAGTGGAATATCTGTATCGTTCTTTTGGCAAAGTTCTTAATTTTATTTGTTCGGAGATAAATTGCAAAGCTAGTGCTAAAATATCATTGTCTACTTTTAAGTTTTTTAGCAAATCTGAAACAAAGTTCAAAATTTCATTAATTTTTGACATATCCATGTTATTTTTTCTGTAGTCATATTCGGGATCGCGGTCAGGATTCGAGTTATTTTCAGAGTTATTATTGTCTTGTTCGGAATCTAAAGGAAGAATATTCATCGAACAATCAATGGTATCAAGTAAATTTCGCAATTCATCCAAACTACTTGACAAAAAGGGCGTTTTTAGTTTATCAATTTGTATACTTACTGGTTGTCCGTACAAGTATGTACTTATTTCTAAATTATTATTTATTTTAACAGCCCACGTAATTGAAGGCCCCGGAATATGCTTAATCTTAAAGAGAGTCTTTGAAGTTTTTTCATTAATAATAAACCACCCCTCATTTAAACTAAATGTTTTAAACAAATTATTAAATTCTTCAAAAGTTTTATAATTTGTAAGTTCTTTATGTATTAAAATTTCACGCTTGCTTTCTTCAATACCTTTTTGAAATCGTAATTCGTCTAGTTCTTTAAGTTTTTCTTCTCTGCTTTTTCGATGCGTTAAAGTTTTTGATAAGTATTTTGGACAATTGGGAAATTTACTAGGTACGCTGTGCTCTTTTAATCTTGGTATATTTAACTCTACAGAAACGACCTCACCGGTTCTCGTGTCTTGCTGACTATACTGCCTGATAAAATCATCTTCTGTAAAATGAAGCTCACATACTCGGCTACTAGCATTTGGAATAAAATTTTCACGATGTACGGCGTTCTGCCATTTCACTTGCCCTTCCACACTCTTAGGAAAACGAAATACTCGTACTGTTGGTCCGTTTGGGTAATTACCCTTACAACCGACTACACAACATCTATAAGGCATTTTAATAATTATTTAAAACACTATTGAAACCGGTAATACACTTTGTTTTTTCACTAAATACACAAAACACTTGTAGATTGTTAACACGAAAAGGAAAACTGCATGTCATATGGTACAACGTTGCCAGATCGACGGTAGCGTTTTGTCTGCTGACTGCACGTTTACTAAAACTTATTATTATTGTTATTTTTTTATTTAACTTCAAAATACTCCCAATAAAATACTGCTGTAAAATTATATTAGGCCTGTGTTAATAACTAAGTTAACGTAGTTATAAACACATTACACAAAGAAAAGTTATTTCTAAGCTTATCCTAATTAAGAATTATAGATAATCTGACAATATTGTTTCAAGCACATGTCTGGACGCACAGCTGACTATACTGGACGTAAAGCGTATTCGATTGACAAAATCTAATCGATCCGGATCAGGCCCCGGATCACGCCACATAGAATTCTACTCTACGTGTCAAAGTCATATGACTGCTCAAACAAAACAAACGATCCATCACGTGGCCACTGTCATTAGTGTCAAAATCGCGTAGAATTCTATGCATCGTGATCCAGCACCAGGTTACAAACATTAAGTTAGAGGAATACGTAATTGAATCAGGAAGGGTAGTAGAAAGAGATGAAATGTGTCGGAAAGTGATCCGGATCGGTCCAAATTTTTGTCAATCGAATACGGCTCGGGCGGCTGGACCTGAAAGGAGTTTTTGCGTATGGCCATAGATTAGGAGTTGTTGCATAGATATCCGTATATGTAATGACTTCGGGTGATGACGTCACATAACGTTAAGTCATAAGCATTGTGTCCTTGTATTCAAGTAGTTATTGGTTGGGTCAACAACTTTGTCGTTTTCTTTAGTACCGCTTGTTTCCTTGTTTTCCGCCTTATTTTTATTTTCTGTTACTTTATTTCCTGCCTTCTTAGAATGACTTCTTAACACCATTAATTTTTCCATGTAGTAAGAAAAGTGCAAAGTTTAAAAAATAACGCATCCTTAAATATTACAACCGCGATCAAAAATTTATTTTTAAGTCTTTTTCCAAACTAGTAAAAAAAAATACGTAGCAATTTTCATACTGTATAACTGACATAATTTTAATTTTGCTTATTTTTAGAATTCAAACCCAAAAAGGCAGAAGATATTCATTAAATAAAAACAACTCAATAAAGTTAAAAACAAATTTTAAACAAGTTTTCTACCGGCATTAGTTACTAAAAAAAACCCAATAATTAAAAAAAATTCAATACGTATTTTACAGAAACCGTGAAATTAAAAATCATTTGAAAATAAACTAAGTTTTTCCAACGAAAACGAACCTAAATGTAACATAAGCCAATAAAATATTTGTTTAAAAACGCTCTAAATAAATTTCAACTATAAAATAATATCGTTAAAAGCATGAAAGATTGTTCACTTCACACGGAATGTACGTAAAAAAACATTTGGTCAATCCGCAAAAAATAAAAAACGATAACCTTGATCATGACCTTTTTAAGAATTTTTACCAGCAAATATCATTTTAATAATTTTATATCTATTTCAAAAATACATTTTTCCCTGTAAAACAAAATATAAAATCGATACCTATAAGTAGTTTGCGAATTTTGCAAAAATTAATAACGAAACCAAAAAGGCAATTATTCAGAAAACACGGCCGTTCTGGCTGAAACACGGCGACCTCCACCAAAATTGTCACGGGATCTTAACTACAGTAATAAAACCACTCATTATTAATTCTGCAGCTATATTTATTAATTTAAAAAGAAATAATTTATATTTTATACATTTCTAAAATAACCCAAAATTGAGTCCTACCTGTATACTGTCTAAAAGCGCTTGGCCGGGGGAAAATGGCTCGGGACGTCGTAGACTCGCTTGCGTCGAGGTAATCACTGACGTTTCGCCTCTCATCCCACTTAGCAGGTAAACCCCCTCTGCCCCGCTCCAGGCCGATAGGCCGACGCGAGTCGAAATGACCTGCGTCGTCGCTACCGGACTTCGACACTAATCCGCAAGGGTGAGCAGCTAGGGTGGACGAAAAAAACGTTTGGTGACAGTATAATGAAAAAGTTTTTGAGAACGCTATACCGAGTGATACCGAGTTAGAGTGGAACGACAAACTGGGAAACACAGCCGGATTGTGTTATTGTAAAAAAATAACTTAGAGAGGAGGAAATGTGGTTAGAAAGGTAGGAACGTTTCTTTTTTGAGGTTCTGTACCTCAAAGTGTCGTAAAATATTTAATTTTTTCCGAAATGTGTGTTGAATTTTTGATATATATTTTTTTCTGTATAACTGTTTTGAATGTTTATTTTCGTTTTTTAAGTGAAACCTTCTTGGTTGCTTTTCTCGGGCGAGACGCAAAGTGTAACGCCTATATCCCGCGAACGGACGGAGGACCGAACGCTTTTAATTGACGCTTCCCTTGGCCAGGCTTCGTTTACAGCGTTGCCAACTTAGGGATTTTGTCTCTAGAGTTGGAGACTTTTCCTCGGTTTTAGAAAAGAAATTTTTGAACAAACCTAAGCTTGCTCGTGTGAGACGAGAAGTAAAACGCCTGAGCGAGCGCTGCAGCGAACAGGCGGACTGAACGCTCATTCTGCAGTTTCGTTCGTTTCGCTTACAGTGTTGCCAACTTAGGGATTTGTCTCAGGATTTGAAGATTTTTACTTAGTTTGGGAGAAAAAAGGATATTTGAAGTATATAATACTTCCTTAGCTGCGCTAGCGTAAATTTGTTTGAGCGAGACACAAAGTTAAACGCTTATATCCAGCGAACAGACGGAGGACAAAACGCCTGTGTTGGCCCGGCTTCGTTTACGGTGTTGCCAACTTAGGGATCTTGTCTCTAGAGCTGGAGACTTCCTCAGTTTTAGGGAAAATTATTTTTTCACCAACCTAAGCCGGCTCAGGCGAGACGAAAAGTAAAATGCTTATTTTTGAGTTCGTTCGTTTCGTTTACAGTGTTGCCAAATTAGGGATTTTGTC
Organism: Philopedon plagiatum; assembly: GCA_963971165.1. Lineage (NCBI taxonomy): Eukaryota > Metazoa > Arthropoda > Insecta > Coleoptera > Curculionidae > Philopedon > Philopedon plagiatum. The sequence goes on along the minus strand of OZ020196.1, from coordinate 15,899,653 downwards.
TCTAGATTTAAAGATTTTTACTTAATTTTAGAAGAAAAAGAATTTTTGAATTGAAACTTCGTTAGCTGCGATAGCGTAAATTTGTTTGAGCGAGATGCAAAGTGAAACGCTTGTATCCGAGCGGACGGGCGGAGGACAGAACGCTTTGTACTCGACCTGGGCCCGACTCCGTTACAGTGTTGCCAACTTAGGAATTCTGTCTTTAGATCTAGAGATTTTCGCTCGGTTTTCGAAAGTAGTCTTTATAATAATTTTGATTTTTATTATATTTTAGGTCAAAATTGCCCTGTCTTCGAAAGTTTTAGATTCTCCCGATAGGCTACGCGATACTCTAATTCACGAAATGTGCCATGCTGCAACGTGGATTGCAAATCAGGTCTCTAATGGACACGGAGTGTACTGGAAAAACTGGTAATTATTTAATGTTACGTTGTGACATTCCCACATTTTTTTAACAAGCTATGTTTATTACAGGGCGTTTAAAGCGATGAGGGTGTTTCCAGAGCTGCCGCCGATCAAGCGATGTCATAGTTACCAAATAAATACAAAATATACCTATAAATGCACCGGGTGTGGATACAGGTATGGAAAAAATTATAATTCTCTTATATAATTTTTTACCCTAAATTACTTTTATTCGTATACTATTTTATTTATTTTTTTCAAAAAACTATTGAAAATAGCGTTTTCAAATTTTTTTTTTGAAAAAGTTACTTTAGATCCACATTTTTACCACATATCTTTTTCAGCATCGGAAGGCACTCGAAATCTTTAGACACAGAACGGAAACGTTGCGGCGACTGTTACGGCAAATTCGAGCTTTTAATCAACAAAACGAACAAATTGGGCGAAACCAAGTCCGTCCCTGTGACTCCACGTAAACAAGCCACGGCCTTTTCGCTTTTTGTCAAGGAGAATTACGCGCGTTATAAGGAACCCTTATTGAAACACTTCGACGTTATGAAGATTTTGGGACAGAAATTTTCGGAAATGAAAGTGAAGAACGATGCCTAAAAAGAAAAGGGAGCACAGCCCTCCCGCCCCCTCTGGTTACGCCACCGTCTAGACCTAAACAGTAAGTGGACTAACGCGAAGCTGGCTTCGTGAGGTAATTGACGAGAAGTGACGTGATGCCTAATATGAATGAAATACGCTGTTAGTAACGTATGTCTATGCTTACATTGGTTAGGGTCACGGTTGACAGTTGATTAAATTTCATTTGTCTACCGGATCGGTGACACTTGACACGGTTGACAGTTTAAACAATGGACTGCATGTCATTTGTCAAAGTTCCACTGCCACCAGTTCGGTTGACTAATGAAGTTTAGTCAACTGTCAATCGTGACCAGATAGCGAAATTTAAGCGTCATTGGTTGCGTTCACGGTTGGCAGTTAATTAAACTTCATTTGTCAACCAAATTGGAGACAGTTGACAAGTAAACAACGGACTAAACTTCATTGATTGACAAATGAAGTCTAGTCCATTGTTTAACTGTCAAACGTGACATAACCAAAGGGATTTTTTGGCGAGATAAACGGTTTTAAATTTTGAAGCGGTATCTGATACCGGTGCGTTTTCGCGACAAAGCGGTCTTTCAAATGACGCCATTGCTGACGTCATCGTTTTAAAAACGGTCTTTTAATTTATTCAACAAGGTGCAAGTTGTTGATAAAAAGCCATCACCGGTTAAATTGGACATTAAGAGCCAAATTCGCCATTTTTCAACGTACATAGCCTAAAAAAAACGACTAGTGGAGTCCTGTGCAGTGATCTAGTCCTGTGTCTGTGCCTGTGCCAAAAATGCATCCACAAAAATGGAAAATCAACAGTACTGGCAAATTGCTCCAGAAAGAGAAGCTAACAATCCATTAGAGAGACAGAGAAAATGAACAGTATGAATACTCGGTCAACTTTAGAGGCAGGGATGGGCGCCCGCAGGGAGGGGCCAGGCCCCCCCTGAGATTGTCATTCTTTTTAATTATTAGTAATAAAATCTTTAAAAATATATAGGTATATTTTTTATTTTGCCCCACCTGAGAAAAAAGTCTGCGGGCGCATAAAGCTGGTAACAGGTTTGGCTACTGTCATGGAGTTGCTAAACGGTAAGTAAACAGTCAAATTAATTATTAATAAATAAAATGACACGTTTTGTTATTTTATACTTATAATTTAACTTCAATTTGTTTTGCATGTTTTTTTTTGAGTTAATAATTGTGCCTTGTGCTGCTAGTAATTATATTAAGTAATACATTGCAGTCAGTAAACACCAGTCAGTCTAGTACAATAAAACAAATAACAAAACCAACAAACGAGAAATGAAACTCGACAGATAGTTTTATAAACAAATGAAAAAACCGAGTCATTTTGGCGATTTAAAAAAACCGCTTGATTATGACGTCATTATTAAAAGACCGCAGCGGTCATTTACATATAACCCTTTATCTCACCAAACAATCCCTCAAAATCGATGCCAAATTTTCCTAAGGTCTTATCTGTATTAGATCTCCTTGATTTTTTAGTTCATGGTGTTAAAATGTGTTCTTTTTTTGAATTATTATATACGGATCAGAGACCCCGTATTTTATTTGTTTATTTGTGAATCCGGAGCTGCCACTTTTTAATGTATTATTTATTTATTTCATTAACTTAACAGTAGGCGGTATAACCAATGAATCTGTCTATGTATAGTTTACGTAAGACTAATAATTTTTCAGTACAAAAACTTGTATATATTTATTTTTACAATATATTTTTTAATATTTGCACTAAAGGTGAATTTGTGTTTGTTGTCCCTGGGGATTTGGTGGACCATCCTTGCTAATATACAGATTTGCTCTGTTTTTATCCCATGGAATACTTATATAAAATTCCGGGTGTAATTGCGATAACGCGACCAGACCAGTAGCGGCGCTAACCCTAATTTTTTAGTTGGGCGAATGCCGGCGATAGCATCTATAGATTGGATACTTTTATGTTCAGTGTTTGTTAATTTCAAATTGATGACCCAAGCAAACCCAAGCGCCCAATCCTGCCCACCCTTAGCGCCGCCACTAGACCAGGCGCACGAAAATTCGTAAGTAAGTAAAGTTAAGGCGGCATGTGTTGACTCGGTCCTGTAATAGTGTTTTACATGCGGAATAGGTCCTGTATTTCCGCCCGTGTACGGAACATGACTGAGCAATCAGTGGCATACCCAGACTTGAACTTTGGGGTGGGGTATTGTCACGTGGTCCCGGCACCTCCACCAAAATGTACTATATTTCTGGCTATGCATGGAACAAGACAGAGCGATACCGGATTAGTGCAAAGAAAAAAAACTACTTGTCAGATCAAAAACGATCACTGCACCATGAATGCTCGAAGGTTTACGGCTCGGAGACGATCACTGCACCATGAAAGCTTGAATGTTCAGGTCAGACTACCACAAAAACGCTTAAAAGTTCGGCTCATAGACAATCTCTGCCCTATAAACGCTTGAAGGTTCGGCTCAGAGATGATCTCTGCACCATAAACGTTTGAAGGTTCAGCTCAGAGACGATTTCTGCACTATGAATGCTTGAAGGATCGGCTCAGAGATCTCTGCACCATAAACGCTTGAATGTTCGGCTCAGAGACGCTCTCTGCACTATGAACGCTTAAAAGTTCGGTTCAGACGATATCTGCACTATGAACACTTAAATGTTCGGCTCAGAGACGATATCTGCACCATAAATGCTTGACGGTTCAGTTCAGAGACGATCCGTGCACCATAAACGCTTGAAGGTTCGGCTCAGAGATGATCTCTGCACTATGAACACTTGAAGGATCGGCTCAGAGAAAATTTCTGCACCATAAAAGCTTGAGAGTTCGGCTCAGAGAGCTCTCTGCACTATGAACGCTTAAGTTCCGTTCAGAGACGATATCTGCACTATGAACGCTTGAATGTTCGGCTCAGAGACGCTCTCTGCACTATGAACGCTTAAAAGTTCGGTTCAGACGATATCTGCACTATGGACACTTAAATGTTCGGCTCAGAGACGATCCGTGCACCATAAACGCTTGAAGGTTCGGCTCAGAATATAAACACTTGAAGGTTCGGCTCAGAGACGCTCTCTGCACTATGAACGCTTAAAAGTTCAGTTCAGAGACGATATATGCACCATGAACGCTTGAATGTTCGGCTAAGAGACGATCTCTGCACCATAAAAGCTTGAAGGTTCGGCTTAGAGAAGATTCCTGCACTATGAACGCTCAAATTTTCGGCTGAGACGATCTCTGCACTGCGAGCGTCTAAAGGACCGACTTAGAGACGATTTCTGCACCGTAAACTCTTGAATGTTCGACTCGGAGACGATCTCTGCCCTATGAACGCTTAAAGGTACGGCTCAGCGACGATCTTTGCACCAAAACGCTTGAAGGTTCGGCTCAGAGACAATCAATGCACCTTGAATGCTTGAAATTTTTTTTAGTTTTCTAAATAAAACACCACAATTAAAAATCTTAAAAAGTGTTTATTAATAAATTCAATATATACAAACCGTTTGGAAAAGTATGTACATATACATCTTATTACAAAATACTGTTTCAATAAGTCGAAAGTAAACGAACAACTTCAACTATGGACGAACAATGTCTAAATTCTCATACTTTACAGACACAAACAAGGAAAATGGCAACGTTTTTCCAATTCATACATTTTTAACTTTTAAACACAACAAATTGGCACGAAACAGACACCAAACGACAGTGGCGTGTCAAATATAAAACGAAAAAATGTACAGGGGGTTGGAAATCTTAATCTAACCAGAAACCTGAGAAACTAGGTGCTCAAGCACACTGTGTACACACTTTTACCACACATCAGAAGTGGGATTTTTATACTAAACTCTCGTTTATCTAACCGTATATCATCAGGAGATACACAAGTATAGCGAAAGGGGGCGAGTGCATATATTTGATACGCCACTGCCTAAGAGTATCGCATATCAGTCAGTTATCGGAAAAATACTTATATTTCTTTGTACACGCCGCTTTACATATTTTTAAAACCTAAAATTTACTATTCCGACATATACAAAATAAAACGTGGACTTAGGTACCGTACAAAAACGTCCGAAAAAGAACGTCATGTATAAGTGTATAAAAAATAGTTACAAAAAAACTTGACACGTTTGTAGTAGCTCTGTAGTGATGTTTTTCACTTTTTTCTTTCCAAATGGTTAATGTAGGAATGGGAATTAAGTATCGATAGCAATCGACATCGATACAGAAATTGTCGATACGTATCGAAAGTTTACATCTCCCATCCCTAGCACGTATTCGCTAAAAGGCGATCAGAGATCTTCACAAGGAGCAATAGGGATGGGAATTACGTATCGATAGTAACCAATATCGATAGCTGATATCTCCCATCCCTAGTACTAAAAAACGTAAATTATGGATATAGGAATGGGCTCCATGCATCGGTAATAATGGATATCGATATATCTCCCATCCCTAGTACTAAAGACCGTAATCGCTTATGTCCCCAACGATCGTCTTTTTATCCTATAAATAAAACGATCACAGATCTTCGCCCAAGGAACGATCTTACGCGATCTGCTAAATTTCCCGCTGAGATCATCGCTTTTTTCACGAAATTTACACCAAAAAAGAAAAAAATTACATCCGAAAAACATCACTTTCAGATCCCGAGTCGAGGTTCACCTTCGCTTTCCTCAACATTTGGCTAGTCTTGTGGATTTGCTTGAAAATTGTCTTCTCCACTTGTTTCTTTCGCTGATTGGCCAGATTCAGTTGGGTGGCGGTTTCTTCCAAAGCCCGTTTCATCCTCAAGAGCTTCCTCTTCAGTTCGTTATTTTCTTGGGCTATTTCGACGGATTTCTGACAGCAATGGTCGGTGGCTGAAACGTAGAAAAAAAAACAGTCAACGATTTGCGTATTATAAAAGAAGAACCACTTTTTGAAACTTAAAAATAAAATTCGAAAACTTCATAGATTAATCTAAAAATACAAAAGTTTTTAAATAAAGGAAAGAAACTAAGTTTAAGTAAGTGACAAAAAACAATTCATGTTAAAACTTACCAGGAGTATTTGCGTCGACATCGACGTTCTGTTCATCTAATAAACTGTTCATAGATTGGGTAAGTTCAATGGTTTGCAGTAAAGGCCTGGGTAAGTTACTGTTGCCATTCGTCTCTAAGCTTGAGAACCTGCAAAGATAAATACTGTTTTTATGTTCTGTCTCCTTAGAACTGTAATATAACTAAGGGACAGACCGCCCAATCGGTCCCCAAGGGCCCCCTAAGGTCATCATTAAAAATTTCGTAGTTCTAGACCCTAACACGCGCTTTTATGAGTAGCGCACTAAAAAGTTAAAAATAATTATTTTCCTTCTTATAGTTAACGGAAAACTAGGGTGTGCAGCGTACGCATCGTGAGGAATGTAAAGCAACTAACAAACTGCGCCTCCCTTTACTCCGCACACATGCATACCCCTTTTTTCTGTTAACTTGTACAGCTAGAAAACGTTTGGTCTTTAAATCGGTAATTAAATTTAAAAGCGTGGGGCGCACTTACATTTTTTATGCTCCCTGTATAAAAAATGAAATTTTTCGTAACGTGAATGTTATTTATTTTACCAACAAAAACTTTTATTGGGAGTGAGATTTTTATGTATCTTGCGTAATCTGGCCCATTTGTCCTCTTCTAAACCCTATCCGTGGACATACTATATGCATCACTATATACGTACAAACTCGCCAACATACATACAAACGTAACAAATTCTTAGATGATTAGGAAATAAGATAAAATTGGTAAATAAAAAATGATATATAATAATGCCGGTTAAAAATAGATTTCCATTGAAAATAATTAAGAAAAAACAATTTTTACCCCTAAATACGCCCCTGAATGTTCCATTGGGTACTTATTTTAAAATTTGATTAACCCTTTATCAGATAACGCCATAAAAGTTTAAGGAAATTAGATAGAAACAATACACAGAGTGCCAAACGTACCGATGCATGGCGTGGTAAAAAAGTCAAAATATTGAAATTTGAACAGTCGATTGCTCCCTTCCCATAAAAAATTAAGGATTTAAAAAACATGGATATCACGTATTTGGACGAGCTCTTTTCGATGATGTAAATAGAATTTTGATTTGGATCCGTTTTGACCCTTCAAAAAATTAAAAACCATGAAAAATTTGTCAAAAATCGAAATTTTCAGTTTTCCCCAAATTTTCCCAATTTCCAGAGGTTTTAGGTATAGGAAGATATATTGCAAAACGAAAGTACTTGAGATTCTAAAGTTTGACGTTCAATTCGTTTTCCGATCAGACGTTTCGTTTTCGAGTTATTAAGCACCAAATATGAGTATGCAAATGGTATATTTCGATTTAAAAAATTTCAAAACAATTACTTCCCATTTTCCGATCCGCACTAATATCGATAGGGTTGTGTAGCCTCGGATCATCTACAACCTCCGAAAATTTAAATCGAATTAATCCACTTTGGCTACCTGTACTCGATTTCGGCATTGACCTTTAATAGCTCCGAAACGAGACACCCTGTATAACTGAATTTCTTAACGAAGCTAGTCCCACTGTCTCTCTACTAACCCAGAAAGTTTGAACGTTCCCCCTCCGACCGTTTCCGAGAAAAAAATTCGATAAAGTGAAAATGTAGACTATTTAAAAATCAACAATAATCACTTACCTTCCGTGATCACTTTCGATGCCCAGATCGGGCGAAGAATTAGCTTCTGCTCTCTCGGCTTCCGCAGCAAACGGCTGGATAGCAGCATTAGCCTGAAGAGATCGATTGAATCCGAAACTGTGCAGATCTTCGACGTTGTCTTCTGAACTGTACGTTTGTTGGTCAGAACATTGCCTAATATAAAGGGAACGGTTTTAACAGGATAATCAAGAGGGTGGTTTGATGTCCGAGCCTCAGCAAGGACAATCTATTGAAATATACTTTCGTCTCGAAGTATATATGTTATTGGCGGAACTCGCAAATTTAAAAGATATTAAAAGGAAACATACTTTAAAAAATTCTTCTTACCTTCTATAAGGCACTCTTCCAGATCCCACATTGGCCGGCAACGTTGCGCTCAGCCCCAAACTAAACTTGCCCGATTGCGCTTTGATCAGCCTGTGGTGCAAATCGGCGTTGCAGCTCTCCAGCTCGCTCATCTTCAACTCCAAATGCCCCTTCTGCTTCTGCAGCGCCGTCACCTGCTGATCGTACTTCTGCGACACTTCCGATAATGTTTCCTGGATATCGTTCAGCTGAGCCCTGAGTTCCTCCTCTTTCTGACCGATTGTACCGATTTCCTCTTTTAAATCTTGTTTTTCGCTGGATATCTTGTTGTTTTCTTGGATGGCTTCGGAGTATTGTATGGTCATGTTATCTAATTCGGCTTGAAGAGCCACGATTTGGTTATGGTACTCTTGAACCTGCGCGCCGATGTCCCTCTCTTTCGCCTTGTAAGAAGCAATAGTCTCTTCATACGACTGAATCGTGGTCTTCAAATCTTCCAGTTCGTGCAAGAGCTTCTCCACTTCCAAGAGCTTTTTCTCGACCTCAGATTTCTTCACGTAGTCTCTTGCCATCTCCTCCTGCAGAGTCCGACAACGTTCCTGCATCTTCTTCATCTCCACCTGGTACTTTTCTTCAACGCTCTTTACTTTGCTGGTAAACACTTCTTCGGTGTTCTTCAATTTTTCAATCAAACTTTCTTCATATTCTTTTCTTAACGTCTGCTCCATCGTCTCCATTCTCTTTTGCATGTTTTTCAATTTTTCTTCTGCAACTACAACTTCGTTGCGAGCATTTACAGCTCGACGTTCGTATTCCTGCGATTCCGTCAGAAATTTCTGTTTTTGAACCTCCAACTGATTGATTTTTTCCTGAATTTCTTTGTCTTTCCCCACCATCCTTTCTTCGTAATATTGTTTGAAGGTTGAGAGCTCCTGAACAGTCTGAAAAAATAAAATTTAATTAGCAAATAGATAATTATCAAAGTTAAAATAAATGTTAAATTTTATTTGTCTACTCTGTACTACTGACCTTCTGTAAACTTGCCACCCTTTGGTCCGCGTCGGTCTTCTCAGTTTCGGCCCGCATCAACTTTTCCTTGTTCTCCTGCACCGCCCTATCGAGTTCCTGCAACTTCTGCCGGTACATCCTGCTGTTCATTAAGACTTCTTCCGACGTTTGTTCTAGCTCCTTTTCCAGGCGACAGATATCTAATGGAATAAATTTAGTAAAAGAGAAAATTAAGAAAAACACCATAAAAACTGCTTTTTTACCTTGGGTCAGTTCAATAACAGTGTTACGTCTCTTCGAGGGGGTCATGCTGTGGTAAATACGTAGATTCCGTGAACTGTAGCCTTGAAGGCTTCAATGCGGGATGCACTGAGTGATTTAGACCGATTCGAGCCCTAAAGAAAAGCTTATTAATTCTTTATACGGATTTCTTTTAATTTTTAAACTCTGGTATGAGACGCATCCACATCTGAACGAATCGAGGATTTAAGGGGGATTTACACATGCAATGATTTATTGACACCAGTCACATCTGGCGCGCCACAAACCTAAAATACATATTATGTAAACACTTAATGGCCTGCAAGCTTGATCCATGCATGCCACGGATTAAAAAGTTGATAGCCTTCCAATTTTTATGCGCCAGTTAATGTTTCAAACGCCGGTAAAATAAAATCTGCAAATGTAAATACCTTCATGCATGTCGATTGTATTGCAATGTCATTAGACCTATATCCGTTCTACCTGTATTATCTAAAATCATTGAAAAAATAATGAACAATAGATTGACAGAATTTCTGGAAAATAAAAAATTACTTTTTAGTAGACAATATGGCTTCCGTAAATTTAAAGATAATGAAGTAGCTGCTGTAGATATTATAACTGACATTCAAATAAACATAGATAAAACAAAAAATGTTGTCTATTATCTTTAGATTTACGGAAGGCATTCGACACAGTCGATCATGTCATTTTGTTAAAAGCTCTTTTTAATATTGGAATTAGAGGAAACATTTTTAGTTGGTTTCAAAATTATTTAAGGAAACGAGTACAGTATGTTCAAATTGATAATTATATAAGCTCAAAAAAAGATATAAATTGCGGTGTTCCTCAAGGGTCAATATTGGGACCAATCTTATTTCTTATATACATTAACTCGATATCAGATTTAAAATTAAAAGGTAACATAACATTATTTGCAGATGACACCACAATAATTTACTATGGTGACTGTTTTTCTGAGATAAAAGAAAATATTAATTTTGATTTAAAAATTTTACATAACTGGTTGCAATCACACAAACTGACTTTAAATTTTGAAAAATCTTCTTTTATGTTTATTACAAAAAAAAAATGAATAATAATATAAAATCATTATCATTTAATGGGAATCAAATTAGTTATGCCAAATCAGTTAAATTTTTAGGTTTATTTATAGATGAGAATTTAAATTGGAAAAATCACGTAGATTACTTAAGGAAAAAAATAGCCCCTATAATAGGAATTCTGTTTAAAATTCGTTCTTATATACCCATAAAATATTTAAAAAATATATATTATTCTTTAACCTATTCTAAAATTCATTATCTAATTTCAGTTTGGGGATCAGCTTGCAATGAAACGTTAAAACCTTTAAAAAAGCTACAAAACAAAACAATAAAATGTATTCACAAACTTAGTTTTTTGGAACCGACAGTAAATTTATATAAATCTAGAGGATATCTTGATATTCAAAATTTATATAAAGTAAAAATATGTACTATTATCCACTCAATAATGCTTAATGCAAAACAATCAAATATAACTTTTTCTAAAGTTGATATACTTCATAATCATAATACATGGCAGAAGGATTTTTTACAAACTATTACTATTAAATCAAATTTTTGAAAAAAAAATCTATTTTGTATGATGGAATAATTATTTATAACGAATTACCACTAGTAATTAAAAATCTAAAAAAATTAGATAGATTTAAAAGAAAAATAAAAAAGTTTCTTCTGGAAATATAATAAAATCTATAAAAAAATTTATTACTAGGTTATGCAGATTTTTTTTTTTTTTTTTTTTTTTTTTTGTAAATTACCTATTTGTTGATTATTGTTATTATTATAAGTTTAGTATAATTATTGTGTATTCCCTGTAATGGATTCTGTATTCGTTGGGAATAATAATAAATAAATAAATAAAACTGAAACTGGCGTTTTTATCATTTTTCCATTGACATTTTCTGAGTCAGTAGAGTTCAGCATTTAAATTTAGAAAAACTATGTTTTCTAAAAAATGTATTTCCGGGAAATGTATTTTTAAAAGGTTATTTTTAATAAAATATATTTTCGAAGAAGCTGGTTTTCGAAAATATTTAATCAATTTAACATCAAAAAACATATCTGTTGAAAAAACAACCAGCTAGAAGAGTTGGTCATCTTAGCTTACACGCGACAGGACATATTGTTGGATTAATATGAAAGTGTAAATTTTGTAGCATTTTTTATTTATGCCGTCTGCTCATTTGGGGAGATATACGAGTACTAACGAAAGTACAATTTAACTAAAACCAATTTTTCTAATTTTTTTTAAAGCACTTTTCAAAAATACATTTTTTTAGAGAACGTCTTTTTCGAAATTAAATTTTTTTCGGTTTTTGGCATTAATTTTTTCAAGCAACGGCATTTTGAAAAAGTAATTTACGGGAAAGTCATGTACCAAACCTAAGGAAACCTGATCAAACCAAAAAAAGTTCGTTTGGGTTTGTTCAGGATCTTTTTTTTATTTTTTTTTCATTAACATTTTTCAAGCCACTAGAGTTCATAATTGAATTTCCTAAATATTATTTTCGAGAAAATATTTTTGAAAAATTTTGTTAATCCATTTTCGAAAAAGATGTTTTTCGACAAAATTTACTTTCCAAAGAGACGTTTTGGAAAAAAAATTATTGGGTTATTTGTTTCATTTAGAAGCCAACTATCCGGCGCTAATTTTGATAAGACCACAGTGAGATGTGTTAGGAATCTTTTCAGAAACAATCTAAGACCATGTAAATCAAAAATGCCAAAAATGGCTTACATTTTTTATATTAGATATTAGTATTGCTCTATTATTCATATTTTTTGGTATAATTCGTTTCAAAGACCTTAAACAGACGGCAGAATGTTTGTTTTTGTTTATATTTTGTAGAATATGTAGAAATGGTTAATATTTATTTTTATCAAATTCGCTATAGAAATCCATTTTGTAAAAGGCTCTAGGGAAGGGCGCCCCCTGCGCCCCCCTCCCTAAATCTGCCACTGACACTGGTGAATTCAGAATAAAAAAGGCTTCCAAAATTTGACATTAAAAAATTAGAACCGTATTTAAAAAAAAAAGAAGTTGATCGCTGAAGGACGAAACGCCGAATAAAAAAATTGATAATGTAATCTTTAAATTGTATAAAAGTTACTATAAAGAAGTTCAATTAGTTTTGCCTTACCTATATATCGCACATGACATGGAAAACTGCCATAACTCAAAATTTAACATTTTTGGGAAATTAAAAAAAAAACAAAATCATTTAATCGGTCCATTGCCTTAAGAGTGGCAAAACTGTAGAAAATGAAAAACGACACTTCGCGCCATCTAGCGGTCATCTTTGCAAACATAAATGTGTGTCATTTTTCCATGTGATGTGCGATATATTAACGCCAGAAAAAAATAAAATCAAAAATTTGAAAATTTAGTTTTTTCAAAATAACTCGAAAATAGAAAATTATCTGAAAAATTTCGGGACATCATTTTATTAGTTCTTTAATTACCCAACTTTTTTCCTATTTAACCAATTTTGCATTTCTAACCATAAGCGAGATCCCCATCCTATACATATATTTTTTTAAATAAAACATTGACTTACTTAGAAACCTCTCGGTCCGGCTCGCTCCAAGCCTCGCTCTCACTTTGCCCCTTGCTCACAACCTTCACCGTAGCCGACGTACTCTTCGGCGTGAACAGCTTCGATACGCCCTTCTCCCCCTCCTCGGTCTCGGTCAACTTCTCCACTCCGCTTTCCTTATTACCGTTCAACCTGTTCAACTCGATATCTGTCAACTTCAACTCGCTCTTCAAATTGAAAACTTGCTCTCTCAAGGCCGCCGCGATGACTTACTCGCTGTCCGGCTGGTCGCCCTTCACTTTTTTGTACAAATGGCTCTCGTAGGTCAGAGAAATGTTATCAGGTACAACAATGCTCAAGTGCGTTTCCTCCTCAAGACCGACATCTTCAGCTAAGCTTAGTTCTTGGAAGACGGAGCCGTTCAAGAAGGTGGTGATGTTGGACAACTGAGCGAGGCTCTGGTCGGGGTTCACCATGAGGCTCATAGCGAACGATCTGCTCATGTCCAGGTTGTTGTTGATGATCTCCCTTAGCCTTTTGTTCTTTGCCGAGCCCAGAAAGCCTAGAACAGACTTCTGTTTTAGCAGCGAATCCAAAAAGATGGCTAGCTCCTCTAGTCTGTTACTTAAAACCGAACAAACTTCGTTAGTCTCGTGCCTCAACCTCTCGCTCTTTTCTAGCTTCACTTTAATATCATTATTTTGACTCCTCAATTTCTCAATCACTTCCTTTGAGGTCTCCAATTGTGTCGACCACTCCTCAAAGCTTCTTTTCTCCTTCTTCGTCGTGCAAACTTTATCGCTGCGTTCCGGCTCGCACTGCTTCTCCCATTTCTCTAGAACTCCCTCCAACTCTCGTACCCGCTCCTCACTTCCTTGACTGCTTTGAGCTGATCTTGCAGAATTTTTATGTGTTCGATGTTTCTCTTCGGCGACGACAGGTCTTTCATCGGTGCCGTACTGTCATCACTAGGCAATTTGATGTCCAAACCAAACTCAGAAATGTTTTAGGTGAGCATTTTCAGTTGCAAAGCCTCCCCAGACAACTCTTTCTTCACTCTGGCGATGTCAGGCGAAGAAGCTTCTTGCTTCCTATGCATTTTTTCGATCTCCCTATTCTTTGCCCAGAGTTCCGTGTTGACAATCTCCTGCAGGTAGCACGTGCACTTCCTCAGTTAGACGTTCAACCTCTCGATTTCCTTGTTCTTTCCTTCCAGTTCGTGTTTATAGAAACTGCTGTGTTTCTCTGAGCCCATGTCGCCCTTTTCTAAGAGAGATTTGTCGATCTTATTTTCTTTTTCTTCAAGGGTATTGAGGATTTCGTCGTACTGAGCTTGGATATATTGCATTTGAGAGTCTCTTGCCTTAAGTGTTTCTACCAAAAACTGCAAAATATAGATTATCTTAGTTGCATATACAATTTAATCAAGAATTAAACTAATTGAACTTTGTAATGTGACACCACTCATGTTAATGTCATGGCTAGAGGCTAGTCTATGTTAGAATTATAGAGCATACACAGTATTTATATCATATATATTTTGATAGAATAATGACATTTTTAAAAACAACAAAACTATTTATATATCTGACAGTATCAATCACTATTAAAGTAACAATATTAGGTCAACAGGTAATACCTAAATCATTAGGTATTATATATTTAGTCGCATAAACCAACACCCCTTCTTGACTAAATATTCTCTTGGATTCCCAATAACTTTCTCATAAATTTATATTTCACTTTCCCTAGAGGTTTTGTTAATATGTCGGCTTGCATTTCATTGGTAGGACAGTACTCAAAATTGACTTCTTGGTTATTTTTTAAATTTCTTACAAAATGATATTTTACTGCGATATGTTTAGTTCTTGTTCTAATTCCTTCATTATCTAACATTTTCAAAGTGCTTTGGTTATCTTCATACACCGTTATCGTGGGAGGATCTTCTTGCATGTCTTTTAATAGTTGTCGTATCCACTGGATTTCTTGACATGCCTCTGTCAAAGAAATATATTCAGCTTCTGTAGAACTCAGAGATACCATTGATTGCTTTTTGCTGCTCCATGAAATTGGACTATTTAAATATTTAATTATAAATCCACTTGTAGACTTTCTGTCATTGTTATCGCCAGCCCAGTCTGCATCAGCATAGCAAATAAGATTATTTCCTTCTGATATATGCCCCAACTGTAGCACATAATCTTTAGTTCCTTTAATATATCGCATTATTCTTTTTACTTCATTCCAATCTACTTTATTTGGTTTACTAACTTTTCTACTCAAAATTGACACGGCTGTCGCAATGTCAGGTCTAGTATTGACAGACAGGTATAATAGTGCACCTATAGCTTGTCTGTACAGGTCATTGTTTGGTAGTAAACTGGAGTTACTATTTTTAAAATAGCCTGGATCCATTGGTATTTCAGATGTTTTTGCGTCCGTCATTTCATATGCATTCAAAATTTTTTCGATATAAATTTTCTGGTTTATACAAAAAATGCCATCCTCCTTTCTTTGCACTTCAATCCCAAGATAATAATTTAGATTTCCTAGTGTTTTAATTTCAAAGTTTTCTTTTAGATAATCCTGAACTTCATCAATGTGTTTTTCATTCTTTGCTGAAATTATTACATCATCAACAAATACAAGAACGTAAATGTAATCTCCATCTAATTTTTCTCCATTTTCTTCGTTTTTCTTTGTATATAAACACAAATCTGATTGACTTCTTTCAAATCCAGATCTTATTAGCACTTCATTAAATGTTTCATTCCAAACTTTTGCTGATTGTTTTAGCCCATAAATACTTTTTTTTAGTTCACAAACATATTCTGGATGCTCTTTATCTTCAAAACCGGTAGGCTGTTTCATATAATTTTTTTCTTTTAAATTACCATTTAAATACGCCGTTTTAACATCTAGTTGTTTGATTTGTAAATTTCTAATTCCAGCAATAGTCAGCAGTGTTCTTATTGTCGTTTGTTTCACAACTGGAGCGAATACTTCATCATAGTCTTCTCCATATTTTTGACTAAATCCTCGTGCAACAAGTCTTGCTCTGTATCTGATATTATTACATACTGGGTCATTCTTTAATTTGTATACCCATTTACAATCGACTATTTTTCTATCTTTTGGTTTTGGTACAATATTCCATGTTTTAAACTTATGTAGGGCATTAACCTCATCTTGCATAGCATCTAACCACATATCTTGGTCAGGTCTTTTCATAACATCTTCATAACTTCTAGGTTCATCATATATGTGTAGATCTCTCTGGTTATATTTCGGCTCATCTTCTGTTGGATTTTCTTTGTTAATGTTTATTTCTATTTGTTCATTATCTATATTTTCAACTTCTTTAACGTTGTCAGTTATTTCATAATTTTCTTCCTCTTGACTGGGTAAAACCGTTATTGACATTTCCATCTCTTCTTCATCATTTTGTTTTGGCGAATTTTGTATATTTCTGTACACCTGCAGATCTTCATTAAATTTAACATTTCTACTGATAGTTATTTCGCAGTTTTTTTCATCAATTAGCCGATATGCTTTGGAGTTTTCACAATAACCCATTAATTTTAATTTTATTGCTTTGTCATCCATTTTTCTTCGTTTTTCTTTGGGTATATAAACAAATGCTTCACATCCGAAAATCCGTATATTATCTAATCTGGGTTTTTGTTTAAACCACATTTCAAATGGTGTTTTTTCACATGCTTTTGTTGGCAGTCTGTTCTGCATATAATTAGCAGTCATTACAGCTTCTCCCCAAAATTTGTTGTCCAGATTTGCTTCCACCAGCATACATTTTGCCATTTCTGTAAGAGACCTATTTTTTCGTTCGGCTACACCATTTTGCTGAGGTGAATACGGTGCTGAAGTTTCATGTCTTATACCATTTCTTTTCAAATAATTTGTTATAGTTCGTGAAACATATTCTCCTCCATTATCGCTTCTTATTATTTTAATTCTCCTGCCAAATTTTGTATACATTTCTTCAGAAAATTCAATACATTTTTGTTCAACTTCGTTTTTATGTTTAAGTAGGTAAACAAAGGAGTACCTACTAAAATCATCGATAAAGGTTAGAATATATTTATTACCACTAGGCGTTTGTGTTTTCATCGGGCCACAAACATCACTGTGTATCAAATCCAATACATCCTTTTGTCTGTTTTCACTTTTCTTTGGAAAACTTTTTTGCGTCATCTTACTTTTTATACAAACTTCGCAGTTACTTGTTTCTTCTTTATTATAAATACCAATGTCTTCAGCCAAATTTTGAGAAACTATGGTACGAATTGAATTATAATTTTTATGTCCAAATCTTCTGTGTAATAAGTTTATATCATACTTAGTTTTATCGTTTTGAGCGATCAGTAATCTATTAGAGAGTTTTAATTCGTATAAATTATTTTTTAAATAAGCTTTCGACAAAATTTTTGAATTTATATCTTGAATTCGGCATTCCCTGTCTTTAAAGATTACTTCCAAACCAAGAGCTGTTAATTTTCTTACTGATAAAAGATTTCCATCTATTTCGGGACAAAACAGTACATCCTTAACTTGTATACTTAAGTTTTTACCATTTTCATCTTCTACATTTAACCATCCATTACCAGTCCATCTAGATTCAATTTTTGTTCCATCTGCTAAAAATATTGTTTCTTTTCTTTCATAATTGATTTTCTCGAAAAAATTTTTATTACACGACATGTGACAAGTTGCGGCCGAATCAATGTACCATTTATCCTTTGAAGCTAGAGTAGCCACAAAACATGCATGGGTATTTTGTGATTTCTCATCGTTATCATCGCTATCTGTTGTAGATTTATCATATTCGTTGTTTCGTACAGTCTTCTTAGCTTCTTGTTTTTCTCCTCTTCCATCATAACTTTTATTGTCTTTACGCATATACTTGTTCTTTTGGTTATACCAGCATTCATTTTGAAAATGACCTCGTTTATTACAAATATAACAAGTTTTTTCAGTTTTATTTTGTTTTGATCCATACCTTGTATTAAGCTTCACAGCAACTTCAGATTCTTTTAAACTAATTTCACTTCTTCTTCTGCTTTCTTGTATCAATCTTTCTTTGACCATTTCAACGGTGAGATCTTGCTCTGGACGTGTTTCTAAAGCCATTACAATTGTATTATAGCTTTCAGGTAGACTACTTAACATGAAAGCTACTACTAACTTTTCTGCCAGTTCTTCCCCCATTGCTGTCAATTGGTCAACCAGCTGCTGCATTAAAATCAAATGATCCTCCATTTCATCATCTTCAGTTAGTTGCATTCTACATAATTTCTTTAGAATAGATACTTTGTTTGACAATGTACACTTTTCGTGGTATTTTCTTAGAGCTTCCCAATATTCTGTTGCGCTTTTTAGTTCTCTCACATGTGTTAGTTGGGAATCTTCAATAAGTAGGCCGATCATTGCTTTTGCCTTATTATTTTTTGTCTCCCAAGTACTATCTCTTTTTTCTTCTGGTATTTCTTTAGATACTATATCCCAGAGATCTTCTTTTACCAACATCAACTCCATTCTATATTTCCACGTTGCGTAATTAGTATTGTTCAACATCTTAATTGTGGACTTCGTTTCCACAGCCATTATTTTATATATTTATGTTTCTTCTAAATAACTTCTATGTTACTTCCCTTTCTTATATATATATATAGTTTTAATGCTCTGGGCCCATAACCTGTTAGAATTATAGAGCATACACAGTATTTATATCATATATATTTTGATAGAATAATGATATTTTTAAAAACAACAAAACTATTTATATATCTGAAAGTATCAATCACTATTAAAGTAACAATATTAGGTCAACAGGTAATACCTAAATCATTAGGTATTATATATTTAGTCGCATAAACCAACAGTCTAAACGTCAATTAAAGTATTACTTGATTAAAAGTTTTGAGTAATTTGACCCAAACAAATTTTTATATGGCTCAGATTTTTGTGCCAAACAGTGTACAGTGTGCAGGGATATCCAAATAAAAGTGAACAGGCCGTATAACTTTTTTATTTTTAAAGATAGGAAAAAAATTTCAAATATGAAAGTTTTGGAAATTTTTATGGATCATTCATATATCTGATCAGCAAAACAATTGAGCACCGAATAAAAAAGATATAGTATAAAACATCGATTTTCTCGCTTATTTTAAATTGGATGGTATTATTTTTATCATATTTTTGGATTCTAGGAGAAGTTCTAGACATAGTTTGTATAACATACCCTATGCCGTTTTTCAATCGTTTTTGAAATATTTTAAATTAAAAATTATTTCGCATAAATATAATTTAAACGTAACTATCCAGGTTGCGAACGAAATACCTGCTACCTTTTTAACTTTTCTTCGTAGGTAAGTCAAACGTAATGTCAAGATTAACAATAATACTTTTTTCTACAACCGAGCGAAGAGTACAAATTTGCGCTTTCAAAAGAAAGCGCAAAGTTGGACATTTTCGAGGAACAAGCGTTTGTTTTACTTTGTCGCTCGCCGAGCGACAAAGTTACTTTGTCGCTCGCTTAGTTACCATGGACACCTTAATAATAATAAAGAAACGTCCAGCGTATCTGCGACTTTTGACACAAAATATAAACTGTCAAATTTGATATCAATAATTATTAATTACATTACAAAATATTTTTATAAAAACACCGGTTGTAGAAAAAATCATGTGTGTAATTCGAGCGCAAAGTGACATTGCCGCTCTCGCGAGATAGCCGCGCTCCGCTACGCGTCGCGCGTCTAACTTCTCGCTCAGAGCGGCTATATATCACTTTGCGCTCTTAATACACAAATAGCTATAGTCAGCGTGAATTTATAATTTTATTTTTATGCAAAATGAGTTATTCTATGAATGAGAGATAGAAAATGTTAAAATGATATTGAAAAAATAACAATAATGTTAGAGCGGCTCAAAGACAATATGAAGAAAGTATTGAAGAGGGACAAAGAATTTCATCATTAAACACCATAATAAAAACAAATAGAAGACTAAAAGAAAGGGGAATTCTGGGCAATGGAAAAAGAAGAAGAGAAAGAAATGAAGAAAAGGACCTAGCGATTTTATTATATTTTCAAGAGAATCCAAAAAATCAATTCCCGATTTTGTGCGGTATCACAGATATGGAAGAAGAGATAAAATGTTGACTTATGGAACAGTTCAAAGAACGTTAAAGCATTTTAAGTATAGACCATATAAAATTATGACAGTTGAAAAGCTTAGAGCCTAAATTGTTGTCACAAATATTAACGAAAAAATGCGACAAGATCCTAATTTATTTCATACTATCGTTTGGACAGACGAAGTAACTTCCTCAACTGCGGAAATGTTTAACAGACGAAATGTTCATGTTGGGTCGGATGAAAATCCCTTTATCGTCGAAGATATTGCTTTTCAGGGGCGTAATTCAATCAACGTTTGGTGTGGAATATTACAAAATAAAATTCTAGGACCACTGTTTTTTCGGGGAGCATTAACTGGCCCGCGCTATCTTAATTTTTTAGAAAATGAAATCGAAGATATTCTCGACGAATTGCCACTTGAAAAACGTCAACGTATGATATGGCAACAGGACGGAGCGCCTCCCCATAAAATAATTGAGGTTCGCAATTTTTTAAACCATCAGTACTTATAATGAATGAATCGGTAGATATGGAACGTTACATTGGCCTGCAAATGGCCCAGACCTCACACCTTTGGATACATTTCTTTGGGGTCATTTAAAAAATCTCGTATACAGCAATCATAATGAAAATATTGTAGAAATTGAAAGGAAGGAGAAAATATGAAGTAATAAATCTGAACGAAAATGATGCTTAAAGTATTATAAACACACTTCAGAAGCAGAGAAGAATGTATGAAAAGTGCGAAGAATTAAATGGCGGACCTGTTGAAAATTTCTTTTGATATTTATTCGCCAACGTTAACATTTATCTGTTTATGTTACAATTCATTTGTTATTGTTTATAATCACTGGTTATTGCTTTCAAATATAAATAACTAATAAAAATCAACATTTATTGTTTAATAGAATAACTCATTTAGCATAAAAATAAAATTATAAATTCACGGTGACTGAACTATTATTATCAACCTCGACATTAACTTTGACTTACTTACGAAGAAAATTTAAAAAGGTAGCAGCTATTTCGTTCGTAACCTGGACAGTTATGTTTAAAGTATATTTATGCCGAGATTTATGCGAAATAATTTTTAATTTGAAATATTTCAAAAACAATTGAAAAACCGCATAGGTTATGTTATACAAAATATGTCTAAAACTCCTCCTAGAATCCAAAAATATGATAATAATCATACCATCCAATATAAAATAAGCGAGAAAATCGATGTTTCATATTATATTTTTTATTCGATGCTCAATTGTTTTGCTGATGGGATATATGAATAAAAATCCCCAAAACTTTCATATTTAACATTTTTCTCGTCTTTAAAAATAAAAAAGTTATAAGGCCTGTTCACTTTTATTTGGATATCAAAAAGCTTACCTCGATTTTGGTCTCTAACTCTCCGGCAAGCCGCTTGTACATCTCCACGATCTCCATATCCTCACCATCTTGGAATTCTGACAACAGGACAACACAGGGGGTTAACAAAGAGGGGGAGGCGGGAATAGGAGGATGGTGGTGCACCTTCAAGGGAGGAGTCTTGAGGGAACTTGGCCAGAAACTTAAAAACAGGTTCGATTAAAGAAAAACGGAAAAAACGTAACTGGTTTTGAGTATGTCGGTGCGCTGGAACATTCGGCAACACTATTTTTGTAGAGTCTTTACTACAAGCCAAAATAAGATTACCACATTCCACGCCCGTTTTGTTTATCTCCGTTAACATCATCAAGAGCCGGGTTTTAATCGTCTCCCGATGATGCTAACATGGTTAGCGAAACCTGCGTCAAAGGCAAAAATCGTGTCTTGGTAAGTGGT
Organism: Philopedon plagiatum; assembly: GCA_963971165.1. Lineage (NCBI taxonomy): Eukaryota > Metazoa > Arthropoda > Insecta > Coleoptera > Curculionidae > Philopedon > Philopedon plagiatum. Next base: position 15,877,777 of record OZ020196.1, on the reverse strand, counting down.
AAAAAATTATGGTTTTGAATTGAATAAATTTAATATTTTCTGCATAGTAAAAAAGGACGTATTTAGACTCCTCCCTTGTTAAAAAAAACCAATAAAACTACTGATTAAGGTTTTGGTTAGTTTATTTGCAGAAAATATTACACGTGCCACAAACTAGAGCAATAAAAGTTGTATTGATGTTAGGTAAAAGCAAAGCAGGTTTATTTCTAAACTATTTGTGCATAAAACAAGACATTAAAATGAGTTTATAATGTTCCAAAGTAAATTTCGGTTTTTAAATAAAACGTCCTTACGTAACACAAGCGAAAGCTATAAAAACATCTAGAAATTTTGAATAATTTTACCTGAAAACTTCCCTAAGTAACAAAATCCTCAGGAATATTCCTCGTTAATCCTTATATTCCTAATTTTTCTCGGTCGTTTTCCTCAAAAATAAAAAACTACAGGAAAAAGGGAAACTCAAACTGAAAATCTTGGCACGTAAAACGGGCACGGAGTCCAAATCGAATGCATCGAATGAATCTCTCTCTAGCCGGCTCTAGGTTAAAAATAACTCCGGTATGTTTAGATCGGGACTGTAAACAGGACGTGAAAAAAGAGATATTAACACTTTTTATGTCCTTATACAGTGGCCCAATTAGAAAGATGAATATCAGAATCTGCGTATCAAGAATTTATCATAAAATGATTTTAAAAAATTTACTTACACCTCAATCCTGTTGACAATATGATTGAGACGTAAGTAAATTTTTTAAAATCGTTTTATATTTTTTTTCTACATTTCTATGTTTTAAAAGATTTCATTTTTCTTGCTATTTCATTAAATTCAATTTTTGCTATGTACATTTAGATATTCTTAGATGTTCATAAATATTTTTTCTTTAATAAGCAATTAATGTCTAAAGTATTATGTAGGAACAGATATAGTTCTTCTAATACTAAAGACATACAATTTTTTCTTTGTCTTTACTAATTGTTATATATTTAGTAATTTTTGCGTAAAAGCCAAAAAATATGTTCTAACTGAGATTATTCGCAAAAAATAAAATTTAAACATAAAGAACGCACTGTATATTATAAAAAAAAGCCCACCCTATACTACCTAATAATAAAAAAAGAATGAAATTCTTCAAGTTGTTTGAAGTATTTTTAACACGTTTTCGAATCTATTTCTTCTGCTCTTTCAACACGCTAGAATTTTTTTAGATCTGATTCGTCTCTTTAGTGATGCGATTAAAAAACAGGAATGAGGAAATTCTGCTTTTGCGACATTTATATACTTTAGTGATACTATTAAATGTGTAAAGTGGAGTCGCCCGAAGCGGAGCGCAGTAAAGAAAACGTTACGATGGACTCAGACATAGAAACAGTTTTATTAGGTACACAAAAAATAATTTTAAAAAACAAGCATTACATATAATTTCTTAAAAAAACGTCTAAAATATTAAAACAAAACGTAAAATTTAAAAAAATACAAAATACATTAACACTTTAGGGGGCGTCGAAAAGTGGACGAGTTTCCATCAGTCTGTAATTAAACAAAATTGAATCAGTTATTGACGTTTTTAAAATTCTGTCATATACTCAATGAAAAATCAAAAAACAACCGACCTCTCAAAGATATTTTCTGTTTTCCATATGAATGTATTCCGTTTTTAGTTTTGTCGAAAATCTGAGCAATATAGTTCAGCTACTATGGGTAAAGCACATAACACCCAAAACATAAAGGTACCCTTACGCGAGAGAACTACGAGAACTTCTACAGGCAACCAAATATACACTAAACCGGAATTTAAACCTTGAGGGCGCTTGTATCGGCATCAACTACGGGATTCCAGGTCAGATGGCGCTAAATAAAGCGGTAATAATATCAAAGTTACTGTTCAATTTTAAACACGGGTCGTCGCATTAGTTGTTAACCGTTATATTATGTGGGGAAATTTAAGAAGGGTTGTGTTATTTGCGTTTAAAAAAGCAAGTTCGTTGGAGCCGAATTCATTCTTACTAAGAAAAAGACTGTGTCAGATTTATAAAAATAAAAAAGGTTAAACAAACTGGTTTGAAATAATTAAAAAATCTATATTTGTCAAAGTAAGAAAGTTTCTCGCTCAGTCTCAATACATATCGTAACAAATTCATATTTTTTCAAATTTTTATAAAGTTCAATTTATGATAAAACTCAGCGTTTCAACATTTGACAATCACAGATTACATCAAATGCTGATATTGGTTCCTTGATTGTTGTCGATTGTGTTTTGGTAAACCGTAAAATCATTATCTACCTCTACAACCCTCGGCGTGACATTTTGGTGGATTCGCCGGGTACTAATATCGTTTTTCATCTCACCACAATGTTCCGAGACAAAATTAGATCCTACTTCTACCATTATCAGGCAATAGTAGCTAGTGAGGAAGTCAAGTAGAGTAGTGTTGTAAGAATCAGACGTTTAATGAAATAATAGAAAAAGAGGATCGAATAAGTGTAATAAAAATGCGATTAAAAGCTTTAAAAATAAATGTGATGTAGACTTGGTTAACGTTATATTATTTGTCAAAGTAATTGTTATAATATAACGACTATTTTAAAACTGTGTTCCGAGTGGAAAGAAAGAATAGGATTCCCTTTAAAGATTACGAAGTTAGGAGAATAATCACGGGATGGTGCCACGAAAATTTGGACGTGGACGTACAGGAGATACTCTTATATTTTGGGAGCTATGTGATGAAAAGTATAAAATGTGCGTATAAGTCTCATAAAGCAATTGCAAAGCAACAAATCAAGACATGCAGAATTTAATGTTTTTCAAGAAGAAAAAAAAATTAGCTACAGGTATGAACTGGCCTAGAGCACCTCTTTTTGTAGAAAAGCTGTAGAACTGCAAAGTCGCTTCTAGATCAAAATTAATCTTGGTTTTTTCACTCTAAAAATTATATGTAACATTAGTTTTTTTACATTTTTCCAAACCTTTTTTTACAAAAAAATGCTTTTCTTGAATATACAGGGTGTTACACATTCGATAGATTACATTCGCATTTCGATACCAATAAGATAGAGTTGGTTAAACTGAGGCAAAGTTACATAATTTGATGCTGAATTATAAGCCATTGGAAAATTAATACTACTCCGAACACTTTCGAAGATATCAGAGAAAAACCGAAATTTATCTCTTTACGCTTTTGTTTTTGGCGTTAAGTAACAGTATCTATAGACCAGCTCATACACACATGCAATCCATACGAAAGCAAACACCTAAATCGGATAGTGAAACTGTCCGCTTAAACCTCTCTCGTAACTAACAGAAACATCTACTCACAGGGCGGCGTCTCCATCGCCGTGACGTACAACTCGGACTCGGACACACTCGTGTCCAGCGGTACCGGCGGCTCCTCCTTCTTCTTGGTGTCTGGCTTTGGTGGGGCCTGCAAATTTGGAAAACGTTTAGACAAAAATTTGATCATGTGCTGATCACTTGCTATACTGAAGAAAAAATGGAAGTGCTAAGACCTTTGGGTTAAACTTAAACTACCTGGACTTCGGAGAACTTCTGATTGACGTTGGCCAGTTGCGCGTACAACCTCTCCATAGTCTTCTGATCCTCTTGTGTTTTCATGTGTGCCTGGGCCAGTTTCTCTTCGTACAACCTCTCCATAGTCTTCTGATCCTCTTGTGTTTTCATGTGTGCCTGGGCCAGTTTCTCTTCGTATTCTTTAATTTGTTGGTGGCAATCGATCAGTCTCTGGTTCGCCGACGTTAATTCGCGATTAAGGGTGTTGATGGTCAGATCTGAGGTCTGGCACTCGTTCTGCAACGATTCGATTTCAAATTTTTGTACTTCTGTGCGATCGAACGTGAAATTGGTAAGTTGGTTCTGTTTCTTTTGTGAAATCGAAAAAATAAATCGTTAATACTCACACTTCTTACGGAATGGGATTTCTTTCTATATACCGAATAACAGTAGGTAAATAAAAAATTACTGATATGCCGATAAGTATTGATATATTAATAAACATCGATATAACCACCGACATTAAAAAAACTATAGACAAAGCATTTCATTCATAAAATCATTTCGCGCCAAATCAATCATCATCCCTCTAAAACATTCAACGGATGCAACTAAGAGAGGTAGACACAGTAGAAAAAATGGCAACACTGTCCAACATTCCTGGCGGCTACACCACTGGCGTGCTTTTTTGTATTAAATTTTTGTTACTCTAATATTACTAATGTGTAGGTACATGTAAAACTACACCAATGGATTCGATACAAGGGAATACAGCCTCACTTACTTGTGAAAATAAATTTATGGGTTTAAATTTTTTGCAAACTTGACACTGCCGCACCACATTTAAATGTTTTTTCGCAAAATAATGTCAGCTTCTTCAAAGAAAAATACTTAAACGCTTCTCGCAAACACAGAACAACACAATTCCATTTTCGAACAATGTCGCAAACGTCACCGAATTTTATGAATGGTCGCTTGTGTCACTTTCAATTCAAAATAAAACTTGTCTGGCCAAGATATCTGCAACCGGCAAAAGAATTCAAAGAATGCATAGAAAGATGTGGTAAGAAAAGTTTAAATCTTATTAACGAAAAATTAAACAGTTTTTCAGAACTGGTTTAAAACAAATTGACGTTGTTTAAGTCTTCTCTTGCATTCTTTAAATGCTTTTGCCGATTGCAGACATCTTGGGTAGACTATAGTAAACCGTCAAATAGCGTTGCCACTTTTACTTAATAATTTGTCACAGTGAGAAGGGAATAAAAGTTTATTCGGCTATAATGCATAAAAGAGAACAAAATGTAAGTACTACTTTTTTATTACGTAATATAGTCAAATAAATGTCGTGTAATACTATATTGCTTGGATGGCATCAATCAGGACATTTTGTACCTAAACTTCGGCAACCGTCTACAGTTGACCAGTCAATACAATCCACCAGTTTTTAATGCAAATTCAATGACTGATTGCTTTGAATAGTAAATAACTTTGTCTTTAGTTCTTTTAAAGTCTATGGATATAATATAAGATCAAAAAAAAACGTCCTCATGTATGCCGTGGAAGCAATCACGCATTCTCGCATGTCTTGAATTATTACCCTTGAAAGGTAACATAGGTAAAAGGTATAGGTGAATGAAAAATAGAGCTAGACAAATAGAAATTAAATATGGCAATCACGGCAGAACAAACAGCTTTTATGATCGAAAGTTACTTTAGAAATGGTAGATTGATGGCCAGTGGGTTTATTCAACACGGGACGCCATTCAGGATTTTCACACAGAATTTCCACACATAGTCATGGATTTCGACAAGTTTCGCCAAGTTTTGACTAGATGTGTGGCTTTGTTTAGAACAACAGGAAGTGTGAATAGAAAAGAAGGCAGTGGGAGACCCAAAGTTCGCACTGCACAAGAAGTAGAAGAATTGAGGCAAATTATTAATGAACACCCACAAACCCCTATTCGGCGTCTAAGCCAGCAAGTAAATGAATCCGACGGAACCTGCAATACAATCCTAAAATGTGACCTGCATTATGCACGCTTATCGTCTAAGATCAGTTCAAGAATTGTTATCAAACGAGAAGCCGCAGCGAATGCAATTTTCAAAGTGTTTTATTTGCATAATAATGCAAACGTATTAAAAAAAATTAATGACAAGGCATGGTTTTCCCTCTCTGGTTATGTAAATTTTCAATAAATGAAAATGTGGAGTTCTGAAAATCCACATTTCTTTATAGAGAAGCCTCTGCATTCACTGAAAGTTGGCGTGTGGGCGGCTATATCGAAAAGGTTAATTGGACCGATTTTTTTAGAATCATATCGGCGCGATACCGGCTTCCACTAGGACGGCGCACCAATTCACGCAACTCTTGGTAATTTAAATTTTTTGGAAGAATTTTTCGAAGACCGAACCATTAGTCGTAATATGCCAGTTAGGTGGCCGCCACGGTCCTGGAATCCCACGCCGTGCAACTTTTTTTATGGCCACACATTCAAAACTTGGTTTTCAAAACCCCTTGTGAAAATTGAGAAAACCTATGGGCTGGAATTATAAATTAATTTCAGGAGATTAACACTCCCCCCCCCCCCAAGTGGTCACCATGGATGCTGTAAAAAAAGAATGAGAACATGTTTGGAAGGTGGACACGCCTCTCATTTAGATTAAATTTATAATTTTTAGGATATTTGTTCTACTTATATGTTTTTTTTTTAATTCTGTATTATGCAATGACAATGACAATAACGCAATTTTCTTAAAAATAAAAGCTTCAGAGCTTGACAGTTTTATTTTTTATTCACCTCTATACCGTTTACCTATGTTACCTTTCAAGAGTAATAATTCAAGACATGCATGATTCATTCCACGGCATACTTTGAGCACGTTTTTTTAACCTACTTTATAAACATCGATATGTTACGGTTAATTTGGATACTTGGCTAGTTTACAAACTAACCAGCTAGTTTGCAAACTAACCAAAGACACTGTTATTTTGAAGGAATCAGCCATTTCCCACAAAATAGCAGATGGTTTATAAACTAGCTGGTTAGTATGCAAACTATCGATTTGCTTCAGTTAAGATGAGGATTTTATTGAGGTTACCTTAATCTAAAAATTATGTTTTATTTGTTGTCCAGACAATCTAGCGAACGGTGGATCGGAGGGCACCCTAAGGTCGGAACAGCGTTAGCACCTGGTTAGGGGCCCTGACCAGTCTCTTTCCTCGCAGGCGAAGAGGGATCGGTGCGAAAAAATCCACTATTGTTCCCTCCTCTGCGCATGCGCAAGCCCGGGATAAAAAGTAGTACCCATCCCCTAGGCCTGGACTCTTGTGTCAAAAAATACGATACGGTAAGGTGCAAACGTACGGTAGGGGTAGTGTTCAAATTAGCCAGTAAACTAGCTATTTTAGGCAACTAGGATAGTTGTAGTAATCGTATTAACTAAAGACAATTGGATAGTATACAAACTATATAAAATATCTAGTTAATATAAAAGCAATAATGAAAAATCTGTACATAAGGAACAATAGTGGATTTTTTCGCACCGATCCCTCTTCGCCTGCGAGGAAAGAGACTGGTCAGGACCCCTAACCAGGTGCTAACCCTGTTCCGACCTTAGGGTGCCCTCCGATCCACCGTTCGCTAGATTTTCTGGACAACAAACAAAACATAATTTTTAGGTTAAGGTAACCTCAATAAAATCCTCATCTTAACTGAAGCAAATCGATAGTTTGCATACTAACCAGCTAGTTTATAAACCATCTGCTATTTTGTGGGAAATGGCTGATTCCTTCAAAATAACAGTGAATTTAGTTAGTTTGCAAACTAGCTGGTTAGTTTGTAAACTAGCCAAGTATCCAAATTAACCGTAACAGATATACCAACAAATATCGAGATGCTATATCTATAAATATAGATATCCCGATATTTATCAGTATCGAAAAATTGTTTTTCGAAAAATTCTTGTAGATCCGTGCATGCAACTACTATGCGTCTAAAAAACTAACACTTTATATATTACAACTCTTGAGACACTCAAAACACAATTTTTCCAAGGACCATACAGGGTCTTACGAAAGTTTATTAAGTAACGTTTAGACTGTGAATTATATGCACGAATTTATTGACTACGTGTACATACATAAATAAAATTTCGATAGCTTTGGTCAGTAACATGTTAAAAATTGGTAAAAAAAAATCGATAATTTCGATGTTATACCATTCTAAGTTTTAGCTAGAGCTGGGCCGATTGCACGTTTCAGATACCGATACTGTATCTACCTCTCTAGCCGATACTGTAGCTTAAAGTATCTGAATGAATGTATCTGAAATTCAAATACAAACTTTATTGCCAAAAACATTTGTAATAATAATGCTTAAAATTAAAACAAAACATTGACTCTAGCAAGTAAAAATTGTTTTACCAGCATTTTTAATAAAACCACCACACCATTTAAGATGTTTGGACACATTTGAATTGTTAAACGATCGTTTGTCTTGGCCTCCACGATAGTATGATTTTCGACAATGATTGATGATTCATTTTCCGTATTTTTATTAAAATGTTTCCATATATCAATTTTTTTTTAATTTATTCATTTATTTTCAGACATTTCTCCTTCACGATAACTAAATACGCATAGATAGAGCACCAAAATGGGTGCAGGTTTATTCATAGCAATCGATTATCGGTAGCTGCTTCTCGAGAATGGCAGCGGAGGCGCACGATGACAGCCGAGTGTTGAGTATCTCAAATCAGATAATTTCGTATCGGTCGATATTCGATATTAGGCATCGGTATAGGCCCAGCCCTAGTTTTAACATAATTAATATTATTACGATTATTATTAAACGTCACTATCTTCGTATCGTTCCTTCGGTTCGAAGTCGGCATCAAAATCATGGGAAAAAACCTCTGACTGCCTGCTCGACATGGCTGATTTGATCGATGCTCCCGTACTTAAATATTTCATTTCTTGAAAAGAGTATCGGAACGTTTTTTCAGGATTTATTATATTGATAATTTAGGATGTGACCTTAAAATTATCTGTCCCCTTCGCTAGGTCATGAGCAAAAAAAAATAAAACAAAAATATAGCCAGCACAGCAATGATGATACGAAAACATACCTAACCAAGCCACAGGATAACCAATAACTTGAGCTGTCCAGCTTATCATGAAACACGTAGACCAAATAACTCGGAAATACTTTTTTTTATTCTACACATAAATTAATTATTTATGGCGGTTGCATTTATTCATTTATTTCAGTTTTTATTAAGAAATAAAAATATTCTCTATTACAGATTTTCATACAAAATTTAAAACTTGCAAAACGTGATCCTATTGGTAGTGACGTCACATTATGTACATAGAAGTGCTATTGTGGCAGGTGTTTTGTAAATTCGAGTGTTAATTTATTTTCTCGATTATTTCTCAAAGATTAGGAAATTTGGTGGATAAGAAATATTACATTTGATTAAAAAGACTGTTCATCAATGACCATAAGGACAATCGGATAATTTACCGACTAAAAACCTATTCTATTTCCTTGCTTGCCGACAGCTGATGCATTTATGATGACTGCTTATTTTTTTAATCCTGACTTTTAACTACATTTGCAGGAGTCAATTATATTTATTTATGTATAAAAGAAAAAAAAAGAAAACAATGCAAAAAGTACAAATGCGGTAGAACAAAACTTGTCCGGTCAACAATAAAACACATCAAAACGTAATTATTAATATCTTTCCACTATTCGTTACCCCATTCCACAAAAGGGATAAGAATGTATATAATTACATATTGAGATTTTCTATAATATTTCTAATTTTATTTTTAAAAGTAACTGAAGACCAGTAAAAGATTCAGATTATATGGTAGCACATTTAAGCACGACATTATTCGGTTAATTGTGCTGTCTTTTCCAATATCAGATGCGACTAGGGTTTATAAAAAATAGTTTAGTTTGGTAGGAGAAAGCCATCAATATTATAAACATGATCCATGATAAATATACCTTTTTCTGGAAAAATATATAACTTCACACTTGATTGTGTCAGTGCAGGCCTGTAGCCAAGTTTTGATTTCAGGGGGAGCAACTAATGTTTCAGGGGGGGGGGGGGGGGGGGCTTATGATGTACTATTTTTCTAGTAGGCTAGTAGGTAATTACTGACTTTAACGTATTGGATTCGGTTACGGAGATAACTGTTAATCCTGGAGAGTAATGGATCTCCAATACCGCAATTTTCTAATTTTTGTAGTATTTATAATGTACCTATTGGTCGACTCGGTCAAATGCTTTCTTAAAGTCAAAATAAACTTGGTCGACTTGTAAAACCAGCATTAAGGGCAGTTTCTAGTAAATTGCTTTAGACGCATAAATTTGATTGGCATAACCTGCCAAAAAAAATCCATGCTGATTCGCCGTGATTATGTCCCTAAATGACGCGAAACAGGGTGTCTGTCTGTCTGTCACAAGTGACTCCAAAACCTTAGCGACACATGACAGGCCAGAAATTGGTTGGTACTTGGTTACGTCAGATCAATGATATGTACAATGGTCAGATCGATCACCACTCAGAACTCAAGGATGTTCTGTAAATGTACCTTAGTGGTAGGGATAAAGTCGGGCTAACTTTTAAGGAATACTGGTGGAATTTTGTTGAAACCAGCGCCTTTATGAATATCTAGGCTGACTAATTTGTTAAACACCTGGTCACTGTCGACAGCAACGTTACACAAATTAATGCCAGTAATAATTGGAAGACTTTGTATGTTGCAGAAAACTGTTCCATCTCCTATTGTATACAGGGTGAAAGGAGCATGAGTGCAAATATTTTACTACGTAAAAATAGAGGCTTAAGGAAACAAAAAGTCCTAATAATAAGGGAATCTATCTGTTATAGGTTTTGAGCTATTGTGGTTAGGGATGTAACGGGTAGCCCTTTTTAGGATCCGGCCAAACCGGGCACCAGGTCAATTAAGACCAATTAAGACCCGGCAAAACCGGGTACCCGGCGGGTTTTGGCCGGGTACCCGTTACATCCCTAGAAATAAATTCATATTTGGCGTTGCCGTTAATTGATAGACAATCAATCCCATTTTCGTGGTGGAAAATAAATTCAGGGAGATTTCCTAATCTAGCAGAGCTTGGTAAAAATTTCTCTCAGCACCTGCCTCAACAATATTTAGTGAATGGTCTCTTCCTGGAATTTATTAAATTAGAGAACAGTAATTCGAAAATGCCGATTATTTTTAATAAAATGAATAGAACCTGCACTAGCTGCCTCTCCTACCTGTAATTTTACATTTTTCTTAACAATATTCTCCCTATTTAAAGTAACCTTGGTTCCCATTTTCCCCTCGAAAAATTTTATCTTGCTTGTGAAACTTTTCTGTTTGGGGTTGGTAGGTTGGTTGGACCGGATTCCCATGGGATCTAAAGAAAAAGAAATTAAAAAAAAAACTTCAAATATTATAACGGTTTTCGATATTTAAGTTTTCAATTTAAAATATGCAAAATATATTTTTAACCGCTCCAGAGAAAAAAGGCTGTGACATACAGACAGACAGATGGAGGACAGATCTACAAAAAATATTTAGAAAACAATTTTTTATAATATCTCAAAAATATTAAATTACTATTCTTAGGGCGTGTACCGTTGTCAACTTTGGTTACGGTTTTGTGTCCCGTAAGTATCGGTAATCTGAAAAGTTGGTAAGGAAACGCGGTCCCTGAACAATATCTGTCATGAATGTCACCGAAAAACCCGATGCGGTTAACCAGGTTTGACAACGGTACACTGCCTTAGTAGACAAATCTACAAAAAAATTTAGATAAACAATTTTTGGAACATTCTCAAAAATTTGCGTTCAGATTCACTATGAAGGTTTAAAATTTAGTACCGGTTTAAATTAAGATCTTCTAGTTGATCAGTTGTTTTGATAGGTTTTTGTCCTGTCATTGTTAATAAGTCGTCATTAAAAACTTATAAATTATTGTGATATTTCAGGGATTTGTTTGGTTTCCAAATAACTTTCATCTTGGAACGGATTGCTAGAATGAATTTGGTTCTATTATTGTCGAAAGTATGTACTAAAAGTGCCCATTTCTTTATAAATTCGCGAAAAACCTTAGGAAAAAATGCACAGTATAAAACTTGGTTGTCTTATTCTTACACTTGTCAGTTTAAAACTTTTGGTTGTCAAATTAGACCGGACTAGTGTTGGAGAATCTGGCCGATAAAGTTTACTATTCTTAGAAGTATGTATATTGTATTAAATTTTCAAAATTTCTCTTTTCCACTGGTTACGAAAAGTGAGGAAAAAAGTCCTTACAACACTCGATTTCCTCGAAATAACCCACCATTTTTAGAACTGGGGCAGAACGAAGGCTAAGAAGGCAGAAAGAGTCTATTTCCTTAATATGTTGGTTTCTCCGACGCTGTTTTTTAAGACGGCCATGAGGTATTTGTTCGCCATTTTGCAAATGGAGGTCTAGTGTTGGTTTGGAGTCTTTATTTTGATTTTCCATTACACTAAAAGTTTTTTGGGGGGTTAGAGAGAAGATTAGAGGGAAAAAGTGGAAAATAAGGTGTTTACAGGGTAATTTGTGTGTTATGGGTATTTAAGTTGCCATAAAATGTTTAAAATACAAAAAGTAATTAATGCACTAAAGCCGAATTTCATAATTTTAATACTGCTCTATCGCGGGACGGTAGCCGATGATTGGGTAGCGCATTCGTGAGAGATCGGCATTTTACGGCCATGTACTGTTTTGTTAGCGTTCTCTATAGGAGATTTTTAGTAAATAATGACCGTGGGAGATATATTTCGACAAATATGTTTTATCGAAAAAAATCAGTTCTATAAAAATGAATGCTTGGAAAATTTTAGGATTTACAGCTTTACTTTTCGTCTCGGTACATACAGTGGCTCCATCTCGTATTATTCTTTTGGAGCTGAATGAAAAGTAGACATAGTATAGCAATTTTTATTTCATAATACAAAAGTACTTCATTCGAAGAGCCAGCGCCGGTTTAACCATTAGGCGCACTAGGCGGCCGCCTAGGGCCCGCGAGATCGATCAAAGGGGCCCGGAATAATCGAAAAAAAAGAAAAATTGGCAATCTCTTAGCGTAACTCACGCCAAAGGCCTTACAATAGCAATATTGGCAACGCTGCTGTCTGGCGGATGCGCTTCAGAGCTTCACTAATAAAACGCGGGAATTCCCAGTATTCCATTGTTATAAGTGTTTTGATTTTATTTATGTTTTTATGAGAAACTGTTTTTTTTTTATTTTCAACGTAGGGATTACCTATTTTATTAAAATATTACATGTTTTGACTTTCTTATGCCTAAGTATTTGTAGTTATCAGAAAGTAAGAAAAAGAAATGTATACTTTTCGACTTATTATATCTGTTTAACTAGTTTTGCTGAATAAAAATAATTATGTTGTGTTATATGATTTATTTTATTTTTGATCTAACATATATGTACACGGTACACGAAAACCCGGCTATTGACAATTACCTTGTCCTCTATTCCAAAAATTTTACGCTTGCGACGCTACTTTTATTGCCCTGTCCACATACTTTTCTACGGATCGGCTAATTTGAATTCATTTTCACCAGCCCTGACTACACCGTCTGGGGCTGGGGCCCGGCAGGGCCCTACCGCCTAGGGCCCGATAGGGCCTAAAACCGGCGCTGCGAAGAGCTTATCCCCAAAAAATTAGAATATGGTAATTATTCGGATTAATGGATGCACCGAATTTTTTGATGCAATTTTGCACATACCCTAATTTTGGGTCGTAGAACACGAATCCGAAGTCAGTTTTTGGCGGTCTCGAATGGTTTTTCCAAAAAAAAAAATTTAACTTTTAGGTTAGCTTTTTCAATGAATTTCTTTAAATTTCGGCACTTTTACTTAAACATATCTATACAAGTCATTAGACACTATTTTTCTGAACCATATTTAGGCAAATTTATGTAAAAACACATTAAAAAAACAGAGAAAATATCAAAAAACTGAAAGAAAATAAACACGCAACCCGTGGTACACATACTCGAAATTTCTGATGAATGACGAGATGTTGCCAAATTTACAAATCGCTTTTCCCACAAATTTTAACAGTTGGACAAAATCTGTGCAAAAAGTTGTATACACCCAAGCAAACCTGAGCAAAAAGGTGGTCAGGTTTGCTCAGTTTTCATTGATATAGATACATATATATCTATATCAATACTGAGCAAACTGAGCAAACCTGACCACCTTTTTGCTCACCCAACCTGAGCAAAAAGGTGGTCAGGTTTGCTCAGTTTTCATTGATATAGATACATATATAAATATATATCTATATCAATGAAAACTGAGCAAACCTGACCAGACCAACTTTTTGCTCACCCAACCTGAGCAAAAAGGTGGTCAGGTTTGCTCAGTTTTCATTGATATAGATATATATGTATCTATATCAATGAAAACTGAGCAAACCTGACCACCTTTTTGCTCAGGTTTGCTTGGGTTGGGTATACACCTTTTTGTTCTATACCTACAAGCTCTAACCTTCTGTAAAAATACTGGTTCATTATTTTAATTTTGTGAAACCCCAAACATTTTGTGGAGAAAATAATTTGTAAAGCTTGTTGGTTATTCCAGACTGTAAAACTGGGAATACGCTCTCGTACGTATGTAGGTTGTAAACGTCACAGTAAAATAAATTTTGTGCTGGTGTTATTGTACAATACATTACCGAGACGTAGTTGGAGGTGAGAGGTGGGGAGCTCATCATTACCTATATTATAGAGGCGAAAATATGTTTCTCTGTGTTTGTTTGTTTGTTACTTAATCCTCAGATGAAATTAACGGTAATTATTTAGATTAGTGGAAAGTGAAAATTTTTTCATGAAATTTTGCACAGACCCTAATTTTGGGTCGTAGAACACGAATCCGAAGTCAGTTTTTGGCGGTCTCGTAAAAAAAATTTTTTTTTGCTCACCCAACTTGAGCAAAAAGGTGGTCAGGTTTGCTCAGTTTTGATTGATATAGATATATATGTATCTATATCAATCAAAACTGAGCAAACCTGACCACCTTTTTGCTCACCCAACCAATTTAAAGAAATTCATTGAAAAAGCTAACCTAAAAGTTTTTAAAAAAATTTTACGAGACCGCCAAAAACTGACTTCGGATTCGTGTTCTACGACCCAAAATTAGGGTCTGTGCAAAATTTCATGAAAAAATTCGCACTTTCCACTAATCTAAATAATTACCAAATTAACCACCTCTCAACGGAGCAACAGATTGCAATGACATGGCATATAGGACGATTACGCCAGAGAAATGAATATAGGTTACTTTTTATCCTGACCGGATATGAAACCTGCCGCTTTCACCCAATGTTGCGATTTATTACTCAAAAACGGAAACAGAAACAGTGTTTAAAAAATATAGTAATAACCGCAAAGTACCGCTCTAAACGACCTGTTGTTGTACCTTTTCCCATGTTATCAAATTATACCTTTTCGACGTCATCGAATTTGACACATGCCTGTCAAAACCATTTGCAGTTTTTCAAAATCCGACAAAAATTACCTGTGCTTTTTTCTGCCAAATCCTATGCCCCATAACTAGACCGTGTGTTAAGAAGAACACTTCCCTAAAGTATATGGAATCGTATTCTCATTTGGTAACGTATAATACGGTATAATCCTTCAATTTAAACAATTAAACAATGCTAGGGCGCAGTGAAATTATAAATAGTTGCTCTTCTTAAGTGTGTTTCATGTTTTATTATTTTGTAGGTCAATGAAATGAAGAAAGGTGTGTTTAGGGAGTAATTTTTTTGTAGTAATAATAGGGCAAGGTTCACATTGAACGAAAAAAATATTTTTCATATTGTGTAATATTTTTCGAATAAATGAAAAAGCAAAAATTCTTATGAATTCTTGTGATCAGAAAAAAGGGAATTATTCGAATTAATGGATGCACAGACCCTAACTTTGGGTCGTAGAACACGAATCCGAAGTCAGTTTTGGCGGTCTCGAATGGTTCTCCAAAAAAAAATTTGGTAACTTTTAGGTTACCTTTTTTTATAGATTCCTTTAAGTTTCGACACTTTCACTTAAACATATCTGTAAACTTATAATTTTTATTTTCTTTCGTCACAACACCATATTTAGACAAAAATAGCTAAGAAAATTTCTTTTTCCTGTAGAAAATTCCATTTATCTCGCTACTAGCCGCCATTATTTTCCCAGCTGTCATCAATATTCTTGTGTCCGGCGTTGCCAGGTTTACTTATTTTTCATGAAAAAGTAAATTAGGAATAATAAAAAAGCTAACCATAACAAACTAAAGTTACTATTCTGTCCAACTTAGTCAACAACATTTTTTAATTTTAATCTACATCAGACCCAACCAAAATCCTATTGATCAGTAATCCAACACCTGCATGCTGATGCATGCAACCATATCTGAACAAAAAGGTGTATACCCAACCCAAGCAAACCTGAGCAAAAAGGTGGTCAGGTTTGCTCAGTTTTCATTGATATAGATACATATATAAATATATATCTATATCAATGAAAACTGAGCAAACCTGACCAGACCAACTTTTTGCTCACCCAACCTGAGCAAAAAGGTGGTCAGGTTTTCTCAGTTTTCATTGATATAGATATATATGTATCTATATCAATGAAAACTGAGCAAACCTGACCACCTTTTTGCTCAGGTTTGCTTGGGTTGGGTATACACCTTTTTGTTCAGATATGGTTGCGTGCATCAGCATGCAGATGTTGGATTACTGATCAATAGGATTTTGGTTGGGTCTGATGTAGGTTAAAATTAAAAAATGTTGTTGACTAAGTTGGACAGAATAGTAACTTTAGTTTGTTATGGTTAGCTTTTTTATTATTCCTAATTTACTTTTTCATGAAAAATAAGTAAACCTGGCAACGCCGGACACAAGAATATTGATGACAGCTGGGAAAATAATGGCGGCTAGTAGCGAGATAAATGGAATTTTCTACAGGAAAAAGAAATTTTCTTAGCTATTTTTGTCTAAATATGGTGTTGTGACGAAAGAAAATAAAAATTATAAGTTTACAGATATGTTTAAGTGAAAGTGTCGAAACTTAAAGGAATCTATAAAAAAAGGTAACCTAAAAGTTACCAAATTTTTTTTTTTGGAGAACCATTCGAGACCGCCAAAACTGACTTCGGATTCGTGTTCTACGACCCAAAATTAGGGTCTGTGCATCCATTAATCCGAATAATTCCCTTTTTTCTGATCACAAGAATTCATAAGAATTTTTGCTTTTTCATTTATTCGAAAAATATTACACAATATGAAAAATATTTTTTTCGTTCAATGTGAACCTTGCCCTATTATTACTACAAAAAAATTACTCCCTAAACACACCTTTCTTCATATCATTGACCTACAAAATAATAAAACATGAAACACACTTAAGAAGAGCAACTATTTATAATTTCACTGCGCCCTAGCATTGTTTAATTGTTTAAATTGAAGGATTATACCGTATTATACGTTACCAAATGAGAATACGATTCCATATACTTTAGGGAAGTGTTCTTCTTAACACACGGTCTAGTTATGGGGCATAGGATTTGGCAGAAAAAAGCACAGGTAATTTTTGTCGGATTTTGAAAAACTGCAAATGGTTTTGACAGGCATGTGTCAAATTCGATGACGTCGAAAAGGTATAATTTGATAACATGGGAAAAGGTACAACAACAGGTCGTTTAGAGCGGTACTTTGCGGTTATTACTATATTTTTTAAACACTGTTTCTGTTTCCGTTTTTGAGTAATAAATCGCAACATTGGGTGAAAGCGGCAGGTTTCATATCCGGTCAGGATAAAAAGTAACCTATATTCATTTCTGTGGCGTAATCGTCCTATATGCCATGTCATCGCAATCCGTTGCTCCGTTGAGAGGTGGTTAATTTGGTAATTATCTCGGTAATTATTTAGATTAGTGGAAAGTGAGAATTTTTTCATGAAATTTTGCACAGACCCTAATTTTGGGTCGTAGAACACGAATCCGAAGTCAGTTTTTGGCGGTCTCGTAAAATTTTTTTAAAAACTTTTAGGTTAGCTTTTTCAATGAATTTCTTTAAATTGGTAGGGTGAGCAAAAAGGTGGTCAGGTTTGCTCAGTTTTGATTGATATAGATACATATACAGGGTGTCTGGAAAAGGTCTGTACAAAATGCTACCACGTATTCGTGAGACTAAAATAAGACGATTTAACCCAACTTACCTATATCCAAAAGTGTTTCGTTAGGGAGATACAGAGCCCCAAAAGGGTACTCAACGATTTACTTTTTTGGCTCTAACTTTTGAACCGACTTGTATAATTTAATGAAATTTTAATATTTTATGTTGGCCATAAAGACTCATAAAACCATACTACAGTAGATGTTTGACATCGTCAGGGAAGTCAGGAACTGACTTGCCACCACACTCGGTGGGCCAAATTTTTGACAGGTATCATTTTACAGAGCTCAAAACTGATTTTTTAAATACTTTGTTCATTCCTCTTTAAAAAAGGTACTCTACATTTGTTTCGATAAAATTAGCCGTTTTCGAAAAAATTAAGGTTTTGTATAACACGTTATTGAAATAATACTACAATACTACAATAAAACACCAGTCGTTTTTATTTCGTTAACAATGTGTTATTGACAGGTAAAAGTTAAATCATAAAAAGTACTTAAATCTGAATCTTTTTGATATTTCAGAAATCGCTTAAACAGAAAAATGTTAAAAATGTGAAAGCCCTCCTTCTTCTTGTTTACTTGAGCAGATTTTCGAAGTGGGCGCCCTGTACCTCTATACATTTTCTTATCCGACGGATGTTTTGTTGTTGTACTTGAAACAACATTCCAGGATTGTCTCGAATTTCGTTGCAATGGTGTGTTATTCTTTCTATCAGGTTTTCCCTGGTGTGAGCTGGCGTTGAATATACAAGCCTTTTTAAATTTCCCCACAAGAAGAAATCTAAAGGAGTCATGTCGGGCGACCTCGGTGGCCATACAATAGGCCCACCTCGATCTATCCATCATCAAAAGTATTTGACAAGTGCTGACGAACTAAATTGCTAAAATGGGGCAGTGCACCGTCGTGCATAAACCACATCTGATTTCTAATTTCTAAGGGCACATTTTCTAATAAACCGTTTAAGCTTTGTTGCAAGAATTTCAAATAGATGGCACCATTTAATCTGTCTTCAATAAAGAACGGTCCAATGAGATGATTCCCAATAATCCCCGCCCACACGTTAACCATAAATCTTTGTTGATGCTTTGTCTGTTCTATTCAAGGGGATTTTCTTCATGCCAGATATGCAAATTATGGCAATTTATTACACCGTCTCGGGTGAAACCGGCTTCGTCCGTGAACAAAACTATACTAGTAAAATTTGGATTTTGCCTAAATCGTTGAGAAAACCAATTTGCGTAATTGACTCTTGCAGAATAATCAGCGGGAGACATGGCATGTACCTTTTGGACGTGATACGGATGTAGCAGTTGTTCTCGAAGGGTCTCATGAACAACCCACTTTGTCGCATGAACTTGAACCGACAACTTTCTTACACTATTAGAGGGATTTTCAGCAATCTCATCCAGAATTTCCTCCTCTAACTGAGAGTGTCTTGCTCTTCTTGGAGGCCCTTCTCCACCACGGCGCGGCAAAAAACTTCCTAAACTGGATTAGCAAAAGATTCGCTATTTTTAGCATTTTTTTTTTTATTTTACTTGACTTTTTATCTGTTTCTCTTAAGCTACGATCCACCCTTTCACAAGTTCTTCGGTGCGTTAAATGTCGATTTGGAAATGTACCAGAATAAATTCTTCTTGCCTCCACACAATTGCCAAGTGCTTGTCCATAAATTAGATGCATGTCAGCATATTCGCTATAGGAATAATGTTCTATTACTTAATTGTTGTATAATCAGTCAGACAACTTTGAAAAGTGTTGTCAATAACACATTGTTAACGAAATAAAAACGACTGATGTTTTATTGTAGTATTCTGATAAAATTATTTCAATAACGTGTTATACGAAAACTTAATTTTTTCGAAAACGGCTAATTTTATCGAAACAGATGTAGAGCACCTTTTTCAAAGAGGAATGACCAAAGTATTTAAAAAATCAGTTTTCAGCTCTGTAAAATGATACCTGAAAAAAATTTGGCCCAACGAGTGTGGTGGCAAGTCCGTTCCTGACTTCCCTGACGATGTCAAACATCTACTGTAGTATGGTTTTATGAGTCTCTATGGCCAACATAAAATATTAAAATTTCATTAAATTATACAAGTCGGTTCAAAAGTTAGAGCCAAAAAAGTAAATCGTTGAGTACCCCTTTGGAGCTCTGTATCTCCCTAACGAAACACTTTTGGATATAGGTAAGTTAGGTTAAATCGTCTTATTTTAGTCTCACGAATACGTGGTAGCATTTTGTACAGACCTTTTCCAGACACCCTGTATATCTATCTCAATCGAAACTGAGCAAACCTGACCACCTTTTTGCTCAAGTTGGGTGAGCAAAAAAAAATTTTTTTTTACGAGACCGCCAAAAACTGACTTCGGATTCGTGTTCTACGACCCAAAATTAGGGTCTGTGCAAAATTTCATGAAAAAATTCTCACTTTCCACTAATCTAAATAATTACCGTTAATTTCATCTGAGGATTAAGTAACAAACAAACAAACACAGAGAAACATATTTTCGCCTCTATAATATAGGTAATGATGAGCTCCCCACCTCTCACCTCCAACTACGTCTCGGTAATGTATTGTACAATAACACCAGCACAAAATTTATTTTACTGTGACGTTTACAACCTACATACGTACGAGAGCGTATTCCCAGTTTTACAGTCTGGAATAACCAACAAGCTTTACAAATTATTTTCTCCACAAAATGTTTGGGGTTTCACAAAATTAAAATAATGAACCAGTATTTTTACAGAAGGTTAGAGCTTGTAGGTATAGAGTATCTCTAAACCTTCAAATATTTCAAAGAAACCTAGTGTAAAAAAGGAAATTTAGTGAATATGTGAAAAGAGTATCGAAATATATGACAAGAATTCGGGAAAATGCTCATCTTTTTTTCTAAATAAACAGTCCAAGAAAAACTATACCAAGAACAATTTTCCGAATATACAGTGGAGGGTTTGGTCAGATTTCAATCTGGATTTTGATCTGAAGAAGATTTACAGTTAGTCAACGTTTCGACCTCTAGAAAGCCGTCCATAGAACCATAGGTCAGAGGGTGCGGTCCATAGAAGCCGGGGAAGCACCGCTTCCCTAAACTTTTTGGAGAAAAAAAAAATTATACTTTAGTAATACGTAGGCCAATTGACCAAGGCATAACTCTAAAGTGGATATATCTCATCTCTACAATAACTGCAAAAGTGACACAAACCCTTTACATTTTTTGCTGCATTTTTACTTTTCTGGGCATAGGCAAGATTTTCAGCATAAAGAATGAACTGATAAAACCCATGTAAATTATCAAAAGTGTACTAATGTTACCTGCATGCATAAACATAACTTTAATGTACCTACATATGTACATAAACGGAAACACATAAAATGTAAAACACTAAACAAAACTCAATTTCCTTTTATTTTCTGAAAATCGTGACAAAACTTTTTCTTTGAAAAATCTTGTCATTTTTCACCAATTTTCTGTGCACGCTGGGCAAACAAAGACCACTGAGACAGTTTTGTATTATGGTCGATCTAAGCCATGTCTTCACACGTCTCAGAGTTGAATGTCCTCTCAATCGTTGCTGTCCTGCGCGGCTGTGCAAGACAAATCATCAATGGCTGCCTTGTGTCAGGGAAAAAGTGCTCCGTTTCCTTCAAAATCAAAAAATCAACGAGGTCCAGTGCTTTTAAATCTTCTTTTTGCAAGTTCTTTTGTTTCCACAAATTGAACCACAGCCCAGTCTCGATTTGTAGCTCAGGTACAGCAATATCTTTTGTAGTGGTTTTTAAAGCCTGTAATGTGTTTATGAGGTACGGGTGCAATGAATCATTGCAATGCAAACGCCTGTTGCCTTTCCACAAGTCTAGGCATGCTTAATTAGAAACCGAGGGCTTCACCAATTTTCTTTGCGTCTTCAATGAGCTCTTTCGTGTATTTCCTGGACATCCAGGGGGCAGATACGCCTGCCAAGCCCCCCTGGCTACGCCCATGTCGAGATGCGAAAATGTGAAAAATCAGTGCCGCACATATTTTTGTTAAAAAAATATTTTACTGTCTGCTCATATGCACGCCCCTGGAGGCCTTTGAAAGTCTTTTCATAGTTAGAATTATGCTTAATTTAAGTACTTTACACAACGTAAATTTCATCAAAATTAATGAAGCCATTTTGAAAATACTGTGACAAAAACTAAAATTAAATTATTTTAAAGAATCCCCCTTTAAGCGAACATGGCACATGTTTTTTTAAACGCCCTGAATTTTCCAATATAAAAACGTACAACGTATACTGATGCGTTCTAAGTATTTGAACTCGTCGGATCTGGACCGTCATGGAAAGTTGCCAAGGGCTCTCATTTATTATCTTAATTTACATTTACTGGAGCAACTTTTGCGTAGGTTTCCCGGTCAGCCAAATTAAAACAGATGGTTTGAAAAAATTAGGATTATTACATCGCGTCGTCTAAACATGTCGTATGAAATTTACTTGAACTGTCCGAACTGAGCGAGATTTTGATATATGCATATGCATAATGCATATACATAATCTTCGGGGGGACACTGTGGATCTCCGGGGGGGGGGGGGGGTGCACTGCGGATTTATGGGGGTCAGTCCCCCGGAGAGATACCTGGATTCAACACTGGATTTATGTAATGGAATAAATCTAGTCAGTTTAGAGGTTGCTGTCTGCTCATCATCCGTTCACCTCTATCTCTAACACGTAAAGTCTGTGCATATTTTAATTTGTAAAGTTTAAAGTTACCACTGCTTGTACATTGTACAATACTGAAGAAGTTTAAATATATTTTTGTTAATTGAAAACAGTAGTGTTATTGTCTAAATAAGTGATGAAAATCAAGCGCAACTTGCATAAATCAAGTTGCTGACCCTTCGAGATATTGTGTTGTTAGAATCCGCAACAGCTGCGTTTACACAGTACCTAATTTTTTTACGTTCACGTTAAAATGCATATTTTTATAAAATTGCAGTATGTATAATATTAAAAATT
This sequence comes from Philopedon plagiatum, assembly GCA_963971165.1. NCBI lineage: Eukaryota > Metazoa > Arthropoda > Insecta > Coleoptera > Curculionidae > Philopedon > Philopedon plagiatum. Next base: position 15,855,019 of record OZ020196.1, on the reverse strand, counting down.
ATCCATTATTTATGCATAAAAATGTATTGTTATATCTCCAAAAAGTTTAGGACAGCGGTGCTTCTACCACTTCCATGAACGGCACGCCCCTGTTCGTAAGCAATATTTAATCTTAGTAAGTATTTACCTAACACTGAAAAACGTGTTTACTTCGACATTGCGTGAAATAAAAACAAATACCCATGAATCTATCGGGAGTTTGTTAAATTGGCTGTTAAACCTCTGTTAGTGCTACTAAATGATCTGTTAAATTATAAGACCCATCCGATTCGATGTTTTTTGATAGTCGATAGTGCAATAGTAGCTATATTATTATCCCAAAACAAATTGTAATTATGTATGTTCTTTAGAATTATCGACGTTACAAGGACTACACCTACACACTTTATCTAACACAAAACACCATTATTTTTGTTGTCACAATCTTGGAATCAATATTGGCAACAACTGTGTAAGCAAATTTTGTGCCAAGTTTCAGAAGTAGGTACATAGTTAATTTGTGTACTGTTGTATGTATGTATGCATGTCTTAAGTTCGATATTTTGCATCTGATCTGTTTGTCTGTATGACGATTTACACGTGGCAAAAATAAGACCTAAAAGAGTCTTAAGAAAGAAAGGAATATATTTATAGATAGACCCACCTTTAAGGCTACCTAGCACGAAACCAGCCATCCATACTCAGTATTGAGGGTTTGTTACCATGTTCTGCTGTGTCAGGGATGTTATAATTACACAAAAATTCAACTTTTTTCGCAAATTAAAAAATTTATTTTTTTACTATACCAAAACATTCCTAGTAGGCTCACTATTAAAAATCCTGAACTTGGCATGGGTCCCGTAAGTATCAACAAAGATATACAACTTCAAAATTTCTAAATCCGTCCTTGTGAATGTGTGAGAAATTTGCAAAAAAGAACATATTCTTTATGCGAAAAAACGTGCTCAATTCTGAAAATGATCAGATTGAACAAAAATTTTACGTAGAAGTCGATTTTGCTAGAGTTGAGGAGATGGAAAGCATGGTCTTTCCGGAAAATGCGATTTTACGAACCCGGACCGATCTCCAGAAAGTCATTTCCTTAAAAATATATCTCATACAGCTTGCAATTTTTAAATCTGTATTTTCTCCTCGCTGGTTCATAAAAATGTTGGCTACCTAGGTATTTAACTTTTATAGACACGCGGTTTTAATGATGCCAGATTTTTAGCTCGTCTAGGATACATCAAGAGTACACAGCACTTTAAAATGAAAATTAGTAAGAATTTGAAGAGTCTTTATACAAAACCAACACGGAGTCTGTCTGTCTGCTCACCACACGCCGCAACGTTTATGACATAGCATAGGCCTATATAGATACTATAAGAGAACATCAGACTGGTTAAAAAATACTAGATACACTTACTTGAAACTGTTCCATCTCGGTCCAATTTTTCTTTTTGTAACTGATTAGGGCTTGTGCTGAAACAAAAATCATAATTAATCAATATTTAAACTAAACCTTTAGTTAAAGCTTTTTCTGTATAAAACCCGAAAGTTTAAAAATTAAGTATATTGCAGTGTAAAGTGGGTGAAGTAAATTGACTAATGTAATACTAAAACTTTGATGTCCAATAAATTCATGAAGAACTTCGTGAAGTTATTCACGAAATAGGACGTGTTCTAATTTTCCGCCAATTTTTACGTGAATCCAGTAATGTCGACTTAAAATAAATGCAAAAAGTCAAGTCAATGTTTGTGCTAGTTCGTTTTGTTCGTTAATTGGTGTGAGAGCTGAAATTGTCAAAAATCATCATAAAGTCTGTGACAAATGTAAAACCAATATGCGGCCGTGAAGAAATTCGCGAATTAATTCATGAATTTATTCGCGTAATGTAATACCCGCTTAAGTCATGTACACGAAAGAAAATGTTCCAATGGTCTCGAATCCGTATCCGACAATCATAAAATTTTATTTGAATAAAATAATCTTTTCTATATTTTCAAAAAAATTGTTCATTTTATGAACATACTCTCAATTCTCAATATGAACTTTTCGAAACTTTTGATTAAAAATGTTTAGTTAAGAATAGGTAACTAACAAATATGTTATAATTTTAAAATAGGGGTCCTCATTATAAAATGAAACTGGGGTCGTTTTTTTCTATACACCATCAAGAGAAAGACTAAAGGCTTCAAATATTTAGAGGTCAAAAATCTTTACAAATATGTTTGTAAGGAGAAATATCGATGTAAATCGATTAAACCCAATACAAATAAAAATGCATCGTTCATCAATCACTCAACAAACATTTTATTTTACATTTAATACTTGAACTAAATACTTTTTTCTTCGATATTACTCTGGGCGGATGGTTCCTGAATGTCATTGTCTACATTAGATCTTTTAAAAAATTTTAAAATTTCTTATTGGTCAGTGAAAGAATGTCTATGGGCCAACGTTATTATTAGTAAGAGCTTTGGCAGTGGTGTAGATGTGTAATCTTTTCGCCAAAATTTCGATTCAGTCTCGGTACTCTTACAGAAGTAAATTATTTAAACTAAATTACTGTAGAGAATGTTCGTGTTTTAACCTGGTTAAGCGGTAGATAAGTAAGTATGTTTACCACGTAATTTATTTATTTCCTATTTGCAAATTAGATTGTGGCACAAACCGTTTAACATTAATATAAATAAAAATAAATTAGCCAAACCAAATAATTTAAATAGGGTAATTGACGGTCTAAAATGATGGTGACATCAGCCTTTTATCAGAAAAAATGAAGTCATATTGCGACTCGTCTTTATTTACATATTCACTTAAATATTTTTGTTACCGTAGAAGTAAAATCTCTTTAAAATGCCCTTCTTTTGAAAAATTTTTAGATTAACAAATGCTAATACACCAAATAACACTAACAACACAGTAGGTACAGCCAATAATGCAAGAAATCAACGCTGAACTAATAATTAACATCAACAAAAGTTTCATTAACAAATTAAGCACAATACTTAAAAGATTTCACGGTTTTTGTCACGATCCGCACTATTAAAAACTGAAAATTAATATTTTTGTTACCTTTAAAGTAAAATCTCTGTAAAATACTCTAGAAAGGCCTTACGGTAAACTTAACGCACTTATACAACACTCACAAAACAGTAGGTATAGCCATTAATGTAAAAATCGTTCCACTAAATTAAGTCACAATACTTAAAAGAATCCACGGTATTTTTTTGCTGTCAGCACTATTGAAAAAATAAAAATTTAGTTAATTATTTAAAACACAACTCTCTTGTTATTTGACATTCGTGATAAAGATTAGGGAACCCACTATAAAACGTATTAATTTTTGTTGCATAAGAGATAGGGAAAAAAGGGTTATTTGTGTCGAAATAATACCGGCGTTCAGCAATTCAACCTTTTTCATCATTTTCCTCCAAGTTTTTGAGACACACATGACTTATTGTTGTAAACAGTTCGACTGATCACCTGTCTGTCAAAAAATCGGAGCAAAATTATGAAAAAGATTGAATTGCCGAACGCCGCTAATACAGGATTTCGGTTTGAAAATTAGCATTAAAACAAGACAAAAGAAACTGAGGACAGGAACCGGGAAGCAAGAGTGAGATAAGATATATTTTGTAGTTTTCAAAGTCGCGTACGGGAAACAAGCATGTCGGTACTTTTTCACAGTAATAAAATTAAATTATAATACTGACGAAAATGTTTTTTATGCTTATTGAAACCCAACACAAAATATGTAATCTCTCTATATATATATATATATATATATATATATATATATATATATATATATATATATATATATATATATATATATATATATATATATATATATATATAAAGGGGTTTAACGTCCGAAATAATAAAACAAGGGGAGAAAATCATGGCTATCGGACATAACCAGTAAGTTGCGTTCTTGCATTAAAGTACGGGGAGTCCAACACCTTATGGATAACCCCGGGCCGGTAGACAGTTAGCTTTCGTCCTTATTAGGACTCATCAGACTGACTTAACCCTTTGGCACCTTTCCACACATAGAACCCCCGCATATTATGTCGTCCGCTTTGGATAAAGACGGTACACAATACACGCGAGCGCCATCCATGGGAAGTCACTGAAATGCAAGAACGGACCTTACTAGAGTAAAGCTGCTACTGTAGGCAACCAGTAAAACAATAATACGTACGGAAACATGACTCCCGGTACCCGGTACCGATTTTGAGCATCACTCCAGCTATCCACAATTTGCGGTTTATACTGTGAGTCGCACACTCAGTCCCACCGAGAGCCGTGCAACTCCGTCTAAAAGCCAGAGAATAAGAAAAAGGGGTTTAACGTCCGAAATAATAAAACAAGGGGAGAAAATCATGGCTATCGGACATAACCAGTAAGTTGCGTTCTTGCATTAAAGTACGGGGAGTCCAAGACCTTATGGATAACCCCGGGCCGGTAGACAGTTAGCTTTCGTCCTTATTAGGACTCATCAGACTGACTTAACCCTTTGGCACCTTTCCACACATAGAACCCCCGCATATTATGTCGTCCGCTTTGGATAAAGACGGTACACAATACACGCGAGCGCCATCCATGGGAAGTCACCGAAATGCAAGAACGGACCTTACTAGAGTAAAGCTGCTACTGTAGGCAACCAGTAAAACAATAATACGTACGGAGGTTATCCATAAGGTCTTGGACTCCCCGTACTTTAATGCAAGAACGCAACTTACTGGTTATGTCCGATAGCCATGATTTTCTCCCCTTGTTTTATTATTTCGGACGTTAAACCCCTTTTTCTTATCCTCTGGCTTTTAGACAGAGTTGCACGGCTCTCGGTGGGACTGAGTGTGCGACTCACAGTATAAACCGCAAATTGTGGATAGCTGGAATGATGCTCAAAATCGGTACCGGGTACCGGGAGTCATGTTTCCGTACGTATTATTGTTTTACTGGTTGCCTACAGTAGCAGCTTTACTCTAGTAAGGTCCGTTCTTGCATTTCAGTGACTTCCCATGGATGGCGCTCGCGTGTATTGTGTACCGTCTTTATCCAAAGCGGACGACATAATATGCGGGGGTTCTATGTGTGGAAAGGTGCCAAAGGGTTAAGTCAGTCTGAGGAGTCCTAATAAGGACGAAAGCTAACTGTCTACCGGCCCGGGGTTATCCATAAGGTCTTGGACTCCCCGTACTTTAATGCAAGAACGCAACTTACTGGTTATGTCCGATAGCCATGGTTTTCTCCCCTTGTTTTATTATTTCGGACGTTAAACCCCTTTTTCTTATTCTCTGGCTTTTAGACGGAGTTGCACGGCTCTCGGTGGGACTGAGTGTGCGACTCACAGTATAAACCGCAAATTGTGGATAGCTGGAGTGATGCTCAAAATCGGTACCGGGTACCGGGAGTCATGTTTCCGTACGTATTATTGTTTTACTGGTTGCCTACAGTAGCAGCTTTACTCTAGTAAGGTCCGTTCTTGCATTTCAGTGACTTCCCATGGATGGCGCTCGCGTGTATTGTGTACCGTCTTTATCCAAAGCGGACGACATAATATGCGGGGGTTCTATGTGTGGAAAGGTGCCAAAGGGTTAAGTCAGTCTGATGAGTCCTAATAAGGACGAAAGCTAACTGTCTACCGGCCCGGGGTTATCCATAAGGCCTTGGACTCCCCGTACTTTAATGCAAGAACGCAACTTACTGGTTATGTCCGATAGCCATGATTTTCTCCCCTTGTTATATATATATATATATATATATATATATATATATATATATATATATATATATATATATATATATATATATATATATATATATATAAGGGAGAGTAGTCGCGACTGACTAGTTAAGAAAAAATATTCAAAACTGAAGTAGTGGGGATGCAGTCTTTATTGAAGGTGGCCTTAACTAAGGAATAAAACCCTTTTTTGATTTGTCAAGCTTTCGAGAATTTATTTTTCTCTTCTTCAGGACTTCTACAATAAAAAATTAATTTAAGTTAGTAAAATCTAACCTAGTAATCTTCATAATAAAAGAACTCACCAAAGTGGGCAGTTAAATTAGAGATTAGAGATTCCTGTTTTTAATTTAACTGCCCACTTTGGTGAGTTCTTTTATTATGAAGATTACTAGGTTAGATTTTACTAACTTAAATTAATTTTTTATTGTAGAAGTCCTGAAGAAGAGAAAAATAAATTCTCGAAAGCTTGACAAATCAAAAAAGGGTTTTATTCCTTAGTTAAGGCCACCTTCAATAAAGACTGCATCCCCACTACTTCAGTTTTGAATATATATATATATATATATATACAAGCCAATATCTTGGTTGTTTGTTCAGCGATGGTTTTCATTTTTGGTAGGAGGCTGTATGGTCATAAGGCGCACATTTTACCCAGGGTTAGAAATGCGATACCTCATAGACGTACGTTTTAATGGGGTTTGATTTTTTTTTATTCAAGAGTAAACTACCTTTAGGAGAGTATTTATTTCAAATCTGATAAATTATATTAAATCCTCCTTAACCAAGACACTTAAGTTCTAATTTTGATAAAGATTGATACAGGGTGTGTCATAAAAAATATGACATTTTTTATTTTTTTTTAAGTAAATACTTACGACGCCACTGAAGTTAATAGTGATTATTTTAAATAATTGTTTGGATTTTTTTCATTATTCCTCAATGAAATGAAAAAAAATCATACTTCACTTTTCATTGAAAGCTGGGTTTTTAAATTCTTTTGTAACGGATTTTATTCCTGTGTATTTAACAAACTGAAAAATAACGGTTTTTAAATGAAACAAAATTAAACATCTTAATTATTATGGAAGCTATCTGAAAACTTAAATTGATTATTATAATGTTGATATAGACCAGTTGTTTATCCAGTGGCGTCGTAAGTATTTACTTAAAAAATATAAAAAATGTCATATTTTTTATGACACACCCTGTATCAATCTTTATCAAAATTAGAACTTAAGTGTCTTGGTTAAGGAGGATTTAATATAATTTATCAGATTTGAAATAAATACTCTCCTAAAGGTAGTTTACTCTTGAATAAAAAAAAATCAAACCCCATTAAAACGTACGTCTATGAGGTATCGCATTTCTAACCCTGGGTAAAATGTGCGCCTTATGACCATACAGCCTCCTACCAAAAATGAAAAACATCGCTGAACAAACAACCAAGATATTGGCTTGTATCCATCTTAAGTGGGACACCCTATATATATATATATATATATATATATATATATATATATATATATATATATATATATATATATATATATATAAATATATATCTATATATATATATATATATATATATATATATATATATATATATATATATCTATATATATATATATATATATATATATATATATATATATATATATATATATATATATATATATATACTTTGTTACTTTTCTTGAACCATTTATAATATATCTTTTTTATTGTTTCTTTCTTGGGATTAGGTTCATGAACCTAATCCCAAGAAAGAAACAATAAAAAAGATATATATATATATATATATATATATATAGAAGAAATTGACAAACTGACTGACATATCAACGCACAGCCCGGTCAGCTGGGTCTAGAAATTTGAAACTTTGCACAGGGATTTCTTATAATATAACGTATGCATCCACTAAGAAAGGGTTTGCAAAATTCAACCCCTAAGAGGGTGAAATAGGGGTTCAAATTTATGAAGAAAAAATATAAGATGGCCTTATTAAGTCGAAATTTCATAGAAGTACTCTAAAAAAATAACGTTCAGATTCACTAAGAAAGTTTAAGATTTAGTACTGGTTTAAATTAAAATCTTCTAGTTGATCAGTTATGTTTTGATAGGTTTTTTTCCTGTCAGTGATAATAAGTCGTCATTAAAAACTTATGAATTATTCTGATATTTCAGCGATTTGCTTGGTTTTCAAATGATTTTCATCTTGGAGCGGGTTGCTAGAATGAATTTAGTTCTATTATTGTCGAAAGTACGTACTAAAATTGCTCTTTTCTTTATAAATTTGCTAAAAATCTCAAAAACAAATTCATAGTATCGAAAATTTTACAGATGTCTGATTAAATAAAAAAAAGTGGTTTAGGAACACTCTAGTAGTATTTACAATACAAGAACTTGTTTATGTCTCCTTATTTATCTTTATAAGCGCTGGTAATAACAGCAATTGGGTTCTTTTATACCCAATAAACCGCAATAATCGTAACTTTACAAATAAAAAATCATCGCTAAATCGCCACATCCTCCAAGTCTGTTGAACCGTAAATTATGGCTTTTTAACCCCAATTCACCAAAGTGTAGCCATTAATTGCTGGATTAAGTTGACTTAAGGTCCTTTACCTTTGTATATTATTATTGCACACTGTGTGTCAGATAGATCGTCTGGATTTGCAGAAATATCCAAATATATCGGTGTATTATAAGCATATGTCGTATGACGCTTGCTCCTTAATAGTTGCAGTGCCATTTCATCTAATTTGTATATTTTTTGAACCTTAACAGTTGAAATTTTTTTAATAGTGTGTTTACTTCAACATCCGCGCACAAAGAAGCGTTGAACAAAAAGTTGTTAAAAACACTGTATTCCTCAAGCAGACGATGATCTGTTGTTAAACGGATAATAAACAAATGTTCTTCCTCGATGAAAACGGTTTGAAGGTGGAAAACACTATGAATCATAATAACGCCTCTTTAACATACAGTTGGAACGACCAGAAACCAATCCGTGTGATTTTTCTAAACATAGTTAAAGCTACAAAAAGCAACAATATGGAAAGGCATGCTTATTTTAAATTTCTTTGCGTATAACTAGAGCTCGGGAATTCTCGTATTCCCAAGAAAAGAACAGGGTCGGCTTAGGAATTCATTCCATTCTAAGTTTAGGTATCGATATGTGGGTTTTTCTGGCATGTAGTATTTTGTGTCTTTTTAATCAGCAATCTACACGCTCGTATGTGAGTTTATGAACTGTTCTTTCGCACAATGTCTCCTCGTCGAACTTTTATCTCTCTATGTTCACACATCTGGGGAGCGGCATTCCCTTCGACACTTACCATGCTTCTATCCAAGAGAGTCATTCGACTGACTGACCAGTTCTCATAAGAAAATTTTCTTCTCTTGCTGATCGCCCCGCAGTCGGTTACCTGCCTCTTGTACACACCATTTCAAGGATTTTGCTCAACCGAACTAATCTATTCATTTCTTCTTTGACTATTTCTAACAGAAATGCAGAGGTTCTCGCCTCCCCTCCTAACTTTCAGTCCTTTAATTTCCCGTTACTTTTAACAAATTTATAGTATTATATTCATTCTCGTAAGGAGATATCTAGATTTTTTGGAAATTCTATAGTTGTTACCATCAGTTACCCATATTTATACATACCCCTAATAAATATCTCAAGAACGACGGGAGATTTAAAAAAATGTCCTTCCGAACTGAAAGGCCGATACGAAGGAGAAAACGGATGAATTGATGGTTAGTATTGTCATTTCCTCCATATCGGGACGAAGTGTGATATAACGTTTTACGACAGACAAGTCTTGAACAGATGTTACTGCAAGAAGTTCGGGTATTGAAAGCTATGGAGTTGCATCGGTTTTGCTTATGATTTGCCTTACATAATAGACAAAATTGTTCACAATAAAGATAGGATTTTGAATACGAGACTTGATTTTTCAAATAAGTTTCTAAATCGATTTAATTATACATACACAATCAGTTCCTCTTTAATACCCTTAGGCCCCTTAGGGTGTTGAGGTTTAATTCATTACAGTTTATTGTCTCTTGTTGTTTTACGAACTTTTTCCATTTCTTCCTATCCCTTGCCATTTTCTTCGCTGAGTTCCAGTTTTCACCCTTTCCTCTTAAAATACCTTCTACTGTGCTATTCCATTTCCGTTGGGGTCTTCCCCTTTTATTTTTTCCCAAAGGTTTGTTGGTTGTTTGTCTTTCCTCCCCCATCCTTACTAAATGTCCAAATTAAACCAGTTTAATTTTTTCTTCCGTATTTTTCTTTTGCGGATTTTACACTTAACTCCCTTCGTATATCTTCATTTCGTCTCTTATCCGTTCTTCTTGTCCGCACTACTTGACTGTGGTGTTTCATTTCGGCCGCTTGCATTCTTTATCCCTGTCTTTATGTTAAATTCCAATTTTCGCTTCCATGTAGTAGTACTGGCAGGTATATTGTCCTATATCGTTGTCTTATCTTGTTCTGTTAGGTATAACGTTATGTTTTATCTAGTTTGTAGTGGTTGCTAAGTTGTCAGTAGACTGTCAATGTTATCTCCAGAAGATCAATAAAACTACTTGAAACTATCGCCCGACTATCATTAAAGAACCCATAAGAAGACAGTACAGAACAGTTTTCCTGGAAATTTATTTATGCTCGAGAAATTTCTTGTGAGTTGCATAATATATTTTGTTTGCTGCCTTTAGTCTTTCAGCCAATTCCTCTTCCATATTTACCTTATTATTTATTATTGTTCCCAGGTATTTAAATCTCTCTACTTGCTATATTTTCTCTCCATCTACTTCTATGTCTATCTTCACCTCTTCGTTGCTTAGGGCTATGCATTTTGTTTTTTCTACATTTAATTGCAAGTTTTGTTTACATAAAGTGTCTTTCCATATTTTTATATTTTTATCTAGAGATTTTTCTGTGCCAGCAAACACTGCAATATCATCTGCAAACACATGTGCGTCCAGAAACACCAGTTATATATTTTTACATCTGTATTACTTTTTCCATTTTCTGCTGGCATTCTTTTATTGCTTCATCCATTGCACCTATGAACAGTAGTGGGCTCAAGACACTACCCTGCGTTACTCCTTCAGTGGTTTTAATTGTTCTGATATTCTGTTACAAGTCCTTACTTTATTTTTTGTCTCCTTATACCTTTTACTGCATCGATTAATTAAGCATCTACGTTTTTACTTTCTAGGCTCTTCCAAATATTTTGTCTACTTATTGTATCAAACGCTTTTTTCATATTTAAGAAACATATGTATTTGTCCTTTATTAATTTCTTTTCAATTGCTTCATATGTGTCGTGAACGTATGATGCTATGCCCCGGTCGAAAACCACTTTGAGCGTCTCTCAGCTGTGTTTCCACTATTTCCTTGTTATTGCTTATATATCAGTAGTATTATGCCCGTCTTCCATCCAGATGGTATATATTTTTTCTTCCAGCACATATTTTGTATTTAACATTTCAATCTTGCCTCTTTCGCCCATATATTTTAGTATTTCCGTTGCTACTTCGTCTACTCCTGCCGCTTTAGCTGCTTTCAAATGCTCCAGTGCTTCTTTCAATTCTCCCTTTTCAATATTGCTTTTTCCTGCCCCTTCTCTGCTTCCGTTTATTACTAGATTACTTCCCTCCTTTCCATCTCTTTATTATCTTCGTTTAATAACTCATTGAAGTATTTCTTCCATCTATCGATAAATTGGTTTTCATCTTCCATTTCTTTCTTTTAATTTGTTGTACTCTGTATTCCGGTTTATCTCTGACCGTTTCTATTACTCTGTAGAACATTTTTTGATTCTCAGTACAATTATTTTCCATCAGCTTTCCAAAATCCTCCCAAGACTTTTTCTTTTCTTCTCTAATCTCCTGATTGACATTCCTTCTCTTCTCTTGATTAACCTGATCATTTTTATCATTTTTATATTGTAGATATCTTTGCCAAAGTATCTTTTTCTCTTTAACCTCTCTTCTTATTTCGTCATTCCACCAGGCTGTCCTTTTCTTATTAATTTTTGCTTAAGTAAGTACTTCCACATACCTTCTTTGCAGCTTGTACTAATATTTCCTTGAGACTATTCCAACTTTCATCTAAACTGTCCCGTAATAAATAATTTGTGTCTATTTCTTCTTCTACTTCTTCTTGATATTTCGGACTTATTTCTGCTTTTCTTAATTTATATACTCCAATTTTCTCTTACTGGATATTTTCTCCTTTGTCTAGTGCTATTTTTTCCTCTTTTATTTTTGTTTCCACCAAGTAAAGGTCAATACCAATTTCATACCCTCTCTTAACTCTTGTATCTATTATTTCTCTTGTATATGTATGTATGTCCCTATGCTGAAAAAGTGTATTCGTTATCGCCAATTTATTGTATCTCCACAAAACTCTAGTAATCTTGTCTCTCATTAGTAGTTACTTTGTCCTCTTCGTGTCTTCATATTACTCCCTATTTACCTACGTCATTCCCCACTCGCATTAAAATCTTCAGCCAAAATAAGCACTCCTTTCTTGTTCTCACAAACCTCCTGTAGAGTTTGCCAAAATTTGTCTTTTGTTTTATTTTTATTTTCATCTGGACCATACTACCACTATTGTTTGGATTTCCCGCTCTTTTCACATCTTTATCATCAATACGTGTTCTATCTTGTTGGCATCGCTTTCAAACATGATCTCAGCTGGCACAAACTTCACATCAACTGCTTAAAGCTGTATTTTCTTTTTCGAGCCAGAAAATATTTCTCTTCTTCCAACTTATATTCTATGTTTCCCAAATAACTACCTAACTTCAAATTCCACATCTGAGGAGCGGCATTATCTTAGCATCCTGTTCTCTTGCTCATTCATATCCAGGGTCGCCAATCATTTAATTCTCGTACCAATAAATTGCATTTTTCTTCTCTTGAGTTTGGATTGTATCGGTTTTAGAATTGTCAGATTTTCTTTTTGGTGCCATTTAAATTCACTTGATTACTGTACAGGGATTACATTAACTTATGACTTTTCTAGCTTGTAATACTGACTCTATAAAGTTTAATAGTCAATTCTCTATGCAATATATGATATGGAAACATTATATTAAGATGCACTCTAGGTGGTGCTACTCTAAGTAATGAAATTGATGGTGGGTACTCTGCTTGGAGGCCGAGTGGTTTAATGAGTACTTAGTGCCTGTTTTAAATGAAGTATGTAACTCATAAGTTTTCAATGACGACTTATTAGCAATGACAGGACAAAAGCACGTCAAAACCTATCTAATCAACTAGAACTAGAAGATCTAAATTTAAACCCTTAAATCTTTTTAGTAAGCCCCACAGTTCTTTTAAACCTGAAATACCGTTTTCAAGTAAGACGTGCTCTCACTTGCTATAACATTTGAAGAAGAACAGGTCTCTATCAAAAACCATGCAAAAACCTAAGTAAACTCAAACACAATGGGACCGCGTTGGTTGACTCAAAAAAAAATGTAAGTTATAGAACAATTACTTAAAGAAAAAGTTAACTGTGAATTCGCAACTACAGTAGCTTTGCGTTTATCTAGAGGCTAATAAAACTATACCTTACAATGCACATACGCATAAATAATGAAACAAAAAAGTAAGGAACAAGGCCAGGTCAAATTTTTCAGAAAAAGTTTTCAGGAAATTTGAATTGAATGCGTCTATATTTGGACGAGTTCACAGCTTTAAGTTGGAAATACAGAGGCGGTATAAATGGTACTAAAAATAATGTAAAAGTATAATAAATTAAGTATGCAATCGAGTCTTTACACAATCGTATTATTGTTATTCTATTCATTTACATTATAGGCGATTACAAATATTACCTTATTTTATTAAAAAAACATCTTTTACAAACAAAATTTCCTAATAATTGTAGTCACTCCGGCACAGAAAAATCTGTTTCTTATAAATTAGGAAAATAGGCGCACACAAAGAGGTGTCAAAGCAGGAAATGCAGCAAAAGTTATTTTTATTTTTCTAGGGCGTTCGCCTGGAAAGCACAGCCTAAGAGGACTTGGATATCCGGTTCTGGATAGCATGGAAGAGTGTGATTAGTTTTTTTTAACCGAGAAAGCCACGTTAAATAACACTCACAGACACAAAATTCGATCCATCCAAAATTTTGATTCAATTTAATATATATATATATATATATATATATATATATATATATATATATATATATATATATATATATATATATACATCTTTCATCATTTCTGCGTCCTTTCATAATCCATCATTTTTGCGTCCCCTAGAAATAGAGGCTTTAGGCTTTGTATTTCAAGTGTATATCGATTTTTTTCCTTTTTTTGTATTGCTCCTAATTTTTCTTTTAAATATCTCTTAAAACTAAAATATACCTTTTATTTTATAATGCAGCATTTTCAACTCCTTTCATATTATAATCAAATTTGCGTCCGGCGTATAATTTTGTACATTTGTCGACGCATTTTGCTTCCGAGCCGTATAATATTTGGACACTTCTCTATCATTTTTACTACTGCCCTGTTGCCAGAATTTTGAAAAGTCCGAAAGGTGGGAAAGATTACACAGCGCTTTTGAACCAATGATAGGTATGACTAATCTGTCACCAGAAACAGCTTGAGGGACTGGGCAGTTTATAACTTAAAGGTATAATTAATTGTTTCCTCATAATATGATGAAGACATGTAAATCTTTACGCCAAGAGCAGGATGAGATAACCAAGGTGCTATGAGTCTATTACAAAACCATCGATCTTTTATTAACATGCTTTTATTAGCTTGACTTATAACATTGTAATGGGACATTTCATTAAAAGATATATACAGTATGTATTCGAAATGGAAAAATTTTTGTTATTGATTTTACGAAAAAAGTGTATTTTTATAAAAAGTTCTGCATCGTGAAAAAATAGCATTGCCATTCAGAAATTTGATCCAGTAGGTACGTACAGGGTGGCTCAAAAATGAAAAAGCCATAATCCACGTGAAGCTAAAAAGACAAAATCTTTATTTGAAATTACACTGCCACTGCAAATGTACAATTTAATAATATGTTTTTTTCATTAAAAAATATACAGCATGTCTTCGAAATGGAAAAAATGTATTATTGATTTTACGAAATTGTGTATTTTTATAAAAAGTTCTGCATCGTGAAAAAATAGCATTGCCATTCAGAAATTTGATCCAGTACGTACAGGGTGGCTCAAAAATGAAAAAGTCATAATCCACGTGAAGCTAAAAAGACAAAATCTTTATTTAAAGGTACACTGCCACTGCAAATGTACAATTTAATAATATGTTTTTTTCATTAAAAAAATATACAGCATGTCTTCGAAATGGAAAAAAATGTATTATTGATTTTACGACAAAAGTGTATTTTTATAAAAAGTTCTGCATCGTGAAAAAATAGCATTGCCATTCAGAAATTTGATCCAGTACGTACAGGGTGGTTCAAAAATGAAAAAGTCATAATCCACGTGAAGCTAAAAAGGCAAAATCGTTATTTAAAGGTAAACTGCCACTGCAAATGTACATACAAGAGTTATTTTTATGATATGTTTGAAACACACAGGAGGTCCCAAAAGTAAAATTAATTTTTTAAAATCGCCGTTACAAAAAAAGTATATCTTCATAAAAAATTCTACATTGTGAAAAAAGAGCATGGTTTAAATATTTTTATAGGGCATAGAGGGTGGCTAAAAATTTAAATTAAAATTGGGACTTTCAGCTTTATGAGCCACCCTGTATTGTCCTTCATCAAGTTTTTGAATAACCATGCTTCTTTTAAAATGTAGAACTTTTTATAAAGATATAGGTACTTTTTTTGTAAAATCGGTAATAAAAAAATTAATTTTATTTTTGAGACCTCGTGTATGTTCCAAAACTAATTCACTAAACAACTAAAAGAACACGCTTTTATGAGTAGCGCTCTAAAAAGTTAAAGATAAATTATAGTTTAAAATACTAAAAACACGTTTTTATGAGTAGCGCACTAAAAAGTTAAAAATAAATTAGGTATAGTTTAAAAAACTAAAAACACTTTACGGTTTACTGTTAGGTAACTATAAAAGGAAAATAATTATTTTGAACTTTTTAGTGCGCTACTCATAAAAGCGGTTTTTTTAGATTTTTAAATTATAATTTATTTTTTTAACCTAAAATGCAAGTTGAAAATATAAGTTTAAATAATATTAATATTATAAACATTTTTACTGCTTATTTCTTAATTTGTAAAATTTATTGAAGAATAAAAAGATTGATAACAATAGTAATATGAATAACAATATTGTAAGTATTTTCCATGCTTATATAATATAATATTATTTTTATTTTTATGTGAAATTAGGAATGCTTAGCCGTCGACAAATTTCAATTATTCATAACAGTAACGGTGTCAGACATTTGCCCTCCTTTTGGTAAAAGTGATAATTAATATATAGGTGATAGATCAAGGCTGACAATTTTTATTTTAATTTACTGACATGGCACTGACATGTACACATTGCTATCACAGAATGGCGCTTTTTTACCAAGAGTTCTCCGCATTCTTTACATATGAGATCGCTATAAAAAGGAGTTTTGAGCCATGGACTCTCCTTACCTCATTCCATGATTTAAGTTTATTTTGAGTTGTTTTGCTGGAACTTGGAAATAAGATTGCGAATTATAATAAAAACCTATTTTTATTATAACTTTCGTTTATTTTATTTGGGTTAAGTCACCAGATTAGCTCAAAATATGACAAGGTGTCCAACAAAAATTATCCACCTAATAAAACTAAAACAGATATATTTAATGTCGACAGACACAAGCAAGTTTCTTCTTAATGCTTTTTGGCTGGAATCACTATTGATAAGACAGGTGTAATTTGGCAATTAAGGTCTTGCTCATTGCTCAGTGCTCAGGCTTATGTAATTAAGGGTTTAAATTGGCAAGTGTTAAGATAAGACAACCAAATTTTATACTGTTAGTTTCTTTTTAATTTTTCTCGCCAACTTATAAAGAAAAGAGCGATTTAAATAACAGTTAAGTACAGTTAAATTTACCAACCGAAATAAACCTTTTTAATACACTATAAAGATATAATGTAAAATGTCGACCACAGTAACTGGCGAGCTAGTTTTTTTATTTAACAAATAAATTCCAAAATGTAGTTTTTGTTAAATAACTTTTTAAGTTTTATTTTTTCGAAAAACCGCATCAATCGAAATAGGTGAAAATGTTACACAGGAAACGTATCTAAAACGTCTATAAAACTTAATCATTTTGTTAAACTTAAGCTTCAAAAAGCTTTGCAATTTATATGTCAACTATATGCACAAAATACAGTTTCTGTAACATAAATCGTTTTCGAGTTTGAGCAACAAAAAATAGAAACTAATTTTGAAGGTGCTCTGTATATATTTCACCGGAAATACAGCCTGTTCCAAGCCAGGTTGAAAAGTAGTCCATATGCAAAATTTTTCCTTTTCTTTTTGGTCAAGCAGTTTTAAGCGTTCGCTCCAACAGACAATCCGACAGACAGATGGACAGACAAACCGACGGAAATGGGAGACCATCTGATATAGGGACCTCAACACGTAAAGATCTGAAAAAATCCCGGGAAGTGATTTTTTTCTAGCGAGAGAAGTAAAAAGTTGAAATTACTAAAATTAGAAATGATTTTTAAAAATGCAAAAATATTCCGTGAAAAGATAAATTTAGGATGTGTAGAAATGTCAAATTAAAATTAATAACCTCCAGTTATAATGAAGTGGTAATTTCCATAAGAAAGTGCGATTATTTCTTGATATTATACCTTTAAAATGGGCTAGTACAAACTATATCCCAAATCGATTACTTGTTATATTTTAGAAACAAATATAAAATGGTATAGTTTTTTTTGTAATAAAAAAGCCTTAAAATTAAAATTAAAAGTACTAAAACTTTTAAAGCACCAACAAGAAAAGAAAATTTTACGCGGCTGTTGTATCTAATAGAAAATAAAATTTCATTGTTCCTAACTTACACCCTGTACAGTACAACTGTCCTATTTCTACTTTACACTCCACTTACAACACCATTGATTTTTGACACTTTAACGGTATTGCAGCAATTGCAGTATACCTATTCAAATAAGATATGCAGGCATGCGTCGCTGTTTTATTTAATAACTAGCTTTCGCCCGCAACTTCTTCCACGGTATAACAATTTTACTCCATTACAAACTTTAAATACCATTGTAATACCCCCTTAGGGGTTGATTTATTAAAAACTGAAAAAAACACGTGTTTAAACATTAACGCTCAGATACACTAAGAAGGTTTAAGATTTAGTACTGCATGGTTTAAATTAGGATCTTCTAGTTGATCAGGTATGTTTTGACAGGTTTTTTCCTGTCATAGTTAATAAGCCTTCGTTAAAAACTTATGAAATATTCCGTTCCGTGCCGTTCATTTTCTTCACATTCGTTAGACAAAATTAGATTTTCTGACCTCAATTGACATACTTATTAGTTAACATTTTTGGGGAAATTGCCATTCGCTCGTTTTTATCCCCCCCCCCCCCGTTAGTTTTTTAAATGTTAGACAAAATTAAATATTTTGACCCCAATAACCCCGAAAACAACATTACCATTTTTAGATAATTTCCCAGTGGCTCCTTTTTACCCCCCCCCCCCCCCGGCGTTGATTTTTTAAAAATGAGTTTCAACAAAATTAGATTTTCTGTTCTCAGTAACCCCCAAAATTAGTTAACATTTTTGGAGAAATTCCAAACCCCGCGCCTTTTTATTCCCTCTGCCCCACCGTTAATTTTGTTTATATTCGTTAAACAAAATTAGATTTGCTGACCTCAATAACCTTGAAAATGATATATCAGATAACTTTTTTTGAAAAATGATCAGTTACCTGTTTTTATTCTCCCACGTTATATTTTTTTAAATATGTTAGACCAAAGTACATTTTTTGACCGTAATAACCCCGAAAATGACAAATTAGTTAACATTTTTTCCAGTCGCTCCTTTTTATCCCCCCGCCGTTAATTTTTTAAATATAGGTTTCAACAAAATTAGATTTCTGACCTAAATATCCCCGTAAATGACAGATTAGTTAACATTTTTGGAGAAGTTCCCAGTTGCGCCCTAATATCACCCCACCCCCCACGTTATTCTTAACATCCATTACACAAAATTAGATTTTCTGACCTCAATAACC
Source organism: Philopedon plagiatum (assembly GCA_963971165.1). Taxonomy (NCBI): domain Eukaryota; kingdom Metazoa; phylum Arthropoda; class Insecta; order Coleoptera; family Curculionidae; genus Philopedon; species Philopedon plagiatum. The sequence goes on along the minus strand of OZ020196.1, from coordinate 15,836,062 downwards.
TCGAAAATAACATATTAGTTAACATTTTTGAAGAAATTCCCACCAGCTCCTTTTCCCCAAAGTCGTCCGTGCCCCAGACGCGTACTTTTTCCAAGGTCGTCCGGAACCTAGATGCGTATTTTCTTAAAGGGCGTCCGCTCCCCAGACGCGTATTTTCCCAAGGTCGTCAGTTTCCCAGGCGCGCATTTCTCTAAGGTCCTCCGGTTCCCAAACGCGTAATTCTTTCCATGGCCATCCGCTCCCTAGATGCGTATTTTCCTTAAGCGCGTACTTTTTTCCAAGATCGTTTGTTCCCCAGACGCGTCTATTCCCAGAGTCCTCCGTTCCTCAAACGCGACTTTTCATAAAGGTCGTCCACTTCCCAGGTGCGTATTTTTCCCAAGATCGCCCGCTCCCCAGACGCGTATTTTTACAAGGTCGTCCGTTTTAAAGAAGCTTATTTCCCTCAAGGTCGTTCCCTCCCCCGACGCGTGTTATTCCTTAGGTATTCCGCTCCCTAGGCGCGTATTTTTCTTAAGGACGCCCGCTCACCGGACGCATATTTTTCCAAGGGCGCCCCTGGTGTGGCATTCAAGTGGGCAGCCTTATATATTACTTAACATTTTTAGGTAAATTCCCATTCGCTCCTTTATATCTCCCCTCCCGTTAATTTTTTAAAAATCAGTTCCAACAAAATTAGATTTTCTGACCTCAATGACTCTGAAAATACTAAGCTAAAATTTTTGGAGGAATTCTCAGCCGCCCTTTTATTCCCTCTCCCCTCCCTTCTCCGTAAATTTTATTTAGCATCTGTTACACAAAGTCAGATTTTCTGACCTCAGTAATCCCGAAAATGGCCCATTAGTTAACATTTTTGGACAAATTCCCAGCCGCCCCTTTTTATTCGCCACCCCCCCCCCCCCCTCCCTACGGTAATTTTTAACACCTGCTGGAAAAAAAAATTCTGACCTCAATAACCCCGAAAATGACATATTAGTCAACATTTTCAAAAAATTCTCAGTCGCTCCGGTTTTATCCCCTCTCACCTCCTCCCCTTTATTATTTTTTAAAGCTAAATGGTTTCACGTGGATTATGACATTTTCATTTTTGAGCCACCCGGTAAGTATAAGATCAAATTTTTGAATAGCAATACTATTTTCTCACGATGCAGAACTTTTTATAAAGATACACTTTTTTCGTTAAATCAATAATAAAAAATTTTCCATTTCGAAGATATGTTGTATATTTTTTAATGAAGAAAACATATTATTGAATTGTACATTTACAGTGGCAGTTTACCTTTAAATAACGATTGTGTCTTCTTAGCTTCACGTGGATTAGGACTTTTTTTATTTTTGAGCCACCCTGTTTATACAAGATCAAATTTTTGAATAGCAATGCTATTTCCTCACGATGCAGAAAACATGCTGTATATTTTTTAATGAAAAAAAACATATTGAATTGTACATTCGCAGTGGCAGTTTTCCTTTAAATAACGACTTTGTCTTTTTAGCTTCACTTGGATTATGACTATTTCATTTTTGAGCCACCCTGTACGTACTAGATCAAATTTTTGAATGGCAATGCTAGTTTTTTACGATGCAGAACTTTTTATAAACAGATAGGTACTTTATTCTTAAAATCAATAATACATTTTTTCCATTTCGAAGATATGCTGTATATTTTTTAATGAAAAAAAATATTATTGAATTGTACATTTGCAGTGGCAGTTTTCCTTTAAATCACGATTTTGTCTTTTTAGCTTCACTTGGGTTATGAATATTTCATTGTTGAGCCACCCTGTACGTACTAGATCAAATTTTTGAATGGCAATGCTATTTTTTTACGATGCAGAACTTTTTATAATCAGACACTTTTTTCGTAAAATCAATAATAACAATTTGTCCTTTTCGTAGACATGCTGTATATTTTTTGAATGAAAAATACATATTATTGAATTGTACATTTGCAGTGGCAGTTTACCTTTAAATAACGATTTTGTCTTCTTAACTTCACATGGATTAGGACTTTTTATTTTTGGGTCACCCTGTTTATACGAGATCAAATTTTTGAATAGCAATGCTATTTTCTAACCATGCAGAATTTTTTATAAAGAGACACTTTTTTCGTAAAATCAATAATATTTTTTCCATTTCGAAGACATGCTGTATATTTTTTTAAGGAGAAAAAAACATATTATTGAATTGTACATATGCAGTGGCAGTTTTCCTTTAAATAATGATTTTGTCTTTTTGGCTTCACGTGGATTATGACTGTCATTTTTGAGCCACCCTGTACATACTAGATCAAATTTTTGAATCGCAATGCTGTTTTTTTACGATGCAGAACTTTTTATAAACCGACACTTCTTTCGTAAAATAAATAATATTTTTTTCCATTTTGAAGACATGCTGTACATTTTTTAATGAAAAAAATATTATTGAATTGTACATTTGCAGCGGCAGTTTTCCTTTAAATCACGATTTTGTCTTTTTAGCTTCACTTGGATTATGAATATTAATTTTTGAGCCACCCTGTACGTACTAGATCAAATTTTTGAATGGCAATGCTGTTTTTTACGATGCAGAACTTTTTATAATCAGACACTTTTTTCGTAAAATCAATAATAAAATTTTTTCCATTTTGAAGACGTACTGTATATTTTTTTAATGAAAAAACATATTGAATTGTACATTTGCAGTGGCAGTTTACCTTTAAGTAACGATTTTGTCTTCTCAGCTTCATGTGGATCAGGACTTTTTATTTTTGAGCCACCCTGTATGTACTAGATCAAATTTTTGAATGGCAATGCTGTTTTTTACGATGCAGAACTTTTTATAATCAGACACTTTTTTCGTAAAATCAATAATAAAATTTTTTCCATTTTGAAGACGTACTGTATATTTTTTTAATGAAAAAACATATTGAATTGTACATTTGCAGTGGCAGTTTACCTTTAAGTAACGATTTTGTCTTCTCAGCTTCATGTGGATCAGGGCTTTTTATTTTTGAGCCACCCTGTATGTACTAGATCAAATTTTTGAATGGCAATGGTATTTTCTCACGATGCAGAACCTTTTATAAACAGACACTTTCTTCGTAAAATCAATAATAATTTTTTTCCATTTCGAAGACATGCTGTATATTTTTTTAATGCAAAAAAACACATTATTGAATTGTACATTTGTAGTGGCAGTTTTCCTTTAAATAACGATTTTGTCTTTTTAGCTTCACGTGGATTATGACTGTCATTTTTGAGCCACCCTGTACGTATCAAATTTTTGAATGGCAATGCTGTTTTTTACGATGCAGAACTTTTTATAATCAGACACTTTTTTCGTAAAATCAATAATAAAATTTTTTCCATTTTGAAGACGTACTGTATATTTTTTTAATGAAAAAACATATTGAATTGTACATTTGCAGTGGCAGTTTACCTTTAAGTAACGATTTTGTCTTCTCAGCTTCATGTGGATCAGGGCTTTTTATTTTTGAGCCACCCTGTATGTACTAGATCAAATTTTTGAATGGCAATGCTGTTTTTTACGATGCAGAACTTTTTATAATCAGACACTTTTTTCGTAAAATCAATAACAAAATTTTTTCCATTTTGAAGACATACTGTATATTTTTGTAATGAAAAAACATATTATTGAATTGTACATTTGCAGTGGCAGTTTACCTTGAAATAACGATTTTGTGTTCTTAGCTTCACGTAGATCAGGACTTTTTTATTTTTGAGCCACCCTGTATGTACTAGATCAAATTTTTGAATAGCAATGCTATTTTCTCACGATGCGGAACTTTTTATAAACAGGCCCTTTTTTCGTAAAATCAATAATACATTTTTTCCCATTTCGAAGACATGCTGTATATTTTTTTAATGAAAAAAAAAACACATAACTTCAGCAAAAAAAACCTTAAAACGAGACCATTCGGAAAAACTCATCGACAAACCAAGTTGAAGAAGTCCGTTGAAGAATTATGCGTGAACATATAAAGAATCTCACATGCGGGCCGAATAATTGATAACCTCCTCTTGAGAAGACGGTTAAAAAGCACACCACTTAGCGAAAATGCTGTTCACTGCGTCACGGACACTTCATAATTATAGAACTAATATTTAAATACAATTTTATCATACTTTAGCGTTGCCAAGTTTCTGGTAGCAAAATCCACCGACCAGTAAAACTTTTAATATACGCATGTATAATTTTGCGCCTCTATCGGAAATTTTTACAACTAAAATTTATACATCTTCATTTATTTTTCGATCATTTTTACTTCCATTTCGTCCCGCTATTATTCCCCGCCAATAGTTTATGCTTTAAACTGTCAAAGAACAATTTCTTTACGTAAGGTATGGTACTGTGGACCAGCCACTGCGACAATGTGGGACTTAAAATTTATAGCCATGTTCGAGAAAAACGCCTAAGTTAATCTTGCGTCCGATATACGGCAGCAAGTTTGCAGCGGTAGCAGAAATGATAGGGATTAGACCCCTTTCGGAAGCAAAAATGATAGGGTGATGTATATATATATATATATATATATATATATATATATATACATATAACAAGGGGAGAAAATCATGGCTATCGGACATAACCAGTAAGTTGCGTTCTTGCATTAAAGTACGGGGAGTCCAAGACCTTATGGATAACCCCGGGCCGGTAGACAGTTAGCTTTCGTCCTTATTAGGACCCATCAGACTGACTTAACCCTTTGGCACCTTTCCACACATAGAACCCCCGCATATTATGTCGTCCGCTTTGGATAAAGACGGTACACAATACACGCGAGCGCCATCCATGGGAAGTCACTAAAATGCAAGAACGGACCTTACTAGAGTAAAAGCTGCTACTGTAGGCAACCAGTAAAACAATAATACGTACGGAAACATGACTCCCGGTACCCGGTACCGATTTTGAGCATCACTCCAGCTATCCACAATTTGCGGTTTATATTGTGAGTCGCACACTCAGTCCCACCGAGAGCCGTGCAACTCCGTCTAAAAGCCAGAGAATAAGAAAAAGGGGTTTAACGTCCGAAATAATATAACAAGGGGAGAAAATCATGGCTATCGGACATAACCAGTAAGTTGCGTTCTTGCATTAAAGTACGGGGAGTCCAAGACCTTATGGATAACCCCGGGCCGGTAGACAGTTAGCTTTCGTCCTTATTAGGACTCATCAGACTGCCTTAACCCTTTGGCACCTTTCCACACATAGAACCCCCGCATATTATGTCGTCCGCTTTGGATAAAGACGGTACACAATACACGCGAGCGCCATCCATGGGAAGTCACTGAAATGCAAGAACGGACCTTACTAGAGTAAAAGCTGCTACTGTAGGCAACCAGTAAAACAATAATACGTACGGAAACATGACTCCCGGTACCCGGTTTTTTTTTACTCTAGTAAGGTCCGTTCTTGCATTTCAGTGACTTCCCATGGATGGCGCTCGCGTGTATTGTGTACCGTCTTTATCCAAAGCGGACGACATAATATGCGGGGGTTCTATGTGTGGAAAGGTGCCAAAGGGTTAAGTCAGTCTGATGAGTCCTAATAAGGACGAAAGCTAACTGTCTACCGGCCCGGGGTTATCCATAAGGTCTTGGACTCCCCGTACTTTAATGCAAGAACGCAACTTACTGGTTATGTTCGATAGCCATGATTTTCTCCCCTTGTTATATTATTTCGGACGTTAAACCCCTTTTTCTTATTCTCTGGCTTTTAGACGGAGTTGCACGGCTCTCGGTGGGACTGAGTGTGCGACTCACAGTATAAACCGCAAATTGTGGATAGCTGGAGTGATGCTCAAAATCGGTACCGGGTACCGGGAGTCATGTTTCCGTACGTATTATTGTTTTACTGGTTGCCTACAGTAGCAGCTTTTACTCTAGTAAGGTCCGTTCTTGCATTTCAGTGACTTCCCATGGATGGCGCTCGCGTGTATTGTGTACCGTCTTTATTCAAAGCGGACGACATAATATGCGGGGGTTCTATGTGTGGAAAGGTGCCAAAGGGTTAAGTCAGTCTGATGGGTCCTAATAAGGACGAAAGCTAACTGTCTACCGGCCCGGGGTTATCCATAAGGTCTTGGACTCCCCGTACTTTAATGCAAGAACGCAACTTACTGGTTATGTCCGATAGCCATGATTTTCTACCCTTGTTATATTATTTCGGACATTAAACCCCTTTTTCTTATTCTCTGGCTTTTAGACGGAGTTGCACGGCTCTCGGTGGGACTGAGTGTGCGACTCACAGTATAAACCGCAAATTGTGGATAGCTGGAGTGATGCTCAAAATCGGTACCGGGTACCGGGAGTCATGTTTCCGTACGTATTATTGTTTTACTGGTTGCCTACAGTAGCAGCTTTTACTCTAGTAAGGTCCGTTCTTGCATTTCAGTGACTTCCCATGGATGGCGCTCGCGTGTATTGTGTACCGTCTTTATCCAAAGCGGACGACATAATATGCGGGGGTTCTATGTGTGGAAAGGTGCCAAAGGGTTAAGTCAGTCTGATGAGTCCTAATAAGGACGAAAGCTAACTGTCTACCGGCCCGGGGTTATCCATAAGGTCTTGGACTCCCCGTACTTTAATGCAAGAACGCAACTTACTGGTTATGTCCGATAGCCATGATTTTCTCCCCTTGTTATATTATTTCGGACGTTAAACCCCTTTATATATATATATATATATATATATATATATATATATATATATATATATATATATATATATATATATATATATATATATAATATCCTTAGTCCGATTTAAATGACTTTTTTTCCTAAATTGTAGATAAATGTATTGATTTTAATTAATTTCTTTCAATTTTCTAAAAAAAGAGTATACATGTTGAAATATACAGGAAAATAAAAAGTATGTTTTTTCACTTAAGTTTGGAACACCCTGTAGAGTAATTTTGTAATCTTAACTCGACTGAATATGCTTTTCTATGGAGTCTGATTTGTTCTTAACATTTTGCTTTTTTATTCATCAAGATATTTTTCTCTGTTCAAGAGATATGCAGGGCCGGATTGACAGATTTTTCTTTACCGAGTTGAGTTCAGACCGGCTTCCAGTCGGCGCGGCCTCCCAACGCGGCCCCCTTGGGAGGCAAATACAATACCAACGGGCTAAAAACATTTAATATTTAAATTTAAAATTAAAAGAGTAAATATTTTGTTGAACATAAATATATTCATATGATCTACAAACAAAACGGATATATAAAACAAAAAACCCAAAAATAAATAAATACTCTGTTAGCCTTAAACAATAAAAATAAAATGTGATTGTGAACATAGTTAATAACTAAGAAGCTTTCTCATTGTGTCACTTTTTTCAGTTATAAAATCTATTATATCTTGCGTTGGAACATTATTTTAAAAACAACGTTTTGACGCACAACGAATTGTCAAATGTAGAACAATGTTCTACGTTCTACCTACAGTTTCGACTTGTAAAGTTATATCCTAATATTTGGACATAAAATTTAATTTTTTTCAAAAATCTTTTTAACAATATTTGGGTTTCTCAGTGACGCGGGTAATTTACGGCCAGTGTGGGTATTTTAAAAGTGGGGAAAGTTGGATGATTGCATTGGCAGCTCTGAACGCGATTGCGTTGCGCAGTGTAATGGATTTGATATTTCGTGGACATAGGGCAAAACAGCGACTATCGAAATTATTAAGAAATTAATTAAAATCAATACATTTAACTACAATTTAGAAAAAAAAATAATTTAAATCGGACTACACAAAAAAAGTTATCCATACATTAAACTGGATCAAGATTTTGGATGGGCCGAATTTTATGTTGGCGAGTGTAGAATTTGGTAAAAATCAAGAAATTTTGGTAAAGCAGATATTTCTTCCGGTTAAGGGTCAGGTACTTGGTGTTTTGCACTGATAGTTTTTCAACATTTTCTCAATACAGCTGATAAAATGGTGTAAAAACGTGTTCCAATTTTAAAGAGCAGACCCTATTTTTTGATTACGGCCCATATACAGTCGGGAGATTTATTATTCGTCCACTTGTAATTTTTCAAAGATATAGATAAAACTTCTACATTAAATTTAGTAAAATTTTAAAAATAACTTAACAGATATCTCTTTTCCCGAGAAATAAAAATAACAATAACTCTTCATATTTATCAGGATCTCTTGGACAAAAAAGACAACAGAAAGATAATTTGATAAAATATCGGCGAGCGAAATTATTCGTCCACTTCCAAAAAAAATTAAAGATGTACATAGAATGTATTTAGATGTTCTTATACTGATAAAAATTCCTAAATATAGATTTTAAATTATTTTTAATAGCAGCTTGAGACTCCGTGGTCTAAAGAATACAGCAAATTTTCAAAATTTGTCGCAAATCATCAGAACTGCCTCAAGAAATCAGACATATGATAATAAAATTATATCAAGAAGGAAGATCTCAAAGAAACATATGAAAAATTGTTGGAAGAAGCCGGTCAACAGTTGAATATACCTGTATTATAAAAAAATATGAAACAATCCAAACAACAAAAATCTTGTCAGGGAGAGGAAGAACAAATACTGACTTTTCGAGAGAAACAAGAAATACTAAGAAAAGTTGGTGAAACTCCGCGAACTACTGCGACAGATACAGCGAAAAGTTAAGCCAGCGATTACAAAAAGGTTATCAATGTAACAATAATAAGAACATTTTTAAGAAGCCAGGGTATACAGGCACGAGTTGGTCGAAAGATACCATTAGTAAATAAGAAAAATAAGAAGAAGCATATCGAGTTTGTTCAGAGGCATTTTGACAAAAATACTTATTGTAAAAACATCATATACTGACGAAATAAAAATTGAGTTGTTTGGTAAAATAAAAAAAGGTTTTGGTGTACAGAAAGCGCGGGGAAGCCTAAAAACCTAAAAACTTAATTCCAACGGTAAATCACGGAGGGGATCCGTTCTAATCTGGGGGTGAATGTCATGGCATGGAGTGGGCCACCTCCATTTTATTGACGAAACTATGGATCGGTTAGTCTACATGGACATTTTAAAAAAGAATTTAAGACAAAGCGCGGAGAAAATGTGAATTGGAGACAATTTCTTATTTCAGCAAGACAACATCCAAAGTATACAGCGCGGGTTGTTAAAGAGTGGATACTGGATAGCGTACCAAGAGTGTTGGACACGCTACCGCAATCCCTAGAAGTTAACCCGAATGAACATCTATGGTGGGAACCCAAAGAAAGGGTGAAACAACATAACATTTCCAACAAAGAGACGTTAAAAGCAAGATGTCAAGAAGAATGGTCAAAAATTGAAGTAGGTTTTGGTATAAAACTGGTAGAGTCAATGCCTAACAGGTTACAACAAATTATAAAATCAAAAGGGTACCCCACACGTTATTGGTTTTGGCATGTTTGGACGACTTTCGAATAAAATGTTGGTGGACGAATAATTTTTCTCCCTTGGTTTTTAAGAAATTATGTTTTATTATCAATTATATTTTTGAAAGGCATTGTCTAGGTTTGACATTATATTACAGTTTTTAGTACATGAATAGTTGTTTTTATTTTTGTAATGAAAAGCAAATAAACTTAAGTAGCTTTAATTTTATCCCAATTTTTTTAAAATTTTATAAGTGCACGAATAATTTATCTCCCGACTGTATTCATTTGCTCAGGTCTGCTGATCCAACCCGAATTTTTTACTTTTAGGCCAAGCAACAGAGCAAAATATTAGCGATTTTTTGACATTAATCTTATTAGAAAACCGCCTGTGCCATCATCTGAAAGACGATCCGTAGATGATTCCTGTTATATTTCCAACTCTGAAATTTTTGCCATTAATTTGTTATAAACATTTTTAAGCAAAAAAACGCGATTTTTAAAATTTTTTGCATATAAAATGAAAAGTAATGAAGCAATCTTAATGGTGTAAATGGACGATTTGTAGAGAATAAGAATGCGAACAAAATGAGAGGTCGAACGTCCCGATCCGATAAGTAGCAACGGAGAAAATCAAGAAAAACCGGAAAATTAAGAGTTTTTTTTTTAAATTCATAAATCGGCCATTTTTAAACGCAGAGGGCTCAAACTGTGGGAAAAAGTAGTAATTTATAGCTACTTTATGTGCGCAAATCCCCGACGCTGTCCGACGATGTGTTTTGCCACAATCGTCATTTTAATTTTTCAACACACTATTTTGCAACAGGTCTGGATGCTCTATGGATCGTCTGATTTTAATTATCGAAACGGATTTGGAAAGTACAAGTTTAATTGAACAATATGTATATTTTAATTTTTCCATAAAATGCTACAAAACCGGTTGAAAATGCACGTAAAGATGCGTGAAAATGGCCGAGCGCGCAAAAGATGTCGCGTAGCGGGAGAGCAGCGGAGCGAAGGGGAGCCAATATTCGCGCGCTCGGCCATTTTCACGCATCTTTACGTGAATTTTCAACCGGTTTCGTAGCATTTTATGGAAAAATTAAAATGTACATATTGTTCAATTAAACTTTTACTTTTCAAATCCGTTTCAATAATTAAAATCGGACGAGCCATAGAGCATCCAGACCTGTTGAAAAATAGTGTGCTGAAAAATTAAAATGACGATTGTGGCAAAACTAATCGTCGGACAGCGTCGGGGTTTTGCACACATAAAGTAGCTATAAAATACTACTTTTTCCCAAAGTTTGAGCCCTCTACGCTTAAAAATGGCCGATTTATGAATTTAAAAAAAACTCTTAATTTTCCGGTTTTTCCCGATTTTCTCCGTTGCTACTTATCGGATCGGGACGTTCGGCCTCTCATTTTGTTTGTATTTTTATTCTCTACAAATCGTCCATTTACACCATTAAGATTGCTTCATTGATTTTCATTTTATAAGCAAGAAATTTAAAAAATCGCGTTTTTTTGCTTAAAAATGTTTATAACAAATTAATGGCAAAAATTTCAGAGTTGGAAATATAACAGGAATAATCTACGGATCGTCTTCCAGATGATGGCACAGGCGGTTTTCTAATAAGATTAATGTCACGACAAATCCCTCTATTGCTTGGCCTATTTAGAGGACTCTATCTAATCAGCTAGCATTCACACTAGGCTAGAAAGTTGGCAGTAAGATTACAATGCACGAATTCGAACTGGAAATATAGGTCATGGAACGTGTATATTATTATCCAGTGTTTAGCAATGAACAAGCGGGTACATTTGCATTATAAAGATTATTACAACTGCGTTTTGTTTCGTTTCAATGCTCGGGCCCGATCGCATTACGTCTCTATTTATTTTAATCCTTTGTTAGATGTGAAAATTTATTGTTATGAGGACATATTATTGTTCTACATTTCTAGAAATGCTTAAAAAAGTTCATTAAATACTGATAATTAAATCTTAAAAAAATATTTAAGTAATATTATCATTTTTTGATCGTCACACGGCTGTGTCCAAATATGTCAGGCAATTCGCATTTTGTTTACACGTTTACATTAATCAAAAATTATGCAACAAACAAACAAGTTTCTATATATCAATTAGCAAACCAGAAATTATACTTTGAAATATAGTCACTGTCGTAGGAGGATCATAAACACGTTCAATTTTACTTAGTTTTAGTTATTACCATTAAGTTTTAAGGTAGATTCAGGTTATCTAGATTGTAAGATTCTAAATTTGACGGTTATGGGTGATGTGCAACTCAGAAAAACTGATTTAAGACAGAAAATTTAGATTTGTATGCCCCTTTTTCAAAAAGTTTTTATTTAATCAAAGTACCTTCAAATTCAAAGTGAATTTCCGCAAATATATGCTTTATGCGACAGCATATTTTCTGGAGACTCCAAAAATGTGTAACTTATTAAAGTTTCATTGAAAATTCCGTTCAGAAATTCATAAAAACTGCACTAAGGTTGAAAATTTAAATTTGTATGGTCCTCGCTATAAAAAGTTTTTATTTAATCAACTGTAGCTTCTAATCTAAAGGAAATTCCCGCGAATATTGCCTGATCCGATAGACCATTTTCTGCAAGATTCCAAACATGTGTAACTTATTAAAGTTTCATTAAAAATTCTATTCCAAAATTCATAAAAACTACACTAAGGTAGAAAATTTCAATTTTATGACCCCTGCTTTAATTTTTTTTTTGATTTAATCAACTGCAGCTTCTAATCTAAAGCGAATTTCCGCGAATACAGCTTTACCCGACAGCAAATTTTCTGGAGATTCCAAAAATGTGTAATTTAATAAAATTTCACTTAAGATTCCGTTCAGAAATTCATAAAAACTGCATTAAGGTGGAAAATTTACATTTTTATGACCTTCGTTTTAGAAAGTTTTTATTTAATCAACTGTAGCTTCCAATCTAAACCGAATTCCCGCGAAATTATTTTATCCGAGAGCAAATTTCCTGCAGATTCCAAAAATATGTATCTTATCAAAGTTTAAATAAATATTCTGTTCATAAATTGATAAAAACTGAATTAAAGTAGAAAACTATTCCAGACAACGTTTCAACGACTGAAATTTTTCTCATTCCATTTTGTCATTGATGCCATTAGGAAAGCCATTCAGAAATTATTTTAGAACTGGGACTGGCCATTCTTAAATTTGTTGGTATTTATTTCTGGACAAACCTGACCAAATTCTTTAGGTAATTAGATCGTACGTGTAACAAATCACTGCAGAACGGACGCTCTCATGGCAGGAGCCATTTAGAAAATCGTAGTTCTTGGGACTAGACCGTGTCAAAGTGGAATATCATTCCGATGTTTCGCCTTCGATTTCACGAGGCATCTTCAGGGATCTTCACTCTGTGAGATCGAAACACCTAATAAGTCATTGAGTGCATTCGTGCCGCAAAAGAAGTTCTACGTAAAGGCTTTTGCAAATTTTCTTATAATATTGTGCCAGCTCCACACGTTGGGCCATAATTTGGCTGAAACAAATACCGAATCATTTGTCTACAAATATACCATCCATACGTTGGCCCACGCAGTATTGCTAGTTAAAACTTTCAAAAGGGCAGACGTGAAAATTGCTGCTGCGACGGCTTCTCTATAAATGTCTTTAATTATTTATTAGAACCGAATATTGCAATTAACAAAAAGCCTAGACCAAAAAGAACATGGTGGGTGACATCGATACCTCAATATCAACTGTATTGGAAATTCGGATCCAAGAGTCATTAATCTACACACTGATTTCGCAGAGTGAAGAACCCTACTAAAGACGCCTAGTGATTGTCAAATTCTCGAAAACCCGTCATTTCAAAATTAGTGAAAAAACAAATCCATTATCCAGAAGCGTATAAACCACCTGTCATCTGTGTCACAATATGCTAGCAGACATAGCCACTCTAAGCTTATGTTTATATGATTAGCGTCCAGAGATGACTTGCCTTATCGGTAACAAACTAAAGTATGATTTATTTAAGTTTCTGCAAAAAAATATCCAAATATATCATCACCCATGTCATATATAACCTCAAATCCCGAACATTTTAATAAAGAACAATAAACAGACCAATTAGTTTACTAGAGGGTGGTGTATAATACGCACCGACTCTATTTTTACATAACGTAAACAGAGACAGGTTATGCGATATAGTACGTAAATATTTATCCGGCGTTTGGATGCAACCTGCCTCTAGTTAAAAATAAGTCCAGAAGGCGATGGAAATAAATCGTATAAATGTCAAATGGGGGTTTTAAATGTGGCATCGTGGGGCCATTAAAAAGAAAATGGAGAAGTTAATTGAATAGTGAGGAAAAGGAGGTAATACAAATTAAAATTTTGACTAATTGTATATGGGTTTAAATTAGGAAAGTGAGAGAGGAAGGCAGTGGGATACCCGAAGTTCGCACTGCATAAAAAGTAGAAGAATTGAGGCAAATTGTTAATGAACACCCACAAACTTCTATTCGGTGTTTAAGCCACCAAGTAAATGTATCCTACGGAACCTGCAATACAATCCTGAAATGTGACCTGCATATGCACGCCTTCGCTTATCGTCTAAGCTGAGTCTAAGAATTGTTACCAAACCACAGATTAGTAATCTGTGACCAAACGACAAGGCGCAGCGTATGCAATTTTCAGAGTGGTTTATGGGTAATTCGCATAATAATGAAAACGTATAATAATTTACTAGTGACAAATAATTTATTTGTCACTAGTAACCCAGGTAAGTTTTGACAGATTTGGGTCGTGTCACTGTTATATAAAGTGCCATGCAAAAAAAATGTTTAATTTCATTATTTTCGCGATATCTTCCTTTTTTAGATGGATTTTTGTACTAGAGCATTTGGCAAAAATGTATTTAGTTTTATTAACAAAAACTGTATATACCTAAATACATTTTGGTTGATAAATTTGAAAACAAACCCAAAAAATGGTTTATATGATACAAAATTGAGTTGTCTTACGTCTGACACTTGCCAATTTAAACCCCCAATTGTCAAATTAGACCAGTTTTAGCGCTAGCACAGCAGAGCTACCACATAAAACATAACTATTACACCAGACAAGACAGGTAGAAGCACTCTCGCTCAAGGTCTAATCCGGCCTGCCGTGGTTCGGCCCGCACCCCGCCTTGCTTCTTGGTGTAGGTTAACGATATACAGTGTCTCAGGTCGAAGCTGGTCATCGCAGAGGAAATATTTTCAGTGGCTCTTTTATCCCTCTTTTTATATCAGTGGCGGTTTTATCCCTCTGGTTATGTAAATTCTCAACAAATGAGAATGTGGAGTTCTGAAAATCCACATTTCTATATACAGAAGCCTCTGTCTTCACAGAAAGTTAGCATGTGGGCGGCCATGTCGAAAAGAAGGTTAATTGGGCTGATTTTTGTGTTTTAGGTCGTCGATTGATTAGGACAGAATGTCTAGACCACTTGCACGCGTATCTCAGGAGAAGAAAATTGCGTACTAAAATGTAAACAATTAACCGCCGTGTTTGGGTTTTTGCGTTTTGTTTTACTTGCAGCATATAGTTTTACCTGCTGGAACAAGAGTTAATGGAGTGGAGATACGTGCAACTATTTTCTATGTTAAACTGGAAGATCTAGGATTCAATCGAAACCAAATGCGAAACACTACCTTGATTAACGCGTTACCAAACATTACATGATTCCTTCACGGAATTCAAGTTATATTCGAATGTTTTTTCTTCTTTGCATTATATTAATAAATTATTATAACTTTTTGGAATGAAAAACATTTTCATACAAATTAAAAAGAAAGCATTATACATAGTTTTATCACGCTTTTCTGTATAAAAATTTGATTTTGCGATACTTCGACTATATGAACGAATAGGATTTCAATTAAAGCTGATTTTGAAACTACTAATACTTCTCTATTAAGCCCCGTAAACAGTTTTTGGGCTTCAAGTACACCGTGTATGCCAGTTAGGTTGCCACCACGGTCCTGCGATCTCACGCTGTGCGACTTTTTTTTATGGCCACACATTAAAAACTCGGTTTTCAAAACACCTTATGAAAATTTAGAAGACCTACGGGTCGGAATTACAAATAAATTTTAGGAGATTAAAACGCCCCCCAAGTACTCACCAATGTTTTAGATGCTGCAAAAAGAAGAATGAGAACATGTTTGGTAGTAGAAGGTGGACACGTCTCTTATTTAGTTTAAATTTATAATTTTTAGGTTCTCTGTTCTATATGTTTTTTTTTCTAATTCTGAATTAGGCAATGGCAATAAAGAAAATTTCTTTAAAATAAAAACTTCAGAACTTGGCAGTTTTATTTTTAATTCACTTATATCTTTTACCTATGCTACTTTCAAGAGTAATAATTCAAGACATGCGTGATTGATTCCACAGCATACTTTAAGGACTTTTTTTTTAATTTAAGGTTATATCGTTTGTTAAGATTTTATTAAAACTTTGTCCAGAAATTCCTGAAAATTAAATTAAAGTAGAAAATTGAAATTCTTATGACCCTCGCCTCAAAAAGTTTTTTATTTAATTAATTGTACCTTTTAATCTAAAGCGATTTCCCGCGAATATTGCTGTATCCGATCTGTAGATGTCAAAAATGTATAACTTATTAAGGTCTCATTAAAGATTTGGTCCAGAAATTCATAAAAACTGAATTAAGGTAGAAAAATTAAATTTTCACGACCCTTGATAAAAAAGATTTTTTAAATCAACTATACCTTGCAATCTAAAGTGAATTCCCGCGAATATTGCTTTACCAGACTTCAAATTTCTTGGAGATTCCAAAAATATTTAACTTATGATTTCGTTAAAGATTCTGTCCAGAAATTCGCAAAAACTGAATAAGAGAATAAGAGTAGAAAAATTAAACGCAATAATGTGACACGCACTAAAATGTCAATGGAATAAAACATAATGCATAATATTATGAAGATTCATTGACTTTATAAAAAGTAACCGAAACAAAGGAAAAGTGTTCTCCACAGATATGTTTAATTATTTATGATAACTAAACTTTATGTAATATTGTTGTTTAAAGAAGACTTTATTAAGGTAATAAACAGAATATAGGCGGATTTTATGTTTTAAAAATTATATTGTCGAGGTGTCTTCTACTTCCGTCAACACACTCTTCTTGCAATGCAGTCTTCATGTGGTCAAAAACTGCTAAACACATCTCAGGTGGGTATTCCATTAATTTATTCCCGTATTTTTTGTTTTAACTCTTGCAAAGTGATAGGTATATCAACATAAACTTTACTTTTGAGGTATCCCCAGAAAAAAAAGTCCAGTAGGGTGAGGTTGGGAGACCTATATAGCCGGCCAGATTAGACTTCCAAAGCGGGAGATGATCTTTCCCAATTTTAGTACCTACGTACTTTGCACAATAATGGAACTAAATTCATTCTTGCAACACGTTCCAAGATGAAAATCATTTGGAAACCAAGCAAATCGTTGAAATATTAGAATAACATGAGTTTTTAATGACAGTTTGTTAACAATGACAGGACAAACCCCTGTCAAAACCCAACTGTTCAACTAAAAGATTTTAATTTAAACCTGTACCAAATCTTAAACCTTTTTAGTGAATCTGAACGAAGTATTTTTGTTATTATCCATTATTATAACTTTTTTCGCAATAAAAACACCAAATAAAACGTTGAAAGTACCTGAATAAACAAACTATTGCATATTAATGTTAAAATCCGACGCGACTCGAAAGGTCAGACTTCAAAAGCAGGAAGACGACCGACCGACATGACAGTCCAGAATTAAACCGAGTCCCGACTTCTTTTGCTCGGGTTTCAGCTTTTCCTCGGAGATGACAATTTTACATTATATCTAATAATTGAGAAGCATGGGCTTGTGAATCTGGAAAGGCGTAAAATATGGATTTATGGACAGCTAGACTAAACAATATTTTTTCTTTATCTGGGTCGACCTAAGTAGCCTTCGAGCCTAAGTACTCAGGTTCCGTAGGCGTCTAAAGAGAACGGAACTGTAATCTATGCGGGATTTTAAAAAATATCAGTTAGGAAAGGGAAGGGAAACCCTCTGCAAGCAATTTGTTTCATAATATCCATGGAAGCGGGGGAAGCACAGCTTCTCTAAACTTTTTGTAATTTTTATACATACATATTTTGAGAAATAGACATATAAAGGATACTATTAGAACAAACAGTTATCAAATTGGTCGATAACAACACTAGTAGTTAAGTTGGATAAGGAAGCATAAAAAATAAGTGTTTTATCAATTTCGTTTAACATCTTACCTCATGGCATCTATCACATCAGTCGAGTCCCTTTCCGAAACACTTCTGTGTGAATCATTGTCATCATTTTTGCGCCAAGTCTTTTTGCTTTTTGTATTATTATCTTCCTCATCGCTATTAGGCGCCAAGACTTCTGCGTGAGGTTCAGTATCACTATTCTGGAAAGAAGGTTTATACTTCTTATATAAAGAAAATCAGGTATACTATTATGTCAAAGCGTTAAACATAGCGACTCGCTAAAACGATTTGCAGCCACTTTTACCAGCTGGAAAAAATGTCTAATTTCAGTCTAAGCGATGGAAAATAAGGCGTTAAGCGAAACGATTCGCTAAGCAAGATGATTTGTACGAATCGAATGAGTCGGTTTTATACCCGTGGGCAACAAATCTAATTTACTGCCTCAAGGTGTATTTATGTTGGAGCTGCGATAAACGATAAGAGCGGCGATACGAGCGAAGCCGATTTTTTTTTGTACGAAGTAACGTGTCGCTCCAATATAAACACCTTCATACAAAATAATGAAATCATTCTCTCCGCTTCGCTAGAATCGTCGCTCTTAGGCTACTTTCAGACGGTACGGTTTTCTGTCGTTGTCGTGTACGGCAACGGTATCGTATATAGTGGTTACGCATTGTTTTAAAAAAAAACTATATGTGCACGTAAAATACCCCGTTACAAAAAACACATATGAAAAACAACAATCAAAAGTTTAAAAGATTCTCCAAAAATGTAGCCACGCGTTAAAAACAGAATAGCGCATCCGTATAAACGGTATAAAGCACAGTGAGAGTGAGTATTGCTTGCCGTGTTGCTACCACACTGGCTATGTCGGGGTGTATTGTGATAATCGTACGCGCCATTCTCGGGGTGTTGCCGTTTGTAGGCCATCGCGTTGTCGAGCTGGCGGGAAGAAGAGATATTATTCTCTCTATCTTGTTTTTCTCTGGTTTTAGGTTTCATCTGTATATTTTTTAATTTTTTATCTTTGTTCTTTGTTTTTGTTGTTTGTTTTTCACTGTGCCTGCGCGATACATGTGGGTATAAAATTTTGGCACCACCGCATAGAACTGACATTTTATTGTGCAACTTTTCAAATTTCAATAATTTTTTTTAAAGAAAAATACTGAATATTCCGCAAATTTTTTTGCAAAAATATAATCAATGTTTACAAGTTTTCAGGAATTTATTAGTATAATGCAGGTTGGCGATTTTGATGTCATGGCAGTGACAGAGACATGGTTACATGAGCATGTTGCGACTGATCCATTTCTTATTCCTGGATATAATTTTCTTCGATGTGATCGTCCTCAGGTAAGGGGTGGGGGTGTAGGAATTTACATCAAGAACATAAAATATATCATATTGAAAGATTGTTTATGCCACAACAATTGATGGATTTGAGAATCTTTGGGTAAAAGTTATAATTACTAAAATGTCATTTACTATTGGAGTAATTTATCGCACAAAAAATAATGTTTTAAACTGCGCCCAAGCACTCGATGATTTTTTTCCTGAAATGCTACCATCTTCTGATCATATTGCTGTTTTGGGAGATCTGAATATAGATTTCCTAAGTGTGAATGTCTCAAACCCGATACTTGAATTGATGGATACTTTTGGCTTTTCACAGGTTATACATGAACCAACGCGAATATCAAAGTGTAGTTCTTCCTTGTTGGATCCTATTTTTGTTAGTAAATCAGATATTGTTCTCTTGTCTGGCACTCTTGATAGAGACAGTGTGAACAGTGTCAGTGACCACAGGGTAACTTATTGCAATATCAGGGTGCCTAGCGGGAAAAGTGCTCAGAAATTTATTACTTTTCGAGATTTCAAATACTTTAAGGAAGACGAGTTTTTTGATGATCTGTTAAATGTACCTTGGGACAATATTTACTATGTATCAGAAATAGATGATAAAGTTGAATTTTTCACTTCTCAGCTTTCGTTATTATTTAAAAAACATATACCCTTGAGAACAGTTCGAGTAAGTAAACCACCTGCACCTTGGTTAACGCCAGTTCTAAAGATAATGATGAAGGAAAGGAATAAAGCACTTCTAAAATATAAAAAAAGTGATACTCCAGAAAACTGGGAAAATTACAGAAGTTTGCGCAACCTTACTCTTTTGTCAGTTCGTAGGGAAAAGGTTGGGTATTTAGAGTTTTTACAAAGACAAAAAAATGAAAAAAAACTCTGGAAAGGATTAAGAAATTTAAATATATATTCGGGATCAAAAAATAGTGTAGATATTCCACCTACACTTCAGAATCCAGAATCTGTAAATTAATATTTTTTGAGTGTTTTTAATAGATCAAACAATTGTGTAAATAAAATCGCATTCTATAGTGGTTCTAAATTGAATGATAGTTTATGTTTTGGTTTTGAAATGCTGTCTCCTGAAGTGATACAGAAGCATGTTTACAGTTAGTAGGTATCAAATCAAATGCTGCTGGAAATGACGATCTGACGTTGGAAATGCTGAAACTTTGCTTGCCGGCTGTATTACATCATTTGATTCATATAGTAAATTACTGTTTAGAGAAGGGGTATTTTCCACAACAGTGGAAAGAGTCCATTGTTTGCCCCATTCCAAAAATTAGCAATCCTTCTAGTGTGAGAGATTTGCGTCCAATCAGTTTGTTATCGGTTCTGTCGAAGGTTTTGGAGAGAGCTGTACATTCTCAAATAGTTTCCTTTCTGAAAACAAGCTGCTATCGGTGCACCAGTCTGGCTTTAGGGGAGGTTACAGCACCTCAACGGCACTACTAAATGTAACTGACAATATTATGAGAGCGATTGATAAAAATAATGCAGTGGTTTCGGTCCGTCTTGATTACTCTAAGGCTTTTGATGTGTTGAAGCATGACCTGTTATGTGCAAAACTGCATTATCTGGGATTTCATGTAGTATCATGTCGTTTCTTTGCAAGCTATCTTATGGAAAGACACCAAAGGGTACGTATAAATAACACCTTGTCATCTGCTGGAAATATCGTGTCTGGGGTACCACAAGGTTCAATCCTGGGGCCACTTTTGTTTCTAATTTACACCTTTGATATCTTTGATGCTGTTCAGAGTTCACATGTGCAGTCTTATGCTGATGATACCCAGCTTCTCCATTATTTTCGACCTACTGATCCTGACTCGGCCACTGCGGAGCTGAATGACGATCTCAGTTCAATTTTGCAGTACTCAGATGAACACAATTTAAAACTAAATGCTGATAAGACGGAAGTTCTTCTGTTTTGTCCAGAAAAATGCAGGGCAGAATTGGAGGAGAGATTAAAATTAAAGCTGGTTGATAGAGACTTAACATTTACAAAGTGCGCAAGAAACTTGGGGTTATATTTGGATGTTCAGCTTAGATTTAGAGAGCATGTTAAGAAAATATAAAAAAAAACCTACTTAAAAATGAAAGTATTATATGCAAATAGGCATATTCTTAATTTTAAAATGAGAAAAAAGATATGCCAGTCACTGATTCTACCTGTTTTTAATTACTGTAATATTGTGTATTATCCTTGTCTTGATTTGATATCAAAAAAACGTTTGCAATATGTCCAAAATGTTTGTTATCGGTACATTTTTAACTTAAGAAAATATGACCATGTCTCTCAAAAAATTAACTATTTAAAATGGCTTAGAGTTGAAAACACAGTAAAACTACATTTTATTGTGTTTCTCACTAAATTAATAAGATCATCTACTCCTTTGTACTTGAGAGAAAAGCTTGTTTTTCGTGATGCCATTCATCAATCAGTTAATCAGACACCAGGATCGTCTTACAATGCCCCTGCATAGGACTGCCCTTTTTCAGAGGAGTTTTACTTATATGGCTGTGATAAACTATAATTCCTTGAGCACGGATTATAAGAAATGTAGTATTAATACTTTACGTAAGAAATATAGACATCAACTCCTGACTGAGCAGATCTCTGCACTTGTTTAATTATCTGATTATTAAATTTCTCTATTGCATTTGTTTCCAAATTGTTATATTTTATTGGTTGTTAGGGATATATAAATCAGGCGCGGGCCGTGAGTTTTTTTACAAGTGGGTCAAAATTTTGTGGGCAACTAGTGATATCAACGCAACAAGCAAAATGCACTTTTTTAATTAAGAAAGGTTTTTTAATAATATGCCAAGAAATTATTTACCAACAAATAAACACTGCAAAAATCATAAAATAGGTACTGCAGAACATTGAACATTACTACTCTTGATGTTTATGACTTTTAGTATCACTTTTCTGTTTATGGATTTTTTCTATGTGTTTTAATACCCTAAAATAGTAGATTTTACCGGCTTCGGTTGTGATAAGTTTAGCACCTCCTCAATAGATGTCGCGCCTTGTACTAAAAGCCCAGAATATAAACAGAACAAAATTCTGAGCTAAAAGTATGATTATTCGGAAAATAAAATTAGGAACGCTGCCGAAACTCCGTTTTCTTTAATAAATTCAATGCTGGCCTAAGATGAAAATGCTGGCGACTAGACATAGTAATACGATATTTGTCTACGCACGTGCGACATTCCTTTTATTCAAATGTAATGTTTCTTATCCACGACATCTCCTTAACTCTGGGAAATAGTCAAGAAAATAAAGTAACACTGGAATTCATCATGTACAAGCCATTATAACCCGTTTATTTACATGACATGTGACGTCACAACCAATAGTATGTTTGCAAGTTTCGAATTTTGTATGAAAATTTGTAGTAGAAAATCTTTTTTTTTTTTGTTAATTTATTATTATTATTTAGATGCGCTAAAAACTGTTTTGATAGATTATGTGATTTTTACTATCATAAGCACGTCGTGCTATATAAAGACACACTAAAAACGGTTCACTCACCTTCTTATCGGCGATATCCGCCTGCCTGGAAGTAGACGGTTTTTCCAGGTCCATCTGGGAAATTGTTTTCTCTCTAAAATTGTAACGCCTTTTACTTCGTGGACTGACCTGTCGGTAAAAAAATAACAAATAAAGTTTTCGATGTATTTTTCCTCGGCTTTCCGATGATGTAATTTGTTTTGTTTTTTTCAAAATTCCGCCTCCTTACCTCAAAAAAACACTAAACGTGCTGTATCTCGAAAAACGCCATTTTATATATTTTTTAATACACTAGATCAAAAGATCAGGATTGTTTACGTGGAAAAAGTTTTTTTCCAGAGAGGATTTTTTTTGTTTTCGAGGAATTAATCGAGAAACATAGCCCGGCGAGGCAGTGACGTGTGGGCTCCGATTCTGTAGTTGGATAAACGTTTACTTCTTTTTTTAAAGCTTTTATTGGACTCTGACTATGTTATATGGATTTTCTTGAATAAGTTTTAAATTTAATTACTTATTTAAAGATCAAATGTTTTATAGCTGTACAAGTTAACAGAAAACCGAGGTCTGCATGTGTGAGGAGTAGTAAGCTGTAGTAAATATGAGATTGGCAACAATTTCAAAAATATTTTATCGAGGAACAACTTGTTGCCAATACACCTTTTAGAGCCGATCTAATTTTTTAAATAACAAAAAATTAAAAAAAAGTTCTTGCTGAACACTGATTCGAACCCTCCACCTCCCGATCAGCTCCCTGAGATCGTACCCCTACGGCTACGCTGGTTATGTGAGAATATCGGTCCGATACCGTTAAATTTGATGCCTAGGACCTGACAGAAATCGTATTTATAATTTTTTATGTTTAACCACTAATTAATCTTATTAATACGATGCAAATACAATACGCATATTAGGTACCTAATTAGTTTTTCGTTTTCCGAACCAAATGTTTTGAAATAGTATATTTTAGGGGACGGTTTGAGAGTATTTCCATAGTGGGAGTGGCCAGATATTATTGGTGGGCCGTCGACCAATTGTGTCTCTTTTTAACTTCCTAAAGCGCGTATGTCTGTTTCTCTCTTACTTTTAATGAATTTATATCGTCTATATAAACCTATAAAATCAATTTAAAATATGACCCAGCCTGGAGCAAGCTTGGATATCCTTTGACGATGGCTTGGCTTGATTCTTTCTTGGGGAGTTTTCGCATGGAACTTTGAAACAAAAGATTCTCTTTTGGTTTTAAAAAATTTAAAAAATAAATTATTAGGTAGATCGCTGAAAATTTTAGGTGGGTCATTGACCAAATGACCTTATGGACGGGCCGCGCCTGATATAAATGTATATTTACCTAAGTAGGTTCTCAACAGTAGGTATCAGTGGCGGCTCGTGCGTTTTTCAGCAGGGTCGGCAAAATTTTAATCTGACAAACTCGAGGATTTACTGTGTTTTTGCCCCTCAGAAAGTATGAAAAAATATATAATATTTTTTTCATGTGTGTCATCATAGGAGCAATAGGTTTTTAAGGCTCGAGTTTTTTTTTGTATGAATTTTGTGTTTTATTTTATATTATTTTTTTGCTTTTTACCTACATATGATGCAAACAAAAAAAGTGATCTTAAATTAAGATTACGTTGACCTTAATACAACAATGCCAAGTTTTGATCTAAAAGTTCATTAACAATATCTTTACTTTTGATAATACTTACAATTTGAGATGCATTCGAACCGTTTCCCTCCATTTTTAATTACTTACTCTGTTACTTAACCAAATTTTTCTGAGCCGGCAAGAAATCACTTAAAATGTTTAAAGTTAAAGGTACACAGTACGGCACAGCAGAAGAGAGTAAGACCCAATAACTTATCATGCTTAGGCACTTAATCAAGTACTAAGGAAAATACCGAAACTGGTAATGAAAGGAGGCCTAAAATTTGCGAAAAACAGTAATCAATACTAATCAATTCACCCAGTCACTACTGTCAGAGTTTCACTCGGGTTTCACTTTTCACCCTCATCCCCTTATCAAAACGAATTTCCGCAGTTGCCAATATCGCATCTTCTAAGAAAATAAAAATTAAAAATCTAGACCACATCACAATAAAACATTCAATAATATACACTACGTATTAAATTGTAATTAAATTAATATTTTGGATTATTCCACAAGTCCAAACAAGTTCTATTAACTTGATTGTATTGTATTAAGACCCAAATGAATTTTCCATGGAGGAAAAAGAGCGCAAATCGGCAACATGCGGCAAAATCCAGTCTGCCGCAACGCACATTTGAAACTCCGTGTTGAATCTTTTAATTGTGTCATTATTGTATGTTTGGTTGCCTGTTTCGGTAGCTTTTGTCAGCGGCTTGCCGCAGTAGGTTCTAATCTGTGAGAAGACCTGTTATTATTACTTTCGGCCGTAGTCATTGCCTAATATGAAGATGACCGACCGGTGAAAGAGTAAATAAGTTTGTAAATAGAAGTAAACGGTTAAATTAAAAGGTAAATAATTGAACCATTAGTTTTAAAAAATAGCCAAAATTAAAAATATAAAAATTTTAAATATTGAATAAGAGCTTTATTGCTGCCTATTTTTTCTATTTTCTTGGGTCGGCACTGCCGACCTTGCCACCCCTGGCGGGCCGCCACTGGTAGGTATCATCATGGACTAACATATAATAATATAATCCTATTTTTAGAGTATTATGTTATTTTTTGGTGTCCTTATAGTATTGTTTTATTTATGTTTGATATATTTTTTAATTTAATGTATGTTCTTGTTAGATTCCTCTTATAGTGGAAATGGTTAGGTGTAAGAGTAACTAATGTTAAATCTCGCCATTCCCACTGTTACAAATGAAGACGTTATTTATTTTTATTTATTTATTTACTGTTTGAAATCCTTATTTTTCGATGACATGTGAAAAGATGCTTAATTCGGGTGTCCGGAAAGCGTTCCGGACCCGATTTTTAATTCATTTTGGTAGTAAAGAAACCTTTAACCCTCCTTTGCACGGGTGAGGCCGGTCAATCACCAGACAACTGACAACTTTTAAATTTTTTATGTTATAATCCCGAAACCCGAGGTACCTTTCACACTTGCAAAAGGGCATTACTGACTTATTTTGTGTTGTAAAAGCTTAAACCGTTTTCTAGTTATAGCAGTGTTTGCAGTCACAGGCCTCACCCGTCCGAATATGTAATTTTTATTTGTAGCGATTTTTCACCGCGCCATCGCCATTTTTTCTTAACCTGCCGATTTAAGGCTTCGGTAATTCCCCGAATTCACATAGTAGGTATCGGGGTTTCCCATAGACGTTACATCTAGGTGGTTTCCCCCATAGTGCGATAAATTTAATTTTGGTTCATTTTTATTAGTTTTGCTTATATAAGTGAGTCGAACGGTTTGTTTTTGATAGTTTTACTAGAATTAATTTTTAGTATTGTATTTGTGAGTTGTTGAGTAAGTTGTGTACAAAGCTAAACTGTAAACTATACAATAGGTCCCTATGAATAGGAGGTTCAGCGATTAACGTATCTTTATATTGTTCCCAGTGATATCGAAACAAAAACTCGTAAAGTTTATTACTTCAATTCAAAATGCTGCATTTTTTGTTCAGATTTTTTTCCATTGCTTACTAATGTTTTATTTAAACCTGCAGATCCTTTTCTTTTGTAAAAAAGGTCTATAATGTTTATATTCACGTAGTCTTTTTTTCATTACTGACTAATCAGAAACGTCACAAAATGACAGATTTTTACTTTTTCTTGATTTTTGGCAAATCTATTCAATTAATTTTGTTTCAAAATATATATTAAAAAGATAGAATAGCACTACGCAATAACCCGTAACAAATTTTGAAAAAATCTAAACTGGGAATCAAAAAACGTGTTATAATAGATTTGGTCCTTGCAGGCCTCACACGTGCGTCCATGAAATAATTGACAATTGACCCACCCGGGCAAAGGAGGGTTAAAGGACTCTTGTTATGAATAGATTTTCTTCTTCTTCTTCTTTGTTAATGGCTTTCATCCATGGGACGATATGCCAGCTCAAGCCCTTGGGATTAGCTGGTGTTTCGAGCTCTGAGCTCCCGGTTATCCCGATTCTTTTTTTTTTTGTATCGCGGTGTGTGGGTAGTTAGTAAACAGACAGCACAAACAAAGGATGCAGTGGCGGCTCGTCAGGGGAGGCAGTGCCTCCCCTGCAGCATAGCTACAAAATGAAATAATAATACCTTATTTTATAAATATGTAATACAATTAATACAGCTTTGAAACATATTTTTTAATATAAACTCTTAATATATAAAAATTCGATCTTTTTTGTGCATATATTACAGGAAAGTCATACAGCAGTCAGAAAAGTGTACTAAAGTTTGTGCATTTCTTTAAAATTGAAATAAAAAATAAGCAGAAAAACCTATGCAACAAAAGAATTAGAACTTACAGGCACTTCTGGTTCCTTGGGATTGGGTTTCGCCTTGGGTGGCATTATGTTGACTGAAAAGAAAAAAATACCATCCATTAAGCAGAACATAAATCAAAACAATGCCGGAGCAATAGCCTATTGGGCCAAGGCGCTGGGTTTGTGACGCGTCTCCGGCACTAGACCAGGTTCGAATCCTGGACCGGCCGCACGCTTAATAAAAAAAGTGTGGCCAGACATTTAGTAGGATTGTCACAAAAAGTGGAAGGTGGTAGAGGAATTCTTCCTCGGCCGAGGTGGTACCACCCCACACATCCTCTTAAAAGGGCTGGTGAAATCCCAACGGATGTTTCCAGCTCTGGATGTGTGAGTCGATTCCCCAGTACACCCACGGTACATAGTACTTAGACCTCGGTCTTCGCGGGCAGTCAGAAGATAAAAAAAAATAATAGTTCCTGTATAAATTTTGCGAAACGGCTCTAATAGTAAGAATATTCTACGCCACCCCTAACCGCGTAAGTGCGCGTACTCTCCATTATGCAGGTCCGTGAGCGCGGCTTCCTTATCTATTTCATTATTATCGCATCTTGATGTCTCGCTCTTCACCTGATCGCTGGACGGAGGCATGCTTCCTCTGCGCTTGACGTTTTTAGGAAAGTGTGTAAGTAAAAAGACAAGTAGTCATATATTTTAGGAAACGTAGTACGCTTTTCGCATGATGAAAACCGCGACTGGAGGCAAACACGCCAAGGTGTTTTAACCCCTCCTTTGCACGGGTGAGGCCTGTCAGTCCAGGCCAATATGAAATGTGATGACAACTTTTAAATTTTTTAAGTTATAATCCCGAAACCCGAGGTATCTTTCACACTTGCAAAAGGGCATTAGTGACTTATTTTGTGTTGTAAAAGCTTAAACCGCTTTTCAGTTATAGCAGTGTTTGTACTCACAGACCTCACCCGTCCGAATGTGTAATTTTTATATGTAGGGATTTTTCACCGCGCTATCGCCATTTTTGCTAAACCTGCCGATTTAAGGCTTCGGTAATTCCCCGAATTCACATAGTAGGTATCGGGGTTTCCCATAGAAATTACATCTATGGGGTTTCCCCGTAATGCGATAAATGTAATTTTGGTTCTTATAGACCGCCTCTCAGGCCGGTCTATACACCGACTTGCCACTCAGGAAAATGTTCGTGGGTTGGGGAATCGGGTTTTTCGACAATCTCAATTTTTTTTCTCCGAGACGGTTGCAGGTGGAACGTTCAAATTTTCTGGGTTAATAGCGGGATAGTGCGTCTAGCTTCGATAAAAAATTCAGCTATACAGGGTGTTCCGTTTCGGAGTTATAAAACGTCAAAGTCGAAATTTCCGCGAACTCCTATGGGATCGATTACAGGTCGCAAAGCTTAATTAAATCGATGAAACTAGAACTAGCAATTTCCTCACTGAATGAAGGAATCAATCTTATTTTTCCGGCAAGTAAAAACTTTTATTAATGACATTTAGTCTTATCATTAAAAATTTAGTCCTCTTGTGAACCCCATCTGTGGATACTGTACAGTGTACATATATGCAAAATAAACATTTTAAAATTTTTTAAAATTTTCTCTTAGTTTTTTAATGCTCATTTATCACATGTTAAAATATGACAAAAAGTTACTCTGTTGTAAAGGAAATAAAAATCGAAAATGAAATACTTCCGCTGGTATTTTTTTTAAATATTCATTTTTAGTTTTTCTTTGTTCAGAGTAACATTTAATTTGCTTGGGTTTGCTATCTATAATATAGTGCAATATCAAATTTTGGTAATGGGGTAGGTACATATTTTTATATTTTAAATTTTTCATCCTGTAGAGTATAGATCATGTAACAGATTACAGCAAGCAACTTTGAATAATAAAAAAAACCCTGTTTAGCATGAACTGTCAAGGACATGCTATATGAAAGTAATTAATTTTGTCAATTAAATATAAAAAATTGTATCTTGATACTTTGAAGATAAAGCTCCTTTTTTTTTCTTTCCAATAAATTGTTATTAATTCTGAATGATAAAACTTCAGAAGATGGTTGTATGGGTGCCAAATACAACTATTATGCTGTTGAAGTCCTAATTGGTCATTCTCAAATTCAAGGCCATATTACAAGCCTTGTAAAACATCACGCCAATGATATGAAACCTAAGTACAGCTAAAAATCTGTACCTTTCACCTCCATTCACAAAGGAACATCGCGTTTTAAGTGAGACATGAGGGTGTATAGTGTAATATGACACTGAAGACTACGAATGTATATTTGTTTAATATGCGTTTTATTTGCTATTCTAATAAACTAAATTATTTTTGTTTTTCTTCACTTGGCGGCTTCAAAGGCTTTTACCTAAAATATTTTTTCAAATCAATTAAAAATGTTTCTGATCTCTTTTTAATGATGTTTTGATATAATTATGAATGTCAAAAATTTCTAGGTAATTTCAAAACTATTACTCTAGCTAATTGTTTTCAGGTTTGACAACTTGGAGTTTTAAAATAAATTCACTGACGCATAAGTGCTGCAAATTTTTACTCGATACCAACAAGGGTTTTTTTCACAATCTGCATAATAACTAGAGAAATAGAAATCGAATTTTTTAAAATACTAGTTTTTACAAGTCGCAAATGATTAGGAAAAAATATTTTCAGTAATAAATTTCCATGAAAATTTTTTTCTAGATAAATTTTCAGTAAATTCAAAAACACGTGATATCTGTGGAGCATCGTTTCTTAAACTGAGGGCTAGGGGGGGGGGGGGTATCGCAATCTGTCAAGAAAATAAGGCATGTATACCAAAAATCCTTTTATTAAATAATGAATTTTACACATTAGTAATGTAAAACTGTGATAAACATTAAAATATACAGGGAGGGGGTCGTAATTTTTTACTTTATTTTTTGGCTTTTTCGGGGGTCGCGACTCTAAAAAGGTTAAAAAACAATGCTGTAGAGAATTTAGTTTAAAAGATACTGCACAAATCTGAAGTGAATAGAGATATTTGCGGTGCTTTTTAGCTTGGGGTTAAGTACATGTAAGTAAGTATTTTACGTATCTATATTGAGCAAAATCAATTTTTTTTTATCAACCTGTATGGAATATTAATACTTTCTTGATGACAATTCATAAGCAGTAACTTGTTTTTAAATAAAAAGAAAAAGAAGAATTTAACCCATTGAGCAAAAATATCTATATCTATATCTTTGAAATGCGTAGGTTATGTATGATCTTATTTTATTTATATTAAAAAAAAAATAGTTTTCTCTAACAAACCCTTTATTTTTCTATGGTTTATAGTTAGGAGATTATGCCTTATTGTATAGGGGGCCGCGGACCAAAACAAATGAAGTGATTCATGTAAAAATTGCTTTTATTCCAATGTTTTTACTTTTATAAGTAGATAGTAATTTTCTTTTTGATTTTTATGACTAAAATAATTGAAAAAAATAACTACCTCTCTGAGTTAAATAAAGAGAGACAAGGAAAAGTTAGGGTATTATTCGGAATACCGGAAACAGCGAATTTTTTCATGAAATTTTGCACAGACCCTAATTTTGGGTCGTAGAACACGAATCCGAAGTCAGCTTTTGGCGGTCTCGTATGGTTTTTCCAAAAAAAAAAAAATTCTAAAACTTTTAGGTTAACTTTTAGGTTACCTTTTTTTATAGATTCCTTTAAGTTTCGACACTTTCACTTAAACATATCTGTAAACTTATAATTTTTATTTTATTTCGTCACACAAAACACCACATTTAGGCAAAAATAGCTAAGAAAATTGCTTTTTCCTATAGAAAATTCCATTTTCTCGCCACCAGCCGCCATTATTTTCCCAGCTGTCAAGTGTCCGGCGTTGCCAGGTTTACTTATTTTTCATGAAAAAGTTGTAAATTAGGAATAATAAAAAAGCTAACAAAAAGGTGTATACCCAACCCAAGCAAACCTGAGCAAAAAGGTGGTCAGGTTTGCTCAGTTTTGATTGATATATATATATATATATATATATATATATATATATATATATATATATATATATATATATATATATATATATGTACAGTGTGTCCGCGGATGGAGTCCCCAAGAGGGAAAAAATCTTTATTGTTCATTTTACGGCCAAAAGTCATTGTTTATAAAAAGTTCTGATGTCGAGAAAATGAATTAACGATAAAAAAATTTTAGATCAGATGTACAGGGTGTTAATAAATTAGGAAAACATGAAAATGCTTCAAGAGAGAAGTACAATTATTTATTACTTTTAACAAAAATTTTATAAAGCAAAGTTGTTTATAAACTGACATAAAGACTACATATAAATTTCGAAATAAAAATTCGAATATTTAAAAATAAATACTGGTTTTTATGTAATTATTTGCATTTTACAAAAAAATCAATATAGCCGATTTTGTATACGTTCATATTACGTCAACATCTTATTTAAATCTGCCAGTATTCTGATTGCGGGAATGTCGAAAATGTTAACCTAAGAAGAACGTATTTATTTAATACAATGTTACGGTATTGGAAATGTGTCTTATCAATACGCTATAGATGTATAATACGCTCTTCTTTGGTTAACATTTTCGAAAATGCCTTCACGAAATCAGAATACTGACAGATGTAAATAAGATGTTGACGTAATATGAACGTATATAAAATCGGCTATATTGATTTTTTGGTAAAATGCAAATAATTACATAAAAACCAGTATTTACTTTTAAAAATTCGAATTTTTATTTCGAAATTTATATTTAGTCTTTATGTTGGTTTATAAACAACTTTGCTTTATAAAATTTTTGTTAAAAGTGATAAATAATTGTACCTCCCTCTTGAAGCATTTTCATGTTTTCCTAATTTATTAACACCCCGTACATCTGATCTAAAATTTTTTTATCGTTAATTCATTTTCTCGACAAGCAGAACTTTTTATAAAGAATGACTTTTGGTCGTAAAATGAATAATAAAGATTTTTTCCCTCTTGGGGACTCCATCCGCGGACACACTGTATATATATATATATATATATATTTTTATTTATTTATTTTATTTATTTATTTATTTAATATTTAATATTACAATTTACAATAGTTGCACAAAATACATCTTAAGTCCATACAATGTAAAATTAGTGATATTGAAATGGTACCTAAGTAATAGAATTACTTGTGATGTACCTGAGTCCCATATCTGTTGTTACATGTTATACCTTTTGTTTATACATAAAATTGTGTGCTGATTACCTAACATTCCTGGTGAATAGAATAAACAATGTTTATTTGAAGATGTTTTTGAAAAGTTTAAAGTTACGTGACAAATGTCTTCTACATTCTGACTTGAATTTATTTGTGCTTTGTATAGTTTTTATTTTTGCCGGTATCAAATTATATATTTTAGGCCCCAAGTAGGCAATGCTCTTCAGATTAATGTTATTGTAATTTACAGGGATAATCGCGTCATTATTCATTCTAGCACGAGTGTGGTATTGGTGGTTAACAGTGTTCTCAAATGACAGATTTCCGCGAACGAACGCTGCCACTGTAATCATATACAAAGTTCTCACATTACAAATGTCCTCTGAAAAAAGCAATTCTGTAGGATAAAGTCTATTTCTCCTATACATAACTTTCAATATACACTTTTGGGTAATGTTCAATCTGTGTAGGGCACTGTCATACAGTCCCCCCCAGACCAAGATCCCATAACGAATCAAAGACTCAACAAGGCCCTTATAAACCATGATAAGTGTCTTTACATTCAAGATATCTCTGAGAATACGAAATTTGTGAATCAATACGCGAATCTTGTCAGACAGATACTCAATATGGGGGTGCCATTTCAAGTATCTGTCCACCATCACTCCAAGATACTTAGTTTGCAAGACCTCATCCACTTGCTGATCGTCAACCCTGATACTCGAGAAATCAGGTCTGTTAGCACTTGTTAAGGAGAACGCGATATAATTTGTTTTTTTTAAATTAAGAGATAATTTAAAGCTTTCCAGCCATGTTTTAGTGGTCTTTAATCCATTTATCATTCTATCTTTCACCTCCCGCCAAGTGTCCCCGCTGAAAACCAGCACGGTATCATCCGCGTAGGATACCACAGAACCCCCCATGTCAAGCGATAATAAGCAGTTTATATAAGTTATAAACAAAATAGGACCAAGGACCGTGCCCTGTGGGACTCCGACTCTTACAATATGTTTGTCGCTTAAAACACCATTGACTTTTACAATTTGGTGTCTCTCGGCAAGGTAGTCCTTTAGCAGTTTCCACACAGTTCCCCTGGCTCCATAATGCCATAAGACATCAAGAAGCTTGTCATGGGGAACCGTGTCGAACGCTTTTGCCAAATCCAAGAATATGGCGGCACACTTCCTTCCCCTATTCAAATTGTTTGTGATTTCAGATGTTAATTTATATAAAGCGTCCTCCGTGCCACGGCCCGGCAGAAAACCGTACTGGTTCTCAGACAAAATGTTGCCATTTCTAAAAAATGTAAATAGTCTATCTTTTACGCACTTTTCAAACAATTTTGCGAAATTACTAATCAGACTTATAGGTCGATAATTGCTTATCAAAGATTTTGAACCATTCTTGTAAATTGGCGTGATAACTGATATTTTAAAATGAGAAGGTACGGTTCCTGTTACAAAAGCTCTATTAATTATATGTAGTAATGGTTTCATGATAACATTGTGAGTTTGTTTTATTAATTTTGATGATATTCCGTCGAGGCCCGGCGAGCTTGCATCCTTTAAAGAAGAAATATGTTTAATCAATTCATTCTCGCGGACAGGAGATAGGAACATTGAGTTTGGAAATGGATGATTGATCTTTATTGGATTTTTAGGCGCTGGGATTTTTTCAGCCATTTTAGTTCCGATACTCGCAAAGTAATTGTTACAGTGATTAGCCAAATCTACATCATTTTCGACATAGTCACCCTGGTCATTTTTTATTTTTAAAGTGTTCGTTATAGGTTTATTCTCGTAAGTAGCATTTTGAATTATTTCATATAATTTTTTTATGTTACCTTTATTGTTATTTATTTGATTTTTATAGAATTCTTTTTTCCTTTTTTCAATTATTTTATTTAAGTTGTTTCGATATTTTTTATACTCAATTTCCAATCGAACGCTATGATTTTGCAACAACCGCCTTTTCATTTTATCTCTGTGCTTAATAGATATTATAATACCATTTGTAATCCATTCCTTGATCTTCCTGTACTGTTTATATTTTACAAAGTATTCACAGGTTGCTTTACTCCTTAATTCGTTAAAAGTTTTAATAAAATTGGACGTTGAGGTTTCTGGATTTGAATCATTCAAGACGCGAGACCAGTCTTGTATATTCAAAGACGTTATGAATTTTCCGAGATTAAGTTTAGTTTTTTTCAGTTCATTTTGACTACTGTCATTTTGACTTTTATTATTTGAGACAACATTAAGCATTACTGGTCTATGATCTGTCATATGGGTGTCCAAAATATATGACTCTAGGCACAGATGATTAGTTCTTAGATTCTGATTAACAAAAATGTGATCAAGGCATGTATTACTATCAAATCTAGTCACTGAATTTATATATGACTGGAAGCCGAACTGCGACATCATGGCCAAGTAGCCATATGAATCGTTATCTATATCTAGTATGTTAATGTTAATGTCACCCACAAAAATTTCTAAATTATTATTATCACTTTTTATTACACTGTCAAGATATGTGTGTATGTCATTAATAAAGTCAATTTTCGATATTGGAGGTGGCTTGTATATTGCAGTGATTCCTATTTTAATATTATTTATCACACAAACTACCCTACTCACAGTAGCCAGAGAGACTGGCAACCTCATACTAGTAAATGCTGCATTGTGATGATTTTTCACCAAAACTATTACACCGTCATTTTTGTTATATTCCGCGTGATTATAGAATAACTGATAATTGGGGATATTGCACTGATTGATTGAAGAGATCTTAAATGTTTCACTCAGTACTATTATGTCATTAAAATGTAAACCAAAAGTTTCAATCATCAATATTAGATTGTCAATATTCCTAACCATACTCCTAATATTTACGTGCACCAGATTAAAGAGAATTTTGGAGTCTTTTAGTTTTGCCTGCAGCAAATCACTATCCACCAACACTGCATTATGTGTATCATTATCATTTCCCATTGCTCGAAGTACATCATCCTGCTCTAGGTGCACCATTATGTCTCATAATTAATTCTGCTTCTCAAAAGGTCTATATGGTACTTGGTGGAGGGGCATTCACGGTCTGATGCTGCGTGGGAGGTGTCATATTTTGCTTTATATTTATCGTTTGCAGTGACACAGTTTTTACATTTTGTCCTTTGTTTATTAGGACATACAGCGGATTCATGTTTTTCAGCACAGTATTCGCATGTTATTTGATTTCTGCATTCTCCGCTTTTATGGTAAAATTCTTGACATTTAAAGCATCTCTTTATGCTCAAATTTTCAAAGACACTGTATCTTTCCCAGCCTATACATACTTTTTTCTGATTTGTCATTTTCCAGTATAAATCTGAAGAGCACTCAAAAAATATGGTGGATGTATCTTTATTTGTTATTTCCTTAATGTAAGTTATATTCATTTTGTCCGCGTCCTCTATCCATGAATTTTGTTGTCTTAGAACGTTCTCTAACTCGTGTCCTTCTAGTTTACCTCTATAACCTACGATCTTCATTCTCGGAGGGTTTAATTTCAGTGTTTCAACATTATAGTTTCCACTGAGGCAACTTTCTGCAGCCTCTCTCAATTTTTCAATGTCATTCTTCGTTGTGCATTTTATGACAATTGACCCTTGTTTTGTTTCTCTAATATTTTTAATTCCTACGTTCAATTGATTTGGTTTTATTTTAGATTTTATATCTTTTTTGGTCATTTCAGGGGCTTGTTTTTGCTTCGGTTTGATAATTAGGGTTGGGGATTGTGATTGGTTTTGTATCTTATTTTTATGTGTATTTTTTAGTACATCAGAAAACGTCTGTCCAATCCTATTTGTAGGCATGTTTTTTGCTTCTAGGTTATTCTTTGCAGTAATGTCGGCTCTCAAATCCATAACTTCCTGTCTCAGGGTGTTTAGTTCATTTTTCATATCCTCCATTAATTGGATCATAAGTGGTGCACTTGCCAGCATTTTCCTGCATCCATTACATAACAGAGCTAGTAGCCGTTTTTGAAGAGGCATGCATTTTATCTCCGATGCAGTAAGCGTTACGCAATTTTTGTGAAGTTTTTGTATACATAAATCACATTTATAATGTTGTTCTTCTCTAAAGATTGGTTGTTTACAATTTGTGCAGCTGTTCTCGTTGCCATCCATCACAAAAAATCAATGTAAACACTTTGCTTTTTATTGATGCCAGGCTTATCAGTAGACCCTTTTTTTTTGTATATGTATAGATTCTTTAATGTTCACTAATTTAAAACCATTTATGTTAATTATCTGTGTTATATGAACAGATTCTTGTTCAAAAGATGGTTAAATATGATTCGGACACTTTATTAAGCATAAAATAGAGAAAATCCCGTTTTTAAACGAGGTCTCTACCACTATTTTTCAGTATTTCACTGCAGGTCGATATTAGCACGACGTTCGCACTTCAATTCAAATAATACATATATATATATATATATATATATATATATATATATATATATATATATATATATATACATCCCTGCGTTTGAATCTACAAAAATATTACACCAAGAAAAAAATACTAAAAAAAGAATCTTTCTCGAAATGACAGAGATATATACTCAAACAAATACACTTAACAAAAATAAAGATGTAACAGATCTTAGCATAATTTACGCAACTTTAATAACTTTAAAAAAACAAAATCCTAATAACTCTCTTAGTATTACAGATGTTGAATAACAATATGCACAATTTCATTTCTCCTGGTACACAACCATTATACATATAAAAATTCAATATTATTTTTATCATTTTTCCTCTTTTAAAATGTATACTAAATTATGTAATAAGTAACAATTATCTCACCATAAACACACACTGCAACCTATCTACTACTTTTAATTGGTAACCTGTAATATTTAAATAATCCACCATTGTAAAAAACTCTCCTTCTCAACAGAATCTTATGACAATTGACAATTGTCACTTTAATAAAAAAAATTTCAACAAGATTTTGTAGTAATTGCACAATTTAGTCAATAATTCCTGCATTAAGATTACTGTGAAGATGAGTTGCTTTTTTTCATTTTATTGAAACTCACACCCAGGTAATAATAAGTAATAATGTTATTAGACATAATATATCTAATGTACTCCATATTTGTAGCTTTGAAAAAGGAATAAATGCTTCCGAAAGCTTAGCGTAGTAAATAAGAGTTCTTCTTATTCATTAAGCCCTAATACCTCTGGCTGTTACCCCAAAAAATATAATCTTGTTTATATATATATATATATATATATATATATATATATATATATATATATATATATATATATATATATATATATATATATATATATATATATATCAATGAAAACTGAGCAAACCAGACCACCTTTTTGCTCAGGTTGGGTGAGCAAAAAGTGGTCAGGTTTGCTTGGGTGTATACAACTTTTTGCACAGATGTTGTCCAACTATTAAAATTTGTGGGAAAAGCGATTTGTAAATTTGGCAACATCGCGTCTTTCAATCAGAAATTTCGAGAATGTATACCACGGTTTGCATGTTTATTTTCTTTCAGTTTCTTGATATTTTCTTTGTTTTTTTAATGTTTTTACATAAATTTGCCTAAATATGGTTCAATAGTGGGTAATGACTTGTACAGATGTGTTTAATTAAAAGTGTCGAAATTTAAAGAAATTCATTGAAAAAGCTAACCTAAAAGTTAATTTTTTTTTTTGGAAAAACCATTCGAGACCGCGAAAAACTGACTTCGGATTCGTGTTCTACGACCCGAAATTAGGGTCTGTGTAAAATTTCATGAAAAAATTCGCTGTTTCCGGTAATCCGAATAATTACCAAAGTTAGTTGACAATTCGGAAGTGTTGAAGAAAAATAGCCAATTTAGCAGAATATCTATATTTTTATAGAAGGAAAATTGTTTTAATTACAATGTTATTACGAGTAGTTTAAAACCAAGAAGAATTCCAGCAATAGAATATTATTTTTGCACAAATCTAACAAGAAAATAGTGATATAAAGAGTAATTTTGGTATGTTATTGAAGATGAAAGGTGTATTTTTTGGTAAAATCCACATTATAAATGATGAACTTTATTTTTCCTACATTTTTTGTAAGTGTTTGTAAAGGTAGGTACCTGCTAATAAGCATTATAACAAATAAGATGCAATAAAAATGTATATAGTTTTATTTTAAAATATTGAAGGAATTAATTTTCTTTCAATTTGTTGTTTTGGAACATAAACTTTTGCCAAAGTAACCAATATTTTATCAGAAATGTTACCAAAAACATGACTTTAATCACAGCATATCGTGTAATTAGTTTAATTCATCGTTAAGTGCTCTCTTCATTAAAAACAAATGAAAAAGTAAACAACACCTTGGTTTTTTAGTGGCATTTGTCTGTTTAATCATGGATTAGCTCAAAATTTGGGCTGTTGCAGAAAGAAAAAAAATTTAACGCTCTGTTAAACTGAGAATCTTTTGTTTTTAACGAAGAATTAGGATTTAACGCTTGATTAAAAGTTTTGTGCAACCCGCTGTTAAGAGAGTTATAAAAAAATTGTTT
Organism: Philopedon plagiatum; assembly: GCA_963971165.1. Taxonomy (NCBI): domain Eukaryota; kingdom Metazoa; phylum Arthropoda; class Insecta; order Coleoptera; family Curculionidae; genus Philopedon; species Philopedon plagiatum. Next base: position 15,797,304 of record OZ020196.1, on the reverse strand, counting down.
TAACAAAAATCACACGATTTTTTACATTTTCTAAAGTAACGTTATTGTTTTGCTTATACCATTTGTTTTTATTGAGTAACTGATACTAATTAGTTTTTTTTAATACGGACCTGGACTTTTTGCTTCATTTTTTGAAAGAATACTTCATACCCTTTACAACTGTGTATAACTTGAATATGTTTCCCGACCTTTTGATCAAGAATAGCAAGATCATCAGGATTTTCTAATGGTATAAACAAAACAATAACATTGCTTCAGGGAAGGTAAAAAATTGTGTGATTTTTGTTGATATAATTTTTTTCTAACTATAATAGTTTTCGAGATATTATTTAAAAATTGAATTTTTGGCTATTTTTTTAATTCTCCTGTACATAAGAAAGTATAGAGAATTTGGCAACTCCATAAACGGAACATGAATAGGGACTAAATATGGCACATTTTCTCTAATTTAATCGAGCTCGGATCTTTTACCGTTTCGGAGATAGCAATAGTGGTATCACCTATTTTAGACAGCCTGTATAGGGGTGAGAGGGGTAGGGAGGTGCTAATGATGATTGCATATCAATCACGTTGGATTTAAGATTTAACAAAAAATGATTAGAGTATTATGGATATATTTAATCATTATGGAAGAAAATTTTAACAACATTGGATTTAAGATTTAATAAAAAATGATTAGAGTATTATGGAAATTTAATCAATATGGAAGAAAATTTTAATAAAAATTGATTCAAATATAATCGGAATTAATTTTTAGGTTAATCAATTTTGAATAAGCAAATCTAATCACAGATCTTTCGATTTAATCAATGTGCAGCGTTAATTTTTTTAATCAATCTTGCGTGGACCTGGATTTAGTCAAAATTGGGTTGAATTTGATTTAAAATTTAAACTTTTTTTTACAGTGTACCTGCAAAAATAATTGTTCCTTGTTTCAGAAATTAGGCTATAAATTTCATTGTCTGTTGTCATGGAATGACAGTGCATTAGTTGTAAATTTGATTTTACTGGTATTTCAGAATGGATAGTATTACACCTCAAGAGAGAATATAACTAATTTTTGGCATATTAGTGGTTTAAGTTTACGAGAGGCATGCACTGAATTTCATGTTAGACATCCAGACACACCTCGTTCTAATCCAGAATTTTTAAGAGCTGATTTGGAAAAAGGATTCGACGAAGAAGAGCAAATGTTGAAACTTAACAAAATATTCTTTTAGAAAGTGTTGAAACCCCAAATAAATCTACAAATAAGATTGTGCAAGCAGTAGGCTGCTCTTAGGCTGCAGGTTGGATCACCTTAAATTTCAATAAGATTTATCCATCATACAAATTGATTAGTGTTCAGGAACTTCACGACGATGATTGCAACAGAAGATTGGAATTTTGCGATTGGTTTTTAGAGAAAAAAAACAGCAGGAAAAGCACAATCCGATTTTGAAAATTACATCTTTTTAGCGACGAAGCTCCTTTTTATTTAAACGGTTTGGTAAACCGGCACAATTACAGATATTGGTCTGATAGAAACCCTTGTTGGGCCGAAGATAGACGAAGACAAACCAATCATATCGTTAATGTTTGGTGTGGCATATTAACAAGGTACTGTTTCCATAGAGGGAAATTTAACAGGTGCAAGGTACTGGACATTGTTACAAGATGAAATTAGAAAACTTTACTGATGAACTTCCTGTAAATAACAAAAGAAGAATGTATTTTTAACAAGATTATGCACCACCTTATTTTAACTTACAGGTCAGGCAATATCTTGATGAGCTACTACCTGAACGTGGTATAAGTTGTATTGGAAGAAGAGGACCGGTGGAGTGGCCTCCGAGATCTCCCGATCTTACTAATCTCACTCCTCTAGATTTTTTATGGAGATATTTAAAAAATAAAGTTTATGTTAATATGCCAGCATCAACTGACGATTTGAAATTATGTATACTACGCAAAATTAAGACTATAACCCCTCCACTCCTCCAATGTGGGCAAATGTTAAAAGGAATATTATTAAACGTATTTTAGAGTTGTAAATACACCAAGTAAATCGATTTAAACATTTAATAAGAATATTTGTTTTTGTAAATAACTTACAAATTCTGTGAATTTTTGTTTTTATTATTATTTTTGTTGCTAACATGATCCAAGGTTAACTTATTTTTAAATAAACAGTTACCTACATATTAATACTAGCATTAAGGGTTTAAACAAATTTTAAAAGTTAATAGCTCGTAAACGGATACTCTACTCAAAAATATTGACTCTTTATTATTTATAATTACAAGGTGTATAAAAATGTGTTGTGCCATTTAAAAAAAAAATCTGAAATAACGCCTAAACTAGCAACACTTGAAAAAAGTGTCGCTAATTTTTCTTTGTTGGGTTAATCTCTAAAACTTTACTCTTGGAAGTACAAGCGTATCTCGTCAAATAAAAAAGTTAGCCTGTCAAGTTTTAAAAAATATCCCTGTATATTTCGCATTAATATTGATAATTAATTAATTGTGCGACATTTCCACACCACAAATGTGTGTCAACATGTTTGCTGCGCATGTGCGAATGTCTGTGGAGCCCCTGGAGCGTTTGTGAAACCCAACAAATATTGTTTAATTTTCTAAATGAGGCTAAATTTAATAATAAATAAGTAATGGGTCCGAATGGGGCCGAAGTTAAAGCCAGTAAAAATATAGCAATACTAATAATAAAAGAGAGTTTGATAATACTATAAACCCAAAATTGGCTTATCAGCCCACCTCCTCTTAAGGATTAATAATACTAAAAGAAAATAAAATTCAATGGTGACTAGATGACTTGTTAATGACTAAAATGTGATTTTTCAACGAATTAAAAAGCTATTAGTCGTAACTTTTTAACACAAAAAAAAAAAAATTTTCAGTTGCTGCAAATTATTTTATTGGGCTTACTTGTTTTTTGTTTTTTTGCCCCTAAAAAAAGTTTTTTTAATTCCTTGCAGAATAAAAATAAAAGATTGCCATTAATTTAGTAGCTAAAAACTCATTTCAAAATGAACGATCTTAGCAGCGTCAATAGTGTTCTTTTTTCGGCGTCTATTTAACTCAGATTTTCTTCTACCGTAATTATTTTTTTATTGGGGCTCATAGAGCTTGCTCTCAGTGTTATTTTGAAAAGTAAAAATACAATATTATGAAAATTTTGAAAAAAAAATTTCGATAAGAAACACCAAAGTGAAAATTTATAAGGTTTCAAACTTTATTTAATTTAATATAATTTTAAATACTTCAAAATCACACCAAACTACGGTTGACGGGTATGACATTAGGGTAGAATGTAGCCTAAGAATGTAGACTAATTTGACAACCAAAAGTTTTAAACTGGCAACTGTAAGAATAAGACAACTAAGTTTTATACTATGAATTTGTTTCAGAGTTTTTTCGCAAATTTATCAAGAAAAGGACAATTTTAGTACGTACTTTCCACAATAACAGAACTAAATACATTTTAGCAACGCGCTCCAAGATTAAAATCATTTGGAAACCTAGCAAATCGATAAAATATTAGAATATCTTATAAGTTTTTAATGACGACTTATAAACAATAACAAGACAAAAACCTGTCAAAACCTAACTGTTTAACTAGAAGATCATAATTTAAACAAGTACCTACTAAACCTTAAAACATTTTTAGTAAATCTAAACGTATAAATGCCATCTTTTAGAATTATTGGAAAGTTGTTAAATTAATAAATATGTTATGAGATGTACGTTACCTTACAAATATTTTCGGATATTAAACTATGAATCCTAATTTTGGTTAACTAAACTTATGTGTGCGAGATAGTCTTCCAAGAAAATTATATTAACAATTATTTTTACCACAAATGAAACACGTTTTAATGGAATTTATTTTACTACTTCCTTGTAGGTATTCGAACTGGCACTAAATCATTGAAACTTTTTTTACTAATAAAAAATAATATTATTTACACTCTTTTTGCTAGTAAATACCTGGTGTGTTAAGTAGAATTTTAAGCCCAACCAAACCCAATCAATGTTTATTGAAATAATTTCGAGGTTTTGGGTAAACTCGCTTTAAATGACGTCCTACAAACAACTATAGGGGTAAAATAATTTGTGTACAAAGAATAGCCCTAGCGGGCAGCCCTTAATCGTTTTGGAAAAATATGCTGTAAACTCTACATTTATTAAAATAATTTTGTAATTTTCGGTAAACATGCTTAAAATGACGTCCTACGAAACAGAGGGGTAAAATAATTTGTGTGTGAAAAATAGCCCTAGCGGCCAGCCCTTACCTTTTTTGAAAAGTACTGCTCTAAAATCTACGTTTATTAAAATAATTTCATGATTTTTGGTAAAGACGCCTTAAATAACGTCCTACCAATAGCATTGAAATAATTTGTGTATGAGGCATAGCTCTAGCGGCCAGCCATTAACTTTTTAAAAAAAATTGTTCTAAAATCTACGTTTATTAGAATAATTTCATAATTTTCGGTAAACACGTCTAGAAAGAGGCCCTACAAACACTTATAGGGATAAAATAATTTTTGTGTGAGAAATAGCCCTAGCGGCCAGCCCTTACACTTTAAAAAAAACAATGCTTTAAAATCTACGTTTATTAAAATAATTTCGTGATTTTTTGTAAACATGCCTTAAATGTCGTTCTACAAACACTAGGGGTAAAATAATTTGTGTATGTAAAATAGCTCTATATAGCGGTCGGCCCTGGCCATTTTAGAAAAACATCGTTCTAAAATCTACATTTATTACTTTAAAATGAATAGCACCAAAAATAGCATCAAAAAATATATAATAGGTTAGAAATGTTAACTCCTAAGTAAAACCTGGAAACACGAAATTTGAATAAAAATCAATTAAATAGTACGCATCTTACCTCCAGATGTTGCTCTAGCTCGTTTTCTCGTGGCGGGTAGTTTAAAGGTGGTATGTTTAATATATTAATTTATTTTTAAGCTAGTATTTGATTGTTTTAAACACGATTTATTGTTTTTTTTTTCGTATGACACAATAAAATATTATGTATTCAGTAAAACCAGATGATTTTACTGATTAAATTATATTTTAGAGGAAACTACCTATAAACGAACTAAAAAACAAAAACAGTCTTTAACAATCAAATACTGATAATTAGAAACCCTACACAGTATATATGTAAGATATAAATTATATAATAAAACCACACAAACAGTTATTGTTATCATATTGTTATTAAAAAAATAGCCAAAAATGCAAATAAATGTGTCATGTTCCTTTTATATATGAGTAGTTTTCTATGTACCTAAATGTGTAAATTTTCATAAAGTTGAGACCATATTTACTACATACCGTTAACTCCTGAGCTTGAAAGATAATCCCCATTTTTATACAAATTCATATTAGCATGCTGAAATTCATGAAGGAATGGATAACTACACAAATCTAAAACCGGCATTTAAAACATCGTCTACCAGGATTTATAAAAAAATTAGGGAGTGAATGGAAGAAAAATTAAAAAAATTAACAGACAACATTGATTTGAGGCTAAGTAATTTCTCTATCTGCACTGCAACCCAGCATTATTTAAAACAAATACTAAATAAATTGTTGAAACAAAAGTAGAATTGTTAAAAAACAACCAAGAAGAACAATGTTAAAAAAGGCTCTTTTGTGTCTATCAAGGCTGGTGAAAAAAAAATTATATTTCTTGTGAATTTTGACCTGCTGAACATGATGGCGCAATTAGAATACTGGATGCTTCCGGGAAAATATTTTTCTTTAGTATCAAGTAAATTCTAATCATATGACGTTGTTCAGCAGGTCAAAATTCATTATGAATAATATTATCTTTCAGGTTTGATACCTTGACAGGCAAAAAATTGCCTTTTTACGATTTTTCTTTAAGCACATTTTATTATTAAAACAAAACATACACTGTCACTTCACTTCACTTAAAACCATCCTAAAATTTGCAACAGTTTCTACCTTATAAATGAATTCAAAAATACAAAAATAGCTAATGAAATAATTGATTAAAACTATAAAATAGTTATTACACCGACACAGATTACTCCTACCCCTACCTGTGACACCGACCTGTCACAGATCGCAGCGAAATTTGACAGACGTTTACACGTCAACTGTCTAAAAGTTCAAAGGACGAGTGAAATGATGGTAGCCTACTTGCAGCAGAATTATCTTACAGTGCCATGTAATGGTAGGATGGACTACTAATGGTGTAACGGTCGTGTTTCCACTTATTCAATTCAAGTTTAAACCATGTGCTTACCATGTTTAAAATCGCTGCGGCCGCTAGCCGCTAGCTTCAACCACTTATATGTCGAAACATTTTTTGTTCCAAATAAATTAATTTTGAGGGATTAATATCCAAGTGTGAAGTGAAAAGCAAATTTAATTTTAAGGTTATAAGCGAAATATTAAAAAAGAGTTCGTCGAGTAGCATCTATTTATCATAAACGTTTAAAAATTATTCTCAATGATACTTAGTTCTTTTCAAGTCTGGCAAAAGCAAATATCAGGCTTAATTCACTAAGGAATGTGTGAAGGCTGTGTGCACTTTTTTATGTATGAATGAAACAAATTTTTGTATTAAGTGCAAATTTATTTGCAGATTTCAGATTTAACAAGCTTTAGTTCCAGTTCTTCTTTGTGCCTGTGGGGTACATTTTTTGAAATTTTAACTCTAGCGAATGTTGGAGTTACCCTTTCTTTAAGACAGTTATGCAGGAACCAAATATCCACCCTTGCTGTTGCTCCACCAATAGAAAACCTCTTTTATTTATCAGCCAATTCTGCCATACTGCAGTTACATAAGGAATGCGTGAAGGCTGTGTGCACTTTTTTAAGTACGAATGAAACAAACTTTTGTATTAAGTGCAAATTTATTTTATTTTAAATTTGCACTTAATACAAAAATTTGTTTCATTCATATTTATTCACTAACACATTGAGAAAAGACTATCTCAGCCATAATAAAAAAAAACCTAGCTGTGGTAAATAGGCGCCATTGACTAATGCCGCTTTTTACATCCCTCGTCAGAGGAGGTATTCGTGAAAAAATCATCTTTCGAGATTTTTTCGACTTCCACGTCTGGGGTCTCTAGATCACGAACAGCATGGTTTCCCATTTCAGTCGATGTCTCTGTTGTAGCGCGAAAACTAAAAAACTAGTTGACCAAAAGAAATCAAATTTCGTATGTAGAGGCCCAGCTCGAAACCAACTGAACCTCTGGTGAAATATACACAGGATACCTTAAAAAATAATTTCTAGTTTTAGAGCATTAACTCAAAAACGATACAAAAATCATATTTTGTATTTACATAGATAGATAAGTCTCGTACCGTTAATAATAATAAATGCATTTCTGGTGCCCTAGATACAGGGTAGCTAACTTAAAAAATAAAATTGTAGCTGCTTTTGCTCTAATTGACACATTATTTATCTGAGACAAATGATTATTGAATATTGTTGCGTATTTATACAGGGTGTGCAATTTTAAATAGTAAGAGCATTTCTACTATGTTGCTTAAATTCACGAACGTAAGTTTAAAGATGAACCTAAAGCTTTCAGTGAAAATTTAGATTTCTCGTACAATACAGGGTGAAAGTATATAAAAAAAATATATAATTTTGCTACAGTTTTAGAATGTTAACTTATAAGCAATAATATTTTAAACATATGAATGAAGTCTACTTGTCAGGGGTACATATAAATATGCAAAAATTGAGTATAAATTCTCTAACCACCTGAAAACTCCTTATACAATAAGGATTTCAACAAATAATGGTAAAACAGCTATTCTCCGGGCTATATGCCCCTCCGAGCGCTGAATTACATACCAAAATTTTGCCGTATTTCCTTCTAACACAGTTAGATAAGGAAATACTAATATTTCGAATGCAAGAAACTACCAGGAAGAAGGAAGCTTTTTCTTTAGTTAGAATGTCGTCACCTGCAGATCGGTTTCGAACTCGTTGGTTCTCATCAGTACAGGATAGACGAACATACCAACCTTCCGAAAAAATAATCCCTTAAAGCTACAACTGTCGTACTGCATAAGCAGTGAGACACAGGCAGCGCCATCCATTAGCAGTTTCAAACATTTAGAGTAGAGTTTACCGTAAGGTAAAATTTTTCAAGCATATGAATGAAGTCTACTTGTCAGGGGTACATATAAATATGCAAAAATTGAGAATAAATTCTCTAACCACCTGAAAACTCCTTATACAATAAGGATTTCAACAAATAATGGTAAAACAGCTATTGGCGATTCAAATTAAGGAAGTCAGTGTTGTCACCTCTTCGATCAGCTGATTTTTAACGGCCAAACATGGCAATATAGATGAAAAATTACAGGAACCTGTGCGGTAATTCGGACTTGTGACGATTGTCAAACTCAAGCTAACCTTACTTTTAGGTTACTGACAACTGTGCGGTTTTTACTCGTAGTTCGTAATTATTAGTATTTATTAGTGAAAATCCTATTGTTTTTTAAAACTTTTTGTGAGTTTCGACATTGTAGCTACATGTTGTTAACCCTTTTGACTCTTTTTAAATTTCTTGAGGAACCCCCTGCCTTTAGGAATGTGATTGAAGGGAAAAACTTTTAAACGCCAAACACATAAATACATGGGATTTTAGAAAAAAACGGTATCTAAGTAATTCTATATAAAGAAATATTAATACTAGTCATATAACATAAAGCGGAATTTAAAATGAGTTTTGTTTACAGTCATTACACAGATTTGCACATTATACAAGATAATCTTTGAGTAGTTTACTCTTGGGAATATCAGGAAACAAAGAATTGTTAACTAAAATCAGTATATTTATAATCAAGGGATTATAAACTTAAAAGTTAAAAATTTTCATTACTTAATACAAAACTAATAACATTTAACAAAAAGTTGACTCGAGGGATGATTATGTTATATTTTACATCTAATGTCTGTAAAGTAAATAAGAACCTTTATTTACGTACTTTTCTATTAGAAGTCTCTATCTTAAAATAGATCATGGAATGACTTTTAAATCAATTATCTTAGGAAATTCATAGGTAGTATTATTTGAAACATTTAGGCTTGCCAACATTTTGTAGGAATAAAGATGAGAAACCTAAAGCATTTGGGCTTGCTAGTAACATACTTTGTAGGGACAAAATATCAACGTGTTAATGACATATTTTCACATTTTTTCCATGTTATTCAAGTACCTACTGATACACATTTTGTAACTTCTTTTGAAATTTTTGTTTTAGGTACATTCATTAAAATTACTTATGTGTGTATGTCTTCAAACATCTCTCAACTCAACCTCATGAAATTACTGGGACTTTTAAAATTTCCCAGGATCAACTAGAAGTTAACAATATGTTCCTGTAAGGCTGGCTTAGGGTAAAATGCAAGCATATAGCAGCAATTATGTTACATTGCACCAGGTTATGTATCTTCTAATTAAATTGGCCATAACATTGAGGCTTCCAGTGATTAAATGATAATATCAATTATTATTAATCATTTTAGTTTTTGTTCCTGTGCTTTCTTTATCTGTTTATGGACATGAAAGAGGTATCTTCAACTGATGTTCAGTATATGGAATAAGAAAGGGAGCTTCACTTTCCCGTTATGCACCATGGTAAATATCAGAGTTTGAATGTATAAGGTAACATTTTTACTATTTATTAGAAGAGAAAAACACTTTACTTAAAGTTATATTGTATTTTATAGTTTTTACTCAGGTGGTCACATTTTCATTTTCTTTTTATTAAAAGTTACTATTTATGGATTGGCATAAGAAAACATTCATATTCCACACATCCACACAGGTTTTGATAAAAGTACTTCGATAAGAAATTTACAAAAAAATTATAATTAGCAAAATTTATTTTGTTTACTGTAGATATGCAAGGTGCATGTAACCCTAATTTAAGAAAAAATGCACCTAAATAAAATAAAGAGTTAATTAGAAAATTTAACCAAATTATTTTTTTTTTGTTTTAAATCTCCGTTCAATATATTGTATTAAATAAATGGCATTAGGAGGAAAGGTAAATTAACTAATTTTAACAAATGTATCATTCAAACTAGAAATTAAAAAAGGTAACATTGCTTTTAGTGGTAGGTATTTTTTGAAAGACTTTTATACTAACACCAGTCCAGGGGTCTGAAAAGTGGATGTGACTTTAAGACTTTTGTGACTAGAAAAAAAGTAAATCAAAAATCCATTGCGCATGTATGAAATATTCCTATTTTTTCATATAAGATGGCAGCGCTGAAGCCCTGCATAAGCGGGAGGTGCTCCTGGGCCAACAGCATAAACGCCGCAAAAGACTGTTTCGTTTAAGTTGGCATCCGATTTTTGCATTGATTTTGATATGGTATTAATCTCTTGTAATTCTTGATCAAGAAAAACACAAAATAAAAACTGTCAATATTTTTTAATAATTTTTGCTTATGTATTTTACAAGACCTATATTGAATTAAATATTGTTCGGGAAACTCCCTCCCAACAAAATATTAAGTATTTTGCTCTCTGCAGACAAAAATTATTAGAATAAAACCTATTACATATTTTTTGATCATTAGTACCTATGACGCAAAGACAAATGACGTTATGATGACGTGTCGAGAAAAAACGTCTTCAAAAAAAGGCAGGGCTGATCTGCGAGACTGACAGTGAGTGACAACGAGTCAACAAAAAAAAGCAGTAATGAAAAAAGTTAGGTGAACGTTAGCTCATTCTTTTTTCTATAAGTTTCGGAATCCGTCATATGGATTTACTTCCATCCGGGATATATATATATATATATATATATATATATATATATATATATATATATATATATATATATATATATATATATATATATATTTCTGAATCCAAGTTAATAATGCAAGTTTATTTCCAGTGCCAGTTTATTCAGCAGTAATTTGCTTTGATTTGTGCTTGAACTGAAGTGAAGTTGATGATTTTGTTACAATATATTGTTGTCAAAGATTAGTTGTCTTACTGGCAAGAAAAGAAGAAAAGGAGAGTTCTGCGCTCCTCTCTTTTAAGAAAACAGAGCGTAGTGGTCCTTCAAAGAGTCAAAGGGAATTGAACGTAAGTAATAACTTACGCAGACTTAGACGTTTTAAGATTTCTAAGTTCACTATATTGAATGGGCTTTGTAGTGTAAGTATCCACTACAAAATTGGTCCTTCGAGCCGGATCTCAAATTCAAACCAAAACCAGTGATCTGTAAAATCCAAAGACGGTTAAAACGACCCGAACAATAAAGAAAAAATGCTGCGCACCTTTATTCAAATTGTGAGAGACTTTCCCTGATGTTAAGCTGTATTTCTGCTTAGAAAAAGAGTGTTCCTGTATTTAAGATTGTACTCCGGCCCTTCACTGAAAAAAGAAAAGGTCCATCAACGTATCCCTGACGCCTGAGGTGATTCAAGACTACAAGGTAGGATCGTTGCTTAATTTTTGTTTCAAGGGATTTTAAACACTACCGGACAAAAGTAAAAAACTTTTAGATTTGTTTGTAAAAAGTAAAAAGTTTATAAAAATAAAGTGTTTATAATCTAATTTCTGATAGAAACATACATGTTTGCTATATTTTCAGTTTTTCCTCTATACCTATTTTCAATTTTTAGTGTGAATCTAGAGGTTTTAGTGTAATTTTCAATAAATATTTTTGGTTTTTATTCTTTCTAAAATACACTTGTGTATGTACAGGGAGTTTAAACTACATTTATTGATATATTTGTGAAGATGTTTTCGCTATATTTCCATTTTTTATTCTTTCCCAAGTATACATAATGTGATATTTTTGTATAAATCATACAGTTTAATGTAAATTGGTAACAGTTAGGGTAATATTAAGAATAATTTTTATTTAAAGCAATAACGTTTCACTGATTCACTTTCTAAATAAATAAAAAAAATGGATGCACTAGTCAGACAACGTGCCTCTGCAAAGGCTTCAATGACCAGAATTGAAACCTGGTACGATAAAAATAAAGATACGGAGGTGATGCCTGAGAGTTTTCAGGCGCGGCTTAAACTTGTGAACGCGACATTTGACACGCTCGATAAAGTTCAGGCACAAATAGAAGAGCTCGATAAAAGGGCTGATGAAGAAGAACGAGACTTATATGAAAGTAAATATTTAAATTTGGAGGCGAAATTGCAATCCAAAATAAATTTTCTTTTGAATAATAAAACTAGTCCTCAAGGTCAGTCCAGTGCTTTGACTGCGTCCACATTGGCTTCTAATATTACTCGTCCGCAATTAAAAATACAGGAATTTAATGGTGATATAACAAATTGGCATACCTTTTACGAACTTTTCAAAAATTTTATCGAAGATGACGCCACGTTAACAAATATTGAAAAATTAATTTATCTTAAATCCTATTTAAAAGGGGAACCATTGAATTTAATTCGAAATTTACAGTTAACTAGCGATAATTTAAAGGTAGCGCTCGACACCTTACAAATCTACCGATGTTCCTGAAGACGAACCAGTTTCTGTTGATGTGGTGGACGCCGTACATGTTGCTGAAGATATATTCCAGAATGGTAGTCGTAGTGAAGTCCAAGAACACATAAATATTCAATTTCTACGCGGTAATGTTATCCCTTCAACATCCACACATGAAGATGGAATATCACCTATACCGCACACTGACGATGTTTCTATGCCATGTGCATCTAATTCCAAAAATAAAGAAATTCAAGGTATCCTACAAGAACTATCACCGTTGCATCAAAGTAATATGAGGAAAGCCGTCAAACGAAAAGCTAGCCATTACCAAGACTTATTAACCGAGAGTCCTTACCTTAAAAGCCTTCGAGAAAAGAAAAGTGAAAGGAAAGAAGAACAAAAAAGAAATGTTGTGAAAAAGAAACTAGTGGAAAGTACATCAAGTGATGAAGAAAATGCCTTTAAGACTGGTGATAAAAATAAGGATATCGAGAAAAAACAGCATATTAAATGGCAAAAGAAATGTGACACAAAAGACAATTATAGAAAGTGAATCAAGTGACGAACATGACCCATTTAAAAGTGACGACGAAGAAGACGACTGCGCTTGTCTATATTGTAATGACATTTACAGTCGGTCAAAATCAAGAGAAGCATTGTTAATGTGCCAACTTTGTAAAAAATGGGCACATGCAGAATGTGCAGGGGTGTCTAAAAAATCCAAAATATTCATTGGTGATCTCTGCAGTTACTGAGCTACTTCAATTTTTTTGCAAAATTTACACTGTTTAATGTATATGTCATTTTGCCCGCATCCGACGGCTAAGATGACTTTTGGTAGAAATATATGTTGAAAGGTTCTAAAATAAACGTTTTGATTTATTTAGAGTTTTTATTGCCTAATTTATTAGAAAACAATCATACTTATTACTACAAAATTCAAATAAATAATTTAGCTGTATTCAGCTCTTAGCTATATTGAAATGAAACTAAGTAAGTAGAGGTGGTTGATGCTCCCCGAGTCTCCGCATGCGCAGTAGGGTCGACCTTGAACGACCAGGTGTGCTATTGTTATTTGGCCTTGGTACGCGCAGGTGTTATTCCAAGGTCAAGGCCAATAACTTGACCTTGAACGCGAGCAGATGTTTCTTTGTTTGGTGGTGGTGGTGGTGACCAGGTGGACGACGCTTATTTCAAGGTTACATTTGCTTGGTCTTGAACGCGAGCAGATGTTTCTTTGTTTGGTGATGACCAGGTGGACGACGCTTATTTCAAGGTTACATTTGCGGTACATATTTTCAATGAATGCGAGCAGCTGTTTCTTTGTTTGGTGATGACCAGGTGTACGACGCTTATTTCAAGGTTACATTTGCGGTGCATATTTTCAATGAATGCGAGCAGCTGTTTTTTGTTTGGTGATGACCAGGTGTACGACGCTTATTTCAAGGTTACATTTGTGATGTTAGTTTACCTTGAGTTATTACTGGGGTGTAACATGTTTTGGTATGAAGGTCGAGTGGGTTGGGTCTAAATGTGGATCGGTATATATGAGGGTAGGGGGGGTTAAATTTTAGTATAGAACATTGTGTTGAGTAAAACGGTTCAAGCAAGTTAATTTGAAAGTCATGGCGTACGTGTGTGAAAATTGTGGTAAATCATTTACTCGGAGTTATAATGTAATACGACATAAAAGAGAATCGTGTGTAGCACGATTTGCAAATATACATGGTGGAAAACAGCGAAAAGTTGACGATGGGGCATCAATATCTGAGGTGCGTACTTGCACTTGCTGCAATATAACCATACCAGCAAATCGAATGGCAGCTCATCAAAGAACAATACGCCATAAAAGTAATGCATGTTCACCAATATCAGCTGGTGTTGAACTCGTGTCCAGTGCTTTTAGAAATAGGATTGCAACATACCGTATATCAAGTGATAATGAACATACTGACTATTCATTATTTTTTGATGAAATTAAAGTAAAAGTGTTAGAGGTAGTAAGTGACCTAGTAAGAGTGCGTTGTGCTTTGAAAGTTAATATGGTGGTTGTTGGTCGGTATCTGTTACCAACACAAGATAATATGTACAGTGACAAGTCATTTAATACACGCAATGAAATTGTCACTTCAGGAAGCGATTTGGAAGAAATATATCAATCATTAGTGGAAGCCATGAAGACTCAATCGACTGAGTTTCAGGAAAAAGATTCAGGTATGAGATAAATTAACGACTAAAAATAAAATAAATACTTATGTCATTCTTTTGTGTTTTCGTAGGTTGGGCTCTGGAAAAAATTCTATACCTGGAAGTAAATGTCAATGAATATAAACCTTTTGGTGGATCTTCATATATAAAGTTACCCCGTTTCATCGAATTGAAAAAAACCATCATCAATGTGATTAATCAAGATGAGTGTTGTTTTGCGTGGTCAATCGTGTCTGCTTTGTGCCCCACTACTAGAATGGCATCACAGATTCGATCTTATCCACACTATTCAAGAGTGCTGAATTTTACAGGTATAGACTTTCCAGTAAAGTTGCGTGATATATCAAAATTTGAAGAAATGAATAATATTTCAGTTAACGTTTATGGTTTGCAAAAAATTTTCCAAAATAATATGTTAAAGTACGAAGTTGTCGGTCCATTAAGGTATTCGGGTAGAAAACTTAACAGACATGTCAACTTGTTGTTAATAACAAAGGATTGTAGTATTAAAGATGATGATGAACATATTTGTGATACGCGTTGTTCTAAAAGTCATTATTGTTGGATAAAAGACTTATCGAAATTATGTTCCAGTCAAATTACATCGCGTAGAGATAAAATGTATTTTTGTGATGGTTGTTTGATATATTTTAGTTCACAATCATCTTTGATATTACACCAAAAAAATGACTGTAACCACAAATATTCATTAACACCATCACTAAATTTTAAAATAGATAAATTTGGAAGAAGTGAAAATATATTAAAATTTGAAAACATAGAAAAGCAAATGCGTGTACCGTTTGTTGTTTACGCGGATTTTGAATCGGTGCTTAAACCACTGGATACAGTGGAACCAAATCCCACAAATTCTTACTTAGTCAAAAGCATCAAACATGAACCGTATTCTTTTGCGTATTTAATAAAGTGCTCCTTTGACGATTCGATTTCAAAATTTGAGCTCTATCGGGGAAACGACGCAGCCCAGGTTTTCGTTTCTCGACTTGAAAGTGATTTAAGATCTCTTTACAATACCTACTTAAGAGATATAAAAGCAATGGAAACTTTAACGGCGGACCAAATAGCGGAGTTCAATAATGCCACAAAATGTGGTATATGTGAACGACCTTTTGAAAATAATAATAATAATTGTAAAGTAAAGGACCACTGTCACATAACTGGGAAAAAAAGACCTGGTGCTGCTCATTCGATTTGCAATTTAAATTATAAGTTACCCAATTTTATTCCAATTATATTTCATAACTTGAGCGGGTACGATTGCCACATGTTTATTAAAGAGTTGTGTCGTCACGGAGACAAGATCGATGTTTTAGCTCAAAGCAAGGAAAAGCATATTTCGTTTACGAAAAGTATTTACGTTCACGATTATGTCGATAATAAAAGTGGGACAATAACGAAAAAATATTTGAAATTGCGGTTCATCGATAGTTTTAAATTTCTATCAACTTCGCTGGAAAATTTGGGTAATGGATTAGCTGTGGGTAGTTTCAGGGAAACAGGAAAATATTTTTCTGATAATGAGCAGTTTAATTTAATGCGCAAAAAAGGTGTTTTTCCCTATAGTTTTGTCGATTCAATGGAGAAAATGAACAATCCAACTTTACCCACAAAAAATCAGTTTTATGATAGTTTGTCAGAGGAGCACATTAGCGATGAAGATTATGATAGAGCTAAAAAGGTGTGGGACACATTTAATTGTAAGAATTTGGGGGACTATTCGGATTTATATTTGAAATCTGATGTTTTATTATTAACCGATGTTTTTGAACAGTTTCGCGATACTTGTTTAGAAACGTATAAACTGGATCCAGCACAGTACCATACCCTTCCAAGTTATTCGTTTGATTGTATGTTGCGTATTTCTAAGGTAGAGTTAGAGCTATTGACTGATATCGACATGGTTCATTTTTTCAAAAAAGGTATTCGAGGTGGTATAAGTCAGTGTTCAGAAAGGATGCACGCTGCCAACAACATATATGTACCAACCTACGATCCTAACGAACCATCATCTTTCATTGTTTATCTTGATGCAACAAATCTGTACGGTCATAGTATGTCGCAAGCATTACCATTTGGCGGCTTTAGATGGTTATCAGAGCATGAAATTTTAAATTTAAATATTATGGATGTGGACGATAATGGTCCAGAAGGATACGTTTTGGAAGTTGACGTTCATTATCCGGATACGCTATATGATGACCATTCCGACTTACCCTTTTTAGTTGAAAATATTGTACCACCCACGGAATCGGCAAAATTTTCAAAGTTAATTCCGAATTTAAACGATAAACAGAAATATATCATTCATTACCGAACATTAAAACAAGCAATCAATAACGGCCTAATGGTAATGCAAACACACAGCTGGTAATGCAAACCCAATCAAACCCAATCAATCCCCGTGGTTAAAGACATATATCGACTTAAATACAGATTTGCGCAATAGGGCAACAACAAAGTTTGGTAAAGACACTTTTAAATTAATCATTAATGCTGTTTTTGGTAAGACCATGGAAAATGTGGAGAATCGTAATAATATAAAACTAGTTACCCGATGGGAAAATGACAGGAGTAAAATTGGCGCACGAGCATTAATTTCGCGTCCTTATTTTAAAAGTTCAACGGTTTTTAATAAAGAATTCGTTGCCATTCATATGGACCAATTAAAGGTAACTTATAATAAACCAATTTATATCGGATTTTCCATACTGGACATGTCGAAGACATTAATTTATGATTTTTTCTACTCATTCATTAAAGCAAAATTTGGCAAAAATGCTTCTTTACTGTATACCGACACAGATTCGTTAATATTAAAAGTTTACACCGACAATTTTTATCGCATAATTGCAGAAAATCCGGATAAATTCGATACATCCAATTATACCGAAGGAAATATTTTTAACATAAAAAAAGTGAGTCAGTAGTAGGTAGAATGAAGGATGAATTTCCAGGTGATCCAATAATAAGTTTTTATGGTACCGGAGCCAAAGGTTATTACATAAACTCAATCAGTAGCGAAATTAAAAAAGCGAAAGGTATAAAAAAACGTGTAATTGAAAAACAGCTTCACCTGGAAGATTATCGGAATATCGTAAGTAGTATAGGCCTTGCTTGAGCCAGACAGATGACTATGGCACAAACTGAAAAATAATGTTATTGAAAATTTGTCCTCAGGATTCGAACCTAGGACCTCTTCGAATGTGCTGAACCTTGGTGATGTTTGACAACCTAGACCGCACGGCTATCAAAGCCATGTACAGACTTTCATCGACTAACCCATAGGAAGGCTCTTGGAGACGCTACAATCAATAGCCAATCAATGAGAGGCATTTCGGGCATTAGCTACCGTAACAATATAGGCCCCCTCGCGTCCTTACCCTCGGAGCCCTACGAACCAGGGCCCCACAAACAAGCGCCCCATATTTGGGGTGAGCCGCCGTTTCGGGGAATCTTCGTATGAGATCATTGAACTTCGCTTAGAGGGAGATAGATGACGCGGTTGAACGGTTGAACGGTTGAGCGGTTGAGTGGTTGAGCGGTTGAGTGGTTTAGCGGTTGAGCGGTTGAGCGGTTGGGCGGTTGAGTGGTTGAGTGGTTGAGCGGTTGAGCGGTTGAGTGGTTGAGCGGTTGCGTGGTTGCGTGGTTGAGCGGTTGAGCGGTTGAGCGGTTGAGCTGTTTAGCGGTTGAGCGGTTGAGCGGTTGAGTGGTTGAGTGGTTGAGCGGTTGAGTGGTTGAGCGGTTGAGCGGTTGAGTGGTTGAGCGGTTGAGCGGTTGAGCGGTTGAGTGGTTGAGCGGTTGAGCGGTTGAGCGGTTTAGCGGTTGAGCGGTTGAGCGATTGAGTGGTTGAGTGGTTGAGCGGTTGAGTGGTTGAGCGGTTGAGCGGTTGAGTGGTTGAGCGGTTGAGCGGTTGAGCGGTTGAGTGGTTGAGCGGTTGAGCGGTTGAGTGGTTGAGCGGTTGAGTGGTTGAGCGGTTGAGCGGTTGAGCGGTTGAGCGGTTGAGTGGTTGAGCGGTTGAGCGGTTGAGTGGTTCAGCGGTTGAGCGGTTTAGCGGTTGAGTGGTTGAGCGGTTGAGCGGTTGAGTGGTTGAGCGGTTGAGTGGTAGAGCGGTTGAGCGGTTGAGCGGTTGAGCGGTTAACGTCCGGTTGCTGCCCGGTTGCTGTCCGGTTAGTGCCCGGTTGCTGCCCGGTTGCTGCCCGGTTGCTGTCCGGTTGCTGTCCGGTTGCTGTCCGGTTAGTGCCCGGTTGCTGTCCGGTTGAGCAGTTAGACGTTTAAGTGGTTTCCTGAAACAAGGTCGGTTTTTTAGCTGTTTTTCCAGAACAGGGTCTGCTTTTTAGCTACTTTTTCCAGAACAGCATATGTTTATTTAGCTGTTAAGAGTCTGCGGATTGTTCAAGTTTGGAATAATTTTGTGCCACAGGCAATAGAACATTTGTTGAGGTTAGATTTGACTGTTTAAGGTAATATAACATAATATAAAGGACATACTTTAATTCTTTATTAAAAAAAACAGTTAGATACATTTATATGGATAATTTTTCTAAGAGTTTTAAGTTTATCTGGAGTGTTGGAAAAGTATTGGCGTGTTGTGTTTGTTCTCTGGAACTGATTAAAAATATCCAACATGAATGCTGTCTCCATGTCTGTGTCTATACTAGGCTCTTCTTTGTACACATACTTCGTAAGGTCCACGGATGGCATTATATGTTTTATAACTTTGCGGGAGGGATCGTAAATTTCTCCTTCAAAGACGTTCCAAAAATGAATGTTGTCTCCTGTTTCATCATCATAGAAATCTTTCCGCATTTTGGTTCTATATCTACATTATATTATATTAGCAGGTTCCCAAACCATTAAAGTCGCGGGTAAACAGGACCCATAATACTGGTTCCGACTGAATACTTCTTCAATGTTGGCGTGCTAATCGCTTGACTGTCGACAGTATACTAAAACATTCCTTACAAGCTATTCTACCTAAGTTACAAATTTCGTCTGCACCACTCCCTCCTTCGAGCCTCAGCAGACGTTTCCGCATAAGATCGAGAACCTTGTAGATTAATGTGTGCATTAAGATTTAGGAACCAAATAGGTACTTCAAATGTTTGAATTTGCGTTATTAACGCTTCGGTGGCTGTTTTGGTAAACCACACCACTAAATCTACTCGTTTAGGCAACACCATTTCCTGCGTTTTAAAGTTCTTTCGTTCTTTTCCGGAATTAAAACCAACGGAAAACTCTATCTTGACCACATCTGGTGTACCACTTAGGGCAAATGTTATCTGTTTTAATTCGGCTTGAAAACAGCCTAAAAGTGTTGCACGAATATCTTCCTCTGTCTGCGATTTAAAATATTTTTGCTCTGGCTGAACTGTATTCTCAACTATTGCCTTTAATAATTCATATCTTGCTTGTTCATATTGTCCGATATCTTCCTGATAACATTCAAAACAATAAGTTTTAAAGTCGTAGTATGCGATTCTCTTGCGATCTTTTCTTCGTATACCACCAACCTTATATCCATCCTTGTCTAAACATATTTCACATTTTTCCTGTAGCTCTGGTCGACACTCGCTACAATCGCAAGGCCTTCCCCAAAAGCACTCTTTAGGCATTGTGCTCGCTTCAACTGATCAACTAAGACTGAACGTTTAAATGTAATAAGATAGATTAATACTCAAAATAAGTGGTGGGGGTAATATCCTGGTAATTTTTTAAAATATTTTAGCTCTATACTTCGTTTACATTCGTTAACATTTTGGTCCTTCGAGCCGGCTCGAAGGACCACACAATGCCGGCTAATCATTAAAACCTCACCTAAACTCAAAAGTGATATAATCATGCATGAGCTGGGAACATTCAGTATTTAAATCTCCAAGACTGGAATCAAGATCAACTTTGGAACCAAGTCAGCACAGCGGACACCAGGTAGGCCATTTTCAATTCGCAGATTGTCATACGACCGTCGTCGTAAAAACTGAATGATTTACTGAAATTAAATTTAGAACCAACAAAAATACAGTCCACTCTCTTATTCGTTAACATTTTGGTCCATTCGACCGCGAATTTTCATTCATTTTTGATTACGAAATTTGATTTCAGTTTGCATAAAGTAAAATATTTTTGGTAATCCATTTAAATTCAATACGCCATTTTCGTTGGACCTATCGTCCTGCTGAAGGAAGGGACCAAAGGTCAAAATTTAGGGTACCGAACGCGCACCAGGTTCGCGATTCCTTCACGCGGCCACCGTGACACGGTTTGTGCATTGTTGATCTCAATTTGGCAAATAATACTGCATCGGTGCATTCTCAAATTTAAATTTGTTTTTAGCTTATGCATTACCCTTTAATAATTTTTTCGCCGGTATAATATACAGTACATCCCCGTAAAGTTAATTTACATTTCATATTATGAATCATGGTGCCAAGCAATATTAAATAATTAATATTATTGCTTTCTCTACAAGCTAAAGATAATAAGATTTAATTTATATTCGTAAAGCCCTACTTTAGCTTGGATAATAATACCTTTGGTACCTACCCATTCTCTCGCTCTCGCTCTCTATCGCTCTCTCTCATTTCTTTCAGTTTAATGATTTAATAATGCACTAATTTCTTTAATAATTTACCCCAATTAGTGTACTCTCTGATTTTCTCAACTGAAAGAAATTTTGCTTGCTCATAGCATTTCGCTCTCTCTCATTTCTTTCAGTTTAATAATTTAATAATGCACTAATTTCTTTAATAATTTACCCCAATTAGTGTACTCTCTGATTTTCTCAACTGAAAGAAAATTTGCTTGCTCATAGCATTCTTATCTTACTTTGCAAAGTTATTTCTCACATCACATTGTAATATTTTGAATGTGATTGTTTATAATTAATTAATCTCGTGATAGTTAATCACTAATCTTAATTGCTGCAAAGTTATTTCTCACATCACATTGTAATATTTTGAATGTGATTGTTTATAATTAATTAATCTCGTGATAGTTAATCACTAATCTTAATTGCTGCAAAGTTATTTCTCACATCACATTGTAATATTTTGAATGTGATTGTTTATAATTAATTAATCTCGTGATAGTTAATCACTAATCTTAATTGCTGCAAAGTTATTTCTCACATCACATTGTAATATTTTGAATGTGATTGTTTATAATTAATTAATCTCGTGATAGTTAATCACTAATCTTAATTGCTGCAAAGTTATTTCTCACATCACATTGTAATATTTTGAATGTGATTGTTTATAATTAATTAATCTCGTGATAGTTAATCACTAATCTTAATTGCTGCAAAGTTATTTCTCACATCACATTGTAATATTTTGAATGTGATTGTTTATAATTAATTAATCTCGTGATAGTTAATCACTAATCATAATTGCTGCAAATTTATTTCTCACCCCAGAAGCAAGTTTTACTTATAATTTCGTTGTAAAATGGCTGATAAAAAACTTAAGGGCTATATAGCTCAAAGGGAGACCGCCATTGCTCGATTAGGGGAAATTAAGGTCGTGGCTGATGAGGCATTGACCAATAATAAAGTTCACACTAACTTTAAAATGCGTTATAAGCATCTTCCTGCAATTGTTGTTGACTTTAATAATCAACATACTGCAATACTAAATACTCTAGTTACACTTGAAAATCCTGATATGGAGTCGCACCAAAAAACGCGAAAGGCTTTTGATAATGAATATTATGCAATAGAGGCCATTTATGCTGACCTATTTGATGACAATAAAAATACTGCTTCAGTTGCTACTCCAAATCATGTTAAGTTGCCAAAACTAGAACTAAAAAAATTTAACGGTTCTATTAAAAATTGGAAAACGTTTATTGATCTTTTCAATTCAATGATTCACAATAACTCAAGTTTATCAAAGGTTGAAAAATTTACTTATCTACTTAATTCCTTAGAAGGTCCACCACTTAGTATTGTTCAATGTAACCCTTTAACCGACAGTAACTATTTAATTGCTTATAACGCTTTAATCAGTCGTTACGAAAATTCCCGCTTAATCTCTGTTAGCCACTGGCGCGCAATAGAAAAGACTAAAAAACTTACAAATGAAAGTGATGTAAATTCTCTTCAATTTTTATTAGATACATTTGCCGAGCATTTGTCAGCTCTGGAGCACGCTGGTCACCCCGTTCGCCAATGGGACTTTATTGTCTTTTATATGTTGTTTGACCGCCTTGACTCCAGCACAGCCACTCGATTTGAACTTGAATGCGGACAATCTCTGGACGATCTTAATAATAAAAACAAACACTTTGACATTTTAATGAATTTTTTGAAGAGACAATGTGTGGCTTTAGACACTGTTTCCAATTCCTCGTTTTCGAAGTCACACGAAAAGGATAAATCAACAAATAAAGGACAAAGGAGAACTTTCCTTATAAATTCCGAGAAGTTATGTCATGCTTGCAATAAACAAGGCCATTTAATTTATGGCTGTCCTGAATTTCTGGGAAAAAATCCTGATGACAGATACAATTTCATTAAATTTAATAAATGGTGCACAAACTGTCTTGGTACCAAACACACTTCCTTTAAATGTTCATCTCGAGTGCACTGCGCTAAGTGCTCAAAATGGCATCACACTCTTTTACATCATAATCATCAGTCTCAGTCACCCTCTCATCATAATTTACCTGTTAATAGTGCTTCTACTCCCAAAATCGGCGATGCGGAGACTCAGCCCGTCGCTTTAACTAATTTAAAGCCAAAAGGTAGTCCAAAGGAGGACATGGTTCTATTGGCCACTGCACAAATTCGTGTTCTTGACTCACGAGGTGCCTATCAATCAGCCCGCGTCTTACTTGACAGTGCAAGTCAAGTGAACTTTATCACGACCAAATGTTGCAATCGTTTGGGTCTTTACAGACGCCCCCTCTCCCTTTCAGTAAAAGGCCTGGGAGATACCACTTCGAATATTTCTCAAGAAGTAACATGTACTTTCGTTCCGAGAGTTTCGGAGCAACCCCAGATAAGCCTTGAATTTGCAGTAATTCCTCAAATTTGTGGGAACATGCCTCCCGCGCATCTACCCGCAAATAATTTTAGTAAATTCTCTCACTTACAATTAGCTGATAATAAGTTTAATATCTCGAGTCCAGTTGACATGCTTCTTGGCGGCGATGTTTTTGGTTTTCTTTTCAAAGAAGGTCATATTTCCAATTCTGTTGAAGAACCTGTAGGTCTTAATACTTGTTTAGGTTGGATTATAATGGGTCGCGTTCCGGTGACGCCATTAGTTTCCTCTAAGAATGCATTGTGTTCTACACTATCTCTATCTCTTGATGACACTGTCAAGAGGTTTTGGCAACTCGAACAAGTTCCTCAAGTTATCGCTCTTGCTCCTGAAGACATCGCTGCCGAAAAATTATTCGTCGATACTTTCACCCGAGACAATAATGGTCATTATACAGTTCAACTTCCCTTCAAGGACTCTTATTTACCTGTATTTGCAAATTCCCGAGATATTGCCTTACGCAGGTTCTACTCCCTGGAGCGCCGTCTGATAGCCCATCCAGGAATTTACGATGAATACAAGCAATTCATGCGTGACTATTTTGAGTCTGGACATATGGATCTTGCTTTGCCCATGCCCCATTCTCAACATCAATATTACATTCCTCATCATTGCATTATTCGACCTGAAAGTTCCACTACTAAACTCCGCGTTGTCTTTGATGCTTCAGCCAAGGCAGCAAATAATATATCTTTAAATGATACTTTGTTAGTGGGTCCAAAACTTCAGAAAGATATATTCAGTCTGCTTCTACGTTTTCGCACGTATTCCATTGTTTTCACTGCTGATATAAAACAGATGTTTAGACAGATCATCGTGTCTGAATGCCATAGAGATTATCAGCGTATTGTCTGGAGATTCTCGAAGTCTGAGCCTATACAGGATTATAAATTAAACACAGTTACGTATGGAGTCTCGTCTTCTCCATTTCAAGCTATTAGGACGCTTATCCAATTGGCTCGCGATCATCAATCCCAATTTCCGCGTGCTGCTGCAGTCTTGGAAAACAAAATTTATGTAGATGATATACTGTCGGGAGCAGATACTGTCGATTCTGCACTCACACTACAAAAGGAATTAATTGACCTTCTTACCCTTGGAGGTTTTGAGCTCAGAAAGTGGGCAAGTAACAATCCTCTTCTTCTCTCTCATTTAGATGATTCCAGACTGCAGCTTAACCCCCTCTCTCTTGATAAAGAAACTGAATCGAATATAAAAATTCTGGGCTTGCAGTGGAATCCATCTGGTGATGCTTTTACCTACAAAATAGAATCACATCATATAGAGTGCACCAAACGCAATGTTCTTTCTGATCTAGCGCGAATATTCGATCCCTTAGGATTCTTAACTCCAAGCACGGTTTGGATTAAATTACTTATACAAGAATTGTGGTCTTTGGGTCTCGACTGGGATGAACACGCTCCAAAATCTGTAAGTGCCCGTTGGCTATTATTTAAAGATGGTCTTTCTTTGCTTTCATCACTCGCCTTGCCTCGAAAGGTTATTCCTCCCGATATGCACTTTTGCGAGCTACATGGCTTCTGCGATAGTTCGGAAGGTGCTTATGCGGCAGTTGTCCATCTAAGGACCATTTCATACCGCCATAAAGCTGACATATTTTTTCTTTGTGCTAAGTCTCGGGTTGAACCTTTAAAGAAGATATCTATTCCCAGACTTGAGCTATGTGCAGCTATTCTACTGTCAGACCTCATTTATGCAGTTAATCATACCTATAAAAATGTTATAAATATCACTTCGATATTCGCCTGGACAGACTCAACTGTGGTTCTATCGTGGATACGCTCCTCTCCTCATAAATGGGCTACGTTTGTAAGCAATCGAGTGACCTATATACAAGAGAAGCTGGCTCCAAGCCAGTGGTCTCATGTATGTTCCGAAGAAAACCCGGCGGATTGCGCCACTAGAGGCATTCTTCCTCCGGAACTAGTCCCGTTGAAAAAATGGTGGGCGGGGCCTTCCTTTTTAACTGACCATGGTGAACCTTGGTGCAATAAGCCTTTTAAAATTAATGAAAATCTAACCCTGGAAAAACGGAAAACGGCCCTTATTCTCACATCAGCCCCCAATTGTTGGGAGGCCCTTATTGAACGGTTTTCCTCTCTCTCAAAAATAAATCGCATCTTCGCTTATTTATTGAGATTTATTGCAAGCATTAAAGTCCCTAAAGATGCTCAGAAAGGTCCTCTCTCGCTTAGAGAACTTGATAGAGCACTCTTAGTTTTAATTAAACAAATTCAAGCTGTCTCCTTCTCGACAGAAATAAATGAACTCGCTAAAACTAAAACCGCTAATTTAAAATTACTTCCAAAATATTTAAAAAAATTAAGTCCATTCCTTGATCAGGATGGTCTTCTCAGGGTGGGCGGACGCCTAACCCATTCTGCCCTATCATATGACCATAAGCATCCCTGCTTACTGCCAAACGATCACCGATTGACTCGTCTTATAATAGAGAACACCCACAATAAATACTTACACCCTGGATGTCAGACAACCCAGTATTTACTTAGCCAAAGATATTGGATCCCTTCATTCAAGAGGACTGTAAAAAGGGTCCTTTCCTCTTGCGTTCGATGCTTTAAGTGTAACCCTTCTTCTCAAGTTCCCCCCATGGGTGACTTACCGGCCGTGCGTGTTAACCAGGTTAAGTGTTTTACGAAAAGTGGAGTTGATTTTGGAGGCCCGTTTCTTGTCACAATGGGAAGACTTCGAGGTGCCAAAACCTATAAGGCATATATTTGCCTCTTCGTGTGTTTGGCTACCAAGGCTCTTCATTTAGAGCTCGCTACTGAGCTTTCTACTGACTGCTTTTTAGCCGCTTTGCGGCGCTTCCTTTCACGTCGAGGTCTCATGACAGATATTTATAGTGATTGTGGAACCAACTTCGTTGGAGCTTCGAGGCAGATCTTGCAAAACATGCAAAGCGCCTGTATTAAAGAAGGTATAAGATGGCATTTCAACCCCCCTGCTTCTCCAAATTTCGGTGGAATTTGGGAGGCTGGCATTAAGTCAGTTAAAACCCACATCGCGCGTGTGGTGGGTACTCATATTCTGACTTATGAAGAATTTTCAACAGTTTTAGTCTCTATTGAAGCTGTTTTAAACTCGCGGCCCTTGTGTTCTCTGAGCACTGACCCCAATGACTTAACTGTTTTGACCCCCAGTCATTTCCTCAGTTTACAGCCTCTTAATTCCTTTATTGAGCCAGATTTAACAGAGATTAAACTGGGAAGACTATCACGTTGGCAGCTCTTACAACGCATGCACCAAGACTTTTGGAAGAGGTGGCATGCAGAATATTTGCATACCCTGAACCAAAGAGCAAAATGGTATGACCCCTCGATTGGCATAAAACTAGATGCGTTAGTAGTACTTAAGGATGAATCTTCTCCTCCGTTAACTTGGCATCTCGGACGTGTTGTAGAGTCGCATCCGGGCGCAGACGGTATTACTCGGGTAGTTACTGTCAAAACCCAGAAGGGCGTTGTTAAACGTTCTGTTTCAAAGGTATGTCCTTTGCCAGAATATTAAGTTTTTTTTGTATATAAATTTCTTTACTTAGAATTTATTTTTTTTTTCTCTCTCCCCTTTATCTCGGTAAAATGTATACCATTTTAGGTGAGCGGTATGTTTCGTCTTTAACGAAATATAATGTTTAGAATTTATTGTATTGTTTCGTGGGTAATTTATTAGTAATCTCTATGCAAACTGAAAGTAATTTCTTTTTATTTTATTTCTCGCGTTATATATTGTCTCGCGTTATTTGTGACAATCTGTATAATTTTGGCCAAGAAGAGTCAGGCGCGAAGGCACAGACGCGCAGGAGAAGTTGGGAAAAAGAGTCGTGCTCGAGATAGATAAGTAAAAGTACACACGTGCGAGTGCAATTCCCAATAAATTAAAATAATTTAATCACAATGCCGGCTAATCATTAAAACCTCACCTAAACTCAAAAGTGATATAATCATGCATGAGCTGGGAACATTCAGTATTTAAATCTCCAAGACTGGAATCAAGATCAACTTTGGAACCAAGTCAGCACAGCGGACACCAGGTAGGCCATTTTCAATTCGCAGATTGTCATACGATCGTCGTCGTAAAAACTGAATGATTTACTGAAATTAAATTTAGAACCAACAAAAATACAGTCCACTCTCTTATTCGTTAACATATCTTAAACTTTTACTGCATACTAAACCTTAAACTCTTTTTGCAGAACTTCAGTTGGTATTCGGAACGCACCCCTGTTTTCCGAACGCATCCTAAAATTCTGCTTTAACAAACATGCCAGAGGTTATAAATAGAGGTGCGTCAGAGCAGTCTAGTCATTTCGCATCAGCCTCTTGAAGTGTACGGACGTGTCTAGTTAAAATGGAAAAGTTTATTGTTATTAGGGACTCTATTCAAAAGGTGCGAAGTTACAATGTTACAGGTCGGGTGGTGGAATTTAAGTTAAAGCCTGTGCCAGAAGGAACTGAACCAGTTGGCTGGGTGAGAGACGCTATACAGCAAGTTATTCATAAGGCCACGGAAGAACTTCAATCGACGGATTACGTTAGTTTTAGTTTTTGTTCAAAAGACTTTAGTCGTGGTGAAGGATGGATTCGCTTTAAACCTGCCAAAGAAGTAAATTACGAGGATGTTTGGGATGTTATTAGCAATGTTTACCAGTCCAACTCAACAGGACTTAATACAGACACTTTTTGTCTTAAAGTAACAACTGTACGCTTACCGACAGGTCGGGGAAGAGGAAGTAAATACAACAGCTTTGAAGAGGAATGTGATATGCGACGAGGAATAATAAGTATTACGAATAAAGACAATTTATGCCTACCTCGCTCCTTGGTGGTTGCGATAGCCAACCTGGACAAAGACCCTGAATTTAACAAAGTAAGGAAAGATACGGGAAAAATACAGATTACAAGGACCAGAAAGTTATTAGAAGAAGCTGGTGTTGTAATTCCCGGGGAAGGGGCGGGTATTGTCGAGCTTCAACAATTTCAAGAACACCTCAGGGATTACAAAATTGTGGTATACAGTTACGGGACAAAGGGCCGAGATACCATTTTTGAAGGAACTACAGAAAGCAATAAAAGACTTAACTTGTTACATCATGACGGACATTTTAATGTAATTACTTCTACTACGGCTGCTTTTTGTTGCAATTATTACTGCGAAGAATGTCACTCGCCGTTTGATCACAAAGATAAGCACAGGTGCGGTAGAGTGTGTGCTGGTTGTCTTCAGTCTCCGAAATGTGCGAGTCAACAACTTAAAATTAAATGTACCAATTGCCATCGGTACTTTAAAGGCCAATCTTGTTACGAGAATCACTTACGAAATGGATCTTGGGAGAAAAGCACAGTGTGTGCTGAAATTAGAAGTTGTGAGAATTGTTTTAAAACAGTGAGGGGTAAAAGACAACATGTATGTGGAGAAGTATTTTGTAAAATATGTAGAACATTTGTACCTGAAAATCATCTATGTTTCATTCAAAGAGACACAGGAAAGCAGAAAACGAAAGATGTACTTTTCGTGTTTTACGACTTTGAGACCCGACAAGAAGAGGTGTTGGCTAATGGTTCGCTTCTTCACCAAGTAAACCTCTGTGTTTTTAAACAATGTTGTGATGTGTGCATCAATACTGACGACAAAATATGCAGAAAATGTGGTGTTCGACTGCAAATACTTAAAACTTTTGATCCTGTTTTACTATTTACGCAACATTTGCTACAATTACGAAAAACCTTTAAAAATATTGTTGTAATAGCACACAACGGTCAAGCCTTTGACCATCAATTTATTTTGAATTATCTACTCACAAACACCACTCTAACGCCAGAACTAATTATGAGAGGAACCAAAATCATTATGATGTTGGTGGGAAATATCAAATTTATAGACTCGCTAAATTATTTCCCAATGGCATTGTCGAAATTACCAAAGGCATTTGGTTTGGGTGATGACTTCAAAAAGGGATATTTTCCTCATTTATTCAACACAAAAGCAAACGAACATTACGTTGGTATCCTCCCTGCATTAGACTACTACTCTCCAGACACCATGACGGAAGATGATCGAAAAAAGTTTTTACAGTGGTACGAGGAACACAAAAATGATCGATTCGAAATGCAAAAGGACTTGGTTGAATACTGCGTATCAGATGTAGAAATTCTGACACGAGCCTGTTTGAAATTTAGAGATCAACTGTTGTCAACCACTAATGTCTGTCCCTTTACAGAAGCCACAACAATTGCTTCAGCATGCAACAAAGTATTCCGCAGAAACTTTTTAAAACCCAACACCATTGGGGTTATTCCTAAAAACGGATACAGGTGGAAAGATCAACAAAGTAAAATTGCAATAGAGTGGTTAATTTGGGAGGAAAAACAAAGACAAATCAATATTTTACATGCTGCTAAAGGAAGAGAAATGTTTCTACATGGTGTAAAAGTTGATGGTTACTGCCTTGAAACCAATGAAATTTTCGAGTTTCAGGGCTGTTATTAGCATGGATGCCCAAAATGTTATAAATTTAGAAGAGATGATCCTGTTTGTGGCGATCCTTCCACAACACTAAATTTAAGGTATGAATCATCTCAAGCAAAAAGTACAAAGTTAAAAGAATGGGTTTTGTTGTTAATGAAATATGGGAGTGTGACTTTCGAAAGCAATTAAAAGATAATTTGGAAATTAACGCCTACACCGAGACACATCCGCTTTTAACACTTTTGCCTTTAAACCCGAGAGATGCTTTCTACGGAGGTCGTACGGGTAATACTCATACTTATTACAAGGCTAAAGAAGCAGAAAAGATTAACTACTTGGATGTTTGTTCCCTGTACCCCTGGGTGTGTAAGTACGGAAAATTTCCAGTTGCACATCCTCAAGTCTTCGTAGGGGAGGAATGTCACAGTTTGGATTTGAACAACATTAGCGGCTCTATTAAATGTAAAATTTTACCTCAAGATCTCTACCACCCAGTTCTCCCAGTTAAAATGAATAGTAAATTGATGTTTGTTCTTTGTCGAACCTGCGGTGAAAACATGATTACTAGCGAGTGCAACCATTCTGATGAAGAAAGAAAGTTAGAGGGGACATGGGTTCTAGACGAGGTACTTAAAGCTGTTGCGAAAGGATACAATATAACCGAAATACAAGAAATATGGAAATATGATGTTCTGATATTTAATAAGGAGACTGGTGAAGATGGCTTGTTCACAGGAATGATGAACAAATTTATTAAAATAAAGCAGGAAGCATCCGGCTGGCCCAAAAGGTGTACAACAGAGGAAGAGAAAAACAAATATATTGAAGAATTCTTTGCAAGGGAAGATGTCAAATTAGAATATTCTCGGATTCTTGAAAACCCTGGTCTAAGATCTCTAGCTAAACTTATTTTAAACTCTTTTTGGGGCAAATTTGGACAACGGGAAAATCAACCAAAGACAAAGATTGTAAATAAACCTGCTGAATTCTTTGCAATGCTAACAAACCCGTCAATTTATGTTAATTGTGTTCTCCCTGTCAACGACAACACTCTAATTGTTGGATATGAACATATAGAAGAATCCTTTGACCCGTTAGCTACTGTTAATGTGGTTATTGCTGCTTTCGTTACTCCCCGTGCTCGCCTGAAACTTTATTCGTTTCTCGAACAATTAGAAGACAGAGTCCTTTATTACGATACTGACTCCGTTATTTACGTTACCAAACCTGGTGCGACTGATTTAACTACTGGACAATTCATTGGTGATCTAACCGATGAATTAGAAGTGTATGGTGATGGCAGCTACATTACAGAATTTGTTTCTGGGGGCCCCAAAAATTATTCTTATAAAGTAAATGCTACCAAGACTAATTCTGATGTGATGGTTTGTAAAGTTAAGGGAATATCCTTAAATTACGAGGCATCGCAGTTAATAAATTTCGACACTATTAAGGATATGGTTCTTACAGAGTCGGGACCAATATCGATCATCTCAAAAGATATTCGAAGAACCAAAGACCACTCTGTAACAACCTACACTGGGACGAAACTATACAGGCCAAACTCCACAAAAAGGAAGTTTCTAGTTGATGGGGACTCTGAACCGTTTGGCTACAAGAAACAGAAAACCTGTTAATTAGAATGTATATTATAATATTTGTACAACATTGTAATTAGTAAATAGTTATTAAATATTTTTGTCATTTATTTTAACTTTCTTTTAGTAGTTTAACAGTAGTTGACAGCTTTGTTATGAGTTATTATTTCTGTATCTTTAAGTCGCGAAGTCTCAAATCGGTTCTAATTTAAAACTACTGGATGAAGTCTAAAGCAACAAAACGTTCTATGTTTATTGGTAAAGAAAAACAAGTTTTAAGTAGAAGTATATTAAGGGTGTAAGCCTAGCAACTCTATCTTGATTCGTTGTTGTCAGATGTACACAGTTCTTAAAACATTGTTCAAGTTTAATACAAGAGTAGTAACACTGATTTTACATACACTTTGCAGTGATACTAAATTAGTTGTAGCGTTACCATATTTAGAAAATTCTTAAAACTATGGTTAAGAACGGTATTTTTACTGCAATGTCGCCCGGTCAGAGCTAATAATACTTAGCAACATCTAGATATGTTTTGTATGCATGATGACAGTATTTTAATTCTGTCATTCAAACCCCAGAAATTTGTCGAAGTGGCACAAAGTTCAAAATCCTAAACGGCCTAAATATTACTCTAAGAAATGCACAAGCCTCTAATTTGTTCGTACTGCAACTTCAATTTACCTTACAACGTTAGAAATATTTTGCTATTGTCTTTAGGTTTTAAACTTAACACAACTGTCTTTGAGTTGTTCCAACAGTATCTCTTTTTCTTTCTGTCTCGGTGACGTTCTTAGTTTAAAAGTATTGATAGGGTATGGCTACATTTTTTTTTAGGTTAAGTAACGACTAAATATAGCACTTAAAAGTATTTATTAATTAACAGCCTTCATTAGGATGTGTGAATATTAAAGTTCCTCTGTGTAAAATTTCTATATTAATTTTCGAGCTCAGCGTTTTTTAGCTGATTTTAGTTGTTTTAGCTGTTTTAGATGTTTTAGCTGTTTTTTTAGCTGTTTTTAGCTGTTTTCGCTGATTTTAGCTGTTTTCGCTGGTTTTAGCTGTTTTTAGCTGTTTTCGCTGTTTTTACTGCCTGTTGGAATTTGATTTATTTTTTAATACATGTAACTTAAATATTTCATTTCTACGTCACTGAGATCTTCCGTACGGGTCTACAATCAACTTTGACATCACAGAGGCATTCTACAGACTCTAGCCTACTTTTTCATCCTACACTCAATGAGAGACAACCTTGGATAGGCTCAGCAGCACTCAGCAACACTGTATTTTTACATATATGTAACTGAAATATTTAATTTCTACGCCACTGAGAGCTTCCGTACGGGTCTACAATCAACTTTGACATTACAGAGGTATCCTACAGACTCTAGCCTACTTTTTCACCCTACACTCATTGAGAGACAACCTCGGATAGACTCAGCAACACTGTATTTTTTAATACATGTAATTGAAATATTTAATTTCTACGCCACTGAGAGATTCCGTACGGGTCTACAATCAACTCTGGCATCACAGAGGCATTCTGCAGGCTCTAGCTCACGTTCTGACCCCACACTCAATGAGAGACAACCACGGATAGACTCAGC
Organism: Philopedon plagiatum; assembly: GCA_963971165.1. Lineage (NCBI taxonomy): Eukaryota > Metazoa > Arthropoda > Insecta > Coleoptera > Curculionidae > Philopedon > Philopedon plagiatum. The sequence goes on along the minus strand of OZ020196.1, from coordinate 15,763,828 downwards.
AACACTGTATTTTTCATTACATGTTACAGTAATATTTCATTTCTACGCCACTGAGAACTTCCGCACGGGTCTACAATCACCAAGCTCATGCTTTTTACCTACACTCATTGAGTGACAACCTCAGATTAACTCAGTAGCCTTCATTTTTCAATACATGTTACAGTAATATTTAATTTCTACGCCACTGAGATCTTCCGTAGTAGGTATGTTTTTTATATATTTTAGGTAAATAATAAAATAGTTTCTTTATAGTTAACACCCACACGTGCTCAGCGTGACGTAACAAGTCGTTTCGAGAAAAAAAAAACGAAAAAGGTTAAATACTAAACATTAAAAGTGCTCGGGACCGTTGTCAGAAGGCTTTTGAAAAAAGAATGGCGTTGATCGGCCCTTTGGCTCCGGAGAAAATAATAGTTTTATGCTGCTACATACATATAAAGCGTCGTGCGCATGGCACGTTGTTGCGATATAAATAAAAAATTGAAAAATACGTCACGTGTTCGGGAGCGTTGACAGAAGGCGTTTAAAAAAAGAATGGCGTTGATCGGCCCTTTGGCTCCGGAGAAAATAATAGTTTTATGCTGCTACATACATATAAAGCGTCGTGCGCATGACACGTTGTTGCGATATAAAAAATTAAAAGATACGTCACGTGCTCGGGAGCGTTGACAGAAGGCGTTTAAAAAAAGAATGGCGTTGATCGGCCCTTTGGCTCCGGAGAAAATAATAGTTTTATGCTGCTACATACATATAAAGCGTCGTGCGCATGATCAGAGTGCCCTCTCACTAACGTTCGCTGGTCAATTTTCGAACTAACCGAAGGTTGGGCCGAAAGCCACCCGATCACCACCATTATCTACGGTAAGCTAGTTAGCGAACCCTTGATGGAACTGAAGAACCAACTTCAGATTCGACGTCTACAAATGCTCCTCTTTCATTTGGCACCGCCCGATCACCACCGTTATCTACGGTAAGCTAGTTAGCGAACCCTTGATGAAACTGAAGAACCAACTACAGATTCGACGTCTACAAATGCTCCTCTTCCATTTGCCACCACCCGATCACCACCATTATCTACGGTAAGCTAGTTAGCGAACCCTTTGTGAAACTGAAGAACCAACTTCATAGTCAGCGTATACTATTGCTCCTCTTTCATTTGCCACCACCCACTTGCCGCCATTATCTACGGTAAGCTAGTTAGCGTAGTAGTGATAGAAGGGATGTTCGCCCCACACCACACTGTCTGCGCATTCCAATTCCCGGTATCGAGAGTTGGGTTTGCTCTGGTTCGCTCGGTACCGGTTGGGTTTGCTCTGGTTTACTCGGTACCGGCGCTTGGGTTTGCGTATGCGATTTACACACAGTATGGATGCAGAACATCACTTCTATCACTACTACGCTAACTAGCTTACCGTAGATAATGGCGGCAAGTGGGTGGTGTCAAATGAAAGAGGAGCAATAGTATACGCTGACTATGAAGTGGGTTCTTCAGTTTCACAAAGGGTTCGCTAACTAGCTTACCGTAGATAATGGTGGTGATCGGGTGGTGGCAAATGGAAGAGGAGCATTTGTAGACGTCGAATCTGTAGTTGGTTCTTCAGTTTCATCAAGGGTTCGCTAACTAGCTTACCGTAGATAACGGTGGTGATCGGGCGGTGCCAAATGAAAGAGGAGCATTTGTAGACGTCGAATCTGAAGTTGGTTCTTCAGTTCCATCAAGGGTTCGCTAACTAGCTTACCGTAGATAATGGTGGTGATCGGGTGGCTTTCGGCCCAACCTTCGGTTAGTTCGAAAATTGACCAGCGAGCGTTAGTGAGAGGGCACTCTGATCATGCGCACGACGCTTTATATGTATGTAGCAGCATAAAACTATTATTTTCTCCGGAGCCAAAGGGCCGATCAACGCCATTCTTTTTTTAAACGCCTTCTGTCAACGCTCCCGAGCACGTGACGTATTTTTTAATTTTTTATATCGCAACAACGTGCCATGCGCACGACGCTTTATATGTATGTAGCAGCATAAAACTATTATTTTCTCCGGAGCCAAAGGGCCGATCAACGCCATTCTTTTTTTAAACGCCTTCTGTCAACGCTCCCGAACACGTGACGTATTTTTTAATTTTTTATATCGCAACAACGTGCCATGCGCACGACGCTTTATATGTATGTAGCAGCATAAAACTATTATTTTCTCCGGAGCCAAAGGGCCGATCAACGCCATTCTTTTTTCAAAAGCCTTCTGACAACGCTCCCGAGCACGTGCCCTATATCAGTTTTTTATCATTTTTAATGTTTAGTATTTAACCTTTTTCGTTTTTTTTCTCGAAACGACTTGTTACGTCACGCTGAGCACGTGTGGGTGTTAACTATAAAGAAACTATTTTATTATTTACCTAAAATATATAAAAAACATACCTACTACGGAAGATCTCAGTGGCGTAGAAATTAAATATTACTGTAACATGTATTGAAAAATTAAGGCTACTGAGTTAATCTGAGGTTGTCACTCAATGAGTGTAGGTAAAAAGCATGAGCTGGAGTCTGTTGAATGTTCACGTAATGTCAAAGGTGATTGTAGACCCGTGCGGAAGTTCTCAGTGGCGTAGAAATGAAATATTACTGTAACATGTAATGAAAAATACAGTGTTGCTGAGTCTATCCGTGGTTGTCTCTCATTGAGTGTGGGGTCAGAACGTGAGCTAGAGCCTGCAGAATGCCTCTGTGATGCCAGAGTTGATTGTAGACCCGTACGGAATCTCTCAGTGGCGTAGAAATTAAATATTTCAATTACATGTATTAAAAAATACAGTGTTGCTGAGTCTATCCGAGGTTGTCTCTCAATGAGTGTAGGGTGAAAAAGTAGGCTAGAGTCTGTAGAATACCTCTGTAATGTCAAAGTTGATTGTAGACCCGTACGGAAGCTCTCAGTGGCGTAGAAATTAAATATTTCAGTTACATATATGTAAAAATACAGTGTTGCTGAGTGCTGCTGAGCCTATCCAAGGTTGTCTCTCATTGAGTGTGGGATGAAAAAGTAGGCTAGAGTCTGTAGAATGCCTCTGTGATGTCAAAGTTGATTGTAGACCCGTACGGAAGATCTCAGTGACGTAGAAATGAAATATTTAAGTTACATGTATTAAAAAATAAATCAAATTCCAACAGGCAGTAAAAACAGCGAAAACAGCTAAAAACAGCGAAAACAGCTAAAATCAGCGAAAACAGCTAAAAACAGCTAAAAAAACAGCTAAAACATCTAAAACAGCTAAAACAACTAAAATCAGCTAAAAAACGCTGAGCTCGAAAATTAATATAGAAATTTTACACAGAGGAACTTTAATATTCAGACATCCTAATGAAGGCTGTTAATTAATAAATACTTTTAAGTGCTATATTTAGTCGTTACTTAACCTAAAAAAAAATGTAGCCATACCCTATCAATACTTTTAAACTAAGAACGTCACCGAGACAGAAAGAAAAAGAGATACTGTTGGAACAACTCAAAGACAGTTGTGTTAAGTTTAAAACCTAAAGACAATAGCAAAATATTTCTAACGTTGTAAGGTAAATTAAAGTTGCAGTACGAACAAATTAGAGGCTTGTGCATTTCTTAGAGTAATATTTAGGCCGTTTAGGATTTTGAACTTTGTGCCACTTCGACAAATTTCTGGGGTTTGAATGACAGAATTAAAATACTGTCATCATGCATACAAAACATATCTAGATGTTGCTAAGTATTATTAGCTCTGACCGGGCGACATTGCAGTAAAAATACCGTTCTTAACCATAGTTTTAAGAATTTTCTAAATATGGTAACGCTACAACTAATTTAGTATCACTGCAAAGTGTATGTAAAATCAGTGTTACTACTCTTGTATTAAACTTGAACAATGTTTTAAGAACTGTGTACATCTGACAACAACGAATCAAGATAGAGTTGCTAGGCTTACACCCTTAATATACTTCTACTTAAAACTTGTTTTTCTTTACCAATAAACATAGAACGTTTTGTTGCTTTAGACTTCATCCAGTAGTTTTAAATTAGAACCGATTTGAGACTTCGCGACTTAAAGATACAGAAATAATAACTCATAACAAAGCTGTCAACTACTGTTAAACTACTAAAAGAAAGTTAAAATAAATGACAAAAATATTTAATAACTATTTATTAATTACAATGTTGTACAAATATTATAATATACATTCTAATTAACAGGTTTTCTGTTTCTTGTAGCCAAACGGTTCAGAGTCCCCATCAACTAGAAACTTCCTTTTTGTGGAGTTTGGCCTGTAGAGTTTCGTCCCAGTGTAGTTTGTTACAGAGTGGTCTTTGGTTCTTCGAATATCTTTTGAGATGATCGATATTGGTCCCGACTCTGTAAGAACCATATCCTTAATAGTGTCGAAATTTATTAACTGCGATGCCTCGTAATTTAAGGATATTCCCTTAACTTTACAAACCATCACATCAGAATTAGTCTTGGTAGCATTTACTTTATAAGAATAATTTTTGGGGCCCCCAGAAACAAATTCTGTAATGTAGCTGCCATCACCATACACTTCTAATTCATCGGTTAGATCACCAATGAATTGTCCAGTAGTTAAATCAGTCGCACCAGGTTTGGTAACGTAAATAACGGAGTCAGTATCGTAATAAAGGACTCTGTCTTCTAATTGTTCGAGAAACGAATAAAGTTTCAGGCGAGCACGGGGAGTAACGAAAGCAGCAATAACCACATTAACAGTAGCTAACGGGTCAAAGGATTCTTCTATATGTTCATATCCAACAATTAGAGTGTTGTCGTTGACAGGGAGAACACAATTAACATAAATTGACGGATTTGTTAGCATTGCAAAGAATTCAGCAGGTTTATTTACAATCTTTGTCTTTGGTTGATTTTCCCGTTGTCCAAATTTGCCCCAAAAAGAGTTTAAAATAAGTTTAGCTAGAGATCTTAGACCAGGGTTTTCAAGAATCCGAGAATATTCTAATTTGACATCTTCCCTTGCAAAGAATTCTTCAATATATTTGTTTTTCTCTTCCTCTGTTGTACACCTTTTGGGCCAGCCGGATGCTTCCTGCTTTATTTTAATAAATTTGTTCATCATTCCTGTGAACAAGCCATCTTCACCAGTCTCCTTATTAAATATCAGAACATCATATTTCCATATTTCTTGTATTTCGGTTATATTGTATCCTTTCGCAACAGCTTTAAGTACCTCGTCTAGAACCCATGTCCCCTCTAACTTTCTTTCTTCATCAGAATGGTTGCACTCGCTAGTAATCATGTTTTCACCGCAGGTTCGACAAAGAACAAACATCAATTTACTATTCATTTTAACTGGGAGAACTGGGTGGTAGAGATCTTGAGGTAAAATTTTACATTTAATTAAGCCGCTAATGTTGTTCAAATCCAAACTGTGACATTCCTCCCCTACGAAGACTTGAGGATGTGCAACTGGAAATTTTCCGTACTTACGCACCCAGGGGTACAGGGAACAAACATCCAAGTAGTTAATCTTTTCTGCTTCTTTAGCCTTGTAATAAGTATGAGTATTACCCGTACGACCTCCGTAGAAAGCATCTCTCGGGTTTAAAGGCAAAAGTGTTAAAAGCGGATGTGTCTCGGTGTAGGCGTTAATTTCCAAATTATCTTTTAATTGCTTTCGAAAGTCACACTCCCATATTTCATTAACAACAAAACCCATTCTTTTAACTTTGTACTTTTTGCTTGAGATGATTCATACCTTAAATTTAGTGTTGTGGAAGGATCGCCACAAACAGGATCATCTCTTCTAAATTTATAACATTTTGGGCATCCATGGTAATAACAGCCCTGAAACTCGAAAATTTCATTGGTTTCAAGGCAGTAACCATCAACTTTTACACCATGTAGAAACATTTCTCTTCCTTTAGCAGCATGTAAAATATTGATTTGTCTTTGTTTTTCCTCCCAAATTAACCACTCTATTGCAATTTTACTTTGTTGATCTTTCCACCTGTATCCGTTTTTAGGAATAACCCCAATGGTGTTGGGTTTTAAAAAGTTTCTGCGGAATACTTTGTATATGCTGAAGCAATTGTTGTGGCTTCTGTAAAGGGACAGACATTTGTGGTTGACAACAGTTGATCTCTAAATTTCAAACAGGCTCGTGTCAGAATTTCTACATCTGATACGCAGTATTCAACCAAGTCCTTTTGCATTTCGAATCGATCATTTTTGTGTTCCTCGTACCACTGTAAAAACTTTTTTCGATCATCTTCCGTCATGGTGTCTGGAGAGTAGTAGTCTAATGCAGGGAGGATACCAACGTAATGTTCGTTTGCTTTTGTGTTGAATAAATGAGGAAAATATCCCTTTTTGAAGTCATCACCCAAACCAAATGCCTTTGGTAATTTCGACAATGCCATTGGGAAATAATTTAGCGAGTCTATAAATTTGATATTTCCCACCAACATCATAATGATTTTGGTTCCTCTCATAATTAGTTCTGGCGTTAGAGTGGTGTTTGTGAGTAGATAATTCAAAATAAATTGATGGTCAAAGGCTTGACCGTTGTGTGCTATTACAACAATATTTTTAAAGGTTTTTCGTAATTGTAGCAAATGTTGCGTAAATAGTAAAACAGGATCAAAAGTTTTAAGTATTTGCAGTCGAACACCACATTTTCTGCATATTTTGTCGTCAGTATTGATGCACACATCACAACATTGTTTAAAAACACAGAGGTTTACTTGGTGAAGAAGCGAACCATTAGCCAACACCTCTTCTTGTCGGGTCTCAAAGTCGTAAAACACGAAAAGTACATCTTTCGTTTTCTGCTTTCCTGTGTCTCTTTGAATGAAACATAGATGATTTTCAGGTACAAATGTTCTACATATTTTACAAAATACTTCTCCACATACATGTTGTCTTTTACCCCTCACTGTTTTAAAACAATTCTCACAACTTCTAATTTCAGCACACACTGTGCTTTTCTCCCAAGATCCATTTCGTAAGTGATTCTCGTAACAAGATTGGCCTTTAAAGTACCGATGGCAATTGGTACATTTAATTTTAAGTTGTTGACTCGCACATTTCGGAGACTGAAGACAACCAGCACACACTCTACCGCACCTGTGCTTATCTTTGTGATCAAACGGCGAGTGACATTCTTCGCAGTAATAATTGCAACAAAAAGCAGCCGTAGTAGAAGTAATTACATTAAAATGTCCATCATGATGTAACAAGTTAAGTCTTTTATTGCTTTCTGTAGTTCCTTCAAAAATGGTATCTCGGCCCTTTGTCCCGTAACTGTATACCACAATTTTGTAATCCCTGAGGTGTTCTTGAAATTGTTGAAGCTCGACAATACCCGCCCCTTCCCCGGGAATTACAACACCAGCTTCTTCTAATAACTTTCTGGTCCTTGTAATCTGTATTTTTCCCGTATCTTTCCTTACTTTGTTAAATTCAGGGTCTTTGTCCAGGTTGGCTATCGCAACCACCAAGGAGCGAGGTAGGCATAAATTGTCTTTATTCGTAATACTTATTATTCCTCGTCGCATATCACATTCCTCTTCAAAGCTGTTGTATTTACTTCCTCTTCCCCGACCTGTCGGTAAGCGTACAGTTGTTACTTTAAGACAAAAAGTGTCTGTATTAAGTCCTGTTGAGTTGGACTGGTAAACATTGCTAATAACATCCCAAACATCCTCGTAATTTACTTCTTTGGCAGGTTTAAAGCGAATCCATCCTTCACCACGACTAAAGTCTTTTGAACAAAAACTAAAACTAACGTAATCCGTCGATTGAAGTTCTTCCGTGGCCTTATGAATAACTTGCTGTATAGCGTCTCTCACCCAGCCAACTGGTTCAGTTCCTTCTGGCACAGGCTTTAACTTAAATTCCACCGCCCGACCTGTAACATTGTAACTTCGCACCTTTTGAATAGAGTCCCTAATAACAATAAACTTTTCCATTTTAACTAGACACGTCCGTACACTTCAAGAGGCTGATGCGAAATGACTAGACTGCTCTGACGCACCTCTATTTATAACCTCTGGCATGTTTGTTAAAGCAGAATTTTAGGATGCGTTCGGAAAACAGGGGTGCGTTCCGAATACCAACTGAAGTTCTGCAAAAAGAGTTTAAGGTTTAGTATGCAGTAAAAGTTTAAGATAAGTATAGAGCTAAAATATTTTAAAAAATTACCAGGATATTACCCCCACCACTTATTTTGAGTATTAATCTATCTTATTACATTTAAACGTTCAGTCTTAGTTGATCAGTTGAAGCGAGCACAATGCCTAAAGAGTGCTTTTGGGGAAGGCCTTGCGATTGTAGCGAGTGTCGACCAGAGCTACAGGAAAAATGTGAAATATGTTTAGACAAGGATGGATATAAGGTTGGTGGTATACGAAGAAAAGATCGCAAGAGAATCGCATACTACGACTTTAAAACTTATTGTTTTGAATGTTATCAGGAAGATATCGGACAATATGAACAAGCAAGATATGAATTATTAAAGGCAATAGTTGAGAATACAGTTCAGCCAGAGCAAAAATATTTTAAATCGCAGACAGAGGAAGATATTCGTGCAACACTTTTAGGCTGTTTTCAAGCCGAATTAAAACAGATAACATTTGCCCTAAGTGGTACACCAGATGTGGTCAAGATAGAGTTTTCCGTTGGTTTTAATTCCGGAAAAGAACGAAAGAACTTTAAAACGCAGGAAATGGTGTTGCCTAAACGAGTAGATTTAGTGGTGTGGTTTACCAAAACAGCCACCGAAGCGTTAATAACGCAAATTCAAACATTTCAAGTACCTATTTGGTTCCTAAATCTTAATGCACACATTAATCTACAAGGTTCTCGATCTTATGCGGAAACGTCTGCTGAGGCTCGAAGGAGGGAGTGGTGCAGACGAAATTTGTAACTTAGGTAGAATAGCTTGTAAGGAATGTTTTAGTATACTGTCGACAGTCAAGCGATTAGCACGCCAACATTGAAGAAGTATTCAGTCGGAACCAGTATTATGGGTCCTGTTTACCCGCGACTTTAATGGTTTGGGAACCTGCTAATATAATATAATGTAGATATAGAACCAAAATGCGGAAAGATTTCTATGATGATGAAACAGGAGACAACATTCATTTTTGGAACGTCTTTGAAGGAGAAATTTACGATCCCTCCCGCAAAGTTATAAAACATATAATGCCATCCGTGGACCTTACGAAGTATGTGTACAAAGAAGAGCCTAGTATAGACACAGATATGGAGACAGCATTCATGTTGGATATTTTTAATCAGTTCCAGAGAACAAACACAACACGCCAATACTTTTCCAACACTCCAGATAAACTTAAAACTCTTAGAAAAATTATCCATATAAATGTATCTAACTGTTTTTTTTTAATAAAGAATTAAAGTATGTCCTTTATATTATGTTATATTACCTTAAACAGTCAAATCTAACCTCAACAAATGTTCTATTGCCTGTGGCACAAAATTATTCCAAACTTGAACAATCCGCAGACTCTTAACAGCTAAATAAACATATCCTGTTCTGGAAAAAGTAGCTAAAAAGCAGACCCTGTTCTGGAAAAACAGCTAAAAAACCGACCTTGTTTCAGGAAACCACTTAAACGTCTAACTGCTCAACCGGACAGCAACCGGGCCCTAACCGGACAGCAACCGGACAGCAACCGGACAGCAACCGGGCAGCAACCGGGCAGCAACCGGGCACTAACCGGACAGCAACCGGGCAGCAACCGGACGTTAACCGCTCAACCGCTCAACCGCTCTACCACTCAACCGCTCAACCACTCAACCGCTCAACCGCTCAACCACTCAACCGCTAAACCGCTCAACCGCTGAACCACTCAACCGCTCAACCGCTCAACCGCTCAACCACTCAACCGCTCAACCGCTCAACCGCTCAACCACTCAACCGCTCAACCACTCAACCGCTCAACCGCTCAACCACTCAACCGCTCAACCGCTCAACCGCTCAACCGCTCAACCACTAAACCGCTCAACCGCTCAACCACTCAACCGCTCAACCACTCAACCGCTCAACCGCTCAACCGCTAAACCGCTCAACCGTTCAACCGCTCAACCGCTCAACCGCTCAACCGCTCAACCACTCAACCGCTCAACCGCTCAACCACTCAACCGCTCAACCACTCAACCACTCAACCGCTCAACCGCTCAACCGCTAAACAGCTCAACCGCTCAACCGCTCAACCACGCAACCGCTCAACCACTCAACCGCTCAACCACTCAACCACTCAACCGCCCAACCGCTCAACCGCTCAACCGCTCAACCGCTCAACCACTCAACCGCTCAACCACTCAACCGCTCAACCGTTCAACCGTTCAACCGCGTCATCTATCTCCCTCTAAGCGAAGTTCAATGATCTCATACGAAGATTCCCCGAAACGGCGGCTCACCCCAAATATGGGGCGCTTGTTTGTGGGGCCCTGGTTCGTAGGGCTCCGAGGGTAAGGACGCGAGGGGGCCTATATTGTTACGGTAGCTAATGCCCGAAATGCCTCTCATTGATTGGCTATTGATTGTAGCGTCTCCAAGAGCCTTCCTATGGGTTAGTCGATGAAAGTCTGTACATGGCTTTGATAGCCGTGCGGTCTAGGTTGTCAAACATCACCATGGTTCAGCACATTCGAAGAGGTCCTAGGTTCGAATCCTGAGGACACATTTTCAATAACATTATTTTTCAGTTTGTGCCATAGTCATCTGTCTGGCTCAAGCAAGGCCTATACTACTATCGTAGAACGTGGTGGTCAGATATTTCGAAAAATGAAAACCTTTCGAAGTTATAAACACGACGTTTATACCGAAATAATTAATAAAGTTGCTTTATCTCACCACGACGATAAACGTTATATTATACCATCAACAACAAAAACTCTACCTTGGGGACACCCAGACATAAAGTTTTACGAAACAAACCCTGAAGATAACCTAAACATGTTAATACAAGCTATGCAAAGTTTTTTACCCGAAAATATTAGTTATAATTAGAAAAATGTTGGAAAGTCTGTGTTTTAGAAAAATAAAAAAATATTAACTCCAATGTCACGTAGATTTATTAACCACTATAGTAATAGCAATAGTTGAAATTGTATAACGCAGGATAGTAAAATACATAGATAATTGTTTCAATAATATGTTGTTTTATTTTACAATATAGTAATAAAGTTACAAAAATAAAAATTAATTAATGTCTTGCTTGTAGACTTCTCGTAGCATCCATTGTCTTCTCAACATATGAGATCTGCTAATCGGCCCTCGTCGACACATCAGCGTTCCACAGTAATGACACTTAACAATCCTTACTCTCAACAATTCAATGTAACTGTAAGATTGCATGTGGTCAGTCCAAATATATACTTCTCTTTTACAATTATAGCAAACAGCAGAAATTATTATTTGTGCTCCTGAAAAAGTCTCAGCTGGATGATTGTTATCTTGATCTGCGGGCAACATTATAGTTTCTGATAATAGTCATCGAAGGAAAGAGAGTGTCTATAAATATGGGTTGTCTAGATCATATAACCTTGAGACCACAAACAATAACAGAAGTAAGGACACACGATTACCTTGAAAATATGTCCTTGAATCGCTGTCTAGCCGTTGAACGCAACCTTGTAAGTTGAATGAACTTGTTTGGCCTCCAAAGCATCAACCGTCAGATAGAGTGGGGGAGTTTATGGTGGGGTGATAAGTATAAATTTGGTTTGCTAGGCAGAGCATTTCATAGTTCGCTAGAACAGTTCGCCAAGTAAATACATTTGTCAGTTTAGTGCAGTGAGTTAGTTAGAAAAATGAATTCCGGTAGTGAGTCCTTGTTAAATGCGTTTAACTTGGATGGAAGTATCCAAGCAGAGTTGATGGGGCAGGAAGTGATGGACCTGCTGACCCCAGGTGTCTTCGAAGAATGGCACAATGACGACGTGCTGAACACTGCGTTTGTGGAAGAAGAAGTAGACGCGAACAAGGAGACAGTTAATTCGGCGGTTGACTACGTCAACAAGTGGACTGAGGAGGATGGAGGCCGAATTAATATTATAAGTGATGTGGTGATCACAAAGGCTAGGCGGGGGCCAACATCGAAACTACAAAAACTTCTGACCAAACGCAAGACGGCCACCATTAATAAAGGTGAATTCTATGCGGCTGGCGAGGGCGAGAAGAAGAAGAGGAAATTTCAGTTTAGGCGCCCCACAGTGCCAGTGGAACTACCTGATTTTCTGAAGTCTCCGCCACCACCATCGAAGCCTCTGTCTCCAATCGTTGTGGTGAATAACGGTCCAGACTCGGCCACACCTGACAATTCACAGGTTGTCGACAAAGGGACAATTGCAACGGAGGCACCACTATCGCCAACAATAGGACGTGGGAAGAGCCGCAAACCGGTCAAGATGCGATGCAAGCGATCGTATGAGGAATCGCAGCAGTCAGCAACAACTGCTGAGGAGCCGGACTGGTTGAACGAGTTTTCGGCGAGCCAAAAGTGCGTCTTCTCCGCGGCATATAGGTATAGGGAAAAACTATTGCGCGAACTAAAAAAGTGTGATAGTGATGAGGCGGACTTTGAAAGACAGATTAATGAACTGCGGGTGAAAGTGGAGCAAACTAAAAGGACAAGGGAGAAGTGCGTTAAAAGACTGGAAGTAATGAATAATTTAGCGTATAAGAAGTAGCTTTAGAATTTCATTGTAAATATAGAGTTAAGTTATTTTCTAATAGTAATGTATATATAAGTAAAAGAAAATGTTTTTGTATATATGACAATAAAAAAAGTTAAATGAAACAATATTTTTTATTCCTAAAATAAGTATACGGAAGTTACACACAAAAATAGTGTAAAAATGCAAAATAGAAAAAACGAATAGACGGAAAATATAGGGCCGTAACTTTAGGTGTGTAATCGTTAGATGCACACAACTTAAGTATGCGATAAAGTGTTATGTCTGTGAAGAGAGGCTACCCGTTACAATGCCTGAGAACATGCATCTTATTTGTAATAAAATGTGAATTTTACTACAAGTAAGATAATAGACCAAACTCTCAGCATTTTCGTAGAGAACTTACTAGAAATTTAGCTAGTTCTAACGTATGGTAAGAACGTACATGTCTTTACAGAGTAACACAATATTTTCCAAAAGAAATTAATTCTTGAGAAATATCATGTTACATGAGATGTGACATGAATCAACTACAAACTACGATCAAATATTTTGTAGCCCTGAAAAGGGCTGACTTGGTCGGGGTAGGTCGGGGAGGGCATGGTTCCGGGATCAGTTGGTGGAATCCGCTGGACCATCTTCATCCTGATGGTCCGTGATCCACCAAGTGGATGAATCGGCCGGACCGTCATGGTCTTCCGGCGGCGGTGGTGGCACCCAATCGGTACTGGAGTCCGGCTCCATCTCATCAGCCGACAACTGCCCATTTCGCCAATCGATGTTTGGCAATTCCTGACCCAGATCTGCTTCTTCGACTGCCCGCTCATCTTCCCAGGCATTAAACATATCTTCTGCCTCTATGTCTAGAAGTCCTTCGATGTCCAAGAGTAGGTCATCCATATCGACATCATTCATGTCTACGGTATCATCGCTAAAATCCGATGAACCGCGACTCAATGGTCTTTCGAAATCCATAGTTATATCTTCGTACTTTAAGATTTAAAAATGAAGTGATTCTGTGACTCGCTCGCAACCGCTTAAATAGAGATAATCTACCCCCTCCCCCACTCCATCCCCACCTTTTCACCGCCAACAAACTAGAGTTTATTATACAAATGCCCTCCATCCAAAAATGATACTGGCGGACTTCACTGTCGAAAACTGCTTTTAGTTCTCAAAAATGGTGTAATTGTGTTGTGGAAATGTGACCGACAAAGAAACTTATACTCGATCCGTCTGGACTTACACAATTTCTATCTAATGTCACAGATGTCGTGACATTAGATAAATACAAGTAAGATCAAAATATTCTGTCATCCTGAAAAGGACGGATTTTGCAAAGAAAATTATACTCGATCCAACTGGACTTATATAATTTTCTATCTAACACCACATATACTATGGCATTAGGTAACTAAAACTACGATGAAACATTTTGTGGCCCTGAAAAGGATCGTTTTTCACGGGATATCTTATTTGTAATCAGGCTCGATTACAAATAAGGCACGCACTCTTATGTTGTAGAGTACCAAGAGCTACTCCACAACCTTTGCAGTTCGGTATGTGCGCGCGACTACCGAAATCTTGGGTTACATGACCACTGAAGAATTGGTCACCAGCCGACTTGTTTTCCAAGTCGGCATAGCAGCCAATACACCACTCGTCATTACCCACCTTCACCAGGTTTAAGGTCTTGCACACCCGGCGGGATCGGACGGGGAAAACTTTCCTCCGTCTTATAGCCCAATTATCCAAATTCATAGGAGTATCATCGCTTAAGTATCCATCATCATCCGATGATGCCATCTTGAGACGAGCGAATGTAATGAAGTAAGCATTCGAGCCGAGCTGCTTTTAAAGAGCTCAGCTTCCCCCACCACAACCCACACCCACCCTCACCACCCCCAGTGTAGCATAGCGGATTGATTTAAAGTATTTTTAGCATTTTTAAAATTTGAAAATAATGAAAAATAAAGATTTTTGATTTTTCACCATTTTCATCAATTTTTTTAAGGCATTTCCCGACCATCTACGGCAAAAGTGCAAAGCACAAAAGATTTTGATTAATTTGAACTATTTTTTGGCATTTTTTAAATTTCGAAAAAATAAGAAATAAAGATTTTCAATTTTTTTAGCATTTTCATAATTTTTTTTAAGGCATTTCCCGACATTTTATGAAAAACTTGAATAAGACTAATACGTTTCTTTTACTGCCCTTAACCCATTTCTGAGGTTATTTCTTAAAAATTCCAAAAAATTAGCGGGGAAATAGCTACTGCGCAGGCTTTGAGACTTAAAAAAAAACCTCCAAGTCGTGACGTTGCAAACCTGAGCAAACCCCTGTATTGGTCATTTTGGCTATGAAATGATTGGAAAGTTATGTGCGTGTTGTCATTGCTTTGATCTGAAATAAAAATTTTTCTGTTATTTAACGGTTAATTTGGTTACTTTTCCGGTCGAAAATCTTAGTGGGCCGAGAAATATCGATTTTTAGATCCGAAAATATTCGTCTCGGAAATAACTAAATGGATGTGATTTTTAAGTTAGAAATATATCAGTTTTAATGGATCTTGGATCTTTAACTTAAATTCAGTTTTGGACACTTCTAGCTAAAGTATCGAAAACAGTTATGCACAAATGTCAACGTCAATTTTTAAACGTCCAGAAAATGTCATTCTTGGTCATCTTTGCATTTTTCACTAATACAGTGTCAAACACAAAGTGACTAAGAATTTCTAAACTATGATCAAATCTTTTGTGGCCCTGAAAAGTGCCGTTTTCGCGGTGGGTTGGGTTGGAGAGAGAAACCTAGAGTGGTTGTTCCCCTCTCGCGATCTGCACCGATCGCGGTGCGGCACGCCGTCTTCGTGCCTCCAGTCGCGTGCTGCGATGGCTCCGACGGCGCTCCGTGAGCTCTTGTAAGAGAGCCTCCCTTTCTTCCGGACCCAGCAGCATCTGGGGTCCTTCCACCACTTCCACCGGCTCTGTTGGAGCCGGCTCCGGTGGTGGCGGTGGTCTTGGAATCGGCTGTACGATAGCCGTTGGGTTATTCGCGTTTTCTAAACGCCAAGCCTCCCAAAACTCGCTTATTTTCGACTCCCTTGTCCTCCTTAACATCAGCCTGTCCCACTTCATGGCTGGTTGAGATATGAAAAATGTGATGACTGCTCCCGCTTTTAGAAGCATTTAGGGTGGTGGGGATAAGAGTGGGGATGAGAGTGGGGCTAAACGGTTCTGACATATCCTTTAAGAGTAACAAAAATATTTCCTCAAGAATAGATTTCTAGCTCGAAATATTTTGTTACTCTGAAACTACGTCTGTTTTTGTCATAGGTTAGAGCGGGTTTAATATTAGCCAACGTTCTATGTGAAAGAAGAAGTTAAGCAAATACTTATTAACAAAGCCTATTACTCAATTTCAGAATTTTTTGATGAATCTTTTTAATATTTTTATCGTGGCTTTTAATTTACTATTAATTATTATACATATTTTTTAAAATTAATTGGTGGTTTAGTTGTAAAAGCGAAAGATAGTTTTAGGCTCCTTCAAGTGAATTTTACAATGTGCGCTTATTGGTGTATACTTATGTAGAGTGTCCATGTAATGACTTTTTTTTTATAATTTTAAGCATGCTTTGTCAATAAGATTTTCTTTCGACAATAAAGCTTTATTGATTTTTGATTTGATTTAGAGTGACCTTATTTTTTAAAATATGTTGCTTGATTGAAAGTCATATCACTTTGAATAAATAGAGGCATACGCGTTCTTATCATACATAAACACTACAAGCTAAATATTGCAAATGCTCTTCCTCTCGCTATCTATGTATGATTTAAACACTTAATGCTTCTCTCACCCAAAGTAACACAATTTTTCCATCGAGAAATATCTTCTTTAGGAAACATTGTGTTTAACTACAAACTACGATCAAATATTTTGTAGTCCTGAAAAGGACTGATTTTGCCAGGGGGCAGGCAGGGTTGTCGTATGAGGAGCTTTATTTGTAATAGAATTTACATTCTATTGCAAATAAGGCAAGACTGCTGATGAACGACTGTAAACAGTCTCTCCCTACACAAAGCACACCTCGAGTGGTTCCGCCTTTGATCACCTCACGAACCCACTGTAAAATGAGTTGTGACGAAATGAACATCCATCATCACAGCTCCAAATCCTCTCGTGTAGCAGTGCATACACAAATCTCTAGACCCCCATGAGACGTAGGATTGCATGATGCAATACCTAGATCTAACCTTCACGGTCTCAGTACAAGCCTATATTGCACATTTGGTGCCGCGGTCTGCTCGTCGTCACTGGAATATCCATCATCCGAACTTGATGACATCTTGGCTTCGAGTGAATTTAATTTTCTAAATCACGTCTTATATACATTCTTTTCCCCACCCCTCTCCTAAATTTCTGCCTATTCTTCATCTCTCGACCTTATTTACCAAAGCCCCACCTTTGAAGTATTAAATAAGCCTCAAATATGTCGTATGTAGTAGTAAGAATAAAACTCCAATATGTCGTTTATAAGTTTATTTTAAGTATGTAAAGTATATAATTTGGAGAATTACACAACTTCAAACTAATGTATTGATTTGTTACTAACAGAACCATTAAGTATATTGTAGCTAAAAAATGCATCGTGAATAACTAACGCGTACACTTTAATGTCTTTAGGAAATTTACTTTTGCGTGTTTCGAACTCCAATTTCACGTCCACTGTGGACGTCCTAACGGCTTCTGGTTGGTGACTGCAATCGATTACGAATAACGGATTTTTAAGATAGTCGGCAAAACTCATCATAGGATCGCTCAGTTCTCGCTGGTAGTAGCTAGCTTGAAAATTCTCATAATTATAATAGGCTGCGGCATACAGTTTCTTTGAAAAATCTAAATTCCATCTTTCGTACGGAAATACGGCAGAGTTCAGATAGAGCCTAATGTCACTTATATCGGCCGTTGTAAATTGTGTGCTATCTTTTGCTCTGTTGTCGGACGAGCCAGTTGGTTGAAAACCGATAATCAAATATCTCGGTTTTTCGAGACTCGTGCTAGTTCTTAAGGCCCATACGTCTGACGATGTTTCTCTCAAAGAAGGTAGCTCGTAAAGATACCATTTACGGTAAGCCATTGGAACGTTTGCGTTACTACCACCTTTATTCATGCGCGATAATATCTTTAACTTCTGTCGATCGTCTGGAATAATGTGACGAATTTTCCATTCAATTTTTTCAATTGAAATGTCTGCATCTACTTCGCCGATATAGCAATTGTTGAAAGTGCGGGCGATAATTAAAATCAACTCTTGCTTGACGTTAAAAATACCCTTTGAATAATCCTCTGCGAAACCCATGAGATATTTTAGAGGAAGCTTGCCGGAGAACACGTTACTTGTGGAATCTAGTATACCTTGATTTGCTTCGTCTAGACCCCATCCACATGCCATGAGAGCTCTATTTTGTGCGGCACCCAATGACACCATAGTTTTCATCGTTGTAGTAATTCCGGGTTTCCGAACGACGGCAACTTGCTCCCCTCCCATTTCATAACGACATTCGTCGAATAGAAAGGCGATGGCATTATTTGATAGATAACATTTTTTAGTAACGTCTTTGGGTTTGAATGTTCCTTCGATGTAAATGTAACTATCCGATATATCCAAAATGATATCTTGAAAGTGTACAGGTATGCGAATTTCATCGGAATTGCGGAATGTTGGAGAACCGTAAGGTTTATATGTGTGTTCTTGAAAACTAATAATGGAGTTATCAAAAATTGGTTCGGTAAAAACTTCGATTTTGTCACTGCTAGCGGCCATCATTTTCTAATTTTTCTCACTTTCAAACCGATCGATTGTAGAAATTTGCAATCTTTCACGGAGAGCTGGCGATTGCTGTGCGGATATGTTTTCGATCGTCCGTCTGACTTGCGAATGAACCTTGACTGTGTTGTCTGCTTACTTTTATGTCGTTTAACTGAATCTTGAATTGTTGACAGCTTATGCAGTTGACGGTTAAAGCAAAAACCCATTATACGATTTTTTTCAACTCTAGTTTAACTATAATTTTCTCACCTCGAAAATCGATCAAATCACCGCTATCGTCCAAGAGGCGTAGAGTAATGTTGTCGATAAACTGACGACCATCCGGCATTATCGGCATATAAATATTATTTTGCGGTTCTTTGGAGATTTTGTAACCGGGTTCGACGTCAATATCAAATTCAAATAACGTATGACTTTCCAAAGAATTCAGGTATGCTCCGGAAATTATATTACAATCCACACGTACGATGCGCACTTTCATTATGTCCACGATGGTACTTGATTCGTGTCTTTGTCCACCTTGCAGCAATACAGAGCCAAATCCGAGCACTTTGCCGATACTGTTGCTACCTCGAAAATCGATGCTATATTTTGACTTTAGCTCACATTTTAACGTATTATTATTGGCTGTTAATGAAAATAAATCGGTACCGACTTCATTGCATGACTCTTTTAAAGCGGTGTACATGGCTTTTGCTATTTCATTAATTTCGTAAGCTCCTGGTGGAATCCTTAAATGCTTTGGTATCACTGTTTTCAAATGGCTGAATGAATTATTGCTTTCGTCGATATCAAAAATCGAATTATATGTGTAAAATCCCAGTAGTGCAACTCCATATTTGCCTGTTGTATTTAACTCGATGGGTGGGTAAAAATCCGCACTTAAGACACTTGTATGTCCTGTTAGAGTGAATGTGTAAGACATGACTGACGACGAAACTATTTGTGTAGCTATTTTATTGCTGTTTGCAACAGTTAAATGGATTTAAGCTGAAGCGTTGCTTTATTCCTTTGGACGTTTTTAAACTGTTTTCTGCCTTTATATTCACATCGTTAATTTTGCAATAACAACAAAATATTTTTTTTGGTATCGGTCCATCGCCCTCGTCCGAATCTGAATTATTGCTATTATAATGTTCGAAACAGTATTGATATTTCAATATATCGACGTCACTTTTTAGGTGATTAGGTAACCTATCCCAAACTAGTGCTATTTCATTTGGAGCTAATGCGATCAACACTTCTTTGGGCGTATTTTCTAACTGTTCGGCTGTCATTTTTTGTAATCCTCCGACTTCACGATATGCTTTAAGTGATAGCAACATTTTGGTGTAGTTGTCACGTTCCATTTGGGGTGTCAAAGACATACTTTTTACGATTGTAAAAGAAACTTCAAACACAAATGTCCACACCAGACCCAACCCAACCCATCTGCAGATATCGTACCAATTCCATAGGTGGGGATAAATCACCGAAACTATCGTAGTATGTTACATCAGAATTGCTTTTTCTATATGCTACCCAATGAGTCCCTACACCCGACATACTATCCAAATTTATAATGGCGGCCTCATAACGTTTGGGACCGCGTACAGGTAATGAATCTCTCATATATACGTCTCGAAAGTGTGGTATTTTCATTTTTAAGGCGTACTTTTCTATATCAATATTGGATGGTGGTCTTTGAGGTAGGGATTCTATTAGTTTTTTGATTTCTTATTTTTGCCGTTGTTTATAAATAATCCCAAACCTGTGCGATATGGTTTCAAGTATAATCCGTTTCCTCTTGAACTTAGATGTAAGCCGATACCTATTTTTTCTGCAGTCGACTTTTTTCCTGCTTTTACGGCACGCACGATGCCTGTTACACCACCTGCTAATGAACCTAAGGCCGATAGTCCTGCAAATATTGGTATTAACGGTAATATCCCCCCGGTCTTTGGAATTGGAATGATTCTAGGCGTGCGAATTTTTCGTTTGCCACCGGCTATTCTTAGGGATTTACGTGCAGCTACTGCAGCTATTTTCGATGCTTTCGTGATATTTTTCTCGATAAGTTTTTTCCCACCAGCTTTTAACAATTCTGATCGAACGGGTCGTCTAATAGATGATCCAAAAGCTACTTTATGTACTCGCTTATGTTTACCGACGCCATTACCTTTAGTGTGGCGGCGGCGGCGCTGGAAGCGACGTTTACCTCTAGTGGATGCTTTTCTCGATTTTGATGATGATACACCAATACCAAAACGTTGTTTCGCTTTCATAATGTTGGTTACCAACCAAGCTGCAGCTTTTTCACCAGCGCTAGAGTCTTTAGATTTTACTCTTTTCCACGAGCTTTGCTCGAGTTCCTGATCTGCTTGGTGGCGAGCACTTAAATTTTCACTATTACGCATATAGGCTAAATCGTGTTTTTTGCATGCGACATCCAAAGAATTAATTCCTTGATCTCCTCTTGCCACACGTTTTACTACTTTCGTCCTGGGCCCGCAATACTGATAGCCGGGAATGTGTAACTTGAACGGTAGCCTATTAATTACTGAATTAATAATACCGCTTCCAGTCTTACTTGATAAACGAGACCGTCTACTTCGTCTGACGAGCGACATCTGAATGATAGTTTACGCGAAAGTTCAGTATAAAATATAGATTTTGTTAAGATGCGTATCGTCAATCTTAAACAAAAACTTCCCGTCGATAATCTCGATGTAAAGGTCGGATCTGGACTAGAACAAAAATTATTTAAAAGACATGGTCCTTTGCTACCGTCATCTATTCGTGGATTATTAATAGGACCTTCAAACTGTGGAAAGACAAATGTTATGATTTCGCTGCTAACTCACCCCTCGGGACTGCGTTTCGAAAATGTTTATATCTACTCAAAGTCGCTCTATCAACCAAAATATGAATATTTAAAGAAAATTTTATCACCAATCAAAGGTCTTGGCTACTACGCTTTTAGCGACGCAAATAACATTGTGGAACCGTCAGATGCTAAACCTAATTCAATATTTATTTTTGATGACGTTATGTGTGAGAAACAGGACGTTATAAGATCGTATTTTAGCATGGGACGTCACAAAAATGTGGATGCCTTTTACTTGGCGCAAACGTATTCTCGTGTTCCTAAGCAGCTCGTCCGGGATAATGCCAACTTCATTGTTATGTTTAAACAAGATGAGATGAATATGAAACATATATTTTCCGATCACGTTTCACCCGACCTGACGTTTACACAATTTCAAGAGATGTGTGCTAAATGTTGGGATAATAAATATGGTTTTTTAGTTATTGACAAGGATAGTGATGTAAATTCGGGCAGATACCGCAAGGGATTCGATAGTTATATATTCCTATAATAATAACTTGGATAATCATTTCATCGTTGAACGGTGCTTTGAAAGCATCATGAATGAAGAAATCGAATTAAAACGAAAGCTACTGGAAACTACAAATGCGGTTAGAAAAAAATTTAAACAAGTTAAAGCAGCTAAAGTGCAGAATGGACATGATTTGGAAAAGTTTTTTGAACCAGTTTCTAAACCACTAGAATCTATATCTAAAGCCGTAAAGCAGCAGCAGCAGCAGCAGTACGCAACTAAAAAATCAAGTACTACGACTAAACCACAAAGTCGGAGTAGCAGCAGCAGCAGCTCGGTGGGAATGGCGAAACTGTTTGAAGAACATCCAACAGAAGCGGATTTTGAAACATCTACACCGATTTCGCAAAAAACACAAATTCCTACACCAAAACGTGGAAATCGTGAGTCACTGTTCGAAACCCCTTCCCCATCAACGATAACATCATCTTACACATCACCACACACATCAAGTGGTAGTAGTTCAGCCGCAAAAACTATTCAACATTATTTAAATGGATTAAAATTGGAACCGTCCCGTTATGATACCGTGTATGGTGTACGCTTTGGTAAAAAAGACAATAAATCAACAAAATATATTGGCAACTTGGTCGTTCGCTTTCTAACCAACGGAAAGATGGTGTTATACAGGAACACAACAAACATTGCTGAATTCGATGGAACAGCTGAGCTTTACGATTTGATTTTGCTAAAAAATCCAGCATGCCTAGATAATGAAGATGAAATTAGTCTAGGCGTACTTCAAAAATACAAAACCATTTTGAAATTGACGGATGCGGCATACGACGGTTATGACAAGAAACGTGGTGTAAGGGAAACCCGATGGAGAAAATATTTACGAATCATAAAACCGCTAATTATGGGAACCAAACTGGGTGGTGGTGGTGTTCGAAGAAAAAAAGTCAACAATAAAATCCAACTACCAGTAAAAAAGCATCTATCTTCGAAATCATCTGAATATGTTTATTGGAGTAAACCTAAGGAGTTAGTGGATAGATTACGATTATTGTGGGGGTCAAAAGTAGCGGGACATACCGGACATGATAATGAGATTATGTCTATTATGGAAGAGCTTCGAGAAGAAGGAATAATATATTCAGTTTTGCACATAGTTACCATCCTCAGTGTCTGATAAGACGTGGAACCTTATAATATGGATCCTAGCCGAGAAAAAATTAAAGTCGTAAATGAATTACATAGGACAGCAAGAAAAAATTTTGTTAGAAGGCGTACGGTCATAAAAGGATATCGAGATTTGTGGCAAATTGATTTGGCGGAAATGCAGCAATATGCTACTGACAATGATGGTTACCGTTACATTGTTGTATGTATAAACTGTTACTCCAAATTCGTGTACACCAAAGCAGTTAAGAATAAGACCGGTGTTGAAGTTACGAATGCCATGAAAAGCATCATTGAAGAAGCATCCTATGCACCAAACAATTTACAGAGTGATCAAGGAAAGGAATTTTATAATAGCACCTTTCAAGCACTCATGAAAAAATATAATATAAACCATTATTCCACATATAGCACGAAAAAAGCGGCAATTGTTGAGCGTGTTATAAGAACTTTGAAAAATAAGTTATATAAACAATTCTCGGCTAGAGGTTCTTACAGATGGTTACAAATATTACCAGCTATAACGAAGACCTATAATAACACTAAACACCGCACCATTGGAATGAAGCCTAACAGTGTAAAAGAGGATACCCCTATTAAAGCATATGACTATTTGAAAATTGCTCCGAAGAAAAAAAATTTCATTTGGGTGACATTGTTCGCATTAGCAAGTACAAAGGTGTATTTGACAAAGGATATACGCCTGGATCACCACACACATCAAGTGGTAGTAGTTCAGCCGCAAAAACTATTCAAGATGATTTAAATGGATTAAAATTGGAACCGTCCCGTTATGATACCGTGTATGGTGTACGCTTTGGTAAAAAAGACAATAAATCAACAAAATATATTGGCAACTTGGTCGTTCGCTTTCTAACCAACGGAAAGATGGTGTTATACAGGAACACAACAAACATTGCTGAATTCGATGGAACAGCTGAGCTTTACGATTTGATTTTTCTAAAAAATCCAGCATGCCTAGATAATGAAGATGAAATTAGTCTAGGCGTACTTCAAAAATACAAAACCATTTTGAAATTGACGAATGCGGCATACGACGGTTATGACAAGAAACGTGGTTTAAGGGAAACCCGATGGAGAAAATATTTACGAATCATAAAACCGCTAATTATGGGAACCAAACTGGGTGGTGGTGGTGTTCGAAGAAAAAAAGTCAACAATAAAATCCAACTACCAGTAAAAAAGCATCTATCTTCGAAATCATCTGAATATGTTTATTGGAATAAACCTAAGGAGTTAGTGGATAGATTACGATTATTGTGGGGGTCAAAAGTAGCGGGACATACCGGACATGATAATGAGATTATGTCTATTATGGAAGAGCTTCGAGAAGAAGGAATAATATATTCAGTTTTGCACATAGTTACCATCCTCAGTGTCTGATAAGACGTGGAACCTTATAATATGGATCCTAGCTGAGAAAAAATTAAAGTCGTAAATGAATTACATAGGACAGCAAGAAAAAATTTTGTTAGAAGGCATACGGTCATAAAAGGATATCGAGATTTGTGGCAAATTGATTTGGCGGAAATGCAGCAATATGCTACTGACAATGATGGTTACCGTTACATTGTTGTATGTATAAACTGTTACTCCAAATTCGTGTACACCAAAGCAGTTAAGAATAAGACCGGTGTTGAAGTTACGAATGCCATGAAAAGCATCATTGAAGAAGCATCCTATGCACCAAACAATTTACAGAGTGATCAAGGAAAGGAATTTTATAATAGCACCTTTCAAGCACTCATGAAAAAATATAATATAAACCATTATTCCACATATAGCACGAAAAAAGCGGCAATTGTTGAGCGTGTTATAAGAACTTTGAAAAATAAGTTATATAAACAATTCTCGGCTAGAGGTTCTTACAGATGGTTACAAATATTACCAGCTATAACGAAGACCTATAATAACACTAAACACCGCACCATTGGAATGAAGCCTAACAGTGTAAAAGAGGATACCCCTATTAAAGCATATGACTATTTGAAAATTGCTCCGAAGAAAAAAAATTTCATTTGGGTGACATTGTTCGCATTAGCAAGTACAAAGGTGTATTTGACAAAGGATATACGCCTTCGTGGTCCACGGAACTGTTTGAAATAGCAAAAGTTAATATTACAAATCCACCTACCTACTTGCTGCAATCATTGGAAGGTCAACCTATTAAAGGATGTTTTTACGAAGCAGAACTGCAAAAGACAGCTAGCCCTGGTGTTTATTTAGTTGAGAAAATTCTTAGAAAACGCAAGAAAAATCAAAACGATCAATTGTTTGTAAAATGGTTAGGTTTTCCAAATCAATTTAATTCTTGGATAGACAAATCAGATATTGTATAAATATTATCAAATAGGTTTTACGTTACGTATGTATGCATTATAAATAATAATAATAATAAATATTGCTTTTCATAATTATGCGTTTTATTTTCAATTTAACAGTATAATTATGTTTTTAAATAGAACTTTATCTAGGTTGGTTTCAATTTTGGTTTTTTTGGATCCTTTATGTTCGTTGTAGTATACCGTGTAGCATGTGGGTGAATTTGATACATTTTTTCCTTAAGGTACGTAATTTTGGTCTCATCATCTTCAAACATTTTTTGAAAAACTGGTACTAGCACATTACTAAGTATGGTATTTATCTGCGAACCAAGTTGATGAACTTCCGTAAGGACATATTCTTTGGTAGCAACATCATTATCATTTATCGGTTGGGCAACATTCCTTAATAATTTTCCCTCTATATCAAAATGTCCATCTGAAGTAAGTTTAAATCCGATTCCGGGTAACCCTCGCGATACGTTGTTACAAACAAGAGTTTTCTGTCGACCAAATTTATCAATTGTGTTGTTAACACGACCCATTTTAAAGTAAAACTAATTCACTCTCTTTATGTCCAGCCTATATATAAATGACATAACTAATAAAAATTCATTTTACAATACACCATGAAGCAAGTAAGATTTGACGAAGAAAGAAATATTATCCACCGTATGTCTGTTTGGTGTTTTGCATATAGACAAGCCCGACAAAGTAATTTTCAGCAACTAATACTTGATAGATATCGTTTTCAAAGGAGAATTGGAAAAATGGATGCAATGCTAGCAAGGTTTTTAGAACGGAACCACAGAAATAATATATATCAAGAGCGATTTGTTAATTCAAATGTATGGTGAATAATAAACATATTTAGTACAAAAAGATTTTTATTAAGATTTAAATACTACATCCACACTATCATTAGAAAAACGCACTTATTCACATAAATTTAAAATTACATGACTATCATAAGAAACTTTTACACTATATCTAAATTGTCTCTATTTTTTCGGAATTACCAGCGCTGCCCTTCTTGGTCGAATTCCATGGTCTCACTATTATTACGTTCTGATGAACCTCCTCCCCCTACTCCTCCTCCTTCTAAGAAAACAGGACTTTGCGGTGATTCGTTAATTATTTCGAGATCTTCAAAATTGCTTGAAGAATTCCAGCGCTGCCCTTCTTGGCTGAATTCCGGCGTATCGTGATTATTATGTTCTGATGAACCTCCCACTGAGACAGTGAGACTTTGCAGAGATTCACTAGAATTTTCACGAGATATTTGTTGCGGTGATTTCATCCCATGTTTCTTATGGTACTCATTTTGATACCATTCACAGAAACCCATTATTCCACTAATAAATTCCCAATTTTCGCAATTGGCACACATCTGACGACCGTTTACAGAGAATGGACGAACAACTACAATTTGACGTTCACTTTTTGGTGACTGCATTTTGAGGAAATAAATTACTATGTAGTATTCTGGAAGTACTGAAATGCAGACTGACACAAGAAATTTTTGTGCCTCTATTTCTATCTGTTAGGTGACCTTCAAACCCCTCCACTCTCATATCCCATGTAAAATCGAGGTCACCATACACAGAATAGACTTATTTCTTTATCTACATGCGCGTAATACGTATACGCTGAATAGCTTTTTCTTGATTCAACAATTTTGAATCGATTTCCTTAAGTCTTTTTGTAACAGATTGCAAAAAATCTTCATTCGCCTCTTCAGCAAGCTTTTTATTCATTTCATTAAGTTCTTTTCTAACATATTCCAAAACATCATTATTCACTAATTCACTAAGTTTTTTAATAATTTCACG
Organism: Philopedon plagiatum; assembly: GCA_963971165.1. Lineage (NCBI taxonomy): Eukaryota > Metazoa > Arthropoda > Insecta > Coleoptera > Curculionidae > Philopedon > Philopedon plagiatum. The sequence continues at coordinate 15,736,628 of OZ020196.1, read as the reverse complement.
CCTTTGTTCAAGAACATATTCCTGATTAGCGGCATCCCCAGGATGTGGTGCTACATTAGTTAGAGATTTCCCTTGTATATCATATTGACCATCATCGGTCAATCTAAATCCAACTCCTGGTTGTCCAACAAGAACAATGTGATTTTGGTCATTAAATTTTTGGCGCCCAAATTTATCAATTGTGTTGTTAACACGACCCATTTTTAGCTTAAACTGATGTGATTTTTGTGAAGGTTGCCTATTTATAAAAAAATTAAACAATAATTTAGGTACATAATCATTTATTTAACATCTCATGATATTATATTATACAATGAATTAAAGATTTTCTTCATCTTCTTGAACACGCTCCATTTCGTCATCGCTAACAGTAGCCAATGCTTTACTATCAACTTCATTGGTGACTGCTTTATTTCCAAGGTCATCAAGAATAGTGGTATCATCTGCGGGAGCCAAACCATATTTTGTAGCTAATTCATCGGGTAAATGAGGCACTTCGAATAGGTAGCTTCCCAATTCTTCATTTATCATTCCAGCGCAAAATTCGTCCAGATCAATGGTTCCATATAGGTATTTCTCGCACGTATGTGCTCCAGCCGTGAAATTTACGGCGTCTTTCATATACTTCCTATACTGACTTTCACTAAAACCCACATCGGATTTACCATAACTTGCAAAGTGTAGTATTTCTTCAGCCAGCTCTCTTAATTTACATGATAACCAATTAATGTATATATCTCGGTTTTCAATGACACTAGGGCAGTCACACATCTTAAATAGAAAATAATGGACATGTGATTGTGTGTGAGTGTGTGTTTTTCGATATTTACTTAACAAGAACTATTTTATTACATTTTAAATCAACATTAAAATAGCCTACTCAACAATATATTACAAACAACCAAAATTTAACAACGCTCTAGTATTACCTCCAGAGAATACATGTGAGCTTTGCCCCAAATAAGTTAAGGTGTACTGATCACCGGAGTTATTCATCATTTCAATAGTATCCTCTGTCAGAATTTCAGCTACGCGTGATGGTAAAAATGTTTCAAATGTTGCTTGATGTGTTGGATCAAACAATGTAACGATAATGGCTTTTCCAAAACGTGAAGTCAAAGAATTAATTTTTTTTATCATATAAATTTTGCCCACCGTTAATGTAGAGAATTTTCTACGTTCCAGAAATTGAATATCTTGGTTTATCATATTATTAATTTCGGCTATGCTCTGCTTTGAAATGCTCATGATTTAAAATACAATAAAAACAATTACTGTCAAGTACCTTGAATAAACACTTGTAGAACACACCACAAACACAATACTTTATATGCCAAAGCAACAGTTAACGCATACGATGAATGAGTGACAATGAAAGCTATTTTCGAAATGAGCCATATTTATTAGGAAGTAATCCAAGGTCAAGTATTTATTTATGGTGGGAGGAATACATCCGACGACCTCGAAAAATACAAAACAAATGTAACCTTGAAATAAGCGTCGTCCACCTGGTCATCACCAAACAAAGAAACATCTGCTCGCGTTCAAGACCAAGCAAATGTAACCTTGAAATAAGCGTCGTCCACCTGGTCACCACCACCACCAAACAAAGAAACATCTGCTCGCGTTCAAGGCCAAGTTCTTGACCTTGACCTTGGAATAACTCCTGCGCATATCAAGGCCAAATAACAATAGCACACCTGGGCGTTCAAGGTCGACCCTACTGCGCATGCGGAGACTCGGGGAGCATCAACCACCTCTACTTAAGTAAGTCATCTTACCCGCCTTTCCTCTAGGCTTTTCTTTGTCGACAATTTTATTTAAGTTGCTTTGAATGCCATGCTCTATAGACATGTCATGAGCAAAATAGATGCTTTTGATAAGGTTCACTTTCACCCAACACGTCAACCTAAGCATTAAAAAAATATTCAGCCATATCCGACATGAAAAACTTACAGTAAACCACACCTATAACAAAAATGTATAAAATTAAAAATCCACCTCCCTACAGAAAGCCAAAAGCTGTTTTACTGCCAACCAGAAAATTTACAATAATTAACCACATTAAAAATATCTATCAATCAATTATTTCACCAATCGTTAAAAACAACAATTCCCGCCAATCTGCCAATAAAACTAACATAACCTACAAAATTTAAGATAAATTTGGCAACATCGGAGGTCTCTGGGCAGCACGGATTTCGTAGAATAAAAGACGTTTATGCTGGGCAGGCTATCCTCTCGTCAGTCTCGGCGTGTGTGTTTTACGGTTTTTCCCCACGCCCCAAGTTCATTTCTGGTTATGAATATTTTACGCAGCTGCGGTTAACTCGTTGAACTTTTATTTATCCGGTTCTGTCGGTTGCCTACAATTTCCATAAGCTTTATTCATGAAACTGCGATTGTGAAAAATAGCAAAGCTGCAAATCCGTAGATCTTGTGCCAATACACTGAAACTTGCGATTTAGCGACAAAGCGGTATGATTCAGTAAATGAGGAAAAGTAGAAAATAGACAAAAATAATATTTTGTCAATGTAGGTGGTTTGCCTCGAGGCTGCTTCAAACAGAAACTAAAAGCAGGTCTTCAAAACAAGATATTTTATCGCAGTTTTTTTCACTTTTACATTAAAGAAGGGAACAGTCCGGCGAATGACATATTTTTTTATCAAAAAAAAAAATTAAAGGGCAAAATTGATAAAAAAAATACTGTAAGCAGGTCTTCTCCAAAACCAAAATCTTTCTCGCTGGTTTTTCACTTTTACGTAAAGGAAGGGAACAATTCGCGGCTAACGACATATTTTTTATTACTTTAAAATAATTTAGAGGGAACGCAAGGACAAAAACGATAACAAGCCTTGAAGGTTACCTTAAAGATATCTTTAAGATGTCCTTGTATGCAGTTTTTCTTGAGGCAGCTTCAAACAAAAACTAAAAGCAGACCTTCTCCAAAACTAAACATTCTTTCGCATTCTTTTCACTTTTATATGAAATAAGGAAACAATCTGCGACGCATGACATATTTTTATTTAAAAAAAATGCATGGGAGTCATATTTAGCAACAAATTGATAAAGAACCGCAGGAGAAAAAGAAAAGGTAATATTTCTTAACTTTAAAGTATTTACTAATAGCTAAAACTAAGTTTTCCATTTTTTTATTTATAATAGATTTCTCTTTAAATATTTCGGACATTGTTTAAGTGGCAACAGTGGTTTTTCCAGCACCCTTGGCCTAATGTGTCTATCTACTAGCCCCTTCAGAGCATCTAGCAAAAAACTAGTAAGGCTAACGGGCCCGGTATGCTTTAGCTGTGTCTAATCACCTTTTCCTGGTCGACTACCTTGCCTGGACTTCAGTCTTCTGAGATATATCCCATATATGAATGACATGAATATATTCTAACGAGGTGTGGATGGGGATTCTTCATGTCCTAATGCAGCACAGCCGTAAAGATTCCATCCTCATCTAGAGATTTATAAGAAGCGAATGTTTCTACCTGCTATTCTTCTCCACCGTAAGTCACGACTTTACTAGCAGTCTTAATGTCTCCTTCGTGAGGTCGCACTTTATGATTCTTCCATTAGACGTAGTTCCCTATAGACGTGAAGCCCGGGAAGTGAGTTGAGACTACCAGTGCCAGTGTCTCCTCCAGGGAGGAGATGAAACCAGGCGCGGCCGGTGAGTTTTTTACAGGTGGGGCAACTTTTGTGGGCAACCAGTGATTTCAAGGTAACAAACAAAATATACCTCTTTAGTTCAGGAAGGTTTTTTTTATTAATGTGCCTACTTCTGCCAAGGAATTATTTACCTACACACTAACGCCACAAAAAACATAAAATACCAAAATTGCATTTTTGATGTTACTTTTTTTTAACTAATATGCAAACCGTTTCTCGCACCGTTAAAGCCATTTTTAACACATTCAGGGATCTTGTGCACTTAAGGTATGGCGGGATTAACAAATTTTCGCATAGGTAAAGGAAAGATTACCTTCTTTGAAGCATTTCAAAGAAAATCGATGGATGTTCCATTTTTTGATCCATTTTTTCCAAGAAAATAGCCGAAAAAATAAATATTCAAAATATAAAATGATGGAGAATATAGTTGCGTTTACCCATTTCGTTGTTAACATTAACAAAATCAAGAAAATCATATTGCATTCGTAGCCACATGATTATCGTACTATTTTCAGCTAGGTACAGTATTGAAGCTACAACAATATCGTAAAAGAATGGTATTCAAATAACTACTCGTATACTTTTGCCGGAGGAAACTGAATCTCATAAATATAAATTGTTAGGATTTAAATGGTATAAAAAGCGAGACAAAGGCCTGCCGCTTATACCGGGATTGCTCGATACCGCATCCCACCGCATAGCAACTAACCCACATTTCATTCAGATTTATTAGTGATAACTTCGGTATACAGTTCAAACAGGGCCTTCCCATGACGATGCGTTTTATCTCTTTTCCACTAAGGGTCATATATTATCGCATGCAGAGGGCGGAGTTATTTCCATTTAATTGACACATTACGTCTAGACAGATGCTCTTTTAGAATGTGATTTATTTAAAACAGTAATAGGTTTTGACCAGTGAAGTGCGTATTATAAGTGTTTTTGTTTTTAGATGGTACTTGGTTTATGCAAGTGAATTTTTATTATAATAATGGCTTTTTGGCGACCTTTTGAGGTAGATGAAAACGAATTATTACATGTTGAATTACCTTCGGTACCGACTGTGGCATCGCCAGTCTAAACATGTCCGGAGTTTAAAAAAGATTTATATGTTCAAAGTCAACGAATAATTCTAAATATTTACGGCTGTTTAAAAAAAGAAAATCCGGCACAGTCAGATAAAGCCATTATAAGAAGAGTTAACGAATTAACACAACTTTCGATATCTACAATTTATCGCGTAATTAAAACAAGAGATGTTACAGATCATTCGGTAAAGCGAAATAAAAATAATCAAAAGTTTCAGAAAGTTGACGATGCATCAAAAGATGTCATTAGACGAATTGTTTACAATCTATATAAGGAAAATACGGTGCCAACATTAGAAATGATCCGGGATAAGTTACGCGATTACCCTGATTACAATTACCAGTCATTGGAAACTCTTCGAGGAATTTTATTAAATTGCGGATTTAAACACAAAAAAATTTATAGTCGGATGGTTATAATGGAATCGCGCCGTCTTGTTGAACATCGACAAGAATATTTGCATAAAATAAAAGAATACCGGGAATCAAATAGGTATATAGTGTATCTAGATGAGACATGGTTTGATACTCATGGTGTTGTTCAGTACGGTTGGGTAGATGAAACTCAAAATTGCAGTTTAAATGCACCGTGTTCAAGAGGAAAGCGCGTGATAATACTTCATGCTGGAGGTGAAAATGGTTTCGTGCCCAATGCACTGCTTTTGTCGGCCAAAAACATAAACCAATCTTCTGCCGATTATCATGAGGACATGACTTTGGATTTATTTGAAAAGTGGTTTGTTGATCAGCTCTTACCGAACATTCAACCAAACTCGGTAATCGTCATGGTCAATGCACCATATCATTCGCGTATATTAAACAAAATACCGAATAATAATACTAAAAAGGACGACATTTTAAATTTTATGAGGCATAAAAATATGGAAATTCCTGAAAAGTTCCCGGTAAAAAAAGAGCTGATAAAAATGATAAAGAGTCGAACTTTTAAAAATGAATAATATGTAATTGATAATCTTTGCACTAGACACGGCCATACTCTGTTGCGGTTACCTCCTTATTATTATTATTATTATTATTATTATTATTATTATTTTTTTTTTTTTTTTTTTTTTGTCGGGTGGAAACCTTTTATAGGTAGCGAGTACTTGTTCTACCTTTCCTCGGGTATGTGGGAGTCCGGCAAGCCGTATACGCACTAAAACCACCCCAGAACTTCTCTCTTGCACTTCACGGAACCATCATATGTGACATCTCCGTCGTGAAGGCAACATTTTATCCTTTCTTCGTCGCTTTACTGTCCTAGTCCTTCCCTGTTTGTATTGTTCTGTCTTCCTCCTTCCCTGATGTGCTTCTGTCTTTCTTCCTGTTCCTTAGTTTCAAGTATTGTTTTAATCATTCCATATACGTTGTTCCAATTTTTCTTTAGATCTTATCATAGTGTCTATTAGAGTATCCGGTGTTAATTCCGTGTTATTTGTTTGCAAGATTTTAAGGGCCATAGAAATTTGCTTTTTTGTCCCTTCCTGTGCCTGCGGACTGTATTTTATTATTATTATTATTATTATTATTATTATTATTATTATTATTATTATTATTGTTATTATTATTATTATTATTATATTATTATATAATAACGAAGTTTCGGTTTTCTGTGTATAAAACTCACAAATATATTATATTAAATTGTAAGGAGATTCAACCTGGATACATATCTTGGGGAAGATGGTTTAAAGGAGGAAAATTATTCCAAAATGCTGCTGAAAAATGGAGAACTTTAATCGGACAATTAAGCGAATTGGGCCGTGCGGCGGGTTTTTTGCTGAGTGCCTGGCAGGACAATCCATGAATAGAGTCTATATACAGGAAAGAGGACGAAAGTCTTCCGCCTTAGTAATTAAATTTAGTGTGGCGGTCTCCGCGGTTGTCGTTACGATTGAGTGAAACGCATGAAAGACATGCACTCCGCGTCTCGAAATTAGACGCAGGCTTTTGTACTCAGATGTAGGAAGTCTGTACTTGGTAATTGTTAATTTGGGATAAATCAACGTTCTTGGTCAAGGGAGTCTTGCGCCAACTAGAGGGACCAGAACGGTATTCACGAAACGGTAAAAATGCTTTCTTAGACACATAGTGGTCTAAGTTATAAGTCCAGGAAAAAACTTAGGAAAAATAATTATAGTCAAGAGGCTAATAACGACAAGAAAGTGATATAATATAGCTACACTTACTACAAAACGATCATAAACATAACAACGTATTTATGCCATTAATTTAAAGTCTTAATTATCGGTCGACGGTACGCCCATGAATACAATTATTTCTCTGGTTAAACATCGTTTTTGCAGATTCAGTTAGGTTTTGATATACTTATAAATAATATTTGGTTAAAATGTTAAAACTTTTTATTGTGTCCCATCTTAAATTGGTTAGAATATTTTTGGACGCATATACGTATTACTACTATATTGTTAGCATCCAATCTACCCGTTGTTAAAATTTGAAGCAAAGATAAATCCTTTGTTTTGTACCACGTGATGGCACAGCACTTTTGAAGTTTTGACGGAACTGTCACTGTCAGTTCTGACAGCAGTTTAAAATGTGAGCTTGTCGGTTTCCTTTTCGTCTTTTTACCTTTCAAAAGTAAAGATTAATGTGTTTTTATTTGTGAAAAGTGGATTAAAAGTTAATTATTAGGTATCCTATTTACGATATTGAGATAGCTAATGTACCGATAATGCCAGTTTTAAGCAGCAAGAAGTGAAGAAATTACTTGTAGTTTTAGCGGCGGATATTCTTCACAAGAATGTAAGCTGAAGAGTGAATACATCATTTTTAATTTTTAATTTGAGATTTTGGGGCAAAACGGGTAAGAACATTATGTAAATAAAGCGAGGTATCGTTTGGAAATAAAAAAAACACATTATTTAAGTTCGAATTAAAACTCAAAATACGTAAGTATAATTTATTGTAATCATTAATTTTTATATAATACATTATAATTAGAATCAAAATCTTCTTAAATAATTAATTACCTACCTATGCAAAATCACTTTGTCTTTCTCAACTGACCGTCGACATGCGAAACAAGATCTCATTTTCTATCTAAAATATTATTAACTCTGTTTCGATATTCTACTTTAAAGTATATAATAATTTATACTGACTGGTTTTTCTGATATTTTATTATAAATTAAAATAAATATTCACAAAATAACGCTACCGCGAAATCGAAGGCACAGTCGAAGGCTTGTCAGATTCAAATTTGGACTTTTAAATAGGACAGGCGTGAGCGGCCATGTTGTCATCTTTCGTTTTTGATTAGCGGACGATACGTAGTATTGAGTTCACTTGTTTGGCAAATCACGTGGTGGTTTATGAGGGATGTTCAGGGTATCACGTGACTTTTTAGCAATGGTTTCCAAAGGCTACGTCTTTGCTTCAACATTTTTTCGTCGTTCGCTATACAGGGTGTTTTCTAATTGAATGTCAATATTTAAGGGGGCGATTTTTCGGTCAATTTTAAAAAGAAAACTACATATGAACGTATGTCCTAAACGTCTTAACTTTTGAGATACAGGGTGGTAAAGTTTTCACAAATAAATAGTTTTTTATTAATATCTGTAATATCACTTTACATATTTTAATTAAATTTGGCATACATGTACTATGTATCAAGAGGCATTATTTAGTGTAGCACAATTTTTTTTATCACCACCAGTGGCGTTCGTACGGAATTTCACCTGCCTATTTTGACAGACATTGATGGTACGCCACTGATTTCTCGTAAAATTAAAGCTATTCCTGAAATCCCCAATCATCTCTTAGCAAATTTGATATCTTGAATTTTTTCAATCCGATGCACGGTTTTCGCTTAAAAAAATAAAAGCCTTTTCTCTGCATGATCATAACAATATCGTTAATATGACAATATCACCATGCAGAGCAATAGATTTTATTTTTTAGATCAAATTTACTTACAAATGAATAAGGAAGTTAATTTTTGAGATCCTTATTCATTTCTAAGCAAATTTGATCTAAAAAATAAAATCTCTTTCTCTGCATGGTGATATTGTCATATTAACGATATTGTTATGATCATGCAGAGAAAAGGTTTTTATTTTTTTAAGCGACAACTGTGCTTAGGATTGCAAAAATTCAAGAGATCAAATTTGCTTAGAAATGATTGGGGATTTCAGGAATAATTTTAATTTTACGAGAAATCAGTGGCGTACCATCAATGTCTGCCAAAATAGGCAGGTGAAATTCCGTACGAACGCCACTGGTGGAAATAAAAAAAATTGTTGTATACTAAATAATGCCTCTTGATACATAGTAAATGTATGCCAAATTTAATTAAGATATCTAAAGTGGTATTACAGATATTAATAAAAAACTATTTATTTTTGAAAACTTTACCACCCTGTATCGCAAAAGTTAAGACGTTTAGGACATACGTTCATATGAAGATTTCTTTTTAAAATGGACCCAAAAATCGCCCCCTTAAGAATTGACATTCAATTAGGAAACACCCTGTATAGTAGTAATACGTCTATGTTGGGACGCCTATGGCTGGACCTTATCGGCACTGTTGGATCAAAGGTGTCGGCTTCGTTACTTTTTTTTTGCGGTTTCACTTTCCATTGGAAAAAGTATACTGTTGGTTATCTTACTAAAAATATTGAGTAAAAATTTTATAATCATGTTGTTTGTTAGACGTGCCAAAAATATCTTTAAATTTAAAATTTACAAATCCTGTAGTTTTATCCCAGCAATATAGAATTAAAAGTGTTTGGCGCCCTTAGTAAGAGAACACACGATATCTGGTGACGTCGTTGATAATAAACGATGGCCACGATTGTGTCCGTTTGTTCGAGTAAATCGCTACGGATGCTGGGTAGAATCAGATGTTTCCTAACACTTTAATAAAAATCTTCTCTTTGTACGAGTAATCTTTTATTTGATGAAAGTAGGGTTATCATCTGGTAAATCCACTAAATCGGAATAAAAATCTTTGAATCTTCGGAGTTTGAGCCTGAAACATGGTGATTTTTTTTATCATGAATGTCGGCAGTCACTGTCAACCAAAAAAAAACATGAGATCTTTATCCCTGGACAACTTCAGGAAACCAGCCCGGATGCCTGTATACGGAGAACAAATCCGGATAAACCCGGACGGATGGCAACATTGGCAACCCTAGGTGAAGGCACAGAACAACAGGTAAGAAACGTTAAGTGCGTGCTAATTGGTCGCAACAACGGTGGCGCCCTCCGTCGTATGGTCCACTGTATTCATGGCAGAAGCGGGGTGCGGAAGAGAAGCCACCATATGATCTGTTAAAGGTCAAATTAATGTTTTGACATTTTATAACTTTGTTATATAAAGTTAAAAAATATTTTCTTATAATTTTCAGAGAAAATATAAAAAGATGTCAGTAGCGGCTATTTGCTAAAACAAATATTTAAATACAACAAAGCATTAAATACCAAAACATCAATTAACCTTTAGAAGTAATACAAAATTGTCCAATCTTTACTAATTTCTTCATTTAATCAATATAAATCATAACGAAATGTTTATTAAGTCATCTCATAACAACATGGCTCACGTGAGAATGTTAACGCAAGGTAAAAGTCAAAATCGGGTGAAGGTTCTAATCAGATTTCTTCAGTTCCGTTAACATCACGTTGGGCTTGTGTGGAGGTCCAATTCCATCGAGCATTTAACATGAAATAAAACGAAAATTTCGGCAGAATCATCTTGTATACTTAAGTACCTAAGTTATTTATATCACACAAATCAGGTGCACTATTTAACTTTACTCAATAAGTGAATGGTACATAAAAAACACACTGGTTAAGTTTCACCTTTTTATTATTGCTATTTATTTTGATGTCAGTAAAAATGTTCTGCTTTCTACAGTGCCCAGTAGGGCAATCCAGAGTTAAAGTGTACTCGTCAAGACGTATATGTTTATTTCCAAAGTTTAACACAGGGATGCTACATACAAACGTATGTATACCAATTGAGAACTTGTATTCAGTAAGCTGTTTTTCAAGCTTCTAATGTCGCAAAAGTTTAGGGAAAATTAAAAACTTTGTTTTTCTAATCCATTGGAAAATTAGTGTAACAGGAATTCTTACATGAATATTTACACGAGTACTTAACTCTGCCAAAGGAAGAAGCTGCTATGACTGCAGCCATGTTAGATAAAATACAGAGACAGTAAGATGTAGGTATGGGTGGCAAACTACAAAATGAATTTTTCCGACAAGCACAAAAAATATGTTAAACAAAATATAAATTATATTGAATGTTCTGGAATTAAAATCATCTAGATAGTTACACCTAGCATGAAATATGTTTTAAATATGATTAATAAAATGGTACTTACCAAACTACAATATCTGATTTGTCTATTTACATCTCCAATAAAAAAAAGTTTGATTAAAATCATTCTTTATGACACAAAGACCACAAAACAGAAATGGTCAAATTCACTATTGCCAACTTTCATCATTTATTTATTATTACGAAACTATGTTCACTTAAATAAACCATATAATATATAAATAACTTATTAATATTAGTCTAGTCTTCGGAACATATTGGTGTTGGAAATACATTTGGCAGTGTATTATTTTTGAATGTCTGAAAGTATATTTTGCTGACAGACTTGCTGATCAAGCCTTTTATATAACTGCACTTTTAAATATCAAAAAATGAAAAAACTGTATATTGTAGAACAAACTACACGTACAATTTAAAATAAAAATGTACCTGGAAATATGTTTGTTTACTAAACTATGTAACAGAATACCATGTTTCAAGACATGTATTGATAATTGGCTATATTTTTCTTTAATACAAGAGAACACTTACCTGGAAACGTAATAAAGTCCTAATTTGCTTTTCTAAGCCGATAAATTGTGATTACAATCACACATAAAATAATGTTCATCTTTTCTCGACATTATAAAATGGCTGATAGGCTGACGGACAACACAAAGGCCAGCCAGACAACCATATACTTACTATATAAATATACTGCGGGTTGTCTGCAATTCTTGATGCCAACAATATGAAATGGAGATATACAATCTCGCATAAGTCTATCCTTTAATCTGATATTTCTGTATATGCGCATGCGTTAATACGAATTTTTTCATTGGTCAGAAATTGACTGAAATTGTACTGAATTAAATGGTGAATTGTACTAATCATCGGCTGTTGTGCGTATATTTCGGCTTCTTTCAGTTTTCTGTTTTTTTTAGTTTACAGTTGGATCGCCATTCGCCATTTTTCCTTTGTGTCGTGTTGTATTTTGTATTCGGTGTTCTTGTGGTTGATTTTGAAGTGTGCTAACTTATGCCCTGATGTACAAAAAGTAATAAACTAGTTCAATTATACCAAAAACCAGCCCAGTCAAGAAACGTATGAAGCGTCGCGCCGTTAGATGGCCTATAGCAACACAAGATTTAGCGCAATCGCAGTTTACGAAATATCAGACTAAAGGATAGACTTATGCGAGATTATGTATCTCCATTTCACATTGTTGGCATCAAAAACCGCACATTGGGTAAATGGGGAACCCGCGGTATATTTATATAGTAAGTATATGTAGGCAACCGAGAATAAAATAACCTGATTGGTCTAATTTTGACGACCTGTCGTCTGTCGAATGGAAGTAGGCCCTCCGTGTCATGGTCGCTAACGAAAATGTGACAAGTGGCAGCTGCGATAATCCGTATTTAAATTTTCAGGGCCCTGGATGAAGGTAAAGTTTTAAGGATTCCACAAACAGACGCGGTGGAGTTGGCGGTGGCGGTAGCGGTGGGGGCAGCGGTGAAAAAGAACCCACGTTCTGGCCGCAGTTGGAACGTTGGTATTTGGGTGCTCGAATTGTATTACGTGGGTTCTTTTTCACCGCTGCCGCTACCGCTACCGCCACCGCCTGCTCCACCGCGTCTGTTTGTGGAATCCTCTATATGTCAAAAATGTATCGGCCAGATTCACTATCGCTATACCGGTTTAATTTGCCAATCAGATGTTTTAAAATGGCAATGTGTGAATAAGATAATTTAAATGTTGTACTATGAATTTAGTTTTGAGTCTTTTTGCAAATTTATAAAGAAAAGGACCTTTTAAATATGTGCTTTTCAAGATAAAAGGAATATTATTTTATCAAAACGTTCCAAGATAAAAATCATTAGAAAGCAAATCGCTGAAATCATAATCTTCTCGATGTGCTTCGCTAGACAAAGATGGACAGTCGTCTGTCTGGCGAAGCACATCCAGAAGGTTATAGCTGAAATATCAGAACAATAGTTATAAGTTTTTAATGACGACTTATTAACAAAAAACTTGTCAAAATCTAACTGATCAACCAGAAGATCTTAATTTAAACCCCTACTAAATCTTAAGTCATTTGAGTAAATCCCTGTGAGAATTTTTTGGAGTTCATAACACTTAGGTACTTATAAAAAACACTTACTTGAATAAAAAGAAACGTCACACATAAGCACACATTTGCTATAAATAAATATATTGAACAAAAGTATTGACCTTCAGCAGGAGGAGATAACCAAGGAAATTGGAAGGGGTAAAGGAAGGCCATTGCCTAAAAAGGAATTTGACTCATAGAAATAGGAGGGGATATAGAAATCGCTTCCCCTCTGTTCGGATGGAGAGATTTGTTGGGCGGCCATTTTGACACACGAATGTCAATTGCAAAGCGGCAAATTTGAAACGGTATTTCTACCGTGCAAATCTACAGCATTTGTAATAATTTTGTAGTACATCGACTGTTTATTTGGTTTAACTGATTATTAGAAAGAAAAACAATAGGTATATATGTATGCCTGGGCTGAATATAAACCTACAATAAACGTCTTTTTTGGTACGAGCGAATAACAATTATTGTAATTTGTTTTTTCAAATTCTCGTTGTGAATTTTTAGTCATTTAGTACAAAAACCCAATTAAACCAAAAATCGATTTATAAAACCCAAAAACACCTAAAGGCTGCGTTTTATACTAAACTTGTTTTTTTTTCGAACTTTGCTCACACCGTACCTTAAACTAAATTAATGTCTAAAAGTACCTACCTAACTGGAATTATTTTAGTACACACATAATATTGTAGTGTATTTTGAGAAACCATCATGTTGCTTTGGTGAATATGAACGCTGTAGTACTAAAATATCCAACAATAGTAGTTCAGGATTAGGCTTTGGTGAAGTTAAGATTTTAAATCATAATAATCTTATTTTGCGGTAGGTAATTTAAAAAAATTTAACTTTTTATACTAGTAATTTGAAAATAAGCTTCGTCAGTACCTACTAGGGTTGCCAGACCTCCTATATTTAATAGAAGTCTTCTATATTCAGTGAAAATCTTCTATCTTCTATGTTCCTAAAATATAGAAGCAAAATCTTCTATATTTCGGCGTTTCAGAATAATATTATAATTTTTGGATTTTTGGCCCAGCAAGCATCACTGCTTGTTATGGAGAGGGTCGATCCATACAGAAATCTGTGGGTTCATCTATGTAGAAGTGATCGATGGTGTCTCGTCTCGGTATCGATTTTATCCGCCCGAATCCTAATGTAACAACTTGTGACTGCATAACAGCGGTAAATAATAACTTAACCTAAAATTTCGAGCCGCTTCGTTCTTTGCGAGTTCGTTTTGTTCCTATAGTGTAAAGACACTACTTACACGCTTATTTATTTTATTTATTATTTTTTCTAAACAAATTTTACATCATTTTGTAGACAATTTTTAAATTTTAAGAGAACAAAAATGTGTCAGTAGAAAGTTAGTAGCCATTTAATTTTTTTATTTTTAATTATATTTAGGTTTGAGTTTATTTGAGGTTGAGGTTATATGAGTTGAATTTACATTAATGTATAATAGTTATTATTTTAGTCCTTCTTATTTTCATTTATCTGAATATGTTTAATATGTGTTTATTTTTAATACATTAGCAGTTATACGTAATGTAATGACGGAAATAAATGATTTATTTGAATCTTCTATATATTTTTTGAAACTTCTATATTTTCAAGTTAATTCCTCTATTTTTGACATTTTGATTTCTGGCAACCCTAGTACCTACTAATCTGAGTAAAATTGTATAACATAATTTAACATACAAAGAATTAACAAATAGATAAACATCAAGTACAAGCACAAACAGATATAACGAGCAGTTCACATTACAAAAATTATATTATGAGGCAACATTTATAATTTCCGATAAGCTATAAAACACCCTGTCTTGTAGCAATTCCTTCAGCCTCTTTTTAAAGGCTTTCATGTTATCTACTGATTTTGTCTGGCAGTTTATTAAAGATCTTAAGGCATGCAAATTGTGGAGATCCTTCATAGTGGGCCATCTGATGCTTTGGGATGAGCAGAGCGGAAGCAATTCTTGTTGGGTAGCTGAGGTTGTGTTGATTCGTCTTGAAACTGCTTCTGTTGTTGCAAACATACATGGCGCATTTCAGTATATACATAATTATATAGCTGTTACCGTTAGTATCTTGAACTGTTTAAATATTAGTCTACATGATTCTAAGGGCTTGAGCCCAAACAGCAGTCTTATTATTCGTTTCTGTGTAATGAGAACTCTGTCGATGTTCGTTGCTTGACCCCAGGATATTATCAGAGGAGAATAAGACAGAGAGAATAATATCTCTTCTTCCCGCCAGCTCGACAACGCGATGGCCTTCAAACGGCAACATCCCGAGATTGGCGCGTGCGATTCGCACAACACATCCCGACATAGCCAGTGCGGTAGCAACACGGCAAGCAGAGAGAGTTTTCTGCGGCACGTCTCAATCTCAATACCCACTCTCACTGTGCTTTATAATAACCTAAAATCTGCAGTGCACGCCCATGGCAGCTTATTTTAACGTCGGTTTGGAGGTCATCGAAAGCAAATCGTATTTATGAATGAAATCGGTACGAGATATTATTCTCTCTCTTTTATTTTTCTCTGGTATTATGTTATAAGCAAGGTAGTGATAGGCAAGCGAATAGTAAACACTCAGTAACGTATGTTGGAGGATTGTCTGTTTAAGTTTCAGAAGTACATAGTAAGCTCGGCTAAGGCCATTGCAAACATGATCCAGCTGTTGGTCCCAACCGGTTCTCGCATCCACGTATGTCCCCAGAAACTTTACCATAGCAGAGCTATTGTTGATGTCTATGTCTATCCTAGGTTTGTTTTTGTAAAAGTGTACCATCACCGTCTTTTCTTTGTTTAGTATCAGTCTATTGGAATTGCACCACCCACTCATTATATCACAAACTTTAGAGATAGATACTTATTACTGCAAGGCACAATGGGCTCGATAAGTCTGTGTTTACTCCAATAACTATACTACTTCATCTAAGCATGTAACATTATCAGAGTTTCTTACACTAAACCAGAATCACAGTAAATATCACAATTAGTGCATGATTTGTTAACATTTTCAATATAAATTACTAGAAGTCTAGAATTACTTATTTACGTACAAAAGGCATTTAACTTTATTTATTCGGAAGCTTTAAACGTCAAATTTGTAGGGGAAGTGGCAGTTCGGTGTCAAAATGGCACTAATGGCAGCCTCCGTTGCGTTCCAATAAAATTGGATGCGCACTCTTTCAAGCACATTCTAGCTACCCTCTCTTTTCTCTGATTTGACTCCGCATGGGTGGTAGGGGAGTACCATTTAGGGTACAATTTGACCTTGAAAAGTAGAATACAGGTCAGGTGCGGACTACAGAAATTTGTGTATTCACTGTAATTACACGGGCATAGTCTGAAAATCACAGTAAGTTCACTAATTTCTCTATATGGCATAAAGAAGTGTGCCAAGCCATTATCTATTGAACGTGAACGGTATTCGCAAGCCGTGAAACGTTTTCTTGTATATAGAGTAATGCATATTGTGAAGATAATTTGTAATATGTCATTACTATCGTTAAATATCATAGTAACTCGAATTACCAGTTTGTAGTTTGGTTAATAATAATTTGAATTATAGAAAGTGACATAATTAAGCCAAATAATATAGAAAAAATGGGACTCACAGAAAGGACTATTATGTAGTCGGACTACTAACTTAGTAGAATAGGGTCTCAGCAGGGCAGTAGATATTCTGTAAGACTATGCTGCTATAACTTCTGAAGATAGAGGCATAAAGTTTTTTACAGACCACTACCACAAGTGAACACTGAAACTCGGCTTTTGTAGGTAATGTGTATTTTCATAGCAATATCGTTCAATTCCTTAATTAGGTATTACCTAATAGCTAGAATAGTTAGAATTAAACAGTCTAGAATTGTAAATATGCCTATTTGTCATTGATACATTCTCAATTGAGCACGTATAACAAAAAATTGCCTATATATTTATACTCGTATAACCTACGGGCACGCCCACATACACGCAATTTATAGTCGAAAATAAACAAACTAACCGATCCGTCTTTGATGTGCCCATGACATTGACCACGTGAAATAGATTAAGTTTTATTGATTTTTTCTCTACGCAGTCTTATTCGCTTGGCAAAAATTCGATCGATCCGGGTCACTTTACGACACTTCGGTGCCATTGTATCTCTTTCTACTTGCTATAATTACGCATTTCACTAAAAGTTCATAATCTGATTCGGATCGATCCAATTCCCTAATAACACAAAAATGTACTTAAAACGTTCAAAGAACATTTTATAGAGCCCAGCGGAAGTACCAGGGACGTTTTCAAAAAACTTTGGACCTACCTCGAACGTTCGTGGGACGTAGTTTGTCCACAAAAAGAATGTACCAGAAACAGACGTGAGAAACGTTCTCAAAACGTTGTTTTACGTCCAATAAACCATACTGAAGACTTGTTATAAGTACACCCAATACGTTTCAGGAACGTTTCGTTAAGACCCATGGAAGGATCAAAAATGTTCTCAAAGAACCTACCCTAAACGTTTAAAGGACCTATTTTGCCCCTCAAAGCCAATAGGACGGGATTTTACTTTCATAGCTTAATTTGAAAATGAAATATTTTTACCTTTTGGAATAAAATTCAGTTATGAACACAACAATTTTGCAAACACTTTTTACAAGCCTAAGCCAGGAAAAACTGTAGATAAAACCCGGAGCAATAAATGTATTTTATGCAATATTAGTGTTTACTTTTAGTACCCAAAGCCCCAAATGACCATTTTGTGAGGTAGGGTTGATTGGGTTTGCTTAACCTAAGCAAACCCAATCAACCCTACCTCACAAAATGGTCATTTGGGGCTTTGGGTACTAAAAGTAAACACTAATATTGCATAAAATACATTTATTGCTCCGGGTTTTATCTACAGTTTTTCCTGGCTTAGGCTTGTAAAAAGTGTTTGCAAAATTGTTGTGTTCATAACTGAATTTTATTCCAAAAGGTAAAAATATTTCATTTTCAAATTAAGCTATGAAAGTAAAATCCCGTCCTATTGGCTTTGAGGGGCAAAATAGGTCCTTTAAACGTTTAGGGTAGGTTCTTTGAGAACATTTTTGATCCTTCCATGGGTCTTAACGAAACGTTCCTGAAACGTATTAGGTGTACTTATAACAAGTCTTCAGTATGGTTTATTGGACGTAAAACAACGTTTTGAGAACGTTTCTCACGTCTGTTTCTGGTACATACATGTGAGGTAGGGTTGATTGGGTTTGCTTAACCTAAGCAAACCCAATCAACCCTACCTCACAAAATGGTCATTTGGGGCTTTGGGTACTAAAAGTAAACACTAATATTGTTTAAAATACATTTATTGCTCCGGGTTTTATCTACAGTTTTTCCTGGCTTCCAATCGTGATCTAGCCCTTTCCCTAAAATAATTATTTTATTATCTTGAGAATCCATTGCAAAACAATGGGTAAACAAAAAATTTAATAATAAATTGTTTAAAATATAATATACTTATCTGTTGATATTTTATCACAAATCAAAATTCACGCTCCTACACATAATATATTTATTAAACGAATTCAAACACAGTTGCTGCTATCGAAGTTGGCGTCTTGAAAAAAGTAAGGTTACGTTACGTTAAGGACCATATATCTATTACTACTATATTGTTAGCTTAGCATCCAATCTACCCGTTGTTAAAATTTGAAGCAAAGATAAATCTTTTGTTTTGTACCACGTGATGTGCCAGCACTTGACGGAACTGTCACTGTCAGTTCTGACCACGTGGTTGTTTAGGAGGGATGTTTCAGCACGTCATGCGACTGGTTAGCAATTGTTTCCGAAGGCTACGTCTTTGTTTCTTCATTTTATATTCAGTAGTCACGTGATGAGTGGTTAGCAATTGTTTCCAAAGGCTATGTCTTTGCTTCAACATTTTTTCGTCGTTCGCTATATAGTAGTAATAAGTATATGTTAAGGACGCAAGGAGGGTAGTGGCAATAACTGTACTGCAAGAGTGACAACAATTATTATTTTTTTGTTTTCTTGATCGTGAAACTTATAGGCAATGAAGGCTTAAAAATATTGTTATCTTAGTTTTATTATTCTAACGGCCGGTTGCACAAACAATTTAATCACGAACTAAACTAATTAGACACTTGTAATGTGACAGCACTTATGTTAACGTCATTGCCAAAGATGACTCTAAAGGTCAATTAAATTTACTACTTGATTAAAAGTTTTGTGCAACCCGCTGTAAATGGCTAATTTTTAATGACTTTTTAACTATGATTTAGATCAGATTTCTTGTCCGCCTGTTATCGTTGTAGTTGCATCACTATCGACTTGTAAGTCACTGCGCAGAGGCTGGCACCTTTTTCTGACAGAAAACAGCAACTAATCATTTTTCTGTTCACAATCGGCAAAAAAACACCAAATTTAAAATTGCCATGTATCGCAGGAATATTCGCAAATAATTAATTTAGAGAGCTCAGTGAAAACCAGAATCTCAAATTTAAATGAAATCATAGTAATTTGTATCAATTATAGCCCGGGAGCCAGCGACCTTTTTTAATGACCAAAACCACAAAAGCTGAAAATTTTTCCTAAGCTTTATTTGGTATCACTAGTAAGTGAATGGGCCTCCAGCTGGCGCACTTCCGGGGGGTGTAGCTGCGGCAGCCTCCCACACACGTAAAATAATAATAATAAAAAACTTATACCGCAAAAGCTGAAACTTTGTTAACATGTTGATTATGCTATACAGAAATGAAAAAACGTTTCCAGCCAAATTTAGAGTGGGGGATTATGCCCCAGCTTTTCACGTAAACAAGTGAAAAATATGCGCTGAGTAAACTGATACCGCAAAAGCTGAAATTTGGTAAACTAATAGTTAAGTTAATAACGTAAACGAAAAAAACATCCAGCTTTATATTTGGTGGGGGAAAAGTGCCCAGCTGATGCAGTGAAAGATGCTGCGCATCGATATGCGCGCGGGCGCGTTTCATCTTTGACTGCATCAGCTGGACACTCTTCCCTTACTAAATATAAAGCTGGATATATTTTTTTGCTTAACTTATTGAGTTAACTATTGTATAACCAAATTTCAGATCTATACTTTTCTCATTAAACACAGCGCGTCCATGCAGTTATTGGATGATATATACGTATAACTTTTCTATTCTAAAGAAAGATATTAAAAAAGTAGGTTTACTATTAATTATCTCAAAATTTTGTTTAGTATTTATTTACAAAAAATTTACTAAAAATAAGACTAAACATACATAGTGTACTAATACGTGTAAAGTAATAAAATAATGTATCAACAATTTTTTTAGATTTCGCCTTCTTCGGATTCATCGCCATCGAACTCATTATCGTTTTCGTTATCGCTGCAATTGATGTCGATCTGTGAAATATCTTCGTCATCATCTGTAAACATATATAATAATAATATATTAAAAGGTATAGATGATAATTATATAAAAACGTGTAACACGCAAATCGGGTTATTAAGTATAAAAAAAGTTTACATGCTATACAAAATTGTTATAAATATTATTCATTTTATTTTTAAATTAAAATTATATAGATAAAATGAAAAAGAAAATAATCAAAAATTTACATTGAAATAATGAAAAAAAAAATAATTAAAAGCAGTATTATTCTAACCTGCAGTACTTTTTTGGTCATCATCGATAGTTATATCCCCAAGGGAAGAGGGTAGCTGCTTACCCTCGAACCATTTGAAATGACATTTCCCCTCCTTCTCTTCCCAGCCAAAATCAGTCGGATGTAATGCCGTTGGAACCTGAAGATAAGCGTGTGTCCAGATATTTGCTACATACGTTGTCCGCAGCAAATGTTGGTGCAGCTCAATTTTGCAGGGAGGCAGAGCTGATCCATCGATATTATTCTTCGGTAAACGGAATATGTCATCGTTTCGTAAAATATTGTACGTCTTCAAAAATGTTGTAACTCGTGCTTCGTTGACTTTGTTGATTTTTTTGAATCCATACACACGACAAACATATTCTTCTGTAATATCAAACGTACTCTGCAACTCATCGTCAGGTGCGTTGCTTAGTTTGATAAAACTATCGATATATATTTCTGAGTTGTAAAATTTCATACGGTCGGCTTTTTGAAAAATGACGGGTGTAAATATTTAAATGTGTAAATATTTACTAAATCCCTTGAGATTCAAAAACTCGTGACATAGTATAATAATTGCATGGACGCGCTGTGTTTAGTGAGAAAAGTATAAATATCTGATACCGCAAGAGCTGAAATTTGGTAATACAATAGTTAACTGAATAAGTTAAACAAAAAAATATCCAGCTTTATATTTAGTGAGGGAAAAGTGTCTAGCTGATGCAGTCAAAGATGTAACGCGCCCGAGCGCATACCGATGCGCAGCGTCTTTCACTGCATCAGCTGGACACTTTCCCCCACTAAATATAAAGCTGGATGTTTTTTTCGTTTACGTTATTAACTTAACTATTAGTTTACCAAATTTCAGCTTTTGCGGTATCAGTTTACTCAGCGCATTTTTCACTTCTTTACGTGAAAAGCTGGGGCATATTCCCCCACTCTAAATTTGGCTGGATACGTTTTTTCATTTCTTTATAACATAATCAACATGTTAAGGAAGTTTCAGCTTTTGCGGTATTAGTTTTTTATTATCATTATTTTACGTGTGTGGTAGGCTGCCGCAGCTACACCCCCCGAAACTGCGCCAGCTGGAGGTTCATTCACTTACTAGTGATACCAAATAAAGCTTAGGAAAAATTGTCAGCTTTTGTGAAATGACTAACTCTAAACGGTCGCTGGCTCCCGGGCTATTATATTATATAAACGCAAATAATAATCATTGAGTCACTTTGTCCTAGAGAATCGTTTTATGTACGTTCTAACCATAAATAAAATTATAATGTCAATGGTTCTAACACAACGTACCTGTAACGTTACAAATTAAACGTCTTCGGAACGTCTTCGGTGGGTATTAGACGTTCGGACCTAGTTAGGACCTAAAATCTACGTTCACAGAACGTACTGTGTTATTAGGGTTGTTGTCAATCGATTTTGTACCTTATTTTTGACGTTAATGACGTTTAACTTGCTCCATGCTGGGTTATTTTTCTGTCGCTTAGCCGGTTTTATAGCTATTCCCGTTACCACTTTCAACTTCCTTGCCTTGGAGACAACAGTATTTACTCATAACTAGCCTTTTGTTTGCTTCATACATTGTGCGTATGTAGGACGAAGACCAACCGCTATAATTCCGTCTCGGCGCCCCACCATAATCACTTTCCTGTATTCTGTATTCCACCAAGAAAACCTCTGAAAAGACAATTTCGGATGAAAAGAATCCACTTTTCCACATATTTGGAACTGATGCATCATTTCTCAAAGTTTAAGGCTGCAGTCCTTTTAGAAAGAATCAAAAATCACTTAAAATTTAACCACACATGTATATTCCGATCTACCTGAAACGTTACGCAAAAAAAATTCGGCCTAATAATTTTCATAATCATTCCCTTTAATACATATATTGTTATAAAGTTTATCTTTGCAACCTTCCGCTGGTTATGTAGCGCGTCAGCGCCTAACGTTATTCGTTTTGTCAGGAATATTAAAAGATATGTACCTTAATATATTTTTTTTATATTTGTATAAGCAATCTTGCATTTTTTATGTAGCGCTTAACGCTATTAGTTTTGTCACGAACATTTGAACGTATAACGTATGTAACATTAATTTGTTTTATTACATTAATTTTTGCAATCTTATGTTGGTATGTTGCGCTTAATGTTCTTGGGCTTATGACCTACCTTTACATAACCTACTTTTACCTTACAATACCTTACATTTATATCTATCTGCGAGTCACGTGACTGAGTAATTTTTCACCTTATTTTTAATGTAAACCTTTTTAAATGTTAATTTTAAAATTTAAAAGGGAAAGAGTTCCAAGGAACGTATAGCAAAATAAACAATACAAAACAAACTAAAATCCAGCCTTAAGAACAGTGAATCAACTTACCTAAACAAAAAACATAATTGGATACTTGTCATACATTGTTTTATTCATTTTCTTATACCTAAAGCCCATTATCAACTGGAAATTATAACTCGTTTTAGTTTTTAATAATTGTTTTGTGTGCATAGTTCCTTCTGATGTTTCAGGTGATAACCTGTTTCGAAATTTTGTTTTATTTAAATTGTAAGTGTAGTAAGTGTAAACATCAGCTTATTTTATTATTTTTATGTAATAATGTTTAAATCTTTGCTTTTAAAATTGACAAAAATCCCTATATTAAATAAAATCGCGTAATAAAAAATCCTTTTCGTTCCAAAGGTTTTAAAAATCCCTAAATTCGGGATAAATCCCTAGCCATGGTAACACTACGGCTGAGTCAAGTCCCGCGCGACACGGGCGGCCGCGAGAGCGTAGAGCGTCGAACCCCCACTCCCGTGCTCACGCGGCGTCGTCAGCAGCACAGCATTTACTTTGACCACTGCTATCAATATTATCAATAACATTGGATCACTTTTTTAGTACAACGAATGTATTTTCATAAACCAACTTATGGATCGTGTAGGAAATAGATGAGCTGTTACCCCTCCACGTATGTGAGTAGTAGGAAGTAAAAGAGCTGCTACTTATGGATTAACCATTCATTTTATTTTACTATTTGCAAAATACTTTTAACAGCGCTGCTCACAATTTTGTCATTACAAATTTCTATCTAAAGTTTTCTTATTCTCTTGTTTTCTAACAACCCTGTTTTCATAACTACCAAAAGGTATTTTTACCAAACATTAACTAGTACATATAACAATTCGTGAAATCGTGTACCGGGAAAGTGGGTACGCCACAAATACTCCCCTCTCTAAAAAAGACAAGTAGTAAAAAAGTTTTTTTAACAAATTTTAAATATTAACAGAATTTAATGCAAAAGAAACTTTTTTTAAATTTTTATTTGAAATAACAGATTCATCGTGCTCTGCCAAAAGGAAAGCAGGTTTAATTCTGTCTATGCTAACAACTACTTCTTTATTATCTTTAAAAATAACAAATGATTTTGGGATTTTTTTTATTACATTAAACGGGCCCTTGTATGACGGCGAAAGAGATGACTTTTTACCTTCTACTTTAATGAATATATAATTGGAGTTTTTTAGTTCATGGCACACAAACGGTTTCTCCAGGTTATGCCTATTAACTGCTACTGGTTTTAAATTAGCAAAACATTCGCGTAAACTGATCAAGATAGGAAAAGTGTCAATGATTTCGTGAGAAGTTGTGAAAAATTCTCCGGACAATCGTAAAGGTTGACCATACACTAGTTCTGCAGGCGAACATCTAAGGTCTTCCTTTAGTGAAGTTCTTAGACCTAAGAGGATTAATGGTAGTTCATCTTTCCACCTATTTGTGTTTCCTCTAGCTGTGAGAGCCGCTTTTAAAGTTCTGTGGAATCTTTCAATCATACCATTATTACACTGCGGATGATATGTTGTTGTGTGTATTCTATGAATACCAAGAAATTTACTAAACTCTGAGATCAATGCTAACTCGAATTGTGTCCCCTGGTCGTGAGTCACTGTGTGTGCTACGCCAAAAGGTGAAAAGTAGCGTGTATAAAGAGTTTTTGCCACTGTTTGAGCTGATATGTTAGATAGAGGATAGGCTTCTGTCCACCTAGTGACTTTCAATGACACTAAGAATATATGTGCATCCTCCTGAAGGAACGAGAGGACCGACTAAATCAATGTGAATGTGTTCAAAACGACCTCTTGGAATGTCAAATTTACCTATGGGAGATTTTGTATGTTTATTGATTTTAGAAGTTTGACAACCTAAACAACATTTAACCCACTGATGAATATCTGAATTCATCTTAGGCCAAAAATATCGTGAACCTATTAATGTTTTTGAAGCACGAATACCAGGATGAGATATGCCATGCAAGTTTTGAAAAATAGTGAATCTAAAATCTTTAGGTATATAAATTCGTTTAATTGACGAAGAAACCTCACACCAAAGTTTAATCTTGGTGAAAGAAACTTCTTCTACTTTTAGTGTAAATCTACAGTTTTCATTTAAATTTTGACTTTGTATTAATGTTTTAAGTTCTTTGTCCGCATCTTGTGCTTGTTTTAAAGAACTGATATCTATATCGAATATATCTAAAGATCCCATGTTGTCATATATGCGTGAGAGAGTATCCGCTATGACGTTTGATTTTCCTTTGATATGTCGAATATCAGTTGTAAACTGAGCAATATATTCTAAGTAACGAAACTGACGAGGACTTCTATCAGCTTTGGACTGAAAAATTGTAGTTAAAAGTTTATGGTCACAAAAAGTCGTGAAATCATTACCTTCTAAAAAATGTTGAAATGTTTAATTGCTGCATAAATGGCTAGTAATTCGCGATCAAAAGTAGAGTATTTCTGTTGAGAAGGGCTAAGTTTTTTTGAAAAATAAGCAATAGGTTGTGAAAAATTATCATAAGTTTGTTCTAGTACAGCGGCTATGCCAGTACTAGAAGCATCTGTTGTCAAAGAAAGTTTGGCACTAGGTCTAGGATGTGCTAGAATTGTTGCATCAGCAAGTAGGGTTTTCGCTTTGTTAAAACTATTCTCACACTCCTGTGGCCAATCACTTATATTTTTATTTTTTATATTTTGTAAGTTAACTCAGAGTTTATGCAAAGGAATTAATATTTCTGACAGTTTCGGTACAAAGCGATGGTAAAAATTGATCATTCCAATGAATCGTTGCAATTGTTTCAGTGTCTTTGGTGTAGGAAAATTTTTAATGACATTTATGCGCTCGTCTGAAGGTGAACTACCTTTTTCAGAGATGGAATATCCCAAAAAATTTAAAGTTGATACTCCAAATTCACATTTTGAGGGTTTGAGACTTATCCCAAAATGATCGAGTTGCTCAACTAAAATATTTAAATGATGAAAATGTTCGTCTTCATTTTTACTTGCCACTAAAATATCATCAATATAGACAAAAATAAAATCAAATCCTTGAGTTACCTCATTAATAAATCTTTGGAAAGTCTGGGCAGCATTTCGCAAACCAAAAGGCATTCGTTGAAACTCGAAAAGGCCAAAAGGTGTTGTGATAGCTGTTTTGAAGATATCTTCCTCAGCTACAGGTATTTGCTGATAAGCTCTCACTAAATCAACTTTTGAGAAAATTGTGCAACCATGGACAGGCAAATTAAAATCTTGAATATGGGGTAATGGATACCTGTCTGGCGTCGTGACTCCATTTGAAAAACGATAATCTCCGCATGGACGCCAGTCAGAAGAATCTTTTTTAGGCACCATATGTAAAGGAGAAGCCACTGCAGATGAGGATGGTCGGCAAATGCCTTGTGCAACCATCTGTTCAAACTCAGATTTGGCAATTTTAAATTTAATGGGGTCAAGACGGCGTGGACGACAAAAAGGTAAATGCCCATTTGTTACGATATGCTGTTTTATTGAATGTTTGGTAGGTAGCACAAAATCTGGCGAAGAAATAAGTTTAGGGTATTTTCTAAGAAGTTGGGTATACTTTGTTTCGACAGCGAATAGTTTAGGAGTTGGGACATCTGAATTCATGAAAGATGCTTTTGAAAATAGTGTAGTTTCAGTGTTAATGAGACGTTTATTTTTAACGTCTACTAGCAAACCAAAATGCGCAAGAAAATCTGCGCCAATGATGGGACGACTAATATCAGCTACAGTAAAAATAAATGGAAAGTTACGTCTGAGATTAAGATTTACTTTTAGAAACTTTTTGCTGTAAGTGGTAATGGGAGTGCCATTAGCAGCGGTTAGAAAAGTGTCTTTATCTCTTTTCAGATCTGAGAATACATCTCGAGGAATAACAGATACGTCTGCACCTGTATCTATCAAGAACTGTAGATTATTAGACTCGTCAAAAACGAAAAGGCGACGATTTTTATATTTTATTATCCCACTGTCGGCTGTCGAAACTTTTACATGTTTTTTGAATTTTCTTTAGACTGAAAGGTTTCGTATAGAATGCACCAAGGTCCTTGACATTTTAATGCTTTCTTTCCAAACTTGTTATGATAAAAACATACGCGATTTTTGGAGGATGGCCGGGATCGGCTGCTAGAGCGATTTCTACAGGAAACACATTGGTTATGTTGATTTTTGTTGGATGAACTAGAAAAGTTTTGTAAGTGCGACAATTGATTTTGAAGGGAATTAATTTATAGTTCCATAGATTGTTGTTTTTGAGACATGGAATGAAGAAGATTTTGACAATTAATTGAAAAGTCAGAAAAAGCTTTCATTAACTCGTTTGGTATGGTAGATGAATTACTTATACGGGGAACTGATCGATCAACCGAATGCTGTGTTTCAACTTCGGAAACTTTGTTAAAAATAGAAGTTGGTCGATAAGTTTCCCATATTTTGTCAGCTATATCTAAAAGTTCATTGACAACCTTCCTACCAGATGCAGTTAATGCTACCAAAATTGTTTTTGGTAAGCGTCTTTTCCATAATTTAAGCAGCAATTCCTGGCTAACCATCTGTGAACCACCAACAGTATTAAGTATGTCTCTGTAATAATCTGAAGGTTTGCGGTCACCTATTTCGGGCCAGAGAGCAGGTCATCGAGTCTTTTTTCTTCACTTGAAGTTAACCTGTTGATCAAAATTTCTTTAAGTTTTATGTACATATCTGATTGTGGAGGGTTCGAAATAATGTCGTATATGTTTGACACTATTTCTAAAGGTAAGTTAGCGACTACTAGAAAATATTTTGATTTGTCCGAAGAGATACGTGAAACTGCAAATTGTGCCTCAATCTGACTAAACCAAATTTCTGGTTTTGTGATCCAGAAAGGTGGTAATTTGATCGATGAAATATTTTCATTGTTAGTACTGACAGAACCATTACCTTGATTAGTAATGACAGGGTTGTCACCTATGTTTTCTTCTGCCATTTCCATAAAATACAAAAGGAAGAAAAAAACAATATTATTATTGCCAAAGAAAATGATTTAGAGAGGTAAGTAAAGGGGCGCAAACCACTCACCAAATACTCGACTCGACTCTATATAATATATTTAAATCTTTTTCTAATCTTCTTTGTTCCTTGTAGATCGTCCACGACAGGCCTCTAGAAGGATTTTTCCGGGCTGTGTTCTCAAGCAAAATCAAGGAATTTTTCTAATCTTCTTTGTTCTTGGTAGATCTTCTACGACAGTTCTCTGGAAAGATTTTTCCGGGCAGTGCTCCAAAGCAGAGATCAAGGAATTACCATCACGTCGGGGTCGCCAATTATATGGAGCGTGTAGGAAGTAGATGAGCTGTTACCTCCACGTATGTGAGTAGTAGGAAGTAAAAGAGCTGCTACTTATGGATTAACCATTCATTTTATTTTACTATTTGCAAAATACTTTTAACAGCGCTGCTCACAATTTTGTCATTACAAATTTCTATCTAAAGTTTTCTTATTCTCTTGTTTTCTAACAACCCTATTTTCATAACTACCAAAAGGTATTTTTACCAAACATTAACTAGTACATATAACAATTCGTGAAATCGTGTACCGGGAAAGTGGGTACACCACACAACTCTTCTTCCTTCGGTGTAAATTTTAAATCCTAATATTAATAACTAGCTTGCGCCCGCAACTTCGTCCGCGGTGGCGCCGTATAACAATTTTATTCCATTACAAACTTTGAACCCCCATTTCACCCCCTTAGGGGTTGATTTATTATAAATTGTAAAACATGTGTTTAATCATTTATTTTTTGGAGTATTTCTATGAAATTTCAAGTTAATTGGACCAACTAATATTTTTTTTCCACACAAACTTTCAACCCCCTTATGTCCCCGTTAGGGGTTGAATTTTGAAAAATGCCTTAGTGAACCTCTACGTTATAAAATAAAACTACTGACCAAATTTCATATTTATAGCTTCAACGGTTTCGGCTCGGTGATGATGAAGCAGTCAGTCAGTCAGGACATATTATTTTATACATAATATATTGTATAGATTAACGTCGAAGTAATTTTTTGAAAACAATTCTATATTCGCTTCTAAAGGACTTATAGCGATGAACATGTATGAAAAGCTGCATCAGACTACCAGTTCACTAAAGCTTGATGCCCGACGAAGATTCGATGGGCTTCAGAGATATTATTAAATGTTTATAAAAAAAACACGCCAGTTTTTGAGGTTTCGTTTTCGACCAAGTAACAATGCAAAATAACATAAAACCGAATTGCCTATTACACCACAGGATAATGTAAGTCTCAAAGAATTGTTTGCGCCCAAGCTGGGGTCTGCAGCCTTGCCCTAAAGTCGGACAATAATTTTATTGCTTCTCTGGGAGCTGGGAGCCTAAACTGTATAAACAAATATAATAACTTTGGAACTAAAAATGCGATCGGGCTAAAACGAATAGGGCTCATTAAGCATATAAAGAGTCATCTGCTGGTGTATTTTAAGAACCCCAAAACTCTTTTTTCAAAAGTTATTTATTGTTAAAAAAATGACCATTTTAATGGTTTTTTGCAATTATCTCGTTAACTATTGAACGAATTTAGACGATCTCACGAAAGGAAACTTAAATGAAAGGTTTTTCTAATGGGTACCTACAACTTTGCTGTTGACCACTTTTACCTACAGTGCAAAAGAAGAGAGCTACGGACGAAAAACTAGTTTTAGCATATTCAAAATAATTAAAAATCACACCAGCAAATTCAGCTGTTCCTGGGATAGCGGATATTTTCACACATGCCCCCCTGACTTACAACCTAGAACAGACGAAATGCTCCTAAAATTTTGTTCACGTTTTTAGACAGCGGGATTGGACTAACAGGAGATGAAATCCTGTCCCTCGGAGCAGGACTTATTTAATTGTCTGGCGAGATCGTTACCAACTTGCCAATGGAGATACATTTATCTGTGGATAGTGGACTTGTTTACAGAAAATTTCGTTGATTTCAATAAAGAATTGTGGCAGTAATATATTGTATTATGTCATTGTAATACTAGTTTAAGGAGTTCTGTTCTGACGTTTACCAGTTTTCAACGGGCACGGAAATGTCACTACACCATTTATTGACAATATATTCAACCATGATTCCATCAGTCTAACTACGATACACTTACAACGGCATGCTACGTTATGACGTCACTTCGAGGGAAAATCTTAAATTGACTATACTAGAGCAAATGAAATATAACAATAATATTTTAATAAACGTCAACTCAAAAAAATACTACCCGACAATAAACTGACCTGTAATAATATTTTAATAAACGTCAATTCAACACACTACCCGACAATAAAATGACCTGTACTTATGTACCACGGGTGCAAATGTCTAGTCAATTTAGGATTTTCCCTCGAAGTGAGGTCATAGCGTAGCATACCGTTGTAAGTGTAACGTGAGTCTAACAAAATCCATTCCACATAACTTCACTGTATGTGTATATGTAGCTAAATTCTCAGTTTACATTCTAAATTTTTGCTCCACCTCTCAAAATGGCAGTTAACAACAATATTTGCCGGTCATTTCTTGACACTTCATGTCAAAACGACAACGGCAAAAATATCCATCTTGGAAAATGAAGCTGCTTCCTACGAAATCTCTAGAAAGAAATAGCAGGCTTTCAGTTGCTAAAGTTAAGAACAAAGCGGAGGAAAACTATTTAAACATAGAATTAGGACATTTGGAAAAGGAAAAAAAGACGACTTTAAGGATGTTGCAAAATGATAAGCAATCATTTAAGTTAAAGTATGCCAAAAGCAGTATTTATGGTGGTAGTGGACCCAGTGAGGTAACCAATAGCTAAGCGGACTATATTATTTTTATTTTCTATTACATTACATAAAGACGCGATTTTCAATACATATTTATATTATACAGCATTTCCCAACAATGTTGAAAAAATGGAAACGTTTGTGTCTTGTGTTATCAAAAACGGCACTCTGATTAAAAAGTTCTATTGGGCTCAAAAATTGTTTTTGGTAATTATTGATATTACTGGAAACAGCGAATTTTTTCATGAAATTTTGCACAGACCCTAATTTTGGGTCGTAGAACACGAATCCGAAGTCAGCTTTTGGCGGTCTCGTATGGTTTTTCCAAAAAAAATTTTTTTTTGCAAAACTTTTAGGTTAAATTTTAGGTTACCTTTTTTTTATAGATTCCTTTAAGTTTCGACACTTTCACTTAAACATATCTGTAAACTTATAATTTTTATTTTATTTCTTCACACAAAACAGCACATTTAGGCAAAAATAGCTCAGAAAATTGCTTTTTCCAATAGTAAATGTCATTTTAATCGCTACTAGATGCCATTATTCATAGATTAAGGTTAGTTAGGGGGCCATTATTTTCCCAGCTGTCAAGTGTCCGGCGTTGCCAGGTTTACTTATTTTTCATGAAAAAATTGTAAATTAGGAATAATAAAAAAGCTAACCATAACAAACTAAATTCACTATTCTGTCCAACTTAGTCAACAACATTTTTTAATTTTAACCTACATCAGACGTAACCAAAATCCTATTTATCAGCAATCCAACACCTGCATATGCTGATGCATGCAACCATATCTGAACAAAAATGTGTATACCCAACTCAAGCAAACCTGAACAAAAAGGTGGTCAGGTTTGCTCAGTTTTCATTGATATAGATACATATATATCTATATCAATGAAAACTGAGCAAACCTGACCACCTTTTTGGTCACCCAACCTGAGCAAAAAGGTGGTCAGGTTTGTTCAGTTTTCATTGATATAGATATATATGTATCTATATCAATGAAAACTAAGCAAACCTGACCACCTTTTTGCTCAGGTTTGTTTGGGTGTATACACCTTTTTGCTCAGATTTGGTTCATTTTCGCATAATCGTTTTTCCCTCAAATACTGCTAGCTTAAGTTGGCGGGAAAATGCGAAAATGAACCAAATTTAACCAAAAGGGCAAAAAGATGACCCCAACCAACACCCTGGGGCACCGATCCCTCTTCGCCTGCGAGGAAAGAGACTGGTCAGGGCCCCTAACCAGGTGCTAACCCTGTTCCGACCTTAGGGTGCCCTCCGATCCACCGTTCGTATCAAAAACTTTTCTAAGTCGGTGAATTAGGTGACAGATCTAATATTTTCGATATAACGGTGGTATAACGGTGAATCGGAGGGCACCCTAAGGTCGGAGCAGGGTTAGCACCTGGTTAGGGGCCCTGACCAGTCTCTTTCCTCGCAGGCGAAGAGGGATCGGTGCCCCAGGGTGTTGGTTGGGGTCATCTTTTTGCCCTTTTAGGGAAAATAAAATGCTATCTGTCTTATTTTACTCTCATATTGCCATCTCTTTTTTTGGATTTATTTATGGCCGGAAATTGTTAAAATTTGCGAGAAAAATGCTTTGTAAACGTGGCAACGCCGGAAAATTGACAGCTGGCAAAATAATGACGTCTAGTAGCGATAAAATGGAATTTTCTATAGAAAAAAGCAATTTTCTTAGCTATTTTTGCCTAAATGTGGTGTTTTGTGTGACGAAAACTAATAAAAATTATAAGTTTACAGATATGTTGAAGTGAAAGTGTCGAAACTTAAAGGAATCTATAACAAAAAGGTAACCTAAAAGTTAACCTAAAAGTTTTCCAAAAACAATTTTTTTTTGGAAAAACCATACGAGACCGCCAAAAGATGACTTCGGATTCGTGTTCTACGACCCAAAATTAGGGTATGTGCAAAATTTCATGAAAAAATTCGCTGTTTCCAGTAATATCAATAATTACCTTGTTTTTTTATGTATAAAATGTCCCCTCAAAAATGGTAAATACTATGTCAAGTAGCCTCATGAGTCATGACAAAATTAAACTGGGGCGGTTCTTTTACTACGTCTAGTCAATAAAAAGAATACGGGTTATAAATATTTAGGGAGTAAAAATCTTTACTTGGGTTTGATTGGGTTTGATTGGGTTTGATAATACATTTGTGGTTAAAATATAGATTTTAATCGATCAAACCTAATACAAATACAAATAAATTGTTCATTAATCACTAAACAAGCATTTCATTTTACATTTAACACTTTAGGTAACAAAATATTTTGTTTTTCGATATTACTTTGGGATGGCGGTTTCTAATCAAAGGGAACTCGGAAGCTCCTGAATGTCATTGTTTAGCGGTTTTAAAATACCTTATTGCATCGGTCAAGGGCATACCCAGCAAGGGGCAAGTCTATGATCTTCGCAAAACCGAATTCGCATCCCGCCCCCTTCCTCGAAAATAATATGAGCTGCCCCCCTCTAGTTCAGCTCCTGGGTACGCCCTTGGCATCGGTCAGTGAGAAAACTTCTGTTTGCCAGAGCTAGAACCAAGTAATTTGTCACCATAATATCTCAATTAGTAGAGAGAGTGGTGTGGATAGGTAATATTTTCGGCCAAATTATTGTGATTCTATTTCGGTTGTTTAAAATTGTACAGGAGTAAACTATTTAACTAAATTACTGTTGCGCAAATCTGTTTTAGAAAGCAAAATGCAATTATAATTAAATTCAATATAATATATCAGTAGTAAGCGCGCTATAATATAAAATTAGGCATTCTATAAGAAAAATTGTAAATAAGCAAACTACATGCAAGACTCAATCCTTGTTGCATTTCTACTTCTGTTATTTATGAAAAACGATTGTGTGGTAGTTTCTGTAGGGCAGAATAAAGCCTTAGGCGTGGTTTTATTTGAGTACTGATGAGGTTGCTGCGTGTGCTGTGTCAAGATAAGTGAAAATATAATGGCTCTGAAAATCATGATATATATATATATATATATATATATATATATATATATATATATATATATATATATATATATATATATATATATATATATATATATATATATATATATATATATATATATATATATATATATATAATATATATATATATATATATATATATATATATATATTTTTTTTATAGAATTTGTTTTCTTGGATCTTCTATATATTTTTTTATAGGAATGTTTTCTTGGGGTTTATAGATCCGGAATAATCACTATTTTTTTATATTTTGTTTTTGTTTTTATTAACGTTTCGGTCAATTCTGAAGAAGGTCACAAGAATTGACCGAAACGTTAATAAAAACAAAAACAAAATATAAAAAAATAGTGATTATTCCGGATCTATAAACCCCAAGAAAACATTCCTATAAAAATATATATATATATATATATATATATATATATATATATATATATATATATATATATATATATATATATATATATATATATATATATATTATATGTATCTAAAATATCAAAATAGCTGATATTTTGGATATATAAGGTGTTATGGAAATGGTTTAAAATATTGGAATGGGTAGCTCCTGGAGTAATCTACAGACATACCCAATTACCCAATATTCCCCCCCCCCCTCAAATCGCACATTTTTTTATTTTAAAAAATACCCTAAACCACCCCCATATACGACGCTTCTAAAAGACATGACCTCATGGGCACAGGGAAAACAAACGACCCAGCCTCGGTGTAGCCAAACTTAAATATTACCTTGACATCTCATTTTTTTAGCAGTTTTAGTGAAGACCGAAAATAATTCAAAGTATTCTTAATTCCAAAAACGCATTTTGTGTCTTTTAATTTAATAGCAATTTCTTTACTTGATATGGGAAAATTTAGACCATACACTCGTGAAATTAGGTTGATATTGACAGCAGACCGAAACAGGCTACGTTATACCGTTAACACATAAAAATATGACTCACCGAGCACCAAAGATACATGGTATATCTTTGCTATTAATAAATTTTTCTTACATTTCACAGTACAGCAAATTACAATTTTATTGTTCACTACACTCTCAAATTTGCAATATTTAATGATTTTGGTCTCGTTTTAGTATTTAGAGAAATACGGTTTAATTTTGTTAAGACCTGTATTAAATGGAAAACAAATCGATCGATTCGACTTTTTCTTGTGCAGCTAAATACTATTCAATGAGGCCATTCATTTAAGGTATAACGAACCACGGTACCATTTGAAATTTCAAATTTATGGTGTGGGGCGCCTAGGGGGTGACTCCCTCCTTGACTAAAGTATGGTGGTTCTAGTTCCCCTTACCTATATAATGTTCATGCCAAACCGCGTTTTTGAAAGTTTTGTAGTTTTGGAGATATTCGCATTGAAATTTTCAAATTGACACCCTGTTTTATTGCATGACATTACATTAAAAATCTAAAAATGCTATTTTGAAGAAAATTACTAGGATAGTTTAACCAAAAAAAAAATAATTTTAGGAATAATTTAGTACAATTTAAAAAGCAGCCTTTTTACGAATAAGTGCGCCTACAAGTGAGGTCAGGTATTGTTTAAAGCATGCGCTGCTGTTTCGTACTAAGTTCTCAAATTCAATTATTGTTTACAACAATCAGTCACGTGCGGCACGTGCCTGTCAAAAAATAGGGAGCACGGCCTCAAGTGTATATTCAGTTGCCTACACTCGGTACACATAACTCAAGATGTTCATCTGTGATGTAAATATCAAATATTTGTTGTTTGCGTAGAGTTAGTTTTTTAGTTGTGGTGTAATTTGTGAGTAATTACGTATGTGAGCCACACTTTTTCACAATTTATTCAGTTTCACAAATTTTCCAATAATCCTTGACATATTCTTGGGTTTCTAACGCACTTACTTTTCAGGCAATTTGTTAAGAATTTACAACGAGCTCCAAAACTTCCGACTATACACCGTACTTATTCAATCCAGACTTTTGAACTTCCCCGTAGACAGAATCCCTGTTCGCGGTCGGGCAGCGTAACACCTTACATCGATGCGTATCTTTCAACTTCTGTCTTCTAGCAGGAGCTATTTCGCTTGTATAGCAAAAAATTCCATACATTTTCCCCTGTTAACGACCACTTCGCGGAATTAATGTGACAAAATGACATTTACGACCTGGTTTTTCCAGATTTTCTACGAGTGGGCGGCCTAGTTTAGCTGGCAAGTGAAGGAAAAACTCTTAAATCATCCGGAGTTTATTAGATTTTTATTATGATGTGTAGCTACCTTTTTATTGCATCACCGCATTTTCTCTTGACATTTATAGGCGCGCGTGGCATATGAAGCACATAAAAAGCTATAAATTTAGGTTTTACAAGGGCGCTATATTTAGTAATACGTATATACCAAAGATATGTGTATCATCACGGGGCGGTTCTTTTGTTGTGCCAATCAGATAAGACAGATCGTAATTTTACTGCTATCATAAGGCAATTAGGGAATGTATTTTCGAACGGGGGGAGATTTTCCCTATTAAGAGTCTCAATGCAAAAGAGTAGTTTGCTCCTGATCTTGAAATGTTTGACTGAAATTCAGAAGCGGTAATCAGTTGTTATTTGGGTTATTTGGAGTTTTCGTGGATCTCAGCGAAATTAAGTGAAATACATATTTTAGTTTTTTATCTTCTGACAGCCCACTAAGTACCATGTACCGTGGGTGTACTGGGGAAATCCGACTCACACATCCAGAGCTGGAAACATCCGTAGGAATTTTACCAGCCTTTAAGAGGATGTGTGGGGTGGTACCACCTCGGTCGAGGAATAATTCCTCTACCACCTTTCTTCATACTCAAGTAAAACTTGTCTTTACAATAATGGATTATTTAATAAGAGATTTTTTAATAAGTGAGATAACTTGTGTAATTATTTTGCAGATTATTTAGTTCCTTTTTAATAATCAAGTATCTGGCCACTTTGGTGTTTGAATATTTTTTCATATGAATTATTTTCAATGAAACTTTAACTTTTTCCTTTGTTTCAAGTTCTCCAATAAATTTTAAACAAACTATTTATTTTAATATTTTTCCGTCTCAATAAATATTTTAAAAATCCTTTGAACGCGGACGTAATTTATTTTTAATCATTTCCTTTTGTGGTGCAGATTTATTTTTGAGAATTAGTTTTCATATTTTTAAATATAATTCGTTTTTTAATATTTTCCAAAATTTACCTTCCTTCATTTGTTTGTATTGCCTTATACCTTTAAATAAATGCTTATAGGCCGCGTCACCACACAAAGATTTCCTTGCCGGGTGACACGTGAGGCCGTGAGGCCATCTTGTTGAAAGAACATATTGTTAAGGTGCATATTTTTTAATTGGGGCCAGAAAATGTTCCTTAAAATCTTGCGGTAGGGTTCGCCATTAACACTAACCGTTTTGCCATCGTCATTTTCATGAAAAAATGGCCCTATATATCACCTCCAGCTCACTATGCACCACACCACACGGTTAAAAGAGGTTGTAAAGGTTTTTCTTCGGTCACTCGAGGATTTCCACTTCCACAAATCCTACAATTTTGCTTGTTCACATAACCTCCGAGGTGGAAATGATTTTCGTCGGACAAGATAATTTTATAGCAACATTCTGCAATATCTCAGTAAGTTTGAACAATTCTAACACGTTCTTGGGCCATAAAACGATACATAATTAAATTGTCGGTTCTCTAGACAACACATGCAAAATATAAAATTTGTAGGTTCTAGTCGTTGTTGAAAAATGGCGCCAAATCTAAATCTCACAGTACCTATTGGCACACCCTCTATAATAAGTAAAAATTTACAATAATTATAAAATAGGCAAGCGTATTAAGTATATTAGGTAAATAGCATGTGTATACATCGTTTTGTTTTAGGCATTAAGCAAATATTATATACCATCTTTTGCCAAGAGCGAAGAATTTATTGTGGAACCAATTGGTGACACAGGTAGCAGCAATTCTCTTATAGAGTTTCAGGTAAAATAATCATAACCACCTTATTGTTTATTGGGTTTAAACATAA
Organism: Philopedon plagiatum; assembly: GCA_963971165.1. Taxonomy (NCBI): domain Eukaryota; kingdom Metazoa; phylum Arthropoda; class Insecta; order Coleoptera; family Curculionidae; genus Philopedon; species Philopedon plagiatum. The sequence goes on along the minus strand of OZ020196.1, from coordinate 15,698,597 downwards.
CCGATCTTCCTTAAAATGTTATTTTGTTTATATTTTTGAAAATGCAATGGACTCTTTGACTAAATATTGATTTGGGTGGATTACACGGACCAATAAAAAATATAATTCTCAGTGGTCATAATTGTTTATATTTATTACGTCACGAACTACGTTTATGCACCCCCTTTAAAACGGTTCCCATAAACGTTTTTTAACTATGCACACCTAGAAACGGTAATAAAACAGTTTTAGTTATTAACTCAGTTTTAGAGTTAAGCAGACTAAGCAACTAAAACAATTTTTTTAACATTGATAACCACGCATTTTAATAAAAATGGTTTCACTATTTTCGCCGCTTTAAAGAAACATATAGGTAAAGGTAGCGAAAACCTTCGAAAAGGCGGTCGGACAGCGTTGTCACCACTATTAAGACCTAAACTCATATTATACAAGCATCAATTCAACGATTATTACAGTCCTTGTATTCTGTGTCTTTCTAACCTATTCGCTGCGACAAGAACAGAAGACATCTGTTGCCATTAAAGGAATTAATGAATAAATATCAGAATTCGTACATTTTCAGCCTAAATAAGCATTCCAGTCCAGTTCCGGTTCCAGTCAGCGTGCTCTCCTTGCTTACATAACGCAGCTAAAGAAGGAAAGACATTATATTATTTATTATTTTATATCAATCCTCTTTTTACATGTTCCTAATACTTTCGGCAGATTGTTGTATAAAATGTTTTTTTCTTTGAATTTGTTTATCCTTTCCAATTTTCATAACTTCCAAGTTTATACTGCAACCCGAGAAGAACAATGTTCTTCTCGGTTGCAACATTCAAACCGTAGTTGCCAGCTCGAACTACAGTTTTTTGTTTAGTAATAAAATATGGAAAGAGATTGTAAATTCTAAAACCAACAATTTTTTTTTCTTATAAAGCAGATCTTCGCATTCGTCTATGAAAAATCTTGAAAATTGGCATTTTTTTAAAGAATTACCTTATTTAGTCACTGACCATCATCTTTGTTTTTGCTATAATGTGCTAATATATCTTCATTGTATCAATGTTCAGAGTGTAAAAAAGAAATTGCTAACTCTAATTTTTTAATGTATCCAGTTTTAAATTTTGCATTAATTTTTTTAATACGATTTACACGTAAACTAAGTTAGGACTCTAGAATTTTTGGCGTAGTAACACTACACAGCTTTTCACCAAACATTAAAATAACAGTTTTGCTCTAGACGCTCGTTTCGCTAAATACGCTAGCATTTTTTGCTAACCGTGTTAGTATCATCCCGGCAATACAGTTAACGAAAGGCGCCCAAATCTCATTTTGGTGCGGTGAAAAATTGTGTACGCTGTATTTTCACGTAACCCAAATATTAGTGAGATTTTGCAAGCAGAAATTCCAGACACGCTAGCCCCTAAACTCTAAAGCGTAGAGTGGTTTAATCAGAGTTTTTGCTACATTTACTAATTAACTTTCTAAACCGACCACAAATGGGGAAGGCTTTTAACATTTATTCAAATTTAAGAGGTTTTTATAAAACGCATGTTTTAAACATCACTTTATATTTTAGGGTTTAGGTTTAGGGTTTAGCCTGTCTGGAATTGCTGCTTGGAAAATCTCCCTAATTACTTTTTTGGGTGTAGTACAGGCCGTACGTGGCGATATTTCGAAGCTTTTTCAGACTTTTCCTGATCCTGATGGTCTATTAAGAAACCTGCAAGCAATGTTTATTTCACTTTGCGATTACCGGATCCATTGACTTAACTTACATACAGTTTTAATTAACGTAGCTAGCTTCCATATCTTTATTAACAATATTTATTAGCTTCTAAGTTTTCAAACAATTAAAATAAGTATTTCCACAGAGACGTTGGCGTATTAAACTAAACATTTACTAAAACTTCCAAAAACATGTTTTCTATGTAAACTGATTTAACACGATATACAAATATTAAGGCCGGTCCTGTTCAATACCACAAAATGCTTTAAGACTTTAACTCCGCATGCGTTCCTGTGGCACTACTCATCGTTGGAGAAGGAGTCATTCTTGGTTAAAACAATAGCTTTGTTCGCGGAGACGATCCGTGACCAGTCCGTAACCTGTACAAGTTAAATAATCCCAAACATTTATGCGCATGTGCGATTCGAAACCGATCAGGAATTGACAAATCTCCGCGAACGTTTTTCGTGAATGTGCTTGTCCGGAACACCTGCGAATCACTTAACCTTAATATATTTTATTATTTTGAATTAAATTTTTAGACTGAACAACCTAATTTAACATTATATAATGATTAAAATTGCCATAAAGACATATTTGTTCTGTTATGAGTAATTTTAAATACAAGAATAATTGAATATACTAGAGCATATTATTATATACAAATTTATATCTACCTTTATACAACTAACAGCATATGAAATTTAACTGTTCGTTATCGCAAAATACAGCCCGCCCAAAATTAAATGACAATTTTCAAACAAATTTCACACTGCACTTGCGCGGACAATTAATTCATGCGAAAATCCTCGGATCGTTTTGACTGGTTACGGATGTGTCCTGAACTTGTTCTCGCATCACCGCGAACGCCAAATTTATTGTCAAAATCAGTGATTTTCTGCTCCGCGAACGCAAATAATCGCACAGCGCACGCGCACTTGTCACGGACTAGTTCCGGATCGTCTCCGCGAACAAAGCTAATATAAGTCCAATTTAATTTTGATGTCGTTGATAAAATCGCATACGAATGCGCCAGCCAGTCGACTGCCCATCGCGAAACAGCAGAAGCAAGCCATCAGTGAATCGTCCACGTTATTTTGTAAACCTTTTTAAGTTTGAATTTGAACAAGGTTTTATTTTTGAATTAAAAATTACCTCAGAATTTTTTTGATTATCTTAAAGTACATAACAACATACCCCGATTTAAGATGTTATAATTATTATTCATGTTTAGTGAAAGAGTCCATTTGAAAAAATTAAGGCAGTTTTTCGCGATCCATGACTTTGTTAAAGGAGAAAAATTTTCAAAAAATTAAATAACCCTCCATATTTTACACCGTTTAAATAATGCTAGCCTAGGAAACTTGAAATTTGCATCGATTTTTAGTGCATTTCTAGCACTGAAAAATTCGAAAAAATGTACATAATGGGCTTGTTCAGACATTTCACCTTTTCAATAAATATGTTAATGGGTGATTCTACGTTAAGAGGTTCATGTCATGTCCCGAGAATTTTAAGTGTTAAGAAAACAAATTAATGCTTTTATTTTTTAATATATTTTAAGTAAGTGATTAGTTTTATTGAGGCCATTATTGCAAAGTATGAAACAATGTACTGAAATAAGAAAATTCCGGGATAACATAGTCAAAATCTCTCTTCCCTGGCACATCTAGTTGTCTCTCCCCTGGACATAAAGCCATTTTTTAATAGGAAATTACCATTTAATATACTATAAATATAGCAAAATGAGTTAAACACTAACATTCCCAAACAGCACACTGACATCTTATGAACATCCTATGGAAGTCCGAAAATTGTCAAAAACACGTCCAGAGGATGTCCAAATTTGGTCCATGTTTGGTCCAATAGAAGTCCAACTGATGATACAAATGTCACAAATTATGATATCCGCAGGATGTCAATTTAGGACGTACAATGAATATCCTCTAGCACAACATCCATAGGATGTCCGTTAAGGATGTCCATTGGAATATACAAAAATTTTACTAAATTTTAATATTAATTTTATTATTAATTTGCTAAATGCTAAATTACCTTGTAGGTTCCTTCATAATCCATTTACTATATTATCCTGTTGATATTACTTACCTTTTTATACATACTTTCACTTTCACATTTCCTACTTTTATACAATATCACTTAAATTTTATTATTAATTGCTAAATTACCATGTATGTACCTGCGTAATCCATATTACTTACCTTTTTTATACATAAGCAGCATTCCTGGGAGACTTATATTCCTTATGGTAATAATTTATGAATATGTAACAATGTATTTGAAGTTATTTCACTTCGGAAAACAACGATAAGATAAATGGAACACGTCGCCCTCTTTTAATAACTGGTTCAATTGTTTAGTTTACTAATTTTCTGAGTGAGGGCGCTATATCGAAGTACAAAACATGTCCAAAATTGTACATCCATAAGCACTAGAATAAATGGATATCCATATGACCTCCGTTACAGGACCATGGATATTCTGGATTACCAATGGACGTACAAATTTACATGTCCATTGGAATTACATAAATGTATATCCATATGACCTCCGTTATAGGACCATGGATATTCTGGATTACCAATGGACGTACAAATTTACATGTCCATTGGAATTACATAAATGTATATCCATATGACCTCCGTTATAGGACCATGGATATTCCGGATTACCAATGGACGTACAAATTTACATGTCCATTGGAATTACATAAATGTATATCGATATGACCTCCGTTATAGGACCATGGATATTCTGGATTACCAATGGACGTACAAATTTACATGTCCATTGGAATTACATAAATGTATATCCATATTACTTCCGTTGCAGGACCATGGATATTCTGGATTACTAATGGACGTACAGATTTACATGTCCATTGTTAGTACATAAATGGATATCCATATGACCTCCGTTACAGGACCATGGATATTATGGATTACCAAGGGACGTACAAATGTACATGTCCATGGGCATTACATAAATGGATATCCATATGACTTCCGTAAGTGGTCCATGGATGTCCTGACCCTCTAATGGCTTTAAAATTGACGTCCATTGGATATCGTGTGCTGTTAGGGTTGCTAGGCCACTGGAAACTTATCTGATATTTCATTGATGATTATCAAGTAAAAAAATGTAATTCAATCCTGTCCCCAGCCTGTTAAGTCACTCCCCTGGTATCGTATTTTAATAAAAATAATTAGCAAAAAAAATCATTTTTGTAGGTAATCTGAATGATTTTTTATAGCACAAGATGAATTGAGCTGTATTATAATGTTTATATTTTCTTACTTGAAGATATCGAAGACACTTTTTTAAGATAGCCAGGGCTAAAAGGACCTCTTAACGTAGAATCACCCTAATATTATTGCACAATGAGTCAATTGAAGCATGCACACAAAAATTATTAAGGTTTAAAATTCGACCAAATTTAAAAAATTTAGGTTTCCGTCTGACGTCATCCTACGAAAAACAACGAAACGTAGTGGGCAATAGGGTGGGTTTTAAGAGTTTTAGAATTTTGATTTGGAATACTAACAAAAAGTTTCCTTTTATGACAGTAAAAAAAAAGTTTATATCAATAATTTTAATTAATTTACATCTTCCACCCTATACATGTAGCTAAAGCTGGTCGTCGGTGTTGGTCGATTTTTTCATTTTCTTAAAAATTTCGAAATTTTAAAATGGATAATCGATAAATAGATTTCTCTTTTACTCATATACGAAAACTTCTAATTACATTCAACATAACAATTATTTCTTCGACCCTCTACCAGTCCTTAAACAATAAAGTATGCCGCCCCTGGCATGCCTTGTTCTTGTTATTGGCACCGTCCGGCTGGCGGCTCTCCGTCAGTTGTTTTCGGTTTTTTGTTTATGTTTAATATTATATTCTATCCAATCTAATTTGAGGATGACATAAAAAACAACTGAACAAGAATTCACCCTATTGGTCAGTTCCATGGACAGTTTACACCAGAACATATTTTATCGATCACAATATTAATCTTTCTTTCCTGATAATCAGGAATCAGATTTGTTTCTATCCGTGTTGGCGAAAGTGCATTAGAAAAGGACCAATAAAAAAGAATATGTTCAAATTTTTATCGTACCTTATTTGCTTGTGGGAGTAATGCTGGTTATATACTTCGAAAGATTAGTCATCGTAAAATTCTGTTCTTTCCTGATAAAACTCCCAACCGAATCCGATTTCTTTCTATCCTTGTTAGCAAAAGGGGTCCAGTTGGTATAAAAAATAAATTTCTAATCTGGCAAAATACTTATGTAAGTTTTATGATTTGATAGCAAAAGATCTTTGTTTTTTTCTGAATACAAACAGCATTTGCAAAAATCTCGTTTTTATTAAGCAAAAACAGTGTCAGATAGACAACACCTTCTTATTTTATACTACTTAAAATTATTTTTTCCTACCCTTCTAAGTAACAATACTCCCCACTAACCAATAATTTGCATTAAAAGGATCGGAGAAAAAGTTTTTAAATAAATAAAGAAAAAATAGCAAAAATGAATAAATATTTGTATTAAAGATAAATAATTTATAATAATGTTAAATATTCTCCGATATATTATAATGAAAATGGATCTATAATAAAAGCCTACCTGCGAACAGAGACGTTTGTGTGAGTTAAAGGCGCGATAAAAATTATTTAATCGAATATAGGTACTAAGTAGTTTCACAATTTGTAACTGTAAATGTTGAAAGTCTTAGTTCCAGAAGGATAGATACACTTTGTAATGGCACGGTGACTTCAGCTTTAAACTGAAACCAAACGTTTCTTGGGCGCAATTGTCACTTCTTTTTTAATAACTAAAGAAATCTTCTGTGATGACCTCTTTCTCAACTTTGTATCGGCTCGGCCTTCCTGTTACTCATTCCCTTTTATTTTCTTTGCTCATTCCCTTAACTTTAACCCCCGGTCCAAGTAATGTAAAGAAGAACAAATATGTCGTACCTTGCCTAATAACATATATAGTACATACATAATAACAACTAATATTATGGGACAGGCTTCAAATAATGTCAGGTTTATATTTCAGCCCCCCAGGCCAACATCTTAGACCCACAAAAATTTTAAAAAGTGCACTACTAATTGAAGAAATCCGCCGAATTGCACCAGTCAGCCGCCCACCAGAGAAATCAGCCCCCCCCAAGACAAAATCCTGTATGTGCCCACGCGGTATAGTACCTCTAGGCTCTCGTAACGATTGCTTCATTAAAGTCGTGGTTTGTTGTGCTTTTAGTTTTATTCTCAGTATAAATAATAATAGAGACATGAGTTTTTCAAAGACATTTTATACAAGGCACAACCTTAAATGCCCTTTGGTAGGTTCTCCTGCTGATTTTAAAGACAATATCCTCCCAAGTAAAAAAGGACGTTTTAAAATGTTACTTGTGGAAGCCTCTCGATTTTGGATAAGAACCAAAAGTTTTGGAAAAATCGAACATACATACACACAACCATACAATTTTGGATTTATGGAAAAAATCAGGAATTCCCACAGTGACACAAAAACATGTTCTACAGTTGATCAAGGCGCTTCTGGAAAAATATGTAAAGGTTGTGAGGTATCCAAGTGCTAAAAAGAATGAAACCTTTAATTTAAAAGTACAAGAATTTAAAGTTGAAATTAAGAAACTATTTGACATTAGTGCCTGTAAATATAAGAACTTTGGACGATGTTCTTGTAGTAAAGAACAGAAAGTTGCAATAAAACAAAACTTGCTATGTTCTTTACTACAAAAACTTAATTTCAACTTTAAATTCTTGAACTTTTAAATTGGAGGTTTCATTTTTTAGCACTTTGATACCTCACAAGCTTTAAATATTTTTTATGATGCGCCTTGTTCAACTGTAAAACATGTTTTGTGCCACTGTGGGAATTCCTGATTTTTTTCATAAATCAATTTAATCTGCTAGTACGTTCGATATTTCTAAACTAAATCTAATTCACAGGTATAATTTTTAAAAGTCCTCTTTACTTCAAAGGACGTTGTCTTTAAAATCAGCAGAAAGGGCTTTTTTGTTGTTGAATGTAATTAGAAGTTTTGGTATATGAGTAAAGGAGAAATATATTTATCGATATTCCCAAATGTAAAAATTTTTAATTTAAAATTTCGAAATTTTTAAGAAAATGTAAAAATCGACCAACGCCGACGACCAGCTTCAGCTACATGTAGAGGGTAGAAAATGTAAATTAATTAAAATTATTTACATAAACTTTTTTTATATAAGGAAACTTTTGGTAAGTATTCCAAATCGAAATTCCAAAACTTTTAAAAATCGGCTAACCCTGGTGGGCAATGTGGCGAATCAAATTAAGAATGCGGCAACACCGTCACGCGCCCCTCCACAAATAGACAATGTTTACATTTTGCGTAACTTGTAGCATTTTTTAATCTTCGAATCTAGTTTTGGATTGAAAGTTTTTTTTGGGGTGCTTGAGTGTAATTAAATATGCATAGCGATGAACTACAACAGAAATAATAGTAAAACCCAAACCTCGGCGTGTAATAGTTTTTTGCTCCTGTCATTCGGTGAATAATGGTTAGTAGATATTTCTTTGATACTTATGCGTAAATGTCCTTTTTATCTCAAAATATTATTCGTTGACTGTTTTCTCAGCTCTCTTAATATTTCTGTGTAACAGTTCAGTATAAATTTCGAATATTACAACGGTTTTTATAGTTCGATAACATAACCTCGATGAACAACCAGCAAAATTTGCTGGTTGTATTATAAAATGAAAAATGTTGGACAAGCCCATTTTGACTGAACTTTCTAATAGGCAAATAAAAAATGTCAAACAGATCAATTTCGGAAAACACTTGAAAATAGATTGTTCTAAAATAAGTGACAGTTAATTTATTGGTTTCTTAGCAAATTCACAATCTGCTTTTCACGAACGATGAAGTAGACATTGAGAAAATATTGTGTTTACATCTTATATCTGCTCATAGAACTGAAAGTCTAGCACCAGCAAAGAAGAAACTAGCCTACATGTGTAAAGTTCATTCTCCCCTGGAAAGACTGTTGGAAAGGTCTAAAAGGAAAAACATTCATCAAGAACAACGAATGACGAATATGTTGCCCATTTATACAATAGGTAAATTGGTAAATGCTAAATTACAGAGCAGTTGCAAGCAGTCATACCATTTAAAATATAGGCACATATATTTACATTCTTCCCTTTTTAAACCCTGGTTCTCGTTATATACAGGGTGTTACGAAATTCATTACATATGTTGGAATGAGTGACTCCTGAGGTAGTTTAGAGATAGGTACACTCAATACTTTTTTTTTGGTTTAATCCAACAACTGTAAAATTTTCTCTAACACCCGAAAATCAGATCATATGCTCCGACGTTTCCAAAATTTTATTGTTGATGGGAATATTCGTTCAGATTCACTAAGAAGGTTTAAGATTTAGTACTGGTTTAAATTAAGATCTTGTAGTTGATCAGTTATGTTTTGACTGGTTTTTGTCCTGTCTTTGTTAATAAGTTGTCATTTAAAAACTCATGAGTTATTCTGATATTTGAGCGATTTGCTTGGTTTTCAAATGATTTTCATCTTGGAACAAGTTACTGTAATGAATTTAGTTCTATTATTGTCGAAAGTACGTACTAAAATTACCTTTTTCTTTATAAATTTGCCAAAAAGCTCAGAAATAAATTTAAAGTATAAAGCTTAGTTGTCTTACTCTAACACATGTCAGTTTAAAACTTTTGGTTGTCAAATTAGACCGGACTAGCGTTGGAGAATCTGGCTGATTATGTTTTAAATTTATTCTACTAAAAAAGCAAATAAATTACGCTAGAATTATCCAACAATAATCCAGTAGATAATAAATAATTTATAATTGCAAATAACGCATTATCCATTAAAAAATTACTTGCCGGCGTGAAATCCGATATTACTATCCTACGTATTTAAAAATGTATTAGAACAGGATGTATTTTTGCACAAAGTATAATGCCTGTATGGGTTCCTTTTTTACCAACCTATACCTTTTAACATTTTCTAAAGAACTAAATTCGAAACCGAGTTAAAAACATATTATTATTCGCATAAAAACCGGTTTTACTGTCAAAAACTACTGACGTTTACCAAACGCCTTTGAGGACGAGAGCTAGGGAGATTTTGCAAAAAGAAATTGCAGACACACTAACCCATAACTCACAAAATTTATAGTGGTATTTTCACCTCATTGCCTAAATGAATTTATAAGCCTACCAAAGATAAGGCATTTTAAAAATTTTTCGGTTTTTATAAATCACGTGATAGACACATCACCTTAAATTTTTTTGTCTATGGGTTAGCGTGCAATGGGTTAGCAATTTCTAGCTGCCAAATCTCACTATTATCTCGACACAAAGAATCCCTTTATGTAACAAAATCTCATAAGTGTTATTATGGGTTGCGTATACTTTGTTACGAATGTCAAATATCTTGTTTAACAAAGAAAATAGAATAGGTTTATGAAATATGGGCGTATCAGTGGTACTTTGTAATAAATAAATAAATTTTAAGTTTTCAGTTTTTCAGTAGTGATGATAGTAAAAAAATACCTTGAATTCTTCTAAGAATTGTATTTAATTAGTTAGTGGCACGTTTTATTCATTAATGGCTATACCTACTGTTTTGTTGGTGTTGTACCTATAAGTGTGTTACTTTCTAGTGGAAGTGAATTTTACAAAGGATTTACTTTAAAAGTAGCAAAAAATGTTAGGTTCCAGTTTTTAATACTGCTGGTAGGGACAAAATACCGTGAAATATTTTAGTGTTTAATTCGTTAGAGGAACTTTTGTTAGTGTTAATTAAACTTAATTATTATTAGTCAAGCGTTGATTTCTATCTTTAATAATAGCAAATATATTTGCCCATACTAAGGCTTCGGACACCATTTATATTAATTTGATAAAGTTCTTACACACTGATACCACCACACAACACGCTGGCAAAGCCAGGTAACGTACATACTGACATACATTGTGTTGCCATAGTAGATAAATACATTCTTATGCCATATAACATTAAATTTGGATATAGGTACATAACTATGTAAAGCAATTCGCGCTAACAAAACAAGGTCCTCCGCCTTCTTGTCAAGAAAAGCAAATGAATTCCGTGCATAAATAACGAAGGTGGTCTTAGTAATGATGAATCCCTACCGAGATTTTTTCAGGTCTTCACGTTTTGGGATTCCTAGATCACGAAAAACATGGTTTCACATTTTTGTCGATCTGTCTGTCTGAAGATTTTAATTTGAACCAGTAATACATTTTTCCGGGTTTTTGCTCCAATTGAAGCACTATTTATCTCAGACAAATCATACTGATGTATTTTATTTGGTAGTTGTATTTCGCATAAGTAGGTTACGAAATTAGGTATGCATAGAGGGGCATCTTTAAATAGGTTGTTTTTTATTTTTGTTTAAAATCGGATCTGGAAATCTGGAATATAAGCTTAAGTATTTGGATGTAGTACTACCTACAGCTTCCGGTTACAATTTAGATTTTTCATATAATATCAAAAACATTTAGCTTAAAAGAAATAATATTTTATACTGAGCCCAGAATTTTACGTGGGAAATAGGATTGTCATACAGGCGGGAAAGTTAAAAAAATATATACAGGGTGTCCGAAAAGTCTTAGTATAAGATAGAAATATCTTTGCTATTAACTATGCTATTAGTAAAGACAGAGATACCAAATTTTTAGTGTATCTTATTGGTTAATGAACTTGAACATGAACTTCTTGTATGTAGTAAAGTCGATTTTGAACTCGATTCTTATATTCTCGAGAATAGCAGTGGTGTTACTTTTTGGCAGAGATCTAAAATCGACTTTATTACTGCCAAGAAATTCAGGGTGGTCATTTTGAATAACTTTTAAAGTAATAAGAGAAATAAAGGAACTTAAATTTTTATTGTTTTGCGATTTTTAATTTTTATAGGCCTGCCATTTAAAAACGAATTAAGATACGGACCTCGGGTTTGCGGTAAAATGTTTCTGTATAATGAGGAACCCCTCGGCATGTTGCATTTAAAATTTTTTCACTCAACCCCCTAGTGTCACCCCTCAAGGCGATTGAGAAAGTCAAATTACATAAAAAAGTAGATTTATTAACCAATAAGATACACCTAAAATTTGGTGTCTCTATCTTTACTAATAGCAATGATATTTGCCCATACTAGTAGTATTTTCGAACACCCTGTATATTTTTACTATGAATATGTTTGACTATTGTAGTAGCCAGGTAAATAATACCTGGATGAACACTGCCGTGCAACGAAAACCGGGTCTCCCTTGAGACATTTAGTGGGTTTACTGGTTTATGGTTTAAAAGTTTGTTTGTCTACAAACAAACTTTAAAACCAAAAACCTGTAAACCCACGAAATGTCTTAAGGGAGACCGGCTTTTCGGTGTATTCGAGTGCCTGTGTATATTCTATATAGTCTCTGCTAGTACCTAAAAGTCCTACAGTTGGACTTATTATGAGATCTGTCTCGTTATGTCACTGTTGACAAAAGACGAAATAGTGTGTAGTTTAAAATTTCACTATATGTATAGAGGAGGCAAGTTAGATCTGGAGAGGATGAAACCAATTGGAATGGGTCCGTAAAGGTGTTCAGATGAACGTATAAAATTCTTTATAAAAATATCTTGTTTTATTTTTAACAATTTATTGCAAGATTTTGTTTATGTCTTTTTCGGATTTCCGTCGCATCTCAGTTATTTATTAAAATAGGGGATCGCCGTTGGTAGCGTCGGAAAAGTGAAAAAATTTTACAGTTTTGCTACCAAGCACTTTTATCTGTGACCAATAGAATCGTCAGTATGTAATAAATAAAAATCCGCGCATAGGATGCGGCGGTATATACTCATAAGCGTCGGCGTCGCGCGCTATAAACAAAAATGCTTATAACTTTTGATCAATTAAAGATATTTGAATAAAACAAAGCTGCACGTATAAATAATCGCCAAGACAATCAATTAATCATATTTTGAAAGTATTTCGATGTTTGAATTTCCGATATTCTTGTTTAAGTGTGAAATATCTCACTTTGTTGATTTAAGATCTGTAACCGAATTTTAAAAAATTAAATATTTAGTATTGTAATCTCTTTCTGAGACTACTATCTACGAATTCTGTGAGGAGTGCATCCATCCATAGGCTTCTTTTTTTTTGTTACGGCGAATTTTCAGTTGTCTGTTTTACGAATAATACATTTTTGCGTGTTCGCTGCTAAGGAAAAATCCATCATTCCTTTTTGTAATTTTTGAATCTTAAAAATAATACAGCAGTTATCAGTGAGGTAAAACATTTACTTTCAGATGGTGTGATTGGTTTTACAAAAGCTTTAATTTTTCAGTGAGTTTTATTGGTATAAAGTTTAAGTTGTCTGGAAAAAGATGAACATATCGCTATAAATAAATTGTTATAAAAAGATAATGGAAAAAGGTAAACACCTGAAACTTGGTAAAGTTGTAGATAAATATTTTAAATATGTCTTCTATTGACATTTAACCATAGATATGATCGTTTTTGCATAATATATTTTTATAAATTTCGTTTTTTCCAAAAAAACGTGGTTTTTCATATGTCACATTAAGACTTAAACAAGAATGCCGGAAATTCAAACATTCGAAATACTTTTAAAATACAATTAATTGATTGTCAAATATCTTTAATTGATCAAAAGTTATGAGCATTTGTTTATAGCTCGCGACGCTTATGCGTATATATCGATCTATCTGCTGCGCGCCTACTTTTTAAGCGGTTTCTTATTTATTAAATACTGACGAATCTATTGACCGTAGAAAAAAGTGCTAAGTAGCAGAATTGTGAACAATTTTCTCACTTTTCCGATGGTGCCAACGGCGTTCCGCTATTTTAATACATAACTGAGATATGGCGAAAAAAACAACATGAAAAAATCTACTTTTTAAATTGTCAATAAAAAAAAATTAGCAACAAAATATTTTCATAAAGAGTTTCATATTTTCATCTTGACACCTTTAGGGACCCATTCCAATTGGTGTCATCCATTGCATAATTTTTTTGCTTATTTCATCTCTCCAGCTCTAACTTGCCTCCTCTCATACTTCTTCTGTACGCGTGAAATTCCATACAAAGGCTTTTGCAGATTCTTATACCGTGAACCTGATGGTGACTTTGGATAGCTACTAAAAAGCGTTTTTGTGTTCATGACTTTCTCTACCTATCTATATACACATTCTAAGCTTAGGGTCCAAAATTGATAACGTCCTCGGTTGGGTTGGGTTGGTTGGGACAATACAACTAAATAACTATACATATAAAATCTGGACCTCGGTCATTTTAAACTCACAGAAACGATTCCTTTTAAGAACTTACAGAGTTTGGGACAAAATCGGAACCTAAGGATTTAATAAATGACGGAAGGCTTGCAACAAGGATTTTATTAAACGAAAAAGTAAGAGAGCTAATCAACACAGTCCTCAACGCGCTGAAACAGTCTAACCCAGAAAAAAATTACGAAATTTTTGAACTCGCCAACGATATAAGCTGTCTGAAAAAACTGTTTATCAAAAGAAAAATATTGGATTTTTTGGAGGACCTTATGAACTGTACCTTAATAACGAGGTAAAGAATAAGTTTCAAAAGTTGTAATTACTTACCATATTTGTATTGACAATAAAGTAGTACCTTAACTGTCATGTTAAATTATGGCGCCTTCACCCTTTCTTGTTTTTTAAAAGAAAATTATATTGCACCTCGGGCGTACCTTGCTACCGCTTATACGCTACGCCACTGTAGCTTAAACTCGGTACGATCACTCAAAACTGAAATCGATTATTCTGCCTCTTTCGAGTGAAAAATAAAAACCACCCTTAAAAACTACATACGAACAAAGACCCATGCAGCATGCGGCGACCCACACAAATGCATACCTGCCACCGGGCGCCGGCTGTAAATGCATCAGTATACTACTGGCCGAACATCTCCTATTTTATGTTAAACTGTTTTAACGTTGCGGACGGCATTTAGGTTTTAAATGCTTTAATGGCTAACGATATTTCATTGACTAACACCACACACGCAGACGCCTTACCGGCACACAGTGGAACGAGCTTATGTGAACGGTTGGACATCGCTCATAACTCAAAAACTATTTGACCAATTTTAATGAAATTTGGTACTCAGGCTTGGTTTGGGCTCTAGTTGGCCCCGTTTTAAAATGGTTTTAATCAAACCCATAGAAGCCGAGAAAAAGGGTGGGGGTAGTTTTGAAAAATTAAAATGTATGTCAACATATGGCTTGTGGGGTATCAAACGAATGGTAATTGGGTTTAGAGTTTTAAAAAAATATTTTTTTGCCAGTGTGGTCAAATTATATTTTTATGGAAAATATGGCTTGTGTGGTATCAATTGAACTTAATGCAATTTTCTTTAACCTTCTTAATACTGAGTAAATGTGTGCCTCGTAAAGCAGTAACTGGGGTAATTTTGTACTCCAGCCAGCCTATGATTTTGTTTTACAAAAAAAATATCTTATACAGTATGG
Source organism: Philopedon plagiatum (assembly GCA_963971165.1). Classification (NCBI taxonomy): domain Eukaryota; kingdom Metazoa; phylum Arthropoda; class Insecta; order Coleoptera; family Curculionidae; genus Philopedon; species Philopedon plagiatum. The sequence goes on along the minus strand of OZ020196.1, from coordinate 15,683,286 downwards.
TCACTTAAGTGTGCATATTGGAATTTTTTTTTATTAATTATTGCTCGACCAAAATACAATTATTGTCGAAAGTTGGTTCATGTTCGATATCCATTTTAGGTGCACTCAGAGTGGTTCCCAGTCAAAAGGTATACAGGGTAGTCATAAAATATAAAAATTGTACAAGAGTAAAGTACCCTTATTTCAAAAAGTTCAGCAAAATGTTATTAAGAAAAGTTGTGTAGAATTAAAAGTTATGCTCGAATACCAAAGCATGGCCTTCTAAGCATTTTTTTTTTTGAAAAATGTTAATAATTTGGTTTTTTTTTCATTTAACCTAAACACGTTTATAATTTAATCAAAATCAAATCAATCTGGCACAATTTTGTTCACATTCAAGTATATTGGAAAAATTAATTTAGATTTGTAATATTTTAGGTAATCCCAAACTTCATGTTTGTCGCAACGATATTAAACACAACTTTAAAATTTCTAAAAAAAATTCTTGTCAAGGTAAAACATCAGTAAAAATAGGCAAATTAAAAAAACTATAATTCAAAGGGCAAAATCTTAGTAATTGTTATTATTTATTATCCCATATGTTGCATACCTAAGTGACCACACTGTATACCTTATATCTGATTTTAAATCAAATATAATTAATAAAATATTTTTTATACAAATTAATTATATCATATTCGCAAATAAAAAAGGTCATGGAAACATAAGCATTTTGTAAGGAGAACAAATCAATTTCTTTGGAATACTTTCAATAAATTAGGGTAATTAGAAATAAATATTCACCCACCATAAAAGATCATATTAAACTAATTTCCAACACTTAGTTGTTAGATTTTTTTTTTTAGACTTTGAATAAATTAAAATAATTAGGAACACGAACAAAATCATATATTTCAATAATTTCTAATTATTTTCTTTTAGGGGGGCAGGTTGGGGCAGCATTTTATGGCGAATTTAGTACGTGGGCATGTTTCTTTATCACCTGAAATGTTGACCTTTTTGCCAGATTTTGGATAAATTAATATAATTAGAAACAAGTATTGGCTTAGGATTAAAAATATTGTATTTTAAATAATTTCTAATTATTTTCCTTTAGGGGGGCAGACTGGGGCAACATTTTATTATACATTTAATATGTGGACATATTGGTCTATTATGCACAGACATTGTTTTTTTGGAATGCTTTGGATAAAGTAAGATAATTAGGAATAAATACTTGCTTCCTATATAAATTTAATTATTTGACATTTATGTCATAGAGAAAACGTCAATCAGTCTATGCAATTAAAAGTAAATTAAAAACAGAAATGAGTCCTCCACATCCCTACTATAACCATGGAATTAAACTCAATTTTAAAAATTAATAATATAAACGGCCTAAAACTTATTAAAAAAATTTCACAATTTTAGACAATTCCAAAACACCTAACTTTCATACCCCTGAAAACATGTTTTCATCAAACATTTTTAAAAAGTAACAAATAAAGTATACAGATATACACTTCAAAATTAAATAATTATTAATACTTAACCATTATTCTTATTTTCACATTTTGTCAAATGTCCAAAGATTAACACAGGCTCGTTCCACTGTGCGGCACTCAGATGAAATCGCCCTTAAGCTTTGTTTTGCCCTACAAAACTATCCCATAATCGTTTCTCATAAATAACAGAAGACAGAAGTAGAAATGTAATAAGGATTAGGTCTTGCATTTAGTCTGCTTATTTTTGTTTTTCTTATACAGGGTGAGTTTTTAAAGTGTTACAAGGCGATATCTCGAAAATAGTTTAAAATATTTTCATGAAATTTTGGTGAGTTACTAGGGACATGGAGGACATATTTTTGACATTTCGTCGCTCCCGTTACCAAACAGCGTATCTAAATATTTGTATAACTTGTAGGTAATTTTTCAGGAGAGCAGTTAATTAATTCTGTAAGACAAACAAACTTTGATGTTTGCTAACTGGGCTAAAATAAACATTTGTTTCTGTGCAAAATCTGTCTTATAAGTATACAGATACGTCCTTTGATAGCAACTGAAAACCTATTAATACAAGTCGGTTTGTGTAAAGTGACCATTCGTCCCGCATTAGGCGGGACCGTCCCGCATTTCACCTCTCTGTCCCGCATTCAAACTGTCCCGAATTTCGTCCCGCATTTATCCAATATATAATTTTTGTGTAATTTTCTCTATAAAATTAATAGAATCTCTCTAATATTTTGGATGAGTTTTAATATAATATTATAAACATAGGTACGATTACGTCATTATTATTTTTAGTTTATTATCAAATCATTACACATTGTATATATATATATATATATATATATATATATATATATATATATATATATATATATATATATTAGGGTGTCCATTATTTACCAAGTTTATTTTTTTTTCTTACGACGCCCCCTAAATTTTTAGTTTATCGTCTAAAAAAAATGTCAGATCAAAATAAGCCCTTAATATTCATAATAAACCTTGCCCTAAAGACGATACATTTGCCATTTAAATTACATGGGATTTTGCCACTTTTAACAATTAATTTTTTTTCTCGGACAAGATGACTTATAGCAATGAGACATACATATTCTTATAGGAAATTGATGAACGCTCTACAAAAAAGTTCTCTTATAATTTTTCGATTAATTCACTCCTTCAAAAGCTATTCAAGGTGAAATGTGAACTCTATGTAAATTTTCAGATTTTTTTACTTTTACGGCAAAGTGATTATTATTTCGATAAAAGTTATTAGTTTATTTCTAAAAATAGATAATTCTGGTTGTATTAGGGTAAAAAAATTTTAAACATGGAAAATACTATACCGCATAACAGGTAGCTGGTTCTAGTTTGAATCATTTTTGAGATTATTCATTTATAACACGCAGTCAATTAATTTTTATTGAATTTCATAAATTTTTGTATACTTTCATGAAATTTCCCTTCAATACAGTAAGTGACTCAAAATTACAATACAAGCATTCCCGCCAACACACAGATTTTCTATTCACGCAAACGCACTAAGTCGCATTTAGTACCTTGAATAACTTTTGACGGAGTGAATTAATCGAGAAACTATAAGAGATCTTTTTTGTAGAGCGTTCAATTTCCTATAAGAATGTGTATATCTCATTGCTATAAGTCATCTTGTCCGAAAAAAAAAATTGCTTGTAAAAAGTGGCAAAATCCCATGTAATTTAAATGGGAAATGTGTCGTCTTTAGGGCAAGGTTTATTCTGAATATTAAGGGCTTATTTTGATCTGACATTTTTTCTCAGACGATAAACTAAAAATTTAGGGGGCGTCGCAAGAAAAAAAATCAACTTGGTAAATAACGGACACCCTAATATATATATATATATATATATATATATATATATATATATATATATATATATATATATATATATATATATATATATATATTGTAACAACCTCGGGTATTTATTCTCAGTGGAGACGATCTTACGATCTAGGTTAACCTAAGATTTAAAGACTTCGTCAACGTAAATGGGTTTTCTTTTATTATTCCAAAATTTTATAAAATATAACGTCAAGCTCCTAAAAAAAATATATATAATTTCTTGTCTTCAATATCCTCGACGAAGACTCCTCCAGAAAATGTCTATCACCGTGGATTCGTCTTCTTCAGGGGATCCGCTTGCCTTAGGGCAATACTATGTTCTGATATTGGACAGCTATAACGAAAAGTAAATATGCTACCTACATCAATGAGAAGGGGTTTCTGGATATTCGTATAAATGGACAGGTTAGAATGGGACTCCGTTGTATCGGGGTATCACCAAAAATAAAAAAAGGGGGCCTCGCTATACAAGAGAATGCCACACCCGTGGCAGGTCAACCGTGTGCGATCTCAATAGCAGAGGTTAAAATGGGGCTCCGCTGTTTTGGGGCACTACGCTCGTGGCAGGTCAACCGCGCGCAGACCCAACAGCAAGATAAAAAAAATTAAAAGGGGGCTTCACTATATAAGAGAATCACACCCGTGGCAGGTCAACCGTATGCGATCTCAATAGCAGAGGTTAAAATGGGGCCCCGCTGTTTTGGGGCACTACGCTCGGGGCAGGTCAACCGCGCGCAGACCCAACAGCAAGATAAAAATTAAAAAGGGGGCCTCACTATATAAGAGAATCGCACCCGTGGCAGGTCAACCGTGTGCGATCTCAATAGCAGAGGTTAAAATGGGGCTCCGCTGTTTTGGGGTACTACGCTCGTGGCAGGACAACCGCGCGCAGACCCAACAGCAAGATAAAAAATTAAAAAGGGGCCTCGCTATTTAGGAGAATCTCACCCGTGGCAGGTCAACCGTGTGCGATCTCAATAGCAGAGGTTAAAATGGGGCTCCGCTGTTTTGGGGTACTACGCTCGTGGCAGGTCAACCTCGCGCAGACCCAACAGCAAGATAAAAATTAAAAAGGGGCCTCACTATTTAAGAGAATCACACCCGTGGCAGGTCAACCGTGTGCGATCTCAATAGCAGAGGTTAAAATGGGGCTCCGCTGTTTTGGGGTACTACGCTCGTGGCAGGACAACCGCGCGCAGACCCAACAGCAAGATAAAAATTAAACAGGGGCCTCACTATTTAAGAGAATCACACCCGTGGCAGGCCAACCGTGTGCAATCTCAATAGCAGAGGTTAAAATGGGGCTCCGCTGTTTTGGGGTACTACGCTCGTGGCAGGACAACCGCGCGCAGACCCAACAGCAAGATAAAAAATTAAAAAGGGGCCTCGCTATTTAGGAGACTCTCACCCGTGGCAGGTCAACCGTGTGCAATCTCAATAGCAGAGGTTAAAATGGGGCTCCGCTGTTTTGGGGTACTACGCTCGTGGCAGGTCAACCGCGCGCAGACCCAACAGCAGAATAAAAATTAAAAAGGGGCCTCACTATTTAAGAGAATCACACCCGTGGCAGGTCAACCGTGTGCGATCTCAATAGCAGAGGTTAAAATGGGGCTCCGCTGTTTTGGGGTACTACGCTCGTGGCAGGACAACCGCGCGCAGACCCAACAGCAAGATAAAAATTTAAAAAGGGACCTCGCTATTTAGGAGAATCTCACCCGTGGCAGGTCAACCGTGTGCGATCTCAATAGCAGAGGTTAAAATGGGGCTCCGCTGTTTTGGGGTACTACGCTCGTGGCAGGTCAACCGCGCGCAGACCCAACAGCAGAATAAAAATTAAAAAGGGGCCTCAATATTTAAGAGAATCACACCCGTGGCAGGTCAACCGTGTGCGATCTCAATAGCAGAGGTTAAAATGGGGCTCCGCTGTTTTGGGGTACTACGCTCGTGGCAGGACAACCGCGCGCAGACCCAACAGCAGGATAAAAATTAAAAAGGGGACCAATTGAAATAAATTTACAGAAAATTTGGTTGCTTACCCTTTAAGGTTAGGGGTTCTGTAGTTGTCGGGATCTGGAGCCAGACTGACTCTCTCCGCGTTCCGGACTGCCTTTTATAGTCGATGGTCGTCATGAGAATTGTTTATTGTACCGAGTAGACAAAAGTACAATGTTCAAACAAAAACCTGTCAGCCTTGTCAACCTCTTTGTGACAAGCAAAACTTTATACAAGAAAACCCAAAACTAACAAAAATCAAAAATCTTTACATGGAGCAACGTGAACGAAAAGAAGAGGAGATAAAGCAAGCGAGAATTCAAAAATATCGTCACATTATACCCCCTCCTCGTCGATAAAAAAAATTAAGAATTAATTTTTTTTAAATGTCTCCGAATAAATTGGACGAAATTATGGTGTATATGCTTTTTTAAGGTCCTTAATATGGACATTCATAATTTCGTGGTCCTGATGATTTTTTAAATTATAAATATTAGGAGAAAGAACTTTAGATATAAGGAAAGGTCCAGAAAATTTAGGAGCTAATTTGGATGAAAATCCTTTTTCTCCAGAAGATAGATAGTGCTCTCGTTTCATAACACTATCACCAACTTTAAATTGTTCGTTTCTTCTGCGAAGATTGTAATAATGACTTTGCTTATTAAAAGCTCTCTCTAGATTCAAATGAACTAAGTCAAAAATTTCTTGCATTTTAGATAAACTAAATGCTCGATGTCTTATATCTTGCTGACTATTATGTCTAAGATCCATACTGGTCTTATACAGGGTGTAACTAAATAAGTGTAAAACATTTAAGGGGGTGGTTCCTCATCGAAAAAAAGATAGGATCTTTCATATAAAGAAACTTTATTGGAGCATCCCTTATTAAGATACAGCCCCTTAAAGGGGGTACATAAAATTTGTTTAACAATTTTTTTCACAAGCACTAAAAAAGTTACAATATTGAAATTAACCTGACATTTTCTACTACCAAAAAGACACTTAGCCAGTGATTTATTTGGTTTACCCCATAGTTGTAAGGGGTGGAAAACGCAACCCCTAAAATTTATTTCCAATGCAACTTTTTGTCTTATTATTTGTTTACCATTTAAAAATTTATTTCCGATAGCCTGTTTCATTCTAAACAAAAAATGTCTCTTTAATTTTTTTCCCAAAATAAACCAGTTCGCAGCAAAAAATTATTTTACGAACAACTACAGAGATACATCGTCATAAATGCGAACTGGGTTTATTGTTATTTTGTAGTTACTACCCGCATTAAATGATTAAAGGGGAACAAACAAAACTAATTTATTAATAACAAAACATACAACATTTATAAATCGTATTAAATGTTCAATATGTCTACCTTCAGACATTACGCATGCGTCTAGACGTCGGCGCATTGAGCCACGTATTCGCTGAAATATTCCTGGAGTATCTCTTATTACCCTGCACGCATCGATGATGCGGTTTCTTAAGTCCTCTACATCGCGAACAGGAGTACGATAAACCAAATGCTGTAAATGGCCCCAAGTAGAGAAATCGAGAGGATTGAGATCCGGGTATCGAGCGGGCCAATTCTGTGGTCCTCCTCGACCTATCCACTGATTTGCATATGTCTCAGTTAAATGCTGACGTGCTACTTGACTAAAATGGGCGGGAGCCCCATCATGCATAAAATACATATCCCTTCTAACGCCCAAAGGAACTTCCTCCAGCAGTACGGGATGCACTTCTCTTAAAAATTGAACGGATGCCTCACCATTTAATCGAGGAGGTAGAAAATGAGGCCCAATTAAATAATCCCCAATAACTCCGGCCCACACGTTAAGAGAAAACTGTTCTTGATGGTTAGTTTCGACAATAGCGTGAGGGTTTTCATCAGCCCATATGTGGTAATTATGAAAATTAATAATCTTGTCCCGAAAAAATTACATTCGTCTGTGAATTCGATCGTCTTCAGAAAGTCACGATTTCTTCTAATCATTTCCAGCATCCAATTGCAAAATTCAAGACGGTTCGGAAAGTCTCGCGGTAACAGTGCCTGTACTCGTTGCAGATGGTAAGGGTATAAGAGTTGTTCCTTTAAAATTCGAAATACCGTCATATTATCAACATTTATCTGGAAGCAATATTTCTAGTACTGGTAGTAGGTTGTTCTTCAAGCAAATTAAGTACTGCCTCCTCAAGCTGTGGTGTTCTTACTTCTCGATGGCGACCACAATCCTGCGTTCTTTTGTCGAATGAACCATATTCTCGTAATCGTTGATGAAGTCGGGCAAATATTCTATGTGAAGGATGCTGCCGTTGAGGATACATTTCAGCATATCTTCTAGAAGCTTCTAACCCATTCCCCTGCGACAGACCGTAAACGTAATGCATATCAGCCATTTCCTCATTTGTGTATGCCATTTTAATAACAAGTGAATTATTACAGTAACAAATTAAGAACAGAACAACAATACACAATTAGTATTACTTCAATTTCAAAAATTTACAAACTGACAGCTTGATACCTACTAGATAAATTAGTTTCGTATTTTCGTTTCATGGCGATATGTATCTTGATCGTAAAATAATTTTTTGCTGCGAACTGGTTTATTTTGGGCAAAAAATTAAAGAGACATTTTTTGTTTAGAATGAAACAGGCTATCGGAAATAAATTTTTAAATGGTAAACAAATAATAAGACAAAAAGTTGCATTGGAAATAAATTTTAGGGGTTGCGTTTTCCACCCCTTACAACCATGGGGTAAACCAAATAAATCACTGGCTAAGTGTCTTTTTGGTAGTAGAAAATGTCAGGTTAATTTCAATATTGTAACTTTTTTAGTGCTTGTGAAACAAATTGTTAAACAAATTTTATGTACCCCCTTTAAGGGGCTGTATCTTAATAAGGGATGCTCCAATAAAGTTTCTTTATATGAAAGATCCTATCTTTTTTTCGATGAGGAATCACCCCCTTAAATGTTTTACACTTATTTAGTTACACCCTGTATATTCCATTGGGTAATTCCAATTCTCTTCCAAAATTTAGAAAGGCGGGACTAAATCCCGTAGAATCGTGAACTACCGAATTTATAGCAAATATAAACTCTGGTATAAACTGATCCCATTTTCGATGATCTTTCTCGCAATACTGACTAATAATAGTTCGAATATCTTTATTTCTTCTTTCGACTGGATTTGCTTGAGGGGTATAAAGACTTGATTTATGATGTCGTATGGATAACGAAGACAAAAATTTTGAAAATTTCTTGCTATCAAACTGTGTACCATTATCTGTAATTACTATTCTTGGACATCCAAAGTGCGACAGAATTCTGTCTCTAAAAATTTGACAAACCTTTTCTGCTGTAGCTTTCTTCAGTGGCTGTACCTCTGTCCATTTCGTAAAACGGTCTTGAAATACAATTACGTAATTATTTCCCTTAATGGACCTTGGTAAAGGACCCACTAGGTCGGTACTGACTGTATCCCAGGGACCATTCGTTGGCGAAAAGGACATCTTTCCCGCAGTTTGCTGCTGAGAAGATTTATGTCTTTGACATGTTAAACATGACCTGACGTAGTCTGCTACATTTCTGAACATTCCTGGCCAATAATATCTTTTGGCGATTCTTGATATTGTTTTTGCTATTCCCATATGTCCTGCAGTAGGTTCATCATGATTTTCTTTTAGTACTTGGTTTCTTAAATTTTCTGAAACACAAAGTTTCCAAGGGTTTGATAATTCGGGTTCTGTGAAATCGGTTCTTTCGAAGAAATGTTTATATAATTTTCCATCAATAATTTTGAAATCGGGAAAATTTTCTGGATTTTCCTGAACTTCTTTCATTTTCTTAGTGTACCAGTTACACTTAACTTCTTCTGTTAAACAAATATTGATTGGCGACCTGGACAAAGTGTCAGCTAGTTTATTCAGCACACCTTTCTTGTATCTAATATCAAATGAATATTGTTGAAGATCCGTAACCCATCTGGCTAATCTTCCACTCGGATTCTTTAAAGATTGCAACCATTGTAATGACTGATGATCGGTTTCGACTACAAAATTATACCCTTCCAAATATGGTCTCATTTTCTGAATTCCCCACACAATCGCAAGGCATTCTTTTTCCGTGACCGAATAATTCTTCTCCGGATTTGTTAGAGTTCGACTAGCATAAGCGATGATTCTGTCATGTCCTTCTTGATTCTGAAGAAGGGCTGCTCCAATGCCATCTTGACAGGCATCAGTTTGGAGTATAAATGGTAAATTAAAATCTGGACAAGCTAAAATAGGCGCTTTTGTTAAAATTTCTTTTAATTTTTCGAAAGTTTCTTTTTGCTCTTCTTTCCATTCCCATCTTTTCTTCTTCTGTAATAGTTTAGTTAAAGGAGAAACCAATTTAGAATAATTTGGAATAAAACGTCTGTACCAAGATGTAACTCCGATGAATCGACGAACTTCACAAACATTCTTTGGTTCTTGCATGTTTTGAATAGCGCTCACTTTTTCGGGATCTGTACTAATACCTTCTTCTGATATGTAGTGGCCTAAATATTTTAAACTCTTTTGAAAGAATTTACATTTTTCTGAATTTATTCTTAATTTTGCATCACGCAATCTTCTAAAAACTTCCTTAACATTTTGTACATGTTCAGAAAAATTTCTTCCTAAGATAATTATATCGTCCAAATAAACAAAAGCTTTTGAATCTAATTCTGGGCCAATGATAGAATCTATCAATCGTTGAAAAGTTGCTCCAGCTGAATGTAAACCAAAAGGCATAACTTTAAATTGAAATAAACCTCGTTCTGGAACTGTAAAGGCCGTAATTGGCTTACTGTCTTCAGAAAGTGGAACTTGCCAATAACCTTGTTTTAAATCCAAACTAGTAAAATATTTTGAACCCCGTAATTTGTCCAAAATGGCATGAATAAAAGGTAATGGATAAGCATCTTTTTGAGAAACGTCATTAATTTTACGAAAATCAATGCAAAACCTTGGTTTTCCGTCCTTTTTCTTTACAATTACTACAGGTGAACTCCATGGACTATTTGAAGATTCTATGATTCCGTCTTCAAGCATTTTATTTACTTCTTCGTTTATGATTGCTTGCATCGCAGGATTTTGAGGCCGATATCTTTGCTTAATGGGTCTTGAATTAGTTAAATAAATTTTATGTTTCGTTAATGGCGTGGGACCTTGAACTTTTTCAAATTTTGGCAATTCTTCTTCTAGGAATTGTTGAAGTTTTTGTTCTTCAGATGTTTCAGTGCTTAGGTTTTCCAACATCTGTTCTTGACTCTCCGCATCTTCGGAACATTGTATTGTATAAGGTATGATTGAATTCTGCAACCATATAATTTCCTTCGAGACCGGATCTAATAATATTTTCCTTTTGCTGAGGAAATCCATACCCAAAAGTATGGGAAAATTTAAACCAGGTAAACACCAAAAAATCTCCAAATCTGGTTCATTTTTTATTTTAAAAGGGATGGAAAATTCTTCAAAGATCCGTAAGATTTCGCCGTTAGCGACTCTTATAAAATTTTGGGATTCTCTTCTTTCAAAGTTTAGTTCTCGGCATAATTTGGCGACATCTTCATTCATGAAAGATTTACTTGAACCTGTATCAACGACTGCATTTAATACAACATCGCCAACTGTTATGGGAACATAAATAAACATATTATTTTTAGATATATTTTCTTCTGAAACTGGACAAAGATTCACATTTGAAGAATTAATTTCTGGAACATACAAGGTTAACTCAGAGGAAGGATAGTGAAACCTTGTAGAAAGTCTATCCTCATTTAGTTTTCCGCTACAGTATTCGTTTGAATAAAATTCCGTCTATCATTCGGATTTGTATTTTCATTTATCGGCAAATCATTTCGTCGAAATGAGTTCTGGGTACCAACACCCTGATTTATATTATGTCCAAACTCATTTTCGTTATTTCTTATTGCTCGATTTCTTTGACAGTCACAATTTCTAGTTAAAACACCTATACGGTGACAGTTGAAGCAGTGGATTCTTCTTGGAGGATCAGTAAAACGATTTTGACCTGGGTAATTGTTACTTGATGTCCTGGTATTGTCTTCATTTCTTCTATAATTAATATTCATGTTTCTTCTATTAACTTGATTTTCTTCATTTTTAATTTTTTCGAAATTTTCTGTTAATCTTAACAAATCTTGTGTACTTCTCACGTCCTCTTTTCTAATATAATACTTGTATTCCGGTTTAAGATTTCTGTACATTATATTCAGTTTTCTTTCTTCCGAAAAAGCACCATGACGTACAAATAGTGACTGAATTTCTAACACGTACTGTCGGCCAGTTTCATTTTTCTTTTGTTTTCTATTTAATATTTCTTCTTCTACCTCTTCGAAATAATCCGATTTGAAAAAGAATGACTTGAAATCTTCTTCAAAGGCGTCCCAGCTATTCCAAGGATATTTACTCATTTCAAACCATTGATAAGCTTGGTCGCGCAGAAGCTCTGGTATTGCACTGAGGACTATTTCGTCTGGAATCAAATATTCGCTTTTCAAAACTTTAAGCTTGTTTAAAAATATCGAAGCTTCTTCACAACGCCTTCCATTAAAAAATATTCCCCATCTTCGAACTTGGTTTAACATATCTCTTTTCTTCTCTAATGACGTGCTGTTTGTTACGTCATTTGGTTGATTTGATGGATTAGATAAACGTTTCTTGTAAGCATTAAAATATCTTTGACGAAGTTCTTCAATTGTTCCTTCATTATTTAATCCCCAGTTTTCCAAATCTTCAATCAAAATCGATCTGTTTAACTTGAAAATCCATGAAAAACGAGGATCTTCAACTTCTTCAGGTTCAACGTGGCTGGAACGTCGTCCTTTATTACGATTAGGCATGATAAAGTTGAAAGGTGATAAAAATTTTCTTGATTAACTACCAGCAACTGTTATATTTCAAAATCCGCTTGTCGGATTTCCAAAATTCCTTCACCAATGTACTCCTTGGGTCCAAATTATTCGAAATCGACTCTTCTTTTGACTTCGTACAGCTTCGCAAGCGTTCGGAAATGTTCGGCAAACTTCGGCAATCTTCGGAAATTTTCGGTATACGCTCCAAATCGTAAAGATTTGATGTTAGTTCACTTCGGGTACGTTCGGGTATTTTCGGAAAATGTCAAATCCAAAAAGGAAATTCTTCAATTCGCAAAGAAAAGTTAAAAGTTTGATGACAGCTTTAATAGTTTTCGAGCTACAATCGAAAACAGTAATTCCTCAGGTTACCAATCTTCAAACTTCGATAGCAACCACTCTTGACAACAATGACAGTTTAAAATCTTCTTTATTGACACTTCAACGTCAACTAGAAATACTTCAAATCTTCGGGATGTCCCTGCTCGGGCGCCAAATGTAACAACCTCGGGTATTTATTCTCAGTGGAGACGATCTTACGATCTAGGTTAACCTAAGATTTAAAGACTTCGTCAACGTAAATGGGTTTTCTTTTATTATTCCAAAATTTTATAAAATATAACGTCAAGCTCCTAAAAAAAATATATATAATTTCTTGTCTTCAATATCCTCGACGAAGACTCCTCCAGAAAATGTCTATCACCGTGGATTCGTCTTCTTCAGGGGATCCGCTTGCCTTAGGGCAATACTATGTTCTGATATTGGACAGCTATAACGAAAAGTAAATATGCTACCTACATCAATGAGAAGGGGTTTCTGGATATTCGTATAAATGGACAGGTTAGAATGGGACTCCGTTGTATCGGGGTATCACCAAAAATAAAAAAAGGGGGCCTCGCTATACAAGAGAATGCCACACCCGTGGCAGGTCAACCGTGTGCGATCTCAATAGCAGAGGTTAAAATGGGGCTCCGCTGTTTTGGGGCACTACGCTCGTGGCAGGTCAACCGCGCGCAGACCCAACAGCAAGATAAAAAAAATTAAAAGGGGGCTTCACTATATAAGAGAATCACACCCGTGGCAGGTCAACCGTATGCGATCTCAATAGCAGAGGTTAAAATGGGGCCCCGCTGTTTTGGGGCACTACGCTCGGGGCAGGTCAACCGCGCGCAGACCCAACAGCAAGATAAAAATTAAAAAGGGGGCCTCACTATATAAGAGAATCGCACCCGTGGCAGGTCAACCGTGTGCGATCTCAATAGCAGAGGTTAAAATGGGGCTCCGCTGTTTTGGGGTACTACGCTCGTGGCAGGACAACCGCGCGCAGACCCAACAGCAAGATAAAAAATTAAAAAGGGGCCTCGCTATTTAGGAGAATCTCACCCGTGGCAGGTCAACCGTGTGCGATCTCAATAGCAGAGGTTAAAATGGGGCTCCGCTGTTTTGGGGTACTACGCTCGTGGCAGGTCAACCGCGCGCAGACCCAACAGCAAGATAAAAATTAAAAAGGGGCCTCACTATTTAAGAGAATCACACCCGTGGCAGGTCAACCGTGTGCGATCTCAATAGCAGAGGTTAAAATGGGGCTCCGCTGTTTTGGGGTACTACGCTCGTGGCAGGACAACCGCGCGCAGACCCAACAGCAAGATAAAAATTAAACAGGGGCCTCACTATTTAAGAGAATCACACCCGTGGCAGGCCAACCGTGTGCAATCTCAATAGCAGAGGTTAAAATGGGGCTCCGCTGTTTTGGGGTACTACGCTCGTGGCAGGACAACCGCGCGCAGACCCAACAGCAAGATAAAAAATTAAAAAGGGGCCTCGCTATTTAGGAGACTCTCACCCGTGGCAGGTCAACCGTGTGCGATCTCAATAGCAGAGGTTAAAATGGGGCTCCGCTGTTTTGGGGTACTACGCTCGTGGCAGGTCAACCGCGCGCAGACCCAACAGCAGAATAAAAGTTAAAAAGGGGCCTCACTATTTAAGAGAATCACACCCGTGGCAGGTCAACCGTGTGCGATCTCAATAGCAGAGGTTAAAATGGGGCTCCGCTGTTTTGGGGTACTACGCTCGTGGCAGGACAACCGCGCGCAGACCCAACAGCAAGATAAAAATTTAAAAAGGGACCTCGCTATTTAGGAGAATCTCACCCGTGGCAGGTCAACCGTGTGCGATCTCAATAGCAGAGGTTAAAATGGGGCTCCGCTGTTTTGGGGTACTACGCTCGTGGCAGGTCAACCGCGCGCAGACCCAACAGCAGAATAAAAATTAAAAAGGGGCCTCAATATTTAAGAGAATCACACCCGTGGCAGGTCAACCGTGTGCGATCTCAATAGCAGAGGTTAAAATGGGGCTCCGCTGTTTTGGGGTACTACGCTCGTGGCAGGACAACCGCGCGCAGACCCAACAGCAGGATAAAAATTAAAAAGGGGACCAATTGAAATAAATTTACAGAAAATTTGGTTGCTTACCCTTTAAGGTTAGGGGTTCTGTAGTTGTCGGGATCTGGAGCCAGACAGACTCTCCCCGCGTTCCGGACTGCCTTTTATAGTCGATGGTCGTCATGAGAATTGTTTATTGTACCGAGTAGACAAAAGTACAATGTTCAAACAAAAACCTGTCAGCCTTGTCAACCTCTTTGTGACAAGCAAAACTTTATACAAGAAAACCCAAAACTAACAAAAATCAAAAATCTTTACATGGAGCAACGTGAACGAAAAGAAGAGGAGATAAAGCAAGCGAGAATTCAAAAATATCGTCACATTATATATATATATATACATATATATATATATATATATGTTAAATAAATAATTATCTTTCACCCCCCCCCCCCCCCTTACAGCGTCCCGCATTCCTGGAGTGGAAATCTGGTCACTTTAGGTTTGTGGACCTAACTCAAATTCATCTATTTTTCAGTTACGAGTCTTCGTAAGTCCTAGGGGTAACGATGAATTATCCCCATTCTCTATTTTGAGGAGGAACTTTGAAATTTTAAATGGGATGATGTACTTTTGTTTATAAAGTTCCTATCTACGTAAAAAACTGCGTATGTGTCGAACATTTTTTTAAATTTTCTCCTTCGGTTACGGAAAAAAATAAATAAATTTTACCAATTAATCAAGTTAACTTATTTTAAAATTATTATTCGTTCTCGCGGAAATGCGTTATTTTTACATACGTACTTAAATCAGTTGAGAATTTTGACGTTTTACCGATTATTTATCACTTCATTGCTCAATTAAACATGGAAGGGAATTTTAATGTGTAAGTTGATATGTTGTTAATTTTGGGGGAGTGCAAAAAAAACTACACGGATTTGACCCCCCTTGACTTTTTCTTCTGGGATTTTGTAAAGAACAAATTTATGGCGACTGTACCTACAACTTTAGATGGTATGAAAGACCGAATTCCACAAGAATAAGTCAAAGGGGCCAAATCTGAAGACCTAGCAGGCCAGTTTACCGGATCAGCTCGTCCAATCCACCTGTTTTCAAATATTTCATTCAAACTATTACGGGCCTGTATTGCATAATGGGGTGGAGCTGTGGAGCTTCGTCCTGTTGAAACCACATGTCAGCATTTATGTTTTGGTTTAATAATAGGGGAAATTGGTTTCTTAAAAAATCTGTGTACATTTCTCTATTTAAATGCCCTTCAAAGAAATGCAGACCAATAACTATATCCCTGATTATACCACACCAGACATTAATTGACCAGGGATGTTGATTTGATCCAGTGGGGATTTTCCGACGCCCAGTAGTGCATATTGTGTCTATTTACCTAAAGAAAACAACTAAAGAAAAAAAAAGAAATTAAATTTCTACTGATAAGGGATAACTTAAAATCCTACTTGTCCACAATAATTATGGAAAGTAGCTTCTTCAGAAGAAATAACATACATTAGGAACATGTTATTTTCTTGAATTTGTCTTGTGACCCAATTGCAAAATGTAACGCGATTTTCAAAGAATTGCTCAATGCCCATATCGCTCTTGGTAGAGTGTAATGTAGTATGGATGAAAATGATACAAGTGGAATATGGCCACAACTGATTTTTGACTCATTCCAGCATCTCTAGCAAGCCGTCTGATATCTACGTGCGGGTCAGTGCTTGGGTACCGCTCCTAAAAGGCCAATTGCCCTATTTTCGTCCGTTTTATTTTCCTTCCGAACTCGCGGTTTCGTCTTCAGACTGTCAGTAGTACGACTTCTGGTTTTCAGCCTTTTAAATGCCTCTCCGCCCACACTAGTGCAGCTTCTCTGTAGTTTTTTCTGCACTTTATGTTTTGTTTCCGAAGTTAAATTCCTTGTCTCATTAGTTAATGTCGTGTTGCGAAGAGGAAAAAATAAATCGGATAGAGTATGTGACGCTAGGAAATGTGTATGTTTTTTGTCTTGCATAACAAACCTGTTTAACTTTAGGTCTTGTGGACTGTCATTTTGCCGCTCTTAAGCATACAATAAGTATTACAAATAATAACAATCAGTTTGGTAAATCAATTAATATAGGTACCTATAGGTACAATCGTACGAGAAAAGTATCCATTGCTTTCGGACTATCACAGAAGTTGTCGATTCATATTCGTTTGTATGTAACATCCCTAGGTAATTATTTGGATTATTGTAAGCGCCGAATTTTTTCATGAAATTTTGCACTGACCCTAATTTTGGGTCGTAGAACACGAATCCGAAGTCAGATTTTGGCGGTCTCGAACGGTTTTTCCGCAAAATTTTTTTTAACTTTTAGGTTAGGTTTTTCAATGAATTTCTTTAAATTTCGGCACTTTTACTTAAACACATCTATACAAGTCATTACACACTATTTTTCTGAACCATATTTAGGCAAATTTATGTAAAACACATTAAAAAAACAGAGAAAATATCAAAAAACTGAAAGAAAATAAACACGCCATCTGTGGTACACATTCTGATGGAAAGCATTGGTTGCCAAATTTACAAATAGTTTTTCCCACAAATTTTAAAAATTTTAACCCGAGCAAACCTGAGCAAAAAGGTGGTCAGGTTTGCTCAGTTTTGATTGTTATAGATACATATATATCTATATCAATGAAAACTGAGCAAACCTGACCACCCTTTTGCTCATCCAACCTGAGCAAAAAGGTGGTCAGGTTTGCTCAGTTTTCATTGATATAGATATATATGTATCTATATCAATCAAAACTGAGCTAACCTGACCACCTTTTTGCTCAGGTTTGCTTGGGTTGGGTATACACCTTTTTGTTCAGATATGGTTGATTTTCGCATTTTCCCGCTGACTTTTCACTGCTAGCTTTATAGAGCTGGCAAGCTGGTCTTTCCATCAGAATGTGTACCACAGTTGGCGTGTTTATTTTCTTTCAGTTTTTTGATATTTTCTCTGTTTTTTTAATGTGTTTTTACATAAATTTGCCTAAATATGGTTCAGAAAAATAGTGTATAATGACTTGTATAGAGATGTGTTTAAGTAAAAGTGCCGAAATTTAAAGAAATTCATTGAAAAACCTAACCTAAAAGTTAAAAAAAAAATTTTGCGGAAAAACCATTCGAGACCGCCAAAATCTGACTTCGGATTCGTGTTCTACGACCCAAAATTAGGGTCTGTGCAAAATTTCATGAAAAAATTCGGTGCTTACAATAATCCGAATAATTACCCATCCCTAGGTTAATCTTTACGTTAACACTTATTTTTGCTTTTTAGTTTACTAGTCACTTGGCACTGAGCGCAAATGGCTGCTTTTTAAATTGTAATAAATTATACCGAGAAGTAAAACACATTTTTTAGTTAAATTATCCCAGTAATTTTCTTCAAAATAATATTCTTGGGTTTGTAATGACTTTCTTAAATGATTTATGCAACAAAAATCATACATGCATATTCTTTTTTAAAAACTCGCCCCTGTTTTCTAATGTTATCAGGTACTAAAATAAAATTTAGTTGGCAATACATAGGCGTGATCGACAAATGAACCTTTAAAAATTAAACATTTGTCAAAATGACATTCCAGTAAAGTAAGAAAAGTTTCGATACATTTCAGCTGCGAATCGTTCATTCTCACCGCCCCATTTCGCGTTAAATCGAATCAATTGGAAATTCGCACAATAACTGGGACTTTGGAGCTGCTGGTAAAACAAATTCGCCAAAATGTTCTCCAGCTACCGGCTAGGACTCCTTTAAAATCGGACAATATCGAAGAGGAAGAGGGGAACGAAAGGACAATTACAAAACCTCTGAGTGCCAAAACCATTTTTAGGAAGAGAATGGCTAAAAGAAAATCTAATGAAAGTAACACTATGATCAGTGAAGCAAGTAAGTATATTTTTTAAAAAGTAGAAGTGGTATCTATTATCTACAATATATCCACGGATAGGGTAGATAAGAGGACAAATGGACCAAAAAGTGAAAGATACGGCAAAAAGGTAATTATTTATAAACGTTTTTGCTTGCTTTAAAAGTAAGATCCACGATATCAAAAATTTGTTTTTTTGTACAGGTTATGCAAAAAATACAAAAACGTCAAATTAGGTTAACAGTAAAGTTGTCTTTTTAAAAAAATCTTGCAAAACCTTAAATACAAATTTTAAAAGAATTCTTATTCCAGATTTTCAAGTAAAAACTTGAAATTTATAAATTAAGCTTTTAAACTAAAATTTTCAGTCGCATTGTCACCTTTTTTTATGTGATTACATCTTTAATAACTGTAAATTATTTGTCAAAATAATAAAGATGATGCCTTTACAGAAAATAATATTTATAATTCAATTATTAAGAAGTTTCAAGAATGTTTCCAAATGTACAATTATGCAGAAGTTCAGTACATAAGCTAGTGATCAAATTTAAAAAAAAAAACTGGATTTATTAGTGATTTAAAGGGGACCAAGAAAAGATACGACGAAAACAATGTTTCTACAGTAATAATTTCGCAATCTGTTAATGAAAGTCCTATTCAGGGGCGGATGGGCCGGCTGGGACTTTGGGAGATTTCGCGAAGGACCGGATGCTTTCGGCCCCGAACGGGTCCAGGCCGGCGCACACTCGGAAAAATCGACTATTTAGCTTGACAAAAATAAAAAATTCGAAGTACTTCAAAATATTATGCAAAGTACATATACAGGTTCTCAGATGGTAGACCGTTCTTATTTAAAACAAATTTTTTGTTGCCGTCTCGGTGCGCGCTCTCAGGTAAGTCGATACTTGTATAGGGTTGCCAACCGTCCCGATATATCAGGATTGTCACCCTTATTGGAGTTTATGTCACGTACCGACAAAGGTATCAAAAGTCCCGATCGACGTCATAAAGGTTTTTTAAATTAAATTTTAAAAGGCAGACGCACCAGCAATCGTGATTTTGACAGGTTAAAAAGAAAGCTTTTGCGTATAACGCACTACAATAGGGGGGCGCAGTAGACCTCTGTCTTGCGGACTTGTGCGTAGCGTGTCGCGTCGCGTCGGTATTCTTTGGAAACCAGTTCACTTGACGTCTAGCGATTACTATTAATGGTCCAAATCATTTTTAAAATTCAACATTTTTGGCTGAATGTCGCTGTCTGAAATCCTAGAATGAAAAAAGTTGGAAGAAACAATTATATCTTAAATCAAACAGTTTGATAATTTTAGATCACTGTTTTCAACAGAATTTATACCTTAAGAATTTTATGGAAGAAAAACTCTTTAGAAGAGTGGAAAAATAGTTTGATTCGATCGGAAGTGGTTAAATTTTTTAAAAAGCACAGATTTAAATTAGAAATCAGAGCTACTTAAATTGTGCGAATACCAGTTCGCAATCTCTGTGTATACCTAATGCAAATTGCGAAAGAATTTTTTCCTAATGTCCATCCAGTGGTCAGAAGAAAGAAATCGTTTATTAGCTGTGTCTATTGAGGCTATTCTACAATCACAACATAACTTTAAATTATCGTGTACAGAATTGTATAAGTACCTACATCAAACATCAGAAACAGTTCTAAAGGAAAACACATCATCGGAGAAATATAAAACTGGCAAATAATAAATAATTTTTTTATTTAGTTTTAAGGAACATCATTTATAATAAAGATTTTCGTCCCTAATATTGGCGACTCAAATTAAGAACGTGGCGTCCTCTCCAGCCGATTTGCTAACTACTATTATAACGGGGAATGTTTTCATTTCATCTTTGACTTCATTATCGTGTTATTTGACATCTTTGTCAATTTTGTCGTCTAGTGCTTCCTGGTTCCCCGGTAAGAAATAGCTTATTGCAGCTGGCTTCCTTAATTTTCTGTTTTAATATTTAGAGCTAAGTAAATTTCAAAAAAATTATCCCAGCGGGCCTTGTGTCCCGATATGAGCCAGATGATTTATGGCAACCCTATACTTGTAGAACTTTTGTTCTGATTTCCAACGTTCCGGTGCGTCATCTAAGTTCAGTGAATAAACGTTTGTCGTATGGTGTGTCCAGTGGTCAAGTTATAATGAGTTTTGAAGCTAGTAGTTTGTACTTTTACACTATGTTAAAATATTTGCGTTCATGCAAGTCTGTCTGGACTTTTTAAAGAAATTGTAAACTATGTTTTGTACCCAATTTAAATAAAAAGGTTTTAGTTTCACAGCTCTAAATAAAAAGTATCTTTGAGTAGAGTTCGAATTCTTTATCTGTGAGTTAGGCTAAACCTTTATGATTACAATATGCCAAAATTAGCGCCCACCGTGAGCCACTACTTTCTATGGAATAATTTATTTCCATTTAATCGCTCGAAGCAAGCTCCAATACGCAGTGGCCGTGACTGAAGAATTGCATGAAATGAACTCTTTGAAGTGCTCTATCGTGACAAACTTTATAGTTTATGTTGAAATAAGTGTAATGATAAACTAATATATTACATCATGTGCATTTAGTATAAATATGAGCAGTGAACACAAAGAGACTTTGAAAACATCAGTGAAATTATTTACTTCTACTCTGTTTAAAAAATGGAGAGAAAGTAAACATACTTTTAATAGGTTTCTCCTAAAAAGTCGTCAGTGGTTACAAGGTACATTATGCATAGGTACATAGAAATGAAATTTAATTATTCGTGAACCACTAGGCTTCATTTAAGGCTGTCAAAGTGACTGGGTAGTATAATCTGATTGCACGAGTTGTTCTCCTTTTTCTTTGACTCCATCTTTTCCCAACGTTACGTGTGGTCTACGTCCATCGTCTCTAAAATGGTCGGTTTCTTTTCATGTTAAACGCTTTTCCCTTAAATCATTCTGACCACTGTTTTATAAACCACTTTCCTCTTCCTTTTACTGATCCCACGGTTACACAACACAGCAGAGTCTCTTCCAATTCTTCTATCCCACATATACTCAGCGCAATTTCTGAACCTACCATATTCTGCAAACCTGTGTCTAGCCCCAGCGCGGCAACAAATGAGCCCGACCAATAATAGTTAATCTAACCTTATCTTGTGTTGTGACAAGTTTAAATCTTCCCTCTAGACAGTTTATTTTGCATTTTTCTTGTCAGTTTATTAAAAAATAGATCTTTTGCTAAGTTTATGCTAGTTTGTTTAAAAATAGAGGCTATTTATATACGGTATATTAAAAAAAGTTGAAAATAAACTTAAAAAGAAAGGAAACGTGTTTTAAACTGAGAGCTGTACCCAGAGTACACACACACACACACACCTACACAGAGTCCCACATCCACAGCATCACAAGCTATTTTTTAACTGATCTGAAATAGCTCTTCCTAAATGGTGCCTAAATGAACCCTCCTGCAGGGTGCAAAACTACTCGTCATGTCGAATGCCTTTCATTTCCTCTAAAATTAGCTTATTTTGATGCTTGTCCGGTAGATCTTCGATAAAAAATATCTCGATAATAACGTACGTACAAGACATATTTTTAAAAATTGCAAAATATTTTTCTCGGCACAAATAATAATTGTCCAAATTATCGGTTTGATTTTATGTCGTAGAGTGTCCGAAAATACTTCTACAAAATTAGTACATTCCATATAGTGAAAAAGGCATTGACTTTTTTCATTAAATATAGGTCAATATCGTTACGTCCTTGATTGATATTAAATATCATTTTTAAAAATATCGTAACAATGATGAGCAATCTAATGAAAATACGGTGAATTTAACAACGTTTAGATTAATTTCAGCAAACTTTCATTGGTAATTTAAAAACGGTTTGATGGAAATATGATTATTGCGCTTTCAACATCGATGAATTTTATTTAAAAACTTGCCCTTATATTTGCCTTCTGGCTCTAGACATATCGATAACTCAACTGGTATTGCATGCGTAGTGACAGTGATGATGTTAACTAATAATTTATATGTCATATTCTCACAGGAACTTCAAAAAATATTGAAGATCTTTACCCTGACAAGCAAGCTAGAAAATCATCAGAGCTCGAAAAAAAGCTGGGGAGACATACTGACGTAAACTTTATTCAGAAAAATATTCAAGCAGCTGCGACCGCTAAGAAGGTGGAGTATGATACCGGTATCTATCTATCTATCTTAGACTACACTGACCGGCAAGAAACACGGGCACCTTAAAATTTTGACCAAATTTGAAGCTTGATAACTTTTTTTCTTCTGGACTAATTTTAATGATTCTTAAAGCAATTTATATTATACAAGGAAAAACAAAATGTTTGAAACATCCTGGAGTCGTTTCTGGAGTCGTTTGACAGAGTAGAAAATTTACCAAGCACTTTATCGTCAAGGTACATTTTTCTTAATAATAACTTTTTTTGGATTCACCTCGATAGCTTGATTTTCAGATATACACGCTTTTAAAGAAAACACTAACTTTCAGTTTCAATAAAAATGTTAAGCCAGTAAGTACTACACAGAAAAAACTGCTATGCTACTTTCAATAATAGTACTGTTTTTGACCACTGTCATATTAGTTATATTAAAGTTAATAGGTACTGTCTCAACAAAACATCATTGAAATAATAAAAAAATATATATTGCTTTAAATATAGACTTATTATTGGACTTCAAAAGTATACCTACTTCTTTAAAAACTATATTACCATTATTTCAATGACCAAAATACTATTGGAATCCAATAAATTTCTAATATTCCTTGGAGTGTAGAATTGTTAGAGCCAAAATATTAAACTATTTGATTGGAATGCTTAAATATAATTGGGCGAAAAATAGCTATTTGTATTCCAATTACAATATATTTTATTAAACGAACAAGGACTACGGTTTAAATAAAAAATATAAGAATTAACTCAATAATCCTTATATCATTTCAATTAAAATAAACACTCTTTTAAAACTTATAAGATATTGGAGAAACAATAAAAAATATTACTTCAATGGGTCCTATTGTTGGCTGAAATATTATTTCAATTGCTCGCGGACCCCCTTGGAGAGGTTAGAATTTTTCTTTGTTCGTTGAATAGTTGTACGCTAAAAATAATAGATATTTGCAAGACTGGAGACTGGAGCAACTTATTTCAGTGTTTTATGGTAAGTAAAACAAATCTAAAAAGCTTTGTAGTAATAAGTGTGTTTTTTTATTTGTAATCTCTCTTGGTTGGTCTCTTTTATATGACTGTTTACTCAGCCGATACGTATTGTTAAAAAACTATTAACATTAAATATGATCGCAAGTTTATTGCTGAATTTGTATTTTTAGACATGGTTTCCACCAAATCTAGCTGTAAATTTAGGAGAATCGAATGCAGTGGCAAATTTGTTCCACTTAGCATCCTGTACCCATACAAGCCAAAGGTGACAGTTTTCCAAAGAAGCAGATCCTATATTTGGAGTAAAATAAATATAAAAAGTTTACGGTGTTCGCGTCAGTGTAGTGTAATAAAATGTGTTTTTTTATATTTAAATGTTTACAGAATGTCTAAACAATGTATGTTTAATAATACTAAATAAAAATTATTTTAAAATAATAAAGCGTGTTTCATTTGTGTGAAATATAAGTATAATTGATGTAATAGAAATTCTTCATTATATTAAATAAGAGTAATTGTTCATCAAAACACGAATATGATTGAATTTAAACAAAAATGTTTTCTTTCTATTGGAAGTTACATTAAATTAATTACTGTTGTAATTGAAACATTAACAGCTATTTTGCATCAAATGAGGTGCATATTCTTACAAATAAACTTCTAGTATTCTAGTGAAACCAATGATTGCATTGCACTCAATTTACAACAGGGTATTACTGGCATCAAATAATTGTTATATTTGAACGATCCATTAAAAACCAATGAAATCTTATATTTCAAGCAATCTTGTAACCTATTGGTTAACAATGATAAACTAATCATTGAAATAAACCGAATTTGTATTGTGCAATACGGAATAGAGTGTGTCATTGAGTGAATGGGTATTCAATTCGATATACGATAGTGATTTTTCTGTGTAGGCTTAAATTAAGATCTTCTAGTTGATCAGTTAGTCGTCATTAAAAACGTATGAGTTATTCTAATATATCAGCGATTTGCTTGGTTTCCAAATGATCTTCATTTTGAAATGTGTTTCTAGAATGAATTTAGTTCTATTACGGTAGAAAGTACCTATTTTCTTTATAAATTTCCAAAAAACCTCAGAAAAAAATTCATAGTATGAAACTTACACTATGAAAAAAAAAAAACTTTTGATTGTCAAATTAGAGTAGTCTAGCGTTGGAGGATCTGGCCGTAAGAATTTATAGTAATTTCGCTTCAGACAAGCCTGTGCCCTGTGCTCTTAATCTTAATATACACATCTATGGAATATCAATAAACACACCTAAATGAAATATTGGCAGATTATGTTATACCTCATTCTTTTTTGGCCATATAATATACAGATGATTTCTTCCAGTGCATGAAAAGGCGCGCCCTCATCACTGGGAGGATCAAAGAATACTTAAATGATCCTAATATGCTACAGATGAAATGGCCACCGACATTGACCATCAGCAAGAGGAGACGGTGCCATTCATTCATAACTAGCCTTTTGTTTGTTTCATACATTGTGTGTAGGACAAAGAACGACAGCTACATAGAAAAACACTATAATATATTGAATTGGATACCCATTCACTCAATGACACACTCTATTCTGTATTGCACAATACGAATTCGGTTTATTTCAATGATTAGTTAATGATAGATTAGATTGTTAACCAATAGGTTAAGATTGCTGGAAATATAAGGTTTCATTGGTTTTTAATGGTTCGATCAAATATAACAATTATTTGATGCCAGTAATGTTCTAAATTCAATGCAAACTATCATTGGTTTCACTAGAAGTTTATTTGTAAGAATATGCACCTCATTTGATGCAAAATAGCTATTATTGTTTCAATTTAACAGTAATTAATTTAATATAGCTTCCAATAGAAAGAAAACATTTTTGTTTAAATTGAATCATATGCGGGTTTTGAAGAACACTTACTCTTATTTGACATAATGAAGAATTTCTATTACATCAATTATACTTATATTTCTAACAACTGAAACACATTTTGTTATTTTAAAATAATTTTTATTTAGTATTATATTAAACATACACAGCCAGATTCTCCAACGCTAGTCCGGTCTAATTTGACAACCAAAAGTTTTAAACTGACAACTGTAAGAATAAGACAACTAAATTTTATACTATGAATTTATTTCGGAGCTTTTTTGCAAATTTATAACGAAAGGGGCAATTTTAGTACGCACTTTCGATAATAATAGAACTAAATTCACTCTAGCAACCCGTTCCAAGATGAAAATCATTAGAAAACCAAGCAAATCGCTGAAATATCCGGATAATTCATAAATTTTCAATGACGTCTTATTAACAACGTCAGGACAAAAACTTGTCAAAACATAACTGATCAACTAGAAGATGTTAATTTAAACCGTACTAAATCTTAAACTTTCTTAGTGAATCTGGACGACATTGTTTAAATATTCTGTAAACATTTAAATATAAAAAAACACATTTTATTACACCAACTGACGCGAACACCGTAAACTTTTTATATTTATTTCACTCCAAATATAGTATCTGCTTCTTTGCAAAACTGTCTGCTTTTGACTTGTATACTAACAGGATGCAAGATGGGACGCATAACACTGCATTCGAATCTCCTAAATTTACAGCTAGATTTGGTGGAAACCATGTCTAAAAAATACAAATTCAACAATAAAGATGCGATCATATTTAATGTTAATAGTTTTTTTAACAATACGTATCGACTGAATAAAAAGTCTTATAATAGACTAGCCAAGAGAGATTTACAAATAAGAAAACAGATTTATTCTTGCAAACCGTTTAGATTGTTTTACTTACCATAAAACACTGAAATGAATTGCCCAGTCTCAAAAATCTATTATTTTTGGCGTATAACGCAATAAACAAACAGGCTGCAAGCTTAAATGGCGATTGAAAGAACAAAAATACCAACAGCACAATTTTAACCCCTCCCTCCGCGAGCAATAGAACTAATATTTCAGCCAACAATAGAACCAATTGAATTAATATTTTTTATTATTTCTCTAATACCCTATATATTTTATAACAGTGTTTATTTTAATTGAAACGATATATATAAGGATAATTCACTTAATTTTTAGATTTTATTATTTAAACTGTAGTTCTTGTTCGTTTAATATATTTAATTTGAATCACACCGCCCACAAATAGCTATTTTTCACCCAATTATATTTGAGCATTCTCGTCAAATAATTACCGTTCAGATTCATTAAGAAGTTTTAAAATTTAGTACTGGTTTAAATTAAGATCTTATAGTTGACCAGTTATGTTTTGACAGGTTTGTGTCCTGTCATTGGTAGTAAGTCGTCATTAAAAACTTATGTATTATTCTGATAATTTAGCGATTTGCTTGGTTTCCAAATGATTTTCATCTTGGAACGAGTTGCTGTTATAGATTTAGTTTTATTATTGGCGAAAGAACGTACTAAAATGGTCATTTTCTTCATAAATTTGCGAAAAAGCTCAAAAATAAATTTATGGTAAAAAACTTAGTTGTCTTGTTCTTACACTTGTCAGGTTTGACGTTTGGGTTTTGAAATTAAACTGGACTAGCGTTGGGGAATCTGGCTGTTAATGTTTTAGCTTAAAAAATCCTATACTCTAAGGAATCATTATAATTTATGGGTTACCACGTTTCCAATAGCATGTTTGTAACTGAAAAAATGGTAATATATTTCTCAAAGAAGTAAGACTACTTTTGAACTGTAATAATATGTCTATATTTTAGGTTTAAAAAAATTCAAATGACTGTAACTTTCTACTAACACATTTTTTTCTCTTAAAATTTAAGAATTGTCGGCAAAATTATGTAAAATTTGTTTAGAAAAATAATAAATAAAATACCTAAGCGTGTTAATTTTTTTCCCAGATGGGTCAATTCAAAAATTCAACTTTTTTTCGCAAATTACAAAATATTTTTTTTCTTTCCCAAAACATTCATAATACGCCCACTATTAAAAAACCTGAACTTGGAATGGGTCCCATAAGTTGCAACAGAGATATACAACTTTAAAATTTCACGGGCCGCGCCTAAACTCCGTCTTCGCGCACCACCGTTATGGCTTTCCGGGCCGTCTGTATTCCGCCGAGCAAATATGTGAAATA
Source organism: Philopedon plagiatum (assembly GCA_963971165.1). NCBI lineage: Eukaryota > Metazoa > Arthropoda > Insecta > Coleoptera > Curculionidae > Philopedon > Philopedon plagiatum. The sequence goes on along the minus strand of OZ020196.1, from coordinate 15,655,420 downwards.
CAGTTCCGGCTGAGAAGAATCCATTTTATCACACTCTTGGCCACGGCGCACCATTTGCCAAAGTTTATGGATAAAGCCCTTTTAGGAAAAACCAACAATTACTTAAAATTTCACTATACATGTTTATTCCGACCTACCCGAAACATTACATACAAAACATTACGCGTTGGCAAATTTGTAAACCAGCAATAATCGAGGCGACGTTGCCACTCTTACTCTAAATTTCGCCACCATCATGCAATGAAAGTAAATTACTAAAAATTTATTATCATGAAAAATAATGTTACATTGGTATATTTTATTAATTATTAGCCATTTGTTTTAGCCTGTGGTATTTAGGATTGCAGATATTAACGTACAGTAATTGCATTATTTTATTATAGTTTATGACTCTGCGAATAAGTCACATAACTGAAAGCCTGGTAACAGCCATCCTCAAGAAGTAGATGGGCAACTATATAGTTGGCCAGATTATAAGTAACTTCGGAACCTCTGATCGCTCTGTCTGTGGCCACCGCACCGCACAGCTCAGATCTAAACCCTATCGAGCAGCTGTGGGATATACATACTCGGTAGAATAATTCAAAGCCTAATACCAGTTTTGGTGGTGGAACACCTGCTTCTAGAACGTTGAATAAATTGCAAGGGGCACTCTCAGAGCAATAAATAGCTATTCCTTGGGAGGATATACGCCATTGGGCGGGGGGGAGGGGGGGGGGGTGCGGGGCGTGTGCCCAAAAGTATAAACGCTGTGGGGGTAATACCCGGTATTAGTAATTACTAACTGGTGCTTGTTTTTGTTTGATTATGTGTTATTGTTTATTTCATGAAACTCTACACAATTTTATGAAAAGAATAAAATTACTTTAAAATTATTATGTTCCGTTTAAACCATGGATTTATTAAGAATGGATACGGGATGATTTAACATTCTTTGAAGCCAAAACAAACCATTCTAAACGACACTGTAAACACAATTTGTAAACATTGGCCACATCTTATTTTACCTTGTATTTTTGTACAAAAAATACGTTAGAAGCATCACAAGATTTACTAAAAGTAATAAAAGCCCTAAAATATTTAATTTTTCTGCTAAATAATAATAGATTTAAGTTAAAAAGGTTTTATTATTTATAGGTTATGTTATTTCTAAAGGTGTTTATTTAAAGTCGCTCCGAGTCATGTATAAATCTATAAATCGCACTTTTTCTTTCCTAGTTCATTAGATAAAGACGTACGTGTAACCGAGTGTTCAGACCGAGGTTCACCCGTTTTCCTAAGCAACCAGCACAGACAGCAACACTTCTGAGCTCCAACACTCCAATGCTATTTTATCTCTTTCTACTACTATTCTTGATTCAATTACGTAGTTCGTAAACTAATCTCCTGGGGGAAATGTTTTCATAACAAATAACAAATATAAGGCCTCACGTTCGATACGCTCACAGTATACGGACATCGAATCCTTTCTTAATAAATCCACTTGCGGCCAGATTCTCCAACGCTAGACCGATCTAACTTGACAGCCAAACGTTTTAAACTGACAAGTGTAACAATAAGACGACTAAGTTTTATATATGAATTGGTTTCCGAATTCTTTCGCAAATTTATACAGAAAAGGCAATTTTAGTACGCACTTTCCACAATAATAGGACTAAATTCATTTTAGCAACACGTTCATTTGAAAACCCAGGAAATCGCTAAAATATTAGAATAATTCATAAGTCTTTAATGACGAGTTATTGACAATGCCACGACAAAAACCTGTCAAAACCTAACTGATCAAACAAAAGATCTTAGTTTAAACCAGTACTAAATCTTAAACGTTTTTAATGAATCTGAACCTTGTATTTCTAACTAAAATAAAGCTATCGAAATGAATCAAAACAGACATTATTTGGGAAACATGTACCTTGACGATCAATTACTTTTAAAATTTCCCACTCTGTTAGATGACTTTAGAGGGTGTTTGAAACTTCAGCCAAATGTTTCCTCTCGTATAATATGGCATATTATGCGGTTTTTCTTCTGAATTTAAAACAAGTTATAAAGTAGAACATTTTATCTACGAGTTGCCTAAAGAATTAGAGTATTCCCGTACTTAAATATTCAAATCAAATGACTTCGATATGTTTCATAATAATGTTCATTATGATCAAAACTTTCATTATAATACTAATTTTTATTATGATCGCTTTATCAGCCGATTTAAAACGCATACTTTTTTAATCAAGTGGCCCCTTTTTAATACATGTCCGACTTTGACAGTTTTTTTTTTACCAAAATTTGCATTTTCATTAAAACTTAAGAATATTTAAATTAGGTCAGATTATATATTTAATTTAACTTAATTTGTTTAACTGTTGCTAAATTAAATACATGTTGTTCAGTTTAATATTTATTAATAAATAGTCCTAGAAAAAATAGTGTATGCAACTCTCATGTAATGGCGATTAATACGCTCGCATTCATAACGACTCCGACACCCGCCAGGGCTCGTGTTGTTATTTCATGCTCGTGTATTAATAGCCATCATTACATAATCGTTGCATAATAAATTATTAAAATTTTAGGGTGCCGTTTTTTCGTGTCGGTCAGTGTATTTAAAATTTATACCATACCTACATATTATTATATTTTTTATATTTGCTAACCTAGTTTTTCGGTTACTTCTTCGGCGGTTATTAAAATTAAGTATTTATATAAAATATTTTTTCAAGGACAATTTTCAAAAATGAAAATGTTCGAAATGCTAAATTTTTGAGATCCGGAGAAAACTTAGAAAAACATAGTCTTTGAAAGCACAATTTTTTAAAACATAATTTGCGAATTGGGAGTTTATTTCAGTAATAATAAAAAAGACAGAAAAAGATTATAAGCGAACTTGACCAAACCCATATAAGGCGATTCTGTGAGGTTTGCTCAGGTTTGTTTAGCTTTGCTCAGAATCTTTTTTTTATTATTCTAAAAATCTTCCTAATCGCAAATTGTTTTTTAGAAAATTATCTGATAAAAGTCACAGTCCACATATGACAGACTAGCTTTCACCCGACACTTCGTCCGCGGTATAACAATTTCACTCTTTTACAAACTTTGAAACTCCATTTGTTGATTTATTAAAAACTGTAAAACACGTGTTTAAACATTTATAGCCAGATTCTCCAACGTTAGTCCGGTCTAATTTGACCACTCTCACTTTGGTTATATTAAAGTTAATACTGTTTCAACAAACCATCATTGAAAGAAGAGAAAAAACATTGCTTTAAATATAGACTTTAATTTTACATAATTTTGCCGACAATTCTTAAATTTTAAGAGAAAAAAATGTGTTAGTAGAAAGTTACAGTCATTTGAATTTTTTTAAACCTAAAATATAGACATATTATTACAGTTCAAAAGTAGTCTTGCTTCTTTGAAAACTATATTACCATTTTTTCAATTACAAACATACTATTGGAAAAATGGAAACCAATAAATTACTATGATTCCTTAGAGTATAAAATTGTTTAAGCTAAAGCATTAACATCCAGATTCTCCAACGCTAGTCCGGTCTAATTTGACAACCAAAAGGTCTAGACTGACAAGTGTAAGACTAAGACAACTAAGTTTTATACTATGAATTTATTTCTGAGCTTTGTCTCAAATTTATAAAGAATATGGCAATTTTGGTACTTTCGACAATAATAATAGAACTAAATTCATTACAGAAACTCGTTCCAAGATGAAAATCATTTGGAAACCAAGCAAATCGCTGAAATATCAGAATAATTCATAAGTTTTTAATAACGACTTATTAACAATGACAGGACAAAAGCCTGTCAAAACTATCAACTATAAGATCTTAATTTAAACCAATACTAAATCTTCTTAGTGAATCTGAGCGTTATTTTTTAGAGCACTATGAAATTTCGACTTAATAGGATCATCTAATATTTTTTCTTCATACAAAGTTTAAACCCCAATTTCACCCCTTTAGGGGTTGAATTTTGAAAAACCCTTTCTTAGCGGATGCCTACGTTATATAAGAAATCTCTGTACAAAATTCCAAGTTTCTAAACCCAGCGGTGTGGGCTGGGCGTCGATATGTCAATCAGTCAGTTTACTTTATATATTATTCGGTCGGGAGATTTATTATTCGTCCACTTGTAATTTTTTTAAAGATAAAGATAAAAATACTACATTAAATTTAGTAAAATATTAAAAATAATTTAACAGATATCTCTTTTCCCGAGAAATGAAAATAAAAATAACTCTTTATATTTATCAGGATGCCTTGGACAAAAAATAGATAGCCTGATAAAATTTCGGCGAGCAAAATTATTCGTGCACTTCCAAAAAAATTTAAAGATGTACATAGAATGTACTTATCTGTTCTTATAGTGATCAAAAAATTCCTAAATATATATAGATTCTAAATTATTTTTAAAAGCAGTTTGAGACTCCGTGGTCTAAAGAACACAGCAAATTTTCAAAATCTGACGCAAATCATCATAAGTGTCTCAAGAAATCAGAAATTTCATAATAAAATTATATCACGAAGGAAGCTATCAAAGAGACATAAGAAAAATTGTTGGAAGAAGGTGGTCACCAGTTAAAAATATTATAAAAAAAATATGAAACCCTCCATACAACAAAAACCTTGCCAGGGAGAGGAAGAAAAAGTTCTTACTTTTCCAGAGAAACAAGAAATACTAAGAAAAGTTAGTGAAAATCCGCAAACTACTGCGACAGATATAGTAAAAAGTGAAGTCAGTGATTACAAAAACGTTATCCATGTAACAACAATAAGAAAATTTTTAAGAAGCCAGGCTATACAGGCACGAGTTGGTCGAAGGATATCATTAGTAAATAAGAAAAATATGAAGAAGCATATCGAGTTTTCTCAGAGGCATTTTGACAAAAATACTGAGTACTGTAACATCATATATACTGACGAAATAACAATCGAGTTGTTTGGTAAATCAAAAAAGGTTTTAGTGTACAGAAATGGCGGGGAAGCCTGCAAACCTAAAATTTAATTCTAACGGTAAAGCACGTGCGTTCTAATCTGGGGGTGTATGTTATAGCATGGAGTGAGTCAGGTCCATTTTTTTGACGGAACTATGGGTAGGTTCGTTTACATGGACATTTTAAAAAAGAATTTAAGGCAAAGTGCGGAGAAAATGTGAATTGGGAACAATTTCATATTTCAACAAGACAACGATCACGCATACAGCGCGGGTCGGCAAAGAGCGGATGCTGTATAGCGTACCAAGAGTGCCGAAAATGCTACGGCAATCCCCAGACGTTAACCCGAATGAACATCTTCAAGAAAGGGTAAAAGAAAAGAAAATTTTTAACAAAGAGGCGTTAAAAGCAAGATGTCAAGAAGAATGGCCAAAAATTTTAGTAGGTTTTGAATAAAACTGGTAGAGTCAATGCCTAACAGGTTATAACAAATTATATAATCAAAAGGGTATCCCACACGTTATTAGTTTTGGCATATTTAGACGAATTTCGAAAAAAAAAATGTTGGTGGACGAATAATTTTTCTCCCTTGGTTTTTAAGAAATTATGTTTTATTTTTCAAGGGGATTGTTTAGGTTGGACTTTATATTACTTTTTTTAGTACATGAATAGTTGTGTTTATTTGTGTAATGAAAAGCAAATAAGCTTAAGTAGTTTTAATTTTATCCCAATTTTTAAAAAATTTTAAAAGTGGACGAATAAATTTATCTCCCGACTGTATATATACTGGGTGTTATGGAAATCATTTAATATATTGGAAGGGGTAACTCCTGATATGAATTCAGATTGAATAAAAATATTCATAAATGGCGCTTCATGATAAAAAAAGGTCGATATCGGCCCTGGAAAATTATTTTTTTTTGTGACTGCGCGCCACTGTTCATAAATACATGGCCATATAAAAAAACAAGGAGAAACGTCAGTTACAGAAAAAATACTTTTGTTTTGACATCAGTAGTCACTCTGACGTTGCTAATTCTATCTAGAATATTTCTATGTAGGTACTTAAGTAACAGATTTGAAAAAATAATAGCTTTGTTATCTTTAAAGTAAGAAATCATACTAAATCCTTTAAAAAAATTAAATTTCAAAAAGTTAAAAGACTACAACACAAAAAATGCAGAGAACAGCTGTTCAAAACAAGAGTAAAATTTTGTTCAACTAGGCCGACCAGAAATTTTTGGAAGAAAAAAAGTACCTATACAAAAATTTTGCTTCCAAATTAGCTTTAAACAAAAAACTCCCAACACTTAAGCATGTACTTCTTTTTATTTGCCTATTTTAAATCATATTTAACACAAGATTTAGCATTTATTAACAGGTTTATTTACCTATATCGTCCTTAATTCGGTGGCTTTATGGCAAAAGGTGCTATGTCGATATTTTGGCCAAATCACGTTTTTTGTGTTACATATTATATGGCAATAAGATCTATGTTCTCTAATTTTCCTTAAAAATAATTCTATTTTAAATTGTCAAGATAAGCTAAGTTTGTTTCTAATACATATTTTTATGGCAGAATGCTTCTTTTTGCTCTCCTGTAAAATTTTACTTTTCTCACATATCACCTTTTGCCATAAAACCACCGAATTTTTAAGCGAAATTCTTCACAACTAAATTACAAACTTACAACAACAAACTATCTATATACTATCTTCCAGTAACTCAAATCAAGATTTCTTGATACAAGGAAAAGTTGTTCCATAGCATCATGGTATTTACACTTGCCTAGCGCACTTGTTTACGACAAAAACTTGACAAAATAACTATAAAAACGAACGCGCTTCCAAACGACGCATTACGAGGCTCTTGACTGTAAATAAAGTCCCAACATTCTCTGTTGGCCTCGCACGCACACAAGAATAAAGTTTATTACTATTACTACACAATACAACCCAGCCGTTTGGTTAAAACATGAAAGTCCAACAAACACTACGAAATGTTTTGTTTTCTTATAAATAGTCAACACTATAAACACATACCATAGCACCTTTAATAAATTGAAAACTTTTTTTTTTCACTAGGAGAATGACAGAATTTTAAAAGCCGGCCGATGAAAGTGCGCGAAGGGAGCTGACGAGACCACTGCACGAGCTAATGATGACGTCGTGATGTTGCGCAGTCACCTAACGCGTCACTATGCCCGATATTCAACCAATCACAGCGTGAGCTTTCGTCGCTTACGCGTCCGGCGAAAATTGAAACGTGAAAGTCGTAGCCGTTAGCTCCTCTCGGCGAAACAAATAGATTGAGAGACAGAGCGATACAAATGAGAACGAGGAAAGAGAGATAGCACGACGCGTATTATGGGTTCCGTATAGTAATATCCCTAGGTTAGTATTTTATCCATGATATCTAAAGCTTGGCAAACGGGGATTATTCCAGGGACGGCTCTAACCTAGTTGGAACTAAAATTAGTAATCAATTTGAAAATAAAATACAAATATTTATGTACCCAGATTGTGTTATTTTGAAAATGCGATATACGAAAATACTTGTGTTACAGTGATATACCATACAGAGTGTCTGAAAAGTCTTGCATGGACAAATATCTTTACTATTAATAAAGATAGAGACACCAAATTTTAATTGTATCTTATTGGTTAATAAATCTACTTTTTTATGTAATTTGACTTTTTCCACCCCCTTGGGGGGTTATGCTAGGGAGTTGAGGTCAAAAATTTTAAATGCAACCTATGCCTTGTGGTACCTCATTTTAAAGGTCTTTTCGAGAATGGCAGATGTTACTTCTTGGCAGAGTTCCAAAATGGACTTTATTACTGGCAAGAAGTTCATGGTGGTCATTCTAAACAACTTTTAACGTAATAAGTAAGGCAGGCACTGCTGGTCTGTTACCAGACGCGTCGATACCGAAAATAATTATGTACGTATTACAGTATTTGACAGAAATAATTTAATTCATGAGCGTTGCCGTGATTGTGTGAAATAAAAAACAACGGTTGAGTGCGAGTTCGACTCGTTCATAGAGGGTTCCGTGCCACACACAGTATTGTGAATTTCTCACAGGACGCGAAAGTCTCAATAGCTATGGTAAACTTGAATAAATAACAGGAGGCGGCCATGCCGAAAATAAGTACGTACGTATACCGTATTTGACAAAAATAATTTTATTCATGGGCGTTGCTGTGATTGTGTAAAATAAAAAAACGGTCGAGTCCGAGTTCGACTCGCGCATATAGCGTTCTGTATCACCGTAAGATTGTGTTTATATATTTTTAATAAATTTGCTGATGTTTCATCCCATATTCTTGTTGTGCGGAGTCACAATGTCACATAGTTAAGAATGTTCAAAAGAGTAAGACGTCATAAAATCGTAGAAATATGTTAAGTACGTACTTGTAGTTTTACTATTGGAGATATATTCTTCAAAGTGGGTAGGTTTGAATGAAGACACCAAAGTACTTCCCCTGAAATTTCGCGCGCATGTCTAGCCCTCTTGGTTTGCGCGTGGTACGCATTTTGGTCTACTGCGCAGATGTCAAAAAAAAAATAAGGAAGTCGAAAAAAACTTGGGAAAAAAGTTATAAAGTTAAATACGTAGTGGTACTTTGACTATTGGAGATATATTCTTAAAAGCGAATGGGTTCAAATGAATACACCAAAGTCCACCTCCTGAAATCCCTTGCGCATGTCTAGCACGCTCGGTTTTCGCGTGGTACGCATTTTGGTCTACTGCGAAGATGGCAAAAAATGAAAAATATAAAAACCGACAAATGAAAAAGTTCAAAAAGTTGGAAAAAAGTTAGAAAGAAAAGTGCCCTACAAAACAAAAAATAAATGTGCGAGCAGACTGGTACTGTGTGTCACAAGAGGTCGACTAACGGTCGACTTATGCCCCGCCGGATTATACGATTTACGATTTATAATTTTTATAGGCTTGCCATTTAAAAATGAATTACAATACGGGGTTTGCGGTAAAATATTTCTTTTTTGAAGACTTTTAAAAGAAGGGACCACACGGCATAGGTTTGCATTCAAAATTTTTGACCTCAACTCCCTAACGTCTTGAAAAAGTCAAATCACCTAACAAAGTAGATTTATTAACCAATAAGACACAACTCCAATTTGGTGTCTCTATCTTTATTAATAGCAAATATATTTACCTATACTAAGACTTTTTAGACACCCTATATGTTATATTACTTTTACCAAAGTATTTTCGCATTTCGCATTTTCAAATTACACAGAGTGAGAAAATAAATATTATTATTTTATTTTCAAATCGGATCCTAATCTTATTTCCAACTAGGTTAGAGCCATTCCTGGAATAACCCCCGTTTCCAAAGCTTTAAATTGATATCAATACTGAGGCATTTTTTGGTGCTGCAAAACCATCAGAACCATCAAATCCGGATCCTACTTCTGTCTTTGTTTATCATGCTATAAAAAAGAAAACGCCTAACTTAAACCAAACAAATCCAAAGGCATGGTTTTGATGGTTTTGGACCGCCTAAAAAGGCCTCTGTTTTCCTGGTTAACTTGAGAAGAAAGTTTTAAGTAATTAGTGTAGTGTGTTCGTGTTCAACAAAGTCTTTTGTTAAGCTGATAATTTTTACTTTGGTCATTAACGATAAAAAATACGTTTGTATTTGATTCCAGTGTTTATTAAAATAATCCTAACAAATATCCTTCAACTTTCAACTGGTTCTGGACAATACGCTGCGGACGCACGCTTGTTTGGAAGCAAATAATGGAAGACATTTTCAACATACCTACTCTCTACTATGTAACAAACTAAAACCCCTACTACGGACCTGTTCCCTTGCCCTTGGATGTTCCATCCCATGAGGTGCTGCCAAAATGGCCCGCAAACGAACTACGCCAAAAGGGACAGAAGATGCCACTGATGCCAATAAAAGCGAGAGAAAGGGAGAAGAAGAAAAACTTCTTCCAGACAAGAATGCGGAATTAAGAAGTAAAAGTGTCGTGTTTTAAAATATTTGGAACATTATTATTATTTAGCTCACGTGTAAGCTTTAAAAGGTTCTGCAGTTTAAGCTTAATCATGTAGAACTCATAACTTTAGTCTAATCCTGAAATAAAAGTGAAAAACTTAATGTTCGCGCTTTATTTCAACGACGTTACAACTATAAAATTGTTTGTGCTTTGATTATAGCGTTTCTTAAATTAGCCTAATATGGTTGAAAACTAAATTAAATTTACATATTATGGTAACGTTTGCGGGTGCAAAACTCATTTATGGGGATCTTTTCAAAAAATCGGTAAGTTTAAGATAATTTCTCCTTAACTGAAGGGCGAATAACAACTTTCTGAACATGCTGCGCGAAACAGAATAATGTGTTTTTTTCTACAAAATGCTGCAATGAAAGAATTTTGGTTATACTTTTAAAATACTATGTAATTGTGCTCAATTAGTATTGTTCGTTTGGATTTTTAGCTTTTTCTTAGCAGAAAGTTTATTTAAGCTAGTAGGAATAACGCTTATCTTATTTATAACCTAATATAAGGTGTCATAAATATTAATTAAAACTAAGGCTACTACAAAAAGGATTGATTTGGCAATGCCTTTTTACTATTTTTTATTTGTTTTTTTTTTGAGGAAAAGGTTTTTTTCTTTGTCTTAAATTACGCTTGAAAACAGAAAATAAATTCTCTTAAAGATTTATATGTCTGGCAACGTTACAACAAATTGAATTGTTTTAAGTTTTTCGCGCGCATTTTTCTGTCAAGAGCTATGTCGGGTCATGTGTTCGGTCAGCCAGGTGCGTCGAATATGGTCGGGTTTTAGGGTATTTTTGAAAATTTTTAAAATGTTCGATTTAAGAAAAAAAAAGTATTGGCTATGTCTGTAGACGATCCCATATATTAAATATATTAAATGATTTCCATAACACCCTGTATATATATATATATATATATATATATATATATATATATATAGTCGGGATATTAATTAATTATTATTCGTCCACTTTTAAAATTTTTAAAACATTGGGATAGAATTAAAACTACTTAAGTTTATTTGCTTTTCACTACAAAAATAAAATCAATTATTCATGTACTAAAAACAGTAATATAAAGTCCAACCTAAACAACCCCTTTTAAAAATAAAACATAATTTCTTAAACAACATTGGCACATGGCAACATTTTTATAATAAATATTTGACAAGAAGTCTAGGGTGATATTGTCTGCCCAAGATATCTGCAACCGGCAAAAGAATTTAAAGAATGCAAGGGAAGGTGTAAACAACATTGTCAATTTATCTGTAAATCAGATATGGAAAGAAAAGTCTAAACATTATTGACGAAAAATTTAACATTTTTTCAAAACAAATTGGCAACGTTGTTTAGTTTAGGCATTCCCTTTCATTCTTTAAATTCTTCTGCCCCGCCGGTTTCAGATATCTTGGGCAGAATATACTATATTGTTACTCTTTGGCACACCTGCAGTGGGATTCCGTGTGATTATAGTTTTCTATAATCGACACACAGCGATCATGTTGTTTTTGTCGGTCGGTCATTCGACAGCGAACGTTAAACAGAGCGCAAAAAGATCGCTTTGTCTCTACAAATAGAATTCTACGACCTCGCGGAATCCCACTGCTGAAAGTTTTTTCGTCCTTATTTGTCATAATATTGAAGACACAAGGTAGCTACATTGCTGCAGATTAGGCAATAAAACAAATTTCACTGAATTATGTATGTAACTGAAGTGGTATATCGATGGGTAAAATTATAGGTATATTTTTCTTTTCTATAAAAAAATGTCAAGGTCAAAATCTGGAAATTAAGTTTGCAAATTATTTTTGTAACATTTGTATGCCAAATATTTGACAGAAAACGAAAGGTGATACAATAGTCAAGTCAAACGAATAAAACTTAAGCATTTTTATAGAAAGAAAAACTATCTAACACTGATAACAACAAACGACCAGAACTTAAGCTTCTTTTATAGAAAAAAATAGACTTTAACTAATACTAGTTGCATTTTAACAATATTTAGATGAAGATGACGATTATTTCTCTAGAACTAGAAGATCAAGTACAGGGTCCAACCGATCGCGTAGAAGAAGTTCAGAAGCTTCAGGTAATTTGTGCTTTGTATTTTCTATGATAATTTTTATAATAAATTCAAATGGGGTGTAGATGACTTGGGGTAAGAGGGCGGCAGCGTAACAGACCTACACCCTGTGCGCGCTTAATTGAGATGTTTTTAGTGTTTCTTATTACTATGTAGGTAATATTATCGATCGACCAAATATTCAGCCAATTAGATTATCGGAAGAAGTGAACGTTATCATGGAAGAAAATGACGAAACTGGAGATACAAAAGATAATGATTCAAGTACGCAGGACGGCGCCGACAGCAAAAGTGAAAATGAAAAGGAGAAGTAAATATTTTTTTTTTATTTTCTATGACATTACTTGCATACACACAAAGGATAGCTTTATTCTCAAAAAATAAGAAGCAATCCAAATTTTGCTACTAAAAGTTTGGTGATATGACGAAACCAATATCTTAGGGTCCATTATCGTGAGTGACTGGTTTTAGGAAAGACAAAATAAATTATACATGGGACTCTAAAAGTAATAGGACAACAGTGGATTCCTGGCATCAAAATAGTGCGATTTAGCTAAACTTGTTAAGTCCAAAAGTTAATATTAGCAGTGGGAATTTTAATTTCGATTTTCTTCAATATTTTAAAAAGTTTTTGATATGTTACCTTAAAAATTGGTATAAAGGGCTTTTTAAGAGTGCAAAAAAATAATCGGGTCTCAATTGTATTGTAGCAGATAGAGGGCGTTCCGTGCGGCACGCCCAAATTTGTGTGCGAGCAGATGTATTGAATTTTTAATCAGGAAATAGTATTGAGAGAAAAAAGGTACACCAGTTTTGTATGATGCTAAAGTAAACCGTTTGAAGAAATATTCTCCATATTAATAGCAGATACAGTGTTTTCCTACAACAGGCAACCATAAAAATTACGCTCATGAAATTTAATGAAACTCTAACTTAACTAAAACGAATTTCTTGTCAAAATCGGGTTAAACTCATACCAATAATAATTATTATCCCTGAAGTTACATTTTGTACTGCAGGATGAAATAATATAACAAATCAATTTCATTTTGCTAAAACTCTAAAACAGTAGCTTGCTTAAAATAAATAATAATTTATAGTGAGCTTAGAATTTTACGTGAAAAATATTTTTCTAAACAGGGTAGGAAATTAAAAACATAAAATTCTGTCTATTTGCAGTTACAACACCATAAGTGCATAAAAATTATCGAAAATTCTGAAAAAAGTGTGTTGGATGAAAAGTGCATGAGTTTATTTTTTCGGTTTCAAAATATAAATCGCCGGACTCTGACAGAGGAGGGCTATTTTTTGAAACAACAAACAAGTAAACCAATTGCTGTTTACTTTAGGCAACATATGTACTTTTTCAGAATTTTATGGATTATTTTCATGCACGAATGATATTCTAAATTTATTTTTTATTTAATGTAGGTTATAGTACAATTATTATAATTTACAACATATTGGCATGATTTATTTGAATCAATAATGCAGATTCTCTTTTCAGTTACTGTGGAATCGATTGCAGTAAAAATACGTCATGCAGTTGAATTTCCAGTAGGTACTTATTGAATACTCGCTATTCAATTTGAACTATGCAATTTTATTTCCACTTACTGTGCAATTTTCAGTGTAATTCAGCGATAATTGAACACCTCTTATGGACAAATTAATACATAAGTGAAATTTTCACTATAAATGTATTTGATTATTGCAATAGTATCACTGAGAAAAATGCTAATTATTCCTTATAAGAATTCTTAAACTCCCTATGCAACTGTTTAATACTATATGGGACAGCAACGCGCTTTGCTTCTTCCATACAACAAAAATTGCTAGACCATCTTACTGTGATAACAATATGGTGATTTAGCCAGTAAAAAATTGAAATCATATCTAAAATACAGCTTTCTAATAGGCATTAATCCCCTACTTTTATAGTAATCAACCAGTAATATTGGGACTATTATGTAGTTTTATAACTGTAATAATAATATGACTTACAGTTGTAATAGAACTGGATAACAATCATAATAATCTTTTTTCCGTGCCATTATTAACCATTATAATAGCCACTGAAATTTCGTTGTATAGTCGTTATAATACGAAATAGCAGCTTGTATAACCCAATTTTTTTGGGTTAATGAAACTGTGTAGTAAGTTATATGCATTATGCATCTATCTTCTGTTTATCTATATCTATCTTGTCTGTAAAATTTGAGACTGTTACCCTTAACATTCAGTTGTATTAGGACCGCTTATTTAATATTTCGACTTGCAGTTATAAAACTGTTTCATTAGAGTAACACCATTTTTTCATAGGTATACAGGGTGTTACAGTGGACCACCTGTAACGTGCAAAGTATTGAAAAAAAACTTTTTGTGCAACAAGTTTTTATAATTATTGATATAGCATATACCTATTAGAAATACTCTTAACTATATAGGATCTATCAAAAAAGCGTCACAATTCACAACTTACCTTTCTTAATCAAAAATCCCTTATGTTATTAATTTTTTGGTTTTCTCTTAAAATTTCAAATTAATTTTGTGAAGTGTCCAATTCTTAAGTTCACTTGTTTTCAAAATTTAGTCAGTTGACAATTAGTCTATTTTCAGCTTTGAAGTTTCGAAAACGGTTTGAGATATCAGAAGGTGAATTACTTCCCTCTCACTTTTAATACTGTATTGTCTTTAGTACTGACTCTAGATAGTACCAGTAGTACCACAAATAGAAAAGAATTTGATGCTAGTGGTACTGAGATGGGAAGCAATTAATGTTCCAATAACTCAGGTCGTTCTCAGATCTCGAGCTATAGGATATCAAAGTTAATTTAAATATAAGGCATTATTCACGAAATTAATTTGGATTTTTTCATAGACCTCGTATAATTGAGAGTATTTTTAAAATATGGAATAAAAAATATCACGGTTTCCTTATACTTATTAGTCAATTCAGTAGTTTATTAATTATATAACACAAGAGCGCTGGCTTAATTTTTAATATAAGGATCAAGTAGTAAAAAAAAACAAGTGTGTAGTTTAAAAATATATTTTTTCTACAACCGAGCGAAAAGTACAAATTTGCGCTTTCAAAAGAAAGCGCAAAGTCGGACATTTTCGAGGAACAAGCGTTTGTTTTACTTTGTCGCTCGCCGAGCGACAAAGTTACTTTGTCGCTCGCTTAGTTACCATGGACACCTTAATAATAATAAAGAAACGTCCAGCGTATCTGCGACTTTTGACACAAAATATAAACTGTCAAATTTGATATCAATAATTATTAATTACATTACAAAATATTTTTATAAAAATACCGGTTGTAGAAAAAATCATGTGTGTAATTCGAGCGCAAAGTGACATTGCCGCTCTCGCGAGATAACCGCGCTCCGCTACGCGTCGCGCGTCTAACTTCTCGCTCAGAGCGGCAATATATCACTTTGCGCTCTTAATACACAAATAGCTATTAAATACTACGACGCACTAACCTAATAAAGAGTGTAATCTCTGTTATTATCAACCACGCCTTGACAACGTACGGGCATGATTTCCACAAGTTTCTCAGCATACTCACTATAAGCAACAAGGCAACCCATATCTGACGAATGTGGCGACGTGTTAATACATGTTTTCCACTAAGCTTAGTATAGTAGCCCAAATATTCTGAATAGGATTTATTACTAGGGACTGGGAAGGCAAATTCAACGTTTGAATGTCATTATCGCGTTTCCAAGTTGAGCATAAGGCACTCCGGTGTTTTGGGCCATTATCATCTTGTAGTACCCAGGAAGCAATATTATCTCCATACCACCTTTTAGTAGATTTCAGCAGAGCAGTTTTATATTTTTTAAATATTTTCTCTCCATTTAAATTATCGCCGAACAAGTATAGACATTCGAAACTACAAAAACTGCAGCAACTCCAGGCATGAATATCAACTGGATGTTGAGAGAGGTTGAGGTTGCCAACTCTAAAAAAATCACTTAAATCATTGTACTGTCTACTAGAAAAATATTACATCATAAGTGTGCCCTCCCCCCCTCCCTCTCGAACCTTCCAAGAATTCGAGCCAACGCTCTTGTGTTAATGACGTATATTAAAGGCGGAAAAACAACAGAGAAACTTAAAAAGGTTAAAACTTAATTAGTACAGCGAAATTATTTTAAGTGTCTTTTGCCTAGAGACTGTGTTAAAAACAGCAGATATGAACTAAAGTAAAAATCAATCAAGAAAAAGCCACGATCTTCATAACGGACAGAGACTGCAATTATTTCCTTCTCTCTCATCTTTTGCAAAGAGGGTATTAGAGGTGTGTTATGGATTATTTTTAATCTTATGATAAAAATAGTGGTGATGAATGAACTAACAAAGTTGCATGATTTTTGCTTTGGCCAAATCAGAATTGAACTAAAATCCGTCCCATCAATATGCTAAGCTAACCGATGCATTGCGAGTGCCTCTCCGATGTTGCCGAATGTAGAATATGGTCACATTAGGTGTCTTCCTTTCACCCCAAGGAGGAGCTCCCGTACAGCTCCAGAGCCGCACACAGTTGTTCCATTCAACTGGGGCATCAAGCACCTGAACCGTTCGAGCCCTATCCCCCCTGCCCTCTCGTGCAACACTTATCACTTGAGCTTAATGTCAAACTTGTTTATTGTTCCTTTCGGAATGGTGTCGAGTGACTCCGGGGCGAGACGCTCCGGGGCGTCAGACACCTGAAAGGAATATTACTATTGTAGTGTGATGATGACAGTGCATTAGGGGACGAACTGGTATGTTCGCAACTTGATTCAGATAGCTAACAGTAATTGTTTTATTTTGAGTTGTAAGATAAAAGATACTTATATTTATAAAGTTATGGTGATATGTAGGAAGCAAAATTTGTACATACAGATTTTCAACTTTACTCTAATCTTTTAACATGCCTGTTAAAGTACGAATATATGCGATGTATGCGTAATATGATAAAATAGTCTAGTTCTAGTTTATACAGTGTCATACATAAAGTTGGCACAATAATAGTAAATCTTTTTATTTCTGATTTCTCAGAAAATTCTATTTTTGATAAAAGTTTCTGCATGTATAAAATACGTGTCTGGCGTTATCAAAATATAAAGTTAATCATAGCAACAACATTCAAAATGAAAATTTTTGGAACAACCCAAATTAAAAGCTATAGAAAATGAGCATGGTGTGAATAGTCTATGACAAAATTAGGTGTAAATTTCGCAAAAACCGATAAAATCCGGGTTTTTCAATGTTCTAGTTTAATTTCATCCAAACTATACATCCTACAAAGAAGGTTTTTGTTTCAAAAATATTCATTTTTAATATATTTGGTTTAGACGAATCATATTCTTTTTATTTTTTAACATTTTGTATATTTGATTTCAACTGTGATAAGGTTAAACACGTTTTTTATGCGTGCAAGAACTTTTGTCAAGAATACCCATTTTCTTAAAAATAGACAATAATAATAATAATAAATGACTTTATTGTACATTACAAAGGGCAAAGTTGAAGCTTAGCTTCCTCACTTAACCGGAAAGAGAACAATAATTTACTTATAATCTACATACAATAAATATACTCTATTAAGTTATCTAAATATTTAAAATATAGTTTAAATGACATGAAAGAACATTAAAACACAGGTAAAAAAACTTGATTTTTTTTCCATATGACGCGAACTTTATGGATGCCGCTGTACATACAGGGTGTCCGGTAAGTATGGGGCAAACTTTCGAGAGCGTGTAGGGAACGTTAAAATAAGTCTAGTGTTTCATATAATTTTTATTCCTATAAAGCTCCCTGACCGAGATATCGGGCCCCAAAGGGGTACCCAGCGATTAACTTTTTTCGTATTATTTCTTGAACTATCTCGTATGCTTTGATATAATTTTGCAATTTTGTACAGGGGATAAATATCCGAAAATAAGTGCTACTCGGCAACATTAACAGCCAGATTCTCCAAAGCTAGTCCGGTCTAATTTGACGCAAAAGTTTTAAACTGACAAGTGTAAGAATAAGACAACTAAGTTTTATACTACGAACTTATTTGTGAGCTTTTTCGCAAATTTATTAAGAAAAGGACGCCTTATTAACAACGACAGGGCAAAAACTTTTCAAAACATAACTGATCAACTAGAAGATCTTAATTTAAACCAGTACTAAATCTTAAACCTTGTTAGTGAATCTGGAGGTCAATGTCTCAGGAAAGCCAGAGACAGACTCGCCTCAATATACAGAAGTCAGAATTTTTGACAGGTGTCATGGAATCGAAATAGACATATTATTTTTGGATACTGTAAGCATTTTACTCCACAAAAAAGGTATCCTTCAATTATTCCGATAAGATGAACGGTTTTCGAGATAAATCAGTTTTTTCTGCGACTTATTTGCAAGAGTTATTAATTCAACAATAAAAAATAAATCTGTACTATGGCAACAAGCCTCTTTTTATGATTACCTATATGATTGACTTGACTTGTCAAAATCGCCAAAAATTGTATATCACAATAAAGTAATAATTCCAAACTATACGAGTACCTATGCAGAATATGCTGACATACATTTAGTTTATGGACAGGCCCTCTGCAATTCTTTGGAAGCAAGAACAATTTATAGGGATAGATTCCCTGCTCGAATTTTACCGGATAGGAAGACTTTTGAACGTGTTGATCGTCGCTCGTCTTGATCGTCGCTTAAGACAAACAGGTAAAATATTAGGAACAAGTAAAAAAAGTTGTTTAAATTAATTCTTTCCGATTTCATATTTATATAGGATCCTATTTACCGCGACGTGGTGGCGAGGATCCTCCACTAAGAGCAAGAGTCCCTGAAGTAGAAGAAAATATCTTGGACCAGATTGCTAATAATCCGTCCATCAGTGTCAGAAAGCTTTCGACACAGATTGGTTCAACACAATGGGTTGTTCATGAAACCACTAAAGAACAACTGGTCCATCCTTATCATGTACAAAAGGTTCTTGCTGTGTCTGATGTGATGAAGATTACCCAGCAAGACTGCTTTACGCTAACTGGTTTTTACAGCAACATAGAGAAAATCACACTTTTACAAGGATTATTTTATTTACCGAGGAAGCTAGTCTTACAAGAGACGGGATAATAAATTCTCATAATTTACATGTATGGTATGGGCTGAGGAAAATCCTCATGCCATTGTTCAGACGTATGGGCTGGCATCATTGGAAATAATCTAGTAGGTCCATTCGTCTTAGAAGACAGGTTAAATGGTGCAATCTATCTTCAGTTGTTGCATCAGCATTTAGATAATTTGTTAGAAAACGTACCCCTGCAAACCAGAGCTCAGGTGTGGTTTATGCATGATGGTGCGCCCGCCCCATTTCTCCCATTTAGTTCGACAACATTATTTGACAAATACTTTCGGTGATCGATGGATTGGTCGTGGCGGACCTGTTTTCTGGCCGCCTAGGTCGCCGGATCTCAATCCATTAGATTTTTTTTCGGGGTTATGTAAAAGAGCTTGTGTATTCAATGCCAGTTAATATGCATGCATGACTTAATTCAAAGAATAAGGGGGTATTGTGATCAAATTCGGAACAATCCTGGAATGTTATTTAATGTAGAGCAGGAAAATATTCGTAGGATAAGAAAGTGTATTGAAGTACAGGGGTCATATTGTGCAACTGTTAAAGTGATATTTAATAAAACAGACAAATAAAAAACTGTTAATCTGACGCTTTTCAATTATTTTGAATGTTCTGGAGGTAGTAGTCGACTGTAGTAAATATTTGACCGAAAATGACATCACAGAGATTTAATTGTAAAAACCATTTTAGTATTTCTTGTTTAAGTTTGGTTACTAATGTTGACAATTAAGCCGCAGGTGATAATAAAAAGAGGCTTGTTGCCATAGTACCGATTTATTTTTAATTGTAGTATTAATAACTCTTGAAAATAAGTCACACAAAAATCTAATTTATCTCGAAAACCGTTCATTGTATCAAATGAATTGAAGGGTACCTTTTTTGGAGTAAAATATTTACAGTATCCAAAAATAATATCCTTAATTCGATTCCATGACACCTGTCAAAAATGTTGACTTCTGTGTATTGGGGCGAGCCCGTTTCTGGCTTTGCTAAGACATTAAATGTTACCCTGTAGCACCTATTTTTGGGTACCTATCCTCTACAAAATGCCAAAATTGTATCAAAGTATACGAGGTGGTTCAAAAAATTATACGAAAAGAATAAATCGCTGGATACTTCTTTGGGCCCCGATATCTCGGTTAGGGACCACTATAGGAAAAAAATATATTGAACACTAGGCTTGTTTTAACGTTCCCTATACGCTTCCGAGACTTTGACCCATACTTACCGGACACCCTGTATAAAGTAATAAATCCATACAATCATTGCATCATTAGTTTTAATTTTTGCAATTATTTTTTGATCCAATAATTATTTAATTAAAAATGCCTTGTTTAAAGGGACTTCGTCACTGGTATATCGATTTCCAGGCCAGGAATATTCTAAAAGACAGAACATGCGTGATGTACCCATGCTTGTGACGCTTGTGGCTCTTCTTACTTGATTCCTACTTCGCTTATAATTTTTTGCAAAGAAGACAAATTTGCTGCACAAAATGACGTAGGATAGGGGCGGATTGGCCCACCGAGACTTCGAGACCAATCCCGGTGAACTGAGTTCCAGTGGACTGCTCGATGCTCCATACTAAAAGAGTATTGCAACATTATCTTAGTCTGCTTTACATGTATTCCCGGCCCGTTTTGACTGTCCCAATCCGCCCCTGACGTAGGCTGTCGAATTTGGGAGACAACAAATCTGAGTAACCTGTTGTACTTTCAAGTCAATCAATGAACAAATCAAATATCGTAGCAAACCCGAGCTGTGTAGTCAAAAATAAAATTATTTTACAAATACCAGTTATAAAATTGTTGTCTGGTGATTTTGGGCGCGGGTACATTTTGATTTTTATAGAACAGAACTTACAAGAGTTCGTCAACAATAGAGGCTGTGTGCAAATATTTAATTTGTTCGTGTCTTAATTACGAAAGCCTCTACGAGCTTTAACGCAAACTCATTTCAGCAATTGTATTCAATGTGATTTTATGCATAATATAAGTCATGTCGGTTTGTATGTGCCTTAGCGCTTGCAGCATAAACAAGTTGTCAAATTATGAAGTTTATTTTAACAGCTTCTTCCTAGAAAATAAAAGTGACCTATTATCTAACTTGGTGGTGCTTACATAGCGAAGGTTTTTCATTGTTGGCATACAGGTTGTACAGGGTTATTGATTATATTTGGACCAATAGATAACTTTTTTATTTAAAGAGATAGAAAAATGTTTAAATTAGAACTTTTTAAAGTGCTTTGGACTCTGTAAAATATAGTATTTAATGCTTGACAAGTCACCGGCATAGAGTTAGTCAGGTTTTAATTAAAATAAAGCATAATATTTAGTTGAATGTGTTCGTCAAGCTCGCGTGCTGTCCTTTTTTAACCGACTTCACGAGGAGGTTATCACTTTGATCCGTATATGTCATCATCATTTTTTAACTGACTTCACAAGAGGAGGATATCAATAAAATTCGATCCGTATGTATTTTTTTATGTATGTATTGTTCACGCATAATTCTTGAACGGATTAACCGATTTCGATAAATTTTTTGTTGGTTTTGTAGATGAGTTTTCTCGAATGGTCCCATTTTAAGGGTTTTTTGTTGAAGTGAGAGGAAACCTAAAAAAACTGCGAAAAACTATAAAAAACTCTTAAAATCGACAATTTTTGCGTATGTACTTCGGAATGGCAGCACCGATTTCAATAATTTTATTTCCGTTATATTAAGCATGGCAGTCCGGTGATCCTGTTCGTATTTGACTTAAAAAAATAATAAAGGGGCGGGGTGAGGGGGTAAAACCGGAGCGGCTTAGAATTTTTCCGAAAATGTTGACTAATATCTCTTTTTCGGGGTTAATATGAGGGCATAAAATCTAATTTTGTCTAGCAGATGATAAAAATATTACCGAAGGGAGGGGGGGGGGCGGATAAAAAGGAGAGACTGGGAAAATGTTAATTAATGTGTCATTATCGGGGTTATTGAGGTCAGAAAATCTAATTTTGTCTAAAGGTGCGTACTGAGCATTTTACTCCGAACGAACCGGACGAGCCGAACGCGCACAAACGAACCGAACAAACACTTTGGGAGAAAAGCTCGCATTATTCGTAGTGCGTGTACAGTTCGCTGTGTTCCCATTCCCGGTAGTTTGATTTTTGTTTTTCGTCGTGTTTAACCAATGGACGCGAAAAATGTGATTGTGGCTGCTGGCGCTTTTTTCCTTATACAAGTCATTACTAATCCTACGAAGAAAACAAATCTAAAAAACAGTGGGCGAGGCGCCTGTTTTCACAGCCTAAAATGCGACACTGCTGGGGGATGTGGACAGTATGAATTTTAAAAAATTTCATTTCAATGTCTGCAGAAGACTTTGAAAAATTAATATGCAGTGTGGGCCCTACAAATACTAGAAAAGTTACCAAATTTCAGGAACAGCTATACCTGTTCAAGATCGTTTAGATGTTACTTTAGTCTTTTTAGCTACACGGAACTCTTATACCACTTTCCAATATTTATTTCAAGATTCAAAGCGACGCATCAGTGTCATAGTTATAGAAAACTACAAAGCTTTGATTGAGGGACTATAGGATGAAATACAGGAAATTTCGTTTGTTTTCGCCAAATCCGTCCAAACATTTTTCTTTGTTCCAATCCATTGAAAATCGTCCAAACAAAATTGGCGCGAACGTACACACGGGACGAATATAAGTACTACTGCGCACCAACGTCCCTTTGAGCAAATCACATTCAGTGTTGCCTGAGTGGCAAAGCCACTTCGTGAAATAAAACACATAAATTATGTTATTTTATAAGATTTTTTATTTTTCTGCTTAAAATTGGAAGGAAAAAAATAATAAAAATGTAGGACAGAACAAATACGTTATAAATTATAATAATTATGGTCCAAAACAAAAATATCGATCTGATTAGTAAATACAAAACGCGTTATTCCCACTTTTCAGTGCTACCAGAATAAACTAAACGCATAACATTTTTAGGTTTATTGTTGATATTTAAATATTTATTTAAGTCTCAATTTCCTTCCCGAAAAAGGAGCGATTGACAATTTTTCCAAAAATGTTAACTAACATGTCATTTTAGGGGTTATTGAGCTCAAAAAACTTAATTTTGTGTAACAGATGTTAAGAAAATTGAGAGCCGGGGGGGGGGGGGGTGAGGGATAGAGAGGAGCGACTGCCAATTCCTCCAAAAATGTTAACTAATGTGTCATTTTTGAGGCTATTCAGGTCACAAGAGCTTAGTTTTTGTAAGGGATGTAAAAAAATTACTGCGGTGGAGGGGGCGAAAGTGCGGGTGGAATTTTTTTTTAATGTTAACTATGTCATTTTCGTGGTTACTGAGGTCTGAAAATCAATATTGCATGGTCATTACAAATTTAAAGGTGGGGGGGGGGGGCAATAAGATGAAGGGGAGGGAGAATAATTGAACTAAAATTTTTTTTCAAAAAATGAATCGAGTTCACAAAAGAAAAAGCACTAAAAATATAAAATAATATTTTTATGTAGTTATAACTGAGGTTAATGGTAAACTTAATTTTGTTCAAAGTTAGATAACTTGTACACCGAAGTTCTAAACTTTGAAGTTGGCGCAATTTTAAAGAATAAAAGGAAGCCATATAATGATAATACATTAATAAATTGTTAATAGAGAGTAATATTTTTAGTTATTTATTACTGAGCCTAATGGTCAGCCTAATTGCGTTCGACTTTAAGTAGTTGATACGCAAAAGTTCTAAACTTTAAAGTAAGGGCAACTTCTTATTAACTGTGTATTAATTATCATTACGAATCTTTATACTGCGAAAATGCGCCCACTTCAAAGTTTAGACCTTCGGTGTACAAGTTAACTAACTTTAAACAAAATTAAGTTTACTATTATACACAATTTTTTAACTACGTAAAAATATTATTTTATGCTTTCAAGTGCTTTTTCTTTTGTTAAGTTCGTTCGTTTTATCAAAAAAAAAAAAAAAAAATTCAGATATAATTTCATAAAAGAGAAAATTTTGTCGAGAAAAGTTTTTGATTGTTACGAAAGTTTGTTGTTTGGCAATTTCCAGAATGCAGAATGACATTTTTAACAAAACCTTGCAACGTCAGTCGAGTGGTTTTGAATGAAATGTCAAGAGCGAAATTGCCAAAAAGCAACAAACTTGAATAATGCAAGAGAACAATTTTGCCTACAAAATTTTATCTCAAATGGTATTTGACATGACTATTACACGAAAAAAAAAACACTTTTAGGTAAACAGAGTTATTATTATTAACAACAATATTTTATTGATTTACAAAATTGAAAGTGCAGTTATAACAGTTAAATGATTGCCTCTGTCTTTTTTTTCCACCAATGAGTTGTTCGTTTGAAGATGAACTGATGGGGAAAAAGTTGGGTAGTTTTCTTCATTTTCTCTCAGGATTTGAATCAATTTCATGTGGTGTTCTGGATCCATCTGAATGGTTTAATGAGTTGACGCTGGAATGTCCTGTAATTTTGATCAGTTGCAAGTGCATATTGCTGACGCGTGATGAGAATGATTAGTTACCTTGAATTTCTTGGAAAATTTTCGCAATTTGCTCGGCAGTTGTAAATTGTTCCAGTTTATAACACAGTTCAGTGAGAAATTTCGAAAATTGTTCAGAGACTGAATTTTTTTTTAACCGAACACATTTTTCGTCAAAAATCTTTCAGCTGACAGATTAAAGTGGCAATGATTGTTGATTTGTTGACATAGCAATAATACTTTGTTTAATTCACAAGGTACCTTACAAATCTTGCTGCTGGAAATCCATGTAGATTGTTCGAATTAAATTTGTAATATGATTGGTTCGGATAGAGGTGAAAAAACTGCACGGTAAATGTTTTACCACTTATTAATGCTGCTATGTAATTTTTTCTGTATAAAATTCATGAGTGAAATTGTCCGTTGAAATATTGAGAATTTATTATTTTTCTGTAGGTCCTGACAAATGCGTTTAGGCTTGAAACTTGCCGGTTCTCATACAGTCTTGCATTAATATTCTTGCTTTCCTCTTATTTTTATTGCTTTTTATATGTTGTAAATATATCAGCCTCTTCTTGCTGACTGCAGCCCATAATAAATAAATTAATAATAACCTGTCTTTTCTTGACTGATTGAAGCACCTAGTTAGAGCACCGTCACTTATCTGACTAAAGATTGTCAATGATTTTATAGCAACCCCATACGACTTGCATGCATACGAGGGGTATGGGGTGTTGCTTGAGTTTTGTTTTACTTGTTAAAATTATGGAAAAACAGTCGAACATCGGTGTAGGTATCAATAAAATAGAGCTCTGCCTGAGCGAGAAGAATTTAAAAATCAAAAAAACAATATGGCGAGCCCTCTGAAAAAACTGAAGGTTAATTTAAAACTGGCTTATTTGTTATTCAATTATTTTTTCAGTTATATTTCCTTATGGTTATTGTACAAATCTACAATTTTTCTAATTTAAACATTTTTCTATTTTTTATATAAAAAAGTTATGTGTTGGTCTAAATATAATCAACAACTCTGTACATACACACTACTGTTCTTCTATAGTTCTATTTTCTTATAGAATTAGATGCAAGCTGGCACAATTGGCAATCATAAAAGTGGGCCGCGCCGGTGTAAAGGGATTAATTAAATTTGGTTTATTAGGTGGCTAATAAATGAAACAACTCTTTTGTCCAACTCTTAGAAATATATTAATCAAGTAATTTACTTGTTAATATATTTTACTGGAAGTAAAAGAAAATATACTGCACAACGAAAAAAGTAATAAATGAAAAAAAGGTATAAAACAACAGAGAAAAATAAAGGAAGTGAAAAAGGAATAAATGAGTCAATGATCTGACAAGCGTCTACAGTATATACAGATCTCGAAGCAAAAATATTGAATATTGAAATGAAATTGAAGAAACCCCATTTACTGGTGAAAGATAACGTAAACTCTTAGTTATGTTAATCCATTAGCTAAATAAGTGTAACTCCTGAATACACATTAGTAGAGGTGTATGATGCTTCCTGAGTTTCCGCATGCGCAGTAGGGTCGACCTTGAACGCGCAGGTGTGCTATTGTTATTTGGCCTTGATATGCGCAGGTGTTATTCCAAGGTCAAGGTCAATAACTTGACCTTGAATGCGAGCAGATGTTTTTTTGTTTGGTGATGACCAGGTGGACGACGCTTATTTCAAGGTTACATTTGCGGTGCATATTTTCAATGAATGCGAGCAGCTGTTTCTTTGTTTGGTGATGACCAGGTGTATTTCAAGGATACATTTGTGGTGTTCTTTGTTTGGTGATGACCAAGTGTACGACGCTTATTTCAAGGTTACATTTGCGGTGCATATTTTCGAGGTCGCCGGATGTTTTCCCCCCACCCTAAATAAATACTTGATTTTGGATTATTTTCTTATAAATATGGCTCATTTCGAAAATAGCTTTCATAGTCACACATAGATCGTATGCGTTAACTGTTGCTTTGACATATAAAGTATTGTGTTTGTGGTGTGTTCTACAAGTTTTTATTCAAGGTACTTGACATTAATTGTTTTTATTGCATTTTAAATCATGAGCATTTCAAAGCAGACCATAGCCGAAATTAACAATATGATAAACCAAGATATCCAATTTCTGGAACGTAGAAAATTCTCTACATTAACGGTGGGCAAAATTTATGTGATAAAAAAAATTAATTCTTTGATTTCACGTTTTGGAAAAGCTATTGTCGTCAAATTGTTT
Organism: Philopedon plagiatum; assembly: GCA_963971165.1. Lineage (NCBI taxonomy): Eukaryota > Metazoa > Arthropoda > Insecta > Coleoptera > Curculionidae > Philopedon > Philopedon plagiatum. Next base: position 15,628,458 of record OZ020196.1, on the reverse strand, counting down.
GATCCAACACATAAAGCAACATTTGAAACATTTTTACCATCACGCGTAGCTGAAATTCTGACAGAGGATACTATTGAAATGATGAATACCTCCGGTGATCAGTACACCTTAACTTATTTGGGGCAAAGCTCACATGTATTCTCTGGAGGTAATACTAGAGCGTTGTTAGATTTGGGTTGTTTGTAATATTTGTTGATTAGGCTATTTTAATGTTGATTTAAAATGTAATAAAATAGTTCTTGTTAAGTATCTATCGAAAAACACACATTCACACACAATCACATATCCATTATTTTCTATTTAAGATGTGTGACTGCCCCACTGTCATTGAAAATCGAGATATGTACGTTAATTGGTTATCATGTAAATTAAGAGAGCTGGCTGAAGAAATACTAAACTTTGCAAATTATGGTAAATCCGATGTGGATTTTAGTGAAAGTCGGTATAGGAAGTATATGAAAGACGCTGTAAATTTCACGGCTGGAGCACATATGTGCGAGAAATACCTATATGGGACTATTGATCTGGACGAATTTTGCGCTGGAATGATAAATGAAGAATTGGGCAGCTACCTATTCGAAGTGCCTCATTTACCCGATGAATTAGCTACAAAATATGGTTTGGCTCCCACAAATGATAACACCCTTGTTGATGGCCTTGGGAGTGAAGCAGTCAACAGCGATGAAGTTGATGGGGAAGCATGTGCTATTGTTAGCGATGAGTGTGTTCAAAAAGATGAAGAAAATTTCTAAATTTCTATTCATTGTATAATGTAATATGTGATGTTAAATAAATCATTATGTACCAAATTTATTGTTTTATTTTTGCTTTAACTAGTCTTAATATTTCTTATAAATTGGTAAACTTGCAAAATTACTTCAGTTTAAGTTCAAAATGGGTCGTGTTAACAACACAATTGATAAATTTGGTCGTCACGGGACCAATGTACAAGTTCAGTTATTACGTGGTCCACCTGGAGTTGGTTTCAAACTAACCCATGATGGACAATATGATATTGAAGGCAAATCTTTGTCCAATGTTGCAAATCCGATAAAAGGTCATGATGCGGCAACCAGTGAGTAGGTCCTGAATGAACTTCATAAAATTCATACACAAATATCTAAAATTAATACGGAAGTTCACTTAATGAGAAGATCACCAGCCTTGGAGATATAAGCCACAGCTTTCTATGGGGCCTTGAGAAACGAATTAGGAATTTGGAAGGTCAAAAAAAAAGCCAACGCCAACCTAAAACGAAGTTAAGATAGGGGTGGGGATGCCAAGGTTATGTCGGTGTGTGAAGGTCGACTCTTGGGTATAAGAACTTCTCTCGAAAATTTTAAAATTCAGTTCAGTTGTATTATTTGGTCTTGAGTTTACTACAATATATTTTTTAAAATGCAGTCGAAAGAAGAACGTCCAACTGCAATGGTTTCGCCATTTTCCATTAATGGTCATCAGATGTGTGCCAATTGTGAACATTGAGAATTGCTAGTGGGACAAATGGGTTTCTGTGAATGGTGTCAAAATGACCACAGAAAACAGCAAGAAGAACAATTATCATCATCGCATATCACCCAACCCACTCAAACCCCAATCACTTTAAGCGGGGGAGGAGATTTGTTAGAGCAGCAGCGACAGCAAAATTTCAACTCTTTTACAGAAGAAGAAGAAATCAACGGAGATGGTTCATCATCGCCATCGTCATTGTCATTACCGTCAGAGTGGTCACCAGGTAGAACGTCGCTACCGGATGCATCATTCGACTCTTCTGATGAAGAGTATATACGTGAAATAAGTGGCGATAATGAAGATGAATATGATGCAGAACAAGGTTTTCGAGCTATATGTTTAAGGAGAAGCGAACTTATACAATTTGGATATAGCCCATAAATTTAATTTTATATATTTTTTGGTTTGTTTATGAAATAATAAAAATCTTCTTGTACTAAATATGTTTATTATTCACCATAAATTTAAATTAACAAATCACTCTTGATATATATTATTTCTGTGGTTCCGTTCTAAAAACCTTGCTAGCATTGCATCCATTTTTCCAATTCTCCTTTGAAAACGATATCTATCAAGTATTAGTTGCTGAAAATTACTTTGTCGGGCTTGTCTATATGCGAAACACCAAACAGACATACAGTGGATAATATTTCTTTCTTCGTCAAATCTTACTTGCTTCATGGTGTATTGTAAAATTAATTTTTATTAGTGATGTTATTTATATATAGGCTGAACATAAAGAGAGTGAATTAGTTTTACTTTAAAATGGGTCGTGTTAACAACACAATTGATAAATTTGGTCGACAGAAAACTCTTGCTTGTAACAACGTATCGCGCGGGTTGCCCGGAATCGGATTTAAACTTACTTCAGATGGACATTTTGATATAGAGAGAAAGATATTAAGGAATGTTGCCCAACCGATAAATGAGAATGATGCTGCTACCAAAGAATATGTCCTTATGGAAGTTCATCAACTTGGTTCGCAGATTAATACCATACTTAGTAATGTGCTAGTACCAGTTTTTCAAAAATGTTTGAAGATGATGAGGACAAAATTAAGGAAAAAATATTCACCCACATGCTGCACGGCACACCACAACGAAGATAAAGGATCCAAAAAAAACCAAAATGGAAACCAACCTGGATGAGGTTCTTTTGAAAACATAATTATACTGTTACATGTAATAAACTAACAATAAAACGCATAATTATGAAAAGCAATGTTTATTACTATTATTTATAATGCATACATACGTAACGTAAATCCTATTTGATAATATTTATACAATATCTTTATATCTATCTATCCAAGAATTAAATTGATTTGGAAAACCTAACCATTTTACATACAATTGATCGTTTTGATTTTTCTTGCGTTTTCTAAGAATTTTCTCAACTAAATAAACACCAGGGCTAGCTGTCTTTTGCAGTTCTGCTTCGTAAAAACATCCTTTAATAGGTTGACCTTCCAATGATTGCAGCAAGTATGTAGGTGGATTTGTAATATTAACTTTTGCTATTTCAAACAGTTCCATTGACCATGAAGGCGTATATCCTTTGTCAAATACACCTTTGTACTTGCTAATGTGAACAATGTCACCCAAATGAATTTTTTTTTCTTCGGAACAATTTTCAAATAGTCATATGCTTTAATAGGGGTATCCTCTTTTACACTGTTAGGCTTCATTCCAATGGTGCGGTGTTTAGTGTTATTATAGGTCTTCGTTATAGCTGGTAATATTTGTAACCATCTGTATGAACCTCTAGCCGAAAATTGTTTATATAACTTATTTTTCCAAGTTCTTATAATACGCGCAACAATTGCCGCGTTTTTCGTGCTATATGTGGAATAAAGGTTTATATTATATTTTTTCATGACAGCTTGAAAGGTGCTATTATAAAATTCCTTTCCTTGATCACTCTGTAAATTGTTTGGTGCATAGGATGCTTCTTCAATGATGCTTTTCATGGCATTCGTAACTTCAACACCGGTCTTATTCTTAACTGCTTTGGTGTACACGAATTTGGAGTAACAGTTTATACATACAACAATGTAACGGTAACCATCATTGTCAGTAGCATATTGCTGCATTTCCGCCAAATCAATTTGCCACAAATCTCGATATCCTTTTATGACCGTACGTCTTCTAACAAAATTTTTTCTTGCTGTCCTATGTAATTCATTTACGACTTTAATTTTTTCTTGGCTAGGATCCACATTATAAGGTTGCACGTCTTATCAGATCAGGATGGCAACTACGTGAAAAACTTAATATATTATTCCTTCTGCTCGAAGCTCTTCCATAATTGACATAATCTCATTATCATGTCCGGTATGTCCAGCTACTTTTGACCCCCACAATAATCGTAACCTATCCACCAACTCCTTAGGTTTTTTCCAATAAACATATTCAGATGATTTCGAAGATAGATGCTTTTTTACTGCTAGTTGGATTTTGTTGTTGACTTTTTTTCTTCGTACACCACCACCACCCAGTTTAGTTTCGGTAATTAGCGGTTTTATGATTCGTAAATATTTTGTCCATCGGGTTTCCCTTAAACCACGTTTCTTGTCATAACCGTCGTATGCCGCATCCGTCAATTTCAAAATGGTTTGGTATTTTCGAAGTACATCTAGACTAATTTCGTCTTCATTATCTAGGCATGGTGGATTTTTTAGAAAAATCAAATCGTAAAGCTAAGCTGTTCCATCGAATTCAGCAATGTTTGTTTTGTTCTTGTATAACACCATCTTTCCGTTTGTTAGAAACCGAACCACCAAGTTGCCAATATATTTTGTTGATCTATTTTCTTTTTTACCAAAGCGTACACCATACACGGTCTCATAATGGGACGGTTCCAATTTTAATCCATTTAAATAATCTTGAATAGTTTTTGCGGCTGAACTGCTACCACTTGATGTGTGTGGTGATGTGTAAGATGATGTTATCGTTGATGGGGAAGGGGTTTCGAACAGTGACTCACGATTTCCACGTTTTGGTGTAGGAATTTGTGTTTTTTGCGAAATCGGTGTAGATGCTTCAAAATCCGCTTCTGTTGGATGTTCTTCAAACATTTTCTCTATTCCCACCGAGCTGCTGCTGCTACTCCGACTTTGTGGTTTAGTCGTAGTACTTGATTTTTTTAGTAGCGTACTGTTGCTGCTGCTGCTTTACGGCTTTAGATATAGATTCTAGTGGTTTAGAAACTGGTTCACAAAACTTTTCCAAATCATGTTCATTCTGCACTTTAGCTGCTTTAATTTGTTTAAATTTTTTTCTAACCGCATTTGTAGTTTCCAGTAGCTTTCGTTTTAATTCGATTTCTTCATTCATGATGCTTTCAAAGCACCGTTCAACGATGAAATGATTATCCAAGTTATTATTATAGGAATATATAACTATCGAATCCCTTGCGGTATCTGCCCGAATTTACATCACTATCCTTGTCAATAACTAAAAAACCATATTTATTATCCCAACGTTTAGCACACATCTCTTGAAATTGTGTAAACGTCAGGTCGGGTGAAACGTGATCGGAAAATATATGTTTCATATTCATCTCATCTTGTTTAAACATAATAATGAAGTTGGCATTATCCCGGACGAGCTGCTTAGGAACACGAGAATACGTTTGCGCCAAGTAAAAGGCATCCACATTTTTGTAACGTCCCATGCTAAAATACGATCTTATAACGTCCTGTTTCTCACACATAACGTCATCAAAAATAAATATTGAATTAGGTTTAGCATCTGACGGTTCCACAATGTTATTTGCGTCGCTAAAAGCGTAGTAGCCAAGACCTTTGATTGGTGATAAAATTTTCTTTAAATATTCATATTTTGGTTGATAGAGCGACTTTGACTAGATATAAAAATTTTCGAAACGCAGTCCCGAGAGGTGAGTAAGCAGCGAAATCATAACATTTGTTTTTCCACAGTTTGAAGGTCCTATTAATAATCCACGAATAGATGACGGTAGCAAAGGACCATGTCTTTTAAATAATTTTTGTTCTAGTCCAGATCCGACCTTTACATCGAGAATATCGACGGGAAGTTTTTGTTTAAGAGTTACGATACGCATCTTAACAAAACCTATATTTTATACTGAACTTTCACGTAAACTATCATTCAGTCGCTCGTCAGACGAAGTAGAAGGTCTCGTTTATCAAGTAAGACTGGAAGCGGTATTGTTAATTCAGTAATTAATAGGCTACCGTTCGAGTTACACATTCCCGGCTATCAGTATTGTGGGCCGGGACGAAAGTAGTAAAACGTGTGGCAAGAGGAGATCAAGGAATTAATTCTTTGGATGTCGCATGCAAAAAACACGATTTAGCCTATTTGCGTAATAGTGAAAATTTAAGTGCTCGCCACCAAGCAGATCAGGAACTCGAGCAAAGCGCGTGGAAAAGAGTAAAATCTAAAGACTCTAGCGCTAGTGAAAAAGCTGCAGCTTGGTTGGTAACCAACATTATGAAAACGAAACAACGTTTTGGTATGGGTGTATCATCATCATCAAAATCGAGAAAAGCATCCATTCGAGGTAAACGTCGCTTCCAGCGCCGCCGCCGCCACACTAAAGGTAATGGCGTCGGTAAACATAAGCGACTACACAAAGTAGCTTTTGGATCATCTATTAGACGACCCGTTCGATCAGAATTGTTAAAAGCTGGTGGGAAAAAACTTATCGAGAAAAATATCATGAAAGCATCGAAAATAGCTGCAGTAGCTGCACGTAAATCCCTAAGAATAACCGGTGGCAAACGAAAAATTCGCACGCCTAGAATCATTCCAATTCCAAAGACCGGGGGGATATTACCGTTAATACCAATATTTGCAGGACTATCGGCCTCACGTTCATTAGCAGGTGGTGCAGCAGGCATCGTGCGTGCCGTAAAAGCAGTAAAAAGTCGACTGCAGAAAAAATAGGTACCGGCTTACATCTAAGTTCAAGAGGAAATGGATTATATTTGAAACCATATCGCACAGGTTTGGGATTATTTATAAACGGCAACGGTAAAAATAAGAAATCAAAAAACTAATAGAATCCCTACCTCAAAGACCACTATCCAATATTGATATAGAAAAGTACGCCTTAGAAATGAAAATACCACACTTTCGAGGCGTATATATGAGAGATTCACTACGCGGTCCCAAACGTTATGAGGCCTCCATTATAAATTTGGATAGTATGTCGGGTGTAGGGACTCATTGGGTAGCATATAGAAAAAGCAATTCTGATGTAACATACTACGATAGTTTCGGTGATTTACCCCACCTATGGAATTGGTACGATATCTGCAGATGGGTTCCGAAGCGACGAAGAAAATTTACTATACATACGACCGTCAACAAGAATTTGGAACAGTCTGGTGTGGACATTTGTGTTTGAAGTTTCTTTTACAATCATAAAAAGTATGTCTTTGACACCCCAAATGGAACGTGACAATTACACCAAAATGTTGCTATCACTTAAAGCATATCGTGAAGTCGGAGGATTACAAAAAATGACAGCCGAACAGTTAGAAAATACGCCCAAAGAAGTGTTGATCGCATTAGCTCCAAATGAAATAGCACTAGTTTGGGATAGGTTACCTAATCATCTAAAAAGTGACATCGATATATTGAAATATCAATACTGTTTCGAACATTATAATAGCAATAATTCATATTCGGACGAGGGCGATGGACCGACACCAAAAAATATATTTTGATGTTATTGCAAAATTAGCGATGTGAATATAAAGGCAGAAAACAGTTTAAAAACGTCCAAAGGAATAAAACAACGCTTCAGCTTAAATCCATTTAACTGTTGCAAACAGCAATAAAAGAACTACACAAATAGTTTCGTGGTCAGTCATGTCTTACACATTCACTCTAACAGGACATACAAGTGTCTTAAGTGCGGATTTTTACCCACCCATCGAGTTAAATACAACAGGCAAATATGGAGTTGCACTGCTGGGATTTTACACATATAATTCGATTTTTAATATCGACGAAAGCAATAATTCATTCAGCCATTTGAAAACAGCGAGACCAACGTATGTAAGGATTCCACCAGGAACTTACGAAATTAATGAAATAGCAAAAGCCATGTACACCGCTTTAAAAGAGTCATGCAATGAAGTTGGTACCGATTTATTTTCATTAACCGCCAATAATAATACGTTGAAATGTGAGCTAAAGTCAAAATATAGCATCGATTTTCGAGGTAGCTACACTATCGGCAAAGTGCTCGGATTTGGCTCTGTGTTGCTACGAGGTGGACAAAGACACGAATCAAGTACCATAGTGGACATAATGAAAGTGCGCATCGTACGTGTGGATTGTAATATAATTTCCTTAGCATACCTGAATTCTTTGGAAAGTCATACGTTATTTGAATTTGATATTGACGTCGAACCCGGTTACAAAATCTCCAAAGAACCGCAAAATAATATTTATATGCCGATAATGCCGGATGGTCGTCAGTTTATCGACAACATTACTCTACGCATCTTGGACGATAGCGGTGATTTGATCGATTTTCGAGGTGAGAAAATTATAGTTAAACTAGAGTTGAAAAAAATCGGATAATGGGTTTTTGCTTTAACCGTCAACTGCATATGCTGTCAACAATTCAAGATTCAGTTAAACGACATAAAAGTAAGCACACAACACAGTCAAGGTTCATTCGCAAGTCAGACGGACGATCGAAAACACATCCGCACAGCAATCGGCAGCTCTCCGTGAAAGGTTGCAAATTTCTACAATCGATCGGTTTGAAAGTGAGAAAAATTAGAAAATGATGGCCGCTAGCAGCGACAAAATCGAAGTTTTTACCGAACCAATTTTTGATAACTCCATTATTAGTTTTCAAGAACACACATATAAACCTTACGGTTCTCCAACATTCCGCAATTCCGATGAAATTCGCATACCTGTACACTTTCAAGATATCATTTTGGATATATCGGATAGTTACATTTACATCGAAGGAACATTCAAACCCAAAGATGTTACTAAAAAATGTTATCTATCAAATAATGCAATCGCCTTTCTATTCGACGAATGTCGTTGTGATATGGGAGGGGAGCAAGTTGCCGTCATTCGGAAACCCGGAATTACTACAACGATGAAAACTATGGTGTCATTGGGTGCCGCACAAAATAGAGCTCTCATGGCATGTGGATGGGGTCTAGATGAAGCAAATCAAGGTATACTAGATTCCACAAGTAACGTGTTCTCCGGCAAGCTTCCTCTAAAATATCTCATGGGTTTTGCAGAGGATTATTCAAAGGGTATTTTTAACGTCAAGCAAGAGTTGATTTTAATTATCGCCCGCACTTTCAAACAATTGCTATATCGGTGAAGTATATGCAGACATTTCAATTGAAAAAATTGAATGGAAAATTCGTCACATTATTCCAGACGATCGACAGAAGTTAAAGATATTATCACGCATGAATAAAGGTGGCAGTAACGCAAACGTTCCAATGGCTTACCGTAAATGGGATCTTTACGAGCTACTTTCTTTGAGAGAAACATCGTCAGACGTATGGGCCTTAAGAACTAGCACTCTCTAGCAGTCTCGAAAAACCGAGATATTTGATTATCGGTTTTCAGACAACTAGCTTTACCGACAACAGAGCAAAAGATAGCACACAATTTACAACGGCCGATATAAGTGATATTGGGCTCTATCTGAACTCTGCCGTATTTCCGTACGAAAGATGGAATTTAGATTTTTCAAAGAAACTGTATGCCGCAGCCTATTATAATTATGAGAATTTTCAAGCTAGCTACTACCAGCGAGAACTGAGCCATCCTATGATGAGTTTTGCCGACTATCTTAAAAATCCGTTATTCGTAATCGATTGCAGTCACCAACCAGAAGCCGTTAGGACGTCCACAGTGGACGTGAAATTGGAGTTCGAAACACGCAAAAGTAAATTTCCTAAAAACATTAAAGTGTACGCGTTAGTTATTCACGATGCATTTTTTAGCTACAATATACTTAATGGTTCTGTTACTAACAAATCAATACATTAGTTTGAAGTTGTGTAATTCTCCAAATTATGTACTTTAATATTTAAAATAAACTTATAAACGACATATTTGAGTTTTATTTTTACTACATACGACATATTTGAGGCTTATTTTAATACTTCAAATGTAGGGCTTTGGTAAATAAGGTTGAGAGATGAAGAATAGAGAGAAATTTAGGAGAGGGGTGGGGACAAGAATGTATATAAGACGTGATTTAGAAAATTAAATTCACTCGAAGCCAAGATGTCGTCTAGTTCGGATAATGGTTATTCCAGCGACGACGAGCAGACAGTCGCACCAAATGTGCAACATAGGCTTGTACGCAGACCGCGTAGGCTTAGACCTAGGTATTGCATCATGCAATCCTACGTCTCATGGGGGTCTAGAGATTTGTGTATGCTTTGCTACACGAGAGGATTTGGAGCTGCGATGGATATTCATTTCGTCACAACCCATTTTACAGTGGGTTCGCGAGGTGATCAAAGGCGGAACCACTCGAGGTGTGCTTTGTGTCAGGAGAGACTGTTTACAGTCGTTCATCAGCAGTCTTGCCTTATTTGCAATAGAATGTAAATTCTATTACAAATAAAGCTCCTCATACGACAACCCTGCCTGCCCCCCGACAAAATCAGTCCTTTTCAGGACTACAAAATATTTGATCGTAGTTTGTAGTTAAACACAATGATTCCTAAAGAAGATATTTCTCGATGGAAAAATTGTGTTACTTTGGGTTAGAGAAGCATTATGTGTTTAAATCATACATAGATAGCGAGAGAAAGAGCATTTGCAATATTTAACTTGTAGTTTTTATGTATGATAAGAACGCATATGCCTCTATTTATTCAAAGTGAAATGACTTTCTATCAAGCAACATATTTTTAAAATAAGGTCACTCTACATTAGGATTCTTGTCGTTTCACATAGAACGTTGGCTAATAGATAAAATAGATAGCAATAGATAAAAAATTAAATAGCATTCTTGTTCTGTTGGATTTTTCGAAGGCTTTTGATACCCTTAATCATGAACTCCTTTTAGCTAAACTTAAATATTACGGGGTGTTGGAATCATCTTTAAACCTTATTAAATCATATTTTTCTAATCGTTTTCAAAAAATTTCTTGTAACAACAATTTGTCGGAAGAAGTACAAATTTTGTCAGGTGTGCCTCAAGGATCGATCCTTGGACCGCTTTTGTTTATTATTTACACATCCGACATTTTAAAATCGCTTAAACATTGTAAAGTTCAGGCTTATGCAGACGATACACAGATTTATTTTCATTTCAATCTTCAGGAATATTTAAATGCGTCCGATCTTATGCTCTCTTTAGAGCATAATTTAAAACTTAATCCGTCTAAATCGTTTCTAATGCTTTTTGGTAATAAAAATAACGTAGCATATCTGAGTGAAAATATCAACATAACACTTGATGGTGTTGGACTGTCCGTTGTAAATTCTGCAAAAAATTTGGTTATAATTTTGGACACACAGTTGAGGTTTAAAGACTATGTTAAGAAATTGATCCAAAAGTCGTATTTAACTCTGAAAGTATTGTACAATAACCGCCATATCCTAAGTCTTAATTTGCGTAAGATGCTTTGTGAATCTTTGGTTTTATCCAATTTTAATTATTGCGATTTTATTTATGGCCCATGTTTGGATACTTTGGATAAGAATCGGATACAGAAAGTGCAAAACACGTGTGCGCGTCTCATTTTCGGACTTAGAAAATTTGATCATATTTCACACACTTTTAAAGAACTTAACTGGTTAACAATGAACAATCGTAGAAATTTGCATTTGGGTAATTTTCTAATCAAAATTTTTAATAACACTGCTTTGCCTGTATCAATTAAAAATAGGTTTGAGTTTCGAATAAACATTCATTCACATAATATAAGATTTGATAATAAAATCACAATGCCTCATCATCAGAGTGCCATGTTTCAAAGATCATTTACGTTCAATGCTATTAAATTATATAACTCTTTGCCTAATGAACTTACATTCCTTGGTGAACTTTCATTTAAAGGACGCTACAGACGCTATCTCCTTGAGCTACAGAATCGTGATTTTTAATATTAATAGGTTATCTGTACTTCTCACATCTAATTTTCTCTTTATTGCCTCAATCTCTGAATACAGTAGGTGCTTAATTTGTTCTATTATTGGTTAGGTGCACTGTGTAGTATAGGTAAGGGACGGAGGGGGGTTCAGTGGAGTAGCCACTGGCTAGACTGCGCCTTGCTCTTGTCTCGAGTATATTTGTAAACGAGATATGTAAAAATTTGTTTTCTTTAAATAAAATGCATTTATTATTATTATTATTATTATTATTATTATTATTATTATTATTATTATTATTATTATTATTATTATTATTATTATTATTATTATTATTATTATTATTATTATTATTATTATTATTATTATTATTATTATTATTATTATTATTATTAATATTAAACCCGCTCTAACGAATGACAAAAACAGACGTAGTTTCAGAGTAACAAAATATTTCGAACAAGAAATGTATTCTTGAGGAAATATTTTGGTTACTCTTAAAGGATATGTCAGAACCGTTTAGCCCCACTCTCATCCCCACTCTTACCCCCACCACCCTAAATGCTTTTAAAAGCGGGAGCAGCCATCACATTTTTCATATCTCAACCTGCCATGAAGTGGGACAGGCTGATGTTAAGGACGACAAGGGAGTCCAAAATTAGCGAGTATTGGGAGGCTTGGCGTTCAAAAAACGCGAATAAGCCAACGGCGATCGTACAGCCGGTTCCAAGACCACCGCCACCACCGGAGCCGGCTCCAGCAGAGCCGGTGGAAGTGGTGGAAGGACCCCATATGCTGCTGGGTCCGGAAGAAAGGGAGGCTCTCTTACAAGAGCTCACGGAGCGCCGTCGGAGCCGTCGCAACACGCGACTGGAGGTGCGAAGACGGCGTGCCTCACCGCGATCGGTGCAGATCGGGAGAGGGGAACAACCACTCTAGGATTCCCTCTCCAACCCACCGCGAAAACGGTCCTTTTCAGGGCCACAAAAGATTTGATCGTAGTTTAGATATTTTTAGTCACTTTGTGATTGACACTGTATTAGTGAAAAATGCAAAGATGACCAAGAATGACATTTTCTGGACGTTTAAAAATTGACGTTGACATTTTTGCATAACTGTTTTCGATAATTTACCTAGAAGTGTCTAAAACTTATTTTAAGTTAAAGGTCCAAAATTGTTATTTTTCTAATTTAAAAATTGTATCCATTTAGTTATTTCCGAGACGTATATTTTTGGAACTAAAAATCGATATTTGTCGACCCACTAAGATTTTTATTTTTGTATATTTTTAACAAAAAAAGCAACCACATTATCCCTTATATAACAAAAATATTTTTATTTCGGATCAAAGCAATGACAACAAGCACATAACTTGTGGGTTTGCTCAGGTTTGCTTGGGTTTGTTTAGCCAATAAAAATACAGTCGAACTCGGTTATAACGTACTCGGGTTATAACGAACGCCCGGCAATAACGAACATATTTTAAAGTACGAAAAAAGCCTTCATATAAACACATACTTTTAGTGGTTGGATATAACGAACACGCTTATAGCGAACGATCGCTTTTTACGAACATTTTTAAGGGCAAATTTCTGTGAATTTCGGTTCGGTTTTAGCGAACGGTGTACATATTGGCGGCTTACGATAAGGTTTATAGATTCACTGAAAATCCGGCTTTTTAAAAAAATAAAGTCCAAAATAAAATAACAGATTTTCTATCTCTTGAAAACAAATAGTGTATGCATAATTATTTTATATAAATACATATGTATGTATGTACATAATTTTGTTTTTTTTTATGATTAACTGTTTTATGTAATGTTTATTTTTCATATTAGAATTATTTTTATGTTGATATTTTTCAATAAAGATTTCATTGAGGAACATTGTTTAAATAAATAGTCAGAATGGATATAACGAACGCCCTTTTATAACGAACATATCATTTTGTCCCATCGCGTTCGTTATAACAGAGTTCGACTGTAATAAGAATTTTGTTATTAATATTATTATTATTTGATAGTTCAAGGACATTTCAGAACATTTGACATAAAACTTTTTATGATCAAAATGATCAGACTAATCAAAATTTCAAGAATTATGGGGTTTGATCAGGTTTGCTCAGGAATAACGGGAGAAGTGTAGCTCAGATCGAAAAAAGTTATAGGAAAATATTTTAGAGTAAACTTTTTGTGATAGGAAATGACTTTTCAATATTTAATTTGGAAAAATTGAAAAAGACATTTTTCAGATTTCTAATTAATTCAAAGGGGTAGTATAGGGAAGCTGTGGGGAATAGGGCGAAGGCATGAGGGATGGGTGGCATAATCGTTTTTAAATAAGACCCAAGTGATTTGAGTCATTAAAAGTAATAAGAGGTCGGTCAAAAAAAGACCTAGAGAGTAGGTATGTATTTTAGGAAAAACAGGGAACTATGAAAAGATAGTCAGGTAAAAACTAATGTGAATTGTACTACTTGACTGTTATTCCGGGGTTCGGGGGCGACGCCCCCAAACGGCGGTGGCGGCGGCCGCCTTCGGCGGGCGTTAGGTCGCTACGCGACCTAACGGGCGGCTGCGCCGCCGCCGCCGCCACCGCCCCCGGCCGCCCCCACCGCCCACCCGCTGGCCCGCCTCCGTTGCGCAGAAACCAAACGGGGTCCAGGAGCGGCAGCCCCTGGCGGGGGTTTGGGGGCGGAGCCCCGATCTGGGGGGGGGGCGGTGGCACGAAGTGGCCACCCCGGGGTTTTTCGAGGTTTTTGGGAGTCTTTGGGGGTCTTTGGTGAAATTTTAGGCCTTCCAAAACTGAATTTTATATATTTCTTTTTCTTATATCTTTGCACGTAAAACACCCTTCAGCGTTTAAGTTTGTCATCTCCTAAGGGTTCTATCATATCTTGGTAGTCGTCACAGAATCGCACCATCATCCCCTCCTGTATTTTTAGCAAGGGTGGGGGAATCAGGTCTTTAAAAGCAGCTCGGCTCGACTGCTTACTTCATTACATTCGCTCATCTCATCATGGCATCATCAGATGACGGATACTCAAGCGATGAGTATGTACCTGCGAATCCGGATAAATGGGCAACAAGACGGAGGAATGTTTTCCCCGGCCGATCCGAACGGGTTTGTATGACCATGAACCTGGTGACGGTCGGTGACGACGACGACAACTGGTATATGGAATGCTATGAAGGCTTTGAAGATAAGTCGGCTGGTGATCAATTCACCAGCTTTCATATCACGGTGGATTTCGGTAGTCGCACGCACATCCCGAAATGCAAAGCTTGTGGGGTAGCTCTTGGTACTCTACAACATCAGAGTGCGTGCCTTATTTGTAATCGAGCCTGATTACAAATAAGATTTTATCCCTTGAAAAACGGTCATTTTCAGGGCCACAGAATGTTTCATCGTAGTTTTAGTTACCTAATGCCATAGTACATGCAGGGGCGCGCCAAGCCGAGGGTGCAAGGAGTGCACCGCACACGGGCGGCAAATTTCAGGGGCGGCAAAAAGTCGCCTAGTTTTTTCGTAATAATAATAATAATAATCATAAAAACACGTTTATCATGTTTTGATATCAGTGGAAAAATCACAGTTCGTGAAATATCGCGCATCACATCACTAACGAGTACCTACAATAAATTAATCACTGCTATAAATCACGGTTCTTTCCCGATCACGATTATGCCATGAAATTGGGTTCTTCCCCGGCGATTCGGTGAGTCCCCGGACTTCCAAAAAATTGGTGATTCCCCAAGATGTATTTGTGTTGTCATATATAAATGTTTACTACACACATAAAAATGAAGTCTTGTTTCAAGGAAATAATTGCTTTCAGAAATATTTCTTTACTTGGAACACTTGAGTTTTTAAATAAAGAGAACTTCTTTATTTTAAGGAAACAGTAAGATTTAAAGTGAGAAAAAATATATTTTAACTTCTGTGTTCGATTTAAAGCCATTTCCTTAAACTAAAATATCGTAATTATCAATTGGAAGACATCATATTTAAGAATTAACAACATTCAAAAGTTATAGTTTAAGATTTCAGATTTCTTTCACTTAGATAGTAGGAGCTCAAAACAAAAAAATAATTCGCTCTCGCTGAAATCGCAACGATATTATTTTTAAAAACTCTAGGTACCTGATTTGAGAAACTAGTTCTTAGTTTAATGCAAATCTACTTTATTGTGAAATATCTCTAAGTTTAAGATATTTTATTTCAGATTTTGAATAAATATGTTTTCAAACAATGATAACAAGTGTTTCTCTAAGAAAGCGAACATTTTTAATACGAGATTCTGTATGTCTTTCATGTTCTCTTATTATAAGAGCAGTCAAAACCTATGTCCGAAATATATCACTTTTGTTCTGAAAAAATTATTATTTAATTTAAAACCTATTTACACACAAACTATAGTAAGAACTATTTTAATATGGGATGTTTTCTTTTGTTCCAAGGGCACAAATACGAAAACACTTTTTTTCTCTTTGAGACCCTATTTCTTTGCCACATATGAAAGTCAATATGCTCTTGAAGAGAAACCAATGGCTTTACGTTAAGACATTATTTTTATGCGTGTATAGTATTATTTAATAAAATACATTTATGTAAAATGTGTTTTTTTTTAATTTTTTGCAGTCAAATAATAATTTTCAAATGGATTTAAAAATATGACATATTTAAATACATATAAAATTTTATTGTGTTTTATTGTCGACATACATACATAGGGGCGGCAAATATGATCTTGCACCCGGGCGCCAAATTTCGTTGGCGCGCCCCTGAGTACATGTGGTGTTAGATAGAAAATTATATAAGTCCAGTCGGATCGAGTATAATTTTCCTTGCAAAATCCGTCCTTTTCAGGACCTCAGAATATTTTGATCTTACTTGTATTTATCTAATGCCACGGCATCTGTGTCATTAGATAGAAATTACGTAAGTCCAGACGGATCGAGTATAAGTTTCTTTGTCGGTCACATTTCCAGAACACAATTACACCATTTTTGAGAACTAAAAGCAGTTTTCGACAGTGAAGTCCGCCAGTATCATTTTTGGATGGAGGGCATTTGTATAATAAACTCTAGTTTGTTAGAGGTGAAAAGGTGTGGATGGAGTGGTGGAGGGGGTAGATTATTTCTATTTAAGCGGTTGCGAGCGAGTCACAGAATCACTTCATTTTTAAATCTTAAAGTACCAAGATATAACTATGAATTTCGAAAGACCATTAAGTCGCGGTTCATCGGTTTTTAGCGATGATACCGTCGACATGAATGATGTCGATATGGATGACCTACTCTTGGACATCGAACGACTTCTAGACATCGAGGCAGAAGATATGTTTAATGCCTGGGAAGATGAGCGGGCAGTCGAAGAAGCAGATCTGGGTCAGGAATTGCCAAACATCGATTGGCAAAATGGGGAGTTGTCGGCTGAAGAGATGGAGCCGGACTCCAGTACCGATTGGGTGCCACCACCGCCGCCGGAAGATCATGACGGTCCGGCCGATTCATCCACCTGGTGGATCACGGACCATCAGGATGAAGATGGTCCAGCGGATTCCACCAACTGATCCCGGAACCATGCCCTTCCCGACCTACCCCGACAAAATCAGTCCTTTTCAGGACTACAAAATATTTGTCGTAGTTTGTAGTTGATTCATGTCACATCTCATGTAACATGATATTTCTCAAGAATTAATTTCTTTTGGAAAATATTGTGTTACTCTGTAAAGACATGTACGTTCTTACCGTACGTTAGAACTAGCTAAATTTCTAGTAAGTTCTCTACGAAAATGCTGAGAGTTTGGTCTATTATCTTACTGGTAGTAAAATTCACATTTTATTACAAATAAGATGCATGTTCTCAGGCATTGTAACGGGTAGCCTCTCTTCACAGACATAACACTTTATCGCATACTTAAGTTGTGTGCATCTAACGATTACACACCTAAAGTTACGGCCCTACATTTTCCGTCTATTCGTTTTTCTATTTTGCATTTTTACACTATTTTTTGTGTGTAACTTCCGTATACTTATTTTAGAAATAAAAAATATTGTTTCATTTAACTTTTTTTATTATCATATATACAAAAACATTTTCTTTTACTTATATATACATTACTATTACAAAAAATAACTTAACTCTATATTTACAATAAAATTATATTTCTAAATTCTAAAATTAATTATATGGAAAATTGTCCAATAACCTAAGACTTTTTCTACACACTTCCCCTTTACTTTTACACTGTTCAATTTTCGCCTGCAGTTCCTTAATCTGTCTCTCGTATTGCACCACATCACTATCATTCTTCTTCAGTTCATCCACTAGTTTTTGTCTCGCACTAAACGCCGCGGAGAAGGCACACTTCTGGCTTGGAGAAAACTCTTCCATCCAGTCCGGTATGGACACTTCTGCAGAAGAAGCAGCAGCAGCAGGTTGACGGGGTTGATTAACCGCCTCGAATAACCGCTTGCACCGCTTCTTTAATGGTTTGCGGCACATTCCACGCCAAACTGTCGGTGATATAGGCGCACCCGCGATCGGCGATTTTTCGTCAGAGTCGGCCACCAACACAATCGGAGGCATGGACTTCGGCGGCTCTGGCGTTATCGTGTTTGGGCCTTCATTAATTATGACGACCGGTGACAGAGGCTTCGGTGGTTGTGACGTCTCCAAAAAATCGGAGTATCTTCTTCTTCTTCTTCTTCTGTTCACCCTCCATAGCTGCATAAAATTGACTTTTATTACCGCTGACTTTTTTTGGTAATGTCAGCAGCTTTTCCAACTTCGTAGTGGGTTGCCGCCTCGCCTTCTTTACCACCACATCACTTATGATATTGATTCGCCCGCCGTCCTGCTCCGTCCAGTTGTTGACGTAATCAACCGCCGAAGATACTTTTTTTCACCCACATTCACTTCTTCCACAAACGCCGTATTTAAAACTTCGGCATCTTGCCACTCTTCGAATACTCCCGGGGTCAGCAGGTCGAGAACGTCCTGCTCCATCAGCTCAGCTTGGGTACTCCCGTCCAAATTGAATGCACTTAACAGTGATACATTCTCGGAATTCATTTTTCTAACTAACTCACTGTACTTAACTGACAACTGTACTTACTCGGTGAACTGTTCTAGCGAACTATGAAATGCTCTGCCTAGCAAACCAAATTTATACTTATCACCCCACCATAAACTCCCCCACTCTATCTGACGGTTGATGCTTTGGAGGCCAAACAAGTTAATTCAACTTACAAGGTTGTGTTCTACGGCTAAACAGCGATTCAAGGACATATTTTCAAGGTAATCGTGTGTCCTTACTTCTGTTATTGTTTGTGCTCTCAAGGTTATATGATCCAGACAACCCATATTTATAGACACTCTCTTTCCTTCGATGACTATTATCAGAAACTATAATGTTGCCTGCAGATCAAGATAACAGTCGTCCAGCTGAGACTTTTTCAGGAGCACAAATAATAATTTCTGCTGTTTGCTATAATTGTAAAAGAGAAGTATATATTTGGACTGACCACATGCAATCTTACAGTTACATTGAATTGTTGAGAGTAAGGATTGTTAAGTGTCATTACTGTGGAACGCTGATATGTCGACGAGGGCCGATTAACAGATCTGATATGTTGAGAAGACCATGGATGCTACGAGAAGTTTACAAGCAAGACATTAATTAATTTTTATTTTTGTAACTTTATTACTATATTGTAAAATAAAACAACATATTATTGAAACAATTATCTATGTATTTTACTATCCTGCGTTATAAAATTTCAACTATTGCTATTACTATAGTGGTTAATAAAACTACATGACATTCGAGTTAATATTTTTTATTTTTCTAAAACATACACTTTCCAACATTTTTCTAATTTTAACTATTATTTTCGGGTAAAAAACTTTGCATTGCTTGTATTAACATACTTAGGTTATCTTCAGGGTTTGTTTCGTAAAACTTTATGTCTGGGTGCCCCCAAGGTAGAGTTTTTGTTGTTGATGGTATAATATAACGTTTATCGTCGTGGTGAGATAAAGCAACTTTATTAATTATTTCGGTATAAACGTCGTGTTTATAACTTCGAAAGGTTTTCATTTTTCGAAATATCTGACCACCACGTTCTACGATATTCCGATAATCTTCCAGGTGAAGCTGTTTTTCAATTACACGTTTTTTTATAAATTTCGCTTTTTTAATTTCGCTACTGATTGAGTTTATGTAATAAGCTTTGGCTCCAGTACCATAAAAACTTATTATTGGATCACCTGGAAATTCATCCTTCATTCTACCTACTACTGACTGACTTTTTTTTATGTTAAAAATATTTCCTTCGGTATAATTGGATGTATCGAATTTATCCGGATTTTCTGCAATTATGCGATAAAAATTGTCGGTGTAAACTTTTAATATTAACGAATCTGTGTCGGTATATAGTAAAGAAGCATTTTTGCCAAATTTTGCTTTAATGAATGAGTGGAAAAAATCATAAATTACTGTTTTCGACATGTCCAGTATGGAAAATCCGATATAAATTGGTTTATTATAAGTTACCTTTAATTGATCCATATGTATGGCAACGAATTCTTTATTAAAAACCGTAGAACTTTTAAAATAAGGACGAGAAATTAATGCTCGTGCCCCAATTCTATTCCTGTCATTTTCCCATTGGGTAACTAGTTTTATATCACTACGATTCTCCACATTTTCCATGGTCTTGCCAAAAACAGCATTAATGATTAATTTAAAAGTGTCTTTACCAAACTTTGTTGTTGCCCTATTGCGCAAATCTGTATTTAAGTCGATATATGTCTTTAACCATGGGGATTAATTAAATTTAAAAATTCTGTGTGTTTGCATTACCATTAGGCCGTTGTTGATTGCTTGTTTTAATGTTCGGTAATGAATGATGTATTTCTTTTTATCGTTTAAATTCGGAATTAACTTTGAAAATTTTGCCGATTCCGTGGGTGGTACAATATTTTCAACTAAAAAGGGTAAGTCGGAATGGTCATCATATAGCGTATCCGGATAATGAACGTCAACTTCCAAAACGTATCCTTCTGGACCATTATCGTCCACATCCATAATATTTAAATTTAAAATTTCATGCTCTGATAACCATCTAAAGCCGCCAAATGGTAATGCTTGCGACATACTATGACCGTACAGATTTGTTGCATCAAGATAAACAATGAAAGATGATGGTTCGTTAGGATCGTAGTTTGGTACATATATGTTGTTGGCGGTGTGCATCCTTTCTGAACACTGGCTTATACCGCCTCGAATACCTTTTTTGAAAAAATGAACCGTGTCGATATCGGTCAATAGCTCTAACTCTACCTTAGAAATACGCAACATACAATCAAACGAATAACTTGGAAGGGTATGGTACTGTGCGGGATCCAGTTTATACGTTTCTAAACAACCCAAGCAACACACAATAGTTGAATAAACATTTATTTTTCGTTTATACCACAAGTATAATTATGGTGTAAAGTTTACCCACGATAAAGGATAAAATGTCCGCGCGATATACGTTTCAGTATGGTGGACTATATCCAAATTAAAAACGTTTATAAAATTCGTATAATAATCTTGTACAGAAACACGATTATATGTGGTATAAATTAAACGTTAAAATATAGTTCATGGTAATTAGATTAGTAACGTTTTTGATACACGTTTAATAGTGATTGATACGCTACGATGATATCTGGTAAAACACAAACATTGAAATATATTATAAGATCTACAAAGTGTTTACGCTTAAAGGACACATGGAATACTTTTTGATGCAATACATTTATGCGATGTATCCCATAAAGTTCGCATATTATTCATATAAGAAAGCCTAGCTATTATGAATTCTTTGAAAATATTACTCTTCCTAACAACTATAATGTAGGAAAAAAATAAAAGCCTAGGAAGAAAGAACATACATATTTTATTATTGTACAAACTAACACCATATGCGTTTATAAACATACATATAACATATATAATATATACATACATACATACATATAGATAATATATACATACATGTAACAGCTTGACAAATAGAGTAAAAAACAAAATTTTGCATGAAAAAATTTATACAAGCTTACTAAATTCCATTAATCCGAATAATTACCATTTTGGTTTTCGGCGAATTTTGAGAATAATACTTAATAGTTAATTTCTATAGTGGAATAAAGGTTAATACTCAACCAAAATTATACCAGCAATAATCAAACATTTAACATTTATTTTATTATTCTTATTTTTTTACTAAAATTAGATGCTATTCGTTTTTCTAGGTATAATTAGAATGATCTTGCAAAGGGGTGGACAAATAAAGCCCTATGGCAAGCTACTGTGGAACAGCACCTTTAATTTTAATAAAGCAAAAAAAAATATCGCAACAATAATAATTGGGCAATTATAACACAAAAATGTTAATGAAAACAGATGACCTGAACTGTAAATAGGTACTTGCCTTATTAGCTCACAATGACTCTCAATCACACACGAAAAATAAACTTAAACAATAATTACTTATAGAAATCAATGGCGGCTGCATAATCCAAAAACGGCGTTTGTTCTAGGTATCTTGACTATCTTGTCTGATTTATGTGGCAAACTAACGAAGCCAATGGGAACCGCGTGTATCGTCACCAGACAAAGTCGGGATTACGGATTGGCCCAAAAAGGCGCGGAGATACGCGATTCTTCCCGAAACATGACGAAACAATAAAGTCTACGCACACGTTTAATTCAAGTAGAAAATTTGGTGTATAACACGTATACCATATACCTTTTAATAACACCCTTAATATTGTTTAACGACTTTTGACGGTTTAAGTGGCTCCATATGCTGTATATCATGAAAAAGCATTAACCTCATATGAATATGCGAAAGTTCATATTTGTACAATTATTTTTAAAACAAAATAGTATAATATAGACGGATATTACATGGTTGACAACATATACGTTTACCGTTAACGTTTAATTAATATACCATAATCTAATATATTACCAAAATAGTATAATATAGACGTATATTACATGGTTGAAAACATATACGTTTATCGTTAACGTTTAATTAATACACCATAACCAAATAATTACCAAAAAATGGTTGAATATACGTAAAATCAACGATAAAGCTTAATCGTGTGTTGCTTGGGAAGTATCGCGAAACTGGTCAAAAACATCGGTTAATAATAAAACATCAGATTTCAAATATAAATCCGAATAGTCCCCCAAATTCTTACAATTAAATGTGTCCCACACCTTTTTAGCTCTATCATAATCTTCATCGCTAATGTGCTCCTCTGACAAACTATCATAAAACTGATTTTATGTGGGTAAAGTTGGATGGTTCATTTTCTCCATTGAATCGACAAAACTATAGGGAAAAACACCCTTTTTGCGCATTAAATTAAACTGCTCATTATCAGAAAAATATTTTCCTGTTTCTCTGAAACTACCCACAGCTCATCCATTACCCAAATTTTCCAGTGACGTTGATAGAAATTTAAAACTATCGATGAACCGCAATTTCAAATATTTTTTCTTTATTGTCCCACTTTTATTATCGACATAATCGTGAACGTAAATACTTTTCGTAAACGAAATATACTTTTCCTTGCTTTGAGCTAAAACATCGATCTTGTCTCCGTGACGACATAACTCTTTAATAAACATGTGGCAATCGTACCCGCTCAAGTTATGAAATATAATTGGAATAAAATTGGGTAACTTATAATTTAAATTGCAAATCGAATGAGCAGCACCAGGTCTTTTTTTCCCAGTTATGTGACAGTGGTCCTTTACTTTACAATTATTATTATTTTCAAAAGGTCGTTCACATATACCACATTTTGTGGCATTATTGAACTCCGCTATTTGGCCAGCCGTTAAAGTTTCCATTGCTTTTATATCTCTTAAGTATGTATTGTAAAGAGATCTTAAATCACTTTCAAGTCGACAAACGAAAACCTGGGCTGCGTCGTTTCCCCGGTAGAGCTCAAATTTTGAAATCGAATCGTCAAAGGAGCACTTAATTAAATACGCAAAAGAATACGGTTCATGTTTGATGCTTTTGACTAAGTAAGAATTTGTGGGATTTGGTTCCACTGTACCCAGTGGTTTAAGTACCGATTCAAAATCCGCGTAAACGACAAACGGTACACGCATTTGCTTTTCTATGTTTTCAAATTTTAATATATTTTCACTTACACTCCTTCCAAATTTATCTATTTTTAAATTTAGTGATGGTGTTAATGAATATTTGTGGTTACAGTCATTTTTTTGGTGTGATATCAAAGATGATGATGAACTAAAATATATCAAACAACCATCACAAAAATACATTTTATCTCTACGCGATGTAATTTGACTGGAACATAATTTCGATAAGTCTTTTATCCAACAATAATGACTTTTAGAACAACGCGTATCACAAATATGCTCATCATCATCTTTAATACTACAACCCTTTGTTATTAACAACAAGTTTACATGTCTGTTAAGTTTTCTACCCGAATACCTTAATGGACCGACAACTTCATACTTTAACATATTATTCTCGAAAATTTTTTGCAAACCATAAACGTTAACTGAAATATTATTCATTTCTTCAAATTTTGATATATCACGCAACTTTACTGGAAAGTCTATACCTGTAAAATTCAGCACTCTTGAATAGTGTGGATAAGATTGAATCTGTGATGCCATTCTAGTGGTGGGGCACAAAGCAGACACGATTGACCACGCAAAACAACACTCATCTTGATTAAACACATTGATGATGGCTTTTTTCAATTCGATGAATCGGGGTAACTTTATGTATGAAGATCCACCAAAAGGTTTATACTCGTTGACATTTACTTCCAGGTATAGAATTTTTTCCAGAGCCCAACCTACGAAAACAAAAAAGAATGATATAAGTATTTATTTTATTTTTAGTCGTTAATTTATAACATACCTGAATCTTTTTCCTGAAACTCAGTCGATTGAGTCTTCATGGCTTCCACTAATGATTGATATATTTCTTCCAAATCGCTTCCTGAAGTAACAATTTCATTGCGTGTATTAAATGACTTGTCACTGTACATATTATCTTGTGTTGGTACAAGATACCGACCAACAACCACCATATTAACTTTCAAAGCACAACGCACTCTTACTAGGTCACTTACTACCTCTAACACTTTTGCTTTAATTTCATCAAAAAATAATGAATAGTCAGTATGTTCATTATCACTTGATATACGGTATGTGGCAATCCTATTTCTAAAAGCACTGGACACGAGTTCAACACCAGCTGATATTGGTGAACATGCATTACTTTTATGGTGTATTGTTCTTTGATGAGCTGCCATTCGATTTGCTGGTATGGTTATATTGCAGCAAGTGCAAGTACGCACCTCAGATGTTGATGCCCCATCGTCAACTATTCGCTGTTTTCCACCATGTATATTTGCAAATCGTGCTACGCACGATTCTCTTTTATGTCGTAACATATTATAGCTCTGGGTAAATGATTTACCACAATTTTCACACACGTACGCCATGACTTTCAAATTAACTTGCTTGAACCGTTTTACTCAGCACAATGTTCTATACTAAAATTTAACTCCCCCAACCCTCATATATACCTAACCACATTTAGACCCCCGCAAATGTAACCTTGAAATAAGCGTCGTACACTTGTTCATCACCAAACAAAAATCACCACAAATGTATGCTTGAAATAAGCGTCGTACACCTGGTCATCAACAAACAAACAGCTGCTCGCATTTATTGAAAATATGCACCGCAAATGTAACCTTGAAATAAGCGTCGTCCACCTGGTCATCACCAAACAAAGAAACATCTGCTCGCATTCAAGGCCAAGTTCTTGACCTTGACCTTGGAATAACACCTACGCATATCAAGGTCAAATAACAATAGCACACCTGCGCGTTCAAGGTCGACCCTACTGCGCATGCGGAAACTCAGGAAGCATCATACACCTGTACTCATATTAAATTAGGTTCTAACGCGACGCGCGATAATCGCGTTTCGATCGATCAAACACTCTCGTTCAACCCTCGAAAGCCAAAATTTCCATTTTAAGTATCTCTTGAGACGACCGATCGAGAACTCACTTTTTTCAAACTTCTTAAGTACTGCCTAGGTAACCTTAAGATCTCACATTTTACTGTCCGCCTTCTTAGACCTAATCTTCATATATTACAGGGGCGTATTATTAACGAATTTCGAAATAAAAGAAATTAAATTGCTCTCTGTTAAATAGATTATTTATTTTATACAAAGGTTAAAAAAACTATACTAACTTATACTAAGGCCTACTTGAACATAAGTTTTTTTCCATATTATGAAAAAAATCCTCCGTTTAATTGCCTAATTCAAGGTGGGAAAACCATTAGTTCATTAGGCATTCAAAATATAATATGGATTGCCGAATTTGCAATCACTCAGATGTCCGCACTTCATTCCTTTTTTTATCTATAAAGAAAAATATTCTTTAAATTGGGATAAATAGCAAATTATCACAAAGTTATATAGATATCCCCTGGTAGCTCATTCCTTTAACTACTGGACCCCCGGGGAATAAGGGTTGGTTGGAACATCATTTCTGTCTTCGCGTAAACTGATATTTTCCAGAAAAAGGAAAATATTTTTAACGTTCCCAGGTTCCCAAGCTAAGTCATAAAAAACCTTTTAAATTTTTGTTAGTCTTACAGCGGGTTGCACAAAACTTTTAATCAAGTAGTAAATTTAATTGACGTTTAGAGTCATATTTGGCAATGACGTTAGCATAAGTGCCGTCACATTACAAGGGTCTTATTAGTTTAATTCGTGATTAAATTGTTTGTGCAACCCGACGTAAGAATGTAAACGATTTATCTAAAATTTGCGAAAAAGAGCTTTTAGCTTATCCATGGTATGTGATCCCTAAAATGATTTAAAACATGGTGTATATTGGGCCAAAAGTTATGAATAATTAATATATGTAATAGTAACTGTTACAATGTTAAGTTTTAAATCAAACCTAGATCCCCTTTTCTTTAAAAAAATCGATAATTTTTGTTCTTTATTTTGTTCGTAGTCTTTAAAAGATAAATCAGAAGTGACGTTAGTAGTTTTGACTAACGTCCAGGTTTAGGCGATAATAAATCAAGGTGTTTCTCAAAAAGCCAAAAATTTGACAAATAAGAAATTGCCAAACGCACACATTACATTCGTTCCTAGTTTTTCTTTTCTAAACTTTCTAGAGTAATGTTTTAAGAAATGTTATCGAAAAAGTCTTGTAGCAAACAAAGCAACGTATATAATGAGTAGAAATAACAATATAACAATGTTTAAAACATTATTCTGTCTTTCTAGAGATACTACGGAAGACTCAAGGTTTAAAAGACGAAAATCTAGTACAGATAGTGAACAAATAAAGATACATTTGAAGCAAACAACCTGTCCGGCATGTATGGAAAGATATAAAATACCTTTACCAACTCCAAAGACCCCGAGAGTAAAGGTAAATAGTATAGCGCTTAATTTAATATCCCTAACTTATTACATAATATTTTTGATAAACAAAACAACAATAATTGTTAAATACTCGTATTTATTTATTAATTAGTACGTTTTCATACAGATTTAAAATCCATTTGCCCTGTTACAGTTTTGATTCCCTACGTGTTGTCATGCACGGATTTCAATTCGATTTAAAAACGTTTGGAAATTTTGATGTTTGGCAGCTGGCATGATCCGCGGTATCTTAGCACAAAAAGCGTTAAATTAATCGCATACTTGCATATTAAAATATTTTTTCACAACCCATTTAAATTTGTAGGTTAGTTCACCTAACGCGTGCAGGCGAGTGCAGATTTCAGTTCACAAGTGCATTTTTCGTGATATTCAATCCTGGTACATCCCAGTATTGGGTGAATCGACCTTGTAACTCCAAACGATTTCAGTACGACTCTTTTACGCAGTATTCAAAACTGTAAGTGTTTTCAAATCGATTTAAAATCTTTATGAAAACGTACTAATTATTTGACGTATTTTTTTTTATCTGAGGCAGCCCACGTAGACTTCAAGCCTATGTACTAACGTACCGTGGGCGTCCGCAGATAAGTGAAATGTAATTTATTGATACAGGATTTAAAGGACTGGAGGTTGGGAGGGTAAGGGAAAACATCTGTAGGCAATTTGTTCCATAATTTTGAGACCTTAGGTATGAATGGGCAAGAAAAGTTCTAGGCTTTTGTAGCTAGACAGTAGAGGAATGCATACGTAAAGCGCCTCTTGTTGTTCTGTAAGGAACATTCAAGAGGGGCATTATGGCGGCTAGTTCTTCAGAGCAAAATCCGTGAAAGTAAAGGTAAAAAAGGGATAAATCCCAAACAGCGCGGCGATGAGCGAGAAAAGGGAGTTCTCTTATGAGGACTGGGTTTGATGAGTTGAATGGCTCTCTCTTGAATAGAATCAAGCAGCGTCGGTTTGTGCCACCGGGCAACCGGGCAAATGCCCGGTGGGCCCTAGCGTTTGAGGTCCGTATCCCCTACCAATATAATAATAGATATTATTTTTCTCAAATTTGCAATATTCATACAATTCCTCGAATGGATCTATTCATCCTTTTTAAGTTTTCATATTTTTCGTATGTGGTTCATTGATTCTCTTTTTTTCAACCACCAAAACACCTATAAGCCATTTTATTATTTCAACCTATTTTAAGGAAATTAAGAATGCACCACCAGAAATATTTAGGTCCGAGTCTCTCATGACAATACCGAAGCTGACGGGACTTGAGGCGTCTTCAATCAAGGATGGGCTTGTCAGCTTTGCAGCTAACTTTGATAATTTAAAACTTTTAACAGATCGTTCATCACCAGAACACGATGGCAAACGTGATGCTGAAGATGCTTTGAAACCTGTTGGCAGCGATGATGAAAATGAAATTGAATGTACTGATTTAAAAAAACACATGCATATAAATGAGACTTGTTCAGGCTGTTTTGTGTGTTGTTTGAATGTGTTAGAAAAATATAATCTTCATTGTGCAGCATATTCTAATTTATCTATTGCTTATAAATATCTTCTTACCCTCTCCTGTACCCAAGTGGTCATGTGAGAGAGTTTTTAGTAAACTAAAAATTAATTTAAATAGACAAAGGTCACTACTGAGACAGGAAAAGCTAGAAGCATTTCTAATAATGAGTGTAGAGTTGGATTTAATTGAAGGTATCGATTACGATATAATAATCGACACTTTAGCCAAAAAGCTGAAAGGACTTTCTCCAATTCTATTAATTTGAAAAAGTTCCATAATCTGTGTTCCGTTTTTTGTAGAATCAGGTAACTTTTTGGTTTTATGGTATAGTGTTGTTTTTGTGTAGTGTATTTGTTTCTTATAATGTCCTTATCGTTCTATAAAAGTTTCTTTATTTTATATATTTTATTGCATTAATAAAATATATATTTTTAAGTTTTTGAATAAATACATCTTTTTGTTTTTACATAAAATAAAAAATAATTTTTTCACTAGCGACCTTAGATTTGATTTAAACATATTATTTTTCGCCAGAAACATAATTTCATTAAACCTGCACAGCAGCGTTGGGTATAACCTCATACTTTTCGCTTCTGTGGTGGGGCCCCCATATACCTTTTGCCCGGTGGGCCCTACAGGTCACAATCCGACGCTGGATTCAAGGCTGTTAAGTGTCGAAGGTGATCCCCAGATGCGGGAACAGAACTCTAGTTTTGTTATTTGGGAATCAAGAGAGTGTGTAAGTTGGAAGGGGCGACATCACCTTGTACTATCACAATTAAATACTCACTGTAGCCACTACAATAATGTATTATTTGAAGTACTTTATTTTTGCTTTTAAAAGTATACCAATGACTTTAATAGCAGGATAGGATATGTTGTTGGACGAAGCGGTTATTACAAAGCTTCACGCTTCAACATAGAAAATCTGGTAGTCCAATGTTTTAACGATGCTACTTATTTTATTAATACATAGTTTTCTAAGAATATTTATATCTCTCCATCTAAATAGGTTGTGGTTCTGCCTGTCTGCCTCCATCACACTGAAGCTCCTGGCTTATGCCCCTTATATCCATCATGTGAGTGTCTCTGATGAAATTCTGGATGCTGTTGATGGGGGCATTAGCTATTTCGGTTCGGTAGGATTTCCCGAAAGGCTTAGATCTTTCCGTGCTAGATGTTACGCAAAAAAGGTGTTTGGGGTTTCATTCTCTTCTCTAAATGCACTACAGAATGGACCTTCTTCCAGCTCCATGATTGAGGTGTTTATTTTGTCGGCAGTGTATTGTGAGGAGTCCTGTGGCCGTTCTAAGGTTCTTGCTGCAGAAGTGAATCGACTCTATTTTTGTTTGGCTCCCTGATAAGCAATAGTAAATGCCTTAAACTTGACATTTTCATCCAGTAATGCTAGTGTGCACGGACTAGTGTTTCTCGTTGGGCTTCTCGTGCGGCCAGGTATGAGAACCCACACGGGAGTTCAGGGCCAATTAAGGTTGTTTCTACTTTAAAAGTTGTTGTTCTACAACCTAAAATTCTGGCAGCACCATTTTCGTAAATCTTGTTTTTTCAGGTTTCGGCTGTGTTACCTCCTGCACCTGGCGAAAATCCGGATTTGAAAACCAACAGTAAAAATCGTTTATCGATGTTAATCAACAAAGAAATGTTTAAGCTTCAATCATATGAGAGAAGGTTTTCATCAGAAGAACATTCTCGGTGAGTCAGAAAGATGTGACAGATGAACAATAAAAATATAGTGAAATCTGACCCAATAATAGCACAGATTTAGGTAGATACCTCGTCGCTTATTAAATATTAAAGACGGTTATTTGTACCTTCGTTAGTACCTTCTTTTCTCCTATCGATACTTCAACTGACTTTGTATAACCTTCTGACACAAAATGATTATCATTTAATGTCAAATCTGTGCCATTGTTGCCGTACCAACGGGACTGTCTTTTAAAATAGGAATGTTTCAATTATTGCAATGTTATCAAAATAACTTACTGATTCTGAACCCTTTTTTGACCTTGAAAAATATAGTTTTAACCATGTATAGGCAGTTGGCTCCATCATTTTAGGGAAACGGACCTTGTCTTTCGACAATATTCGGCAAGCAGATCATAGCCTTCAAATTTTCCTATGCTATGAGATATATGTAGCGAAGCTATTTAAATCAGTGCTAGGAGGCAATATGTCACATAGCAGGATATCTTTGGTGTTTTGCACTGATGGTTTATTAACATTTTTTCAATACAACTGATTAAATGGTGTATAAATTTGTTACAACTAAGAAGAACAGTCCTAGTTTAAGAACAGAGTTTTATTTATTTTCTGATTACGGCCGATACATCCGTTTGCCAAGTATATTTAGAAAAATATGTGATTAGGTAAAAATCGCTTTTATTTCGTCTTTTTCTAGTTGCTGAATAAAGGGTACGTTTCGATTACACTAGATCTACTTTTTAAAATGGTAGCAAATTTTTACTAAGCTTTATTCTTTTTATTGAAAAAATGTTGAAAAACTTTAAAAAAAGCTAATACCCGGTCCTTGGTCGATCTTCACCGGTAATAAGAACACGGCGGCCATTTTTCACTACAGACATGCAGGTAGGTCAGAGCAAGGGTTCTATTATTCGCTGTACAGAGTGTCCAATTTTCGACACTTTTACAGGGTATATCGGTTATCTTTAGAGATAGAGAGCTGCGGTTTTCGCAATACTGCGCTACTTTTTCGTGAACCGTATTCTACAAACAGAATTTTCATAGCCCCCTTTGTTTCGGAGATATAGGGCGATTTTAAAAATGTGTTATTTTCAAGCACCCCTCGTATCTCATTTGTCTTTTAACTTATCGGTAATAAAAAAACTGATTGTAATATAGTTTTTTTCGCAGACTCCAGTGGCTAGTCAATTTTTTTCTAGAAGAAACGAATTGGAAGATAATGACGTTGCATTTTTTAAATGGGACAACCTGTATATTTTGTTTTCATTCTATTGCTTTTTCATAAGCTTTTTAACAATATGTAATTGTTGTCTAACCTTTTGGAATAACTTCCTAATTTTACAATTAAACAAAGGGTATAATATTTACGATAATAAAAATAAAAAGTCCTTAAACTTTTAATCCGCCGCCGCCGGCCGTGCCTCCATCTGATTGATCGCCTGAACACTGAACACGTGTTGCTTTCACAGCAGCTGTCCAGACAGAAGTGAAGTTAGTAACATCGATAATAATGAAAGAATATTGATGAGATGAATAATGTGAATTTTTGCTTTCTGTTTATTAAATAGTAAAAGAAAATAGTTTTCAGCCCTTTATAAGTGCTATTAGTATTAGCAAAATATCTTACGCGCTTAGCGTTTTGCATTATAAGTTAGTAAATCACGACATTACTGGGTGCTTAGTTTGGCGTTGGGTTTGGTTTCAACAGTTGTTCTTTGGATTGTTTTATTTGTGTTATAGTATTTTAAATTTTTGAAATTGAGAGTTTTGAAAGAGTTAGTAGAATTTCTTTCTTTAAAACTAACAAAAATACTATTTCTTCAAACTTCTGATATAGAATTATTGTTGAGAGACTTGACAACACAACAACCTGCTCAGTCGTTTAAATTTTAATATAGGTGTATGAAAAAAGAACACACTGTATACATACAGAAAAAAGTAAGTGGTTCAAATTTTAATTTTTTTTTAAATTTTAGACGAAACAGTTTAAAGAAACCAGAAGTTGAAGCCTGTTCGTCAAGCTATTTAAATCTATCTCCCCTTGAACTTGCAAAAATCGAACAAGAAATACGAGAAAAAGAAACTCAGAAAAAACTAGAAAAGTTTTTACAAAACTAATTAAATAAAATCATGATTGAATAAAAAATGTCAACAAATATAGTATATAGTTTTTAATAATCGGTTAAAGTAAAATTCAAGATTGTACAAATTTATTGCTTTATGCCAAGATCAGTGGCGCACCCTGGGGGGTGGGGGGGGGGGGGTGAGCTGTAGCCCCCCAGAGCAACATCTTAGACCCACAAAAATTTTAAAAAATGCACTACTTATTGAAGAAATCCACCGAATTGCACCATTCAGCCCCCCCCCCCCCCCAAGACAAATCAGTCCCCCAAGACAAAATCCTGGGTGCGCCCATGGCCGAAATCATCTTCGGCGATTGTCAGGAAAACATACTTTTTTTACAAGAAATATCCCACAACGATAAGTCAGAACTTGTAATCACTTCGTATTCTTTTTAAATGCAAAGGAGGTGAGTAAGTAAGGCCGATTTTTGTCCCCTTTGCCGATTTTCGAAATATTATTTTGTAGGTACCTACCTAGTTAAGCTCTAGAAATAAAATCAAAACACACGTCAAGTTTTGATTATGGATTATTTTCTTTCATAAACCTAGTGCATGGAGATCTAGTCTTCTTTGGTCTTCCTCCCAAACTATGTACCTGAATCGGTAGCTTTCCTTCTAATCGACGCCTGTCTGTAATGGTGGACGGTCATTCATATCTAACTTACATCTTATCAATTCTGGCGTACCCCAAGGTTCAGTCCTGGCACAAACCCTATTTTTTCTTCACATTAATGACCTGCTGTCTTCAACTACCAATCTAATCCTTAGTTAAATTGATGACAGTTCGTTACTCTAAACAAGAGCTAGATAATAGACGCAGATCTATGTACCTATCCCTTTAACAAAAGTCTTAAGCCCCCCACAGAATTCGTTCTTTTTCGTCGGTTTTCATGGCCGCGATAAAAATCGTCGTGTCAAAACCGAAGTCTGTGGTAGCAAACCGTCGTATCTTATGGTCGTTTCAAATTTCTGTCCGAGCTTGGGCACGCGACGCTTCGTCGGTTGTCGTTTTGAATCGTAGTCTGTAAGATCAGCCGTCTGAAACGACGTATTTGCTCAGTACCGTCCGAGTAAACTGAAATCATCCAAGGATTAAGACGCTTAAATATTAGCATGCAATTATGAAATATAAATATACGCAGAAAAGTCACATCAATTTCGCAATAAGTTGCTGTAGTTCAGGCGCGGCGCGTAAGTTTTTTTTCAGGTAGGTCAAAATTTTGTGGGCAACTAGCGATATCAAGGCAACAAGCAAAATACTCTTTTTTAATTAAGGAATGTTTTTTAATAAGGTGCCTAGTTTTGCCAAGAAATTATTTATCTGCAGGGACGACGCGTGCCTCAAAACACTTGGGGAGGGGGGTGGGCAAAAGATACTGGAGTATATTGAACATTGCTACTCTAGATGTTTATGACTTTTAGTATTGCTTTTCTATGTGTTTTAGTCTAAGATGGTTAGCGGCTTCCCGTTTTGATAGGTTCCCTCAATAGAGGTCGCGCCTTGTACTAAAAATATGATTATTGTAATGTATTAGAATAGGAAGGATTCCCTCTCTCACGCACTCACTCACTCACTCATTCACTCACTCAATCACTCACTCACTCACTCACTCTCAATATGAACGCTAGCCGAAACACCGTTTTCTTTAATAAATACATTGCAAATACAATGCGCATATTAGGTAATTAAATTAATGTTTCTTCGTCCAACCCAAATGTTTTGAGAAAGTATATTTCACGGGGCGGTTCGAGTGTATAGGCCCCGGACTGGCAGCGTCGACGACCACGCGCGCGCCGAAAGCGATATTTTTGGTGGGCCGTCGACAAATTGTCTCTCTTTTTAACTTCCTAAAGCGCGTATGATTATTTCTCTCTTAGTTTTAATACATTTTTATAGTCCATATGAACCTATGAGGTCAATTTAAAATACGACCGAGCCCGGAACTTGAATATCTTTCGACGATGGCTTGGCTTGATTCTTTCTTGGGGAGTTTTCGCATGAAACGGGGCAGAAATGATGTAAAATTTAGGTATTCATAACTTCTTCACGTTGCTAAGTATCGCAGTGCAACTGCAAGCCTCTCATTAGGAGAATTTACTTCTCTTAAATGAGTACTTTTCTTTCTTATTAAAGGAGTTACCAATTTTAATAACTCCAGATATGATCTTCATCCATCCTTAAATAGTTAAAGCAATCACCTGGTTCAAACTTTTGCTCATTTAACAAATTAACGTTATTCAATGACCCAGTCCTCACAAGAAAGCACCCTTCTCTCGCTCATCGCCACGCGCTGTTGGAGATCTGTTTTTTGTAATTATTTACATTATAAGTTCAAAAGGCCTGAAAAAACATGTAAGCCAATTTACATACACTGCTTGCAATAAATTTAAACAATAAATAATTTACAGATAACGAGTTTATTTTACTATTTATTTAAACGGCTTAGAACGCCTATTCGCCTGGACTAAATACTGGCAATATCTTGGACAGTCGGCATATTCAAACAAAAAAATCAGATTTGAATTATATAAACAAAAGTATTCATCATCCCATTTAAAATTCCAAAGGTACCCATCAAAATAGGATAAGGGGATAAAATTCAAAAATATGTTTCAATTTGTCCCCGATCTCCCTATTAATTCACCAAAATTTCATGAAAATATTTTAAACCGTTTTCGCGGTATCGCCTTGTAACACTTTAAAAAACTCACCCTGTTTAAAGCAGTAATAGTTGAAACCCAAAATATGAATTTTTAATAATTATTTTATTACGGTAAAATACCAAATTTTATAAAATAAACAAACCTAAGCCAGTAGGACATTATGTATTGAAAAATAAATTTTTAATAATTTTTGCTGAAAATTTTTGACGTAGAACAATAGAATTAATTTCGTCTATTTGTAATCACGTGTGCAAAAGCAACCAATGACCATAACATTACAATAATATCATCCCATGCATGGGTAGTTATCACTTATGTCATCATACGTAAACCATGGATTTTTTTGACAGTTCTGTAATTGTTACAATTTAAAATGTCATCACTTTCGTCAAGATTTGGTGAAAAAACCAGTACTTCAATCGACAAAATTATTGAAGAAAATACCTACACCAAAAAATACTGTTAACAGTAACGAAGCAGCACAGCACGCCGAAATATACATTAGATAGAAATCGTACAGTGGAAGAATTGCCATTGATACTTAAGGATTGAGCGGTTAATATGAGAAAAAGAGATAGTACAGAGTTTAAGGATGCTACAGTTAAAACTATGTGGAATATAACAAGTAAATATTAGAAGAAAAGTACTGCAATGAATACAAAATCATAATAGATCCGTTCAAGAGTGTGATTTTTAAACAAGCGCGTAATGCCCGCGACGCAACATTCTATAAATGGACCCTTCTAAACATAAAATCAGCTCTGTGGCATTAAGTTCATTGAAAATAAAATAAAATAATCAACTTCTGGAATGAGAATACCCCTGAAGGACTTCAGCGAAAGTTTTACCATATCGTCGCAGCTGAATTATCTTGTAGAGGTGGCGAAGCCGCTGCTTGTTTGGTTGAATTTTTTCATATGGAGAGAAATAATGATGATTCTCCAACAAATTGCATAGCATATAACCCAGTTTTTAGTAAAACCTGCCAGGGGGGCTCAAAAAGCTGCACTGACAGTAAATGGCTAGTTCGAAATAATAACAACTACGCATGTCCCGCCAGGCTATTTCTCAAATTATTATCTAAACGGGGTACAAACATTAAAACAAATAGAGTCTTTTTAATACCAAATCTCCAATGGAAGACAGGAAACGATAACTGGTACGATAATATGCCAATAGTTAGAAATAAAATATCGAGTGGACAAAATCTTCTGCTGAAGCAATATTTTTGGATACAAAGAGGACAAAAATTACAAACCACTCGAACAGAACTACGGCAGTTAGTCAGCTGGCTCAAAGCGGAGTAAGAACAGCAATTATTAAAAATTACAGGACATGCTAATGCTAATTCCATAAAATCATTTCTAAATATTGATCAAGATTATCATAACATAATCAACAATATGTGTGGAAACACCTCTTCAATGGAATCGAATACGTCATCTGCATCTAGTGTTAATTTTTCTGGTTGTTCTTTTAATTTTAATTGTATTTTTAATAAATAATTTTAAATAAAATTAAAAAAAAATTGAAAGAAATTTTCTCGCCGAATATCCCTCGAGCATTGATAAATAACTCAAAATTTTATTACAACTTCCTCAAGCACGTTACTTTTTGACAACAGCCCTCTGCGTACGGCATCGTGCTGTTTTCAAGTAACGTGCTTTCGAAATCTGTAATAAAATTATCTCGTAGTTATCAATGCTCTTGGGATATTATAGTTGATAATTTTATTACATTATTATTCTTGACAATGGAATATTAATTTTATAATGCTGCTAAATTATGTAATTTATATAAATCCTATAATTTTCTGTAACCTCTGTGGGCAACTTTAGAACGACCTTTTAGCGGAAATAATAGATGCGCTATAAGCAGCATGTTAAATGTCGTTTCCTCTCCTTGAAATTGGTGGAATAATTAGCTTTGTTCATATTTACAACTGCTTTTGATCAAAAACAGGGTCGTTCGACTCACTAACACCCAAAATACAAAAAGGTGATGTCTCAAAAGTGAGTCAACATGTTCCTTTGCTCAAAAAAAAATTAAAATATTCACATTATAAGCAAAAGTTTGAAATTGTTAGCTTGAATACTGAAACATGCGAGGTGCAGGGTCTATGTGGGAACAGTGGACCAAGAGGGCACCTTGAACTAAGTTAGTTTTCGGTTGAAAGAAACATAGGTACCTATTTGTTGTATCTTTCACAACAGTACACGGAATTTATAGTAAAGACAGTTCGCCTTTCTCGCGCAAAACTTTTAGCTTAGGAATACCGACATCATCAGGGGGCGCTGACCGTGGAACTCGCCTATCGCTACCTCCAATAAAATCCCTTCTCATATTAAATAAAAGATGACACCGCAGGTATCAAGAGGGGTTGTTTTAATTTTTTGGCGAAAAGGAAGAACCGAAGAATCACTATTTTGTTTGCTGTTGGATTTGCTTTACGCGTCGTTGTTGTTTCCCATCAAGTTTAATAGTGTGTGAAGGATATTTAAAATATCATATTATTTAACTTTTGACACTCAAGGATTTAAATTGATAAGTGTAAAAATAAGAAAACTAAGTTTTGTACTATCAATTTTTTTATGTTTTCTCGCAAGTTTATGAAAAAAAAGAGCAATTTAAGTACGGTATGTATTTTCCACAGTCGTCTAATTCAATTTATTTCACTGCTCATTTGGTCTTAGCTTTCTGCATTGGTCTTGTAGGTTATTCAATTAGGTGTATATGTAATTCATTAAAATATCATGTTACTAAATATTTTACGGATTTTTTTTTATTTTTAATATGACATTTCTGCTATATACCATATAGGTTCTATGTGCAAGATTTACATTGCCATAAGCCATACTTCGTTCATTGGACCCACCATAATACTATACTATTACATGCATAGAAATTGACCAACCACACAATTTTGAAATCGAATTCATTTTCTTAGAAACCAGTCATCACTTAAATAAAAAAAGGATATCTCGATTGATAATCTAGACCCACTGTAGTGGGTATTAAACAGTCTTTCGTACAATATACTTTTTGTAATTAAACTCTGGTAAATGGTTGCTAAAAAATGCCGTCGATTTCAAAGTATGATGTGAGTCGCTTCCTATGCACGTAAGTTAACATATTAATACATACAGTGTGTCCCCGGATGGAGTTGACAAGAGGAAAATTTTTTTAT
Source organism: Philopedon plagiatum (assembly GCA_963971165.1). Lineage (NCBI taxonomy): Eukaryota > Metazoa > Arthropoda > Insecta > Coleoptera > Curculionidae > Philopedon > Philopedon plagiatum. Next base: position 15,590,089 of record OZ020196.1, on the reverse strand, counting down.
TATTAATTTTACGACCAAAAGTCATACTTCATAAAAAAATTCTGCTTGTCGAAAAAATAAGTTTACCATATAAATATCTGAGATCAGATGTACAGGGTGTTAATAAATGAAGAAAAATTAAAATGCCCTACAAAAGAAGTACCATTATTTAGTATTTTCAACAAAATGTTCTTAAAACAAAGTTCTTTATAATCCAAAATAAAGCTTAAATACAAATTTTGTAATAAAAATTCTAATTTTTAAATTTAGAATAATAATAGTGTTTTTTTTGCGACTATTTGCAGAGTTTGGCAAAAAATCGAAATAGTCGTTAAAAACAAAAAGCTGGACTTCTTGGTCATATGCTTCAAGAGTGTAACCTATTGGCAAAAACACAAGTATTACAGTTTATCGAAAAAGGAATGTGACATTTTCGAATTTTGAGAATATTGAAGATTCTCTGTGCGTAAGGTTTCATATACAAACTCAAAATTAACCATATTCCTTCAGAGTGGCGCATTTTATAGACTCGTCTAAGCTAAGTTTAAAGGCAGTCTTGCGCCAGAATATCTACATGGTGTCCAGGAGTGGATTTCCCTTTTTGACGGCTAAAAATTTTATTGAAGTTTTAAAAATAATTTGTTAGGGTAAAAATACACTGAATATATGCGGATTTTATGTTTTAAAAATTATATTGTCCAGTTTCCATTTCGGTAAAAATCTTGCAATTGCCATCTTCATGTGGTCAAAAACTTCTAAACACATCTCAGGTGGTATTCCATTAATTTATTCCCGTATTTTTTTAAATCTTGCGAAGTGATAGGTCCATCAACATAAACTTTACTTTTGAGGTATTCCCACAAAAAAAAATTCGTCATCTGTAATGCAAATATTTTAGTAAAACTATTTCTCGCAACTCTGAGAGCTTACTACATGGCATCAGAAGATCGGAGGGAAGGGTCATCATAACTTGGTTTTCTGCCATTAAGTCTTACCATAGGTCTCCACCAGCTTTAGCCACGCAATGTCCTAGCTACGCTTGCTAGGTAACTGCAAATAAATTTTGTATTTACCTAATGCATGTAATTTTTGTATATGACTATTATTAGAATTCGTCACCGACTGCTGTTAGAAATTGGAACAGTGCTATTAGTAGTTTTTACAACTGCGCCGTAGATTTTAGGCTGAATACACCGATACAATCAGACGCGCGACTGAATCGTTTTTACATAGCTACCTTACGACATCGATTTGCCTGATAAGCTGGTGTCGCGACAGTGGACCGCGACAATAGCGCATTTGCATCGAGATTGTTTTGCGGTTGTATCGCGACTGTATTGATACAAAAAGTAACCGTGTGCAAGAGATCATCTAATTTACCGTACAGTACAGTACCTACGGTTTTAACTTTACTCATTCTGGCTTCGCGATGGTCTTTTCCACACTTCGATTAGTGACTGATAATTAAAAAATTACATAACAGAAATTTCCAATTTCGAATATATAAAAAATGGTCAAAATATTTGACCATGCAAAATCATTTCGACACCGGAACCACGCATGGGATTCTTCAAATAATCCAAGCCGAACATCAGAGAGTACAACGGGTACTATACATAGCGATATTATCCGATACCATCCGAAGTGGTACTGCGGAACTTTGGCTAAAACAAATGACTACCTGCTGCGGTGAAGTCATGGCAACGCAATGCAACCGGCCAACCGCGATTCTTTGAAACGCTGCTGCCGTTGATATAAGATTTTCAGTTTTTTACCGTTTTATCGGGTTGATTTTAACTTATTTCGCCCTGTTTTGACATAATGGACCTTACGTAACGATTTAGATCCTTTTATTTTGTGTTTGTATGGAGTTTTTAGTGTTCTAACATTGTGTTTATGTTAAAAATTCTAGTTTAAACCCTAAGGGTATGCTATATGTTTATTTTTTTAACCTGTTCTGGATATTTTAATTAATGGTAAGTAGTAAGTAAGTTATCTTAATTCGTAAAATAGAGTGCAAATAATAGCCCGTAGGAACTAAAAAGATATTTCGGAATTAAAATAATAAATGAAATTGGCTTAAAATAGTTTTGCCATCGAATCTGCTGATGTTGCAAAGTGAGCGAAACATGAGTAGGTATTCTGATTGCAGTTTGTTGTGTTATTTTAGTGTTATAGTTTATGCTAGACAACCAGAATATTAGCAGCTTAATAGCTTAATTAAAAGAACATAAGGCGGGTCACGGCGGGTGTCGCTAAGATAATTTTTTTTAATAAGTATATTTTTTTATATATAGGTACGTCGTGGTTTTGTAATTTAACAGAATAGGTTAATAATAAAAATGATATTGCTAAAATGTAAGATACCTATAAATATCACATAAAACTTTTTATAAATATGAGAACTGTACCTACCTACTTGTAAAAAATGTGTTTTCAAATATCAGTTCAAACTGCTATGGTTTTATCATTATCACCACCGTCATAATAATATCATCATAATCATTATTAGAATTTTCTTTTATCTTCTTACAACCCACGAAGTACTAAGTTACCGAGGGTTGTATATCGCAAAGTCGACTCACACACCCAGAGCTGGTAACATCCATATAAGGATTTCACCAGCCCTTTAAGAGGGTATGGGGTCGTAACTCCTGGGTCAAGGAAGAATTTCTCTACCACCTTCCTTCATTCAACATACATACACTAAACACACGCTTTATTCTTACTGACAATCACAAACCCTCAGACCTGTACTTTTTTTATTTTTTTTATGCGGCGCCGTGCTCGAGTGAGCCCGCTTCGCATTTCTGCGGCTACCCGCGGAGCCACCAGCCATCATCATCATTACCATCTTCATCATTATCATCTTCGTCCGAGTCTTCGTCATTGTCATCGTCGCCATCATCAATATCATCATCACCATGATTAATATTATCTAGATTATGACCAACATTATCATCATTTTCATGATCATCAGGAACATTATTTATATCAATAATCTTATTTAAGTACGCTAAACGAAAGCTTTCCTCAATTTTTGCTATCTTCTCCGAGTCTCCCGCCATCCATTCTGAAGTCACTCCTTTGATGCTGTTTCTCTATTGACCGGATGAATAAGGTGATCCTGTGTTGCTTCTGTACTGTTTCTGTCTCGGTCACCATCGGTCGATCTTCGGTTTTCTCTGGTCCGCCATATTTACATTCTTTTCCATAAAAGACCATAGTAAAAAATTATAAAGAGTACCCAAAATGTTTGAACATCATAAATTTTCGTTATGTCTACTTATTATGTTTATATTTTTGTGATACTATTTCCTTAATTTTAATTGGTAAACACCAACCACCATCTTTCCATTTAAGGCTACGTTTTCTATAGTTGTTGACGTCCTAAACGTTAATCGTCGTTTGACTCATTTTATTATAGTTGTTCCTTGCGCTTTAGTGTTGAAAAACTGTTTGAACCTCGTTTTAACCAGATCACATTTTACCAGAGTTCGATGGTACATCGATGAATATACTGATAACTTCTATGTTAGAGAATAAAGAACAATTGCAGGTCATAACTACGTAGTTTTATACACCCACTTGGGAAAAAATTCTTAGAATCAGTTTTAAAGAGTAAAGAGACTTAAAATAATTATTAAGTAACCTACTGAAACAAGGATCTGTCCTTTCCTTTACAATATAGATGTTATTACTACTCCTCAGCCTATCGCAATACTGTTATGCATGTCACATATAGCGTACATAGGCATTGTGTAAAAAACCCCTTTTATGCTGGTGGTGCCTTTATAATAAATAAAATGTTTACACTAAGGATTACACCCTCGATTATTTCAGTTACTTTACCTTTTAGGGTCCATTTTTGCGTTGAAGTCGCAGCATCTGGAAAAACCAAGCAAACTATAATATAGTACATCATTTGTTAGCAAAACAAAAGAGAGTATTTGTCCTCGTGCTTGTAAACGTGCTTAGAAGTGCACCCGTTGAAAATGATTTTTTATTGTAATATTTGCTTACCATCAAAGCACTCTTTTCTCCGTTACATCCGTTATATCAATAAGCAGATAACTACTTTGTTGCTGGACTTTCTGTATCTCAGTTTCCAGTGTTTTTAATAAATTAATTGTAGAAATAATTCTATGCGTTTAGTAGAAATATTATGAACCTGTATTACACCTTTCGACGAAACTAAAAACTGATTCACTGTTACGGAAAAACAAACTAATTACCTATTCCACTTCTCAAAGTTATAATTGTCAAACAAGAACATTAAAACTGTCTTTACAGTTAATGGCGGTTAAATTATCCAATATATTATGCATAAAACTATCAATTAAAATTGAATGTATAATAACATTATTTGCATATTTAACAAAAAGGCAAATTCTGTCTAAAATACTACTACTACTATACTGGTTCACAAAGCCATGGACGCAATGTAGGTAGTTCTTTAATTTTACTACATTCTTGACTGAGGTTACAAATTATGCCCTTAAACATGCTTTTGATACTATTCTTTTAAGCTACAACTATTTTATTACTTAGCCTTCACATTATTTCATATATTCACATTATCACCTGCAAATAATATAGCGAAACTAGATAAAACTTAATTAAATATGACGAGTAATGGCTTCTGATATGCCAATTTGATAATGTTTCAACTAGGGATGTCGCGAATAGTAGTTTTTACTATCCGGCCAAACCGGATATTCGGCCAAACGCTAACCGCCGGATCCGGATATTCGGCCGAATATCCAACAGTTTAAAAGGACGAATTGAATTAAAGTTTGTAGCTATGTAAATCGAGCCGCCATGCCCGTCGTGAGATAATTTTTACTGTGTAATGCAGACCGATGACCTGCAGCAATATTTTTCCATCTTATCTGTGTATGCTTTCAAATACTTGTCAGCACCAGCATCCACAATTTTTAGCGAGCGACTTTGTTCGGAGGCAGGCAATGTGTTTGAAGAAAAGCGGAATCGGCTTTCCTCCGAAAATGGCGAAATGTTAATTTACTTACAAAAAAATCTTCCATTAGTTAATTTTAAATATTAAAAATTTAAGTTCGTATTTTCGTTACGTAAATTTACTGGTACTAGTACTAGTTTTCAGTATTATTAGGTTTTAGTTTTTATTTTTATCTAAACTTACATACCTAAGGTTTTCGTGTTGTATGTTGTTTATTTTAAAATAAAAAAATCATTCGTTTTACGTGCAACATAATTATTTTTTATTATAATTTATAATAATAATAAACTGCCTCCATACAATAAAATACATCGGATATTCGGTCGAATATTCAATTATCCGGCCAAACCAGATATCCGGCCCAACCGGCCGGATATCCGGATCCGGCCGGATAGACCGAATATTCGCGACATCCCTAGTTTCAACTGTACGGTAAGATAAGAAAATTTGTTCGTTCTATTGGTAACGTAGGTATTAAAAATATAAAAAATGCTTCGCTAGTGCAATAGATATCCGTAAAAACTCAAAAGAAAGCGAGTACTTTTGATTCTGGTCCAGGTGCCCTCCTGCTATCGAGATTTTTGGACGCTTACTCTTTATCAGGCAGGTCTACACCCAGGGTGGCTGGAGAATAGAACATGTTTTACCTGAGTCAAGATCAGGCCCTTTACAGGCCTTAATGAGTTTTGTATGGGTGAGATTTAGTGGCTTGTGCCAACTAATTTACCCAATGCTTGTGCTCCGAAATTGCATTCGGCTGCTCAGTGGCGCAACTAAATTTTTTAGCTCGAAGGGGGCTACATCTGAGAAGCGTGGCAGGGATGGGGCCGAATCCTGGATACTAAAAAATTAGTGTCGGGTGGAGAAGCAAACGCGAATTATAGGTAGTTAAAAGACCGGGAGCTCGGGGGAAAGGGGCTAACGCTTAACAGCCCCTCTGATTGCACCACTGCAGTTGCTAACACAACATAAGATGTCTTTGACCGTACAAATGTACCACTGTGCGTGAAGATAAGGACATTTTTGCGGTCTATGGCTAAATGTGTGGAAAGTACAAAATAGATTCTTCTCTAGGGTACTTAATAAGAGACTATCGAAAAACTCGAGAGAATTGTAGTATTTTTGATTCTGGCCCTTTTTGCTTTTACTTAATTAGTGCCAAAACCGCGTCCATTCAGTATATTATTTTTTGTCATGGCGTGCTTGATGATTTTTTGAAATTTCGTGTTTTAGCCAAACCTGTTAAGAATTTAGTTCATTATTAATCACTTTGAAATAACAAAAACGTTACTTAACACAAACTACGTCAATAATGAATGTATTAACAAGTAGTTGAGTTGTATGTAAATTTTTTTTTTTATGGCACTGGTTTAAACCAACTGGCCAGCATCTATCTAGTATTAATATATCAATATTAATTATATACAAATATATACATAAATATACTTTTTAACAATCACAGAACATCCATGGTCTAAGCGGGATTCGAACCCGCGGCCTTTCGGTTGCAAAGCTGGCGCTGTACCAACTCGGCCACCGGAGGCCCCTGTATGTAAAATTTACTACATGTCTTTCTGTATTCAATCAAAGACTAAAAAAAAATGTACTTACGTACTTTCAGAAACATAATTAAACTATCTAAAAATCCGGATATAAAATGTTATGAAGAAAATGATTTACATAATCCAAATGTTTTACTGGAAAAAATGTCTAATGATGTTATTTCTGAGAAAAACACCAAATACCCGTATTTTTCTATGGTGCATATAAAAGTTCAAAAGAAGACTAAATCTGTCTAAGGGTGTATTGATGTTGGAGCTGCAATAAATGATGCGAGCGGCGCGGCGATACTACCGAAGCGGAGAGAATGATTTCATTATTTTGTATAAAGGTGTTTATATTGGAACGACGCATTGCTTCATACATCGCTCTTATATTTTATCGCAGCTCCAACATAAATGCACCCTTAGGGTCCATTTATGTTGGAGCTGCGATAAATGATAGGAGCGGCGATACTAGCGAGGCGGAAAGAATGATTTTTTAATTGACGCGTTGCTTCATACGAAAAAAATCCGCTTCGCTAGTATCGCCGCTCTTATCGTTTATCGCAGCTCCAACATAAATGCACCCTTATGGTGTATTTATATTGAGGCTGCGATAAGCGATAGGAGCGGTGATACTAGCAAAGCGAACAGAATTATTTCATTATATTGTATGAAGGTACATTTGAGCGACGCGTTGCTTCATACAAAAAGTAATCACCCTTAGGATGCATTTATATTGGAGCTGCGATAAACTATAAGAGCAGCGATACTAGCGAGGCGAAGAGAATGATTTCATTATTTTGTATGAAGGTGTCTATATTGGAACGACGTGTTGCTTCATACAAAAAAATCCGCTTCGCTAGTATCGCCGCTCTAAGGGTGCATTTTGTTGGAGCTGCGATAAACTATAAGAGCGGGGCGATACTAGCGAAGCGAAGAGAATGATTTCCTTATTTTGTATTGCATATTGGAGCGACGCGTTATACAAAAAAAATCCGATTAGCTAGTAAATGCACCCTTAGTAAAAGTGTGTACAAAAGTAAGAAAGCTAAGTTAAAAAGGAAAAATAAGACTCGGCCAATTTTTTGTACGGAATGCTTCAAATAATGAAAATTAGGTCAAAAATAACATGCTATTTCGCATGCTATATTTTGATTTTAAGGACCGGTATTAGCTTTTTTTTAAAGATTTTAACATTTCTTCGGTAAAAATAATAAGACTTTGTATAATATTTGCTATAATTTTACAAAGCCTATATAGTGTAATATTAAAGTCCCCTTTGTTTATGAATAGCCAGCTGCTTCTGCCACTAGAAAAAGAGAAAATAAAAGCAATTTTTACCTAATCACGTATTTTCCTAAATACGCTTGGCAAACGGATATATGGGCCGTAATCAAAAAATAAATAGAACTTAGCTCTTAAGCTAGGTCTGCTCTTTGCAGTTGTAATAGGTACATTTTTACACCATTTTATCAGCTATATTGAAGAAATGTTGAAAAACTATCAGTTCTAAATATCAAATACCAGGCCCTTAATGCATGTGTAAAATAATAAGTTGTTTTCAATTTTACAATAACAATTCAAAATTGTAACAGAAAATATAAACTTTGCGAATTAATAGTTAACAGTATATATAAATGGGCCTTTAGAAAAATAATCTGCTTTAATTCATAGTTCACAAAGTATAATTTCATTCTTACAATTTTGATTTTAAAATTTAAAACAATGTTTTTATCTCGGCTTTTATTTAGCAATTTGTATAGTAAAATGATAAATATTGCCGTTTGATTCTCGATATAATTTCATGTTTTTGTAGTTTTTAAGCACCTAGTATGAAAAATCAAACTATTCTCATTGCGAATCTTATGATTTTGACAAGCAGAATCTCTTATTAAGACCCTTCACTCATATTTTTTACAGCCAACTAAAATATAGCATTAAATAGGGTTTTACCTGTATTTCATTGAGAAAATTATTAAAGATAAAATTGTTCCGGCTTTTTAAGCCAATGAGAGCTTTTAAACTCTCAAGGGAATCCTATTGTAATTTTTTTTACCTCTTAATCATGTGACTGTCATTAAACAAATCAGGTTTCTGCTTTTTACGCATATCCACCGGTCACAAATTGTTATACTGAGTAAAAAGAATCGAGCATTTTGACAGCGATTAGGTTCCTCTCTCTAGCTTTTGAAATGAAAATTATGTACTTAAACCAGCTTATGTCTATAAAAAAAAATATGTCACATACCTACTTTTAATTAAGCTAAATAACTATTTTCAATAACTTTTTTCTTGATAAAATCACTGAAGCACTTATTTCTGTAATATTTATAAACTGAAATTCTTTAAATTAGATCTAAATTAAAGCAAAATTTGTGCAAATAGTAGGCCGTGCAGCGTTAAGTATGCTTGGTTACCATGGGATACGGCAATTACAAGAAACCACGATACACTTACAACGGTATGCTACGCTATGAAACAAAACACGTAGAGGGCCGCGCAATGACGTCACTTCGAGAAAAAATATTAAATTGACAAGGCGCTTGCACTGTTTGTACATAAGTACAGGTCAGTTTAATGTCGGGTAGTGTGTGTTTATTAAAATATTATTGTATCATATTTCATTTGCCATGCCTAACTGTGCTGTTGGAGGATGTGGTAATTACAATCAAAGTACGAAAGGAAAAGAAATTAGATATTTTAAATTCCCTAAAAGAAAAGATCTATCGAAAAAGTGGATAATTGCTTGTTACCGCAAAGATAAAATAAATTTAAAGAATGGTAATATACATATTACTTTATATTAGTATAACAAATAATAGTTATTTCACTTTTTAGCTACCGTATGTTCATCTCATTTTGAACCGAGTTGTTTTGAATATTCTTTAAAGCAACGATTATTAAATTATACAGCAAAAAATGATAGAAACCTGAAAGCTGAAGCTGTGCCGACCCTATGTCTGCCCAGGAAAAGACGAATTATTGATGAAAATTCAGAAAGGTCAATTAGATTAGCGAAAAGGAGGCGATTTATAAATAGTGGTGAAACGCTTACAGCACCTGACACAACAATAAACTTAAGTCTTGTAGATTTATTTTTATTGCACGGTGACGGAATTTAGAGTGAGAGTCGCAACGCCGCTTACGTCGCCTGGTTCATTGAGAAATCTGATGGCGTGATTTTGTTTGTACTTTTTATAATTTTCGGTTTTTCCTGACAGAAATCTATTCATAAAATAATTCGTGGAAAAATGGATTTTTCTAAATTTTAAACTACTTTAAGTTATTACCACAAATATGTTTTTAAAGTGACTAAATTCCTGATACTTGAATTACTACTCGAATCACTGCTTCTATCTAAATCTTAAATATCGCTTTCATCGTCCTTCGCCGGGTTTATTACAATACTGTCCACAATCACATCTAGAGCTGGCTCACGCTCGCGTTCCATGTAAGTTTTTCAATATTTTTGACATCATCACACGTCGAGATTTTCAATCTTATTCGGAAAAGGCAAGTCAATAGTTCTGTCGGCAACAGACTGGTTTAGAGGGACCCAAACAAGTTCATTGGGATTTAGATCCAGATGGTACGGAGGTAATGGCAAAACATCATGTCCATGTTCTTCTAGGATTTTATCTATCTCATTTATGTTTTAACCAACGGTTTTGTCATTTTAATTAAACTGTATAAATTCACTTTTTCCATATCGTCGGTAAAGGTGGCACCACGTCGTCTTAATCATGCCTTAATTTCCTCCTTTCTGTAACTAGAATTGGGAAATTTTTCTGTTTGCACGTTGTGATAGGGAGCGTTATCTGTAACACGAACACTATTTGCAGGCAGGTTAGGAATACGTTTTACTTGGACCCACTTTTTGTAGTTAGCGCAATTCATGTGATTCATGTGACAATCACCTGATTTTGTTTGCGATTTAAAAGCCAAATACTCATTAGGTACAAAACGATTTTCACAGCCTGCATGAACTATTACTAGTCTTTGCCCCTTTTTATACAGGCCTTCGGTGCCCTTCGTTAGTGTTATCACTCCATGATTTTCCATGCATGTGAGAAGAATGAAGCTACATACATATATATGTCTCATCCATATAAATTATTGGACGGTTCTCTTTACGAAATTGTTTCATACTTCTTAAGAAATTTAATCTCTTGTGACGAATATCGGGTTTTTTCCATCAACAGTTTGCGATTAGTATTTGTTTTTCGCCACCTGAATCTCATTTTTTTCATAATTTTCCTTAGTCAAGAGAACCGGTGTAATTGTAGTAGCCTTTAAAATTTTTTTACACTCGAATACACTGAAAAGCCGGTCTCCCTTGAGACATTTGGTGAGTTTACTGGTTTATGGTTTACAAGTTTGTTTGTCCACCATTATATATGCATGCAGATACATAGTATACCATATTTATATAATGGTAGACAAACAAGCTTTTAAGCCATAAACCAGTAAACCCACCAAATGTCTCAAGGGAGATCCGCTTTTCGTTGAACGGCAGTGTGTGTCTAGGTAGTATTTAGGTTATACGCATATATTAGATTTTACGCAAGGTTGTCACTTTTTTTTTTAGTCACTTTAAAGTTAACAATATATCGTCTAAGGACTCCTTTATCACCCGTTCAATTCGGTTTTAACGCTCGATTTTCTCCTTTTTTTTATTAAGAGTTAAAAATGAAAAGCTCTCGCCATTTTCTACTTTTCTCATGCATCACTATTGTTCGAATTTTGCGAATAAACACGCCGGGTAGCAGTTAAAACACGCTCTTGGACTTTCATTAAATCCTTGGTGGGTTTATTCGCATCAGATTCTTGACGCATAAAAATATTTGCCGAAATTTCACGACGTTAGCACTTTGCCTTTTACTTTAGACATGAACTCCATACTGAAATGCACGTCAGGACAGTTAAAACATAGGTGAATTAAAAACAGTATGCACTTTTGTTACGCACTGTACCTACTCCATGCAACCGGTCTACTGTGCTCTTAGTAGGCGGGGCTAACTCAGAGGCAAAGCTATATTTGACAATCTGTACATTGTAAGTAAGCTTCTAGTTTAAATTCTTTCTTTCTCTGTTCAAATTACTCGAAATAGAAATTTTCGATTATAATTTGATATGATTTTCATAATCGAATGATACCGATTATTTAAAAAATCGAATTATCGATTGTTTTTAACTCAAATTATCTCATAGTTACTGGTTATATTTTATAAATAGGTTGTTATTATTTATTAAATTATTTACTCTTTCATGGAGGGTGTAAAATTTTAAATAGTAGTTTTTTATTGTTGCTTTAATTCGAACGTGTTAAAGTTTGGAAAAAGGTATTTTAATGTACTTAAAGTTTTCAGTAAAAATTTTTATTTTTGATACTATATAGGACAAAAAAATTAATTTTGCTGTACCTAACTATTGGTTTGGTTTAAGGAAATCATATTTTGTACGGAGCCGATGATTTTACGTAAAAAATTAACGGTTGAAATTTTAGAGAGTTTTTTTAAAATTAACTCCATTGCCAAAAAATAAGATGCATGTTAAAATTTTATTATTTTTGACTTCGCATTACGGAAAAAATTTGGTGCTAAGACATCCGCAGATTTTTATTAATATTATTTATGAAATTAGGTACATTTTCATACAGGGTGTGAGATTTTGAATGGTCTATTTTTTTGTTGCTTTAATTCGAAAGCGTTAGTTTAAAAAAAATCTGATGTACTTAAAGCTTTCAGTCAAAATTTATATTTTTGATACGATACACCGTAAAAAAATTGCTATACTTACTATTGCTTTGGTTTCAAGGAAATCACATTTTATACAGAGCCGATGATTCCACTTACCTTTATATAGAATATAGAGGGAAGACAATTTAAAAAAAATCAGTCGATTTTCAAAAAATAGGATGAATGTTTAAATTTTATTATCCTTAACTTCGTATTACGGAAAAAATTCTGTGCCAAGACATCCGCAGATTTTTATTATTACATTTATTTATTCAGCAAGCCTGTTTTAGACAAGATAACTAATAATTTTTCTAATTTAGGATACAATCGTGTAAGTGTAAGCGCTGTCCAAATGTCATCAATAAATATAATATTATTGCGTAACGTTTAGATAATATTATCTAAAGTCGTTTCTCTTTGTTTTCATTTTATTTATTTATATTTATGACCACAAAATGGCACATGTTTATTGGTTGTTTATACGCTTAGCACGCACTTAGTAAAGCAAAACCAATCGCTTTCATACAAGAGCGCTCAAATGAAAACTTAAGATCTGTTACAAATAAGAATTTATGTCCGTAGGAAAAGGGCGAGTGTGTAGTTAATGATCCTTAGCAAAGAATTATAAAAAGCAGCACAGGATAATTTAAAGTTATGGTGGCATCATAATACATATATTATTTAGATTTAAGCGGAGATGTTATAGAAGCAGAGCGGGATAAATGTTTAGAAACTTGATAAAAATCTGCTGAATGGAAAATAATGACATGCTCCTATGTTGATATTATACCTACATTCACTTTTGTGGTTAATGAAAAAGTAGGTACCGCAAGTAAATTTGTTAAATGATTACAGGGAAGCCATTTTGAATCTACGAGGTTCCTTCATTGTGAAGAGTGTGATTTGATCTCAGGCCCAGGTCTACGGGAGGGCAAAAATGGGGCACGTGCTCCGGGCGGCAACCGAGGGGGCTGCAAGTTAATATCCACTGCAGCCAAAACAAAGATGAACTTGCATGTATTGTTAACGTTAATAAAATTTTATTTCTGTACCTACGTATATCAAGATTAAGGCAAAAACATAATAGAGGCAAAGTTTACAGAATTCTCTTTGATAGAGGTACTCCATAGAATGAATATGCTCTTAAACTTTTAAACTAAATCTAAATTCATTAAAGATACCTGTCTTATGGACAAAACCTATTGGCAACAATTTCTAATGAACAATGAAAATAAAAAAAATTGTGCAACACAAATAAAGCAACGTTAAATTTTTGTGAAAAAATAGAATATTGTAAAATATTAATTGGCCTACAAAATTGGTATATTTTGGTAGAATTTACCTTATTATTTTCTCATCCTGTATGAGGTAGATATTCCTGGTTAATCATCTCCACACCTTTCAGTTCTGAGTTTCTTCAACTGTTTAACTTCGTAACTTAACTTCAACTGTTAAATCTGCTTTCTTTAAATTTAACCTTCTTTTTAGCCGACCTCACGAGGAGGTTATCAATTCGACCCGTATGTGTCATATTTTTTTTATGTATGTTTTTTATGTATGTATATCTTCAACGGATTGACCGATTTCGATAATTTATTTTTTGTTTTGTATATGGGTTCACCCGAATAGCCCCATTTTAAGAATTTTTGCTGAAATGAGTAAAACCCTAAAAAAACTGCGAAAAACTAAAAAAACTCTTGAAATTGACAATTGAAGACCATAACTTCTAAAGGGTCTAAGTGCCTTTTTAGAAGAATTTTATATTTTTCCTTAAAGGGGGTGTAAACCCCAATGAAACTGAACAGGATCTATGTGCCAAAGCACATGTATAGGCTTTTGCTATGCGTCACAAGATGGTGCCAGGTCTAAGTCACATAGCATGTTAAGCTACAAAGGGTATATGTGCCAACTCGTGCTAAACCAAATGTTTATTTGCTCGTTAGACAGCATTGCGATTTAGATAGATTTATATAGATATATTTAGAAAACATGATCAAACTTGCTCGCCACCAAAATCCCTTCACTATAGTCCATTTGGAAGAACAAGGATTTGAAAGATTTAAATCAAGCCAGTAGCACTATGATAGACACTTCGAAACTAAACATTTCATCAGTCTGTTGGATAAAAATCTCAAATAAAAATCCCAGAAAGTATGTACTAAAACGTCTTTTAGTCAGAAGCCAGAATGGACTGTGTGTAACGTTTTGAGAAAAGGAAAAGTAGAAGAGCTAAAAAATATGCCTCTTGAACAACTGAACTGCAAAAATTCCAAAATTTAAAAGACATGTTCGACTATATTCCTTTGAAATATCTACCATTTTACGAGAACCTTATTCAGAAGACACAACAAGATTCGGACGGGAACATGGCTTCTACGCGTGGACAATAAAAAAAAACATAAGCACTCAACTTAGACCCTTTTTGTCTTAACTGACCATGGCACTTACACACCTTTAAGGATATTTTGTTTTCTTCCATTTTTTTTTCGATGTGAGACTGTGGTTATTTTAAGTTTATTTTTATGTCAGTAACATGTAGTTTTGTATTTTGGCTGGCAAAACAATAAAATCGAATAAATGTCTTAGTGGTTTTATTAAGATGTTTAACTGTTTTTGTCGATTTTCTCAGTTTTAGCTTTTTGGCACTTGGACCCTTTAGAAGTTATGCTCTTCAATTTTTGCTTGTGTACTTCGGAATGGCAACACCGATTTCAATAATTTTTCTCCGCCGCATGATGAGGTGGTCCTGTTGGTAGGTATTTGATTTTAAAAAATTATACGGGGGACGGGTGAGAGAGGTAAAACCGGAGCGGCTTAGATTTTTTCTGAAAATTTTGATTAATACATATATCATTTTAGGGGTTAATGAGGTCATAAAATTCAAGTAACGGATGTAAAAAAAATACGACGTGTGAGGGGGGCGAAAGAAGCAGCTGAAAAATTCTTTAAAAATGTTAACTATGTCATTTTCGGGGTTACTAAGGTCTGAAAATTAGATATTACATGGACGTTACAAATTTAAAGAGGGACGATGTAGGGGGAGGGATAATAGGTGAACTAAAAAGAAAGAAATAATTTTTTTTCAAAAAATTAACCGACTTCACAACAGAAAAAGCACTAAAAATATTAAATAATATTTTCACGTATTTATAACTGTGGTTAATGGTAAACTTAATTTTGTTCAAAGTTAGGTAATTTGTACACGGACGTTTTGAACTTTAAAGTCGGCGCCATTTCGCAGTATATATCTGTAATGATAATTCATAAACAATTAATAAGAAGTTACGCCTACTTTAAAGTTTAGGACTGTTGTGTACAAATTACTAAAATTCGAACGCAATTAGGCTGATCATCAGGATCAGTCGAGGGATCAGTAATAAATATCTAAAAATATTACCCTTTATTAACAATTAATTAATTGATTGATTCCTGTTATACCTGAAAATTGCGCCGACTTCACAGTTCAGAACTTCGGTGTACAAGTTACCTAACTGTACAAAATTAAGTTTACCATTAACCACAGTTATAAATACGTAAAAATATTATATCATACTTTTTAGTGCTTTTTCTTTTGTGAGGTCGGTTCATTTTTTGAGAAAAAAATTATCTTTAAACCATCTCGACTTTTATCTTTCCTGAGCAAACTGACATAAGCATTATCTCGTCTACCTTTACCACTAAAGACTTGTTTCCTGTATCTTAGATATTTCTACAACCTTGGTGTCCTTATTTTTTATTTCAAACTGTCTCTTTTTGTTGCTCCACACTTCCACACATCCATCTTAACATCCTTATTCATGTCACGTCTAAAAACATCTCTTAAACTTTTACTTGCGTTGTTTTTGCTTCATACATCACATCGGGTCTGACCACTGTTTTATACACTACTTTTTTCGCGCTGATTCTACGGTCAGATGGCATACCAGAGACTTTTTTCCAATTCCCTTATCCTGCTTACATTCTGTGTTTAATTCTATACGAGTTGGCCATTCTAATGTAAATGGAATTAAAGGAGAGATGAGTGGTTGATAAAGAGCAATGGGTCGTTTCACGGCAATTTGTTTTACCCAACCACAGTTTCTCCAAAATAACTTTACCTTATAACGAAAGAGGAAATGAATTTAATATATAAAAATTGGCATGACAGAAAAATCAGATGGATATACAAATTAAAAAAAAAAAATCATTACTACCCTGAGAATTTGCATCTAGAATCTCCGTAAATTCCAGCAATTACGACTAGTCCAAGGATAATTTTAATCTATTTAGTATATCTATCAACACACAGCGTTTAGGCTGGACGGTAGATGGACTTGGTGTACTTGACAAAAATACCATTTTAAATTTGCTCTGGTCAGCACACTCCCCAGACCGTAACTCCATTGAAAATCTGTAGTACAAGATAGAACAACGTAGTTACGTATATATGCACAGATATTTTAGAATAAACAATAGTCATTTAATTAAACCAATGAATTTTGCAAATTTTTTCCCAAAAATGTTCAAATCTTTGTTGCCTTAATGCCTCCACATGGTCTGCGAACGATTAATAAAAATGGATATTATATGAAATTAAGATAATATTTATAACTACAGTAATTTCTAAATGTAATTAATTTTTTTGTACTCAATAACATACCTTTCATTACTGCTTCATTTTGGTGGCCTTTTTTGTCTTAATTTTTAATTTCAAAAGCAGATCCAGGTAAAATAATTAGATTTAGGGGCGTCAAAATTTAGTTTTGCCCCCCTTCGAAATTTCCTAGATCCGGCATTGTTTGTTCTTATATTAGTCTTCGGAACCGGGTGAGCACGCCATTTTTATCTCAAAGAAGACGCAGGAAACAAAAGATAAGGGCGATTGCCATTGATTTCGAATCAAGTAGGTATAGATATCATTATTTTTATTTCCAAACAATCATGGATTTCCAAGATTCCAAGTTATTTATAACCCGGCAAACGATATGGCCCCCCAACCCAACCCAACCTATTTTTTGAGAACGGCTGTTGCCAGGCTTTTAGTTATGTAGAATATTTGCAGATTGATAATCTTTACAAATAACGCAGTTACTGTGGGTTAATACTTATCTACAATCATAAATACCACAGGCCAAACCATATGACTAGGGATTAATAAAATATGCCAATATATCATTATTTTTCGCGATAATAATTTTTAGTAGTTTATTTCCATGTATATTGACGAATTTAGAGTGACAGTGGCAACGTCGCTTCAAGTGGCGTTGTCTGTTTCATTGATAAATCTGCAAGGCGTAATTTTGTTGTTGTTGATTTTTTGCTTTTTCCTGACTGAACTTGATCCATAAACTTTGCAAAATGATGTGTCACTGTGTGGAAAAGTTTATTTTTTATCCGGAACAAGAAATCTTGTCAGATATGTCAGAATTTTTGGACGATCGGCGGAACTATGTTGCTTTTCAAAGAAGTATACAGAAATACTTATGGATTTTCCGGCAGTGGCAAATAGAAAGGTTTCAAACCGAGATTTTAAAAAAATTCCAACGTATAAGCTAATCACTTAAAGCGAATCACTTACTTAATCATTTCGATTACCAATCGAATAATTGAAACAACCCAAAAATGTTAATGAATTTAAATCGAAATCGATTTAAAATGGAATGTTCCGCCCTCGATGCGCAATTGTTTTCGAAAGAGCAGCGGCCGCCTCATTGTCTTGAGCGCCAACAAGAAACTAGTTTGAATGATGTCTCAGATTGTTAATGGATTCCAATTGGACACGGATACAAAATGACTATGAGTGATGTTTCGACCAGTGAGTTTAAATTGTTAGAACTTTATTACATTATCGCATCAGACAAAATATATCTTTCATAAATAATATCAAAAGTCACCATTGTATTTTGACACATTATAAGGGCATTGTTTGAAAGGTATAAGACGTTAGCCGATGAGGCTTATTGTGACTACTGTTATACTGGGCTTATAGCTAAAAAATTTGTCACCTTGATCAGGTTAAGTAATCCTTTTACTAGCTGTCTTAAGGAGCGTACACATATGTACCAATGCCCCGTAACGTAACACCGTACATGTTCGGCACGTTGCAAGATGGTACGGTTCGCTGCCGAAGTTTTGGCCGTTTCAATCACCCCGTAACTTAACTGAACGGGGTTACGACACAACACCGCGGCAACGTTTTATAAAATTTCTTACTCACTTCATGATCATATACGCGAAAAACAAATGCTACTTCCTCTTTAAGCCAGACTAACGACGACGACTGTCAGACTGACATACAAATAAATCTAGAATGCAACAGGTAAAGATACACGATACCGTACTCGTCCCAACTAGTCACCGCGCGTAACGTACCGTTCCTTTGATGCAGTGGCTAAAATCCGAAAAAAGGTTGTTGGTCTGTTTGTAACTGTTACGCGTGTCAAATTGGTTACGGATAACATGCAACAGTTCGCTAGCCATAACGTGACATGTTCGGTGTTATGTTACGGGACATTGGCACATATGGATACGCACCTTTATGAACGTCTCTCCCTGGGTGCTCTGTTCCTTTATGGCTTTAGTGCGGCGCATTCGCGTATAATAGGAGAGCCTTGTCTGTCCCTTTTCATTACATAATTTGCATATGGGTTCATCTCGATACAAGCCCACTGCGTGCAAATCTTTTCTTACAGTGCAACAACCCGTATCAGGTCGTTAAGCCTTAGTTGGTTCCTGCTGAGTTTTAGAACTTGTGTCGTGATTGCCTTGGTTGGTAATCTCAGCTTTGATTTATTCTTTCTCTATTCAGGAATGCGCTTCCAGTAAGTCTCGAGTTGTAGTTCCATTCATTTAGCGAAACTGCTTCGAATCAGGGTTGTTGGTATTCCAAAAGCCTGTGTGACGTTGCTGCCGATCCTCGTTTTGCTAAGGCATCTACATGTTCATCTCCCTTTATACTTTGTGCCCTGGCACCCACGCAAATGCGACTTGATTGTAGTTGGTCAAGATCTAAAGGTGTTGAAGTCAGCCCCAGATCAATTTCGAATTAATCTGATGACATGTCCGTGCTTTTGTAGCTGCCTGACTGTCAATGTAGATCAGAGTATCACTAATAGAAGAAAAAGCTTACGATCGAGCGTTGTCGAGATGATTAACCAGAAGCGTCAGCCCCATATAAAAGTAGAAGAAGATAGAGTTAAACAAGAAGAATAATTTAAACGTTTAAATTTCTACATTCACCCGCAGACAGATTTCATCACCATGAATTTCTGCTTGAAAGACGCTATTGTATACCAACATCTTTTTTATCTAACACGGCCCACGTAGACTTTAAGCTTAAGTACTAACGTACCGTGGGCATCTGAAGAAAAGGGAGATGCACTCTATTGAGGCGAGATTTAAATTATTGGAGATTGGGCGGGCAAGGGAAAATATCTGCAGGCAATTTATTTCATAATCTGAATGAGACTGTAGGTATGAATCAGCGAGAGCGGGATGTTCTAGGCTTTTGTAGCTGGCCAGTAAAGGGATGCATAGGTAACACCCTTTTTGTTGTTCTCTTAGGAACAGTCAAGGGGAAATTATAGCGGTAAGTTCTTCAGAGGAAAATCCGTGGAAGTATGGTAGAAAAAGATAAATTTCCAACAGCGCGGTGATGAGCGAGGGAAGGGAGTTTTATTGCAAGGACTGGGTGATTTATGAGTCGAATGGCTCTTTTTTGGATAGAGTCAAGAATGTTAAGTGTCGAAAGTGATGCCGCTCCCCAGATGTGGAAGCAGTACTCTAGGTTGTCTTATTAGGGAAACATAGAGAGCGTGAGGGTTGTGTGCTGATGTGGCTATTGAAGTAACGTGTTTGCGCCAGCTGAGATCATGTTCGAAGGTGATTGTAGGGCTTGGCAATTCATGTGGATGGGGTAAGTGTTGTCGGATTTTTTGCG
This sequence comes from Philopedon plagiatum, assembly GCA_963971165.1. NCBI lineage: Eukaryota > Metazoa > Arthropoda > Insecta > Coleoptera > Curculionidae > Philopedon > Philopedon plagiatum. The sequence goes on along the minus strand of OZ020196.1, from coordinate 15,569,932 downwards.
TGATGTGAGTGGATTTTGGTGGCGTTGAATTAAACAAGGTTTTTGGCACCCCAGTCTAGGATTGATTAAAGATCTTCGGTCTAGGTGTTTAGATCTACGTGTGTTATTCAGGTTTTGATTCGCAACCTATGCCATTATCAGTGTTGGACCTGTTGCTGTATCTCATCAACTTTCCTGACTGATGGATACTCTCTCGACCGCTACTGCCTATGGTCAGCTGGGCTTTCACAGTATCTTTGGATGTTACGTTATTTTTTTATGTTCTGACAGCCCACAAAGACCGAAGTCTAAGTACTATGTACCATGGGTATCTGGGAATCTGACTCACACATCCAGAGCTGGAAACATCCGTACGGACTTCGCCAGCCCTTTAAGAGGATGTGTGAGGTGGTACCACCTCGGTCGAGGAAGAAATCCTCTACCACCTTCCAATAATTAACAATCACAAAATATCCGTGGTCGAAGCGGGATTCGAACACGCGCCTCTCGGTTGCAAAGTTGGCGCCGTACCAACTCGGCCACCGGAGACCCATACGCATTGGGCGCATTGTATGACTACCCGTCTAATGGCTTTGTGCCAAGGTTCATTATTCTGTCATGCCTGAGTGCAGGTTCAGTATACCAGACTTTGTTAATGTATAAACGCCTCCAAAACCCAGTCTTGCTCCCTGTCACTCAAAAAATCTGGCAACGCTTACCTCATCCACATGAATGGCCAGGCCCTACAAAACAATGAAACATTCGATCTTGTTGGCTTCGCTTTTGAACATGATCTCAGCTGGCACAAACACATTACTTCAGTAGTCACATCGGCAGCTAAAAAGCTTGGTTTTCTCTTTCGAGCCAGAAAATACTTCTCCCCTTCCAACTTATACACTCTCTATGTTTCCCAAATAAGACCTAACTTAGAGTCCTGCTCCCATATCTGGGGAGCGGCATGACCTTCGACACTTAACATCCTTGATTCTATCCAAAAGAGAGTCATTCGACTTAACAATGACCCAGCCCACACGAGAAAACTCCCTTCTCTCGCTCATCGCCGCGCTGTTGGGGATTTATCCCTTTTCTACCGCTACTTCCACGGATATTGCACTGAAGAACTAGCAGATGTTATTCAACCCTTGACTGTTTCTAACAGAACAACAAGAGGCGCGTTGCGTATGCATGCCTTTACTGTCCACAAGCCTAGAACAGACCACTTCCCTCGCTCATTCATACCTAGGGTCTCCAGATTATGGAACAAATTGCCTGCAGATGTTTTCCCTTCCCGTCCCAACCTCCAATCCTTCAAATCCCGTGTCAATAGACTCAATTTCCCTTCCCTTCAGACGCCCACGGTACGTTAGTACTTATACTTGAAGTCTACGTGGGATGTCTTAGATAAAAAAAAACTGAAAGACATAATCTATATGTGTATATATATATATATATATATATATATATATATATATATATATATATATATATATATATATATATATATATATATATATATATATATACTGCTGGCCAATTCAAGCGGGACAAACTAAATTTTTGATAAAATTTAGAGTGGAATATTTTCGAAACGAAAAAAGATTTTGATTTAACTTTTTCAGTATGTAATTGAATAGTTCTTCTAGTTTTTATACTTCAAGGCACTATTGCTAGCAGTCGCTGCAACTCTATTTTACAGGGTGTTAAGTGAAACCCTGACTTTTTTGGAAAAGTTTTCCAGTTCCGAGAATCTAGGAAGAATTTTTTTTGAATTTTCTTTTCATACTAAAATGATCCATGGTCAAATACAAAAAAACAATTTCTCCGGATTTTCTCTATTTTCATTTGTTTTCCGTATACAGGGGTTAGTCGAAATTATCGACTTCTTCTTACAAAGGAACCCCTAATTTGGCCGTTTATTCACAAAAAGCGAAAGACCAAGTAAATTTGTAGTTTGAAGTAGTCCAGCTAACAAAATTAATACAAATTTTTGTACAGGGTGTAGCAAGTTTGGATCACGGGCTAGTAAATTATTATTTTTTAATTTCTACTACTTTTTCCTAAGTTAACTATTAATTATCACGTGCTACGTTAAAGGGTTAAAATTTGTTAGGTCCGATAACAGTACTGGATAGAAAGATCCTTTTTGCCCAAACGGGTTTTTCATTTTTTGTCTAGTCCCATTTTTAGTGATTAAACGGCTCGCATTTTGAACCTAACTTTTTGCAATTGCATCCATGAACGATTGAAGTGAGAGTGCTTTTTTGGTGGTACATAATGAATGTTTTATCCAACCAAAAAACATGTAGTGGCCAAACAGCTAATGATGCTTATTCGAAGAATTTTTTAGCATTATACAGGGTTGCAAAAAATATACCACCTATACTTTATATGGAAGTCATGTGATTTTCAAATTAATTGAATATAGTCCCAATTTTCTTGGAACTTTTTGCCGAAACTGTTTTTGAATTTTTTTGTCTGGTCCCATTTTTAGTGATACAAATGGCTTGCGTTTAAAACTTAACTTTTTGCGATTGCATTCATGAACTATTGAAGTGGACATCGTTTATTGGTTTAACCAACCAATAAAAAAGTGTCGTGGCCATAGAGCTAAAGATGCTTATTCGCTGCTTTTGTCCGCGTTTGCCCAAAACATATCACCTACATTTTATATGAAAATCATGTGATTTTAGAGTCCTTTAGGTATTCATAAAGTTCCTTTTTGCTATATTAATAATTATTAAAGAAAATGTCCTACTTATTATTAATAAAATCTAGTAACGATACAGATAAAAAGAATAATATTCATTCGGAACTTTTTCACATTATACAGGATTGTGCAGAAGTTACTACTTATAATAGAAGCCACGTGTTTCTCGATATCTTTGGATTTTCGTAAACTTCGATTATTCATTATAAAAGAAAAATATTTTACCACTGCTCTAAAAAGTCAGTACATGGCATTGAGAAATTTTAATTAATAAGAAGTGTCTTAAATTAATAGTCACGGAGTACATTTTTCTCGTCAAAAATTGGAGATGGATAGTGAATTCAACTGAACAAGTTATAAAATTCTGTATAGCGTAGTTTTTAGAAGGTATAGAAATTTCAGAAGATTTAATTACTTTTGAAAGTACTCGAAAAGATACGTAATTTTCAAATTTAGTAGATATTTTTCCCGGCATTACTTTAGGAGATCCAAAATGTAAATTTTGGTTGTTACTTTTATAGGTAAACAGAAAACGTTTTAAATTATAGAACATTTTTTTTACTTGAAGGTATTATAAAAACTTGCAACTAACGAAAACAAAACAAATCTTAATACCTAGTAGGACCTCCCCTTACATTTATTATCTCTTGGCATCTTCGAGGCATGCTTATCACCAAATTATTGACAAATTCTTGCTGAATATTTTCCCACTCCTGAACAATGGCTTTTAATTTACTATTAATTATTATACATATTTTTTAAAATTAATTGGTGGTTTAGTTGTAAATGCGAAAGATAGTTTTAGGCTCCTACAAGTGAATTTTACAATGTGCGCTTATTGGTGTATACTTATGTAGAGTGTCCATGTAATGACTTTTTTTTTATAATTTTAAGCATGCTTTGTCAATAAGATTTTCTTTCGACAATAAAGCTTTATTGATTTGATTTGATTTGAGGAGGATCTTCCCTAGAACTTACCAATAATTTCAATTTAGACCAGACGTGTTCGATAATATTCATGTCTGGTGATTTTGCAGGCCAGACCATCCTGGTAATATTATTAGCTTCCAAAAACTCTTGCACAATGCGTGCTCTATGAGGTCTGGCGTTATCGTCAATTAGCACAAAATCGTTCCCAAAATTGTTTGCAAATGGTAGAACGATATTGCTTAAAATTTCGTCCCTATATACCTGACCGTTAATGGGCTCCAATGTTAAAAAAAGTTCCGTTTTGCCATTAAACATTACACCACCCCAAACAGTAACGCCTCCACCACCAAAAGGTTCCTGAGGAGCCATATTCTCCTCCATATACCGTTCGCCACGTTCACGCCAAACTAATATTCTGCCGTCCGAGTGAATTAAATTAAATCTTGACTCGTCTACAAACATGCAGTTTTCCCAGTTATCTAATGGCCAATTGCGATGTTCATATGCCCACTGGAGACGTCTTCGCCTATGCTGTGGTAGAAGTCGCACACATTTAGCACGTCGCCGAGCTCTAAAATTAAAATTTTGGCTTAAAAATCTGTAGTATAGGTGTAGGGAATGAACCAATAAATAAGCCAACAGTAGCTTTTATTATACTAAAATGCAAAATTAGGTCAATTTTCATAACGTTAGTTCTAGGGAAGAACTAAGGAACATTACGCTGCAAGCACAAATAATGTGTTTAGGGTCGCCTATCAAAACTTTAATTTATGAACAACTTAGTTCAAGTTTACATTTATAATATCGGTGCGCAAAATCCAAGATTCACGCCTCAGCTGACGTCGATATTATAATAGCCGACTTACTAAAATGAAACACTAAAAATATTGGTACAAAAAATAAGATCTCATTTGAAGTAACTCACCTTAAGTTATTATTGTTTAAAGTTCTTCTAATGGTCCTATTGCTCACACGAATGTGTGTTCTTGCTCTGAACTCCTGGTTAATTTTCTCTGATGAAATTTTTCGCCTTCGACGAGCCTCTCTAACCAACCATCTTTCATCTGCAATGCCGACTTTCTTTTGGCGACCTCTCCCATAACGATAGTTTGCACTTCCCGTTTCGTGGAAGCGTTGACGCAGTCGAGATATTGTACTTCGCCCAACCCCGTACATATCCGCAATAATACTAATTTTTACCCCATCTTGTAGTAAACGCAAACAATTAGCTTGTTCTTTTGCACTTAATCGAGCCATTATAAAGGATAATAACGCACCAATTCAAAGAAGAATACTTTGTTGCCTTGGTAACTGTCAATAGCAAAGAAAATGTTTTATTTTTTGGCCTACTAGATCTTTTGACTAAGAAATAGAAACGCCGCTAAATTAACAGAAATCCACCTGCAAAGTATAGGTGGTATATTTTTTGCAACCCTGTATAATGCTAAAAAATTCTTCGAATAAGCATCATTAGCTGTTTGGCCACTACATGTTTTTTGGTTGGATAAAACATTCATTATGTACCACCAAAAAAGCACTCTCACTTCAATCGTTCATGGATGCAATTGCAAAAAGTTAGGTTCAAAATGCGAGCCGTTTAATCACTAAAAATGGGACTAGACAAAAAATGAAAAACCCGTTTGGGCAAAAAGGATCTTTCTATCCAGTACTGTTATCGGACCTAACAAATTTTAACCCTTTAACGTAGCACGTGATAATTAATAGTTAACTTAGGAAAAAGTAGTAGAAATTAAAAAATAATAATTTACTAGCCCGTGATCCAAACTTGCTACACCCTGTACAAAAATTTGTATTAATTTTGTTAGCTGGACTACTTCAAACTACAAATTTACTTGGTCTTTCGCTTTTTGTGAATAAACGGCCAAATTAGGGGTTCCTTTGTAAGAAGAAGTCGATAATTTCGACTAACCCCTGTATACGGAAAACAAATGAAAATAGAGAAAATCCGGAGAAATTGTTTTTTTGTATTTGACCATGGATCATTTTAGTATGAAAAGAAAATTCAAAAAAAATTCTTCCTAGATTCTCGGAACTGGAAAACTTTTCCAAAAAAGTCAGGGTTTCACTTAACACCCTGTAAAATAGAGTTGCAGCGACTGCTAGCAATAGTGCCTTGAAGTATAAAAACTAGAAGAACTATTCAATTACATACTGAAAAAGTTAAATCAAAATCTTTTTTCGTTTCGAAAATATTCCACTCTAAATTTTATCAAAAATTTAGTTTGTCCCGCTTGAATTGGCCAGCAGTTTATATATATATATATATATATATATATATATTAGGGTGTCCGTTATTTCCCAAGTTGATTTTTTTTCTTGCGACGCCCCCTAAATTTTTAGTTTATCGTCTAAAAAAAAAGGTCAGAGCACAATAAGCCCTTAATATTCAGAATAAACCTTGCCCTTAAGACGATACTTTTCCCATTTAAATTACATGGGATTTTGCCACGTTTTACAATTAATTTTTTTTTTCTCGGACAAGATGACTTATAGCAATGGAACATACATATTCTTATAGGAAATTGAACGCTCTACAAAAAAAGTCTCTCATAATTTTTCGATTAATTCACTCCTTCAAAAGTTATTCAAGGTGAAATTTGAACTCTATGTAAATTTTCAGATTTTTTACTTTTACGGCAAAGTGATTATAATTTTGATAAAAGTTAGTAGGTTATTTCTCAAAATAGATAATTCTGATGGTATTAGGGTAAAAAAATTTTAAACATGGAAAATAATATACCGCATAACAGGTAGCTGGTTCTAGTTTGAATCATTTTTGAGACCATTCATTTATAACACGCAGTCAACTAATGTTTATTGAATTTCATAAATTTTTGTATACTTTCATGAAATTTCCCTTCAATACAGTAAGTGACTCAAAATTACAGTACAAGCATTCCCGCCAACACACGGATTTTCAATATTCTACCCCTAAGGGGGGAAGATGGTAGAGTAAAGTAAATAAACATTGTTCAGAATTATTCGTTGCTAAGCGACCTTAATATGTCAATAAACATTAGTTTAAAAAATGTTATTAACATGTCATAAAAATTGGAAATTCGAAACAGTATTTACGCTTATTGGAAAGCTACCCAAACCAGAAATTGTGAGAATTTTTCGGAACGAAAATATTTCCAAAACAACCATATATCATACCATAGATGAATGTGAACGTGAACATGTTGAAAGTGCAAGATATAAAGTGAAACAATCAAGTTCAAATTCGGCGGAAATTGTTTTGTAAAATGATTGTTTGATTTTAATTGTGATGTAAAAATATTTTAATATGTTCTACTGGTGTTCGTTCAAATGGATTTCTGACTGGCATCCTGACAAGTGAGTAATAAACTAAATGCCTATAACCTATAAAAATAAAAAATAAATTCGAGTAAATTAAAATTAAAAATTTTTCACCTTTAAATTTCAAAATAAAACTGAACCCTAAATTAAAGTTTTAATCTGTATCTAAACCTATTTATTCCTTACTTTCAGGAATCACTGATGATGACTTATAAGGTCGAAAGCGCTCTGCTAATAAATTACAAATTTTTGCACAGCTTTGTTTCATTCATACTTAAAAGTGCACACACACAGCCTTCACACATTTCTTAATTTTATAACACCCTATATATACTATAATATGATTTAATTGGTAAAAGAAATAATTAATAATGATATCTTTAGACTTATCTGATATAATGGGTGAAATAATCATAAAAAATTATTGGTTATACCAAGTGAAGGTTGAACTCTTTTTATTATTTTATCAGTCATTTGCTCGGCCACCCTTTGTTACCGAATAATTTTTTTCTGACTGTTCTTCGAATTAATCATAATATTAAGCAGCCACATAAAGTTTACTCCAGACAAGTAAAAAGGGTTGAATCAAAGGCAATTTTTATTTTAAAGGATCCCAAAACCAACGAGCTCACGGTTTAGAGTATTCGATCGCATAAATAATACACAAGACAAGACAACTGTGTTGACTGTAGTTTGACTTCTTTTGAAGTGAAGTCATGCAAAGTAGCTTAAAAACTAAGTTAAGTAGTGAGATCCTTATAACCAGAGCTGGGCAGTAGTTAATTACTTTTTTTGTAACAGTAGTTGTATTCCGACTTGTATTCTTACTATTTTTTTTCTCCTAGTAGTTATACTCAATTATTTTAAGTCTGCATAAAATATGCGCAAAAGTAGTTAAAACAGTAGTTAACTACTCACTGCTAACTACTTAAGGTATTTTAACTACTTTTGTGTAATTTAACTACTTTTAAAAATATTTAACTACTTCCCTATATTACGTCATTCATTATACATATTACATGTACGTCGACGCGTGCCAACGATCCCGTTAGAACAAAATGTGTGCGTATTAAATGCGCACGCATTAATTAAGTTCGTTGCTAGGTGACGTTATAACTTATTATTAAGTAATAAATATGTTTCAAAGTAGCTCTCGGAAATTTTTCGTCTGACGTTTCCAGTCCAGCAAGCGATAAGCAAACCTAATATAGAATTTGCAGGTTTTGAAAGTTTTCAAAAAATTAAAATTTTTTATTTTTTTAAATACATCCTATTCCTATTACCTAATATGTTTTAGTTTTGTACCAAAAAGGAACTGTGTTAATAATTTTTGTTTAAATTTAAGTCAGTGGACAGTTAACGTTATAATAAAGTTTAAATAATAAAAAGTGTTTTATTTTATTTTGAATTTTTTTATTTGATGTTATAGGTTCAAGTCCTTTTTTTAATCATTTCTGTAAGTACGGCTACGACACTGGTTTTGTGAGCCACAACTGTACATGTTTAGATTGGTTTGTAGTTAAAAAAGTATTTAAAAAAGAAGGTAATATTAGTAGCCTAACCAGTGACGGCTCGTGAGGTATTAAACTGGGTGTTCAACTCGGTGGTTGTACAAGAAAAATTGGAAGGGAAATATTGCAAAAAAATGCATACCAATTTAAGCTTATCTATGTAAAAAGTCCATTCTCCTGTTCTTCATTTTTGCAAAGATTTCAATTACGCAATTAAAATTTAAAATCTGGTACTGCATTTTAATCAAAATATCTTCGAAAATAACCTACTACCACTACTAGCCGTCTGGGCTCCCGAGTATATCACCATTGTATCAGCTGACTACTGATACAATTCAGGTGCATTATTGGGCAGTGCACGGCAGAACGCTAAAATTTGCATCATTTTGATACGACGATGTTTTGTCTCACGCGCTGGAGCCCTCTTTCTCCAACACACGGTCTTTGCCGGTACTCTCGGCGTTCAATTCTGATATTGAACGCGCTAGGGTTCGTATTAATGTTAATGTTAGACGGTGAAAGAAAAGAGCTTAACGTCGGGTTGCACAAACAATTTAATCACGAATTAAACTAATTAGACACTTGTAATGTGACAGCACTCATGTTAACGTCATTGCCAAAGATGATTCTAAACATCAATTAAATTTACTACTTGATTAAAAGTTTTGTGCAACCCGCTGTAACTGTTATAAAAATACAAAATATATTATACAGTAGTAAAAGTAAAACATGTAAAATTTGAAATTATAATAAAAAAAAATTAAAACAACTTATGGTTGATGTGTAATAGTATAATAGTATAGTTACAAGGTATAGAAAACCATCTTTTTGGGTAGATTTTTAGGGTGTTCACTGCACAATAATTGATCCTACTCAAAAACCGCCACTGAGCCTAACTACTTTTTTGAAGAAGTAGTTTAACTACCAAGTAGTTAAACTACTTTTTTAATAAAGTAGTTAGTAGTTGTAGTCCACTATTTTTTTTGTAGTTTGCCCAGCTCTGCTAATAACCATACAATAGATTTTGGCGTAACAAGATCCGCGAACTGGGCCTCGAGTTGATTTTGTGTGTGGTAAAAAACTGTGTAAACTGTATATATAAGTGCATATGTACCAGGTTTCAGAATTGAAACATTGTTAAATTACTTTTAGTACCTACATAGGTACCTATTTATCAAAAACAACTTCATTCCTCTGGGATTGCAAAAAATGACTACTGTGCCATGATTGTTGTAACAATCTAATATAGCCTACAAATAAAGACTTTTGAGGTTAAGAAAAAACTTATTGTTATATTAACTAACATAAGTACAATTATTATTATAAATGATTAACTGCAATCCTGAACAAATAGTTAAACGCGTGTACTGTACCATTTTACATTCTAAATATTTATTAATAACTAAGTACCCAACAAACTGTAAATTAAAATTAAATGTTGCAATGCTGTACCAGTAAACAATAATAGTCATTTGTTTTATTTACGGTATTGGCACACTCTGCAGATTATATTACGGTAACGTTGTGTTCATTGGTGTTCATTCTTGTGAAGAATCTAGTCCCACAAGCGTGACTGACCATTTCAGGCTCTTTTGATACCCATAAAAAGCCAACTTTGATTTGTAAGGCATAATTAATATACATTGAAAAATAATCAATATACTTTGCAAAATAATAATTAGTCATGTTGTTCGAGTTATTTTTCTTGTGATGCACTTTTGTGCAGTACCAATTTGCAAAGATCATTTGTTATCTTCTTGCGGATAATAATTAATATAACATAAATATAGTTTCTAGTAAAACTCATTTTTAGTGTTGTATTTTAGTATTTTTCAGTGGTATTGCCAAGCTTGTAATATAATTTATAAAGATGTACAGGGTTTTTCAGATAAATTTTCTGATGATTCTTGAACAAATCTACAATTTTTCTAATTTAAACGTTTTTCTATCTCTTCAAATAAAAAGATATCTATAGGTCCAAATATAATCAATAAGTTGCCGGGTAAGCTGACTAGTCGGCCGTTTTTGCAGTCGGTCACTAGTCGGCACAAAAACGATTTTCCCGTTATTTTATTAACATTAACATAAGACTACACAAAAAAAATGTTTTATGTCATTATCATTTTTATTAGTCACATTTTTCGGCTTTGGGGAGCGCGTCCAAACCTTACTTGGTTCAAACACCACATAAACACAACGAAGATACACGATGAGATTTACGATAGTCGGTAAAGCCCATTTGTCGGTCGACTAGTCGGCTTTTTCTTAACCAATTAGTCGGTCAGTCGGCCAAACCCAAAACCTGTAATAATTTAGTAAACGTTAAACGAATCAGAAACAATACACTATGGATTTAACGGAAACAGAAACGAATATTAAAAATGTTATATAACAGAAGCGAAAACGGAAACAGTAGCGGAAACGGAAGGTATAGTGCTTCCAATGGAAAGTGAAACCGCAAAAAAAAGTAACGCAGCCGACACCTTTGACGCAACAGTGCCGATAAGGTCTAGCCATAGGCGTCCCAAAATATTCTAACCAATTTAAGATGGGACACAATAAAAAGTTTTAACGTTTTAACCAAATATTATTTATAAGTATATCAAAACCTAACTGAATCTGCAAAAACGATGTTTAACCATAGAAATAATTATACTCATGGGCGTACCGTCGACCTCATAATTAAGACTTTAAATTAATGGCATAAATACGTTGTTATTTTTATGATCATTTTGTAGTAAGTGTAACTATATTATATTTACACTATCGTCCGCACCCCAGGCGCGCACGTATGGGCGTACCTTTACGACGCGCGGTTTGTCATGATCGAGATCAGCTATTCAACTGAGAACCAAGGACACACATAATGGCTCGGATGCGTTATGCATGTCACTTTCTTGTCGTTATTAGCCAGGGCCACGCCTCTTGACTATAATTATTTTTCCTAAGATTTTTCCTGGAATTATAACTTAGACCACTACCTGTCTAAGAAACCATTTTTACCGTTTCGTGAATACCGTTCTGGCCCTCTAGTCGGTGCAAGACTCCCTTGACCAAGAACGTTGATTTATCCCAAATTAACAAGTACCAAGTATAGACTTCCTACATCTGAGTACAAATGCCTGCGTCTAATTTCGAGACGCGGAGTGCATGTCTTTCATGCGTTTCACTCAATCATAACGACAACCGCGTTGACCGCCACACTGAATTTAATTACTAAGGCGGAAGACTTTCGTCCTCTTTCCTGTATATAGACTCTATTCATGGATTGTCCTGCCAGGCACTCATAGCAAAAAACCCGCCGCTCGGCCCAATTCGCTTAATTGTCCAATTAAAGTTGTCCATTTTTCAGCAGCATTTTGGAATGATTTTCCTCCTTCAAACCATCTTCCCCAAGACATGTATCCAGGTTGAATCTCATTACGCGTTACAGCTAGCAAGGTAAAGCCATTCGGCCTGTCCCTTTACTACACAGTAAAAAATCCAGTTGATTAACCACAAGAGATGTCTGATTTTATTGGCCGGATTAAATTTTTTGATTTAATTTGTAATTATTTTCTAAATCAGTTTCATAATCTTCGTTATGATTCAAACAAATTACTCATTCTCGATTACTTTAAATCGATACTGATCAAATGCATTAAAAAGACAAACATTTTAAATCATATTTCCTTGTTAAAATAATCACAATAATCAGTATCAATCACCTACTGACTAAAAAATACTCAAACTTCTAAACCAAGCCGCCAACACATGCGCAGTACGCAACCTTTTAATCACAAGGGAGTACCGATATCCATCCACCCCGCTGCAATCTGCAAAAATTCCATTTAATGGGCAGTAGGGATGGCGGTTTCTGTGGTAGTGCAATGTGCAATGTGAGGTTATGACGAATGAAGTGGTCAACCTGTTCTAAAATTTTACGAATATTCTTTTAAAAACTTTGTTGTTACATCATGTTGGTGAAATTATGTTTCAAAAACAAAAGAAATACGCAAAAATCTCAGATCTTGAATCCAATCCCTTGGAGGAACTCATGCGCCAATGTAAGTTATTTTCCATGTATTTTCAAAGAAAAGATTTGTCATGCCAGGTCTTCATTAGTGTTTTATGTATTTATTTACAGATGAGTAAATAATTTTCGTGTTTTTACTTCATATAATTATTTTCAACTTTTACACTGTAAAAAAAAATTATTAAATTTTAAATCAAATTCAACCCAATTTTGACTAAATCCAGGTCCACGCCTCACCTCCCCGGATTTTTGTTTATGATATGGGACAAACAATTCCCATGCTTTGGGAATTTGCATTACCTATCTTTTATATAATTTCATCTGTTTGTTCTTAAATGTGTTCCCTTTTCTTATGTATTATAGTATTGTCATTTAATAAATAAAATCGACGCCCTAATCAGGTACTTTATAGGGCGGAGAGGGGAAGGGCGGTGCTACTGATGATTGCATATCAATCACATTGGATTTAAGATTTAATAAAAAATGATTAGAGTATTATGGAAATTTAATCATTATGGAAGAAAATTTTAATAAAAATTGATTTAGATGTAATCAGAATTAATTGTTACGCTAATCAATTTTGAATAAGAAAATTTAATCACAGATCCTTCGATTTAATCAATATGCAGTGTTAATTTTTTCAATCAATCTGGCGTGGACCTGGATTTAGTCAAAATTGGGTTGAATTTGATTTAAAATTTAATCATTTTTTTTTACAGTGTAGTGTCGGAGTCCCAAGACGTGAATTTTATAAACAAAGGACATCTTCTTACCTGACACGTCTTTTTTCAAAATTTACTTGGCGGAGTGACGCTCCTCACTAAGGATGTTGAGTTATTATAACTAATAACTGATTAAGGACAGTTGCTTAGTCCTTAACTGCCACGAACTTTTCGTGAATCCCACTCACAACCTTCCATTTCAACGTTGTAATTTTTTGACGGAGTTTGATTTCCTGTAGACAAAAACCGCGGCACCGCTGGACGTAAGTGTCGTTGCTAAGGCGGGAGGACGATGTTCGTCCGCTCCCAAGATGCGCGTAGCAAGGACCAGCCGCTCGGCCAAATTGCTGAGTTGTGCGACGAAGTTAATCTATTCCAATTACAAGTTGAATTTTATTTTGCAAGGTCCGTATATGTCCTTTAACAGCAATATTTATTTTTTGTTAGGTTTCCAGGTCCCGAATGGTCTCTGGGAGCACAGGGTTTGTCAATGTACCGCGCAAGAATCCCGTTCTTAGTGAAGACACGAAATTTATCTTGTCAACGGATTTGACTGAATTGTAGGGCAAAGAATTTTTTGACAACGATTTTTTATAGAACAATCATTTTTTAATCCCACCGCAGCCGACACTCCGCCTCCAGTTCGAGGACAATGCTGATTTGGTATTGGGCGAACTATAGCTATTTTGGCTAGCAACCCTTACCTGGCCTTCCACAACCCGGGTTGACGGCTCTACGAGCGTTTTGGGTGCGTAGCCGAGCCTGAAACGCGACCGAGAATTTATCTCTTCTTGTTTCTTTGTTTTTTCTGTTTTTCACTCGACATTTACAGAGTCGAGGCTTGCTGCACACTTGACCGATACCCAGTATGATCGACAGCCCACTAGGGATCATGAAGGATTCCCAGGTATTTTACATCACCTAAACAGCCGTAAATATTTAGAATTATTCGTTGACTTTGAACATGTAAATCTTTATTAAACTCCGGATATGTTTCGACTGGCGATGCCACGGTCGGTACCGAAGGTAATTCAACATGTAATAATTCGCTTTCATCTACCTCAAAGGGTCGCCAAAAAGTCATTATTATAATAACAATTTACTTACATAAACCACGTACCTAAAATCAAAAACACTTATAATGCGCACTTCACTGGTCAAAACCTAAAACTTAACAGCCAGATTCTCCAACGCTAGTCCGGTCTAATTTGACAACCAAAAGTTTTAAACTGACAAGGGTAAAAATAAGACAACTAAGTTTTATACTATGAATTATTTCTGAGCTTTTTCGAAAACTTATGAAAAAAAAAGGAAATTTTAGTACGTAGTTTTCACAATAATAGAACTAAATTCATTACAGCAACTCGAGCCAAGATGAAAATCATTTGGAAACGAAGCAAATCGCTGACATATCCAATAATTCATAAGTTTTAATGACGACTTATTAACAGTGACAGGACGAAAACCTGTCAAAACATAACTGATCAGCTATAAGATCTTAATTTAAACCAGTACTAAATCTTAAACCTTCTTAGTGAATCTGAACGTAACTGTTTTAAATAAATCATATTTTAAAAAAGCATCTGTCTAGACGTGATACCTCAATTAAATGGAAATGACTCAGACCACTGCATGCGATAATATAATATTACCCTTAGTGGAAAAGAGATAAAACGCATCGTCGCGGCAGACCGACAACCAGCTTCTGTTTGAACTGTATACCGAATGTATCACTAAGGAATTGGCATGAAATGTCAGTTATGTGCTGTACGGTATCGAGCGATCCCGGTAGCATATTCGTTAATTGCACCCATTATAGACCATTCGGAAAGCCGAGCGTTAGCGTTAAATTGGGGCCAAGCGAATCGGAGGGCACCCTAAGGTCGGAACAGGGTTAGCACCTGGTTAGGGGCCCTGACAAGTCTCTTTCCTCGCAGGCGAAGAGACTTGTCAGGGCCCATAACCAGGTGCTAACCCTGTTCCGACCGCATTTTTCCGTTGTCATTTTCATAAATGTCAGCATACCAATATGACAGAATCAGTTAAGTGCAGACGATATAGTTGCGAAGTGTATCTATATCATCTGCAGTTAACAAGGCAACGCTCGGCTTCCCGAACGGTCTATAATGTGTGCAGTTAACGAATATGCATCCCGGTATTAGCGGCAGGCCTTTGTCTCGCTTTTTATACCATTTAAATCCTAAGAATTTATATTAATGAGATACACTTTGGTCTGGAAAAAGTATACAATGAATACTAGAATTGAATTTGGAATAAGGTAAATAACGCTAAGACAGCAAAATTGACAACCCCGCTTGGAGTTGATTTGGCCGCAATTAGGAAGTTTCCTATGTCAGAAATATCGAGTAACTTCAACATCATTGAATAGTCTTTCACTTAACTTGCCAACCAAAAAAAAAAAAATTATCTCGATATCTTCAAAATTGACGAACTTATTCAATTTCTTAGTTAATACCTTCGCGCGCGGCTTTTATCGGCCGTGACGTGAAAACACACACCTCTGTCGCCCCATGGTCGCCGGGCTAGCTGCCCGCTGCTGCTTTCGCGTGTTTACTTTAATGCATTGGATCCTGTCCGGTAAGAATAACACTAAAGATTAAACGGGCGCCTATTCCGCTTTTGACGGCGGTGCGTGTTTTGACGTCATCGAGCCTCAGCCAACGTGAGCGTAGCATCTCAGACTTTGAAGGACGATAACTTTTTTATTTCTACAGATAATTAAAACCAAAAAATACATATGTTTTGTACATTTTTAGGACTATTTATTAAGAGAAAATGAAAAAAATGGAAACTTCCTAATTAGGAGACTAGTAGGAATCTATATATTATTCTTATGGATGCTTCCCATTTCAGAGGTCGCTGGTTGTCTGACAGTGTTGTCGCAACTTTTACTTAGTCATTATTTTCATAAAAAGATGCTGTACTATTTATTTTTTTTATAGATTTTTTAAAATTTTTATTCTAAAACAAGTTGTTGTCCTTTCGGTTTCAAAATAAGCATAATAGAAACCATAATTGAATTTACTTATACCGAAATTTAGTTTAACTAAAATTTAATTTTTTGTGCCGTTCGTCAGCCGGACGAGCGTAGGATTTATATTAGCGGTCTGCGTCGCACTGACCGACCCGGCCTATTGTTTTATTTTATAGTAAAATTTTTTTATCTTCTGACAGCCCACCAAGACTGAAGTCTAAGTACAATGTACCGTGGGTGTACTACTGGGGAAATCCGACTCACACATTCAGAGATGGAAATATCCGCAGGGATTTCACCATCTCTTTAAGAGGATGTGTGGGGTGGTACCACGATCGACGAAGAATTACTCAACCACCTTCCAACAATTAACAATCACAAAATATCCATGGTCGAAGCGGGATTCAAACCCGCGACCTCTGGGTTGCAAAGCTGGCGCCGTGCCAAGTCGGCCACCGGAAACTTCATATTTATTTTTTTCGTTATATTTCTTAGATCTCCCATTATGGTGGCCAAGTCACTCGTCATTTATAGAAGCCTGTTAAAGTCTGTTTTACGTTTAGAGAGCAAACCTTTTTTTTCTATGAATTTTAGTAGTTCGATTTCCACTATCTGCGACAGCATGGCATGTAGGATATGGTTCGAAGCTGATTTTTATAGTTTTCTCGCGATCACGCTTGTGAATTTTATGTTATGGAAAATTAAATTTTAGTATTTCGGAATTCTGTGTCATTGTTAGAATGTCAGGTGAATGAAAATTGAAATACAAATTTTCATCACAATTTCTTACAGTTAAAAATTACAAAGTACAGCTCAAACTTTTATACTATTTTTATTCTCGGATTTATATTTATTTTTTATTTGCTGGCCTGGCCTACCCAAAATTTTACCCCACGAGCCGCCACTGAAAATGGGAGACGTATAATAAATGGAATCTTCTTTAGATTGTCTTGAGATTCTAGAATAATGACAATGAAAATTAAAATGACAGGGTGGTAAATCGAAAATAAAACAGAGGCGTTTTTCGGCAGTGTTAATTTTTTCAAAAAATTGTCGCATCAGGGGCGTATTAGCGCCCCCCTCGTGGATGCTCGATCTGGAGAATCGAAATAAATTAAATAAAATTTAATGTTTTGGTGTTGGCAACACTGCGCCAGTGTCAGTCGTTCCCGTTAGTCGGCAGGGTATACTGCGCCGACTGCGCGATGGTGGTGTAGGTATGCGTGTACGTAAGAGAAGTATGCGTGATCGTATTGGTGTGATGCATTTTAAATTTAAAAAATGTTTACTGTGCGGCACTATCACGACATGCTATTAACTTATGGTTAAGCTCGCGGAAATTCTGTTGTGGAAGCATGTTTGTAGAGCGAACGATTTCCAAATAGACGACAGCCGATCCCAAGAACGTTTCTCAACGTCTTTTGGATATCTGTAGTGTTGTTCTCCTTGTTGAAAACAGAGGACCAAGATAGGGTTGCCAGACGTCCGGGAATTCCGTGAAAATCCCGGAATTTGTTAGGTCGTCCCGGATCCCGGAATTTTACTGTACTATCCCGTAAATCGTTAATCAAACAAAAATAAACAACTTGCAGCTGAGCTGCAAATTCGAATTAATTCCAGTTAGACTTGCTCAGAATTTTTGTCCTTTATAAAAGGGCCCGAAGACGAAAAATTGTTAAAACTTGCCAAGTCTAGCGATAAATATCAGTGGTATTTGTAAACGATGTTACCGTAATTCTTTTGGCCAAGCACATAGGTAAATTTTTTGACTACACCATAGAGCGTTTTTTTTTTTTTGGTTGACAGGTCGTCCCGGAAATTAGTCTTTCGAATTTGGTAACCCTAGTCCAAGATGAGGAGAACATACCAGGGCCATTGCAAGGCAAGTTGGATGGTTTCATATTATTTAGTGTTTGCTGGCAC
This sequence comes from Philopedon plagiatum, assembly GCA_963971165.1. Taxonomy (NCBI): domain Eukaryota; kingdom Metazoa; phylum Arthropoda; class Insecta; order Coleoptera; family Curculionidae; genus Philopedon; species Philopedon plagiatum. Next base: position 15,551,829 of record OZ020196.1, on the reverse strand, counting down.
TTTTTTTGTAAAAATTAAAATTTATTTATTAAGCGTTGTTGATATCCTTAAACGGTTTTTATTTTTAAACAATATAACCGACGCGGCTTCCGACAATGGATTAAAATTAAGTTAGCCGAAAAAGCTGCTGGTTTTGGACCACAGTAACGTGCGATGTTGCCATACTGTCAGAATTTTGTAAACCCTTGATACCACAATAGCTCAAAACCTATAAAAGATAGATCCCCTTATTATTAAGCTTTTTTGTTCCCTTAAGCCTCTATTTTTAGGTAGTAAAATATTTGCACTCATACCCCTTTCACCCTGTATGCACCCGAAAGTACGAAATGGACGCCAAATACCAATACTAAACTAGTACCCTGTGTTGTGTACGAAAAATTTCAGTGGCAATAAAAAAGCATTATAGTCATCTATAATAAAATTTAGAGGTGATTATTTATTAGGCTTAATTTCAGAGCAGTTAAACCACTCTAATTTTGGTGATTTAAAATAATTGGTCTGCACTTTTTTCTTTGTCCACGGTTCCTAGAATGCTTAAAGTGATCTTGGCTTTGGAAATCGTAATATGCATGTATTTAAAAAGTTGTTTTAAATTTCTGGGGACAATTTAAATAAAATTAAAATTGGTACGATTATACAGGGTAGGGTTGCCTTTTTAGAATTGGGAAAAAGGACATTGGAAAAGGCGGGAAAATTCGCTTTCACCATTTTATCAAAAACTGTATTTTTGGGTTTGCTTGTGGGGAAATAATATAAATGTTTTTTTAAATAAATATTTATTTTTCAAACTTAAATCTATATTTTTCATTTGATTTTGCAGTTTATAGCATTTTTTTTTTGTCATTCGTATAATGGTAAGATCAAAACTTCAGCTTTATTTAAAGTAACTATGCACCTGTTTCTTTCATCTCGCCAATTAATGCTAAAAATTAGGCGTGGCCCGTCCATAAGGTCATTTGGTCAATGACCCACCTAAATTTGTTTTCATTGATCCACCAAATAATTTATTTTTTAAAACCAAACTTTTCCTTCAAAAAAGTGCAAGTTAGATGCGAAAACTCCCCAAGAAAGAATCAAGCCCAGCCATCGTCGAAAGATATCCAAGCTTTCTCCGAACTGGGTCCTATTTTAAATTGGCCTCGTAGGTTGATATGGACGATATAAATTCTGTAAAGCTAAGACAAAAACAGACATACGCGCTTTACGAAGTTAAAAAGAGACAAACTTTTTCGACAGCCCACCAATAATATCGCACCACTCCCACTATGGAAATACACTCGAACCGCCCCGTGAAATATACTCTTTCAAAGCATTTGGGTTGGACAAAGAAAAACTAATTGGGTACCTAATATGCGCATTGTATTTGCACTGCATTAATGCATTATTTATCGTCTAAACATAGAAATACTACGGGCTCACGCCACGCCAATGTTAATTATCAAATATAACGGCATCGGCACGGGTTTTCTCACATTAGCAACGTAGTCCAGAGGTAGAGTCTCAGCTAGTGAACCAAGAGGTCGTGGGTTCGAGGTTGAGTTCGGGTAGACTTTTTTAAAATTATTGTTTTTTAAAAAATTAGATCGGCTCTAAAAGGTGTATTAGCAACAAGTTTAGCACTTGTTCCTCGATAAAATATTTTAAAAATTATTGGTAATCTCATGTCTACTATAGCTGGCAGCCTGTATCATACTTACTTTTAGTACAAGGTGCGACCTCTATTGAGGAGACACAGGCGTATCAAAACGAGAAGCCCCTAACAATCTTATACTTGAAAGCGACATAGAAAAGTAATACTAAAAGTCATAAACATCTAGAGTAGCAATGTTCAATATTATACTACAGTACCTATTTTATGATGTTTGCGGTGTTTATTTGTAGGTAAATAATTTATTTGCAAGACTAGGCACATTATTACAAAACCTTTCTTAATTAAAAAAGTGTATTTTGCTTGTTGCGTTGATATCACTAGTTTCCCACAAAATTTTGACCCACATGTGAAGAAAGTCACGGGCCGTGCCTGCTAAAAGTAGAAAAATTCGCTCTTCGATTACAGGTTGTGGTTATGTTGGTTTTGTTCTGTTCCCTCTTCGTTTCGACGATGGGGTTGATGGACTTCATTAGAAATGCACGCAACGTTCATCGACGCAAACGACCAATAATGCTCTCAGCAGTCTCGGAATATGACGTAAACATTTGAAATCGTCTTTTAATTTTAGAAATTATTTTAACTGCGAAAATGCGCTAGCAAGGTCGTCTGAATATCAGTTTGGGCTTTGAAAAGAATATTTTAAGTTAAAAAAAGATGAAAGGACAATACTCCTTAAAAAATGACTATCCTTTCCAGAATAGTACAGGTGGCAACCCTAATACAGGGTGTCCTTAAATAAATATAATATTGTAGAAAGATTGCAAATCAAAAATTTAAGAATAAGGGTCTGGTTCAGGGGTCATCTGCCTGGTCAATCATGCTGGTAAGTAAGTGGGAAAGCAAGTACCTACATGCTTAAAAGATTGCGAGCTGACAAAATAAAATGATATTTTTTTTACTTTACTAACGCTTTAAGAGCTATGCAGATATTTATTCATGCTTGGTAAATATACTGACACACACTTAGGCATGCAAAATATCACACGTATTAAAGTTAAACTTTATTAACCTATGAATTCGCGATATATACAGCGTGTCTGGAAACGAATGGGGCATATTTTCATAGCAGCTTCCTGGAGTGAAAATGTGATAATTTAACAAAAAAAATTATTTCTCGGTCTAATTTATTACTATTTAAAAACCAGCCATTTGCTCTCCCCTCAGACTCCCCAAGTGACTTCGGGAGTTAAGCAAAAATAAGCGTTAATCTACAAGCTTACATACAAACGTATATGAATCGAGAACTTCTGTGGCAGTCCGAGAGCAAGTGAGCATTTTCTCGTACGATTGTACCCATATCAACTGATTTACCAAACATATTGTTATTATTTGTAATAGTGTTTGCTTAAGAGTGGCAAAGTGTCAGTCTACAAGACCTAATGTTATACAGGTTTGTTATGCAACACAAAAAGCATCCACATTTCCTAGCGTGAGATACTATCTGATTTATTTTTGCCTGCAAAATTACCACTGCAAGTGCCCTAAAAACCTCATATTTCACGTGCTCAGAAGAGCCGATGTGGAAAGAAAGTACACACCTTGTGCAAAGTTAATCAAAAATTTTCCATAAATAGGTATCCTTAAAGATCAGTATCATCAAATTCAAGTAAGCTCATTTGGCTGTACGTTTATTTTTATGTTACAATAAATAATACGTATTAATAACGAAATTTTAAAGGCAAATAAGCGTCCATCCATCAATCAAGCATCAACCTAACACTGAAATTTACCATATATTAGCCAAAACTAAAATGTTTAAAGTACACACTATACAAAAAACACCCACAGAAGCACCAACATCACAAACACAAAACCCAACCAAAATCAAAGAAAATAAAACGACGCTACCTGTTGTGTCAGCTTGGTACGGCGCACTACCATCCCCCTACTGATCTAGGGACTTTTCGAAGGAACCAGTATCAGCTGCTGATGATGTCATCTGTGATTATCAAAATAAATGTCAAAACGCTCTATACACGGCCGCAACAGAAAATAAACATCTAGATACATAACCCTTGCATTAATGTTTTTTCATAACTCTTTTAGTTTCTATGACCAGAGGATAGTGAATTTTATGTAATCTGTACCTACGTTGTCAGTATCTAAATTATTTTTTTCGGAAAACAATATTTCTAAGTTTTTTCGAAATTACCTTTCATTCCAAACGTAATTTTTCTAAAATATAGCTCTCCGAAATTTAAATCATTAACAAACGTCGCTTAATTGGGACACCCTTTAGATTCTAAATACATTAAACTTAGTCAGTAGACCACAACTACTTTATACTACAGGGTGAGTTTTTAAAAGATTACAAGGCGATATCTCAAAAACGGTTTAAAATATTTCCATGAAATTTTAGTGAGTTAATAGGGATATGGGGGACATATTTAAACAAATTTTTGACATTTACCCCCTGGGGGGTTGAGGGGAACTTTGGAATTTTAAATGAGATGATGTATTTTTGTTTATAGAATTAGAATATACGTAACAAACTACGTACCTGTAGAATTTTTTTTGATTTGCTCTTTCGGTTATGGAATTCTGATTTATTAGATAAGATAAAAAAATATTTAATTTCAACTTACTTATCTTCTGTCGTGCTTGAGAAGTTGTTCGAAATATACTCGTTAACTTCTAAACACTTTGTCACTCTTCTTCTAAATGAATTTCGTAGATACCCGCTGTAACATTTCAGGTGTCAATAATAAGCAGACGAAACGGATTTGATCTTTCATATAATCTATAGTTGTTGGTGCAGTCGCCATCACTTTGTCATTTATAACCCCCCCCCCCCACAAGAAAAAGTCAAGGGGGTCAAATCCGGGGACCTAGGAGGCCAATTGACCGGACCAGCTCGTCCAATCCACCTGTTTTCAAATATTTCATTCAAATGATTACGGGCCTGAATTGCATAATGGCTCCGTCCTGTTGAAACCACAGAGGTCAGGATTTATGTTTTGGTTTAATAAGTGGGGTAATTGGTTTCTTAAAAAATCTGTGTACATTTCTCCATTTAAATGCAATTTAAAGAAATACGAACTAAAAACTCTATCTTCGATTATACCACACCAGACATTAATTGACCAGGGATGATGATTTGGCAGAGTTCTCATCCAGTGGGGATTATCCGACGCCCAGTAGTGCATACTGTGTCTATCCAAAGAAAACAAAAGATATTAAAATTGTACTGATAAGGGATAACTAAAAACCCTACCTGTCCATAATTATGGAAATAAAGACAAAATATCATTCTTTCCTTAAATTTGCCTTCTGACCCAATTGCAAAATGTAATGCGATTTTAAAAGTCTTAGCCATATAGCTCTTGGTGTAATGTGGTATAGATGAAAATTGTATAAGTGCAATGTGGTCACAACTGATTTTTGACTAATTCCAGCATCTCTAGCAAGCCGTCCGGTACCTACCTGCGGGTCAATAGCTACCGCTCCTAAAACGCCTATTAATTGCCCTATTTTCGTCCGTTTTAGTTCGCCTCCTAACTCATGGTTTCGTCTTCAGATTGTAAGTACGACTTCTAGTTTGCAGCCTTTTAAATGCCGTGTGAGATTTTGGGTTATTAGGAAACCTCTCCGCCCACACTAGTCCAGATTCTCAGTAGTTCTTTTTTGTACTCGCCCAAAGTTAACAACATATCAACTTGCACATTAAAATTCGCTTCCATGTTTAATTGAGCAATAAATTGAAAAATAATCGTTAAAACGTCAACATTCTCAACCGACTTAAGCAGAAATAACGCATTTTCATGGAAACGAATAATATTTCTGAAATAAATGAACTTGATTTATTGGTAAAACTTATTTATTTTTTTAATTCAATCAAACGTAACCGAAATAGAAAATCAAATAAAAAAATTGTACACACCTAGCTTATGACGTAGATTCGAATTTTATTAACAAAAGTACATCAACCCTTCTTAAAATTTCAAAGTTAGAACAGAGAAAGGGAGTAAATGTTAAAAACATGTTTAAATATGCTCCCCATCTCCCTATTAACTTACCAAAATATTTTAAACCGTTTTTGAGATATCGCCTTGTAACACTTTTAAAAACTCACCCTGTATAACGAAAAATTGTATTGCGAAAAAGCGCCTTTCAAAAAACGATGTATAATATTCGAAAAAAAGGGTTTTTCAAAAAAATGTATTTTCGGAGAAATTTTGTTTATCTGAAACTGAGAACGACTCGAACTGCACCGAGTCTTCCCCTTAGTTTAAATGTCCATTTTTACATTTAATTTTATGACCAGCCGACACTACATAGTGATCTTATTCTGGAATTAAACTGGGCATTCAGGTCAATGGTTACATAAATCGATTCACAAGTAAAATAGACAAAATATGCTGGTAATAATACGACTTGAAACATGTTGCGTTAATTAAAATGTGTAATAAAATGTAAAATACTTATATTAACTGGTTTTAAATTACATTTTATAATGAGTAAACTTAATATTGAGACTAAATTAGTATCAGATTATGGTTGATATCATTATATTGTGGTTTGACTTGACCAGGTATTGAACCTAGGATAGGAGAGTATCGTTGGGTCAAGTTGCAGAAAATTTAATTAAAAAGCTCCGGAGCGTATTGAATTTTGCGGTCACCGTAGAGATTCCACAGTTACTCTTCTGTTCAACTATATGATTCCCCGCCTACTTTTTGAAAACGGGCCTTGCTAGGCTTTTAGTTACGTGGCATATTTACAGCTTGGTAAACTATACTGAGATAACGCAAATATTGTTGGTTAATATCTTCAATTGTAAATACTACAGGCTAAACCATATGACCATATATAATTACCATTATTTTTCCCGATATTAAATTTTTAGTAATTTATTTCCATTAAATGGTGGTGAAATTTTGAGTGAGAACGTCGCTTTTTCTACACTGAAAAAACATTCTGGGATATTTCACTACAATTGTGTATCTTTTTCCAACAATTTGTTCTCAAAAACGTCCAAGACCAATTTGTAGCAAAATTTGCTACAATTGTATGAAAATGTATAAAAACTGTTGTAACTAATAATCCAATTAGAGTAAATTGCTCTACAAAGACTTTGCTACAATTTTGTGTGAAAAAAAGTCCAAACGATTTTTTCAGTGTACGTAGCACGTCCCACAGTCCCATTCATTCATGGCTTAAACAATTGTCAAGGCGTAGTGTTTTGTGTGTAACGTTTTTGATAGGTCGGAATATTCGTGTTGTAGTGAAATTTTAGGTGATTTTTGAATTGTCCTAAAAAGACTTCTTAAAAAGTTTGAAAATCGGTGCATTAGTGCCAATTGTGTGGAAAATGGATTCTTTTTATCCGGAACTGTCTTTTCACAGGTTTGCTTGGTGGAATACAGACTGTTCGAAAAGTATGTGCAGCAAATATAGCCCAATCTTCACTCTTTGACATAAATCGGAATGAGCAATTTAAAACAGTGATTATAAAAATTCATTATAATATATTTTCTAATCTGTAGTACTTAGTCAGTTATAAAAATGTTTAATGTTGTCATAGTAAAAAGTTTATGTAAATTTAGAAAGGTTTTATTAAACGTAAAACCTTATGTAGAGACAGTTTTCGAAAAATTTGATATGGAAAATGCAAATAAAGCAGAATGATCAGTTGTATTAAAATAATATAGAGAAGAAAACTGAAGGAGATTTTCCATATAGAAAAGCCGTAGAAAGTCTTTTCTATCTATCTATCAAAACAATGCCAGATCTTGCCTACTCAGTAAATTTTGGAAGCTGAAGTTTAGAAAATCCATTAAGTATACAGGGCGATATCTCGAAAACGGTATAAGATATGTTTATGAAATTTTGGTGAACTAATAGGGAGATGGGGGACATATTTAATTACCTCATTTCTCTATATTTTGGAATTTTAAATAGGATGATGCAATTTTGTTTATAAAACTTGAATCTAGGTAAAATGCTATGTATGTGTAAATTTTTTAATTGCTCTTTCGGTTGCGGAAATGCGGTCCATGGAAATGCGTTATTTTTACTTAAGTCAGTTGGGAATTTTGACGTTTTAACGAGTATTTCTCAGTTTATTGCTCAATTAAACATGGAAGCAAATTTTAATGTGAAAATTGATACGGATGTTGCTAATTTTGAGGGAGTACAATATTTTAAAACAGGTGGATTGGACGAGCTGGCCGGTGAACTGGCCTACTAGGTCCCCGGATTTGACCTCCTTGACTTTTCTTTGTGCGGTTTTAAAAAGGACAAAATGATGGAGACCAGGAGACCAGTAAATTTTAAACCTTTTTAGTGAATTTGAACGTTCATGTTTTAGGCTTTCCAAAAGTTAGCAAATCAACTGGTAAAATTTCTTGTAGAGCTGTCATCATTAAGGAATGGAAAAGGAAACAAAGTCATCGCTTGTGATACGGAAGTTCAGGGGTACCATAAGTATATTTTTTTTTAATAAACTGAAAATGAAAACAAATTTAGAGTACATTACAATTTATTGGCATCATATGATATAATTAACATTTTTACAGCTTGTTTCAGTAAAACGAGTTCGGTTATAATTAAGACTATCTCTAAGTCTAGAAAAGCTCCTTTCGGCATCACAGCTTGTAACAGGAGCGGAACGAAAATAATTATACACGTCAGTATTTTTAGTTTTCAGTGTATCGAAAATATTTTTTTTTCTGAAAATCCTGGATTTCTTTCCAAGATTTTTGGTATATACACTTTTAATTTTTCACCAATTTCGATAGGACAGGCTTGTCTATAGTTGTCTGAAATAAATTAAAAGAAGTCAAAAGGGGTAGGTTTTGTATCTCCAACTGTCCAATTACATCTGGAAGATATCCACAATGTTAATTAATGATCCATTTTCACCGTTATTGAAAAAAAAAATGTGTGACTATAAACTATTAGTATCCCATTCTGCCCCACCCACAGGACAGAACGGTGCAAAATGCATTTTAAAAATTACTGTTTTAAATGGTTAAAGTTCCAAAATTCATAGCTAAGAAGAATTCAGATAGTTAACTAATATTCCAAATCACTAGATATTTTTAAATTGCTCTTAAACGTTAAATACCCCCGTTCCGCCCCGCTTTCCACTAAACCTAAAATTTGGTGTCTCTATCTTTACTAATAGCAAGTACATTTGTCCATACTAAGATTTTTCGGACACCCTTTATATTTTAGCTCGTGGTATTTGCGATTGCAAATATTAACTTGCAGTGCTTTTGTTGTTTTAATACAAAGTTTATCAAACTACAAATATGCTAAATAACTGAAAAGCTATCATTTTCAAAAAGTAGGTGGGGGACTATGTAGTTGACCAGATTAATGTAAACATTAGTATCTCCTCCTTATTTCTAAATCAATGGTGAAGGCTGATTTTTCAGGATAAGTCATATACGGGGTAAACCGAAAATTTCAGAATTAAATAATACTATACTCGATTTGAAATTGGTTGATAGTAATAAATCATTTTTAGCAGCCGATTCCATAGGCGCACCTACCTGACGTGCCGGTTTGAACCCTATTTACTTATCCGAATAATTTAGTAATCATTATTGTCATAACAGGTAAAAATAATTATGCCGAGAATTCCGGGAACAATTAATACACAATGTTACTTTTCAGGTAGTTACGAAAAATTAGGTACCTCTACTTATTGGTATAAAACTGTGAGTCATTTTAAGAGCGAACAAACCTAATGCGAGTATTCTAGGACACACATTTGGGTAATTTTTGAAAATGGAGAGTCTTTCAGGATTTATTCCAGTTAAGCGAGCTGCGAAATCAGCGCTAAGCATTAGTGAAAAGATTATTGTGCTTAATGTATTTAATGCACTTAGATATCAAAAAAGTGCAATAAGTATCGATTCTGCAGTGGAACTTTGTTCAAAGATGACAGGTATTGGAAAAGCAACCATCTACAGGCTGATGCGGGAAGAAAAGACAGGAACCGTGACGCCACCAAAACCATCTCCAGGAAGGCGAACAATACCGATCGATGAGGACGAAAAGGCCATCATAAGACGAAAGGTGCATTCATTCTATTTCAATAAGGAGATCCCTACTTTGGATAGAGTTTTAGGGGCAGTAAAAGAAGACTTTCCTGCAATCAAGAGAGATAAACTATGGAAAGTTCTAAGAGAAATGAATTTTAGATGGGAAAAACATAGTCGGAAGTCTCATTTGCTCGAAAAAGATGAAATAGTATGTTGGAGACGTAATTATTTGAGAAAAATAAGAAAATTTCGCAATGAAAACAAAACAATTTTCTATTTGGACGAAACATGGCTGAACGAAGGCTACACAGTTGGAAAAATATGGACAGACAAAAATGTGACTTCTCACCGGCAAGCATTTTTAGACGGTCTATCAACAGGAATAAATCCGCCCTCTGGAAAAGGAAAACGATTAATTATAACTCACATCGGTAGCTCCAATGGATTTTTAGAAGGTGGACTATTATCATTCCAATCAGTTCGTACAGGCGATTACCACGAGGATATGAATGCTGATGTTTTTGAGGAGTATTTCGAACAAATGATAGAGCTGATTCCACCTGGCTCCGTCATTGTGTTAGATAACGCTCCGTATCACTCCAGAAGATTGGAGAAGATGCCTACAACTGCTTGGCGAAAAGCAAAAATTATCGAGTGGCTTGTGGAGAAACAAATACAATTTGAGGACAATATGGTTAAAAAGGAGTTGCTATCAATTGTAAACACCCATAAACATCGGTTTCAAAAATATGTTGTTGACGAAATGGCCAAAAAACAAAATATAATAGTGCTTCGGCTCCCCCCCTACCATTGCGAATTAAATCCGATCGAACTGGTATGGGCCCATGTGAAAGGTTATGTGGCTAGAAAAAATACCACTTATAAAATGAGTGATGTTCAAAAACTCTTTGAAGAAGCGCTTCAAGAAGTCAACGCGGGGAAGTGGCAAAGATGTATAGAGCATGTACTAAAGGAGGAGGAAAAAATGTGGCAATTGGATAGTTTACTGGAGAAAACGGTCGAACCACTTATTATCAATTTAGGGGAAGAAGACAGTCCCTCAGATATTTCATTTTCTGATGATGATTAATTTAAAGCGAAGAACTGTAATGACTTACTATAAATTTTATAGAATTTCAAATAGAAACATTTTTCCAAATTTACTTGTTTATTAGTTGCTTTATTGTTATTAGTATTATATTTATTCAAATACAAGGGTAACAAATTATGCCACACATCCGAATGTTCACTAAATTATATAATTATTGTGTTTAATATAAACTTAAACCCACCCGAAAGCACGTGCATGAGTGCAAAACATCACAGGTAGAATACTACCGCTTATTGTTCGAGCCTCGGGTTAAGCTTTGTATTCGACGCCCTTATCAGATCTATAGGAATGGAAAGTTTAATAAATGCAAAAGGGTCTAGACTTTCAATGTATATACTATTTAAAACTTGGCAATTTAGGTGGACCACTCTGTGTACGTGTTTGACGGATTTTAATGATTTATTACTATCAACCAATTTCAAATCGAGTATAGAAGAGAAAAACTTTGAAGCGAGCAAAACCGCAGATAAAAGCTAATAATGCCAAAGATTAACTTATTGGTAATACATAGACCACAAATCAGCACCAGCGCAGCGGACCAATTGTGTGGGCACTAAAATTCGCTGGCCGATCCGCAGTCTCCACTAGTCTTGAGTCGATTAGAAAAAATAAATAATTCGGTAACGGTTCCAAAATTCCTCTTATTTGTACCTGCTCTCCGCAATAGCATACGAAAGAGTTTTATAAACGAGGCCTGCCGTGCCATTCCAAACGTTATAATTATTGTCAATTTTTGTGATGGCAGTTTTTTTTCACGGAATTGGTCGATAGTGAATGGTACTTTCGTATTATTATGCGTCGAGGGGTCGTGAACTTCGCAGGTGATTCTATAGTTAAAATGTGTTGCTTTTTTCATAAAAGATTACATTTCTTTTCATACGCTGTTTTACAGTTTCCCAGTTACAAAATAGATACAAAACGGAAATAATAATACTTGCATGTAAAAACTTTGCCAAAACAATTACCAATGTCCAGACCTATACCTTCTTAGCAGGCGCAGCCCGTGAGTTTTGTTACAGGTGGGTCAAAATTTTGTGGGCAACTAGTGATATCAACGCAACAAGCAAAATACACTTTTTTAATTAAGGAAGGTTTTTTAATAATGTACCTAGTTTTGCCAATAAATTATTTACCTACAAATAAACACCGCAAAAATCATAAAATAGGTACTGTAGTATATTGAACGATACTCTAGATTCTAGATGTTTATGACTTTTTCTATGTGTTTTAGTACTCTAGATTGTTAGCGCCTTCCCGTTTTGATACGTTTAGCATCTCCTCAATAGAGGTCGCGCCTTGTACTAAAAGCCCAGAATAAATAGATGGTAACGCTTATTATGAGCTAAAAGTATGATTATTCGTAAAATAAAATTACGAACGCTGCCGAAACTCCGTTTTTTTAATTAATACAATACTGGCGACTAGACATAGTAATACGATCTTTATCTACGCACGTGCAGGCTGCCAGCTGTAGTAAATATGAGATTGCCAATAATTTTAAAAATAGTTTATCGAGGAACAAGTGCTAATTTGTTGCCAATACACCTTTTAGAGCCGATGTAATTTTTTAAATAACAAAAATTAAGAAAAAAGATTAGCCCAACACAGTCTCGAACCTTCGACCTCTTGCTCAACTCGCTGAGATTCTACCTCTGGACTACGCGGGTAATGTAAGAAAACCGGTCCGACGCCGTTGTATTTGACGACTAGCGTTGACGAGGCTGAGATGGTATTTATAAATTTTTATGTTTAACCGATAATTAATAATACATTAATATAATGCTAATACGATGCGCATATTAGCTACCTAATTAGTTTTTCTTTTTCAAATGTTTTGAAAGAGTATATTTTACGGGTTGTTGAGTGTATTTCTATAGTGGGAGTGGCACGATATTATTGGTGGGCCGTCGACCAATTGTGTCTCTTTTTAACTTCCTAAAGCGCGTATGTCTGATTCTCTCTTAGTTTTAATGAATTTATATCGTCCATATAAACCTATCAGATCAATTTAAAATATGACCCAGCCCGGAGCAAGCTTGGATATCCTTTGACAGTGGCTTGGCTTCTTTATTGGGATGGCACTTTGAAACAAAAGATTCTTTTTTGGTTTTAAAAAATTAAAAAATAAATTATTAGGTAGATCATTGAAAATTTTAGGTGGGTCATTGACCTTATGGACTTCTTAATGAATCTGAATGATAGTGTTTATAAATTAAATTAAAACCTCATTATTTTGCGTGTACTCTAATTTCACATAATATTGCTGAAAACCAAACTTAGATTTCTTTAGTCTTAGAATTTTGTGATAGCTTCCATCTAGCGCTTTATTACAATTTTTTAACAAAGATATGCATGCAACCCAGCATCAAATAAAATATTAGTAAAGGAGACCGATCGTAGTCATATGCGAGACTGTTTTGATGCGAGTACCGCGCGTGCCGACAGCCGTTATCTCCTTGGAAGGTACCCGCTTGGGCGCCCAACTTACGGACTAAATAATTCAATACATAAAATCAATATAAACTTCGGAGATTTCGTATCATATTATATAAATTGAAGGCTAAGGAATACGAATACGTAGGTTTCAGCAAAAGTCACTTAACTCGGGTTAAGGTGTTGTTGCATCCATCGCCTCATATATTATAAAATAATATGTCCTGACTGACTGACTGACGGATTCATCATCGCCGAGCCGAAACCGCTGCGGCTATAAATATGAAATTTGGTCAGGAGTTATATTTTATAATATAGAGACTGACTAAGAAGGAATTTTTCAAAATTCAACCCCTAAAGGGGTCATAAGGGGGTTGAAAATTTGTATGGAGAAGAAATATTAGTTGGTCCTATAAACTTGAAACTTCATAGAAGTACTCCAAAAAAATAAATCATTAAACACGTGTTTTGAAGTTTTTAATAAATCAACCCCTGAGGGGGGTAAAACGGGGGTTCAAAGTTTGTAATAGGGTAAAATTGTTATAGCGCGGACGAAGTCGCGGGCGCAAGCTAATAGCAGATAAACCTCTAAGACGCCATTGGGTGAACTTTGGTATAAAAGGATTTTAGTTTTTAAGAATTTATAGAGAAAAATTAATGGAATTAGTTTCCAATAAACCAGGACAGATTTGTCGCGCGATCGACTGTTAAATAGTGTGCATATGATGGTCCTTGGTCTTGCATGTAAGTGCCGATGCTGTTCCACTACCGCGATTTGCTTTCACCAACATCCCTTAAAACCGCATAATTTTGAACTAGATAATTCAAAAGCGCTTAATAATTTAAAGACCCTGCAAGCCTCCAAAAGACGGCTGGGGGACTCCCTAAAGTGAGCGTATTAGCACATTATTTTTACGGTCGCCTCTCTGCCGATATGAATTTACTTTTGAGATTTTTCGAAAATTTATAAAGAAAAGGGCAAATTCAGTTTGCATTTTCCACAATAATAAACATCCAATATAGGTTACAAATATACCAAGCAACTTGCAGAAATATTAGAATACTCACAAGTTTTTAATGACGACTCCTTAACAATGACAGAAAAAAACTTGTCTAAGCCTAACTGATTATAACTAGAAGATTTAAATTTAGATCAGATCTAAATTAAGACCAGTAGTATTAAACATTTTTAATAAATCTCGGGGTTTATTTTACAAAAACTAAGACATCAAGAGTCAGTAAAGTTAGAAACACGTTTTAAAACCAATCTAATTATTAGAATGCCTTGTCTGTAAGCAAATATTTTTTGAAAAAGTTATTATTAAGTATTATTGTTTATCTGTTGTCGCATCGCATAAAAATCAGTCGGCGGATGGGGATTTCACCGTTGACAGCAAAAATGCATAATCCACGGTACTTTTTATTTTTAAAAATATTTACGGCCTAGTAAGGTCTCTGAATTTGGTGTTGAACCCTGTTGATATTTTTCAAAATATTTTTAATAAAAATATCGTGTAAAACTTTGTTGCTACCTTAAGGAACAAGTATTGTTTAATCGAAAAGTTGTTTTTTTTTATTGCAGGCTATATTATGTTCGTTTGCCAAGGGTATTTAGTAAAATATGTGATTAGTAAAAAACCGCTTTTATTTTGTCATTTTCTAGTGGCAAAAGAGTATAGAGCTGACTATTCAACAAGAAAAGGTACTTTTCTATTAAACTAGGTCTACTTTTTAAAATGGTGGCAGAGTTTTACATAACCACTGTGTACAGTAGGGACGTTATGCTTTCGGATACAATTCTGCTGTACTATCTATGGTAACAACATTATTGTTTCCACACCTGAAAAGTCGGGAATTCCCAATCGAATATCTTAATAGGTTGCTGTAGTTGTGTTAAAACTCTTTCTTTAATTTGTTATATTTTGCGTGTCAGTGTTAGGTTCTGGCGTATTCAAAAATAAGTATATGCATAACCCTGCTTCTAAAATATCTCTCAGTGACCAAGGTATGTCTTGAGAAGGTTACCTACTTACAGCTATTACTTAATCGACCAAATCCAGCTGCATGTAGCTCAACTCTCTGTCTCAAGTGGTATAGGTTCTGTTCTTCGGGACAGATCGAGTAAGACAATATAAATAAAACTCGGTTAAAACCGAGAGTTCCCACCACAGTTTTATTTTTAAAAGAAAGGCCCTAAATGGTGGTCAGCTTGGCCTCCACTGATGAAAAAAAACAGGAAAAAACTAATATGTCAAATTCGGTACCTATTGAAAGTAATAGGGAAGTAAAACAACTTATTAACTAAGATCAATAAATTTAATTTAACAACAATCCGACAACATCTGCCTCTTTAATTAAATGTAAGCTTCTCTAGAAAAATGCGGTCAAGTGCAAGCTATACTTGTACAATAAGTGTTCCGTGCCATCAGTCCCCCACTTAATCTGAACAAACCTCGGCAGATAGATCTCCGCCCATCTGCCGCGCTACCCGCCGCCGACGGCACCAACGCCGTATCACATCGCGTATGCGCGGAGCTGAGTGGGTAGCGTTTCGAGTGAGCCAAATTATGAATTTTGAAAAACGTACAAGGACAAAAGTTCTTGCTTACATCTCGAGGAATATTTTTTATCGAAAAACTTTTTCTCTGAAATCAATGGTTTAGCAGTTATAAGGAAATAAACAATTAAATTGTTTATAACAATTGATCGCGCTAGAATTTTTCAATCCTGGCTCAATCTACACCTAACTCTCAATGTTCGTGATTTTTTTCAGATTTTTCTGAGCGATCTTTTTGCCAGCAATTTTTAAGCGTTTTTCCCAAAAAATGTTTAAAAAACATTATTGAATTTGTGCTTCAATAAGCCTTCATTTGACTTTAAAAAATTTTTTCCGTTTTCCAATTTATCCACTGAAATTAACCTCCAGAATCAAAATTCAACTTTTTATACTTCACGTCTATAATTAGGCCACCACACTCCATTTCTGTTCTAAATTTTAAATTGTTTTTTCGAATAGTTTCAGAGAAAATCGCCTGTGACGGACGGACACCGAAGTGATTCTATAAGTGTTCCGTTTTGCTAATTTTAGCACGGAACACTATAAAATAGGAGAAAAAACTAATATGTCAAGTCCGGTATTAAAAGTAATAGGGAAGCGAAACAACTTATTAATTGAGGCCAACACATTTAATTTTATAATAATCCGATAACAGCTGCCTTTTTAATTAAATGTAAGCTCCTCTAAAAAATGAATCTACCAATAGCCTAGAAACATATTTACAGTTGATGGTAAACCAATCCAGATATTAAGTACTAAAGTTTGTAGTCTAGGTTTGATTTTATAAAAACGTATAAAGTGATATAATATACAAGTGAAAAAATCAAACCTTAATTTAGTTCGATCTGACACGTTTGGCGGCAGTCAATACACCTACACCCAAAAATCCAAATTAATATGCTTACTTGGTGTATATCCACATAGATCAGCTCTAGGTCATAACCTAGGCCTGAAGTTTTCGCTATGCCAAATGGCACCATGACCAACTAACCTAGCTACCCGAATAAAATGAAATTAAAATTCATGGAACAGTATGGTTTCAGTTCAAACTTACCCAAAATTTAAATTATATATATATATATATATATATATATATATATATATATATATATATATATATATATATATATATGTATATGCATATATATATATATATATATATATATATATATATATATATATATATATATATATATATATATATATATATATATATATATATATATATATATATATATATATATATATATATATATATACAAAATTTACAAATTCAGTTTGGACCAACGTTTGTACGTTACAGGCGCTATACAATCGTTCTTACGCAGTAAAGTGGTTATCAAAAAGAATACAAGAAACGCATTATAAACGCATTTTTGGTTCAGAACATTCTACCAGTATGGGTTAAAACACTGGCTCGCAGGTAAAGCTACCCGAAATAACTAAACCTCTAGGACAACCAAATGCGTACATGAAAATTTTGTGTGGATTTTTTTTTAATACCTTCTTGTTGTATATGGGTTATACCGTCACGTAAAGAACTATAAATTTATCGGCACCTGGGCCATAGAATGCAAAATATCTCAAACACTGCACTCCTAGGGATTATTTCGGAAAGATTTTATTTACCCATGTGGCAGTCCCAAGCAAGAAAACTAATGGGCAAATTTACTGCTTGTAACGAACTGGCTGTAAGTTCAACGAAAACCTAAATCCAGAGTGTGAGTGTAGCCCTGGAAACACGTGGGTCTATGGGTGCCAGCACCGTAACTTTCAGGAGGGTGCATTTTAATAATAATTATATTAAAATACAAAGGCAGACAAACATTGCAGCCAAGAAAATATTAAACATATATTACGTTTTTTCGTTCTTCTGTAAAGTAAGGCAAAATGGAGATAGCAGATTAACACTTTAGGCCGACGATATAATAATTAAATTAGCTACCTACTTGCTACTTGCAACATAATTATAAATAAAAATTGCTCGTAAACATCGTAGACATCAACCCAAGCGTACTATCATAACAACACAAATACCGCTCGTCCAAATAAAAGCTGCTTTACTTGGTTAATTACTGAGAAGAACCAGAATAAATCATTGCCGCATTTCAACAAAACCGTTAAAGTAAAACATTAATAACGTTGCTTCTGCTCTTCACACGGCTTTCAGTTCATCAATCGTGAAGTGATTGGGAAGGGTCAGTTTAGTATCACCCAAGAAGATACGTGACTAGGAGATTTTCCGAAGATTTTAGATATATTCGTCTAAAGATTCACTGGTTGTTAGCCACAGCTTCCGCTTGCGTGTGTGGAGCAGTAGAGCGGGATCAACGAAAAATTTTTGGAAAACAATTTTAAGAAAATATTTTTTCGAAATATGAATTTGCAAATGCACCTTTAAAAACTACCCATAATCAACTACTTTCACATGTATTTTTGGTACCTATATATTACGGGCACCTCATATACCTGAAGTGTCGTTATTAAGAACTGGTTTTCATTTAAATGGATGCACGAACACAATAATTTCGAAAGGTTATCCACCATGCCTGTGGTTCTTTGTTTTGGAGCACTACATCACAATTGCTCCAAATTACATAATGACGGTACTCACTCGCATGTGTGTGTAATTCTATATTATTTGGATGCGTGTACGCCGTTGTTTGTATTTTTTGGTATAGTCGTATCAGTCACAGTTTTGAAATGGTTTTGTTTTATCAGTTATCTTTGTCAAGCTAATATTTCTTAAAATATGTTTTTATGGGCTGGACTGTGCAAGCGTTATAATCAGCAAATGTCTACACATTACCAGAATGGTTCAAAGGTAACCGGACTATTATTAGACCTCTTTATTAAAACAACTTTAATTTTTGACGTACTTCCCGCCTAAGTCTGTGCACTTTTGCCATCTTCTTGGGAGCTTTAGAATGCCTTTAGAATAAAAGATTTTTGGCCAGTAGCCAGAGAAAGTTTCCAACCTCATCATTGTCCTCATCTCTGATGCCACCTAGAGCTTCTTTAAGGGGTCTAAAGAGATGGAAATCACATGGCGACTAGTCTGGACTAAAGGAGGGTGGGGAAGGTTTCCCAATGCATTTTATCCGGGTTTTTGGAGTCAATTAAGCAGTATATTATTATGGAGGAAAATCACATTTCTGATGGATTCAGTCCGTCGTTTTGTTTGAAAAGCGTGTTTAATTCTTTCCACCGAGAGCTGATTGGGAAGAGCTACGCGTTACGATAAGAAATCGGTATGAATGACACCTTTTATGTCCCAAAACACCATGGCCATAGCTTTCCCTGCTGAAGGAACCACTTTTCCTTTTTTCGGCCTAGGTAAAGTTCTGTGTCGCCATTCCATGCTTGTCTTCTTAAACTCTTCTCACAGGTGACTTACACTTACTTAAAAATGCTTCTCCTTCGTGTTAAAATCGGTTCAACAGATGTGTTAACAATTAAACTCATTGGTCTATTTTAGCTCTTTGTTTAATAATGCTTATTTGTAATCTTTTTACCGTATCACGTGCAGAAACCGGTCGATCATTATGGATAAGATCATTGATTCGCTGATGACTATTCTCATGATTGATTGATGTTCCTGGACGCCTTGCGTGTGCCATTGTGCGTTTAGACGAGTAGCATGTGGAGAGCCGCCTTAATTGCCCAGACAGTAATTGTTGTTTGTGTTACGATTGCTTTTTTTACTATAGTGTAATTTGTTTTTAATAAATATTGAAATCTAGTTTAAGCCTACCCTATAAATATTGTATTGTGCCAATGTGCAAAAATACCACAGTAAGTGCCCTGAAAACTTTATGTTCACCTGCCCAGAACAGCCTATGTTGGAAGAAAGTACATACCTAGTGCAAAGCTAAATAAAACTTTTCCACAAATAGGCATCATTAAAGGTCAGTATCGTCAACTTCAAGTAAGCATATCTGGCTGTACGTTTTTATCTTACAATAAATAATAAGTATTTGTAACGAAATTTTAAAGACAATTAAGCTGCCATCGATCATAGAAGCAACAACTTTCAGCAGGCAAATTATCCGATTGCCCTTGCAAAAACTCCTTTCCGGTCATTGTTAAGCATTTCTTTCATTCAAATGTAATGTTTTTTATCCACGAAATCTCGTAACCTCTGAGAAATAATCAAGAAAATAAATTAGCACTAGAATTCACCATGTAGTAGCCATTACAACACTTTTACTTATTTACATGACATGTGACGTCACAGCCAATAGTATCATATTTTACAAGTTTCGAATTTTATATGTAAAGTTATAGTAGAAAACCTTTTTGTTAATAAAAACCAAAATAAATGGATGACAACAACCACATAAATATTTAATTTATGTAGAGAATATATAAAAAAAATATTTATTGGATTTAATGCATAGTCTCAATTGTGAAATTCTTACTTTCGGTTGCTCAAAGCACTCAATCAAATAATAAATTAAACTAGTGGTTAGAGGCACCTTTGGCAATGATATTAACATGTTGACATGTGAATGAACAATTTTTGAGTATTTCAAAACGGGCTCCTATTGACAGCGTTACTTTTTTTACCATTTTTATACCATATACCTAGTCCTGTGCGATAAACAAAAACTAATATTCGTATCTATAAGCAACATGTGAGGTATGTAAGTTTTTAATATACCGTATTTTTATCGAAAAATCGCATAGTGTTCTCAGGAAGCTAATTTGACAAAGAATAGGCCTATATTTAAAGTTAATTGGCTTTTTGTTACATAATGAAGCCTGGTGAATGGATACCATTCATAAAAATGTTCTTTTTTGCTTATCACGATTAAAAGAACATTGAACTGAACTTCATTTCCATGACTTACCTAGAAGATCTTTATTTTACCAATTTACATACTTGGTACTAATCTCTTTTCTTCCTAACTTGAAAATAATTATTTAAAAGTGGCAACAAAGATTTTTACAAATGTACCATAACAATTTTCCACCATATTTTTATATATTTTAAATATGATTCAACCTACCACCACCGGTGCCCCCATTTTACTCTGTCTATGGTCTTCTTTTGTCCAAAGAGACTAACACAATTTTTTTTGGATAGCCCATCCCATCTCATCCATCCAATCCACAGTTACGTTGACGATAGTACTCCAACATTCCAGACAGAGCTCAAATCAAGAGCTGGATAATAGACGCAGATGTATGCACTATATCACTTTCCCAAGATCTTTCATTAATCCTAGACTGGGGTGCCAAGAATATTGTTCAGTTCAACGCATCCAAAACTCAACTTTGTTCCCTGCCACGTAAAAAATCCGGAAACACTTTGGCCAAGCCCTACAGAACAGTGGAACGTTCGATCTTGTTGGCATCGCTAGCAGCTAAATAGCTTGGTTTTCTTTTTCGAATCAGAAAATACTTGTCCCCTTCCAACTTACACACTTTCTATGTTGCCCAAATAAGACCTAGCCTAGAGTACTGTCTCCACATCTGGGGAGCGGAATCATCTTTGACACTTAACATCCTTGATTATATCTACAAGAGAGCCATTCGGTTCATCAATGACCCAGTCAGCACAAGAAAACTCCCTTCCCTCGCTCATCGCCGCGCTGTTGAGGATTTATCCCTTTTCTACCGATATTTCCACGGATTTTGCTCTGAAGAACTAGTCGCTATAATTCCCCCCTTTACTGTTCCCAACAGAACAAGCGCGTTTCTTATGCATCCCTTTACTGTCCAGCTACAAAAGCCTAGAACATCCCACTTCTCGCTCATTTATATATATATATCTAGGGTGTCCAGATTATGAAAGAAATTTCTGCAGATATTGGAATGATAGCGGTTAGTTCTTCCGTGGAACGCGTTGACTGTTTTCCTAGTTCTCTTAATATTTCTGTCTACTTTTTTGGTTTCTACATAATATGTTAGTAATTACTTGCCAGTTTTTTCTACCTATGTAAATTAGGTGTCCAACACAAAAGTTTTTCTCCTTGATTAGGTACATGATTATATTTTCTAAGGCAGAGGTTACCTTTAAAAACATCACTGACGATAAAGACATTGTGAAAACAAATGAACACTAAACACTGTCCAACAATAAGAAACAAATAGTAAAACAAATAATAAAATTTAACAAGCTTCACAAACAGGCAAATTATGGGTTTATATACACACAGAAAGTACAAAAATAAGGTTAAAGCTTTTGACAAGGGTCATATTAGCAAAGTTAGTAGCAAAGTTTTTGCAGCGGTGAAAACACTTAAAATATTTCCTAAATTTGGGTCGCTCACCGTGGGACTACATCACCAGACGCTATCGTACCCTTTTATAATGAGCGATATTTGACAGCTATTTTGAGGGTGAATTCGATCCAAAAAATTCTATTCTTTTGGGCATTCGAGTTGTGTGTGACAAAGGTAAGGAGATTCAATTTAATTGGTTGTTACCGATTTTAACGAAATTTCATATACAGGTAAACCATCAAAACATAAGGGACACAAATTTTCTCACATTATCGGGGAGAAATTGACCTTGAAATTTCGCGAAAAAACATATTCTTGGTTATATCTTGTTAGGATTTAGGCGTTTCCACGCTTTCCTAATTAGACTAGGCGTCAGTGTTATGTTGTCAAAGTGTCAGTGTTACTAAATAAAAATAATAAGAAACTGTGTTGATAAAAATCGTTCATTCAAAGTGTCATACAAAAAAAAAAAGAATATCGATGTGACCCAGGTACGCCCTGAGAAGGTTATCTACTTACAGCTGTTACCTAATCGACCAAGTCTAGCTGCTTGTAGGTCTCTTCCATACGCTAGCTCTATCTCAAAGGATAGGTTCTGTATTTGTGACAGATGGAGCGTTTAGCTTTTAAAGACAAACTCGGTACATCTAGTCAAAATTGAGAGGCGCCACCGTGGTATTATTTTTAAAATATATGCTCTAAAAGATGGTCTCTTTAGCCTCCAGTGATAAAACAAAACCAGGAAAAAACTAATATGTCAAGTCCGGTATTAAGAGCCTAATGAAAAAGAAATACATTTATTTGTAAAATAGTCATGGAAAATTGCCTTCTTAATCAAATACAAGCTCCTCTAAGACAAAAAAAAATGATATGTATGACGTACAGTAATATAAGGGTGAAAAATCACCCAGTATGATTGGTTCGAGTGTATTTGACGGCAGCCACTATATCCGCACTGAAAAGTCGACCGTGCCTTAAGGGTATAATGACCACATAGAGCAGAACTGATAGGACGTGTCCCGAGCTCTGGAATTTTCACTAAGATCAAAAGACACTCGTACCAATCATGTCAGCCACCGTCCCACCGAAAAGAAAAAGGAAAATGTATTACTTAAAAATGTATGGTCTAGGTTTGACTTAAAAAAACAAAATTACAGTTAAGGATACCATATTCAATGAAAAGCAAGTCAGTGAAAAGGCAAACCTGGTTCGTAGATTCTGGTACGTTTAGCGGTAGCTAAACATCTCTGCACAAAGAAAGTCAAATGTGCTTGTTTGGTGTATGGCCACATAGATCAGCCCCGAGACAACAACCCCAGACCCGAAACGGTACCAGGACCGACAACCCTAGTAACCCGAATAAAATGAAATGAAAAATTATGGAGCAGTATCGTTTCAGTTTAAAGCTTCCCCAAAATTTACACTTCAAATATAAGTCCACATAAAAATGTAGTTACTGGACCACACGTATTGATTCTACAGTATTTAAATTCATTACTTAAAAAAATTCACAAAATATATTAAAGTTATAGTTCATTTTGGACCAACGAGGCCTGGTTTTACGCTTAATTTTGTCGACAATCTGGTATGCGTTTACACGTTACCGGCACTATACATTCTTTCGTACGTAGGAAAAAGGTTATTATTATTAAAAAGAAGTAAAAACAAAGTGATCTTAATATGTCATAAAAAATTATAGGTATAAGAGACTCCACCAGTAAGATTTAGAACATTGACTCACAAATAAGGCTATCCAAAATAAATGAACCTCCAAGAGGTACAACCGAAAACGTGCATGCGTAGTAAAAGGGAATAAAATGCCCCTCTGTAAAAATCAATTATCTGACCCCACAGGTAATGATTTTTTAAAACCTACACTTAGGTGCTTGCAACCACTGAAGTGGCCTCCCAGTCAAGTGAACACATAACGGGGGTGCGCCTCTTTATTCCCCTTTAAATCCTTGTCCTCCTGGCGTTGACAGGATAATATAAAATTCGTCCAAACTGACACTTAACAGGTCCCAAAATTTTAAGGAAGTTTAAGGTATAGTTTATAGCATCACTATTTAATTACTATTTAAAGTTTCTAAAATACCAAAACAATATCTTTACTTAGAAAAATGAATTATAAAAGTGATATTTTATTTCAAAATAAAGATTGCTATTTTCTAATTGTAACAATCTTGGAAATGATATTAAAGTTTTGAGTAAATTAAAAATCTAAATGTTTCTTAAAATAATTGGCATTTACACCCGACAGGACGGGGGGGGGGGGGGGGCTATGACATAACGCCATGAAGGTGATAGGGGATATAAAAAGCTATGACAGGCATTTTAGTATTTACAATTTTAAATTGTTGTACACCTCTGATTCCATACTTACAATAAAGTAATATAATATCTCAATCGTAAAAATTTCCTTCATACGCCCACGCAAAATTATATACAAGTGTTGCATAAAGACAATAAAAATTTAAATAGCGCTGCGAGTAACAATAGACTTTAAACGTACATGTGTAAATAAAGTATTCTAAATTTTTTCCTCAATTTAATATCATGGTATCTTGAGATACGATATAAAAATTATGGCATTGTTTCTGTTACTGTTCTGTTTAATATTGGGACTATGTGGTAAGAGCTGCATAATTTGCGTGTTTTTGCATGTAGAGTAAACATTTCACAGTGAAAATGGATGCTTTTTTGGGTAAGCTTTATATGGGGCTGTTTGTTGGGTTCTGCTCTTTCTACTCACGATCACAAAAAATAGCTAACAGCAGTCACGCTGACGTCACCAAATAGATTGGAGCGAAAACAAGCTGCTTGATCAACGGTATCCAAACGAACCTGAATCTGCCCAGTGATTTCCTGTCTCTTTATTTTATATCAATTTACTCCTGTAATGTTAGATACAAAAAATTAAGTATGCTTGCACTGTTATTTCTAAAAACTAACCTTTAAAATAATAGCTCTTTTATTTATTCTCGGTCGACTTTTTATTCACATATTTTAGATTATGATGTTTAGCTAAAAAGAGCAGCTCTTCGTACTCGGTTAAAAATGGTAGAGCAGATCGATCCTCCTCCTGCTGCTGTAGAGAAGCTGTTCTAGCTAAGCGGCCAAAAAAAGATCGCCTGCTGATTTTTTTTTTCAAAGAAATAAACCCATTTTACAAAAAGAAAACCACTCAAAAATATGAAATAATATTTTTACGTATTTGCTCCTGAGGTTAAGGGTGGGCTTAGTTTTGTTTAAATTCATCCATATATTAGGAAATTCATACCGTTGTGGTGATATTGAGATTTTAGTTGATCAAAATGGGCTTTTCGAGGGTTTATTTTTCCAAGATGACAAATTAAAAAAGTACATGTAACGTTTTCCAGAGATTATTTTTGTTGATGGTACTATTCTTTATAGTCCCTGATGGTACCTATTGCCTGGTGGATCTAAGGTTTGCGACTTACATAGTAATGGTAGAAGGTGGAAGCGGCCTGAGTGAGACTGTAGCTATTTGCTTGTTGGCGAACGAGGATGAAGATTATTATTAGATTATTCGCAGAATAATAATAATTGTTATATTTTGGTAGCAAGATTTAAGTTCCGTTAAAGTTTACACAATAATAAATTCTTATTTTTTTGATTGAATTAAGGTATTTTAATTCTGATCTTATTTTGACATTACTTTTCTAATGGTGCCAGCACCCAGCTCGGCTGCCGATGCCGGCCCCCCAGTAAGGCTACCGTTAGGGCTGCCGGCGGAGTCTCTTCCTATTTGTAATATTGTATGCTTAATAGTGGCAAAATGTCAGTCTACAAGATCTGTAGTTGAACAGGTTTGTTATGCAACCCAAAAACATCCACATTTCCTAGCGTCACACACTCTATACGATCTTCGCAACACGACCTTGACCAATCAGACGAAGATTTTACGTTCGGAAACAAAGGTGTGCGTTTATACGAGTAGCATGTGGAGAGCCGCCTTATTGGGCCAGACAGTAATGGTTGTTTATGTTACGGTTGTTTTTTTCTATTACAGTGTAAATTGTGTATAATTATTTTTATTAAACAGTAAACATTAGATACATATTTAACAACTACCCTATAAATATGGCATTGTACCAATGTGCAAAAATATAGGCAAGTCCCCTGAAAACCTCATTTTTCACGTGCCATAGCAGCCGATGTTGGAAGAAAGTACATACCTAGTCCTAGTGCAAAGTTAATTAGAAATTTTCTATAAATAGGTGTCATTAAAGGTCAGTATCATCAAATTCAAGTAAGCATATTGGGCTGAAAGTTTATTTTTATGTTACAGTCAGTCGCGGCTGATAAAATTTTAAAGTTGTATATCTCTGGTGCTACTTACGGGACACATCATTTTTTCTAAACAAATTTTACATCATTTTGTAAAAAAAAATAATTTTAAGAAAATAAAATGACTATAACTTTCTAATAACACATTTTTTTTTTAAATTTTAGACGAAATGATGTAACATTTGTTTACAAAAAATAATAAATAAAATACCTAAACGTGTTCATTTCTTCCCAGGGGGGGCTCCGCAAAAAATCAGCTTCTTTGCAAATTACAAAATATTTTTTTTCTTTACCAAAACATTCCTAGTTGGCTCACTATTAAAATACCTGAACTTGGCATGGGTCCCGTAAGTAGCAACAGACATATATAATTTTAAAATTTCACCCGCCTCCACAGGTTACAATAAATAATAAGTATTTGTAACGAAATTTTAAAGACAAATATAAGCCGACATCCATCATACGAGCATCAACTTTCAGCAGATTATCCGATTGTCCTTGCACAAATTTCGTTCCGGTCACTGTTAAACATTCCTTTTATTTAAATGTAATGTTTCTTAGCCACGAAATCTTCTAACCTCTGGAAAATAATCAAGAAAATAAATTAACACTGGAATTCACAATATGCCAGCCATTATTACACTTTTATTTACATTACATGTGAGGTCACAATCGATTGGTTGTGTCTGGGTACGCCACTGATTAGTGGCGTACCCCGACTTAAACTTTGGGGGGACGATATTGTAACGTGATACCCGGCACCTTCACCGAAATGTCACGTGCTACCCGGCGCCTCCACCAAAAATGTCACGTGGTACCCAGCGCCTCCACCAAATGTCACGTACGTTGGTTGGTAAAATATCGTAAAGTTTACCAAACCACTTATATTTAATAGGTACAATATGATCACTTACATGGCAACTAATATACATATGTATATGTTGGAGTAGGGGCAGCTTTCAACTGGGTCACTTATTTGGCCTGAAAGGTTGGCAGTGTTGGCACTACTACCCGATTATTCTCGGCTACTACTTCTAGCACCGCCTCCCGTCGCGAAGCTACAAACAAAAACAAAATTCATTGAAATTGCTGAGTCCGTTCAAGAATGGGCTTATCCAGCATTTTCTTTTATTTCTTATACAAAAGTACTCCATTCGAAAAACCTATCCCCAAAAAATTAGAATTTTTTCTGATAAAATTTCCCCTTAATATAGTGGTTAAACATCCCTCATTATAAAACGGGAAGATGGCCTCTGGTGACGTAGTCCCACGATGGGCGACCCAAATTTAGGAAATAAATTGAGTGTTGGTACAGCTGCAACAATTTTGCAGGTTGGTCATTGAAGTTATGTTATCAAACTAAATTATAAAAAACGTAATATTTGAAATTTATACTGAACTAACGTATGTATGTCCCATAAGTTCTGAGAAAAATTTGCGTTGTTGAGTCTTATAAAAATAATGCTTTTTGTCTTTGCAGAAAAAGTCGCAATCAATGAAAAATTGCTATGACGTGCCATTCTCACACTTGCAATTACAATAGCGTACAAATTGATATTCGGAAAAGCATTTTTCCATTAGTTGCACAAGTACCTAAGCGCGAAATTGTAAGACTATACAGGGGCCAAAATATTTCAGTGACTACAATTTATCGAACAATAAAATAATGCGAAAAGGGAATACCTTGTGTAAACTTGCCGAAAAGGGGTAGACCAAGGGTACTAAGTCAAGCGAATGAAGGAACACTGGTTCGATTAGCAAAAAACAAGGTTGGGACGTCAGTGCGCAAACTATCTAGAAGATTCAGGCCTCGTGTCTCGCGCATGACAGTAAGTAGGACTCTCTCTCGAATTATTTTAAAATCCCGAAAACGAAGAAATGCACCAAAATACAATGTAAATTACAGAAAATTCCAAGGTGGTGCCTCGCATTGAGGCTATGAACTCCTCAATGCGAGTTGTTGATTAAATTGTCATCACGGATGATAAAAAATATTTTACTAAGTGTTCATGCTTTTAACATTATACTTTCTCGAGCTGCTTATTATACCTTCCCATTTCCTGCTTTTCTTACTATCGTACCTCGTACCTTTTTACTCCCGGTATTGCCACGCGTATACGCGACGACACGAGGGAAGGGTATGACGGCACAGAGAGACAGGAGTAGAAAAAAACGAACTTTCGATGTGTACACAGTGCCTCGAAGTGATCCCAAATTTTCCCATTTTTACTTTCTTCCCTTATGTTTACCTAAGGTAAGTCGAATTGTTATCCATAAATTTTATATTTTGATTTTATTTACGTTACTAAAGATTACTGGACGGGAAGGATGAATTAGTGCCCATGAGGAAGTCTGAATAAGAGATCTGCGTATCAGCGTAACCTAAAATGTTTACTTAAATCTATAGCAGTTACTCATGCCTGTGGAAAGTAAAGTCACGTGAGTACAGCGATTGATTAAAGAAATATCAGGCTTATGATCTCTCCGAGTGCTTGAGGTGAGATGATAACTAAACACTTTAAATCTTCATATCTTTTGCCTATTACAACCAATCTTAATGTCGCTACAAGTCTCTCATGAGATAGCTTTTATTAACTGTGTGTCGTGTTTCTGAATTAATAGTCTCCAATTTCGAAAGGGTACAAAAGGTTTCATAGTCCATTCGTAAATAATTAAACCAATGCCCAGGCTCTAACAGGAGATATTTTAAAACATTGGTAGGTATGCGACAACTTTTTGCTTCTTTTTAAAAGCCGAAACTTCACCCACTTTGTACGCATTTCTCTTATTTTTAAGTTTACGACTAATACCGCTGTCACTGCGTATAAATATGTTCTATTGCATTACTTCATTTCACTTCATGTCTCCATCAAGACAAAATGTCTTTTGAAAATAATGTGTGTACAACTCACGTTCATCGTTCTTACCAGAACAGTTAAATCGGCGTTAAAAGAACGTGATGTGTGGGCCCCTTTAAGGATATTGGACCCTCAACCACCGGTGCACAATAATTTAACCAGCACTTTTCGTTTTTTTTTCTGGTGCTGCTGGTATAATACATTTCATTTCTTCCACACATAACTACAGTAAATGTATAATGCAATTAGGCAATTTACCTGTTATAAAACGTCCCACGCCGTGAGAAAATGGAATATTATGTGCAAAACGTACAACAAGCAATAAAAATGTAAATTTCCCGAATAAAAACAAAACAAAAGGTAATGACCGTTCCGTAATAAATAATTGTTAGTGCGATAAGAAAAAAGTGAAAATAATGAATATTTATAATTTAATTAATTATATATTTAATAATTTATATTTCAGATTTTAATTACGAGAAATCGTCAGATTTAGGTTATAAATTTGCTTTAAAACAGCGCCCTGCAAAAACTCGATTTACAGCCTTTAGATCAAACTAAAACGAAAATAAAGTCAATAGTGTACAAGTATTTTGGGTTTTTAATTCAAAATTTTGTATAAACGCTTCTGATTAATTATTATATAAGTTTAAATCATTGTTAAGGAAAGTATAGGGTGTCCAATTTTCGACACTTTTGCAGGGTATCTCGGTTATCTTTAAAAATAGAGAGCTGCGGTTTTCGCGATACTACTACTTTTTCGTGAAACGCATGATGGTACAAACAGAATTTTCATACCCCCTTCGTTTCTGAGAAACAGGGCGATTTTGAAAATGTATCATTTTCAAGCACCCTTAGTATCTCAGTTGCCTTTTAACTCATCGGTAATGTAAAAACCGATTATTATATAAGTGTTTTGCGTATAATTCAGTGTATATATATACCTGTATATACAGCAAGAACGTAGAGGTTGGAATAAATTGGTTTAAAATGCAGGCATTTTTTTCTTAGAAAAACGCTCGGACACGTCAAGTCTTGATTTTAGATGCGCATTGTTTAAACTAAATTTAGTGTATACAGGGTGACCTAAAAAGAAGATGTTACACTTAATTCTTTTTAATAGAAACCTCCTTTTTATTTAATTTTAGAATTCTGCGTAAAATTTCAGTCATATTTCATGTGTCATACCCTATATCTAACTGGAACCATTTTTGAAAAAAGATTGTTTTTTATACTCGCCCGGTGCGTGAATATATGGTTTGGTCCAATACAATTGCCAGCCAGATCTCCCATTTGACCCCGCTAGATTATTTTCTGGGGGCTACCTCAAATCCAAAGTGTACGTCAATAGACCAAATAATATTGACGACCTGAAAAACCGAATAAGGCAAGAAATTATATTAATAGAACCTTCAGTATTTCAAAATGTTCTGCAAGAATTCGAAAATCGTCTCGGGTATCGCCAGGACGTTGGTGGAGGTAACTCAATCAAACCCAAGCAAACCCTAAAAATTAAAAATCGTGAAAAAAAATTAAATTTAATACTTTTTATTTTTCTTCTTACTAAAGTTGTTTAAAATGACCACCATGAACTTCTTGGCAGTAATTAAGTCAATTTTGGAACTCACTTCTGACATTTTTCAGAATGGCAGGTGTTACTTCTTGACAGAGTTCATGGTCAAGAAGTTCATGGTGGTCATTTTGAACATTTTTTAAAATAATAAGAAAAATAAAGGTA
Organism: Philopedon plagiatum; assembly: GCA_963971165.1. NCBI lineage: Eukaryota > Metazoa > Arthropoda > Insecta > Coleoptera > Curculionidae > Philopedon > Philopedon plagiatum. The sequence goes on along the minus strand of OZ020196.1, from coordinate 15,520,946 downwards.
ATTAAATTTAAATTTTTTTATGATTTTTAATTTTTATAGGCTTGCCATTTAAAAACGAATTAAGATACGGTCCTTAGGTTTACGGTAAAATGATTCTTGAACACTTCTAAAATGAAGTACCATAAAGCATTGCATTTAAAATTTTTGACCTCAACTCCTTAGCGTCACTCCTCAAGGGGATTGAAAAAGTTAAATTACTTAAAAAGTAGATTTATTAACCAATAAGATAGACCTAAAATTGTGTCTCCATCTTTGCTAATAGCAATGCTATTTGCCCAGAATTTTTGGAGACCCTGTATATATATATATATATATATATATATATATATATATATATATATATATATATATATATATATATATATATATATATATATATATATATAGTAGAGGGATATGATGCTCCCCGAGTCTCCGCATGCGCAGTAGGGTCGACCTTGAACGCCCAGGTGTGCTATTGTTATTTGGCCTTGATATGCGCAGGTGTTATTCCAAGGTCGAGGTCAAGAACTTGGCCTTGAACGCGAGCAGATGTTTCTTTGTTTGGTGATGACCAGGTGTACGATGCTTATTTCAAGGTTACATTTGCGGTGCATATTTTCAATGAATGCGAGCAGCTGTTTCTTTGTTTGGTGATGACCAGGTGTACGACGCTTATTTCAAGGTTACATTTGCTTGGCCTTGAACGCGAGCAGATGTTTCTTTGTTTGGTGATGACCAGGTGTACGACGCTTATTTCAAGGTTACATTTATGATGTTAGTTTACCTTGAGTTATTACTGGGGTGTAACATGTTTTGGTATGACGGTCGAGTGGGTTGGGTCTAAATGTGGATCGGTATATATGAGGGTAGGGGGGGTTAAATTTTAGTATAAAACATTGTGTTGAGTAAAACGGTTCAAGCAAGTTAATTTGAAAGTCATGGCGTACGTGTGTGAAAATTGTGGTAAATCATTTACTCGGAGTTATAATATGTTACGACATAAACGAGAATCGTGCGTAGCACGATTTGAAAATATGCATGGTGGAAAACAGCGAAAAGTTGACGATGGGGCATCAACATCCGAGGTGCGTACTTGCACTTGCTGCAATATAACCATACCAGCAAATCGAATGGCAGGTCATCAAAGAACAATACACCATAAAAGTAATGCATGTTCACCAATATCAGCTGGTGTTGAGCTAGTGTCCAGTGCTTTTAGAAATAGGATTGCCACATACCGTATATCAAGTGATAATGAACATACTGACTATTCATTATTTTTTGATGAAATTAAAGCAAGAGTGTTAGAGGTAGTAAGTGACCTAGTAAGAGTGCGTTGTGCTTTGAAAGTTAATATGGTGGTTGTTGGTCGGTATCTTTTACCAACACAAGATAATATGTACAGTGACAAGTCATTTAATACACGCAATGAAATTGTCACTTCAGGAAGCGATTTGGAAGAAATATATCAATCATTAGTGGAAGCCATGAAGACTCAATCGACTGAGTTTCAGGAAAAAGATTCAGGTATGTTATAAATTAACGACTAAAAATAAAATAAATACTTATGTCATTCTTTTTTGTTTTCGTAGGTTGGGCTCTGGAAAAAATTCTATACCTGGAAGTAAATGTCAACGAGTATAAACCTTTTGGTGGATCTTCATATATAAAGTTACCCCGATTCATCGAATTGAAAAAAGCCATCATCAATGTGTTTAATCAAGATGAGTGTTGTTTTGCGTGGTCAATCGTGTCTGCTTTGTGCCCCACCACTAGAATGGCATCACAGATTCAATCTTATCCACACTATTCAAGAGTGCTGAATTTTACAGGTATAGACTTTCCAGTAAAGTTGCGTGATATATCAAAATTTGAAGAAATGAATAATATTTCAGTTAACGTTTATGGTTTGCAAAAAAATTTCGAAAATAATATGTTAAAGTACGAAGTTGTCGGTCCATTAAGGTATTCGGGTAGAAAACTTAACAGACATGTCAACTTGTTGTTAATAACAAAGGATTGTAGTATTAAAGATGATGATGAACATATTTGTGATACGCGTTGTTCTAAAAGTCATTATTGTTGGATAAAAGACTTATCGAAATTATGTTCCAGTCAAATTACATCACGTAGAGATAAAATGTATTTTTGTGATGGTTGTTTGATATATTTTAGTTCACCATCATCTTTGATATCACACCAAAAAAATGACTGTAACCACAAATATTCATTAACACCATCACTAAATTTAAAAATAGATAAATTTGGAAGGAGTGTAAGTGAAAATATATTAAAATTTGACAACATAGAAAAGCAAATGCGTGTACCGTTTGTCGTTTACGCGGATTTTGAATCGGTGCTTAAACCACTGGATACAGTGGAACCGAATCCCACAAATTCTTACTTAGTCAAAAGCATCAAACATGAACCGTATTCTTTTGCGTATTTAATTAAGTGCTCCTTTGACGATTCGATTTCAAAATTTGAGCTCTACCGGGGAAACGACGCAGCCCAGGTTTTCGTTTCTCGACTTGAAAGTGATTTAAGATCTCTTTACAATACATACTTAAGAGATATAAAAGCAATGGAAACTTTAACGGCTGACCAAATAGCGGAGTTCAATAATGCCACAAAATGTGGTATATGTGAACGACCTTTTGAAAATAATAATTGTAAAGTAAAGGACCACTGTCACATAACTGGGAAAAAAAGACCTGGTGCTGCTCATTCGATTTGCAATTTAAATTATAAGTTACCCAATTTTATTCCAATTATATTTCATAACTTGAGCGGGTACGATTGCCACATGTTTATTAAAGAGTTGTGTCGTCACGGAGACAAGATCGATGTTTTAGCTCAAAGCAAGGAAAAGTATATTTCGTTTACGAAAAGTATTTACGTTCACGATTATGTCGATAATAAAAGTGGGTCAATAAAGAAAAAATATTTGAAATTGCGGTTCATCGATAGTTTTAAATTTCTATCAACGTCACTGGAAAATTTGGGTAATGGATTAGCTGTGGGTAGTTTCAGGGAAACAGGAAAATATTTTTCTGATAATGAGCAGTTTAATTTAATGCGTAAAAAAGGTGTTTTTCCCTATAGTTTTGTCGATTCAATAGACAAAATGAACCATCCAACTTTACCCACAAAAAATCAGTTTTATGATAGTTTGTCGGAGGAGCACATTAGCGATGAAGATTATGATAGAGCTAAAAAGGTGTGGGACACATTTAATTGTAAGAATTTGGGGGACTATTCGGATTTATATTTGAAATCTGATGTTTTATTATTAACCGATGTTTTTGAACAGTTTCGCGATACTTGTTTAGAAACGTATAAACTGGATCCAGCACAGTACCATACCCTTCCAAGTTATTCGTTTGATTGTATGTTGCGTATTTCTAAGGTAGAGTTAGAGCTATTGACTGATATCGACACGGTTCATTTTTTCAAAAAAGGTATTCGAGGCGGTATAAGTCAGTGTTCAGAAAGGATGCACGCTGCCAACAACATATATGTACCAAACTACGATCCTAACGAGCCATCATCTTTCATTGTTTATCTTGATGCAACAAATCTGTACGGTCATAGTATGTCGCAAGCATTACCATTTGGCGGCTTTAGATGGTTATCAGAGCATGAAATTTTAAATTTAAATATTATGGATGTGGACGATAATGGTCCAGAAGGATACGTTTTGGAAGTTGACGTTCATTATCCGGATACGCTATATGATGATCATTCCGACTTACCCTTTTTAGTTGAAAATATTGTACCACCCACGGAATCGGCAAAATTTTCAAAGTTAATTCCGAATTTAAACGATAAAAAGAAATACATCATTCATTACCGAACATTAAAACAAGCAATCAATAACGGCCTAATGGTAATGCAAACACACAGAATTTTAAAATTTAATCAATCCCCCTGGTTAAAGACATATATCGACTTAAATACAGATTTGCGCAATAGGGCAACAACAAAGTTTGGTAAAGACACTTTTAAATTAATCATTAATGCTGTTTTCGGCAAGACCATGGAAAATGTGGAGAATCGTAATGATATAAAACTAGTCACCCGATGGGAAAATGACAGGAATAAAATTGGGGCACGAGCATTAATTTCTCGTCCTTATTTTAAAAGTTCAACGGTTTTTAATAAAGAATTCGTTGCCATTCATATGGATCGATTAAAGGTAACTTATAATAAACCAATTTATATCGGATTTTCCATACTGGACATGTCGAAAACAGTAATTTATGATTTTTTCTACTCATTCATTAAAGCAAAATTTGGCAAAAATGCTTCTTTACTGTATACCGACACAGATTCGTTAATATTAAAAGTTTACACCGAAAATTTTTATCGTATAATTGCAGAAAATCCGGATAAATTCGATACATCCAATTATACCGAAGGAAATATTTTTAACATAAAAAAAAGTCAGTCAGTAGTAGGTAGAATGAAGGATGAATTTCCAGGTGATCCAATAATAAGTTTTTATGGTACCGGAGCCAAAGCTTATTACATAAACTCAATCAGTAGCGAAATTAAAAAAGCGAAAGGTATAAAAAAACGTGTAATTGAAAAACAGCTTCACCTGGAAGATTATCGGAATATCGTAGAACGTGGTGGTCAGATATTTCGAAAAATGAAAACCTTTCGAAGTTATAAACACGACGTTTATACCGAAATAATTAATAAAGTTGCTTTATGTCACCACGACGATAAACGTTATATTATACCATCAACAACAAAAACTCTACCTTGGGGGCACCCAGACATAAAGTTTTACGAAACAAACCCTGAAGATAACCTAAATATGTTAATACAAGCTATGCAAAGTTTTTTACCCGAAAATATTAGTTATAATTAGAAAAATGTTGGAAAGTCTATGTTTTAGAAACATAAAAAAATATTAACTCCAATGTCACGTAGTTTTATTAACCACTATAGTAATAGCAATAGTTGAAATTTTATAACGCAGGATAGGAAAATACATAGATAATTGTTTCAATAATATGTTGTTTTATTTTACAATATAGTAATAAAGTTACAAAAATAAAAATTAATTAATGTCTGGCTTGTAAACTTCTCGTAGCATCCATTGTCTTCTCAACATATCAGATCTGCTAATCGGCCCTCGTCGACACATCAGCGTTCCACAGTAATGACACTTAACAATCCTTACTCTCAACAATTCAATGTAACTGTAAGATTGCATGTGGTCAGTCCAAATATATACTTCTCTTTTACAATTATAGCAAACAGCAGAAATTATTATTTGTGCTCCTGAAAAAGTCTCAGCTGGACGACTGTTATCTTGATCTGCGGGCAACATTATAGTTTCTGATAATAGGCATCGAAGGAAAGAGAGTGTCTATAAATATGGGTTGTCTGGGTCATATAACCTTGAGAGCACAAACAATAACAGAAGTAAGGACACACGATTACCTTGAAAATATGTCCTTGAATCGCTGTCTAGCCGTAGAACGCAACCTTGTAAGTTGAATTAACTTGTTTGGCCTCTAAAGCATCAACCGTCAGATAGGGTGGGGGAGTTTATGGTGGGGTGATAAGTATAAATTTGGTTTGCTAGGCAGAGCATTTCATAGTTCGCTAGAACAGTTCGCCAAGTAAATACATTCGTCAGTTAAGTGCAGTGAGTTAGTTAGAAAAATGAATTCCGGTAGTGAGTCGTTGTTAAATGCGTTTAACTTGGATGGAAGTATCCAAGCAGAGTTGATGGGGCAGGACGTTATTGACCTGCTGACCCCGGGTGTGTTTGACGAGTGGCACAATGACGACGTGCTAAACACTGCGTTTGTGGAAGAAGAGAATGTGGGTGAAAAAAAAGTATCTTCGGCGGTTGATTACGTCAACAACTGGACGGAGAAGGACGGCGGGCGCATCAATATCATAAGTGATGTGGTGGTAAAGAAGGCGAGGCGGCAACCCACTACGAAGTTGGAAAAGCTGCTGAAATTGCCAAAGACAGCCGGCAGCAATAAAAGTCAATTTTATGCAGCTATGGAGGGTGAACAGAAGAAGAAGAAGAAATTCGTGTTCAAGCGACCAACAGTGCCAGTCCAATACCCCGATTTTTTGGAGACGTCACAACCACCGAAGCCTCTGTCACCGGTCGTCATAATTAATGAAGGCCCAAACTCGACAACGCCCGAGCCGCCGCAGTCCATGCCTCCGATGGTGTTGGTGGCCGACGCTGACGAAAAATCGCCGGTCGCGAGTGCGCCGATATCGCCAACAATTGGGCGTGGAATGTGCCGCAAACCATTAAAGAAGCGGTGCAAGCGGCTATTCGAGGCGGTTAGTCAACCCCGTCAACCTGCTGCTGCTTCTTCTGCAGAAGTGCCGATACCCGACTGGATGGAAGAGTTTTCTCCAAGCCAGAAGTGTGCCTTCTCCGTGGCTTTTAGTGCGAGGCAAAAACTAGTGGATGAACTAAAAAAGAATGATAGTGATGTGGCGCAATACGAGAGACAGATTAAGGAACTGCAGGCGAAAATTGAACAGTGTAAAAGTGAAGGGGAAGTGTGTAGAAAAAGACTTAAGTTATTGGACAATTTTCCATATAATTAATTTTAGAATTTTATTGTAAATATAGAGTTAAGTTATTTTTGTAATAGTGTTGTATATATAAGTAAAATAAAATGTTTTTGTATATATGATAATAAAAAAGTTAAATGAAACAATATTTTTTATTTCTAAAATAAGTATGCGAAAGTTACACAAAATAAAATAAAAATGCAAAATAGAAAAAAGAATAGACGAAAAAATGTAGGGCCGTAACTTTTAGGTGTGTAATCATTAGATGCACACAACTTAAGTATGCGATAAAGTGTTATGTCTGTGAAGAGAGGCTACCCGTTACAATGCCTGAGAACATGCATCTTATTTGTAATAAAATGTGAATTTTACTGCAAGTAAGATAATAGACCAAACTCTCGGCATTTTCGTAGAGAACTTACTAGAAATTTAGCTAGTTCTAACGTATGGTAAGAACGTACATGTCTTTATAGAGTAACACAATATTTTCCAAAAGAAATTAATTCTTGAGAAATATCATGTTACTTGGGATGTGACATGAATCAACTACAAACTACGATCAAATATTTTGTAGCCCTGAAAAGGGCTGATTTTGTCGGGGCAGGTCGGGGAGGGCATGGTTCCGGGATCAGTTGGTGGAATCAGCTGGACCATCTTCATGCTGATGGTCCGTGATCCACCAAGTGGATGAATCGGCCGGACCGTCATGATCTTCCGGCGGCGGTGGTGGCACCCAATCAGTGCTGGAGTCTGGCTCCATGTCTTCAGCCGACAACTCCCCATTTTGCCAATCCATGTTTGGCAATTCCAGACCCACATCTGCTTCTTCGACCGCCCGCTCATCTTCCCAGGCATTAAACATATCTTCTGCCTCGATGTCTAGAAGTCTTTCGATGTCCAAGAGTAGGTCATCCATATCGACATCATTCATGTCAACGGTATCATCGCTAAAAACCGATGAACCGCGACTCAATGGTCTTTCGAAATCCATAGTTATATCTTCGTACTTTAAGATTTAAAAATGAAGTGATTCTGTGACCCGCTCGCAACCGTTTAAATAGAGATAATCTACCCCCTCCACCACTCCATCCCCACCTTTTCACCGCCAACAAACTAGAGTTTATTATACAAATGCCCTCCATCCAAAAATGATACTGGCGGACTTCACTGTCGAAAACTGCTTTTAGTTCTCAAAAATGGTGTAATTGTGTTGAGGAAATGTGACCGACAAAGAAACTTATACTCGATCCGTCTGGACTTACGTAATTTCTATCTAATGTCACAGATGCCGTGGCATTAGATAAATACAAGTAAGATCAAAATATCCTGTACAGATGCCGTGGCATTAGATAAATACAAGTAAGATCAAAATATCCTGTCATCCTGAAAAGGACGGATTTTGCAAGGAAAATTATACTCGATCCGACTGGACTTATATAATTTTCTATCTAACACCACATATACTATGGCATTAGGTAACTAAAACTACGATGAAACATTCTGTGGCCCTGAAAAGGACCGTTTTTCACGGGATATCTTATTTGTAATCAGGCTCGATTACAAATAAGGCACGCACTCTTATGTTGTAGAGTCCCAAGAGCTACTCCACAACCTTTACAGTTCGGTATGTGCGCGCGACTACCGAAATCTTGGGTTACATGACCACTGAAGAATTGGTCACCAGCCGACTTGTTTTCCAAGTCGGCATAGCAGCCAATACACCACTCGTCATTACCCTCGTTCACCAGGTTTAAGGTCTTGCACACCCGGCGGGATCGGACGGGGAAAACATTCCTCTGTCTAAGTGCCCAATTATCCAAATTCCTAGGAGTATCATCGCTTAAGTATCCATCATCATCTGATGATGCCATGTTGAGATGAGCGAATGTAATGAAGTAAGCAGTCGACTCGAGCTGCTTTTAAAGACCTCAGCTTCCCCCACCCTTGCCAAAAATACAGGAGGATGGTGCGATTCTATGACGACTACCAAGATATGATAGAACCCTTAGGAGATGACAAACTTAAACGCTGAAGGGTGTTTTACGTGCAAAGATATAAGAAAAAGAAATATATAAAATTCAGTTTTGGAAGGTCTAAAATTGCACCAAAGACCCCCAAAAACCTCGAAAAATCCCGGGGTGGCCACTTCGTGCCCCCCGGGCCCCCCCAGATCGGGGGCTCCGCCCCCAAACCGCCGCCAGGGGCTACCGCCCCTGGACCCCGTTTGGTTTTTGCGCAACGGAGGCGGGCCAGCGGGTGGGCGGCCGGGCGGCCGGGCGGGGGGGGGGGGGTGCGGGGCGGCGCTAGCTGCGTAGCAGCGTCGTTAGGTCGCGAAGCGACCTAACCTCCGCGCCCCCCCCCCCCCCCCCCCCCCCCCCCCCCCGGCCGCCCCCACCGCCCACCCGCTGGCCCGCCTCCGTTGCGCAAAAACCAAACGGGGTCCAGGGCGGTAGCCCCTGGCGGGGGTTTGGGGGCGTCGCCCCCGAACCCCGGAATAACAGTCAAGTTGTACAATTCACATTAGTTTGGACCTGACTATCTTTTCATAGTTCCCTGTTTTCCCTAAAATACATACCTACTCCCTAGGTCTTTTTTTGACCGACCTCTTATTACTTTTAATGACTCAAATCACTCGGGTCTTATTTAAAAACGATTATGCCACCCATCCCTCATGCCTTCGCCCTATTCCCCACAGCTTCCCTATACTACCCCTTTGAATTAATTAGAAATATGAAAATGTCTTTCAATTTTTCCAAATTAAATATTGAAAAGTCATTTCCAATCACAAAAAGTTTACTCTAAAATATTTTCCTATAACTTTTTTCGATCTGAGCTACACTTCTCCCGTTATTCATGAGCAAACCCAATCAAACCCCATAATTCTTGAAATTTTGATTAGTCTGATCATTTTGATCATAAAAAGTTTTATGTCAAATGTTCTGAAATGTCCTTGAACTATCAAATAATAATAATAATATTAATAACAAAATTCTTATTATTTGTATTGGCTAAACAAACCCAAGCAAACCTGAGCAAACCCACAAGTTATGTGCTTGTTGTCATTGCTTTGATCCGAAATAAAAATATTTTTGTTATATAAGGGTTAATGTGGTTGCTTTTTTTGTTAAAAATATACAAAAATAAAAATCTTAGTGGGTCGACAAATATCGATTTTTAGTTCCAAAAATATACGTCTCGGAAATAACTAAATGGATACAATTTTTAAGTTAGAAAAATAACAATTTTAACGGATCTTGGACCTTTAACTTAAAATAAGTTTTAGACACTTCTAGGTAAATTATCGAAAAGAGTTATGCAAAAATGCCAACGTCTATTTTAAACGTCCTGAAAATGTCATCCTTGGTCATCTTTGCATTTTTCACCGATTCAGTGTCAAACACAAAGTGACTAAGAATATCTAAACTACGATCAAATCTTTTGTGGCCCTGAAAAGGGCCGTTTTCACGGTGGGTTGGAGAGGGAAACCTAGAGTGGTTGTTCCCCTCTCGCGATCTGCACCGATCGCGGTGCAGCTCGCCGTCTTCGCACCTCCAGCCGAGTGCTGCGACGGCTCCGGCGACGCTCCGTGAGCTCTTCTAACAGAGCCGCCCTTTCTTCAGGACCCAGCAGCATCTGTGGTCCTTCCACCACTTCCACGGGCTCTGTTGGAGCCGGCTCCGGTGGTGGTTGCGGTCTTGGGATCGGCTGTACGATAGCCGTTGGCTAATTCGCGTTTTTTAAACGCCAAGCCTCCCAAAACTCGCTTATTTTGGACTCCCTTGTCGTCCTTAACATCAGCCTGTCCCACTTCATGGCTGGTTGAGAAATGAAAATTGTGATGGCTGCTCCCGCTTTTAAAAGCATTTAGGATGGTGGGGGTGAGAGTGGGGGTGAGAGTGGGGCTAAACAGTTGTAACATATCCTTTCAGAGTAACAAAATATTTCCTATAGAATAGATTTCTTGTTCGAAATATTTTGTTACACTGAAAGGATACGTCTGTTTTGTCATACTTAAGAGCAGGTTTGCCAACGTTCTATGTGAAACGACACAAATTCAGATGTATCTTTTTGAGCGTATCAACCCAGAGTGAATTTATTGTTTAAAATATGTTTCTTGATAGAAAGTTATGTCACTTTGAATAACTAGAGGCATATGCGTTCTTATCATACATAAAAACTACAAGCTAAATCTTGCAAATGCTCTTTCTCTCGCCATCTATGTATGATTTAAACACATAATGCATCTCTCACCCAAAGTAACACAATTTTTCCTTCGAGAAATATCTTCCTTAGGAAACATAGTGTTTAACTACAAACTACGATCAAATATTCTGTAGTCCTGAAAAGGACTGATTTTGTCAGGGGGCAGGCAGGGTTGTCGTATGAGGAGCTTTATTTGTAATAGAATTTACATTCTATTGCAAATAAGGCAAGACTGCTGATGAACGACGGTAAACAGTCTCTCCCTACACAAAGCACACCTCGAGTGGTTCCGCCTTTGATCACCTCGCGAACCCACTGTAAAATGGGTTGTGACGAAATGAACATCCATAATCGCAGCTCCAAATCCTCTCGTGTAGCAGTTCATACACAAATCTCTAGACCCCCATGAGACGTAGGATTGCATGATGCAATACCTAGGTCTAAGCCTACGCGGTCTGCGTACGAGCCTATGTTGCACATTTGGTGCGACTGCCTGCTCGTCGTCACTGGAATAACCATTATCCGAGCTTGACGACATTGTGGCTTCGAGTGAATTTAATTTTCTAAATCCCGTCTTATATACTTTCTTTTCCCCACCCCTCTCCTAAATTTCTCTCTATTTTCGCCTCATAACCTTATTTACCAAAGCCCCACATTTGAAGTATTAAAATAAGGCAATAGTAAAAATAAAACGCAAATATGTCCTTTATAAGTTTATTTTAAATATGTAAAAATATATAATTTGGAGAATTACATAACTTCAAACTAATGTATTGATTTGTTAGTAACAGAACCATTAAGTATATTGTAGCTAAAAAATGCATCGTGAATAACTAACGCGTACACTTTAATGTCTTTAGGAAATTTATTTTTGCGTGTTTCAAACTCCAATTTCACGTCCACTGTGGACGTCCTCACGGCTTCTGGTTGGTGACTGCAATCGATTACGAATAACGGATTTTTCAGATAGTCGGCAAAACTCATCATAGGATCGCTCAGTTCTCGCTGGTAGTAGCTAGCTTGAAAATTCTCATAATTATAATAGGCTGCGGCATACAGTTTCTTTGAAAAATCTAAATTCCATCTTTCGTACGGAAATACGGCAGAGTTCAGATAGAGCCTAATATCACTTATATCGGCCGTTGTAAATTGTGTGCTATCTTTTGCTCTGTTGTCGGACGAGCTAGTTGGTTGAAAACCGATAATCAAATATCTCGGTTTTTCGAGACTCGTGCTAGTTCTTAAGGCCCAAACGTCTGACGATGTTTCTCTCAAAGAAGGTAGCTCGTAAAGATCCCATTTACGGTAAGCCATTGGAACGTTTGCGTTACTGCCACCTTTATTCATGCGTGATAATATCTTTAACTTCTGTCGATCGTCTGGAATAATGTGACGAATTTTCCATTCAATTTTTTCAATTGAATTGTCTGCATCTACTTCGCCGATATAGCAATTGTTGAAAGTGCGGGCGATAATTAAAATCAACTCTTGCTTGACGTTAAAAATACCCTTTGAATAATCCTCTGCGAAACCCATGAGATATTTTAGAGGAAGCTTGCCGGAGAACACGTTACTTGTGGAATCTAGTATACCTTGATTTGCTTCGTCTAGACCCCATCCGCATGCCATGAGAGCTCTATTTTGTGCGGCACCCAATGACACCATAGTTTTCATCGTTGTAGTAATTCCGGGTTTCCGAACGACGGCAACTTGCTCCCCTCCCATTTCATAACGACATTCGTCGAATAGAAAGGCGATGGCATTATTTGATAGATAACATTTTTTACTAACATCTTTGGGTTTAAATGTTCCTTCGATGTAAATGTAACTATCCGATATATCCAAAATGATATCTTGAAAGTGTACAGGTATACGAATTTCATCGGAATTGCGGAATGTTGGAGAACCGTAAGGTTTATATGTGTGTTCTTGAAAACTAATAATGGAGTTATCAAAAATGGGTTCGGTAAAAACTTCGATTTTCTCACTGCTAGCGGCCATCATTTTCTAATTTTTCTCACTTTCAAACCGATCGATTGTAGAAATTTGCAATCTTTCACGGAGAGCTGGCGATTGCTGTGCGGATGTGTTTTCGATCGTCCGTCTGACTTGCGAATGAACCTTGACTGTGTTGTCTGCTTACTTTTATGTCGTTTAACTGAATCTTGAATTGTTGACAGCTTATGCAGTTGACGGTTAAAGCAAAAACCCATTATACGATTTTTTTCAACTCTAGTTTAACTATTATTTTCTCACCTCGAAAATCGATCAAATCACCGCTATCGTCCAAGATGCGTAGGGTAATGTTGTCGATAAACTGACGACCATCCGGCATTATCGGCATATAAATATTATTTTGCGGTTCTTTAGAGATTTTGTAACCGGGTTCGACGTCAATATCAAATTCAAATAACGTATGACTTTCCAAAGAATTCAGGTATGCTCCGGAAATTATATTACAATCCACACGTACGATGCGCACTTTCATTATGTCCACGATGGTACTTGATTCGTGTCTTTGTCCACCTTGCAGCAACACAGAGCCAAATCCGAGCACTTTGCCGATACTGTTGCTACCTCGGAAATCGATGCTATATTTTGACTTTAGCTCACATTTTAACGTATTATTATTGGCTGTTAATGAAAATAAATCGGTACCAACTTCATTGCATGACTCTTTTAAAGCGGTGTACATGGCTTTTGCTATTTCATTAATTTCGTAAGCTCCTGGTGGAATCCTTACATACTTTGGTATCGCTGTTTTCAAATGGCTGAATGAATTATTGCTTTCGTCGATATTAAAAATCGAATTATATGTGTAAAATCCCAGCAGTGCAACTCCATATTTGTCTGTTGTATTTAACTCGATGGGTGGGTAAAAATCCGCACTTAAGACAGTTGTATGTCCTGTTAGAGTGAATGTGTAAGACATGACTGACGACGAAACTATTTGTATAGCTATTTTATTGCTGTTTGCAACAGTTAAATGGATTTAAGCTGAAGCGTTGCTTTATTCCTTTGGACGTTTTTAAACTGTTTTCTGCCTTTATATTCACATCGTTAATTTTGCAATAACAACAAAATATTTTTTTTGGTATCGGTCCATCGCCCTCGTCCGAATCTGAATTATTGCTATTATAATGTTCGAAACAGTATTGATATTTCAATATATCGACGTCACTTTTTAGGTGATTAGGTAACCTATCCCAAACTAGTGCTATTTCATTTGGAGCTAATGCGATCAACACTTCTTTGGGCGTATTTTCTAACTGTTCGGCAGTCATTTTTTGTAATCCTCCGACTTCACGATATGCTTTAAGTGATAGCAACATTTTGGTGTAGTTGTCACGTTCCATTTGGGGTGTCAAAGACATACTTTTTACGATTGTAAAAGAAACTTCAAACACAAATGTCCACACCAGACTGTTCCGAATTCTTGTTGACGGTCGTATGTATAGTAAATTTTCTTCGTCGCTTCGGAACCCATCTGCAGATATCGTACCAATTCCATAGGTGGGGGTAAATCACCGAAACTATCGTAGTATGTTACATCAGAATTGCTTTTTCTATATGCTACCCAATGAGTCCCTACACCCGACATACTATCCAAATTTATAATGGCGGCCTCATAACGTTTGGGACCGCGTACAGGTAATGAATCTCTCATATATACGCCTCGAAAGTGTGGTATTTTCATTTTTAAGGCGTACTTTTCTATATCAATATTGGATAGTGGTCTTTGAGGTAGGGATTCTATTAGTTTTTTGATTTCTTATTTTTGCCGTTGTTTATATATAATCCCAAACCTGTGCGATATGGTTTCAAATATAATCCATTTCCTCTTGAACTTAGATGTAAGCCGGTACCTATTTTTTCTGCAATCGACTTTTTTACTGCTTTTACGGCACGCACGATGCCTGCTGCACCACCTGCTAATGAACCTAAGGCCGATAGTCCTGCAAATATTGGTATTAACGGTAATATCCCCCCAGTCTTCGGAATTGGAATGATTCTAGGCGTGCGAATTTTTCGTTTGCCACCGGCTATTCTTAGGGATTTACGTGCAGCTACTGCAGCTATTTTCGATGCTTTCATGATATTTTTCTCGATAAGTTTTTTCCCACCAGCTTTTAACAATTCTGATCGAACGGGTCGTCTAATAGATGATCCAAAAGCTACTTTGTGTACTCGCTTATGTTTACCGACGCCATTACCTTTAGTGTGGCGGCGGCGGTGCTGGAAGCGACGTTTACCTCTAGTGGATGCTTTTCTCGATTTTGATGATGATGATACACCCATACCAAAACGTTGTTTCGCTTTCATAATGTTGGTTACCAACCAAGCTGCAGCTTTTTCACCAGCGCTAGAGTCTTTAGATTTTACTCTTTTCCACGCGCTTTGCTCGAGTTCCTGATCTGCTTGGTGGCGAGCACTTAAATTTTCACTATTACGCAAATAGGCTAAATCGTGTTTTTTGCATGCGACATCCAAAGAATTAATTCCTTGATCTCCTCTTGCCACACGTTTTACTACTTTCGTCCCGGGCCCGCAATACTGATAGCCGGGAATGTGTAACTCGAACGGTAGCCTATTAATTACTGAATTAACAATACCGCTTCCAGTCTTACTTGATAAACGATACCGTCTACTTCGTCTGACGAGCGACATCTGAATGATAGTTTACGTGAAAGTTCAGTATAAAATATAGATTTTGTTAAGATGCGTATCGTCAATCTTAAACAAAAACTTCCCGTCGATAATCTCGATGTAAAGGTCGGATCTGGACTAGAACAAAAATTATTTAAAAGACATGGTCCTTTGCTACCGTCATCTATTCGTGGATTATTAATAGGACCTTCAAACTGTGGAAAGACAAATGTTATGATTTCGCTGCTTACTCACCCCTCGGGACTGCGTTTCGAAAATGTTTATATCTACTCAAAGTCGCTCTATCAACCGAAATATGAATATTTAAAGAAAATTTTATCACCAATCAAAGGTCTTGGCTACTACGCTTTTAGCGACGCAAATAACATTGTGGAACCGTCAGATGCTAAACCTAATTCAATATTTATTTTTGATGACGTTATGTGTGAGAAACAGGACGTTATAAGATCGTATTTTAGCATGGGACGTCACAAAAATGTGGATGCCTTTTACTTGGCGCAATCGTATTCTCGTGTTCCTAAGCAGCTCGTCCGGGATAATGCCAACTTCATTATTATGTTTAAACAAGATGAGATGAATATGAAACATATATTTTCCGATCACGTTTCACCCGACCTGACGTTTACACAATTTCAAGAGATGTGTGCTAAATGTTGGGATAATAAATATGGTTTTTTAGTTATTGACAAGGATAGTGATGTAAATTCGGGCAGATACCGCAAGGGATTCGATAGTTATATATTCCTATAATAATAACTTGGATAATCATTTCATCGTTGAACGGTGCTTTGAAAGCATCATGAATGAAGAAATCGAATTAAAAGGAAAGCTACTGGAAACTACAAATGCGGTTAGAAAAAAATTTAAACAAATTAAAGCAGCTAAAGTGCAGAATGAACATGATTTGGAAAAGTTTTATGAACCAGTTTCTAAACCACTAGAATCTATATCTAAAGCCGTAAAGCAGCAGCAGCAACAGTACGCAACTAAAAAATCAAGTACTACGACTAAACCTCAAAGTCGGAGTAGCAGCAGCAGCTCGGTGGGAATGGCGAAAATGTTTGAAGAACATCCAACAGAAGCGGATTTTGAAACATCTACACCGATTTCGCAAAAAACACAAATTCCTACACCAAAACGTGGAAATCGTGAGTCACTGTTCGAAACCCCTTCCCCATCAACGATAACATCATCTTACACATCACCACACACATCCAGTGGTAGCAGTTCAGCCGCAAAAACAATTCAAGATTATTTAAATGGATTAAAATTGGAGCCATCTCATTATGATACCGTGTATGGTGTACGCTTTGGTAAAAAAGAAAATAAATCAACAAAATATATTGGCAACTTGGTGGTTCGTTTTCTAACAACCGGAAAGATGGTGGTATACAAGAACAAAACAAACATTGCTGAATTCGATGGAACGGCTGAGCTTTACGATTTGATTTTTCTAAAAAATCCAGCATGCTTAGATAATGAAGACGAAATTAGTCTAGATGTACTTCGAAAATACCAAACCATTTTGAAATTGACGGATGCGGCCTACGACGGTTATGACAAGAAACGTGGTTTAAGGGAAACCCGATGGAGAAAATATTTACGAATCATAAAACCGCTAATTATGGGAACCAAACTGGGTGGTGGTGGTGTAGGAAGAAAAAAAGGCGACAACAAAATCCAACTACCAGCAAAAAAGCGCCTATCGTCGAAATCATCTCAATATGTTTATTGGAATAAACCTAAGGAGTTAGTGGATAGATTACGATTATTGTGGGGGTCAAAAGTAGCTGGACATACCGGACATGATAATGAGATTATGTCAATTATGGAAGAGCTTCGAGAAGAAGGAATAATATATTAAGTTTTGCACGTAGTTGCCATCCTCAGTGTCTGATAAGACGTGGAACCTTATAATATGGATCCTAGCCGAGAAAAAATTAAAGTCGTAAATGAATTACATAGGACAGCAAGAAAAAATTTTGTTAGAAGACGTACGGTCATAAAAGGATATCGAGATTTGTGGCAAATTGATTTGGCGGAAATGCAGCAATATGCTACTGACAATGATGGATACCGTTACATTGTTGTATGTATAAATTGTTACTCCAAATTCGTGTACACCAAAGCAGTTAAGAATAAGACCGGTGTTGAAGTTACGAATGCCATGAAAAGCATCATTGAAGAAGCATCCTATGCACCAAACAATTTACAGAGTGATCAAGGAAAGGAATTTTATAATAGCACCTTTCAAGCACTCATGAAAAAATATAATATAAACCATTATTCCACATATAGCACGAAAAAAGCGGCAATTGTTGAGCGTGTTATAAGAACTTTGAAAAATAAGTTATATAAACAATTCTCGGCTAGAGGTTCTTACAGATGGTTACAAATATTACCAGCTATAACGAAGACCTATAATAACACTAAACACCGCACCATTGGAATGAAGCCTAACAGTGTAAAAGAGGATACCCCTATTAAAGCATATGACTATTTGAAAATTGTTCCGAAGAAAAAAAAATTTCATTTGGGTGACGTTGTTCGCATTAGCAAGTACAAAGGTGTATTTGACAAAGGATATACGCCTTCGTGGTCAACGGAACTGTTTGAAATAGCAAAAGTTAATATTACAAATCCACCTACATACTTGCTACAATCATTGGAAGGTCAACCTATTAAAGGATGTTTTTACGAAGCAGAACTGCAAAAGACAGCTAGCCCTGGTGTTTATTTAGTTGAGAAAATTCTTAGAAAACGCAAGAACAATCAAAACGATCAATTGTTTGTAAAATGGTTAGGTTTTCCAAATCAATTTAATTCTTGGATAGACAAATCAGATATTGTATAAATATTATCAAATAGGTTTTACGTTACGTATGTATGCATTATAAATAATAAAAATAAATATTGCTTTTCATAATTATTCGTTTTATTTTCAATTTAACAGTATAATTATGTTTTTAAATAGAACTTTATCTAGGTTGGTTTTTTTGGATCCTTTATCTTCGCTGTAGTATACCGTGCAGCAAGTGAGTGAATTTGATACATTTTTTCCTTAAGGTACGTAATTTTGGTCTCATCATCTTCAAACATTTTTTGAAAAACCGGTACTAAATGTCCATCTGAAGTAAGTTTAAATCCGATTCCGGGCAACCCTCGCGATAAGTTGTTACAAACAGGAGTTTTCTGTCGACCAAATTTATCAATTGTGTTGTTAACACGACCCATTTTAAAGTAAAATTAATTCACTCTCTTTATGTTCAGCCTATATATAGATGACATAACTAATAAAAATTCATTTTACAACACACCATGAAGCAAGTAAGATTTGACGAAGAAAGAAATATTATCCACCGTATGTCTGTTTGGTGTTTTGCATATAGACAAGCCAGACAAAGTAATTTTCAGCAACTAATACTTGATAGATATCGTTTTCAAAGGAGAATTGGAAAAATGGATGTAATGCTAGCGAGGATTTTAGAACGGAACCACAGAAATAATATATATCAAGAGCGATTTGTTAATTCAAATGTATGGTGAATAATAAACATATTTAGTACAAAAAGATTTTTATTAAGATTTAAATAATACATCCACACTATCATTAGAAAAACGCACTTATTCACATAAATTTAAAATTACATGACTATCATAAGAAACTTTTACACTATATCTAAATTGTCTCTATTTTTCGGAATTACCAGCGCTGCCCTTCTTGGTCGAATTCCATGGTCTCACTATTATTACGTTCTGATGAACCTCCTCCCCCTACTCCTCCTCCTCCTCCTCCTTCTAAGAAAACAGGACTTTGAGGTGATTCGTTAATTATTTCGAGATCTTCAAAATTGCTTGAAGAAGTCCAGCGCTGCCCTTCTTGACTGAATTCCGGCGTATCGTGATTATTATGTTCTGATGAACCTCCCACTGAGACAGCGAGACTTTGCAGAGATTCACTAGAATTTTCACGAGATATTTGTTGCGGTGATTTCATCCCATGTTTCTTATGGTACTCATTTTGACACCATTCACAGAAACCCATTATTCCACTAATAAATTCCCAATTTTCGCAATTGGCACACATCTGACGACCGTTTACAGAGAATGGGCGAACAACTGCAATTTGACGTTCACTTTTTGGTGACTGCATTTTGAGGAAATAAATTACTATGCAGTATTCTGGAAGTACTGAAATGCAGACTGAAACAAGAAAGTTTTGTGCCTCTATTTGTATCTGTTAGGTGACCTTCAAACCCCTCCACTCTCATATCCCATGTAAAATCGAGGTCACCATACACAGAATAGACTTGTTTCTTTATCTACATGCGCGTAATACGTATACGCTGAATAGCTTTTTCTTGATTCAACAATTTTGAATCGATTTCCTTAAGTCTTTTTGTAACAGATTGCAAAAAATCTTCATTCGCCTCTTCAGCAAGCTTTTTATTCATTTCATTAAGTTCTTTTCTAACATATTCCAAAACATCATTATTCACTAATTCACTAAGTCGTTTAATAATTTCACGCCTTTGTTCAAGAACATATTCCTGATTAGCGGCATCCCCAGGATTCTTTGGTGGTGCTACATTAGTTAGAGATTTCCCTTGTATATCATATTGACCATCATCGGTCAATCTAAATCCAACTCCTGGTTGTCCAACAAGAACAATGTGATTTTGGTCATTAAATTTTTGGCGCCCAAATTTATCAATTGTGTTGTTAACACGACCCATTTTTAGCTTAAACTGATGTGATTTTTGTGAAGGTTGCCTATTTATAAAAAAATTAAACAATAATTTAGGTACTTAATCATTTATTTAACATCTCATGTTATTATATTATACAATGAATTAAAGATTTTCTTCATCTTCTTGAACACACTCCATTTCGTCATCGCTAACAGTAGCCAATGCTTTACTATCAACTTCATTGGTGACTGCTTTATTTCCAAGGTCATCAAGAATAGTGGTATCATCTGCGGGAGCCAAACCATATTTTGTAGCTAATTCATCGGGTAAATGAGGCACTTCGAATAGGTAGCTTCCCAATTCTTCATTTATCATTCCAGCGCAAAATTCGTCCCGTTCAATGGTTCCATATAGGTATTTCTCGCAAGTATGTGCTCCAGCCGTGAAATTTACGGCGTCTTTCATATACTTCCTATACTGACTTTCACTAAAACCCATATCGGATTTACCATAATTTGCAAAGTGTAGTATTTCTTCAGCCAGCTCTCTTAATTTACATGATAACCAATTAATGTACATATCTCGATTTTCAATGACAGTAGGGCAGTCACACATCTTAAATAGAAAATAATGGACATGTGATTGTGTGTGAGTGTGTGTTTTTCGATATATACTTAACAAGAACTATTTTATTACATTTTAAATCAACATTAAAATAGCCTAATCAACAATATATTACAAACAACCAAAATTTAACAACGCTCTAGTATTACCTCCAGAGAATACATGTGAGCTTTGCCCCAAATAAGTTAAGGTGTACTGATCACCGGAGTTATTCATCATTTCAATAGTATCCTCTGTCAGAATTTCAGCTACGCGTGATGGTAAAAATGTTTCAAATGTTGCTTTATGTGTTGGATCAAACAATGTGACGATAATGGCTTTTCCAAAACGTGAAGTCAAAGAATTAATTTTTTTTATCATATAAATTTTGCCCACCGTTAATGTAGAGAATTTTCTACGTTCCAGAAATTGAATATCTTGGTTTATCATATTGTTAATTTCGGCTATGGTCTGCTTTGAAATGCTAATGATTTAAAATACAATAAAAACAATTACTGTCAAGTACCTTGAATAAACACTTGTAGAACACACCACAAACACAATACTTTATATGCCAAAGCAACAGTTAACGCATACGATGTATGTGTGACTATGAAAGCTATTTTCGAAATGAGCCATATTTATTAGGAAGTAATCCAAGGTCAAGTATTTATTTATGGTGGGAGGAATACATCCGACGACCTCGAAAAATTCAAAACAAATGTAACCTTGAAATAAGCGTCGTCCACCTGGTCATCACCAAACAAAGAAACATCTGCTCGCGTTCAAGACCAAGCAAATGTAACCTTGAAATAAGCGTCGTCCACCTGGTCATCACCAAACAAAGAAACATCTGCTCGCGTTCAAGGCCAAGCAAATGTAACCTTGAAATAAGCGTCGTACACCTGGTCATCACCAAACAAAGAAACAGCTGCTCGCATTCATTGAAAATATGCACCGCAAATGTAACCTTGAAATAAGCATCGTACACCTGGTCATCACCAAACAAAGAAACATCTGCTCGCGTTCAAGGCCAAGTTCTTGACCTTGACCTTGGAATAACACCTGCGCATATCAAGGCCAAATAACAATAGCACACCTGGGCGTTCAAGGTCGACCCTACTGCGCATGCGGAGACTCGGGGAGCATCATATCCCTCTACTATATATATATATATATATATATATATATATATATATATATATATATATATATATATATATATATATATATATATATATATATATATATATATATATATATATATATATATATATATACAGGGTGTACCAAATTAAGTGCGCACTATTGCTAACTCTTTTATTATTATAGATACAAAGTCGGTTAAATTAGCAGAGTAGTAGCATTTTTTCTGCTGATTAAGATGGTGAAAGCAGAAAAGCGATTTAACATAGTGTTTCCGAATAAATGAAGAAAATACAATTTTTTTAAATGGAACACCCTGTATAATTTTGACCGTAACGTTTACAAATCGTCTACAGAACAACAAAGTTTATATGCAATGTTGGCCTAAAATTTAAAATAACCGAATTATTACCATATTTAACTTTTAGACAAGTTGGCTGTGTATTTCTGAAATAACAACTGCATTCGATGCGTCAGTAGATTATTCTGCTGTCAAAAAAGCAAGCATTTTTTGTAATTTTACGTATTAAATGTGGTTTTAGATTTTTAAGTATACAAATTACAAAATGGCATTCACGCATTTAGAAAAATGCGATATGTTGGAAGCGTATTTTGTGTGCAGAAAAAATACTGTCCGAACACTGGAACAATATCGTCAAATGTATCCTGAACGTGATCAACCAGACAGAAGGTATTTTTCAAAGCTGTATAGAAAATTTAGGAGTAATGAAAGAGTTTTTGAAAAAGCTAGAACTAAAAAACAGTTTATAATTAGTGAACAAGTGGAAGAAAATGTATTGGGATATTTTGATGCGTACAAAAATAATTCAACCAGAGATTTGGCAAGGGACAGTGGTTTAAGTTTATTTACAATTTGGAGAATTTTAAAAAAATATAAGTTTGTACCCTATAAGTATCGACAGTGCAAACATTATTACCCCTGGCGACACTGAAAGAAGACTAATTTTTTGCCAATGGTTAGTAGATATGTGTAGGCAAAATCCCAACTTTTTAAGAAACATTTTTTGGAGCGACGAAGCGAATTTTTCAAACAGGGGTATGTTTAATCGTAAAAACATGCACTATTGGTCTAAAGAAAATTTATTTATTTCTCATCCCAGAAATGCGCAAGTACAATTTAGTGTTAATGTTTGGTGTGGTCCAATCGGCAGCCAAATAATTGGGCCAATTTTTTATGAAGGCACTTTGACAGGAAGGAGATATGTTGATATGTTGTCAGAATTATTGGAAGAATATTTAGATGATGTCAACTTAGAGGCACGTAACCGAATCTATTATCAACAAGATGGAGCTCCGGCCCATCAGTTTCACGAAGTGAGAATGTTGTTAGAAAGGCTTTTCCAAGATAGATGGATAGCAACAAATGGTCCGATACGTTGGCCCCCAAGATCTCCTGACATAACCCCATTAGATTTTTACTTTTGGGGTTATGTCAAGACGAAGTCTTTAAAAGGAGATATGCGAACCTGGCCGAACTTCAAGATAGCATTAGACACATTATAGGATCCATTGATGGCAGAACAGTTTTAAAAGCCACAAAACGTGTACTAAAGAATGCCCGAAAATGTATTGAACAAAACGGCGATGTCTTCTCACATTTAATATAGATTGTTTTTTTTATTTCTTACGCTTAAATAAAGCAATAAAGAGAAAATTGTGTTTGATTTCAGAAATACACAGCCAACTTGTCTAAAAGTTAAATATGGTAATAATTCGGTTATTTTAAATTTTAGGCCAACATTGCATATAAACTTTGTTGTTCTGTAGACGATTTGTAAACGTTACGGTCAAAATTATACAGGGTGTTCCATTTAAAAAAATTGTATTTTCTTCATTTATTCGGAAACACTATGTTAAATCGCTTTTCTGCTTTCACCATCTTAATCAGCAGAAAAAATGCTACTACTTTGCTAATTTAACCGACTTTGTATCTATAATAATAAAAGAGTTAGCAATAGTGCGCACTTAATTTGGTACACCCTATATATATATACAGGGTCTCCAAAAATTCTGGGCAAATAGCATTGCTATTAGCAAAGATGGAGACACAATTTTAGGTCTATCTTATTGGTTAATAAATCTACTTTTTAAGTAATTTAACTTTTTCAATCCCCTTGAGGAGTGATGCTAAGGAGTTGAGGTCAAAAATTTTAAATGCAATGCTTTATGGTACTTCATTTTAGAAGTGTTCAAGAATCATTTTACCGTAAACCTAAGGACCGTATCTTAATTCGTTTTTAAATGGCAAGCCTATAAAAATTAAAAATCGTAAAAAAATTTAAATTTAATTACCTATATTTTTCTTATTATTTTAAAAAATGTTCAAAATGACCACCATGAACTTCTTGACCATGAACTCTGTCAAGAAGTAACACCTGCCATTCTGAAAAATGTCAGAAGTGAGTTCCAAAATTGACTTAATTACTGCCAAGAAGTTCATGGTGGTCATTTTAAACAACTTTAGTAAGAAGAAAAATAAAAAGTATTAAATTTAATTTTTTTTCACGATTTTTAATTTTTAGGGTTTGCTTGGGTTTGATTGAGTTACCTCCACCAACGTCCTGGCGATACCCGAGACGATTTTCGAATTCTTGCAGAACATTTTGAAATACTGAAGGTTATATATATATATATATATATATATATATATATATGAACAACGTAGCAAATTGTAGGGTAACAGCAAATGAAAGTGCACTCTTTTAAGATAAATCCGAGCTTTCGGAAATGTTTATTTCCATCTTCAGGGACTGAAAAAAAAAACGATACTTTTTTATTTTATGCAAGGTATTTAAAAAACCCAAGTACTTACATCTTAGATGAGATTGTTCATATTTGATGGTATCGTTTTATTCTTCTGGAGAAATATACACAGCATCGTGAAAACAAAAGTCTTAAGTCAATTTAAAACACATTAAAATACATGGATGGTCAAAAACAAACAATAAACAATTAAAATTAAAAATCTTTCATGAAGGCATCCTTCTCTGGTATGAAATCACATCATTTTGGAACTGAATATGCAAATTGACAGATTTTTAGGTTAGGTTAAGTTAGTAATGGGTAAGTACCTACGGCCGGAACCGTAACTGTTAACTCTTCGG